>OV743433.1:52041566-53465707 GCA_928269145.1 Agriphila tristella | reverse complement strand
ACAAGCCAGAAGGAGTAAGGCACATACGAGATGACGATCATCTCCCGGATGGGCATTTATTTTGTCCACTGCATCAAAAATCTCTTCCGTAGTCCGTCCGATTGACCGGCAACTGAACTGTACCACGGCCAAAAAGGGAATTTGATGCTTTGTATGGATTTCCATGGCCCAGAAATGGCGATGCAGTGCACGCACGCAGTGCCATAGAAATCCATACAAAGTGACAAATCCTTTCGCGCCGTACGCTCCGATTCCGATGCAGTGGATGCGCAGCTTAATAACTTAATCAGAACTTAATTTACGAACATAATGATAATGTTTGAGGGATGACGGGATGAGTCATTTATTACAATGGGGGGATGTCACAAAATTTATCCCGCTAGGTGGCGCTACTGCTGTTGGAGACCTTTGTACGGGCATTTGTCCCCGATTGTTCCATTTATTTTAAATTACATAATAATATATCTAAAAATGGTTAGTACTAGCTTGGGTCCTATTGGACTTCGTTGTATGGAGACCTTTACAATTTTGCGTCGAGCAATGCCACTTGGCATGGACGTTATATGGACCAAACTGACCTCAAAAAGCCCGTTAGCCAACCTTGACTAAACTAAATTTACTAACTACTAAATTTAACAACTAAATTTTTCAAATAATAAAAATCCAAGATTGCGGCCATCTTTTTTGTTTGTGGGCTGATTTCGATGAAACTCAGTTTTTGCTACTATTTTGACAAGAAAATAACAACACAATTTTTCAAATACTAAAAATCCAAGATGGTGTTCCAATGGATCCAAGTTTTATCGAAATCGGCCCAAAAACAAAAAAGTTGACCGCCATCTTAGATTTTTAGTATTTGAAAAATTGTGTTGTTATTTACTTGTTAAAATAGGACAAAAACCGAATTTCATCGAAATCGGCCCACAAACAAAAATATTGGCCGCCATCTTGGATTTTTAATATTTTCAACTTTTCGTTGTTATTTTTTGTCAAAATAGTAACAAAACCGAGTTTCATTGAAATCGGCCCACAAACAATAAAGTTGACCGCCATCTTTTTTATTACAGAGTTCTAGTGGCCTTTTTCCGTCCGGCTTCATCATCAAACCATTTCCTATCAGAGTACTCATCAAAACCTACCTTTACATTTCCGTTAATAGTGAAAACTCATTGTTTAATCTATGTACAATAATGTTATTGTCAAGTACTGGTGACAACCCTAATCAGTGAAATCATCCAATTTGGGTTCCTAGATTGGATCCCCAGTAAGGAAGCTAAATCGGCGTATGTAATCGAGGCTTAAGCAAAGTTCGCAGTACTTTGGTCAGGTTGTGACATCGCGTCGCAGTTGTTTCCATAGCGTTCGCGCGTAGCATTCCACGAGACGGCCGGAAAATGCCAACCCTAGCGATCCGACGGAGTGCAATGACAAAGGGGCCTAAGTGACGTTAGCTCCTCTACTGTTTGAAAAACTTATATATGTACTGTGGCCTAACTCTCTCGCTTTGACTCTGGCTTTGCTTTATGACGTCAGTGCACTGTCCGTCCTTGTCATCGTGTTATGATATGACAAGGATGGATATAGTCTAGCTATCGCTCTGTCTGCCTAGCATGACCGATTTATATCGCGTGATATAGCATTTTATCGACACTCAACTGTCAAACTCCTTTGTCTTTTTGACAGTTTAAACGTGATAAAACGCTATATCACGCGATATAAAGCGGTCATGCTAGGCAGGCAGGCTAAAGCTTCGAGTTGGGCGGTAGCGCCCCTGGGGCCGTACCGGCCCTTTATTCTCATAAGGACAGATTCTCAAAAAGACATTGTCAAAAAATCGTTGACGATTAAAAATATAGAAATTAACCTTCTCCGTATTTATGACATCCTGGTACTTTGGTGATGTATTGTATTACGAAAAATAAACCTGGGGGCTTACCATCAGCAAATAAGAAACCGTCCAGTTCAAAAGCAGGCCTTAAACAGGACTGCTTTCATACTAACCTTTGAGGTCATAGTACGAAAAAGTAAGGCTGTTCAATATAAGTCCTGCAATAAGAGCTCATAGTAAGGCCCCTTTACTCAGTGGCGGATCCAGGATTTTGGTTTGGGAGGGGCTTAACGTAGGTGAGGGTAGGCTTTACCAAGGTAATCAACAGATTTGTTGGGTGGACCCAAATGATTTTGGGGGGTGGGGGGCATGAGCCCCTTAGCCCCCCCCCCTCCTGGATCCGCTAGTGCCTGTACTGCTGTCCTTTTGAGGATCTGTCTTTTTTAAGAATCTGTCCTTATGAGAATAAAGGGTACCGGCTAATGCATCGAACTCTGGGCTTCAAATTAAAGCAGATAAATCGCGCCCCAATCAGGTTAAAATGGTGAACCCCAATTCGTGATATCACACGAACATCGATATCTTCAACGCGTGGCGTCAGACAAATGTGCCCGCACCTTAAATCGCGTAATGACATTCCTATGATCAGTGTTCAGCATTGACCTGTATAGAAAAAAAAATCAGGTCAATGGTGTTCAGGGAATAAATAGTAAACCCCAGACGAGTCGAACATGGGGTTAGTACTTATAAAGAATCTGCAATTTACAGAATCTGCCGTTTCCAGAATCTACCATTTACCGAAAATAGGGATTACTTGAGCTTGACATCGTTGCAAAAAAAAATTACATACGCGACGGGACGGGCACAAGCACGGGGCGTCCACGGGACGGGACGGGGCAAGTACGTCACCGTCCCGTCTGGGGATTTTTCCCGTGTTTGTCTTCCATAATATGATGAAATTCACCGAAACCATTTAAATTTTTAAATATTATATTTCACACATCTCTGAAATAAGAAAGAATCATAGTTTCAGATACTTGTATTTTTCAGTTAAATAATATCAAATGTATAAACCAAACAAAAGTTCAATAAAGACATCAAAAGATAAATAAGACGTTCGACGTTACGCATAGTTACGCATAATATAATAAGTCCGGTATCGATAGCGCTGCGAATACAGTTAGGACAAGCATCGAGTACACCGTCACTAATATATCCCTTTTCATGTTGAGCAGTGGGTCATTATCTTGACTATCCACACACGTATTTTTAAGCAGCCTTGTATTTCTTCTACTGAATGGGATTACAGCATTTCCCTCAACTTTCATATTTTTTCTTTTCACTACAACATTCTTCGAATTTGAAACAGAAAGCTCTTCTTTAACCTCTATAAGCGGTTGCGATATTTCTATAATTTTATTTTGACAATCAGAGTAATCGCTAGTGGTTTCGTAATCATTGATTGGGAAAAAAGTTTGGATAGATGACTTACTCAGCATTTCCAAAAAAGAGCTAGTTACGTTTGTACTATGAGTAATAGCAATAGGAAAAAGAGATGGAACATCGGTCCATGTATCCGTAAGCTTTTTTGTTGGGAACTCTGCGCTGACTTCTTTGTCAACGCAGGTGGTCTTTTCATCATACAGCACATCCTTAACATTTGTGATTAGCCTGCGGCCGACTGCTTCGTATTCATCGTTTGATATATTATACAGGGAAAATATACTGGGATCAGAATCCAACTGCCTCAATCGATCCAAAGAATTTATAGATATAAGTTCTCGAGATTCGTTATATGTCAAGGCGGAATCCAAGCCATTTTTACTTTTTAACATGCTTTCTAGTGGCTTGCATTCTTGTTCATCAGTGTAATTTTCAGTATTACTGATGTGGCATGCCGTTATATTTTGTATCTCAGTTAAAAGTCCCACCAATATATCTAAGGATGAAGTATAGTTAACATCTTTTAAATTACTGTCAATACTTATTTTTTTCACTTTTTGAACAGATTTATCGACAGTTTTTGTCACTTCACTAAGTTCACCCTTCTTCTCTTCAGCAACTGCGTCGGTTACCGCCGTCGTCAGAATCTCGAAAATGTTGTCCGATTGTTCCTTTATCTGTGAAACAATTTTTTCTTGTTCTGTGTCTAGTGCTGCTCTATCACCTTCATAACAATCCGAATTCTGGATTAAATTACTTTCAGGAACATCGCTGCGGTACGATGCGTTACACAGTGAATTTTCTTGAATAGGCTTGTTATTATTGGTTTTTAAAATATCTTGTTCTGACTCAATATCAGTGTTAGAGCCACATCGAGTCGAGTGGTACTGTGGAAATGCATATCCCACGGTGGTAATTTGTATAGGAATATTGGTTGCATTCAAATTCGTTGGCGACTTCACCAATGACTGCAACTCGAACATATCTTTCTCGCTAATCGATCGCGAAATATTCAGCTTCAAGCTTGTAGATATTGACGAGTGAAGTATCAATGAATCGGCGGTGTCGCCAGATTGCCATAGAAACACTGGCTGCGTTGATTGTTTAGGTGATATCGTCAAGTTTTTTATCCTCAATCGCTTTGAAAAGGCCCCTATGGACATTTGACGATGCAATGCATTTTCCAACTCCTGCAACTCGGTAGCCGATTTAAATGCTTTCACATGGTCACAATTGGATGCGTTGCTCTCAGACATGTCATCAGTGACGGATCCCTCGTTTCTGTCTTCTAGAAAGTTCTGAACTACAGTTTTTACGTTTTTGTCCTTAAAAACGTCGACGCGGTAATCCGAGTCTACGGAAGAAGGATTTTCGATCCTACACTGGTAGTCTGCATCATCGAAATGGTTATCCCGGCTGTGGTCTGATTCGTTTTCTGTGCACTCATTGAGGGCAGAGAGGGTCACTGGTCTCGTCCTTATTATGTTATTGATCATTTGGTGTAGCTTGTTGCCTATCACTGAACACTCTTCTCCAGAGGGCGATGAAGACACCGGCGCTGTGAATAGTCAGAAAGTTACTTAGCGAGTTGAAATACTGCATTATTGATTTAACAAGCTTTATAAAAATTAAAGCGTTATAATAACTGAGAAGCATTTAAGATTGAGGAGTCCTTACATAGTTTTAAGTCGGCAGGCAAGAGCGGAACCCTGGCCTTGATTACACCACGCAGCCGCTCACCGCCCTCGCCCCCGCCCCCGCTAGCACCCGTGCCTGTCTGTGGCACGCGTCCATAGTGGTTTTTCACGTACGACTCCACGGCTACCATCTTGTTTTTGCTGTTAGAAAATATTTTTTATAATTAGCCAATAGTCACAAAGGGCTTTGAACATTTTGGCATAGTGGTAAGGGTAACCATAATTTTTTATTTTGACGGAAATTTCGGAAATATAGCGGCACACGATGAAACCTGTGCATATCGATAGAGGATCTGTAGATGAACAAAAAATCTTTTATGACATAAAGTCATCGTTTCTGAGATAATCCATATGATAAAGATCCTGTATAGATAAAAAACTTATTCCCTGGAGTATCTCGAAAACGTTGCGCTTTAAGACTTTATCATTCATAAGACATTTTTTGTCTGTCTATAGATCCCCTATTGTTATACACATGTTTCAACGTGCGCCGCTATATTCCCAAATCCCCGTCAAAAAATAAAAAAAATGGTTACCACTATGCCAGCCTCTCATTCTAAGAGGTTCAAACCTTTTTATTATAGGCAGATATCGTAAGCAAGAACAAAGAAGCGTGATGCTGATAGCTATCAAGAGCTGATGAAGCAAGCTCACAAGTGTGTTTCAGGCGCGCCCGGAGAGTGCTTGCGGGATACGGCGTCCGGTGACGGGCTCTTCTCGGGGCTGGCGCTCGCCGGCCGCCGGTGCTTGGCCCCCCGTTCTGTCATGTAATCTCACGATCAAAATATGCAGATATAGGTCAATATTATATTATTAACGCGAAAATATAATGGTTAATGCTATTAAAAAAAAATTATTAGGTATTATGCACCCCCTAAACGATCAAAACTGCTTGTCAATCATTTAAATCAAATCAAATTGTTTATATGCATAAACAGGTGGTATAACAATGGTCTTAAGATTAAACTGTACCGTTACATGTCTACCATATGCTTATGGCGTGCAAATATTTGAAAAATTAAGTAATGAAGCTAATTGTAAGCAAAAAACAAAGTAAATAAAAGTAGCATTACAAAAGCTATGTCAGAATTAATTGCATCGGCTTGTCAATCACATTTTGATCGTCTAGGACCGATGCTTGACAAGCGCGTAGGTATCACGTGAATACCGTGGCCTATCAAAGGTAGGCCCCGCCCCCAAATAGTAGTGGTGGTGGTAATGCAATTAAATGATTAACAAGCCATGCTTGATCGTCTAGGGCTACTTTAGGTATGTTCAGATTAAATTGTAGGTATCTTCAAAACGCCAAAACTTCTGATAGAGTTATAAAACTAACAAATGTATATTTATAGAAGTAGTTTGAATAAGTCAAATAAATTCACCTTTACGAACCTAAAGGTGGCAAGGAGGGTGGTTGGAGCCGTGGCGGAGGCGAGGCGGCAGGCGCAGCGTCGCCGGGCCGCCGCCTCCCCCGCACCACCACCACGCCCCCCGCGCGCTCCCCGCTAGCCGCCGCGCTCGCCAGTCTTTGCAGCCTATCCGACATCACACTTCTCCCATGCTTCGTTTGGTACTCCTCGCTCATCGCTTGGACGTACGACTTCTTCGGTTGAGCGAGAGTGTTCAACCTAGATGTCAACTTTGACGGCCCTCGCACCGCTTCGCCTTTAGCTTCCTTAACCTCGTCTATTATATCTGCCAACTTCTTCCTGCGATCGATGTGCTTTTCTTCATTCTGTGTTTGATGATAACCTTTGAACGGCTCGGACCCTATCGTTGGCTTCGTTCTTCGCTCCTTATGCACTTTAGCTTTCTCGTTAGGATGTTCCTCTTTTATGACGTCGTAGGATTCTAAACGTGCACAATTTTTGCCGGAGCCGATTCGAGGAATATATCGACCGTCGCATGAAACTTCCGCTTTTTTGTTACTTTTTGAATCCGTTGACAATTTTTGTCTCGTTTTTTGGACGTTATCGAACTCGTGTAAAAGTTGTGAAATAGCTTTTAAAGGATTTTCGGGAACTCTTATAGGATTTATTGAAACCTTTTTTCGTTCTTTTTTTACTTTATCGACTTCATTTCTATTCACTTGCTGTTTCGTACTTATAATTACTTTTGGTACAACAGTCGTCAAGCCATCACCTTTATTGTTGAAACCACTCTTCAGTGTTGGGTTATAATCACCGGCCGGTGTTTTATCAAAACTAAAGTTGCTCGCGTTGGAAGATTCTATGTGATGTTTGAGGCTGGTACCACTGTCACTACACTGAATCGAATTTTCTTGGCCGCCATTTGGGCCAATTTTGTTTGAAGCTATCGTACATTTAGATCGCGTCGGTTTACATTCCAGTGTATCGACGTTCTCAAATTTCTTTATTAAACCATATATTTTATCAATACTTTTTCTACATTCATTAGGGATTGTTTTTTTAGGGTTCTCATTTTTAGTCGAAGTTGACGGTTCATCTTCAGGCATATTTCGTAAAGATGTAAAATTTGACTGGCTTTTATTTTTTAGTACGTCATTGGTTTCTTGAATTTCCTCGAACCTGTAATGAAAATTATCATACATTAATTGATAATACGATTAAAATTTACTTGTTTATTGCTATAAACAATCACTGCACTTACCTTTCTGATTTGACAGACGCACTACCGATCGCTGTCGAATTCATCGTCTGGATAGCAGCTAAATCATTTGAGTGTGGTGACGTAGGCGTTGAAAACAATTCCCTAACGTCACTACTGCAATCACTGGCATCTGCATACATAATTTGGGTAACCGCATCATCTAAGTAGAAGCTTCGGTTGACTTTATTATCAATATCGGGTGATAGTAGCATGCCTGATTCCTGCTCATCCCCGACCTGTTCTAAAGAACTCAATAACATCAAATCTTTCGTTTCCTTAGACGGCTTATGCTTATGTTTTTCAAGATTTTTAACATTCTGGCCATAAATAGAATTATAAAAAGATTTATTAGTAATTGATAACTTGGTGACCGAACTAGACGATCGAGGCATAACAGATCCTTTGCCGAATCTGTGTTTCATTATTTTGCAACTTTCACCCATAGCCATCTTTCGTTTTTCGCGTCTCTCTCGGATTTCTAAAAGCTTTTTTCGTTTTCTTTCCTCTATTAAATATGACTTATTTTCATATGGCGATTTCACCCTTACTCTTGTAGGGGATTTCCTTTTCGGGTTTTGTACTTCCTCGGAACTTTCTTCAGGGACAGAATTGATTTTCATTCTCTGTATAGAAAATGCCAAATCAACGGGCGAGCCGAAATCAAATGGTGCTTCTTTTAACAAGGCCCTTGGCATCACACTCGTGGCTACGCCTCTTGGAGCTAAACTGCCACTCGATTCAGAAAAAGTATTATAATTATCGTCGTGGCAAATTTTGTTTTCGTCATGTTCAGAACTTAAAGAGGTGGTACGGGGTTCTATGCTTTGAATCTCATTTATTTCAAGGAAACTTTCTTGGTCGTCATTTAAAGGCTGCACTGCCTCGTATGTCTCCTCTTTCACTTCTTCAATTTCAACGATCTTAGGTGAACGTTCGTCTTTTTCTTCCTTGGGTGTTTCGCCATAAGGTATAGGTAATAATGCTGTCGGTATGGAATCATCTGGAAAATATTGATAAACTAAAGACTTTGTATTACACTAGCAATTTTAAGGATCGATCATCATACTACACTTACCATGTTTCACAGAAGGATTTGCTTGCCAAACCATTATTGAACTAATGTTACTCATTACCTGCCCGGTCTGAGAGCGGCCTAGCTGTAAAACCACATCAAGTCGGGGTTCTTTCTTTTGAGATGCAGCTTCTGATTTATTCTCTCTTTTACAGCTAAGTACTAGGTTGTCAGAATAAAACTTGCTAAAAAATGTATACGATCCACAGATTAACTTCGGAATTTCAACGATTATTTTCTTTTCTAATATCTTAGACAGAGATCGGATATCCACTTCTGAATGTATTATATCATCCCAAGTGCTCGTAAGGCCGTTTACCTTCCGCTGAACTTGTAGTGGAATGCTGGCGGAGGTCGCAAGTACTTTCGCATTATTGACATCCCTTCCTTTATTTGCACTCTCTGCTTCTCTCCATTTCTCCTTCGCTCTGTCGGTTAGGTAGTCACCATTACTGATACGTTTGAGTTGGTCAATTGTGTGCTTCACATATTTAATGACGTTATCCATATAGAAGTTGTAGTTGTCCTCTAATCGTTTGCAGCAAATGTAATCTAATAGCGAAGTAGGAAGTATACCGTTGTCAAAATCGTTGCTAGGTTTTAGCAAACTTAAGTTTTGGAGTTGTTCCTTTATGTACGGGTCCTTGAAAAGGAAGTGTTTGTCGTACTGTGTGGATAAGTTAGAGGCTCTCATCTCGAGGTCGCTGAACTTATGGCATAGCGTGTTTTCGAGTGAGGGCGGGTTGGAGAGGAGGTCGATTCTCTCGTCGTTGACCAGGACTGCGTGGTGCAGGTCTTCTCCCGTGTAAATGTCGCTACCGTCGGAGCCGTCCGAGTCAGCCTCGTCTTTGTACACAATGGTCTCCACGTACTGGTTGGGTGCACGATGCTTCAACTCGCCCACTTCCGACATTAATTTAGTCCCCATTTCAATGTTTTCGTATAGTATTACCAAATCGCTTGCTGAAAGGGAGTTGCTTACTAGAAAAAGAAAACAAAATAAGTACATTAGTTAATAATAGATATTCTTCAAAGCAAGTGGAACCGCCCTAATCATATGGCCAACATTCTATGCGCTTAAACGCTACGGTTACTATTAGCAGGGCGCTGTTACTTCGCGCGCGAGTATGAAGCGCTCGGCGTCCTCTGAGAGGACAAATTTCATGCATCAGAAAAGATAAGACCTACGCGATAGAAAGAGAGGCAACTACTAAGTGCATGTTCAGGTCGGACAGCGCTACCTGAATTGCACTTTATTGTGTCGGAGTAAGAGTCTCAATTTATTTAAACGATTTTGCGGAGTGCAACTTCTGTACGCTAATACTTACTATTATCTATTCTGTGCTATTAGCTTTAAAATAAGCAGTAAACTATGAAATTCCGTGCCGTTAGATTGTCAATTCCGTACAACACATCAAAGTTTGTGAATTACATAAATTTGCGACATATGATTTAATACTCTATTACTCATATCATATTTAAGCTAGTGTAGCGTTCGAACGTATGGAATATTGGCCATTTGAGTAGGGGGCTGCTTAGAACAAATAAGAAAATAACGCAACGATTTCAAAGTAAGCAAAAAAGGTACTTATGTTGTAAAATGTGTCCTACCGTTTTTATCAAAGGGATGATTTTTGGCCATAATTTCGAAGAGCTCGTTGGCAGTCTGGTATTCATGGGAGTGAGCACGGGCGCGGCGGCGCTCGGCCGCGCGCTCTCGCTTGCGCTCCGTCGGGTTGGCTTCACTCGCACGGCTTATCAACATTATCACCACATACGATTTAACAGGAGAAACCTCCAATACAAAGACTAACAAAAAGTTATGTAAATACAATATAATGCTTCGAAACACTAATTATGACAAGGCGATATGATATTATTACAAAATTTTACTCTTCATTTTCAAAAAAATAATTTTCAAAAACGAGGTCTTGGTCTTCGAAATTCAAAATTCCGATTTTGTTTGCCAGGATTTATTTGTCAGAAAATCATTTGACGTTTAGACTAGAAAGAGTATAAGTACCTAATGGGATTTGTTTTTTTTATACTTACTTTATCAAATCTTGAGAATGATATCTTACTCTGTGGCAGGTAGTAAAATCATAGAATAAAAAATATTAGTATACAGAATGCAGTTTTACTTATTTTTGAAAATAAAGGAAAGCCCAGTAAACGAAAAGGTGTAGAGGGAAATGATTGGAATACAATTTTTGACTTCGTAACTTTGTTTGGACTAGTTAGGAGGTGAACATATCAAAAGTCCCCGCCCGTAGCCCCATAGGGGCTACGGCCTGGGGGGTTTGATTGAAGGTCCCATTTTTCGGTTTTTCACATATATCTCGGAAACTATGCGTTCTAGCGACAGAGACTTTTTCCTGTGTCAATTAGGGTTTGGGTATTTCATAGACTTGTTTTCAAAAACCCTATCAATACGGTAAGCATATCGTCGACTAACCCTATCGAAAGGGAAACCCTATCATTTGGTAAGCTTTTTAATAGGGTTTCCCTAACAATTGGCTTAACCAAAAAAAAGGGGTTTTCCGGTCCCTGCTATACGTAAGGAGAATAAAGGATGACTTACGTTATTCCGTGGCGGGTCCGAGCCGAGTTCAAGTTACGTTAGTAGTGCTAATATTCTTATAAAAAAACCAATGCATTTTGATTCCCGTGCCGTGGCTTCAGAAGCCGAGCGGCAACCGGCGTTCTACGAACACTGGTGTCTGATACAGAACGTCGTCGCGAGTTCGCGACTAACGGAGCTTGGACTCGGCTCGGACCCAGCAAGGTGTAACGTGAGTCATCCTTAAACCGCAATTTTTACGGTGAAAAACATTGTGTGGACATTCGCCCTAAAAGTTTGCACAATTGTGATTTTAGAATGTTGGTTTTGATTTGCTTCAAGAGGAAAAAACAATATTTTTAGATAAATAGCTTTTTAATAATTACAGGTTAACAATATCAATATTAGCTTATTTTAATATAAATAATAGTTAAAATATACAAGCACCTTAAACTTAATATTCGGGAATGTTAACATCATACTTTTAAATCAGTCTTAGATAAAGATAAATAATTTGTGCTAAAATTATAATACTTTGATTACATACAGATTATGCAGTATATTATTTTGATCGACATACATTTTGACGGTAAGTACCTATTAATAATAAATAATTATCGCTATCCAAAGCTAACGTAATATAATAAAAAAAAAAGTTCCAAATCAACATAAATTGAAGGTAATTTTTTAATAAGTTAGCTTTATTAATTTTATGTTTTTTTACATAAATACTTGTCATAATTTAAGGCGCCCGGAAGAGAGACTCGAGTAGTTCCGGTTCCGTCAAGTCCTTTTTGTATTGTTGTGCCAACTCTTGTATGAGGTGGCGTCGCCTCACGTGCGGCGGCTGGTACCTGGTTGGAAATCATCGGCACGTTTCATAATCTTGTGATATTCGATTTATTGTGAATACTAGGAGTGACGGCGAATTACTTAGCACGTTTGTTAAGCAACGCTCGGTCCGGTCAGGTGTCGGATAGGTGACCTTTAAAAACCGACTTCAAAAAAACCTTCCTCTAAAAAGCAAGAAATAATATTCAAATCATTAGATACGCATTATCATCGTTATAATAACGTCTATTGAAGTCGGGTGGGGTACGAACGTACTTTTTTTATTCTTAAATCCCCACCCGACTCAACAGAAGTCAGCGCTCGCACTAGTATCGACGATATAACAGTACTCACAAGTCCGTGTTGTCTCGTCCGAGGGCCCCGTCTGCCGGGGCCCTGGTAGCGGGGGCGGGCCCCGCCCTGCCAGCCCCCGACTCAACAGAAGTCAGCGCACGCACTAGTATCGACGATATAACAATACTCACAAGTCCGTGTTGTGTCTCGTCCGAGGGCCCCGTCTGCCGGGGCCCTGGTAGCGGGGGCGGGCCCCACCCTGCCAGCCCCCGACTCAACAGAAGTCAGCGCACGCACTAGTATCGACGATATAACAGTACTCACAAGTCCGTGTTGTGTCTCGTCCAAGGGCCCCGTCTACCGGGGCCCTGGTAGCGGGGGCGGGCCCCGCCCTGCCAGCCCCCGACTCCTCAACAGAAGTCAGCGCTCGCACTAGTATCGACGATATAACAGTACTCACAAGTCCGTGTTGTGTCCCGTCCGAGGGACCCGTCTGCCGGGGCCCTGGTAGCGGGGGCGGGCCCCGCCCTGCCAGCCCCCGACTCAACAGAAGTCAGCGCTCGCACTAGTATCGACGATATAACAGTACTCACAAGTCCGTGTTGTCTCGTCCGAGGGCCCCGTCTGCCGGGGCCCTGGTAGCGGGGGCGGGCCCCGCCCTGCCAGCCCCCGACTCAACAGAAGTCAGCGCACGCACTAGTATCGACGATATAACAGTACTCACAAGTCTGTGTTGTGTCTCGTCCGAGGGCCCCGTCTGCCAGGGCCCTGGTAGCGGGGGCGGGCCCCGCCCTGCCAGCCCCCGACTCAATAGAAGTCAGCGCTCGCACTAGTATCGACGATTTAACATTACTCACAAGTCCGTGTTGTGTCTCGTCCGCCGCGCGCGATCCAACGCAGCGCGCCTCAAACAATCCGGCAGCAATCTTGGCGCCAACTGGGCCCCGTCCGCCAGGGCCCCGGTGGCGGGGGCGGGCCCCGCCCTTCCCGCCCCCGCCCCGGTAGAAGTCAGCGCTCGCACTAGAATGAGGCCGGAGCGACGCGGGCTAACGCAGATCACGCAAACTTCGTGTCGACGCCATGGAACGCCCGTCTCGCAGTACTTCAGCAAATCGTCTAAGGCAATCGAAAAGATAAAAAAAAAACAATGATATAAAAATAAAATCCTAAAAATCCCAAAGTTTTAACGATTTTGACGATGAAATCAGATACCTACAGTCCCAATAAAACAAGACAAAAACTCACCAATGGGCAAGTATTGATGATCTTCATAATCTTCCAACCATATTATGAGTATTTTCGTCGTGAAATCTCTGTTACGCCTTCCGCTACCTGTAATAATATTAAAATTATTAGATTGTTGAAAACTGCGGCCTGATTCAGACACGGGGCGCTCGTAGATAAGGCTTGTGTCAACTACTGTGTGAATAATCTGTCTGTAATGTCTACACACTACACATTATAATCAGAGGTCGGAATCTGCCGGTCATTCCTGGTCCGCATTAAAATAAAATGATTGGGGCCCTTAATAAATTGTATTGTGACAGTGGGGAAGGGTACTATGTAGGTATTAACTTTGTTTATTACGTTAAAATAATAGGAATTCATTATTATAAATATGTCAATTTCTTTTAAAATACAAATTAAAAAGAGGGCCCAAATCATATCACTTAAAGGCGGACCTGGAATGACCAGCAGATTCCGATGTCTGATCATAATATACTGTGCTATTTATGTATTTTTTAATGGGCCGTTGGGAACCTAATGCAAAGTTTTTTTTATAAGACATAACTGCGCACCAGTTTGAGCGGCCGGAGAAGTGGCAATTTCTAAGCTCATCACATAAGTTTGGCCATTCAACGGGGCAATGCAGTCTTTTGGGAACCTTGCCTCGAATCGAACAGGCAATGGGGAATGTCCGAAAAAAATCAAATTGGCTGAATATTTTTCTATAGGTAGGAATAAGGTCCCTTAGTAATAGAATAAAGTTTTAGAATTTTCGGTTGGGTAAAAAAGTTTTTTAAAATCAAAATCTCTTTGACTTCACAAATGTATGAAAGTAACAGCAGAATAGAGCAGGGGCGTAGCTACCGCCGTATCAGCCGTATCAATTATACGGGGCCCCCAACGAGCGTAATCAAAAATTAATAAAAACTTTTTTTAATGGATAAAGTAAAAAAAAACTATTTTTTTCACCATAAACATAATAACAACAGCATAAACCAGTTGGCCGAAAAATAGGTAAGGAGATACAACGTGTTGTCCCGCGTCCCGACGATCCATCAGTTTTGCCTCGATTTGCCTCGATTTTTGATGTTACACGCGATCAAAATCAAAGTGTTGATAAAAAATGGGTCCAAATGTTTAAAAGATTAAAGGACAACAAGTTAAATGCCTTATTTTGCATTGTATCCCTTCAAATTCTTATGTTGAGCGAGTATTTTCCCATATGACGCTTAAATGATCTAATGTTGCAGCAGATTAAATGAAAGCAGAATTGCAAAAGACATGTCTTGTTCGGAATTCGTAAGTAAATATAAAAATGACGCGGCGAAATTAATGAGAGGCCCGTAGTAATACAAAATATGCATGGAAACATAGTCAAAATAAAAATAAAACATTAAATCAAATGTCTCTTCTTTCCCTACAGCTAGGTAAGTTCTCATTTTTTATTTACCTCTTATTTTGCTGAGCTGCCCGTTTGTTTCCATTGATTTTGAGTATTTTAATTACAAACAGCCACATACATTCAATATGTCCTTCATTTATCAGTTACCAGTCTCTACAGTAGTTTTACTGCCAGTAAACATTTAGAACATAGACCAAAAATTTTTTTGCGGCTCGCGCTTTGCGCTCGCCGCCGCCCTTGTCCCGACTCTTTTGTTCCTAAAAGTGGCAACCTTGTGAGGAGGTCAATGTACTCGTGAAACTCAACACCTACCAACAGAAAAAAAAAATTGTACTTTCCATAAAAAAATTTGAAATTTTCTATGGAGCCAAAAATTTTTTTTTTTTCTGTTGGAAGGTGTTCAGATCGAGAATCTTATATTCAGTTCAGATTCACGAGTACATTGACTTCCTTTCGGGTTAACGGGTTTTGTTACACGTTATACGTTGCATATTTAATTTGGATTGTTTGTAAAAAAATTGGAAAAAGTGACAGATAGATAATTATGATGAATAAATATTTCTTTTAATTGTATGCAAACAATTTAAAAAAAAAAAATTCTTTTGTGAGAAATCTTTACCCTTCCTAAGGGCCCCCAAACAAATTTTTATACGGGGCCCCGTCACGGCACGCTACGCCCCTGGAATAGAGATTATACCTTTGCCGCTAACTGCCACAAACACAACACGTATTTAAAAAAAAAGTTTTGACATTTTGTCTTGAAACTTTTTTTTAATACCATTTGTGTACCAATAATATTTGTGGTTGTGGCAGGTGTTGGCAAAGGTACAATCTCCATTCTGCTGTTACTTTCATACATTTGTGAAGTCGAAGAGACTTTGATTTTTTGAATTTTTTTCACGAAACCGAAAATCATGAAAATTTATTCTATTACTAAGGGACCTTATTCCTACCTATAGAAAAATATTCAGCCAATTTGATTTTTTTCGGACATTCCCCATTTAGTCGCAATATTTTATTTATAAAAAATAATTTGTATATTTACATTATAACTGTCTAGATTAGAGATGGGAAAAGACGGGGGTGATTTTGTAATTTTGTTGCAATCAACTCTGACAGAAATCGCAGTTACATTGGTGCTTTAGTTAGAACCAATGTGACAACTATCTTAACTAAAGCAACAATATAACTGCGCTTTCAATCGATTTCAATCGAGAATTGTTAGCAACAGCTTTACGTAATCAAGGTACAGGTTTAAAATCGACTACTGGATATAAAATAAACCCAGTAAAAACCCATGATTGTATGATGAACAAACTTTTTAAAGTTTTTATTTTTCTATTGATATTTTAAATGTGATGTTTCAATGGAAACAATTTCTTGTTAAGAATACAAAAAAAAAATTCAAAGGAAAACGCAGCTCATATGTATAAAGATTTTATTTAGTTCAACAAAATGATCCGGATTTAACTGGGTTTAAACCGGGTCTTTCGCCTATCTCTAGTGTACACATTACTAGTATACAGACCGGGCAGGTCGCGGTCCGACTCGGACACGGAGCGCTCGTACGACACAGCGCCCGCGCTCACGTCCCACGACGAGCCCGCGCTTCTGTCTGAGCCCCTGTCACCTACATTACTAGTATACAGACCGGGCAGGTCGCGGTCCGACTCGGACACGGAGCGCTCGTACGACACAGCGCCCGCGCTCACGTCCCACGACGAGCCCGCGCTTCTGTCTGAGCCCCTGTCACCTACATTACTAGTATACAGACCGGGCAGGTCGCGGTCCGACTCGGACACGGAGCGCTCGTACGACACAGCGCCCGCGCTCACGTCCCACGACGAGCCCGCGCTTCTGTCTGAGCCCCTGTCACCTACATTACTAGTATACAGACCGGGCAGGTCGCGGTCCGACTCGGACACGGAGCGCTCGTACGACACAGCGCCCGCGCTCACGTCCCACGACGAGCCCGCGCTTCTGTCTGAGCCCCTGTCACCTACATTACTAGTATACAGACCGGGCAGGTCGCGGTCCGACTCGGACACGGAGCGCTCGTACGACACAGCGCCCGCGCTCACGTCCCACGACGAGCCCGCGCTTCTGTCTGAGCCCCTGTCACCTACATTACTAGTATACAGACCGGGCAGGTCGCGGTCCGACTCGGACACGGAGCGCTCGTACGACACAGCGCCCGCGCTCACGTCCCACGACGAGCCCGCGCTTCTGTCTGAGCCCCTGTCACCTACATTACTAGTATACAGACCGGGCAGGTCGCGGTCCGACTCGGACACGGAGCGCTCGTACGACACAGCGCCCGCGCTCACGTCCCACGACGAGCCCGCGCTTCTGTCTGAGCCCCTGTCACCTACATTACTAGTATACAGACCGGGCAGGTCGCGGTCCGACTCGGACACGGAGCGCTCGTACGACACAGCGCCCGCGCTCACGTCCCACGACGAGCCCGCGCTTCTGTCTGAGCCCCTGTCACCTACATTACTAGTATACAGACCGGGCAGGTCGCGGTCCGACTCGGACACGGAGCGCTCGTACGACACAGCGCCCGCGCTCACGTCCCACGACGAGCCCGCGCTTCTGTCTGAGCCCCTGTCACCTACATTACTAGTATACAGACCGGGCAGGTCGCGGTCCGACTCGGACACGGAGCGCTCGTACGACACAGCGCCCGCGCTCACGTCCCACGACGAGCCCGCGCTTCTGTCTGAGCCCCTGTGACCAAATAATTATGTCAGGGGGCCAAAATGGGTTTTCAGAAATGTAAATAAAAATAAAAAGTAAAAGAATTAAAAGTAGGTTTCATGTTTTATATATAGAAAAAGAGGAATTCAATTGAAAAAAGTTTTGTGCACGAAACAAAAAATTTTTTTAGTTACGCTAAAGTTTTATGTTCAAGAGGCAATGCAATGACATTGACCATATTTTAGTGCTTTCCTGACGGTCAGTGCGTCCGTTTTGCGTATGCGGACTATTGCGGACGCGGTCAGTGCTGCTCTGAATGCACGCATAGTTCCTTTCTATGGAGATAGCTACGGAAGACCCACGTCAGTCCTGACCGTCAAGAGAGCACTGTATACGGCCAACACTAATACCTGGATTGGCAGGATCCGTCCAGGTCGCACTTGTTCTCCTCGTCGAGCTCGTAGCCCGAGGGCACGATGAACGCGATCTCGTTAGTAGAGTCCGCCCAGTACAGCACCTACGGACACATAATGCTGTTGGATGGCCCAATCTCCTTCTCCGTGCTTTGGAAGGCACGTTAAGCCGTTCCAAATAAATATATTGAAATATTAAAAATCCTTAAGTATAATGGTTTGTTATGCCTACGCCTTTAACCGATCATCATGCAATTTTGCATACAGTACGACGCATATATCTTGAAATCGGGTGCGGATTGCGCGGAACGCGTATTTTGGGTATGCGTTGCGGTGAGGGGCGCGGGCGGCGGGAGAGGGGCGCGCGCTATTGGTCGCTCACAAGAGCACATGCGCGAACTTATCCCCACTCCGTCGCAAAAAATTCAAGATACATGCCTCGTACTGTATGCGTTGTCAAGGGTACAAAGAAGGAAATAGGGTACCATTCATCCCGAAAAAAGTACTGCTCCCGAGGGATAGAGAAATACTGTCCATGCAGATGAAGTCGCGAAGTATGGAACATTTAAAAGAACTTAATTTTTTGTTTATTATTTACTTTTGTAATCTTTTACTATGGGTATCATAAGGAGCCTCAAGGTCACCCAGCGTGCAATGGAGACAGCCATGCTCGGCGTTTCCCTGCGTGATCGAATCAGAAATGAGGAGATACGCAGGAGAGCTAAAGTAACCGACATCGCTCGTAGGATCGCTCAGCTGAAGTGGCAATGGGCGGGACACATAGCGAGCAGAACTGATGGCCGTTGGGGCGGAAAGGTTCTGGAATTGCGACCGCGCACCGGACGACGCTCCGTGGGTAGGTCCGCGACAAGGTGCACCGACGATATGCTGCGCGGTCGCGGTGCGCCGCTGGATGCGGGCCAAGCAGGATCGATCGTCATGGAGATCCTTGGGGAGGCCTTTACCACAGAATAGATATAAGTACTACCGTACAGAAAGGACACTTTCCCTCCTAAATGGAGATAGGGATTTTAAGAGACATTCGAGACCTAGGGCCCTATTTTTGAATCCTTCACAGCTGGCAAATTTAATTTAAAGATTATCCCTTAAAATGTATAATATATTTTTTAAATTAATTCTATAATTAATTAATTTATACCTATTAAAAATTAAATTTTTGGCGTCGAGCGCTCTTTTCTACTGATTTTCGTTCGACATTTGACTCAAATGAATGAGATTGAGTCAAATGTCGAACGAAAATTAGCCAAAGGATTCAAAAATTGGAAACCTTATTTTTCATCGCGCGTGGACAAAATCATTGCACCATCCGTTGATAGTAATGATTTTGTCCAAACATAATTGCGGCATGTGCTGGAGCGCGCGGCGCGCTCCGCACGCCGCGACTAGACTTCTGCATAAGAAGTACATAAAAGCCAAAGATAATGGCATCTTTTAAGAAACCACCAATTTGTGTAGAATTTTGTAAAAGCTAAGCGTGGGGAAGAGTCAAATCGCCGCACATCCCGGAGCGCGCGGCGCGCTTCGCACGCCGCGACTAGACTTCTGTATAAGTAGTGGGTACAAAGATAAAGGCATCTTTCAAGAAATCACCCACTTGTGTAGAATTTTACAAAAAACTAAGCACGGGGAAGAGTTAAAATTACGTTTAGCTCTCGAAAGAAATAGTTTCTTTCTGACAAGCAGGTAGTCGTAGCGTAGTAGGGGGCGGCATAATCGGTCTTGCACGCGGGCGCTCAAACAGCTAGCGGCGGGCCTGGACGGATAACCCACTCGGGAAGTTTCGGCTGCCACCCGGGTGGAGATGAGACATAAAGCATCAACCAATGACTAATTTTGCCACTAGTTAACAAGTCACCGTGGCGCAGTGGTGAGACTATTCACTTTAAACGCGAGAGGCCTCGGTTCGATCCTTTGTAGGACCAATGTGTTTTGATGATTTTTATGATATTTCTAGAATGTTTACAATGCTTACCTATATAATATTTGTAAAATTCTATTTTAGCTTTTGCAGCTTTATAATCGTATTTGACCTGACGTGTCGACGATCGATCGTATCGAACTGCTTTATTCCTGTAGGTCCCGGGTTAGGTTAGAAATTTAGGCGAGGTATAGGAGAATAAAGGCGAGTGCGAAGCGCAGCGGAGCGTGAGCCTTAAATTTCGAGGTTATTTTTTTATAACGGATAACAGAAATATTTTCTTTTATTATAATAATTGAAGCGGTACGTTTGCTGTTTACAAAGCAATTCTAGCTCTTGTAAATAACAGAGGCATTATCCCGACACGTCTGCTCGGGTGTCGGGTGGCTAACGCGTCAGGTATTTACTCCGACACGTCTGCTATTTACGAAGCGAATTCGGGGGGATAACGCGTCGGGTATTTAGGAATATGCATCCGGGGTGTGCCTAAGCCAGCAGTGATATGATGATGAATGTGTTACACACCTGCTCTTGTCCGTCGTAGAGCTCGGGCGCGTCGGGCGCGGGCGCGGGCGGCGCGTGCGCGGGCGGGCGCGCGTCGTAGCTGCTGCGCGCGCGCCCCGACCAGCCGCCGTGCCCGCGCACGCGCACGGCCGTGCCCAGCCTGACACAATAATGCGCGCGTTTTAATTACGGCACGAGCGCACTGGAGCGGCCTCAACCAGGGTCGTCAGTACCATTAACACAAACAGCTATCGAAAAAAATAACGCGCGTAAAAACATTCGATAGAGTAATTTTGTATGGGAAATTTACACAGCGCCATCTAACGCCCAAAAACGAAAGTATTTTTTTATAAAAAGTAAATTTTCAGAATTTTGAAACGATAATTTGAAATAAAAGATAACTACTCACCGTTTTTTTATTATTTTGGGATAGAAAATATTCTAAGTGTAGTTGACGAATAAAGTTTTTTATAGTACAAGTGTTTAAAAAAAATAGAATCCTTAAATTAATTTTCATTTTTCTAGATTTTCTGGAAATAGCAGCAAATATCTAAAAAATATTCTTAGTAACTAAGCGTGCAAAATATTTTAAAAACATCTTTAGAGAATACTGTTACGCGCGTTTTTTTGATAGATGTTCGTGCTAGGGGTATTGAGTTGCGGTTTTTATTGCGTCCAGTCATCCGGTCGGCTGGCACACGAGTCTTTAAATTCTTTTAAAATTTTGATGGTTTAAGTTAAATTAATTTAAAAAATTGTAATTTTTTAATAACTTATAATTTTAAAAAAAAAAAGATCTATGAATCTTACTTTAATTTTCTCTAAGAAATATGAGTCAAAAGATATAAAAAAAATAAAAACTACCAACTCTTTGTTCTTTATTGATGAAAAGTAAAAAATCTCTAAAATTTTGGACTGCACACTTTAAGAATTACTTCTAGATTGAGAGGTGGATTGTCTTGCATTTACCCAAAAGCTTTAAAATTTATATAACGAAAACATAAAAACAATGGAGGCAAGTACAAGACGAGTTTAATGCCATCCTTGCAAGCGAATTTGTTTTCAAAATGAATTTCATAACTTTGTTGACAGTACGTACCCGCGCAGCATGCGTATGAACCCAGGCGGCGCGCGGCTGCTGGAGCGCGCGTTGGCCACAATGTCTGCGGCGGCGCGCTGGCCGGCGCGGGCGCACAGTACGTGCACGCTCAGCGGCGCGCGCCAGCCGCACGCGTCGATGCGCCGCAAACCCGCCTCGAAGCCGGGCAAAGAGTCGTCTAACGCCACCAACCGATGAGGACCGCCCTAAACAAACGACAAACAAACGACTTAAAAATTGCAGCCTAGAAATCGAGTACAGCAACAAAAACTCGAAATAAACTAACAGCTACGGCAGCTAGAGCGCGCATTGGCCACGATATCTGCGGCGGCTCGCTGGCCAGCGCACGCGCATAAACTATATTATGCGCGCAATAGAACAACCACACGCATCAATGCGACGCACACCCACCTCGAAGCCGGATAAAGAATCGACTAACGCCAACAATCGGGAAGGACCGCCCTGAATGATCAAAGAATCACATTGTTGTATTTGCCTGGGCCGAGGCGTCAAAGATATATGGCCCTATTTAATTACGTGACAATTTGGTTTGCGTCGCGGTATGGCTATGAATAGTTTATTCTATTTTCAAGTTGATTGACGCAATGAATTAATAAAACTAACAGCCACGGCTGCTAGAGCGCGCATTGGCCACAATATCTGCGGCGGCGCGCTGGCGCGCACAGCACGTGCACGGTCAACGGTGGGCGCCAACCGCACGCATCGATGCGACGCAAACCCGCTTCAAAACCGGACAAAGAGTCGTCTAACGCCACCAACCAGGGAGGACCGCCCGACCGTCTGGGGAGATGGCCAAACTTGCCCGGCCATCTCCCGACCGCGAGGAGGCCCGGGTAGCCGGGCAAGGGTCAATTGGGGTGATTACCACCCATGACCAACCGGTGGTGAGTGGGCAAGTGCCGTAGTTTTTTAGTGGGTATTCCCTCCTCCCGAAATTCCATCGAGCTTTGACTTGGTGGAATTGCGGGAGGTAGTCGTGGAGGCAGCCGCAACGTTTAATGTTGCGGTCCCCTCCTGGCGAGTCCCACATGCCCCCTTCCCGATCACCAGCGGGAAGGGAAGCGCGTATATGCGTTTTTCTACGGCATAAAAAAAAAGGGAGGACCGCCCTGAACAAATTGGCCCGATAGGAAATGTCCGAAAAAAATCAAATGGGGAGGAAAAGCGCAATTTTATCCCGATAGGTGGCGTCGGTCTTTGGTACACGGCCGCCTCAAAGAAAGTGTCAAAACATATGGGAATCTCTTGGAGTATTGCACTTTTTAATTTTATACTGAGAAAATGCCGCATTGTTATTCATGTAACTTGTAAAATATTGGAGTTCATCGATTTTCCAGTAACAAAAAAAATATTGGGCAAAAAAATATCAAAAAAAAGATACTTTTCCCTCAATTTTCTCCTTTGCTGAGCCTGAGAAACATTATAAATCAAAAGGAATGTTTCATTAATTTGATGAAGCTTCGCCAAAATAAAACAACATTTGAATTATAACAGCTTTGTTCTTTAATATTTCAACCTCAGCAGTTTCTAACATATTTATAACTTGGATGAATTTGATAGGTATATCAAATATGGAATAAGCCCAATATTCAGGCCAAACAGAGAATTAATAGAATTTTATATGCCAGAGTCAGTCAAGAAACTTAGAATTATAAAATAAATATGATAAAACGGTTCGTGTAATTTTGGATGGTACAGAAATTCCAGTACAGAAACCTGAAATTACTATTGCACAGAAGGCATCATCAGGCAACTATAAACACGGAAATTCACACTCAGTTGCTTTGTTAAAATTTAAATCATATGCTTCTAATCTGAAATAAAAAGATTACTTGTAAATCTTACACGAAATTTAAAGAAATGTAATGCTTGTTAGCAATTTTTTGTAAGTTGCTATAAACTTTCTTGCCTGTTGTTTTGGCTTTTCTTTTCCGTAATTCTTCTTTTATATGAGCTAAAGTTAGCATAGAATACATTGTTTGTCCGCAAAACCGAAAAAAATACAATCTAAGACAGTAAAACCACGTAATACACAGTCACGACAATATAAGCTCAAACTGACAATTGTTCCAAAGACTAAGCGCCATCTGTAATTCACTTTGCCTTCGCCTCCCCATTGGCTGAATATTTTTCTATAGGTAGGAATAAGGTCCCTTAGTAATAGAAAAAAGTTTCAGAATTTTCGGTTGGGTAAAAAAGTTTTTAAAAATAAAAGTCTCTTCACTTCACAAATGTATGAAAGTAACAGCAGAATGGAGATTATACCTTTGCCGCTAACTGCCACAACCACTACACGTATTTAAAAAAAAAAGTTTTGACATTTTGTCTTGAATCTCTTTTTTTAATACTATGTTGTGGTTGTGGCATGTGGTGGCAAAGGTATAATCTCTATTCTGCTGTTACTTTCATACATTTGTGAAGTCGAAGAGACTTTGATTTTTAAAAATTGTTTCATGCATCCGAAAATTATGAAACTTTATTCTATTACTAAGGGACCTTATTCCTACCTATAGAAAAATATTCAGCCAATTTGATTTTTTTCGGACATTCCCCATTGAATAAATGACAGCCTTTTGCTTGTATTATTTGAAGTAACTAATTGCTTCGAATATCTCAAATAATTTTGTCAAAGAATCACATTGAAGTCTCTGCCTTGTCCAAGGCGTCAAAGCAGGGCCCTATAACGTGACCATTTCTCAATAGTGATGACAATTTGGTTTTCGTTGCGGTGTAGCTATGAGTAGTTTGTTCTATTTTTAATGGGTTAACGCAATGGATATAAAATTGTCGTGACAGGTGACAAATTGCCACGTTTTTAAAGAGGGACTTAAAAATTGCCGCCGAGAGATCGAGTCCAGTTCCCAAAACTGTAACAAAAGGACGGAGGGGAACAGTGGCGGTAATTCTAAGTGAAAGTGTAAGTGAAAATCTATGTGTAATAGTGAGTTGTAAATGAAAGTGTAAGTGCAGTGCAGTGCAGTGGAGTGGAGGGAGGTGGAAGTGGAAGGGAACGGGATACTAATATTTCTGGAACCAATGAGGATCAGTAACGATGTTTGTTTAGTGGCTTATCAGAAAGCTTAAACCACCACATGATTAACTGTGAAGAAATTTTTACGATATCTCTTAAACCTGAGAAATTATACGAGCTAAAACGTGCTAAAACACTGTTATTTTGGGGGGTCCTTATGACGTCATCGAGACGTACGCGAACCTTATGTCAAGCGTGATAAAGCACATATTGCATTGAGCTTGGCATTTCCTTCAAAACCTTTATAACTCAGCCATTTCTAAACGGATTTCAAAAATCGTCCACTAAGTTTCATAGCTATGAATATGTTTTTATACTATACCAATAAAACTATAGGATTCAAACCTGTTACTGATCCTCATTCTGAATTATTCTAAAGTGTTCATGGGAGGAAATCACGGGAAAAGCTAGTGTGATATAAAACGCGTAATCGATGAATCACTTACCTTTTTATCGCCACCTATATTTAAGTAGCCAAAATGCGATAGGAACAGCCGCGCTGTCTGAAATTCGGTCACCGGTTCGGGAGGCACATATTCTTCAGGCACCTGAAGAAAAAAACTTATTAATTATACCCCTAAAATTTGTTAAAGCAAATTATTTTGGAACCGTATCTGTGGAATATTCCATAGACTAACTTTCTATAAAGTCAGCGCCAAAATGATCTGAACATTCAAACCTACCAAAATAGCTAATCTTTGACAAAAAACCAACTTATCTCAATACATTAAGGTGCACTTTCGTTTGTACGTACTCAGATAAAAAGGTGTATATCTGGCATTAGAAAACGAAATCAAAAGATTTAAACAGAAAGTTACACGCTATTCCAAATAGAAAGATTACACTTTTTATGAATAAGGTGTCAAGTCTATACAGCCTGATGAAATGGACTGATCATGTAAGCTCTCTTTAAGTGACATACTCTTACGGTAAATTAAATTCCAAGCGGACGAAATTGCAGACAGAAGTTAGTGAAGTTATAAAAGTTTAATTGCTCTAAAGTTTTAATCGCCTCTGTGGTCTAGTGGTTCGCCCACCCGTATAAGACGCAGGGATCCCGGGTTTGATTCCCATTGGTTTGGTGAAAGGGCTTATTTCATTTCCATCTGGCTAGCTGCCACCATCTTACCTAAGTCTGACGTCACAACAACAATTAAAAAATTGTTGTTCCGGCAGTTAAGAGGTAAGATCACCAGTTCCTCAATGATGAGGATTCCGGGTGTAGTGCGCTTTCACCTTCGGCCTTATCACATGAGTAAAGAAAAGACCAGAGACAAAGCTTCATACAACCGCGCGACTTAGTTGCACTACTACAAGCACGCGGAGCATGTGTGCGTGTCCACTGGCCGCTTGTCGCGTACGCGGAAAAACCGGAAAAAACCTGTTTTGACAACTGCAACCAATGGACAACCTTAGGACATTGCTTGTTTTGTTAGTTGCAAGTTTGAATTTCACGTTCTTAAGAAGCTTTGTCTTTGGTCCTTTCTTTACTCATGTGGCCTTATCATCACTTAACATCAGGTAAGGTAAAGGCTAAGCACTATCCTGTTGTGCATAAAAAAATCAACCTTATCTCAAGATGCACTTTCGTTTGTTGTAGCATCATAAGCTAAGTTGTATATCTCGCATTAGAGATCGAAATTAATAGTAGATTATACAACAAGTGAATAAAAAGGGAATTTAGTTCGAGGGACTAAGTTGGATCCCGAGAGTAGCGAAGGATTCTAGAGTTGAATCCCGAGCGTAGCGAGGGATTCAAAAGTAGAATCCTGAGCGTAGCGAGGGATACAAAGGACCGAGATGTTTTTTTTTTCACGAGTTGTGTACTCTACTTTTTACCATTGACTGCAAGAAAACAAATAGGTACATACCTAGCAGTACTTTATACTTAGTATTTATAGTTGATTATCAGCCATTTTTAATGTCCCCACTGCTGGGGCACAGGCCTTCCTTATGGGTGGGAGGATGGGCTATAACCTATCACGCGGGCCCAATGCGGATTGATGGGTGTTAACGACTGCAAATGCAGCCGGGACCAACGGCTTAACGTGCCTTCCAAAGCACGGAGGAGCTCGATATAATACATTTTTGGTCACCCATCCCATGACCGACCCATGCGACCCACGCGTGAAATTAGAAGTTTTCCAATGACATAAAACAACCACGCTAAGAGAGAGATTACATGATCAGTCTGGCATCAGTCCATTTCATCAGTCTGTATACACTTTGTATTTTTGCAGGCTGAATATCGTACAGACTGATGGAATGGACTGATGCAAGACTGAACATAGACGGTGTTATTACAAAAGATTGTTCAACACCTGTTTAACTAAACACTGTTTAAATGTGATGCTGTCTTTTACAAACAATATTGTCAAAAAAGTGACAGCATCATATTAAAACATGTGTTTAGTTAAACAGTGTTTAAAAATCTTTTGTAATAACACGGTCAATCTCCCTCTAATAGATAGAAAAGAACCCAAAGATAAGACACTAAAAACAACCTAATTAAATTTGGCGGGATATTTTTTTTTCTTTAATTTTATTTTAAATTTCATAGCAGCCAGTAGGTATAGGAACTTTTTTGTACTAATTCATGATGCGCGCTTGTTCCAAATTCAAATTATTTTTATTCACTCGGTGAATAAAATCGCTTATTATTCACTCTTATCGTTGAATTAAACGCACTTTTTAGAGTGGCGATGGTAAAATAGTAGATTATACAACAAGTGAATAAAAAGGGAATTTAGTTCGAGGGACTAAGTTGGATCCCGAGAGTAGCGAAGGATTCAAAAGTAGAATCCTGAGCGAAGCGAGGGATACAAAGGACCGAGATGATTTTTTTTTCACGAGTTGTGTACTCTACTTTTTACCATTGACTGCAAGAAAACAAATAGGTACCTACTTTGTACTTTATACTTAGTATTTATAGTTGACCATCAGCCATTTTTAATGTCCGCACTGCTGGGCACAGGCCTTCCTTATAGGATGAGTCATAACCCACCACGCGGGCCCAATGCGGATTGATGGGTGTTAACGCCTGCAAATGCAGCCGGGACCAACGGCTTAACGTACCTTCCGAGGCACGGAGGAGCTCGAGATAATACATTTTTGGTGACCCATCCCATGACCAACCCATGCGACCCATGCGTGAAATTAGCAGTTTTCCAATGACATAAAACAACCACGCTAAGAGAGAGATTTCATGATCAGTCTGGCGTCAGTCCATTTCATCACTCTGTATAGACTTTGTATTTTTGCAGACTGAATATCGTACCAGACTGATGGAATGGACCGATGCAAGACTGAACATTCAATCTCCCTCTAATAGACAGAAAAGAACCCAAAGATAAGACACTAAAAAGAACCTAATTAAATTTGGCGGGATTTTTTTTTTCTTTAATTTTATTGTGTAACTATGACCACAGAGGAAATAATCACTACTACCAACTACTACGTAGGACCTTTCTTTTTACTCATGTGCTATGCTGCCCTCATTAGCCAAAAAGCGTCAACTCAACAGAAGTGACTTCCGAGAAAATGACTGATTTGTCTTTTTCGTTTTCGCATCAACTTAAAGAAGTATTTAATGGATTATTTATACTTGATAATTAATATTTAAAACCATATTTAATATTGATACAGAAAAATATTGAAAAACTATATTTGTTTGCCTTTTATTTGAGATACCGCCATTTCTCTTCAAATAAATTGCCTTAAATGATGAGTTACCGCTATCGGTTTTAGTGTTTGTATAGAAATTTCCATACAAATATTTCCATACATATTTTTGCTCAAAATCTAAAATAATGTAAATAAAACTACAAGTTAATGTATTTTTCGATAACTTTAATATATTTGGGACAAATCAAAATCAAATTGGACAATGTTAAGTATATGCTACTACACTCAAATCAAGCACAAATTGGACAATGTTTTATATACAACATCACTCAGAAGTGGTAAGTTCCCTCCAGAAACAGAGTCTATTGTTAGTTATTATATTTTGAAGTGATTTCAAAATCTTATGCTTTTTAGCCTGTGAAATGCCATTAGGTATGGTTTTCTTTTTTGGGGGCGGAAGTATATAAGTTTTTAAAAAGTTGCTTGCAACAATGCTGGCGATTATAGGTTCATTATCAAATCCAGTTCTGTAAATTAAATCGTAGCTGCCTCTATTGACTTCTACTTGCATAATATCGCTGATATAAGGACGCGGATTAAGTCAAGAAAGCTTGTATTAAGTTGTATAATCTTTCCATTCATAAAAATCATTAATGGTAATTTTTTTGGAATAACGTTCTTTCCAGCCGTACTTATTAACAGCTTTACAGAAGTCTTCAAAGTAATAAATTTTGTTTTTCTTCCGCTTCATGGATAATTCTACTCTATGATGCATTCCATTTCATTATAGAGTCTGTCTGCCGACATAAATGTATGTACCTACTATGAAACAATTACCTACTTTGAAAACACTTACCTCTAATCTAAATCACAAACACTGATTAACACCTAACACTTTTTTAATGCAATTATTATCAATTTGTAATTTTTCTGATATTTATGACGGATTATACTGTGACCTCAACCAAAACAAACGATTGTACAACGAACGTACGAAACGACATGTAAAACGGTTTGTAACATAAACACGGTATCTCTCTATTACCTAATAAAGGTACTGGAATTTCGTTCGTAATAGTAAATATTTAGAGTTTATTTTCATGTGCACTGCTGCGCGGCTGCAGCGGCATTTGCTCTAGTGCGAACTAATTAGCGCCAGAGCCGTAACTTTGTTTCGCTTATTAGAATTACGCATATGCCGCCAAATGCCTTAGAAATGTTACTGACTGACTGATGACTTTTTTTTTAACCTGTATCGCCGTAACCAAATATACGGCCATTCTCATTCAAAATTACAATATACCGCTAAATCTTTTAGTAATTTCATGTAGAATTGAGATACGCAATATTTCCAAAGTTGATTTTCTGTATGTTTTAAGAGTGATATCGCTATTTCGCTTAGTCCATTAGATAGATAATTGATTAAGCTATCCGATGCAACAAAAAACGGAAAATGTGATTTTTTTGAGTTGACGCCTTTTGGCTTATGAGGGCAGTATGACTCTATGAAATAGCTCCATAGCAGCCAGTAGGTATAGGTACTTTTTTGTACTAATTGCGCGCTTGTTCCAAATTCAAATTATTTTTATTCACTTGGTGAATAAAATCGCTTATTATTCACTCTTATCGTTGAATTAAACGCACTTTTTAGAGTGGCGATGGTAAAAATTACATATTCCAACAACAGAAAGTTACTAAATTTTTCTCAGTGACATTCTTACAGTAAATTAAATACCAAGCGGACGAAATCGCAGGCAGTAGGTTAAAGGCTAGTAAAGTTTATAACTCACCCCATTATCTTCGCTTTCAGTGACTCGTTTCTCTATGATCGCTTGTTGTTCCAGCAGTTTGAATAGCGTCGGCGCTTCGGGGTCGTTCAGCTGGCGGAGCACCGATTCCAGGGTTGGAAACGATGCGTCGCTGTAAGTTTTATATCCTTACTAATATTATAAATGTGAAAGTCCGTTTGTTTGTTTGTTACGCCTTCACGTCTTAACTACTGAACCGATCATCATGAAATTTTGCATACACGTTGTCAGGTGTACAGAGAAGGACATAGGGTACCTTTCATCCCGAAAAAAGTATTGTTCCCGAAGGATAAAAAACCTTTCCACGCAGACAAAGTCGCGGGCGGCCGCTAGTTTATTTATAAACGACACATTAATAATACGTAGTTTTGGGGATGTAGAAAAAGATGAATTAAATAGTTTTATATACAATGAGAAGTCGTTTAAAATAAGGGTAGAGGGGTAAAAGCGGTAAAACACGAACGGTGACCGCTCAATCACTTTTATACGTACATACATACATACATACACTCACGCCTGTTTCCCATGGGGGTAAGCAGAGACTATGGATCGCCACCTGCTACGATCCTTGCACACTTCTTTCGCTTCATTCATATCCATCAATCTTTTCATACATGCCCTGCGGTTTTTGTCACTGCGTACACCAGCCTTTTTTATAATAACCTCTATTTGGTCCGCGTAGGTTTTTCTGGGACGCCCTCGTGCAATCGTTCCTTCCACATTCGCACAGTATATCTCTTTCGTGATTCGCCTTTCATTCATCCTCTCTAAGTGACCAAACCACCGGAGCATTCCTTTCTCAATTCTTGTCACTATATCATCTTTCAGACTACACCTTTTGCGAATCACCTCATTGCTCACTCTATCACTCAGTTTTACTCCGCATATTTTCCTCAACGATCGCATCTCTACCGCATTTATTCTGCTTTCATTCTTCTTCTGCCATACCCAAGATTCACTTCCATACATCAGTGTCGGTACCAGCACTCCGTTATGAATAGCCATTCGCGCCTTTGCAGAAACGGTTTGGCTACTCATAACCGAGTGTATAGCACCACTCACCGAATTTCCTTTCTTCACTCGTCTTTCTATGTCTTCCTCACTCTTTCCGTCCCTTGTGAACAAACTCCCCAAGTATACAAACTCACGGACTTGTTCCACTTTTTCGCCACCTAACATTACCGTACAGTCAGTCATTTCTTCATCTCTCTCAAACACCATCACTTTAGTCTTAGTTACATTCACTTTCATCCCCTTTCTCACAAAATCATCATTCATAACCGACATCATTTCCTGCAACTCTTGCGCAGAAGACGCAAGTATAACTTGGTCGTCAGCGTAGAGGAGGCACTTGATTTGAGTCCCATTCATCACAACCCCACAGTCACGTTCTTTCAGACCTTTCATACAACTGTCCAAAAACAGATTAAAGAGCCATGGTGACGCAACACATCCCTGTCTGACACCCCTAGAGATGCCAAACCAATCAGTGTATACGCCGTCAATCCTGACGCATGCACGGGAATCCTCATAGAGAGATTTCAGTGCATGAATCAGTCTGCTCTCCAATCCGTATTCGGACAACACCTTCCATAGCTCATTCCTGTCAACTCGATCGTAGGCCTTCTCCAGGTCCACAAAGGCACAGTAAACCTTTTTGTGCTTAGCCAGGTGTTTTTCGGTTAAGCACCTCAAGGAGAAGACCTGATCCGTGCATCCCATTCCCTTTCTGAATCCCGCTTGCACATCCCAAATACTCTGATCAGTTTTTTGCATCACTCTTTCAATCAGTACCTTTGCATATAATTTACTGACAATGCTGAGAAGACTGATCCCGCGGTAGTTTTTAGCATCCTGCCGTGACCCTTTCCTTTTGTACAGCGGCACGACCACGGCTTTACGCCAATCTTCCGGCACTTTGCCACTGTTCCAACATTTATTAAAGATCAGGCACAGCCAGGACGCAACCAGCTCTTTCCCACCTCTCAGCATTTCAACAGTAATTCTGTCATATCCTGCTGCTTTCCCTTTTTTCATGCTCTTCATTGCACTAATAATCTCATCCATATATATATCTCTTTCATCCACTTCTGTCTCTTCCTCGTCTTCCACCCTTTTAACTTTTATACGTCCTTTCTTAAAAAAAAAAACAACGTATGTGTTTATCGTGTTGAGAATGTGTATATGTCGCAGGCGTATTGTATATTTCGCCGTATTACATAGCACCTAGCTGTTTTATAAAACGGCGCCGTATTGTAATGCGGCGGATTAAAGATACGCCGTATTCAAAACGGCTGATTAAAAGTACGCCGCATTGAATAGAGCGCTTTGCGATTTTCAATACGGCTAGCCGTAATGTAATTGGGCTGTTCATAAGCCGCTATTCCGTCAGTTTTTAGTACAAATTATCAACACTCGCGGCGCTGGCCTACCATGACAATAAAAATGGCGTCAAGTGCGGATATTGCATCGAAAATAAGTAAGAATATGGATGAATTAAGTGAAGAAAACGTGCCAAATGTGTACAGATAATTGCTTTAAGGTCAATTTTTAATGTGCAGTTAAATAGTTTCTACGCAGCTCAATGCGGATGTGTGAAAAAACCGTGGATCCAAGAACGAGATTATAACTGCTAAGGTGGCAATGGTTTCTGGTGTTGTGCGGAATATTATTGGTGTAAAAAAGTCAAAGTCAAATAAGCTGTATTCAAATAAACTTAATTATTAAGTACTTTTGAATCGTCTATATTTTCCAACCACCCGTTCTAGACTTTTTAAAATACAACATAATGAGTGTAGCCAGTGAAGATTAAAAAAACATATTTCGGAAGACCCTACTTTTTGGGCAGTGCCCAAAGAACAATATTTTGATACATTACAAATACAAAAAAAGTTAACTTTTAAAAAGATTTAAAATTATTTACACCAAAAAATTTGCTAAATGTTCTAGTAAGTCTAACTTATATTACAATTTTACAAACAAGAACCAAACCGTTTTTGTACCGTACCTACTTATTTGATAGAAGTAGTACTTATACATTCCTTAAAACTAATAAAAAACACGTTTCCTACTACTTAAGTACTAGGTGCTTTAGATGTTACTTAGACCTACCTTTTTTCATAATAATTAAAATTAAATTCTTTTCAATTAAGCACTGTTTCATTTTGTTAGTGTGGTCACTCTACAATAGAACTTTGATACGAAACGGCTAAACGTGCTCCGCCGTATTGAACAACGTATCACATTGTCAATCTGGCGTATCGTTGACTCGCCGTATTACAATACGGCGCCGTTTTCTAAAACAGCTAGTTGCTATGTAATACGGCTAAATGTACAATACGCCTACGACATATACATAGCAATAATATACCTAATTTTGTCATGTTTCAGTTAACTAAGTAGTTATAACTACATTTTATGCAATACTGTGTAAGGTTTCAACGAAGGAGTGGAGTTGCCTGCCACAAGTATATCATTATGCTTACTGGGTGGCTCCAATAAGGGGTCATCCATTAATCACGTGAGCCTCGAAAGGGGGGGGGGGGAGTTGAAAAAATCACGTGTATTAATTTTTTTGAACGCGTGACTTTTAACCGGAAACTGCGTGAGATTGTTGACTCACCGTTACCAGGACGATTTCCCCGCCCACCGGCGACAAGTTCGTACTAAAAATTGTTGAGATTATTTTGTACCAAAAAAATACACGTGATTTAGAGGGGGGGGGGGGGGGGTTTAACGTAAAACCTCACCATGCATCACCAGGGGGGAGGGGGGGTCAAAAATTGGCCAAAAAAACATCACGTGATTAATGGACGCCCCCTAAGACAATGTATCGAATGTATTGTGTAATTGTTGAAATAAACATTTTTTTTCATTTTTTTTTTAATTTTTTTCTTTTTCATAGCATACGCTAGAATCCGCGAGCTACAGCACCGCATTATATCATACGGGTGGACACTTGACTATAATTATTTATTTATTTTTAATTATAAATGCGAAGGTGTGTTTGTTTGTTACGTTTCTTCCACCTCGACAACTCAACTGATTATCATGAAATTTTGTATAACGCAAACGAAGTCGCGGGCGGCCGTCAGTTGCTAATAAGATCTTCAAAAAATGATGTTATTGAGTAGTGTGTGTGTGTGTAGTGCATTGAGTAGGTGTGCGTAGTGGATTGAGTAGCAGTGAGTATTGCATTGAGTAGCATGTGTGTGTAGTGCATTGAGTAGGTATGTGTGTGTAGTGCATTGTATAGTATGCGTGTGTAGTGCATTAAGTAGGTATGTGTAGTATGTTGAGTAGGTGTGTGTAATGCGTTGAGTAGGTGTGTGTAGTGCATTGAGTAGGTGTGAGTAGTGCATTGAGCAGTATGTGTGTGAAGCGAGAGGCAACTACTAGGTAAATATTTTGTAGCGAAGAGAGCGTTGTGCAATCTGAATTGCACTTTATTGTGTCGGAGCAGTCGCAATTTATTTAAACGATTTTGCGGAATGCAAATGTACGCTAGTACTAATATCTATTCTGTGGTAGGGTAGTATGTGTGTATAGTACATTGAGTACTGTGTGTGTGTAGCGTACTCACGTGGCGCAGGGCGGCGCGGCGTAGGGCGGGCGGCAGGCGGGCTGGGCGGGGCGCGGCGCGGGGAGCATGTCCACGGGCCGCGCACACGCGCCCCCCGCGCCGCGCCCCGCGCTGCGGGCGGCGCCCCGGCTGCGCAGCGACCACGCGAACCGGCCCCAGCCACATCGGATTATCACTGCGAATATACGACACGTATAACGAGGCATGTATCTTGAAATTTTTTGGACAGAGTGAGGATAAGTTCGCGCATTTACTTGTGAACGACCAATAGCGCGCGCCTCTTCCCCGCCGCACGCGCCCCTCACCGCTACGCATGCCCAAAATACGTATTCCGCGCAATCCCCACCCGATTTCAAGATATATGCCTCGTACTATATTAATGGGTCCATGATAGGTAAATATGGTTTGCGGGGATCATATTTTTATATAGAAAACATAAAGTTGTAACCACAAAGAAAACATACGACGAGCCAAAGAGATTCTCTCGTAGCTACAAGTATGTATTAAATTGCGTATAAACCTGTTAGTATAAGTGGGTAGTTCTTAAACTGGCGCCGGTTATACGGCACTGAGCCGATGTAAGAGTCAGTCGATATTAGATTGTTATATAGTGAACCTGTGTTTTGCTCCTCGCCCCGATACCCGAAATAACAGTGGCGCAACCGGTTTTTACGCTTTTATATCGTGTACGATGTCTGTTGGTACTCTCAAAGCGTTTAATCACGAACTTCAAGATTGGGGAACGTATATAGGCCGTTTAGAACAATGGTTTCAAGCTAACGGAATCACGGAGGCCGTGGATAAATTGGGGCCAAAACGCAGGGCAATCTTACTCAGTAGTTTAGAAGAAACTACGTACAGACTCATCCGTGACTTAGCCCGGTCGGATATCGGGATTTTATCATATGAAGAAGTCATAAATCTGTTCAACGGTCACTTCAAAACTAAGATTTGTAGTTTTGCGGAACGTCATAAGTTTCACAGTGCCGTTCAGACGCCTAATGAAACTTTTTCTCAGTGGTCAGCGCGCGTACGCGGGTTGGCCAAGGATTGTGGGTTCCCGGATTCTACTTTGGAAGAAACCCTGCGTGACCGGTTCGTGCTCGGTATGATTAGTGGTCCCGAGCGAGACCGGTTGTTCTCCGAACCAATGGATGGGTTAACTTTGCAAAAGGCGTTGCAGCTGGCGGATAGTATCCGCTGCGCTAGAGAAGGTGCTCGTCACGGCGGCAGCGGCACTCCGGAGGCGGCTGCACCCGCGGCCCTCGACGTGTACAAGATGGCGGCGACAGCACACGGCCGGGGCTCCACAGCGCCCGGGTCGCACCGCGCCGCGGGAACCGGGGTGATCCGATCCACCTCCGAACAGTGTGACGTGTGCGGTTATTTCGGTCATGTTTCGAAAAAGTGTCGTTTCAAAAACGCATTATGCAGTGTGTGCGGTGGCAAAGGCCATTTGAGGCGAATGTGTAGTAGTAAAAAAAGTGTTCAGAAAAATCAACATTTCTTGCAGTGTTGTTCGGATGACGAGGATGATGGTAAGCGATTGCTTTTTAATATTCGCTCGTACAGAGGAGAACCCTTGCAAGAATCGGTATTAGTGGATAACATATCTTTATGTTTTGAACATAGACTTAGAAAATTTTTCGCTATGCTCAAGTAGACGGACAAAGGTGCGAGTGAGAAACCGATTCTTACGGCTTATGCGATGTGCGAGAAAGAGTAAAAAAAAACTGACAGCTGAACCTGGTTTGACTTCATTTATCATCGTTTATCACCTTGGTGAAAAGCGTCAACAAGATTATTTTGTAATTTTGATCGCGATCGGGTCGGTTTGGCTCTTAAAGCTATATAAATCAATAATGGTGTCGTGTTGTGTACTGGATTGTAATGTTACTTACGACAATAACCCAAATAAACACTCATTTCACAGGTAAATATGATTGTACTATTACCATTTTCATAATTCATATTTTAGTTGAATATATTCCCAAACATACTAAGTTATATACTAATATGATGCTATTAAACGCCTATTACCTAAATAAAGGCTGATTTCTAAACATTATGTGTTAGATAAAAAGATATTATGTCCGTGAACTTAAGAAAATAAGCCGTAGATATTGATCAAAAATTATCGATATCGATAATCATGTCGATGATTTCCAATATAACTTTGTTTGTCTTTGTGAACACTGATAGTTTTATTTAAAGCTGCTTGTAACCGACAGTTTTCAAATGGTAAATTATACCAACTTAAGTACTAATTTAACAATTATTTCCAGGTTTTCTATAAATCCAGTGATTGAATTAAACTGGATAAATGTCATAAATAAATAAGCAGGGAGCCTCAAAGGAGACCTTAAGAAATTATTTAAATAAAATTGTTTAAAATCTGGTTTGTGTTTTATTTATTAGAGCAATAATACATTATGGTTATCGACAACCTAAAATGGACTTCAGTGCATCTCTAAATTCACGCACACGTTTACATATTTACAAACACTGGCTCATCTCACTTTTGGTTTCGCAGCCAAGTGAACTCTGTTCGTCTATTCCAGTGGATATTAAGTTTATGGTTTTGAAATAGATACGGGTTCCGCGGTGACCGTTATTTCTGACAGTATGTATTATAAATATTTTTCTAAACATAATCTATGTAACAGTAATAAGGTTTTGCTCAGTTATAACGGGGGTTTTATTGAAGCTTTGGGTACAATAGATTTGCCTTTTTCTTTTAGAAATAAAACAAGAATATTAAATGTTTTTGTGGTTAAAAATGGTGGCCCCCCATTACTTGGTAGGGATTTTATAGCCAAATTTAAGTTACAGCTTTGTCATGTTAACGCTTGTGATGCAAAGTCCTTGGAATTGGAACTTTTAGAAAAAAATTCCCGAAACTGTTTTCGGATGATTTAGGTTGTTGTAAGGGAGTCGAGGTCAAACTGCACTTAAAGCCTGCCTCATCACCTATTTACTGTAAAGCACGTTCTGTTCCATTCGCGCTTAAAGGCCAAGTTAGACGAGGAGATAGATAGACTTGTAGGTTTGGGCATTTTAGAACCCGTTCCGTTCTCGGACTTCGCTAGCCCAATTGTCCCAGTGTTAAGAAAAGACGGCAAAATCCGCCTCTGTGCTGATTTTTCCGGAACTATAAATAATCAATTATTAGTGGAGAAGTATTCCGTTACCCAAGGTGGAAGAACTTTTTGCGAAGCTACACGGAGGAGTTCGGATCACTAAGCTTGATTTGTCGGGAGCATACAATCAGCTTTTATTACACGAAGACGCACGGGACTTAACTTGCATTAACACTCATAAAGGACTTTATAGATTTACTAGACTCGTGTTCGGTCTTTCGAGTGCGCCCGCCATCTTTCAAAGAACTCTTGAAAACATTCTTATTTCATCAAAGAAAAATGAGCCGGTATCGCCAGGGGACAATAGGGATACCCTATTAAGTAACGGTGTTCTTCAGTTCTTGGACGATATTTTAATTACTGGGGAAACAGATAGTATTCATCTAGCCAGATTAAATGAAGTGTTTCGTAGGCTTGAAGATGCGGGACTGGTTTTAAAAAAAGGAATCGGTATCTTACTTAGGTTTTGTAATTGATAAGAATGGCGTTCATAAAAATCCTGAGAAAGTACAAAGTATTGTCGAAGCTAAAAAGCCGGAAAATTTAGCTGATTTGAAATCCTTTCTCGGAATGGTTAATTATTATAGGTCATTTATCAAAAATGCTTCTAGTATATTGGCTCCGTTACACGAGCTATTACAAAAAAATGTAAAATGGCACTGGGGCGCGGCTCATGATGACGCTTTTTATACTTTAAAAAAACTTCTTTCTTCGGACACTACGTTATCGCATTTTAACCCGGATGCTCAAATCGTTTTGACAGTGGATGCGTCACCATGGGGTCTCGGTGCAGTGTTATCACAAATAGACAAAAATGGTAAAGGAATAGAAAAACCGGTTTCATATGCATCTCGTTCATTAAACGCAGCGGAAAAACGTTATAGCCAAATTCAAAAAGAGGCAACTGCGATTATTTTTTGGTGTTCGTAAATTTCATCAATATTTGTATGGGCGATCAGAGCCTTTTTTACTAAGAACCGACCATAAACCGCTGTTAACAATTTTCCATCCGCATAAAGGCGTTCCGGAAGTTTCTGCGAATAGACTTCAAAGATACGCGTTGTTTTTGTCAGCTTATAACTATACGATAGAATTTGTTAATAGCGCATCCAATTGTGCTGATATTCTTAGTCACTCCGTGTCGCTGCGTCGAGATGTTTACGTTAGGAATAAACTAGACGCAACAAACAAGAAACCGGTTCCTTTATCGCAGGAGCGCGATGACTGCCTGTTAGACGATGCGTGCTATGTTAACTTTGTGTTTAATGCTGATTCAGCCATGTTATCCATTAAAGATGTGGAAATTGCTACTAACGAGGACACGGTTTTATCTAAAGTCATTGAATTTACGTTAACAGGTTGGCCGAACAGAATGATAGAAAAACAATTTCGCCCTTATTATGGGTCCCGTTACGAACTGGCCGTTGAAAAAGGGTGTTTAATGAGAGGTTCGAAACTAGTAATCCCAGTAAAGTATAGGCATGTTATTTTAAAGGAATTACACATTGGACATTTAGGTGTCATGAAAATGAAAGTCGAGGCTCGGTCTCGGTTCTGGTGGCCCGGCATGGCGGCGGACGTTGAGCGGGCCGCCGCCTCGTGCGAGACGTGCGCGCAGTTGCGGCCCGCCCCGCCGCGCGCCCCGCTCACCGTCTGGCCTTACCCACCTGAAGCTTGGCACAGAGTTCACTTGGATTTTTTAGGCCCGTTAAACAATAAAACGTACTTAATTGTAGTTGATGCCTATTCTAAATGGGTTGAAGTATTTGATGTAAGTTCGGGTTACAGTTCCAAGGTAGTCATCCAGAAATTGTGTGAGTTAATGGCAAGATTTGGATTATTTAACACTATATGTACCGACAACGGTACATCATTTGTGTCATCAGAATTTAAGTATTTTTGTACTAGCAATGGTATTAAGCATTTAACGTCCCCAGCATATAATCCTGCAAGTAATGGGCAGACTGAAAGCTATGTTAAGATAATTAAAAAAGCTCTTAAAGCGATTTTAATTTCTAAAGTTAAAGGCAATGATTTTAATATAAAATTAAATGAGTTTTTGTTTAACTACCGCAACTCCATACATTTTTCCACAAAAAAGTCTCCTGCAGAGGTTCTCTTCGGGAAAAAGCTTAGATGTCGTTTGGACTTACTAAACCCGTTACCCTCCATGCCCGACACAACACTGGAAGAAACTGTTAAGGAAAGTCAGTCCTTGCAGGCTAAGCACTACAAAGGCAGGAGAACTAAGAATTTCACTTTAAAGGACAATGTATTAGTAGAAATTTATCACAATGGAAAATCTTTTTGGACCAAAGGAATTATTACAAAAAAATTAGGTAGATCAGCGTATTTGATCCAGTTATGTGATTATGATAAACGCATAATAAAGAGACATACTAATCAAATTCTTGAATGGGAAGGAGAAATGGAGAAGGTTGGCCTACAGTCTTTATCGCCGTCTGCAAGGGAGTCAACATCGGGTCCAGCTCGCAACGAATCGGATACATCAACCATTTCACAAGATGGTGTTATAACTCATGGCCTGCTTTTGTCTCCGCTAGACACAGGATTGAGTATGCATCCAATGGTTGACCCTGCAACCTCGCCTGTATTGGAGTCAGCAAGCCTTGAGCCGTCCATGTCAACGGGCTCGCCTATAAGAAGTCATCCCGAGGCGTTAGGAGGACAACCTACTTCTTCGGACGGGCGCTATGAGCCGCCGACCTTGCGATCACGTAAACCGAAGAAACAGGATTAGACTTGTGAATTTGTTAAATTATTGGTGGAGGGATGTTAGTATAAGTGGGTAGTTCTTAAACTGGCGCCGGTTATACGGCACTGAGCCGATGTAAGAGTCAGTCGATATTAGATTGTTATATAGTGAACCTGTGTTTTGCTCCTCGCCCCGATACCCGAAATAACAAAACCATAAGAATTAATAAAACTGGGTAGAACCGACACTCCCGCTCCGGACGGACTCAAAGTCACGATTTTAGCCTACTCCGTTAAACAGAAAACAAGTCGGGCTGCCCACGGCCGGCGTCTCGCTGCACGCGCGTATGCCTGTTTGTGCGTTCCGTACGATTTTGGAAAGAAATTACAGTGGCGTCAAATTATTGTGGTGTGTTTGTGCAAACAATTTAAAAACGAGCCACACTTAAGTTTTTTAGTTTGCTCAAAGATGATGAGAGGAAATTGTAGTATTTTCTAAATATTTTTTCTTTTTCGTACTTAATTTATCAAATGGACAGTTCTTTTTTGCCCTGCCATCGGTCGTTGATCTCAAATTTTGTAAAACTAGTTTTTTTTAATATAAGCTATATTATCATTAGACGTAAGCAATATTCAACAGCGGGGCATAGCGACGTGAAGGGGGAAGTAGGTATATAAATGGCGGCGTTTGTGACTCTGACAAAAAAGAGTCCGTTCTACCCAGTTTTATTTATTCTTATGTATAAACCTCACAGATGATTGTTAAAAAATCAGAATATTAACAAGTTCATATTTTTGGTGTAAATAATAGCGGAAACGTTTTGAATTCTACATCAAACAAAATTCACTTTAACGTACTGTGAAGTTACTTCAATTACTATTATTCAAGAAAGATAATTGTGATAATGATAATGATGAAAAACAACGAAAACATCGAAAAAGTGCAGAAGTGTGGTGATTTTCCTTACTCTTTACATGTTAAGAAAAAGACAGAGACAAATATTCCAGCGTAACCGAGCCTTAAGCACGTTGTCATGACAGGCGTTAAGCGCGCGTTTTATTGACACAAGATTTTGGTTTCACTACTGCTGTTAATGTTGCACAAGTTACTGGCACAGATCTTGAGCAAACAAAGTATAACGAAACGCGTTTCAATCGCGCATTCATCTGACCAAACTGGCTCTAATGAGACAGCTCCTATAGGTAACACGCACTTTTCTACAAATTGATATTTTATAGCTTGTTTGTCGTAACGTAATAAAAATACAAATGTAAATAATAAAATTGAATAACGAAAGTAAAGAAAGAAAAAGTTTCAAATGAGTGACTTGCGCTTTGAAGCTTTGGCCGCTGACACAAAAAACTAACCAAGTGCAAGTCGGACTCGCGCACGAAGCGTTCCGTGCCAAAAACCGGCAAAAAAAATCACGTTTGTCGTATGGGAACCTCACTTAAATATTTATTTTATTCAGTTTTTATTGTTATAGCGGTAACAAAAATACATCATCTATGAAAATTTCAACTGACTAGCTATCACAGTTCATGAGGTACAACCTGGTGACAAAGAGACAGATAGACAGCGAAGTCTTAGTAATAGATTCCCTCTTCCTAAAAAATATTCGACGGTTTTAAAAATTACAATAAACAAGTATCTAGCTTTTTTGTACCAAAACCATTGTTTCGACACTCACCGACCAGCGTGGGCTGCGGCTCCTGGCTGTTGGCGAGCGGTTCCTCCAACAGCGACAGCAACACAGCCCCGTCCGCCACAAAGTGGCGCAGTCTCCCGTGGCCGAGCGCTCGCAGCCAGCGCTCGTCTAAACGACACCAACGCCCGCCGCCTTCTACACCCGTCCCCACATTTCCAACTCCCACCTACACAGGACAAAACAGAAATCAACATCAATGTGTTATTGAACATTCAAGTTACAAAGATCGCACTCCTAGACAAAAACTCCGAGTACCTAAATAAATAAAAAAAGACCAGTTTCATAATCTTACTTCCAACTAATATTAAAAATGTGAAAGTTTATAGGTTCAAAATGTTTGTTCCTCAATCACGCAAAAACGGCCGATTGGGATTAAATTTCACAAACAGATAGTTTATAGCCTGGATTAAAACATACGATACTCTTTATCCCTGTCCAAGGTTGCCTAGGGATTCTCCAAATGTCCACGCGGACGAAGTCGAGGTCGGTAGCTAGTAGGTACTAATTATAAAATTTACTTTTTATAATTTTTGAAAATTATATGTTTTTTCGATTTACAGGAATTTCATATCATCTAGAGGTGCAACATCTATAGCGTTGAGATTTTATCGGAACTTTACCTGATCCAATATTAACATCAGCAATGATTCTGCCGCATCGCGGACGCGCATCGAGACAGGCTTCAGTTCCTTCTCATCCTTCATCTTTGGTGGCTCACCAGGTTTACCTGTTTACATACACCTACATTAATATCTTTTTCACCTCTCCAGCACGAAAAGGGCGCTTTTGGTGCGTAAAAACTCGCAGCAAAACAGGGTTGCAAAAAATCATGATTTTTTCATTTTAATAAAAAAAAATAGTTTTTTTTTAAATCGTGTTTTTTTTTTATTTTTATAGGTTTTGAGACCATTACCATAGTTTTTCATGTGGGCAACATTTTTATTAAGGTAGAATTAATGTATAGTGCTGGCAACACCACCAAAAAAGGTAAAATGTCACATTGACCAGAAAAACGATTGGAGTAAATTTAAGATTCGAGTATTTATTTGTTTATATTTCCGAAAATTTAATATCTGTATCTATCTGTCTATGCTACTTGCTTTGCATGTAATGAATGAAAGCACCTAATCATTATTTTTATTTACTGACACAAAAAATCTAATATTTGATTGCTAGTTTTTATTGCGATATTAGACCTATCAAACTTTGTATTAATATTGTTTTCGAACATTACAGTTGATTAATATGCACTCCCAGCGTTTAATTTATTCCTTTTTCGGATTTTGATTTAAATCAGTGACTTTTATTTAAAAAATCATGCAGTAAAAATCGTGATTTAAATCATGATTTAAATCAACTTGATTTAAATCATGCAACCCTGCAGCAAAATATTTTTTTTGCAAACCACCGATAAAGATAGTTGTCTAACCCCAAAAGAGTTGAGTGAACAAGTTTCTAATGCTGAATTAAGCTTTTTACTAGGAAAGTGACGTAAAAATTTTCTCGCTGGTAGAGGTGAAAAGTTGTATGTAAAACATACACGAGACCAAAATTTTGTTCTGCCTCGTGACTTAAAATCACTCACTGTGCTCAGTAGTCTCTCTCTCTCTACGCTCGCTACGCTCGTTACTATTTACTTTGGCGCGCCGCCGCCGCCGGCCGCCCGACTGTATAGATTTTTATGCAATAATAGTTCTATTCTAAACTCATAACTGTTAACTTGTACTTATCTAATAAACTAAAATAACTTTAAACTCAGTGTTTTAACTACCAACTGAACTATCTATCTATCTAATATCTACTTTCTACTCTACACTCTTCAAGACCCATACATGAACCATCTTTTACTTAGATCGCACGAGTACGCCGCCGCGACTACGCACGAGTGTAGGTCGCGCGAGTGCGCTTGCGGCGGGCGACTGCATTGCGCCACTATGTAGTCACTAACCTTGGCTCTTAGTGCCGGAGATGCCCAACTCCACCACCTCCATGAGCGTGGTGAGCCATTCCGCGTCCGCCAGTAGTGCGGGACACAACCACGCCGCCAGGCACGAGTACGCCGCGACCACGCACGAGTGCAGGTCGCGCGAGTGCGCTTGCGGCGAGCGACTGCATTTCGCCACTGTGTAGTCACTAAACTTGGCTCTTAGTGCCGGAGATGCCCAACTCCACCACCTCCATGAGCGTGGCGAGCCATTCCGCGTCCGCCAGTAGTGCGGGACACAACCACGCCGCCAGGCACGAGTACGCCGCGACCACGCACGAGTGCAGGTCGCGCGAGTGCGCTTGCGGCGAGCGACTGCATTTCGCCACTGTGTAGTCACTAACCTTGGCTCTTAGTGCCGGAGATGCCCAACTCCACCACCTCCATGAGTGTGGCGAGCCATTCCGCGTCCGCCAGTAGTGCGGGACACAACCACGCCGCCAGGCACGAGTACGCCGCGACCACGCACGAGTGCAGGTCGCGCGAGTGCGCTTGCGGCGGACGACTGCATTGCACCACTATGTAGTCGCAGATCCAGCGTACTGCGCGCTTGCGCTCTATCGCCTCTGAATAAGTTTAATAATTAATAGGACCTTCAAAACGCAAATAACTAAAACTATGATGATAAAAATCAAAGTTCTAAGAGTTAAGTCGGTTAAGTTTTAAGAGAGAGAAAAGAAAAATCTACAATGAGATGTTTTGTTTTATGTTATGACTATGACGCATTTTCATAATATCGATAGGAAAAATCAAACTTACCAATGACATATTCTAGCGAGCATGGCATCAAAGAATACTATTAGTATTTAATAGTTAATATAGCTTAGTTAATACAAACAAATCTACTCAAGATGTGACATCTTCATTAAAATTAAACTATTCGATCGAAGCGGGATTCAGAAAGGGAATGGGATGCACGGATCAGGTCTTCTCCTTGAGGTGCTTAACCGAAAAACACCTGGCTAAGCACAAAAAGGTTTACTGTGCCTTTGTGGACCTGGAGAAGGCCTACGATCGAGTTGACAGGAATGAGCTATGGAAGGTGTTGTCCGAATACGGATTGGAGAGCAGACTGATTCATGCACTGAAATCTCTCTATGAGGATTCCCGTGCATGCGTCAGGATTGACGGCGTATACACTGACTGGTTTGGCATCTCTAGGGGTGTCAGACAGGGATGTGTTGCGTCACCATGGCTCTTTAATCTGTTTTTGGACAGTTGTATGAAAGGTCTGAAAGAACGTGACTGTGGGGTTGTGATGAATGGGACTCAAATCAAGTGCCTTCTCTACGCTGACGACCAAGTTATACTTGCGTCTTCTGCGCAAGAGTTGCAGGAAATGATGTCGGTTATGAATGAAGATTTTGTGAGAAAAGGGATGAAAGTGAATGTAACTAAGACTAAAGTGATGGTGTTTGAGAGAGATGAAGAAATGACTGACTGTACGGTAATGTTAGGTGGCGAAAAAGTGGAACAAGTCCGTGAGTTTGTATAGTTGGGGAGTTTGTTCACAAGGGACGGAAAGAGTGAGGAAGACATAGAAAGACGAGTGAAGAAAGGAAATTCGGTGAGTGGTGCTATACACTCGGTTATGAGTAGCCAAACCGTTTCTGCAAAGGCGCGAATGGCTATTCATAACGGAGTGCTGGTACCGACACTGATGTATGGAAGTGAATCTTGGGTATGGCAGAAGAAGAATGAAAGCAGAATAAATGCGGTAGAGATGCGATCGTTGAGGAAAATATGCGGAGTAAAACTGAGTGATAGAGTGAACAATGAGGTGATTCGCAAAAGGTGTGGTCTGAAAGATGATATAGTGACAAGAATTGAGAAAGGAATGCTCCAGTGGTTTGGTCACTTAGAGAGGATGAATGAAAGGCGAATCACGAAAGAGATATACTGTGCGAATGTGGAAGGAACGATTGCACGAGGGCGTCCCAGAAAAACCTACGCGGACCAAATAGAGGTTATTATAAAAAAGGCTGGTGTACGCAGTGACAAAAACCGCAGGGCATGTATGAAAAGAGTGATGGATATGAATGAAGCGAAAGAAGTGTGCAAGGATCGTAGCAGGTGGCGATCCATAGTCTCTGCCTACCCCCATGGGAAACAGGCGTGAGTGTATGTATGTATGTATTCGATCAAACTAGATTTTATTAACAAATTTTATAAAACTTTTCTAAATCCCATAAAAACTTACACCTCATTTCCGAATAATGACGGTGTTATTACAAAAGATTTTTAAATACCTGTTTAACTTAGACAACACCGTTAATGTTCAAATAGGTACTTTAAAGTGAGGAAGGGAAGAAGAATTATTAAAATATGTCTAGCATATCATATCTCAGATAAGGGTTTTATAAAAATTATGAAATTTTAATGAAATAATAGACCTTAGTTATACCTAACCCTATTACTAACCTGGCTTAGAAGAGTGCAGCTTGGCCAGCCCTGAGAGCAGTTCGAGCGCTGCTAGCGACACCTGCAGGTCGCCCTTCCACGATGAAATCAGTCGGTGACACACCAGGTACGTCGCGCGCACTACTAACGCCGCCCCTATTTATACACTCACTTTTAGCTAAGGACGAAAAGTCTCAAGAAAAACGTGAAAACCTCAGATTATTTCTATGTCATCTAGATAGTATTGCGCTTTTGATTTACTAAACAAAACAGCTAACTTTTATAGGTTGGTGTGTGTTTTTAGCATCATCGCGTCCAAAGAGTATTGTAATAAAAAGTATGGCCGCGTCACACTACTTACAATGTGTATATTTATCACCTAATAGTTGGGTGATATTTTTTTTCGACGTGTTCGTAGCTTCGTCTCTCTATCTAGAGATATAAATAATCAAAGGTCTTAACTATAATTGACAAATGAAATGTCACACTTAGTAATATCTTCCCCACTACAAGATTGAATGTTTATTAATCACAAAAAGTTATTGCTAAAACAATCGTTTAACACGGTTAAATGACTTGTTGCCCACTAATTCCTGTAGCTAAAGAAAGATTGCATCAAAAAAACTAAAGTCTGCAAGCAATAAACATCAAAAAATTAAAACATGAAGCGAAAACAATATTGATCTCATGCATTTGTGTTTGTGGATTACATTTGACAAATGCAAAACAAAAAAAAACAAAAACTTTGTTGTTTCTTTACCTACACTGAAATTCATTCGTCGGATTTTATTTTCATTGTTATTTAATTAAATCACAAGAAATTAACTGTTTCTTGTCAAATGCCATCACCAAAATACAGCAAACAAAAACTCAATGTTACCGAAAACTGGCGAGGATGGGTCTAGCTCCCTAACGTCGGCGGCGAAGTCATCCAGCGAGTGCCCCTCGCTGCCCGACGCGCTGCCACTCTCCGAGCGCGCTAGAACACCCCCCGCACTCTATCATCACTTTGTCATCCCGAAAAAATATGGTCTCCTTAGTTTGAATACTCTCAAATCAATTGAATATTGCTCGTAGCGTTCGTAGTAGCAAACGCACACGTCCTTTCTTTCATTCTGTCATCACATCACTCACACAGAGTTAAGTTATAGTGCCCCTCACTGCTAGACGCCGCTGTCACTCTCCGAGCGCGCTAGAACACCCCCCGAACTCTATCATCCCGATGTAATGGTCCGATTAGTTTGAATGCCCTCAAATCAATTGAATATTGCTCGTAACGTTCGTAGTAGCAAACGCACACGTCCTTTCTTTCATTCTGTCATCACATCACTCACACAGAGGTAAGTTATAGTGCCCCTCACTGCCAGACGCCGCTGTCACTCTCCGAGCGCGCTAGAACACCCCCCGAACTCTATCATCCCGATGTAATGGTCCGATTAGTTTGAATGCCCTCAAATCAATTGAATATTGCTCGTAACGTTCGTAGTAGCAAACGCACACGTCCTTTCTTTCATTCTATCATCACATCACTCACACAGAGGTAAGTTATAAGGAAGCCGTCGCGCGAGTGCCTATCACTGCCCGACGCGCTGCCACTCTCCGAGCGCGCTAGAACACCCCCCGCACTCTATTGTTACTTTGTCATCCCGAAGTAATGGTCCGATCAGTTTAAATACCCTCAAATCAATTTATTATTACTCGTAACCCGTTCACGACAGAAAGATCGCTCATAGTAGCAAACGCACACGTCCTTTCTTTCATTCTGTCATCACATCACTCACACAGAGGTAAGTTATAAGAAATTAGTCGCGCGAGTGCCCCTCACTGCCAGATGCCCCCCGCACTCTATCATCCCGATGTAATGGTCCGATTAGTTTGAATGCCTTCAAATTAATGTATTATTGCTCGTAACGTTCATAGTAGCTAACGCACACGGCCTTTCCTTCATTCTGTCATCACTCACACAGAGGAAAGTTGTATGGCAGTCGTCAAGCGACTGCCTCTCACTGTCCAACGCGCGCTAGAACACTCCCCGCCCTCTATCATCACATCACGAAGTAATATGGTCCGATCAGAAAGATCGTTCATAACAGCAAAGGCGTCGGCAAATACGTCCTTTCCTTCATTCTGTCATCACTCAGACAGAGGTAAGTTGTGTGGCAGTCGTCGAGCCACTGCCTCTCACTGTCCGACGCGTTGCCACTCTCCGAGCGCGCTAGGACCCCCTCCCCTCCCCTCTTGAGAACATTCAAATCAGAAAACGCTTGAAAACCCTTATATTACGATCTTTTATTGAATTCTTTGAATACTCTCAAATCAATTTATAATTGCTCATCGCCGTCTGTCCACACTACATATTTAGATAGTTCATAACTGCAAACACACACGCACTTTCCTGCATTATTTCTATCAGAAGTGGGACACCCCTCACACTGGCTTGAAGAGTATGGCCCGCTTAGTTACCAGTCGACGCTAGCAAAAGCCCCTCATTGAGATCGTAAGTAATAATAATAATAATAATATTTACTAGGATATCCGTCACATCAGTATAGTTGAATATCCATCCATGATCTAAATTGTTCCTTTAAATTGCGTGTGGGTTGGATGGTAGCAAAATAAATGTAGCGTGTGTCACAGCTGTGTATTGATATTGTGTGATTGTGATGTTTTACGTGGTAGAAAGCACTTTAGTGATAAAAGAAAAAATCGTGTGTATATGCCACTTAGAAAATTTAAAATAAATGGTAGGCAACGTAGGCATCATTACACAAACACTTTAACTGACGTTTAAATGTCAAAAACTATGTTTTAATTATGTAATTTTTATAAATATTTAAAATGCCAAATCTGTACAATATTAATCAGATTTTAAACAAGATCAAACTTCAATCTTACCCTTGTAGTCGCTGCTATGCGAGATCGTAGAGCCGGGCGGTGCGTTGGCGCGAGTTTGCGCGCTGTGGCGCACGCACAAGTACAGCGCGGACAGGAGGGGCACCGCGAGCGCGTCCGACCACTCCACCTGCACCGCCGCCACGCACATGAGCGACAGCCGGCCGCGCGTTAGCTCGCCTAGCGTCTGCCCCGAGCTAAGATCATAGAGAAAGATAAATTATACCAAGCTACGACAATACCCGACCAAAGAATACATACTAAACTCTGATTTATTATTCCGTAGAATTCTGACAGCTGTCATTCGATATTAAAAAATGTCATATATCATTTTAAATACTGGTACCAGAAAGTCCATTCTTATGAAAATATGTCAGAATTCTACGGAATACAAACCAAGGTTTAGTACAAGTACAGAAGATCCACTAGGTATTTAAAAGTGGTTAGGCGCCCGTGTCCTCGATAGTACAAACATTTGTTACCATTGGTCGATCGAAATACTCATCGATTTATTACAACCAACATTTTGAAGTCAATAATATTGTTGAAAAATCTCGACTGTCACTCGAAGAAATTCACAACTCGCAACTTAATTCAGACCAAAGTATATGTATAAGGTACCAAAAGATGTGATGATACTTAAACAGATGATGGTGTTGCTTAAACTGAACAACTTTCTCTCCAAGGAACATGGGTCGAAAAACGAAATTTCATACTCCCATACAAAATGTATTGATCAGCTTACCGACTTACTATAGAAAATGGAAAGGCGTGAAAAAAAAATTTTCCACCTCTGTTCCTTGGTGAAAGTTGCTCAACTGAAGCAACACTATCAGCTGTTTAAGTAGCATCACATCAGTTGGTACCACCTTATATTTACTTTACTGTAAAGTAAAATATTGAAACTCACTATTCATTACAACCAGGAAACTCGGGCACTGGTAATCCTCTATAGTGGTATGGGAAGGCGACCATAGACAAGAGCGCGCTGATAGCGGCTTTGCGCAGCTCGCGCTTGTCGATGGTGCCGCACTCGAGCTTCGGCTCCCGCTCCGGCAAGATGCGCTCCAGAGCAGAGATGAAGTCCGGAACTAGGACTAGAACTCCGTCTAAATCCAATCTGTGAACAAGAAATTCCATTTATACTATTACTAGCGGCCGCCCGCGGTTTCACCCGCGTGGTTCCCGTTCCCGTGGGAATATCGAAATAAAAAGTATCCTATGTTTTAATCTAAGCTATCTGCTTCTGCTATCAAATCCATACCAAATCCATTCAGTAGTTTTTGCGTGATTGAGGAACAAACATCCAAACCCACAAACTTTCACATTAATAATATTTACTATTATTAGTGTGAGTTCGAAAATTATTGATACAACATCATGAATGATGATCAACACAATGATGTTGCATTGTTTGTGACCTGCGATCAAGAATACTCTTAAAAACAGCACTTTGAAATAACGCCCCAATTTCAAACTGGGAGCTTTGTACCTAAAAGTATTATCGTCTTGAATTTGGAAAGAATTGTAATTTGTGCCATTAAAATATTCATGTGGAGATTCGGATTTCGAAATTTTGAACCGCTTTTTATTTTTGAGTCGGTGCCATTATTTGCTTGCTGTTTTAGTACGTGAAGCGTTATCTAAAGGTGCTCCCTCATCGGGAGCATTCGCGTGTAATGTAACGTTACAGATTTGAGCATTACATCAGTGAAGGAGGAAAACCGAACATTACAATGCGCACCTTGTAATGATACAATATGTAATATCTTAATACAACTTGTAACATCAATGCGAAAGTCGAATCTATAATATTACATTACACGAGAATGCTGGTGAGTCAGGGAGGTATTATTGTAATGTAATGCTCAAAGTCGAATCTATAATGTTACATTACACGCGAATGCTCCCGGTGAGAGAGCACCTTAAAGGATATTCTTGATCAAAGTTTGTCAAAGTCAAAGTCAAATAAAAAGCTTATTCAAATAAACTTAATTATTAAGTACTTTTGAATCGTCTATATCTTCCTACCACCCGTTCCAGACTTTTTTACAAAACTACTTGTGTCAAAACTATAGTTTATGCACAGTGTCTACATGGCCCAGCATCTCATAGCATGATAGCAGAACTATAAATGCACAGGTATACTGCTAACTGAAAAAAAAACACCTACCTAAACTAGTCTGTGGCTTACAGCCGGGTATGGTGGCGTAAAGGCCTGGCCACGCGGAGCAGCGACCGGCGATGCGACTCGCGAACTCGTATAATACATTTTCGATACCGCGAATCGTGAATAAACCGCTGTGCGGTGAGCATGTCGAGCGCGCAAAAAGTCATTTCGCGCATCGCATCGCCGGTCGCCAGTTCGCGTGGCTAGGCCAAATATGGCGCCATCACTTCTACATGACACAACTAGCAACAAGAGCTATACACACTGCCATATCAGGCACGTACCTGAACAAGTCAGTGGCGTGTAGCACAACTGCAGCAGCGGTGGCGGGCTCTCGCAGCCCGCGGTGGATGGCCGCGTAGCAGCGGGCCAAATATGGCGCCATCACTTCCTCCTTGCATTGCTTGGAGCATAGAATTCGACACAGAGTTCCTAAGGCTTCCGCCCGACCTGTCAAAATAAGAAAAGGATAATTTTTATCTATGGCTTTATTAGACAGCCATTAATATAAAAAGAAACGGTGGTTACCTGGCATATAACTCATCATGTTAAGTTTGTACGCAGCGTCAGACATTATCGACGGAGGCGGGGTCCCATCGGCTCGCTCTAAAAGCAAAAAGCAGATATGCAGTCTTTGAAATTACGTCATGATTCGTTGTCGTTAGCATTTCCTATTTGTATTTCTCCAATTCCTAAAAAATAAATAAACCTTTTAATTTTTATGTAGTTTTTTAGAAATAAATGTGACATGTTTATCTATACATATAAAACTCTACTAAATTGATTGATATTGTTGGAATAAGCGTAGAGCCCTAACGGCTGCAGGTACAGGCACCATTTTTGGAGTGTAGATACATTTCATGGTGTAGGTGAGCTTTAAAAAAGGATTTTTGAAAATACACCCCCTAAGGGGATGAAATAGGGGATGAATGAACGGGAACGGGATATTATTATCTCTGGATCTCTGGACACATTTTTTAAAATACCTGCCAGCTTTAACGTTAACAGCAAATGATTAGTAATTATCATGTGATGAGTAAAAATACAAAATATAGATCTACTCACGTTGGTTGGTGTGCGGCGGCGTGGTGCCGATGAGCGCCGCCTCGAACAGCCACTCCCCGAACAGGTGGAAAATTGAGTTCACCTTCGGCCTCAGAGGCGTTAGGGGGGGTTTCTCAGATTCACACACTGTTGCGGAAAAAAAATGTCATTAGCGTTAAGAAAACAGTGATTCATCGTTGTTCTCTGACACTAACAAATCAGGTCGCGAAATTATCAAGTTTCTGATTGGTCAGTGATATGATGACTTAACAATTTTCTTAAGCATGCATCGTGCGTTCACTAGCGCCTCCAATCAAGAAAAAATCATTACAACGAAATAACTATGTTGTATAAAATTCTGAAAAATATAAAAACTAGTATTAGCTATAAACTATTTTTGTATGCGTTAATTCTTAGCTTAAATGTGTTCGCGTAGTTAAAATCTGGGCGCTAATCCAGATTGTATTGTAACTACAGAAAGCACATTTAAACCAGGAAAAACACGCATACAAAAGTAGTTTAAATAGTTATAGTATATATACGAGGGTGGTTTGATAAGTCCATGACTTTTTAATGAAGAATGACTTTTTTTCGGAATATTTTATTTTATTTCTGTACATAATCTTATTGTTGCTCTGCGTATTCAGTCCAACGAAGTTCCTACCTCTTTAACCCATTATTTTTTTCTTTCATCGCCTTAAAACTGGTAACTGAAATGAGGGCCCATTTCAGACACCACCTTTTGGCTTGATGAAAATCTTTGCCCGCCAAGACATTTATTCATGTTTGGTAGGAGAAAAAATCTCACAGGGGTTGAATCTAGAGAATAGGAACGATTCATCTTCATTCGATGAGTTTTGATGTCATGAGTGCCGCCGAGAGGGTCGACAGGGTCATTAAGAAAAGTTAGAAGTCGCTTTAGCCTTTTGTTTCCAAAAGTAATAATCTTTTGCCGAATTTGAAACAAAGTAGTTTAAAGATGCCTTAAGGAGTTTCTTTTTAAGACACAAAAATAAATAATGAAATAAAAGTATTTCTTCTTTTCAAAGTCATGGACTTATCAAACCACCCTCGTATAGTATTAGTATACTAGTTTTAATATTATTCAGAATTTTATTAAACATTACGTTACGTTAATTACTAATTACGTTATTTTTTTTTCAGTGGCGGCTCTAGTGGAGGCTCTAATAACTCAAACGGCAATACAAAGTGACGAAAATGAAAATAATGGCTTCTAAGTTTTATCTTATTGAAAAAGGGTCGACGACGCAAGGCATATAATATAGGAATAATTATTTTATTTTAGTCATACGATCTTACAATTATATACATTTGTTGAATTTAAGCTTGTGCAAGTAGTTTCTAATCGAGTATCAACGAAATCACACACCACGATATCACATATCACAGAACGCTATACAAAAATATATTTTGCGACACATCGCAAAAATTTTCAACGGCCAAACAATTTAAAAGACTTCTCAATCATTATGCATTGTTTGAAAAAAAAAAAAGAATATTATAAAAGACAAAATTACCTTGAGAAGAAATAGAGTTGGGCGGCGTAGTAGGCACGATGCTGGGCGGGCGGCTGCTCGTCAACCCGATAAGGGACGTACGGGGCGTGCCTGTACATACATCAGTTGCAATCTTATAATTATTGCAATATAGTGATAAAGACGATCGACACCGTTATCGGGCGTGTATTTTGCGAGCTGTCTCTAGAGATGTGGTAAAATCTATTGGTTATTTTTAAGGATATCGATGTACTATGTCGGCACTAACTTAATAATAACTTTTACATCATACTGCTCGGCAACTAGGATTTACTAGTATAGTAAGAGGCCGTGTAAGTTGGCATGTGCAACACAGTGCATTGTTTAGATAGAACGTTCCATTATCAAATCACTTTACAATTCAAGCATGGTGAATGCTTTAACTGTAAAGTAACTTTACAATTCAAGCATTTAAAACTCCTTAGTGAACCAATCTCTTTTCTTATATTATAAACTGTGGAAACTTTTTACTGAAAAAAAACAATAAATATGGCGGCATTTCATTTCCGTTCAAGCTATGCAAAACTCCTTGGATTTTGATTTTGATTTTGATTTTGATTTTGATTTTGATTTGGTTTTGGTTTTGGTTTTGGTTTTGGTTTTGACTTTGACTTTGACTTTGACTTTGACTTTGATTTTGATTTTGATTTTGATTTTGATTTTGATTTTGATTTTGATTTTGATTTTGATTTTGATTTTGATTTTGATTTTGATTTTGATTTTGATTTTGATTTTGATTTTGATTTTTATTTTTATTTTTATTTTTATTACATTTTTATTTTTATTAAATTTACCTCGCATGAATGATGTAAAGTAGTATGCTTACCTCGGTTGTAAGTAGCTATTACACCCTCGAACTATATTCGCCCTCGCTCGCTTCGCTCGCTCGGGCGTCTAAATATCTCGGGTGCACTCGATCCATTAGCGCCCTTTGCGAGCTGCGCTCGCACGGGCGCCAAATTGGATCTTGTTCTGTAATAGCTCACTTACGTCCCTTGTGTAACAAACTACTATTCTCGCCATTTCTTCTTTAAAACCATTGTTGTAATATTTTGGACAACAACAATAACAAACAACAATCCTCTGAATAGTGAAAAAACTATTAATTTGTTTTTTATCATTTGTTAAGTGACAGTTTGTTTTTTAAATGTTTTTCATTTATCTGAATGTCGGTCATCCGCTCGGTGACTTGACATTGTCGCAAAAGGAACTGCTATGACTAGGTGTTTTGCTTATTTTTGTACGGACTTCGCGCTGCTTTACAATTTTATCAAGATTTTTTTTTAATCAGCTTTACCATATTTATTTTACGATATCTTAATAAAATAACCAATAGATTTTACCACATCTCTAGAGATTTGCAGCTCGCAAAATACACGCCTGATAACGGCCTATAGATCACACAGTGCGGCCGCTTACAGAATGCACATTTGACAGATTTTATCAAGTTCCTTATGTCAACTGAATAAGATCTATTTTCGATTATCTTTACAGGATAATATAAAATATACTTAAATCATTTGACTTAAGAAACTTGACAAATCTGCCAAATGTGCATTCTCCCAGCCACATTTTAATGTAAGATAATTTGATTAGACGCACGAAAACAAGTAGAAATAAAGTCTGTAACCTGTATAAGCTGACCTGAAATTATCACACACTTTTGCGTATAGTCAGGTACAGGATATTTGACAAGAATTGAGGCGTTGCAGTTACAAAAAAAAACAAAGCAAAATAATTTGCAGCCATAAACAATTACTGAACTTGATGTTTGCTTCAACTCTTATAGACGAAAATACAATTGCTTTAAATTTAAATTTTAAGGAAATACCAATAAGCGTGCATTTTATAACAGTGCTACTTTATTTACAACAAAACAAACTATATCGCAACAAAAAACCCAAATACCTACTACAAGTTGACTTATTTCAATTCATGACACATAAAAACTAAATGGTTTGCAAAAATAAACAAAAAATTTACTATTCCGGACACACACACACACCATTTATTTGTTAAAGACAAATGTTTATTTTTATTTTCGTTAAATAAACAAAGATCGTAGCGTGCATATTTATATCAATGGAAATAGAAAAAAACGGATTCGATAAAAAAAATTCGCTCGTTTCTACTTCATATTGGCCTTAGGATGATCAAGCATTTCTTGTCAATCATTTACATTGCATTTACCATTTGGGGCCGTGACCTACTGTTGATCGGCCACGGTAATCTATCTATTCAGTGGTGCTTGCCAAGCATCGCTTCTAGACGATCGAAATGTGATTGACAAGAGTTATGATCGTTGAGGGGGTGCTGAAACTACACCGCCGTCAGCGTGCACGTACTCTCTACGTTTCGGTTTACGCTTCAGTATTCAAGGCATATTTTTTTGTTACATATCGGGTCATTTTGAACTTACCATCCAAATTTCAAGGATGTGTCCAGTCCATGAAACTAAAAAACTTTCTCTGAGAAACGTGTGACGAAATTCGCCATAAAATTCTGGTCATCCCATACTAAATTGATCATGTGATCTCTTTGATTTGTATGGAGACGTTTTTTTTTTACATATTTGGCCATGTGTTCCTTAGAGAAAGTTGTCCAGTTTCATGGACTGAACACATCCTCAAAATTTGGATGCTAAGTTCAAAATGACCCGATATAAAAATATCGAATTCGTTCGTTTCCCATTCCAGCCAGTTACGTACCGCGGTCCGGCTTGTTGTCGCGCGGCCTCGCGGACGAGACGCTGAACGACTTGGCGAGGCGGCGGTGCGCGGGCGGCGTGCCCGGCTCGTCGTCGGCCGCCGCCCCCGCCCCCGCGCCCCCCTCGCTCGCCCACCACCGCTCCGCCCCCAGCCCTGGGCCGTAACCACCGCTATACGCACCGACACATGCCGAGGCTTTGTTTTAATCCTAACTTTATTTTCAGAAACAAAAGACAATCGTCTTATTTTTAACTGACTCCAAAAAAGGAGGGGGCTTATTTTTTGTTTCTATGTATGTTACCCGATTATTTTCTTTCAAAAACCAGACATGTGCCGATAGAATCAATAGTGCAAAAACAGCGAAAAAAAAACAGTCACCTTTTACTGAAAATTGGCTTTTCTATAATAAACCACTGAACACTAACCATGTGAAATTGACACATGATACAAATCATATAAATTTTACTAGTAAGACTTGTTGAAAAACCAATTATTATTAAAAGGATAGAGACGTTAGTGTGTATAGTAAGTTTATCCTTACTTGTCTTATTTGGTAAACAATCTTTACCTAACTCTTTATTCGAAAAATCAAAATACAGAACAAATGGTTATCCACTCATAGATTAGGAAATAAATTACTGATTATTAGTGACAAATTGATTTAAAAAAACGACATTATTTTAAAATAACGGTTTAAACGTTGTATGACAACTGTCAAAAACTGTTTACTTATGACAAGTAGGATAAACAGACTACAGGAAGATTGTTACTGCAAATTAAAAAGTATCTAGAGTCTAGACTCTAATTTTAGCCGCTATACAAAAGCAGTGGTTTAATATAACAAATTGACCAGTACAATAACTGCTTTGGCATTTTGTTTCAACTACTAAAATTGAAGATGACAAAAAGTTTGACAAAATATCTTATAATTATTGTTTTAGAGAGTTTGTGGTTTTATGCCTCATGACCACAATAACAGTGTTTATACATCTATTTACATAAACTCTGTTATACGATATGCGATCAAACCAAAGTAAGAAAGACACCCAATAAAAGTGATTATAAATCCAAAAATTACAAACAAAACAAACCATATTTATTAAATAGCCCTGCATTTCCAAGATAAGAAAGCGACTCCAACTCTGCGTTTTAAAAAAGATTGAGAATTAAGTGTCGTGCTAATAAGCCCCCAGTGCAAAACCCACAAACCCAAAAACAACTCTACTTTTTTACTTTTAACCAGTAAAAAATAGAAAAGATGCTATTTTTAAGATTTACTTGCCCACTTAACTTAACCCATCAGTATTAGAAAATGTAAAACAAGTGTATACTTTTTAAGTTATGTGATGCGTGAACGGTGCGTTGTGTATTTAGAGTGAAGAGTGTGATAGTAGGTATTTGTTAAGCAAAACAGACTAAAAAGTGACAGACTTAGTAGCTGGATCAAAATTTACTGTATCTGTCAAACGTATAGTAATATGTTTGTTGCGATTGGTTTGATGAAGTGAGTTGGTGTTGTGTAAGTAGTGTGATGTGTGTTGGGTGGGTGTGGTGTTTGTATGTGTGGAGTTTATGTGAATACCTAATCGTTGATGTGTGTCAGTGGAGTGATATTGGTGTAAGAGTGAGTAGTGGGAGTATCTTTAATAGATCACGTTTGACATCTGTCAGTTTTGGTGTTATTTGTCAAAGTAAATCGTAAATTTGCTTTATTTTGTGATTATTACAATAAATATAAATTATTTAATGAAAAAATCAATATTGTGTGCCCGCCGTTAGAAGGTTATGAAGTTGAATTTTGCTGAAGTATCAAATGTGATCTATTAAATAAGCCCCACTTTAAGTGCATGTTACCTAGGAAAGCGTCGACATGTGCGGCGACCCCTCGCATGGCCTTGTGGAAGATGGCGGGCAACGCTGCCAGACACGGGTGCTGGCTCGGGTCGCGGCCTTCGCCCCCCTCCGCGCTGTACGAGTACTGGACAACACACGAGCAACTTATCAACGAGCCAAGGCTAATGGATGATGGCGGCAACGCTGCCAGACACGGGTGCTGGCTCGGGTCGCGGCCTTCGCCCCCTTCCGCGCTGTACGAGTACTGGACAACACACGAGCAACTTATCAACGAGCCAAGGCTAATGGATGATGGCGGCAACGCTGCCAGACACGGGTGCTGGCTCGGGTCGCGGCCTTCGCCCCCTTCCGCGCTGTACGAGTACTGGACAACACACGAGCAACTTATCAACGAGCCAAGGCTAATGGATGATGGCGGCAACGCTGCCAGACACGGGTGCTGGCTCGGGTCGCGGCCTTCGCCCCCCTCCGCGCTGTACGAGTACTGGACAACACACGAGCAACTTATCAACGAGCCAAGGCTAATGGAAGATGGCGGCAACGCTGCCAGACACGGGTGCTGGCTCGGGTCTCGGCCTTCGCCCCCCTCCGCGCTGTACGAGTACTGGACAACACACGAGCAACTTATCAACGAGCCAAGGCTAATGGAAGATGGCGGCAACGCTGCCAGACACGGGTGCTGGCTCGGGTCTCGGCCTTCGCCCCCCTCCGCGCTGTACGAGTACTGGACAACACACGAGCAACTTATCAACGAGCCAAGGCTAATGGAAGATGGCGGGCAACGCTGCCAGACACGGGTGCTGGCTCGGTTCGCGGCCTTCGCCCCCCTCCGCACTGTACGAGTACTGGACAACACACGAGCAACTTATCAACGAGCCAAGGCTAATGGAAGATGGCGGCAACGCTGCCAGACACGGGTGCTGGCTCGGGTCTCGGCCTTCGCCCCCCTCCGCGCTGTACGAGTACTGGACAACACACGAGCAACTTATCAACGAGCCAAGGCTAATGGAAGATGGCGGGCAACGCTGCCAGACACGGGTGCTGGCTCGGGTCTCGGCCTTCGCCCCCCTCCGCGCTGTACGAGTACTGGACAACACACGAGCAACTTATCAACGAGCCAAGGCTAATGGAAGATGGCGGCAACGCTGCCAGACACGGGTGCTGGCTCGGGTCTCGGCCTTCGCCCCCCTCCGCGCTGTACGAGTACTGGACAACACACGAGCAACTTATCAACGAGCCAAGGCTAATGGAAGATGGCGGGCAACGCTGCCAGACACGGGTGCTGGCTCGGTTCGCGGCCTTCGCCCCCCTCCGCGCTGTACGAGTACTGGACAACACACGAGCAACTTATCAACGAGCCAAGGCTAATGGAAGATGGCGGCAACGCTGCCAGACATAGGTGCTGGCTCGGGTCTCGGCCTTCGCCCCCCTCCGCGCTGTACGAGTACTGGACAACACACGAGCAACTTATCAACGAGCCAAGGCTAATGGAAGATGGCGGGCAACGCTGCCAGACACGGGTGCTGGCTCGGTTCGCGGCCTTCGCCCCCCTCCGCGCTGTACGAGTACTGGACAACACACGAGCAACTTATCAACGAGCCAAGGCTAATGGAAGATGGCGGCAAGGCTGCCAGACACGGGTGCTGGCTCGGGTCTCGGCCTTCGCCCCCCTCCGCGCTGTACGAGTACTGGACAACACACGAGCAACTTATCAACGAGCCAAGGCTAATGGAAGATGGCGGGCAACGCTGCCAGACACGGGTGCTGGCTCGGGTCTCGGCCTTCGCCCCCCTCCGCGCTGTACGAGTACTGGACAACACACGAGCAACTTATCAACGAGCCAAGGCTAATGGAAGATGGCGGCAACGCTGCTAGACACGGGTGCTGGCTCGGGTCTCGGCCTTCGCCCCCCTCCGCGCTGTACGAGTACTGGACAACACACGAGCAACTTATCAACGAGCCAAGGCTAATGGAAGATGGCGGGCAACGCTGCCAGACACGGGTGCTGGCTCGGTTCGCGGCCTTCGCCCCCCTCCGCGCTGTACGAGTACTGGACAACACACGAGCAACTTATCAACGAGCCAAGGCTAATGGAAGATGGCGGCAACGCTGCCAGACACGGGTGCTGGCAACAACACGAACAACTCATCAAAGCGGCGCGGCATCAATAGGATTTATTTTCTTACTCTTTAAACTCATTTCGTCAATAGGGCAACTTAACAAAGGACTATAAGTAATTTTCTATGGAGAGGTGAGTCATTTGTTTTTTTCGATATCGCTTCCAAAATACAATTTGGATAAGATCTTGGAGATGGAACTGTTTTTTGGAAGCGACATTGCCAACAAATTTTTTTACATATAATTTTTTAAACTTAAATATCTCAAAAACTGCACACGATAGACTTACACTGTAGAATATTTTTTTGCTCATTTGGATGAGATCTTTTAGATAAAACAGTTTTTTGGAAGCGACATTGTAAAAAAAAATGACCCACTTATTACTCATACCCCTTTAAGAAAAATATTGACTATCTCCATAAGAATAAACAATACTACTAGAACGGACTCTTCTTTGTGCGAGTCCCAAATGCCGCCATTTATATAACTACTTCCCCCTTCACGTCGCTACGCCCCGCTGTCGTCCAAGCGTGTTTGCCAGGGTTGCTTACTGTTAAATATTGCTTACGTTTAAAGATAATATCGCTAAAATATGAGTTTTTCTTTAGTGTAAAATCATTATTTTACTCTAGTTAGTAAATACAAAAATGAAATTATCACTTTTTCTGGGTAAGTAAGTACTTACTTACTCCCGAGTTTGTATAAATAAAGTAAATACCTAAACATTTAGTATGGAAATTAAATTATTTTTTGAACAAAAATGTACTTCTAAAACATTTTTAGGTTTTGATCTGCTTACTGTTTCGTTGTGTTTCAACACGTAACAAAATCCAAACCCAAACCTAATTATGAATAGGTATAGGTAGGTAGATATTTTCTTCATTCCTTTTATTTTATATTTTGGCACAGAACTTGTGTGACGATGTTTTTTTCACAAATGTACATCTTTTTTGATAAATACTCAGGTCAGGTCCTTTTTATTAATTAGGTACTACGAAAACGAAATAATATTTTGATAATATTAGGTACTTACCTCATATTATCATCTTTGAGAAAACTAAAGAAACTTAATTTGTGGCATTGTTTTTGAATTGTTTGCACAACCAAACACAGCACAATAACTTGGCGCCATTATAATACAATTTAATTCTTAGATTTACGCACAGAGAAAAGATTACGGAACGCAAAAACAGGCAAACGCGCGTGCGGCGACGCCGGCCGGCCGTGACAGCCCGACTGAGTATTCTGTTTAACAGACGCGGTAATATCGTGACCTTGAGCCCGTTCGGAGCAGGAGTGTCCGTTCTAGTAAGTTTTATTTATTCTTATGCTATCTCTCTGGCACGGATCTGTCGGACATACGAGACATCCGGACATCAATTTCTGTATTGCGTGTATAAATAAAGTATGTCAATATAAACTCGTTTTAAAGTTTATAATGCTAACTTTACGATGTGAGAGTAGATAAAATATGTTTTAGGTAACAAAGTATTATAATGACCTGCAAGAAATCCGGCGTCTGACTGATGAGGTGCGGGCGGCATAAGTCCACAGGGTTGCCGATCGTGTGCAGCATTCTGTACCAGCTCTGCATCACCGCTTCTGCGCTCATGTCTTCCGGAACTAAATTCCTGTCTTCCTCACCTACAAAGAGTGAATGAATGATAATATAATAATTAACTAAATTGTGCTCTTATATACATCCTAAACTAACCTATTACAACTTACTAGTAAACTTAACTATAATTTTTTTTCTTCGAAAAATCTGTATTTATCTGTAAAAGCATATCTTTTAGTTCGGGCCTTTTGTATATTTATTGTAATGTGTAATGATATGTTGTTGGTGAACCTTTTGCAATAAATAAATAAAAATAAGAGGTAGTCAGCTACATACAATATTATAATGTACAGAGGCGCGTTCAAAACCTACGCTCCGAGTACAACTTCACGCTCTAACTGCGTTCCAAACATTATTAGTGCGTGATGTTCGGCTGATACAACTTTCCCGTTCCAAACGTCAGAGGATTGCAACTTAGTACCATCAAAATAGGTAGTTGATAAACGCTCTGACGTTCATCTTTACAAAAAATTGTTGATGTCATTTGACATTATTTTGCATTTTGATGATTTTGTGTCCAAGTTTCAAAAAGTTCATGTCTGCTTATCAAAAAACGGATTTTATTTGATTTGGAATATAGGAAAGTTTAAGTTATTCGTATTCCAAATGGAAAATGAAGTTTTTGTAATTAAAAGTTCTTTGGTCGTCAACTGAAGAGTGAGTTATAATGTTATAAAACAACCAAACAACCGCACCTTGACCTTCGGAACGAGCTTTAGGATGTTGTCTGTACGAGTCTAGAGAACTCGTATTATTTACCCTTAATTTTTGAATTTACAGGGTGTTAATTAATCATACTGAACAATTTTTACTACGGGACCAATTCTGAAATTTCGAAAAGGGGAAGGTTGTCAATCTTCCCTGGTTGACTGACTGCTGACATCACAAAAAACTATTGCTAAAGCTCGGTTCTCACGCTACACTATACTGCACTCACTGACGCGCATGGCGGGGAACTGCGCCGTGTACATGTGCCGCAGCAGCCGCGCCGTGAGACACAGTGAGGCGCGCGCCCACTGCTCGGTCAGCGGCGCTCGGTGGCGCCATCTCACGCATTGTTCCCGGAGAGTGCGCCATAAAGGCGGTGATGGGAAGCATCTGGAATAAGATATTAGGTTAACGATCGAGTTCGGAAAACAATGCACAAATGGGTGGCAACCTAACAACTGACAAAACATCAGGATCAAAACAAGCGATCGTCAGTCTTGCGTTGATGGCTAAATGCTCAAAGGCGTCACACGCAATGATAGAGCACTGCCTCTTTCATATATGATTCCGTCATACTCAATACTGTTCCAGATAAAAAGACCTGCCAGTATCATACAGACCTGTGGCACGCCAGTATCCACACCTCGAACAGCACGCACAGCACGCGCTCGCACAGCTGCTCCGCGGCCGAGTGGTGCGGCGCGGGCGGCGACAGGAGCGCGGCCGCCGCCGCCAGCAGCAGCAGCAGGAGCGCGCGCCACTCGCTAGCGCCCAGCGACGCGTTGCCGGCTAGCTCGCGCGCTAGCCGTAGCACTCGGTGGCAGAGCACAGCTTGCTTACTGATTAAGTCACCACCTATTGTATTACATATTAAATATTACTATAGGTCCAACTACTATGATTTGAGAACAGTTTTACTTATTATTTAAATTGATTTTTTAAGATAATTCATATCTTAGAAAATAGCATTGTGAATGCCTAAAATCTAAAATTTCAATAATTCATTTTTAAAGTTAAAGCATAAGATAGTGGTGTCCAGAACCTATAAAAAAACTACACAAACTTTTTGAAAATTAGGTATAAGTAATGTTTCAGTCTTTTTATGAACATGGCTTTCGAAGATGGTGTGTCTATAGACACTTTTCTTTGTCCAATGTAACTTTGCATTCATCTATTTATGTCCAAGCAAGCTGTTTGAAAATTCCATCACAAGAAAATTCAAGAATGTAAAAAATCAACAAGAAACAGAAGAAATAAAAGAGACATTAAGGCAATTGTAACTTGGTCATATATTTAAGGCGAAGTGTAACTGAAAAAGTGCATCTTTTCCTCATAAATAATTTCATAAACAAAGATTACTGAAACTCACCCACTTCCACTTGATAAACAAATGATAGCACTTAAACAAGAAAATTAGAATTATACAGTGGTTTAGAAGTAAAGTTTTTTTTACAGAGAGACATTGCAAAGCGTTTGGTGACTAGTTATTAAGTACATAATGACGGAAAGTGATATGAAGTAAGCAAGAAAAGTTGTCAAAAGTATTTAAAGTTAATGTAAGAACAAATAAAGAAATTCTGTAGATCTGTTCCCACAAGGTAGATGTATAAAACACTAAAAATCTCTATTCGAATTGGATTTGATTACGATATCCTTTTCGTGCTAAGCAAAATCCATTATTAATAAGTTTAAAACTCACTTTCATCAGGTCGCGGCACGAACAGATTTTGCAGATGGTGCAAGATAGTCCTAGCATATGCATGTGGGCGGGCGCGGACGGGGGCAGGCAGAGCAGGGGGCGGGGGCTGAGCTGCAGGCGCGGGGGGCAGTAACGCCCCCAACCACGCGCAACACACACGCACGCACGCGCGGACTGCTTCGTGCTCCGTTAGCGGTAGCGACAAACCGAACCGGACCACCTCTAGCACCCATTCCACCTGAGAAAATTACAGATAGGTACATACTTATTGCTCTTCAATAAGCTTCCAAAGATTTTGATGAATGTGTCAGATAGAAAAGCCATATAAATAATGTTCAATTTAATTAATCTCAGTAGGTCATGTTTACATTAATATAGTCAGTTATTTAGGTGTTGATAGTTTTTTGTTTTAATGGGGAAGGCAACTGTCAAAATGGCGCTGCATACGCTTGTTCCACGAGAACTATGAAAACAAAGAACTTTTACTTAAAAAATCGTTTTCTTAAGAATTAAAATGATTAAATTCTGTGTAATAGGCTTTAAAAAATTATTTTTTATTTTATTTTTATTTTTATTAAAAATGTTGGCACTTACAAATTTCCGAAAAATCTGGATACAGAAAAAATTTATAAATTCTTTAAGAATAAAAACGTCTTAATTGGGCTTTAAATTCCGGCATTTGCATTGTAAAATAGTATTTTATATCCATTTTGGGTCAATGGGTCTTTATCGGTAAAAAAAAACACAAAATAAATACCTATTTTCCCATACATTTTGTTCTAAACGTCTACTTTCTTAGGAACAAGCGTACGCAGCGACATCTAGAATTAGCTTTGCGTTGCCAACCCCATTGAACCTAGCTAGATGTTCCTAAATGTCAGCCGCACGACGACTAATGGGTATTAGTACTCCTCTACCAAAAAAGTGGTACTTGCTAATGGCCAAAGTTGCTCTGATCAAGATTCTACTGTTGATCTATAACTCTGGATGTTACTGACCTCAGCATCGGTAGTGAGCGGGCTGGGCTCGTGCGAGGCGAGCTGCCTCACCACCGCCAGCACCACGTCCCGGCCGCCGACCGCGCCCAGCACGCCGCGCCCGCCGCCCTCCAGCGGCAGGGAGCTCCACTCCGAGTACATGCCGTCTGATGAGCTCTGGATTGTATTTAGTGTCTAGTGTCTTACACACTATACCAAAGTCACGCGACCTTCAACTTCTTAACTTAATTAACTTCTCAACTAAAATAAAAGGCTATGCCAGATGATATGTCTATATCGCCACCACACACCATCGCCTTTATACTAATTCTTCAACTTATAATCCATGTTTATTTTAAGTCAATTAGTGGAATATTTGGAATGTTCATTTCCCGGTTTATGTTTCTCCACACATCTTCTCAGTCCTCTATTATTATAATCAGAACATTGTGCATAATATAAGATCAAACGAACTTCTAGAAGTGAAGTTCGATCGATATTATATGAGTCGCTTCATACGAAAGATATAAATAAATATATAAATATTTATGGTTTACTTGTAGTACCTTCCAGGTACTCGACAGGTTCGCACTATTTTAAAGAGTATGAAAACTACTTGTTTTAGAAAGTGTCTCACCACTTCCGGCAATTACGTCACCAACACCCCACCCCAGCTTACTTGGTTACCGCGGGCTGATTATCTAATTAGAAACCGCCTAGCGACCGGTCGCAGTTCACAGATGAACGTAATACATTGCTACTTTTCTTTGGGGTAAAAAAAACATACCAAAGAAAAGTAGCAATGTATGTCAAATGCAACCGGTCGCTCAATAGTTTCGTTTTAGATAATCAGGGTGCCGGTCTTGTGATCGTACCTCATTCTTTTAGAGATACAAATAAATTAGCAAAACTGACTAAAGGGTACAAAGGGGTGGGTGGGAAGCTTATATCTTTCGTATGAAGCGACTCATATAATATCGATCGAACTTCACTTCTAGAAGTTCGTTTGATCTTATATTATATTTCGTCGCTTCATACTCAGATATAAATAAATATATAAATATTTATGGTTTACTTGTAGATGTTTGGAGATATAAGAACAGTTTTGCTTAACAAAAGATTCTTAACATTTATAATATAATGTAATCAATAGGGAACATGCATAAGTCACCGATTTTAATAAATTTGAGCTTGATCGCTGCGGACACCTATAAAAACATGATTGAACAGAAAAATTATAAATAAAATATAATATTTTAGTTTTATCACACAGGTGAAAATAGCGAATTTATTTTTTCATTTTCGGATATAATGCACTTAACAGTCGGATAGAATATCGAATAAGAAATAATATTTTGTATGACACATATGCACTTAAACGCAATATTTAAGGAGATATTTGAAAATTCTTGGCTAGCTCCATAATAATGCACCTGAATCGTGACATGAGTGACGTCACAAATGTTGACCGTTTTGTATAGAGCATTTTCGGCGGGTGCTGCTGCGCGCTAACTTCAAGTGACTATATCACGAGAAAAAAACGCAAGAGAAAAGTTTTAATATTACAGTTGATTATCTCACGCATTATACTTTTGATTTTGATACAAAATCAAATTGATGCATGTTCCCTATTCAAAAAGTTATTATTCGACCATAATGTAGATGATTATTAATTATCTCAAAAATACAATAATGCAAGTGATTTGTTACTTGGAAAAGTAACAGTGAATTAATTATTATTATTATGAGATTATCATTAGAAATAAAAAATATTATTTCTTAAAATTTGTCAATTATAAAATCGAGCAAATACATAAGACCTGTCCGTCCAGTCCGCTGTTCCTCCGATGGTGTCTCTCTGGCTATAGAGACCCGCTGAAGCGAGATGGCAAACGTGGCTGCTTGTCGCCGGGGAATATATAATTGCACTTTAAAAATAATGTAACACACTTTAAAATGTTTAGCTTAAAAATTTATTGAATGAACTTTAAAAATAATGGTTTCCACTTTAAATATGTTGAGCTTAAAAATTAATACTTTGCACTATACAATTAATTGTTTAGCTTTAAATTTAATACTTTATACCTTACAAATTAATTTTATAACTTTAGTATTGGTAAACAGATGACTAGGTGTGACGACGAGCGCGCGCAGCGAGAGGTGAGCTGAGGAGGAGGTTAGGTTCCATTGCGACCAACATCGCTAGAACCTAGAACCGACTTGATGTGACTTGCTATCTCATTAGTCTGACACGGTTTGACAGAAATTAAATGATTTCGGAGTTGGGACACAGTTATAGTGCAAACCATTATTTTTGTAGTGATTCAATTAATTATAGATCTATTATTATTTTAAAGTGCAAACCATTATTTTTGTAGTGATAAGATTAAATTATAGGTCTATCATTATTTTAAAGTGCTGATATATAATTTTATAGCTGTTTTCATCAAATTTAAAGTGCTATTAAATACGTCCCCTTGTCGCCGGCCATGTGGCGCAGTGCCATGAGCACTGGAAACTAGTTAAAGAATTAAAAACTGATGTGTCAATCCCACTCTCGTTGGACAACCTTTGCTTGATCGACCGATCAAATTGATTGCGACATACGTGGCGCCTCTGTAAGGTTGTTATGAGTAAGTAAGAGATAATTATGTGAAATAATATACTACACAGGAATGAGATTATTCATGTTATTCGGCCTTGTGTCCCTGGTCACTGACAAATAGCCCTGTAGCATTTTTACAGCATATATTTTATGGTCATCAAGAAAGGGAAATAGGTAAGAGTATATAACAATGGTATTGTTCACAACTTGGAGCTGAGGTTTTAATAATATGTAACATCATGGCAGTGTATTTCTTGATGTTTAGTTTATAAATTTTTTTGGGATGTATTTAATAGCACTTTAAATTTGATGAAAACAGCTATAAAATTGTATATCAGCACTTCAAAATAATAATCGACTTATAATTTAATATTATCACTACAAAAATAATGGTTTGCACTTTGAAATAATAATAGATCTATAACAGTGGCGGTACCCCCATACAAGCCGAAAAGCCCGGCTTGCCCTAACAATAACTTACTTACACTACTAATGAATCGTAATTAATAACAACAAAACAATATTATTAACGAATGTTAATTTTCAATAATCAATAACCACAAATTCATTTTTTACAACAACTGATCGAGAGACAAGTCGCTAAACTGCGTTACTTTTGTGGGGACTAACGTACTTACTAAGGTTGAATGACCTGACCTCGATTTAATTATGTACTTACGTCATAGGTAGTTACAATAATGCAATATTTATAAGTTGATTTATGAGAATAAAAGGAGTATCTAATTGGCATTCACGGCGTTTATTTATCATCCCTAAAGTTAATATATTTAGAGTAGGTAACCCAATAACCACAGTGGTGACCCCGAGTTTTTTTAAATAGTTCACGCTAAATTAAATCGGTGAAGTTTTTGTGATTTTTTAGTTTTAAAGTTTAGTGGTTGCACATTCCAATCGGCCTCCCACCAGCGGGTCTCACCGGTTGGAATTTCAAGAGGCACTATACCCTAAGCTTCAAAGTTTTATTTTCGGAAAGTATACCATCAATCGAAAACAATGCCGTTGATACCAGATGCTCCAGATGCGCAGAGTGGTTACCAATATTTACAACAACAACAACAACAACAGCAAGCCTTTACGGGACAACAGAGTAACCTTCCCCAAACATCAACCTTGTCACCAAGAAATCCCAGCGCTGCTGTGGCAGCTGAAGCAGCATCCATCAGCGTAACTGCAAGAATTCCTGAATTTTGGATCGAACTGCCGAGATTATGGTTTGCGCAATTTGAATCTGTAATGTTACCACAAAAGCAAGGCGACGATAGCAAATTTCATCTAGTAATATCTAAATTAGGCCACGATACCATTCAACAAGTTGGTGATTTGCTGTTAAACCCACCGAAGGAAGATAAATATAACACCATAAAACAAAGATTGTTATCCATTTATGAAGAATCCGCAGAACGGCAGTTTCAGAAGCTGATTGGCGAGATGGAATTAGGTGATCAGAAACCATCTCAGCTACTGCGTAAGATGTCCGCTTTAGCACGGAATGCTAACGTTGCTGAATCCACCCTTCATAATTTATGGTTACAACGCCTACCTGGAAACGTGAGAGCTGTTTTGACGGTGAGCCAGGATCAGAAATTAGATAATTTAGCCGCCATAGCTGACAAAATTATGGAAAACATAAGATTTCAAGAGGTATCCGAAATTGCAACTACAAGCAATTTTCCTATGAACGAGCTGCTGAATAAGATGAATGCGTTGTGTCTCGAGATCGCTGAGATAAAAAGTTGGCGTCACAGTGCACGAGAGCACCATCCACGTGGTCGCGGATACCAGTACAGATACAGGAGTCGCTCTAGATCCAGACAGGGCGCGCCGTGGAGAGGACCGCCGAGTAACCCTAGTCCGAACTGGCTATGTTATTATCACCACCGATTCCGGAATCAAGCGAAAAAATGCGAGCAGCCGTGCGCCTGGAAAACAAAGTCGGGAAACTCTCAATAGTGTTGACGGAGGCGGACGTGAGCGCTATATATCCATCTAGCCGCCTATGCGTTACCGACCGCAAAAGTCGGTATCGTTTTTTAATTGATACAGGGGCGAACATATCTATATTACCAAGAACAAAAAAAGCCATGAAGTCGAGCGATTACAAATTATACGCGGCGAACGGTAGCGAAATCAATACCTACGGCGAAACAACGCTTGAATTGGATCTCGGATTACGTCGGCCGTATAGATGGACATTCGTCATAGCTGACGTCAGACAACCGATACTAGGCGCCGATTTCTTATCAAAACATAACTTGCTAGTGGATATACGGCAGAAAAAATTGGTGGATGGAGTAACAGGACTAATAACACCTGGAAGGATGACTAATTCAGACATACCAACAGTAAAAACCATAAATGCCCAAATGCCTTATGCTGATTTGATAGAAAAATATCCTGACATTACCAAGCCTTTTTGTGCCAAAGAAACACCGAAACACAATGTGGTCCATCAGATCATCACCGAAGGTCATCCCGTATTCTCTAAATGTCGTCCATTATCAGCTGAAAAATATAAATTAGTAAAGAAAGAAATCGAACATATGCTGAGCACGGGAATTTGCCGACCGTCGAAAAGTGCTTGGGCAAGCCCGATTCACGTTACGAAGAAAAAAGACGGTGGAATTAGATTATGTGGCGATTATCGAAAATTAAATTCGATTACGAAACCAGACCGCTACCCCATTCCAAGGTTATTGGACTTTACATATCTTTTGCCAAAAAAGACTGTATTTTCCAGGATTGACCTTAAAAGAGCTTACAATCAACTCCCAGTGGAAGAAATCGAGAAAACAGCTGTAATCACCCCCTTCGGATTGTTCGAGTTTCCCCGGATGCCGTTTGGACTTCGCAACGCAGGCCAAACTTTTATGAGATTCATGAATGACATAATGAAAGGGCTGGATTACGTATTTTGCTTCGTCGACGATATTTTGGTTGCTTCGGAATCGGAAAGTATCCATCGAAAACACATCGAAGAAGTTTTCAAGAGATTAAACGAGCAAGGAATCACCATCAACACAGAAAAATGCATTTTTGGTCAGTCGGAAATAGATTTTTTGGGATACAGAATTACGTCACAAGGAATCTCACCATTACCAGATAGAGTAAAAGTTATCGACGAATATCCATTACCGAAGACGATACGAGACTTAAAACGATTTTTGGGAATGCTCAATTTTTACAGAACAAGCATACCAAACGCAGCATCACATCAAGCACCGTTGAACAAGTACATGTGTGGAGTCAACAAACGGGAAAGCAGCACTATCGAGTGGACAGAAGAAACAAGGGAAGCTTTTTATCAGTGCAAGAATGGTTTGAAGAAAGCTATTGTACTGAGCCCACCCTCTTCCGAAGCACCGCTATCAATAATGACAGATGCATCCCAAACGTGTGTCGGAGCCGTCCTGCAACAAAACATAAACAACGAGTGGAAGCCTATCGCATTTTTCTCCAAAGCTCTATCGCAAACTCAGCAAGGATACAGCACATACGATCGAGAGTTGCTGGCGATATATATGGCGATTTGTCATTTTCAAAACTACTGCGAAGGACACGAGATAATAGTTTACACAGATCATAAACCATTATCTTTCGCATTCAAACCGCGCCAAACAGTTTCAAAAGAAAAAATATCACCGAGACGCTTACGGCAATTAGATTACATCGCTCAATTTACATCTGACATACGACACCTATCCGGATCTCAAAATGCAGTAGCCGACGCACTATCACGAATCTCAGAGATAAGTTTCCCAAGTAAAATAGATTGGACCGAAATCGCTAAACAACAAATGGCTGACCCAGAATTATCAAAACTATTGCAAAATGACAAATTAAAATGGAAAAAAATAATTATGCCTACCAGTGAAGAATTATATTGCGAAATGTCAACAAAAGACGTGCGACCGTATGTACCGAGCATATTTAGAAAAGAAATATTCGGTATGTTGCATGACGTCACGCACCCTGGTATCAAAACATCTAGAAAGTTGGTGCAAAAACATTACTTCTGGCCAAATATGAATCGAGATGCTACTACATGGGCCAGACAGTGTGTATCCTGCCAAAGATCAAAGGTACTACGTCACAACAGCACTCCTTTTATGAAGTTTCCCGACTCGGAACGATTTGATCACACACACATCGATGTCCTGGGACCCCTCGAAATATCCCAAAACAACAGATACGTCATCACTTTCATCGACCGATTTACACGGTGGCCCGAGGCGGTACCAGTACCAGAAGTCACAGCCGAAATTGTTGCAAAAACCTTTTATAACACGTGGATCTCAAGATTTGGATGTCCTGTCAGGATAACGACAGATCAAGGACGTCAATTTGAGTCAAACTTATTTACAGCTTTAGCAAAACTAATGGGAATTACGAAGATCAGAACGACAAGTTATCATCCACAGTCAAATGGTATGGTGGAGCGATGGCACAGGACTATGAAAACAGCGATTATGGCACGCGGTAAATCCAGAGACTGGTCACAGGAATTACCTACCGTGATGTTGGGATTACGTACCACTATTCGTCAAGATAGCAATGTCAGCGCAGCTCAAATGGTATACGGCTGCAACGTGAGAACACCTGGAATATTTTTCGAAAATGGCAAGAAAAAGGATATAACGCCTGAATCCTTTGTTGAGCAGTTACAGCGTTCATTCCAGAACATCAAACCGATCCCGAATAATGAAAAAACGAAACAAAATACTTTTGTATACAAGGAGATGAAAACATGTGACTATGTGTTCGTCAGAACGGATGCCGTAAAAAAACCATTAGTTGCACCATACAAAGGGCCGTACAAAGTTTTAGAAAAACATGAAAAGTATTTCAAGATACAATTGCCCAATAGAATTTCTGTCGTGTCAATTGACCGATTAAAACCAGCGTTCATAGTACGCGAAGTCGATGAACCTGAAAATGCACCGTCCGCAGAAAAACAATATTGCACAAATGAACAGACAACGGACGACGGACAAACGACACCAAAACACGTCACAAAATCTGGGCGAATCATTCGACCTGTGGTGCGATTTTGCAATTAGTTAATAGCTTATTATTTTATTCCAATAAGCGACACCAGACTGTAAAGTCATTTCTTCAAATTATTTCGTGCGGGACAAGCAGTAATAACAATGGGAGGATACACATCCAAAGACGAGATCGTTGTCTCTCAAGCTCAAGCAGCTGCAGGCGCGGGGAAAGCGCAGACCAGCAGTGAGATCACGCGCACGGAGATGATGATGGGGGCCGTATGCATGATTTTCATCATCATTGCGGGATTCTTCATCCTTAAGAAATGCCTGAAACGAGGACGTAAGGCGATGGCCAAGGAGCTGGGACGGATTGCAGAAGCGGCAGTCACCAACATCCCGATGACGTCAGTAGTGACGACTGGGCTGCCCACAAGACCGATGCCAGCCCAGGGACAGACCAATCCCGCATTTATGACGTAGTGATGAGTGATCAGTGTGTTATTTATGCAACTACCAAGTGATGTGTTTAGTTATATTATATTAAATTTTTATTACTGTTTACATTTTATACTCGTACATTTTCTTTACATTAATTTATTTTATACAATTTTTTTTAATGGGTATTTCGTTTTAGCTATTTTTGACATTTTATTGTATTGTAAAAATTTTAGCGTAAGTAAATTCTTAATCATGTCTTATTTTTGTGTCTACGTTAGTTTGTTTGCATTTTATTTTATTTTTTTTAAAGGGGGAGAGTACTGTGGGGACTAACGTACTTACTAAGGTTGAATGACCTGACCTCGATTTAATTATGTACTTACGTCATAGGTAGTTACAATAATGCAATATTTATAAGTTGATTTATGAGAATAAAAGGAGTATCTAATTGGCATTCACGGCGTTTATTTATCATCCCTAAAGTTAATATATTTAGAGTAGGTAACCCAATAACCACACTTTCCTCAATAAACCCTACAAATGCATTTCATCTCCCTCGCACTCGTTGGCTTGCAACCGGGCTTTGCGATCTGTATATATCCGCTCTCTTCTTACTTTAACAAAACTGCTACCGCATCATATGCATACTGCTGTAGGTACTATAGATTCTATGAGAAATACAGAAGCCGACTAAAAGCCTGGCTTCTTGCTTCAATGTGTGACGACAGGTGTTTTGAAAAAACAAACTGTTTTGCCTTTATTAGTGTTTTTATGTTAAAAATGAATTAAACTTCAGTTTAATGATTGATAATGGTCCCTTGTGATGGATTGAAATGTTTATTAACTGTTGTGTGATCTATGAAAGTGTACCTACGAGTCGAGTCGATTCCAAGAGAAATACAAAATAACGTAAGTAATAAACCTTTTCATTTGAGTATTTTGCAAAGAAATATAATATTCTTCAATGTATCGTAATATTGTAGTGGACTCTTTACATTGTTGGTTGTTCTTATAAAAATAAATAAGTAAGGTTAGTTTTGCGTCTTTCATTTGAACGAAAATTTAAATGTTTGTTTGTAAATGTTTGTTTGGAATGCAGGGGATAGGATTTGAATTGCCTAGCAGGGACGCTATGATTTTGTGAAATGATTTAGATATTTATTATGAGTGACACATTTTAAAAACGAAAAATTTAGTTTTGATTACTACAAAAATAATGGTTTGCACTTTAACTGTGTCCCAACCATTGGTCCCAACTCCGAAACCATTTAGTTTCTGTCCAACCATGTCAGACTGACCACTGTTAAAATGAGATGGAAAGATGAAAACGACTTGTGGCATAAAATGCATATACGCCATCAGGTCGGTTCTGGCGTTGTTGGTCACAATGGAACCTAACCTCCTCCTCGGCTCCTCTCTCGCTGCGCCCGCTCGTCGTCACACCTAGACGTCTGTTTACCAGTGCTAAAGTTATAAAATTAATTTGTAAGGTGCGAAGTATTAATTTTAAAGCTAAGCAATTAAATTGTATTGTGCAAAATATTAATTTTAAAGCTTAGCATATTTATAGTGGAAACCATTATTTTTATAGTTCATTCAATAAATTTTGAAGCTACACATTTTAAAGTGTGTTGCATTATTTTTAAAGTGCATTTATATATTCCCCTTTTTTTTTATTTTTATGAAAAGTATTTTGGATTTGATTTTAGTTTTATTGACAAGTATTTTTGGACTTTGTGGGTGGTACAAAGAGCTAACAAAATAAGAAGTAGGTGTCTTCGGTAGGCATTCAGCTAGAATTACCTACCTAATTATAGATTTTAATAACAGTTTGGAATCTATTATACATATCCCAATATCTTGGTGTGAGCGTTCTTTTGAAAACTCTTTTTGTAAGCGTTTTACGATTTCATCAGCTCCAATCAAGTTGCGTTTCCGTCAGTTCTTAATAGGGACAAGGCAGCAGGCAGGTTTAACAAACCGTTATAAAATTGTACACTTATAAAAAATATTACATCTTAAACAGAATTATGATATGGATCAAATTTCATTCAAGTTAAGGCTCGCTGAAAGTGAGACCATCATGTTCTATCTACGGCCGCCACGCCGCCAGTGTCGCCTTCTGCATCAAGGTGACTGTGCGGTTTGTAAAGCCATTGCTGATTTCAGGTTTTAAAATGAACATATACTTAGGTGCTTAACTAAAATATATTTTAGAAGGGGCCAGAGTTGAGATGGCCTCGCAGGAAGAAATAAAAAGACACAAGCATGGTCTTATTTAATTATTGTTACTACAATAAGTAGGTAAAATAGATAAACGGAGGAAGAAAAAATATTTATACACATATATGACGGAGTCAGGAGGCGAGCGGGTGTCGTCAAGATAAGGTTATTCACCGCCAAGCACAAAATAATAGTTTCTTTACAATGCACAACCTCTATTCTTACAATCAACATCAAGTTAGCTCAAAATAACGGATGATCGAACAGATTCACACGGATTCAAGTCGGTAAACGCGGCAAGTTCGACACAGCGAGGCGAATTCAACTCACGACCGTTCACTACGGCTGCCAGTCACAGAATGTTTTTACAGACTACCCACAGATCGCGCTCTTCACATTTTCCCGCCTCCGGAAACGTCAAGACTGTCAACTGCCAAACTGACAAACATCAAATCTGTCAACTGTCACACGTTAAACTGTCAACTGTCAAACTATGTCATTGACAATGACATCGCTCGCTGCACAGATTATACACTCGCTGTGTCGACCTTACCCAAGTAAGCCACTTGACGTTTCCGACTTGATAGTTACGACTAAACTCAATAGATGGCACTAGGAGTTCCAATAATCATGGGCAGCACGGTGCTCGCGCTCCGACACGGCCATCTTGACATTTCACACGTCCTCGTGTGAAGCAATCGGTGGAATACCTGGAAACAAACGGCACAAGACAGTACACAACGTTTAACCACTCGGCCTTCCTGACCAAAGTTTAGGAAACTAGTCTCTTTCTTATTCCTTTGCTCAATGATTACAATTTAATCAAAATGTTAACTTATCTTCTATCAGAAAATGCTCTGATCAATTTTAAAATTTTCTAAGTAGGTAGCTTTAAATCTTTCACAAGTACTCCAACTCGACATTCACAATAAATTAACAAACCAGTCAATAAACAACGTTTGCACATAGAGAAATGATATTATGTCAAACAGCACCAAGTATTATCAAAATTGACAAGTTTTACCTTGTCAATTTGTGCATCTGGCTTATGAAGCCATCAATTCTATCAAACACAAGATAACCTGTACCTAATAGTGACTCAAGACAACCGCTATCCGGCGTCTGATAGTCAATTTCTGCAAGAAAAGACAACCGCCATCCGACGTCTGACGACTCAAGACAACCTCTATGCGGCGTCTGATAGTCAACTAGCACTTCAAGACAACCTCCATCCGGCGTCTGACAGTGACTCAAGACAACCTCTATCCGGCGTCTGATAGTCAACTAGCACTTCAAGACAACCTCCATCCGGCGTCTGACAGTGACTCAAGACAACCTCTATCCGGCGTCTGATAGTCAACTAACACTTCAAGACAATCTCTTTCCGGCGTCTGACAATGACTCAAGACAGCCTCTCTCCGGGGTCTGATATTCAATTAACCCTTCAAGACAACCTGAAGGCATCAGGCGTCTGACAGGCATCACAACACTTAATTTGGTGTACTATCCTCAACCTATACTTCAGACAGCTAAGAATCATTAACACAGTGAGCATCAGTCAGTCATCATCACCACTATTATCACCATCACCTTCTTTACTATCATCATCATTATCAACATTATCATCGCCATCATCATCCTAATCATCATCATCACATTCATCATCAACGCGATCACATTCATCACCATCATCATCACTATCACCATCATTATCACTGTCACTATCACCATCACCTTCATCAGCATCACCTTCATCATCATCAACGCTTGCCACTCAGTCGTGATTGCATTATAACTTTACAGTAACAAAAAAGCAAAACTTTGATCTGATCACCTGATGGAAGCAGAGATCCTCGAGATATAGTGACGTCGTCGCCTACTTCTACCTCCTCGTCTCGCACGCCGTCGAAAACACGAGTCGCAGAGATGTGCCGCTTCACGCCGCTTGGTGATGAAGTCACTTTTTTTGATACCACCATCGCTGTCAGCACTCTATGCCTCTGGTACATCAGCTGAAACGGAGAAGAAAACACACAGTATGCGCTCCAAAACCTTGTTCACTCACATTTTTGAAGATCCAAACACTTTCCAGATAGTCAAACATAAACTTTGTTAAGTCAGAAACTAATTAATTTCATAATTATGAACACTAGTGACTAAACTGAATTCATATTCCTACATAGCAACAGCTGCTTACTCAAATTCACCACACTATGACTAAAAGTGTACTGACAGTGTACTAATGGTGTACTAACAGTGTACTAACAGTGTACTAACGGTGTACTAACAGTGTACTAACAGTGTACTAACAGTGTACTAACAGTGTACTAACAGTGTACTAACAGTGTACTAACAGTGTACTAACAGTGTACTAACAGTGTACTAACAGTGTGCTAACAGTGTGCTAACAGTGTGCTAACAGTGTGCTAACAGTGTACTAACAGTGAACTAACAGTGTACTAACAGTGTACTAACAGTGTACTAACAGTGTACTAACAGTGTACTAACAGTGTACTAACAGTGTACTAACAGTGTACTAACAGTGTACTAACAGTGTACTAACAGTGTACTAACAGTGCACTAACAGTGCACTAACAGTGTACTAACAGTGTACTAACACTGTACCAACACTGTACCAACTCTGCAGTAACATTGCACCAACAGTAAACATATTCATAAACATTGATGCATCTACCAACTGTTAGCAGTGAATTCGAACAGAAAAGTGCTAACATTACATTACCACAGAATATGACATTACTAAGAAAGATTTCATTCTATTTCCTTATTTTTGCATAACAACAATTTCTAATGAATGAAGTCACCAACAACAAATTATCTAGCCCCTTTTAATTTTAGTTTAATTCACTCCCATGAATACCTTTGAAACCTAATGAGAATTCAATCTGAACCGTTTTTAACCGACTTCAAAAAAAGGAGGAGGTTCTCAAGTCGACGGTATTTTTTTTTTTATTTTTTTTTTTTTATGTATGTTTTAACATAGCTTCGTCAGTTGTTACCCGATTTGTACAATTCTTTTTTTAACTCAAAGAACATAGTTCGTGTGTGGTCCCATAATTTTTTTACAGAGATCTGGCCAGTAGTTTTTTCATAATCCTGAAAAATATCAATTATTTAGCTCGCCATCGCACGAGTTTTTATGGAATTTCGAACATAACTTCTTTGTTTATGAACCGATTTAGATGATTCTTTTTTTATTTGAAAGGGTATACTTCAAGAGTGGTCACAATTTAATTTCATTGTTATTGGACTTCGAACTTCGAAGATACATAAAGGAACTCTTCAAAATCAAATAGTATAAGTAAAGTGATTTAGGTTTTGGTAAGTTTATGGCAATCCAAAACAAACCAAATCATGCTTTGCGATGCAACGTTCTGGACTAGACTTGGACTACGATGACACAACGGAACTCCTCAAAAACAAACAGCGTAAATTTGGAAATTGAGTTCTGGGCATTTTACCATTGAAAATATTATAATATAAAGTAAAAAAATATTTACACGCTGCGCTTACATACCTACCACTAAAAAGTTGAAAATAAAAAAGCTTTTTAAAAAAAAAGAAAAACCGCCTTCAAAAAACTGAAAACAAAAACAGCTTAAAAATTAAATACCTCTAAAAAGCAAGAAATAATATTCGAATCATTCGTTACACATATCAATATTAATAAAACACGTCTAATGAAGTCGGGTGGGGCTTTAAGAAAAAAATGAAGTTGTCCTCCAGCCCCACCCGACTTCAATAGACGTGTTTTATTAATATTGATATGTGTAACGAATGATTCGAATATTATTTCTTGCTTTTTAGAGGTATTTAATTTTTAAGCTGTTTTTGTTTTCAGTTTTTTGAAGGCGGTTTTTCTTTTTTTTTAAAAAGCTTTTTCTTTGTAATTTTCCTTATTTCTACACCAATCAATTAATTTTTCATAATAATCACAACCAATAGAAAAACTGAGTTACTTTTCAGTTTTAAAATAAAATCAAAATAAAATCGTTACGACTGACCATTTTAAAGTGACCTTGTAGATTCGCCACGCTGAGCTGAGTAACAGGATGCTCTCAGGTTCACACCCGCCACTGCATCGCCACCGCCATTGCATCGCTGCCGCCATTGCATCGCTGCCGCCATTGCATCACTGCCACCATAGCTGCCGCCATTGCACCGCTGCCGCTTGCGCTGCTAGTTGCTTTTCTCAGCTCCACCACTGTTGCCGCTGCAGTTGCACCACTGTTGTCTGGTGAAGCACCTGAAGCAGATAGTCACAACGCATTTGGTTGTTGTTTGAGAACAAGCACTAGAAAAAGTGGAACGATTACATGACCTGTTATCCTTGGAATCAGTCGGTACTGTGCGATGTCCTGGAATGCTACACCTTTGTATGAACAGCTGCTTGAAATCACCCCATGTCATCCATCACCATAGCTTCATTACGTCTTTATGATCCAGGCACGCACGTCGACATCTTTTTCTCGGGGTCAAAGTCAGGAAGAAACATTGGCACTCGAAGTAGGCACACGCATCGCTTGTAACAAAGCAATAATATTGCGATTCGGTCAATAGACGCCACTTTTCGTCGATCACATTGATTTTCCTTTGCACGTGCCTCATTATCACACCTCATATCGTTTGATTCACTTGATTCATTTTTCTCACCACGATGGACGTTTGGATTGCATCCCGCTTCTGATGACGGAGTCAGGAGGCGAGCGGGTGTCGTCAAGATAAGGTTATTCACCGCCAAGCACAAAATAATAGTTTCTTTACAATGCACAACCTCTATTCTTACAATCAACATCAAGTTAGCTCAAAATAACGGATGATCGAACAGATTCACACGGATTCAAGTCGGTAAACGCGGCAAGTTCGACACAGCGAGGCGAATTCAACTCACGACCGTTCACTACGGCTGCCAGTCACAGAATGTTTTTACAGACTACCCACAGATCGCGCTCTTCACATTTTCCCGCCTCCGGAAACGTCAAGACTGTCAACTGCCAAACTGACAAACATCAAATCTGTCAACTGTCACACGTTAAACTGTCAACTGTCAAACTATGTCATTGACAATGACATCGCTCGCTGCACAGATTATACACTCGCTGTGTCGACCTTACCCAAGTAAGCCACTTGACGTTTCCGACTTGATAGTTACGACTAAACTCAATAGATGGCACTAGGAGTTCCAATAATCATGGGCAGCACGGTGCTCGCGCTCCGACATATATTATGTAATTTGATCTTGTTTCCATGACATGTAGGTACCTAATCTACAATTTAGCCGTGTTGCGGGACACAAAGAAATCAATCTAATTTGAAACATCAATTAATATTGTGGTTATTTGAGAAAATGCAAGCTCAGATAATGACCACTCTGTGTCCGTGTTTAGTGTTCTAGATTTTAATCAGTTCTGCGATTTTTTATCGTTTTTATGTATGGATACGAGACGTATGCTTAACCCTATGTTTACGGTTATCGCACCACTGCCAAATAATCGTAGATTAATCATTAAGAAGAGGGCAATGCACCCGATAAAATAAAATAAACTATGAAATGAATGGCTGTTGTATTATTTAAGCCTAATTATACTAAACAATTAGGATAGATCTTTTTGGTTTCAAAAAGACTGCTGAAATTGCTAGTTATGCGAAGATTTATATTTAAATGGTAATGGTCTTATAAATCTTATATTAAATATTGTTAAAATGTTTTATAACCAACAGGTTATATATTTTTACATTACCTCAGAAATATTTATTACGGTATCTTGATCACTATTGCAGTATGACATTGCAAAGTTAAGAACTTATCTATCTTAAACTTTTGTGTGTAGCGAATCATAATACTTTATAGCTGGACAAGCAGCTGTAATGTTCCAAAAGAATTTCCTTATGCTACATTGTAATTTAAATTTCTTCAAGAGATGATACCTACGTAGGTAGGTATAATTATGCAATTTAGTTTTTTAATCTATAGATAGTGTCATGTTATTGATATTAAAGTCAAAGTCTAAGAACTTGCACATCTGCATAGTGTAAGCTCTAAGACACTCAACTAAGAATAATTTATTAGAAAGTCAAAGCCTCTTTGATACTTAAACTTGATACAATACTATAAGAGTACATAAAATGTTCTCTAAATATATTAACACTTACCTCGGAAGTTTATCTTACTAAGACATGAAGCTATTGAAAGCTTGATGGCATGCTTGACTGTCAAAGTAAGAACTTTTATTTAGACAATTCAAATCATAAAAACTTTTAAGTTTTAAATAATAACTAGCAAAAAATAGCATTGTAAAATGCTAAAAACCCAAAAGTAATCTTAAAAATCTCATTAGTTTTTGATACTTACAGGGACAAATAAATAAATAAGCTTATTTTCAATCAATGTTACAGATTATAATTATGTTGTGTAAACTGATCTTTAGAATTCTAGTCTGTCATGTTCTGTCTATAGAACACTTTATAAACATTTATTAACTTTATCAGCAAACTGCAAAACCCCATTATAATTCAATCTTTACTCTTATTATTGTCTATTTTAATAAGTCAATAAGTATTAAAGTATTAAATGCAGCCAGCATGTACCTTATTTAGGATGATGTGTCTAAGGGGCACCCTTGGGTGCATTCCATCGACGATGCGATGGCGGAGGCTGTAGAGTTGTTCGAGTAACCCTCTGGCTGCTCCGGTTGTTGTAGCGGCCTGCTCTGGTCTCTGGACTCCTCTTCGCCCCCCCCCCCCCCCTTTTTCGACGAACGGGAATCAGGCAGTGGCTGGGCCAGTTGACCTGGTTGCTATTCATGGCACGGCCTGAACTGTGTCGAGGCGTTCACATTTTAGTGGCTTTGAATTATAACCCCGTCTTTTGCTGACTTTAGATTTAGTTTTATCGTACAACCTGCTACCGAAAAGTTTGACTTTTCTATAAATCTTGGATAACTTACGAAACTAATTTATCCAGGTTAGGCATTACATGTTTGCAATGGAGGTCGCTCAAGAGGCGACATTTAATGGCAGTTACTTTGCTTGCTGTGTATTAGGGCGGTCATCGCCTGGCTTATCACAGGAATACCAATGCAAAGTTGTTGTTGGCTAGGTCAGACCCTGGCATGACAACAGATTGACCCGCAGTCAACCCCTAGGCGATTTTTTAGCCATTGTGTTAGCCCGCAGCTAACCCCTAGGCAAAATTTGCTACTTGTGTTAACTCACGGTTAACCCCGAGCATGGATACTTATAAAGCAAGACAGAGGCCCTACCGCGCATGTGTCGCGGTGTTTGATTAAACGCCATATTGTGTTAACCCGCAGTTAACCCCTAGGCAATATTTTAGATAGATATACATATATGACAGTGTTGGGCGTAATTAATTACTTTTGTAATTCAATTACTAATTAAACGAAAAGTAATTGAATTACTTTAATTGAAATTACATGTTATTGAAATTAATATAAGGCAACTACATAAATCACTAGTAATTCTAATTACATTAGTTTGTAATTACAATTACTCAATTACAATTTGTAATTGTAATTGTTAATTTGTAGTTAATTACATTTTGCCCAACACTGATATATGATATTCAATATTAATATTATATTTTAGCTATTGTATTAGCTCACGGATAACCTTTCGGCTAAATTATGCTATTTGTGTTAACTCACGGTTAACCCCTAGCATAGACACTCATTATAAAGTAAAGTTTCACTTACCTTGTAAATTCTCTTATTACTGAACTTTCTTCATGATAATAATTTTTCTTTTCGTTGTATTTTAAATTCATAAAAAAATTGTTTTTTGAAATTAAAGTAGACTATAGATATACATCACTTTGGCGTGGTGAGTGAGACGTGCCGACACTGCCGCGCACCAAAAAAGAATGAGGTACGATCACAAGACCGGTAACCAAGTAAGCTGGGGTGGGGTGTTGGTGACGTAATTGCCGGAAGTGGCGAGACACTTTCTAAAACAAGTAGTTTTCATACTCTTTAAAATAGTGCGAATCTGTCGAGTACCTGGAAGGTACTACAAGTAAACCATAAATATTTATATATATCTGAGTATGAAGCGACGAAATATAATTAAAAATTATGTCGTCGTTAGTGCCCAAAGTAGTCTATTTTCACCATATAATTGTATTAATTTAAGACACTGTTCTTTATCCATGACGCATGAACTATCAAGCAAGGGGAAGCAAAACAACCGTCTTGAGTGCGCGAGGCAAACTTACCGAGGCACCTTTGAGCATCGTCAAAAACCGCCTCCGTTTGGCTCGGGCCGCGGGCGCCGCGGCACGCTCAGGCGAGGCAGCGCGTGCGTTTGCCTCGCGCGAGGCACGTCCTGACTGACCGAGGATTGGCCTCGCGCGGCTGCCTCGCGAGGCTGCTCGCCCAGTCAGTACGCGGCTTATCGAAATTTTTCGAAAAATTTACAACGGTGGCGTGAGGCAGGGATAAAAGAAGAGGGATCGCTTTTGCTTCAGGTGCGAATTTACTTAACAGGGACATAAACTGTTTTACCTTAAGATTGACTCTATCGAAGATTCCCACATTCATAAATAGGGAGTAACGGTGACCACTGCACAGTCAGCAACACCTCACGCCTTATATTCTATTCTATTCCACTTTCACGATAAACTTTAAAAATAAATAGGTATTTTACAATGTGTTATTGAAAAAGATGTACATTAACAATTCAAGTTCAAGTCAAATTCAATCAAGTAGTTTTTATATCAAAACCGAAACGTCAAACGCAGCAGTGCTCAGGGTTGGTAGATCCAGATTTTGATATTTCCCCATATTCAAGAATTCTTTTCCCCAAAATGATACGTTTGGCAACTTTTTGCCCCATTTTTATTAAACAGCACGCGTAGCATGAGCAAACGGGACTCTTGACTACGAAGACTTGTCGTCTCGACCCTCTAGATTGCTGAGCACAGTGGTGGGACTCGCTCTCAGAATTTTACAACCTTTTTATGTCTTTTAATACAAATATGAGTTTTAAAATATAATATTTTTATTTCAACATCAATAAACGTCGAAATTATCTGAAATTATTCGAAATGATTTAGTTTAAACATGATACTTATTTTTTAATAAGTTCTAAGATAAAGAGACACTCACAAAAGCTTTCACTTCCGTAGACAAAGCTCTCTCGAGCTCGAGAAGAATAATGTTGCCACTAGTAAATATTTATAATTATTTCCATCATTTCTCTTAAAGGGCGTTCCTTTCTATACGTTTCACGACGCAAAACTCTTAAAACCGAGTTAAATATAGCCGTATGGATATAGTTCGTTTGCCTTCCTTTTATTGAGAGATTTTTGAAAAGATGACACAGACCAACGCACTTGTTAATTTAGTAATAAATATTGAAATCAATGTATGAAAATAATTTTAATTTACGTTTTTAAGTAAATAAATTAAAATAAAGTAAAATAAAAGTGAAAAAAATACTGAAGGGAAAAAGTGTAATATTAGGAAACAATATTATTGAATAGGTAGGTACCTTTTTACAATAAATTATTTATTGTATTATTTTAATTTATAAAATTTATAAAAAAAATTAAGAATAAAAAATACTTATTCGTTATTTACTACTAGTAAATATTCATTATATTTCTTTTTTTAAAAATTTTATAATAAAAAAGAATTACTTAAATACAATTTTTATTTTTTTTTCTTTCCGGACAGCTGTTTTTGTCGTTTGTGCTATAACTTCTCTTCTTACCTTAATAAAATATAAACACGGACAACTTAGATTTATTTTTATTGCGAAATTAAAAACTCAGAAAAAAAAATAAGTCGACAAATCTTTCTCGACCACTCGAAGGGTGGTAGACAAATTTCTCCCACTCAACTGTCAAATTAATGTCAGTTGAAGACAAAAGCTCGTGTTTGTCGACTTTTGACATTAGGCCACGACAAAGAACAATGCGAGTCTACGGTTGTAAAATGCGAGCATGAGTATCTCGATCTCAACCCGACAAAAGTGACATTTCGGTGTAGACAAGCCATTGTTCTGTGAGTCGAATCTTATCTCGATGTTGGTCATGCTACGCGTGCAGGAAATAAAACGAATTAAAAGACAATAAAACTAATTTTATTAAGAAAATAAGTATCTGAAGTTATAAACTGAATTTTCTAAAACGTTTAGAACTTCCGAAACTTCATCAAAGAGTAAAAAACTTCATCTTCGCTTTGTCTACGCCAATGACAAATAACAACCCACAGATCACATTATCTCATGTTCCCCCCGTCGTCAAGGCCGTCTTTAACCTATTTGAGGCCTTGGGCACATTAGGATAATGGGGCCCCTATGACCTTGACTTGAGTTACCATCAAAGTAAGAGAGGATACCTGTATATGAGGCACAGAATGCCAGATTTTTTTAGAAAAATGCTTGTCTAGGTATAGTAAAAATCGGCCGCAAAGCGCGATTAATAGTCAGTTTCATTCACTAATCTTGTAATATTACCTGACTTTAGTGAAAAAAAACGGCCGCGCAGTGCGATTTTTAGTAGTTTTCATTCAATAATCTCGTTATTTTGCCTATCTATAGTAAAAAACGGCCGCGCAGCGCGATTTTTAGTTAGTTTCATCAAATAATCTCGATATTTCGCCTGCCTATAGTAAAAAAACGGCCGCGCAGCACGATTTTTAGTCAGTGTCATCCAATAATCTCGTTATTTTGCCTGTCTATAGTAAAAAAAATGGCCGCGCAGCGCGACTTTTAGTCAGTTTTATCAAATAATCTCGTAATTATGCCTGTCTAAAGTAAAGAAAACGGCCGCGCAGCGCGATTTTAATAAGAACATAATTATTGTATGATCCACTAAAGTAACTTTTTTAGAATTTAAGGGTTAGTGATTGAAAGTCTATGTGGTTTGAAGAGGTATCTACTCTTAGATTTTTTTTTCGTAATATAATAAGCATCCGTTATCATTAAGCGATCTTGCAAGAAACAAGGGGCCCCTATCAATCGCGGGGCCCTGGGCAAGTGCCCTGAGTGCCCAGTGGGTAAGATGGCCCTGCCCGTCGTCGGCGCCGAGCTACCTACTCTGTGTAATCAAAGACATTTTCCGTGCGGCCATATTTTAATTAATTCACTTCCTTTCTGAAAACCATTGTAGAACCACGCAGTAAAATTTCTGTCCTAAAAAGTCATCTCTTTTATTTGTAAATTGTTCCTTTATCGCCAACAGCTTAACATGGTCAGATAAACATAATCGGAGTTAAATTTATACTCCAACCAAAATTCTTCCTTGTATATTTTTTTCCCCAAACATTTCCCCAAAGATTTCATTTCCCCAAAATTTCGCCATGACCGTTATTTTTCCCCAAAAATGCGAAAAAAACCCCCAAACTACCAACCCTGGACAAAAGTAAAAGGAAGTGTCTATTCATCGGGGCGCCTCGACGAATAGTATTTTTGTCTATCTAGCGGTGCGCACCACTGAATAGCGCTTTCTCTAGGGATTGGCTATATGCCGGTGCCTCCTTTTTAGTTGTCGTAATCGTAAGTTAAACTATTCAAATAGGTAGTAATAATTGTGTAAATGCCTCTTAGGCTAGTGGTTAGAGTGTTGTTCTCTCGATCCAGAGGTGGTGGATTCGATCCCCGCCGCGGGAATCAACATCTTTGAGTTGTTGTTTCTCGTTATATTCAATTTAACCGTCAGTGTTATTTTATTGCTGTGGTGCCGCTTTTTATAATACTTACAAAGTGTTTCGTAAAAGCCTTATAAAGACGAATATGGAAGATAGGGATCATCAAACTGAACAACTTTTACTACGGGACCAACACTGAAATCGCGAAAAAAAAATCAGTTGTTTCATACATTTTGATATTTTCGTAATTAATTTTTGTATGAAACAGCTGCTTTCTTTTTTGCTATTTCGAAAACACCTTGTAATACTATCCCCGCAAATTGCTAATGAAACTGGCAGCCATTTTTAAACCAAAAAGAAAAAAAATGTAGATTTTTTTATACCTAGACCCTTAGAGTAAGACGGGCTTCTACAGAAAGAGAAGCCATACGAAGCGTTCCCCTCTGCCGAAGTACAAGCCCAAATGGGCATACGCATTAGTAAAACCATTTGCGCCCGGATTTCTTTCTAGACCGAGTCCAGTCGCGCATGTGAACGCTGCTCTGTTTAAAATGTCGATTTGATGAGGTTTTTGCTGTTAAAAGAGGTCTCGAACATCAAGTATACAAAAAGATGGTGTTACATTTCACATGAAAGTAAATTTGTATCATATTATTGCTATTTGTTTACATTAAAACATTAAATTCGTATATTTTATTCTTGATTAGTTGTCAGATTTGTTCAGTGACATCGGGTCTGCTAGTCCATGGCTCGTCCGTACAAATTTCAGATCTGTCGCTAGATAAATCCGAGTTCTCGCCGATGGACAACTTAGTGATGTTACCGTTAAATAATGTTTGTCGATAAAGTGTTGGTCAATCTGGCCCTGATTCTGCGTCAAATTAATTTCCGAGATTTTTGCATGATTTGCTCTGCACTGGTGTGAGCGAGACAGATATCGTGAAATAAATGTCGAAATAGTAGATTATACAACAAGTGAATAAAAAGGGAATTTAGTTCGAGGGACTAACGGCCGTTTGCACTAAACTTAAGAATCGCCTAGTTTTTTCCAAAGTACAACTCGAGCAAGATAATTAGGCGCATGATAGCTGCATGACAGCTAAGTTCATGACACCGTTTTAATTTGGTCGAGTTATAGTTAGGAAAGACTTATGCGATTCTTAAGTTTAGAGCAAATAGCCGTAAGTATTATACAAAGAACCGAGATGAGTTTTTTTTCACGAGTTGTGTACTCTACTTTTTACCATTGAAATCATATCTCTTTCAATATACCACCTCGAAAATTTTAAATTTTAAATTAAAACATTAAATTTAAACAGTATCAAAATCAGTTTGCTATTTTTTTATTCAACGGTCGGTCAAAATTCAAATTGTTGGGTGGCAGTACTGTCATGGAGCGATGTTCAGTGTCAGCATCCTGAGCCCAACGTCCCTGGGTACACATTAGTCACAACCCAATCACCTACACTCTCGAGCTTTTTGTATAAAGCTCAAGCGTATAAAAATGACCTCTTTGTTGTTATTCACCCCATCGTAAAATGATTGAGTTTGTAACCTTTATTCCTTTTTCCGTATCGATATTGCTGCATCGACAGTTGAGCCCAGCCCTTTATGTCAAAAACGTGTCATATTTTGATGTGTGACTCATCCGTACACAATTTTTTTGCTGTTTTGTTTTATTTTTTATGTGTGAGTGTCGTCATTACAGTATTGTTTTTGTATGTGGGTATGCGGAACTGCACTTGTGTGCATTTCCCCCCCCCCGCAAAAAATGCCAGAATAATTTGAATAGAGTTTAATCGCTAAGGCTTCTCCCTTCGTGAAAAACGAAGCCTTTGTTGCTCGAAGCCTAGACCCTATCTTATTAAAATTAATAATTCAATAAGTAATATTAATAAAAAAATACATTAGAATTTTATTGTTACATGTAGGTACCTAATTTTTTTGTTGCTAAAGTCATCCACTTTAACGTAGATGTTAATATGACAAGGTTCCATAGTGCGCATTTTCGGGTATATTAGGTAATCATCTTTGGCTGTGGTTTTAGCAGATTTGTTAGTGCAGTGCGTAGTTTTGGTTTGTGTTTAGAGATTAAGATGCAGTTTAATTGAGATTTGAGAGAAAAGTGTTTGCACTCTCTTTTCCTTCACTCTCTAATTCCGATAGGACGGCATCAGGACGACCGACAAGACCGGAGAGGTCAGGCGCAGGATCTACAGCCGAAGCACGGATCATTTTTCTTATCGCACAATCAGGTGATCAGCCTGCAATGTCCAAACCAAACTAGAAACAACAACTCAAAGATGTTACTTCCCGCGGGGATCATCGAACCCGAGGCACCGGCATATAGCCAATCCCTAGAGAAAGCGCTATTCAGTGGTGCGCACCGCTAGATAGAGAAAAATACTATTCGTCGAGGCGCCCCGATGAATAGACACTTCCAAAGTAAAATTACAGTGTTTTCAGCCAAAAAATACAGTAGATACTAAAAATAATACAGTAGATTTCAAAATCGACAGAGATAAGGCCAGGGTTGGTAGATCCAGATTTTGAAATTTCCCCATATTTAAGAATTCTTTTCCCCAAAATGATACGTTTGGCAACTTTTTTCCCCATTTTTGTTTAACAGGAAATAAAACGAATTACAAAATAATAAAACTAAGTTATTAAGAAAATATAAGAAAATAAAGAAGTATCTGGAGTTTTAAACTGAATTTTCTAAAATGTTTAGAACTTCCGAAACTTCATCTTCGCTTAACATGGTCAGATAAACATTATCGTAGTTAAATTTATACTCCAATTAAAATTCTTCCTTGTATATTTTTTCCCCAAAGATTTCATTTCCCCATAATTTCGCCAAGACCGTTATTTTCCCCCAAAAATGCGAAAAAAATCTCCAACCTACCAACCCTGGATAAGGCCCCCGTAAACGTTCAAACAATAGAAGGGAAGTTTTCTCTAAAGGCCTCCGTAAACGTTCAAACGTGTTTGACAAACACGTAAGTGTTTGTCAAGCAGTTTGATCGTCTGTGAGCAAAAACTACGTGTTTGACAAACAAACCATAAACGAAACTACGTTTTTTTGTCTATGGTTATACTTAAGTACCTTAAGTTTGTAATACATTTATATGAAATAAATAATATTATTAAATATTATTATTATGGTTTGTTTGTCAAACGCGTTTGCCAACATTGGTTTGAACGTGTGCGCTGATAAAACGTACAAACAAAACCATAGAGAACGTAATCACTCCTGTCAAAAACGTAAAATTTGACAGCAGACAAAATTAAATATTAATTTGAATGACGAAAAAGTTGAGTTTATTGAGAGTACAAAATTTCTAGGTATCACACTAGATTCTCGACTGCAATGGGATCCACATATTGAAGCCTTGTCAAGTAAACTTAGTTCAGCGGCATTCACTGTTAAGAAAATAAGGCTTTTAACTGATATTGAAATGGCAAGGTTAGTATACTTTAGTTATTTTCATAGTGTAATGTCGTATGGACTGCTATTGTGGGGCTCAGAGGGCTTACCATCAGCAAATAAGAAACCATTTAGTTGAAAAGCAGGCCTTAAACAGGACTGCTTAAGGCCTGCTTTCATACTAACCTTTGAGGTCATAGTACGAAAAAGTAAAACAGTTCAATATAAGTCTTGCTATAAGAGCTCATAGTAAGGCCCCAGCTGCCAGTATTGAAAATATTTTTATACTCCAAAAAAGAGCTGTTCGCGCCATATACAATCTACGGCGGAGAAATACCTTGAGAGAATTGTTCATAGAAATAAATATTTTAAATTTGGCAGGCCAATACATTTATGAAAATTTAGTTTATGTAAGGAAACACTATGATTCGTTTGCTAAGAACAGCAATATTCACCAGTTTAATACAAGAAATAAAGATAAGTAAACTTGCCGTTCCAACATTTATGCTTGCAAAAACTAGAGGTTCATTTATGGGGAAAGGCATAGCCTTTATTAATAAAGTTCCACAACAAGTGATTGATCTTCCTTTGCATGAATTTAAAAACCATGTTAAAAAAACGCTCATGGGTAAAGGTTATTATAAAGTAGACGATTATCTTAAAGATAAAAATGCGTGGAAATGATGTAACACATAACTTGCTACTATAAGTACTTTGTTGAAGTAATATAATAAGTCGATGTTGTTCATATCCTGTCATCCTGTTGTAATTATCTGGTAACGATAGTTGTAAATATCGTTACTTATGGCTGTTACTTGCGCCCGTTCTTCTTGTCAGCTAAAAAGGTCTGGAACGGGTGGTAGGAAAATATGGACGATTCAAAAGTACTTAATAATTAAGTTTTTTTATTTTTTTTATTATTTATTTATTATTTGAACACTCAAATAAACTTATGTGTAATACATAGTCCCACAAAACTGTTTACACAGTTTGACTGCAGGATCGGTGTGTCTCGAGCTTAAACATTAAGTTCTTAACGAGTAATTTCATATAAATTCTACTTATTTTAAATTTAAAACAGATTTTACCGCACAATCGTAGGTTGTGAAGCAGGTAGGTACTTCTAAATTATTACAACTCATTAGTCTACGTAGACTCTAATGTATCAAAGAAATGCTGCTGTAACATTTTTTTAAATTTTTGTTTATTTGGTTCCCGTCGTATTTCGTGGGGCAAACTATTCAGTAAGTATGGTAATCTTTTTTTTAAGGTCCTATCTCCATAGTAGTTGTTAACACTAGGAACCTTTAGTTTGCCCGCCGACACAGATCGGGTTCCATGATTGTGATCGATCAATGAAAGGTTATGTTCCTGAGTGTTATGATTATTTAAGGCCAGGAGGTATTTATGTTTTAAGCTAATTGGTAGTATTTTACAAATTTTAAACAATTTAAAGTAATCTCCCTTGCATTTAGCTTTAGTTTTTTTACTGACAAGTAGTTTAATAAATCTAATTTGCAAAGCTTCTAATTTTTCTAAATATGTTTTGAATGTTAGACCATAAATATCAAGAGCATAACCCAGAATCGAATCAATAAGTGTAAAGTATAAACATTTCAGCGTGGAAATTGGAACTCTAAAACTCAAGTGATAAAATTTACCCAAAAGTATTCTTAACTTACTACATAAATGTAATCGATATGGTGGGACCACGAAAAATTTACATCTACTTTAACACCTAGGTATGTTACACAATTGACTTTTTCAATAGGTAGGCATTGACAGTTGGATTGATTGTTGTGAAAACATTCAAAGCTATGAGTATACATGTTTGGCGGCGAGCTGTCAGTGTACATATAAGGCGAATGTATAACAATAAGTTTAGTTTTGTCGGTGTTTAAGACAATTCCATTATCATGGGACCACCTAACAACCGCATTTATGTCGAGCTGAATTAAGCGACATGTCTCCTCGAGTTCGGTACCAGCGCGTAAAGTACATAGATCGTCTGCGAACATGTAGGCCGAACAGTGTTGTATGACATTACATAGGCTATTAACATGCATGAGGTAGCAGGTTGGCCCACAGCAGGAGCCCTGCGCCACGCCGCACCTCACTTCAGTTTTCTCACTCAGTGTATCACCCACCTTCACTCGAAAGGAACGCGAAGTGAGGTAGTCCCGGAACCATTCATTCATGGGATGGCCAACACCACATTCGTCCATAGCATTCAAGAGGGTGGCCGTTTCTAAAGTATCAAAAGCTTTTTGGAAATCGTAAAAAATTGCAACAACAAAATTTTTTTCTTCTAAATATGTATTAATTTCATCTGTAAATTTGGATAATAACGTATTTGTGCTTTTACTTTTCTGAAAACCGTGTTGACAATTATTTAATATATTATTTTTTGTAGAAAATTACTAAGTTGGTCTATAATGCATTTTTCAATAATTTTATCAATACTAGATAGAATAGCTATCGGTCTATAGTTAGAAAAAACTTTACGGTCACCCCTTTTATGGATAGGACGAATAAAGGCCTCTTTTAACTTGTTAGGAAATTTATGATGTTCAACTGATAAATTTATTAAGTTGGCAATAACTGGGCTCACTTTGTCAACAAATGACTTTAAGTCCGACATGCGCACGAGATCGCTTCCAGGTGACTTGTTTTTATCCATGGAGTTAATAATACGTTTGACATAATTACTACTGACTGGTTGCCATCTCATGTACACGTCTGAGCTTTTTACATAGGTATCCCTATCTAAAAGTTTGTCACTACATCTGTGCTTTATCTTGTCAATTTCGCTTAAAAAGCTTGTAGCAAATTTATCACAAATTTCTTTTAAACTACCTTGTTTTTCCATACTATTATATTATTTGAATAAAGCTTATTTGAATTTGAATATGAATTTGAAACGTGTTTGAACGTTTACGGGGGCCTTAAGCGTCTGACAAACAGAGCATAGAGAAAAAAACGTAGTTATGTTCATGGTTTGTTTGTCAAACACGTAGTTTTTGCTCGCAGACGATCAAACTGCTTGACAAACACTAACATGTTCGTGTTGACAAACACGTTTGAACGTTTATGGCACCCTGATTATCTAAAAATAAACTATTTAGCGAACGGTTGCATTTGACATACATTGCCTTTTCTTTGGTGTGTTTTTTTTTAACCCAAAAAGAAGTAGCAATGGATCACGATCATCTGTGAACTGCAACCAGTCGCTAGGTGGTTTTTAATTAGATAATCAGCCCGCGGGGGCCTATAGGGTTGGTTCTCTGTGACAATCAAGAAGCTTATACCCACAATGGAGATTGCACGCCTAGTATCATAGTGACTAGACTCTTTAGTGACGTCACGGCTATTGCTGTTTTTTTCGTTTTACAATACGTTTTCGTTTCTCACGAACGAACGAACGACGAACAACGAACACGTATTGTAACACTAAAGAAAGAGGTTGCAATAAGCCGTCACGTCACTCAAGGACATTTTTTCTATCTTCACTATGACACTGGCCGTGCAATCTCCATTGGAGAGAGGTATAAGCTTCTTGGTGACAATCAATTTTCTACTGTATACTGTAATTTATCATTACAGTAGACAGTAGAAACGTCTAAAATACAGTAGATCTACTGTAATTACACTTACAGTAAATCTGGAAGCACTGGTCAAACAATAGGCTAGCTAGCCACACACACGCAATATTATTGGCAAGCAAACTAAAATTAACAATATTATTGATCAATATAAGGCCCCGCAAATACAGCAAAATCTTATTTGTGACCGTCAGAATGGCCGGTCAACCGTCGCACTGAGCAAGGAATCACTACGTTTTAAGAGTAGGCACTTCACAATGGGGAGGCGAAGGCAAAGTGAATTACAGATGGCGCTCAGTCTTTGGAACAATTGTCAGTTTGAGCTTATATTGTCTTGACTGTGTATTACGTGATTTTACTTTCTTAGATTGTATTTTTTTCGGTTTTGCGGACAAACAATGTATTCTTTGCTAACTTTAGCTCAGATAAAAGAAGAATTACGGAAAAGAAAAGCCAAAACAACAGGCAAGAAAGTTTATAGCAACTTACAAAAAATTGCTAACAAGCATTACATTTCTTGAAATTTCGTGTAAGATTTACAAGTAATCTTTTTATTTCAGATTAGAAGCAAATGATTTAAATTTTAACAAAGCAACTGAGTGTGAATTTCCGTGTTTATAGTTGCCTGATGATGCCTTCTGTGCAATAGTAATTTCAGGTTTCTGTACTGGAATTTCTGTACCATCCAAAATTACACGAACCGTTTTATCATATTTATTTTATTATTCTAAGTTTCTTGAATGACTCTGGCATATAAAATTCTATTAATTCTCTGTTTGGCCCCAATATTGGGCTTATTCCATATTTGATATACCTATCAAATTCATCCAAGTTATAAATATGTTAGAAACTGCTGAGGTTGAAATATTAAAGAACAAAGCTGTTATAATTCAAATGTTGTTTTATTTTGGCGAAGCTTCATCAAATTCATGAAACATTCCTTTTGATTTATAATGTTTCTCAGGCTCAGCAAAGGAGAAAATCGAGGAAAAAGCATATTTTTTTTGATATTTTTTTGCCCACTATTTTTTTTGTTACTGGGAAATCGATGAACTCCAATATTTTACAAGTTACATGCATAACAATGCGGCATTTTCTCAGTATAAAATTAAAAAGTGCAATACTCCAAGAGATTCCCATATGTTTTGACAGTTTCTTTGAGGCGGCTCGGTACCAACGACAAGACGCCACCTATCGGGATAAAATTGCGCTTTTCCTCCCCATTATGAACGTAGTTTCTACCAACCTAATAAATAGAATCGTACTACCAACATAAACAGAGGAAATGTCAAAGAATAGTGAAGTACCTTACCTACTTGAAATGATATCGATATCGATATAAAATGCTTCCAGGCGTCTATACTCATAAACCTCATAATATTTCATATTTTGGAAATAAAAGCAGGCGATTAATCCCAACACAACACGACAGCAAAATCCATAATAATATTATACTCGTAATAATTGTCGACATTAAATGATATGTATAGGTACTATGGGCAACAGCGTCGCTTAACCAGTTTGCAACAAAATTCGTGTGCGCGCGTATCGCCCCTGCACGAACTAAACGTATGTGACAGCGGGCGCGGCGTGCAAGCGATTTTAACCTTAGCGGTGGTTAAGCGACGCTGTTGCTCATGGTACATATTTGTCTAATAAAAATCTGGAATTTCTGTCTTGATGACATGCCGCGAATGGAATATCGCTTACTTTCTTAAATAAAAGAAAGGTAATTGATTTATTCAGCAGCGAGTTCATTTTTTTCTATTGTGACAAGAATGACTCGCTGTTAAAACTGCACTTTAGTTTGGCCTGAATTTCAGTCCTTTGCTGGAGGCTGCAACAAAAATTATATAAAATTATTAACTACCCACTAGATAGTCATAAATACAGTACCTAGGTAGTATTCAACCCATAATCAACATCTAAAATAAAATAAATAATATCGATAACTTTAGCACAGCACTATGACAATGTAATGATAACGTGATTTATTGCTAATTTCGTTGAAATGTCACTTAAAACCTAAATATTTACCGATATTACTACTATTATTAACAATATTTTTTACTCAAATTAACTTAAAACTTCTAAAACTTAGAAAAAGTTAATAAAATTACCTGGGGGCTTACCATCAGCAAATAAGAAAACGTTCAGTTCAATAGCAGGCCTTAAACAAAACTGCTTAAGGCCTGCTTTCATACTAATCGTTGAGGTCGTAGTACGAAAAAGTAAGGCGGTTCAATATAAGTCCTGCTATAAGAGCTCATAGTAAGGCCCCTGCTCGGATCAAGCGGGAATTCTAGTCAAAATTATGTCCTTACTCGACCCTCTCACTCTTCGGACACCACAAATTTCACACTCTTGCAAAGATTTGCCACCCATTATGTCTTTTTAACACGTTTTTATTACAATTTTGTTTTATTAAAATGCGTAAATTAATTTTACTAAAACTTCTGCAAAAATTTTATTTTTGGCGCCGCGTCACATGCTGGCCAACATGACCACAACATAACTTGACGTATAATGCGGCTAAATTACCGAGTCATGGCTGGTAGGTACAATAAGACAAACGATTAACTACCTTTTTTCATTGGTAGGATTGTTTCGTATTTTAATGTTGGCACAAAGTACGTTCACAATTCCATATTAATATTTTTTGTATGAAGTTGATAAAGTGTCGACCCACTGAACCGTCGTATTTAACTTTGAAACAGTGTCTAAAAATTGCTTATGATAATGGAATTGCTTATTGCATAATTTAAAAGATATAAAACATTAAGGTTGACCGTCTATCCTGACATCAGAATGGCCGGTCAACCTCCTGTAGAGTAATAACTATGTAGAATTACTGAAATTTTCATGGCCAAAAATTGCTTATGAATTGCTTATATTTGCTTATCATAATGAGATAATTGCTTATTGCACTATTTAAAAGAAATAAAATATTTAAGGTTTACCTACATCCTGACATCAGAATGGCCGTTCAACCTCTGTAGACTAAACGATTGAATAAAGTCTTGCATATGGTTGCACTTATCAACAATTTCAGAGTACTTTATATGGAGCTCAGCAAGCTCATTCTTGAGTTCGGTGTTCCGAGTAATGGTCTTGAGGATCTCGCATTCACTATCCTCTCTTTCTTGCAGAAAAGTATTGTTGAACTCTTTAGCAGCTTTTAAATCCTCCAAGGACAATTGAACATTAGAAAATTTGAACATGTAGGCAATTACAAGTAGGTAGGTATGTACCTACATAACAAGTTTGTTTTCTCCACAGTCATAATATTTAGCTCAAGAGAGAAAGAGTACCTACTCGAAGCAACATAAAAAAAAACTCGCACTGTTGTCTCTAATATTTTTATTGTTAATATACCTACATACATACCAAGATCACTCAATACTTAAAAATTCCAAAAAGAATTAATTTTTATCACCAAAATCACACATCTGGATAGTATGTGGTTTCAAACTTCTTTTTGCTTCTTGGATATGGTCTGAGGACTTTAGGAATATACGGAGGCAGATGTTCGTCAAGCCTCCTCTTGAATGGGTTGATGCCGAGTTCAAATGGTCTTCTCTTGGCCTCGTGGAATCTAGTGTTATGTTCGATTTTGTATATCCGTTCCCAGAGATAGGTCTCAGGCAATAACAAGTGTTTTGGCCTATTTGATACTAAATGCTTATATCTACTCTCGAGCCAACACCGTTTCTTGTCATCTTCTATGTCTGCAACAACTTGTTCATCCTTCGCTAAATAAGGTTTTAATTCATGTTCCCTTTCTTCAGGCGAATTTAAGTAAAATTGAATCAACATTTTTAGTACATCTTCATTTAAACCTTTGACTTTTCCATTATCTATGGATTCATACAATTTTAATGGTTTCGTACCAAAACAGACATTATGTTTAGGATTCTCATCAATATTCTCATTGTGCATTACCACTGTATTGAGTTGATAAGCATAGAAAGACCACAGCTGACCATTGGTTATGACCGTTTGTGTAACCAAAGGATAAGTTATGTCATTATAGGTTGTAAAGCCTTGATAGTTGGCTTGAGCTAGCAACCACCCAAAGCTGGCTTTCATTGCTTGACAATGTAACGCATGCAAGTTATCTTCTGGTCCATAAGATTCTTTTCGTCCTAGAATATGTCCTCGTCCATGATATGATAATAAACCAAATTCATCATAATCACCTGGCCAGAAACCTGTGACAAATAAAAAATAAAGTCAATAATTTGACTAATCAAGTTTATTACAAATTTCGTGTGTAAACACCTCTGCGATAAGTAGCGACAGTAAGACCCGCGAGTTTCTCGCGAGACAGTAATTGCAGGAATTTGCAGTGCAGGTGGAAACCCGGCCTACAGCGTGAATACACCTGCAATAACTTCTGCGAGAACTTACACTGACAGCCTGTCAGCCTTAATTGTGAACACGTGACAAACTGTCGCCAGTGCATTTGCTATTAAATAGTTAACACTTGTAAGCTACTGTCTGACAGGCTGTGGGACATTGTTTGCAGAAGTTTTCTTTCAGGTCGAAACCCGGCCTTAAGAAAAGTAATCTTACAATCCTAGTAAGAAAAAAGTATCCTTTTGGATGCAATGTGTACATGTGTTATCTTTGGATCGGATTGTTGGATACAGCAAGGATACAACAGAACAGGAACTTAGCTTTGAGAAAACAAAAAAATAACATTTACCGGGTATATTTGTTCCATGCCTAAAATCAGCAAAGTATCCAAGATGTTGAGGGCCATATGAAAATTTGGCAACTTTAAAATCTGGATTTTCAGCTTCACTGTATGGTATCAGGGGTTTCAGTGGCCTTCTACTTCTCAATGCTACAAATGGTGACCCTGCAAAGTATTTAAAAAAAATAGTTTTAATTCATCAACGCCCAAGCAGTCGCATGCGGCCAGACAACAATAGAAAATCTATTGTGTCTCATTTTCTGGGCCTTGATGGATTAAAATACTTTAATTGATCTAAAATAATTTTATTTAAGTACCAGTAATCATTAGAGACAGAAAAAACAGTGATAGCAACGTGTCTCTTGCCATGCCTGCTATATGGGTGTCAAACATGGATATTAGATTAGAACATGTTAACGATCCATGAAAAGAAGCATTCTAAAACTAAGAAAAATCCACCACCCACACCACAGTGCATTGCGAGTTTACTAGTGTTGCTCCTGATTGAAAATTACAATATTGATGTATATTTTGGCGAAAAAAAAAATTGTTTTACTAAGTTCAGGCAAATCACTATGCTCTAGGCATGAAATTTAGTTTGATAATTAAGTTTTAATTTTTACTAGTCGGGTGACAGCGTGGAGTGGAATGCCCCATATACCACTGAAAAGGGGTTAGAATATTTTCTGTGTTTTTTTTTTCATTATTTAAGATTGTTATTTATTTTTTTTTGTTTTTGAGCAGGCACCTATATAATTTCCAGTTAAATTTTAATCATTAACTATTTGTTGACTGTGATTTTGTAATTGTAAATGCTGTACATGCCTGTTATAGGTTCACACATCAGGATTGAATATGTTCAACTTCGTGTTATGGAATGTTTTATGTGTACTCTGTTGGCGTGTCTTATGAATAAAATAAAAAAAAATAAAATAAAAAAATTATAATCCAGTCTCTAGTAATCATAAAAGGTTTTCTATAAAATATAAATAGCAAATACATACCTAAATACTGTACTGGTCGGTCTAGATTTTGATTCATTCTATCTTTATACCATGGTTGTTTCATTCTCCACTTAAATACAGTTGCTGGTATGTCAACACCACCCACAAACCAAAATGCTTCATGACGTGGGTCATAATCAACCTGGGAAATGGTTATAACAATTTATTATAAAGTGAATCTGTAATTTAGAACCAAATATTTGAAGCATACTTTTTTACCTGTGCTGATAATATATGGGGAACTTTGTCAGCTATATTATTGGTGATAATTCTGTTTATTTGCTTTACAATACATTTAGCAACTTCATTCTCTGTTTGAATCTCTACATCAATCTCATTAGACACCTCGAAGTTTCTCCTGAAGACAAAAACCAATTTTACAAAAATAATACTGAAGAAAAAATTACACAGTATCTGAATAGTTAAAACTAGCAGCCGCCCTTGACTTTGCCTGCGTGGAAAGTTTTTTTGCTATCCCTCGGAGACGATATCTTTTTTCAGGATAAAAGGTATGCTATGTCCTTCTTTGTTCTGTACCCCTGACAGCGTGTAACTAAAATTTCACGATGATCGGTTCAGTGGTTAAGATGTGAAGTTGTAACAAACAAACAAACAAATGGACTTTTACATTTATAATATCATAGTAAAGATAAGGATGGTTTTCAAAGGTGAGACTGATAATTATATTTAAAGATAATTAATGTTCTTCTTAGTAGTTAAGTAGAAGGGCTAAATTAAGAGAAGAATGGAAAATGCTGGAGGAAGCCTGTGTTTCAAAACACGCCGAAACCATAAATAATTAGTTTCTGTAATAAATTTTAGATTGTATAAATTAGTTGGCAATAAAGGTCAATGAATTAATAAATAAAAAATGTTCTTCTTACTCCACTCCCTCAGTTTCAATGCTAATAGCATCTTCAATGCATGATTTGATTTCTTGACTAATTTCCCCTGCAAATTCTGCGGTATCTGTATACACATCTGGAAAAATATCTACAGGTATGAAATGAGTTCTTGTATAACCCTGAACCAAAGGCATAGCATTATATGGTATTTTATCTTCATGAAACATAACGCATTGCCAGCCGTAGTATCTAGGCATGTTAAGGGCTATTTGTTTTTCTTCTACAGTGTTTAATTTCTTGATTTTCTCATAAGTAACTTCCCTTTTTCGGGCCTTCTTGGCTTGTACGGAATTGTCTAAAATCGGTGGATATTCCGGTGTATCAGTATATTCATTTTCCAATGCTGCTTGCGAATGGTGTCTGGATAATCTAGATTTAAGCTTAGAAAAAGTTCTATGCACTCGTAAACAGTACATTTTTGTGCTTTATCTTTATTTCATGCTTTAATTACCTACCAATTTTAGGTTATTATTTTATTTCACTCAGATTAGAATTGGAAAATGTCACTGTCATTGTCATAAGGCTGCGCCACAGATCACTATCAGAGTACTCTATGAAGAAAAAATATGTGGCATACCATCATACCACAGAGTTACAAGAATGTCTACAGATTACAATTTCCACAGACTAGTTCTGTACTAAGTGAGCTTGTAGCAAAAAGGCTGTTGCACATAGCTGTCATAAGAATTTAAAAAGTATTTGTCTGATGCAACGTTTTGACATTTGATTTTGCTCCACAATTTGTTCACGAGTGCTTCAATTCTAACCAAAATCTTAGTCGAATAATTGTAGCTTTCGCTTGCCTAAACATGGATGAAGACATGGTGTTCGACCCGTCTCTCAAGAAAAAGAAGAAGAAGAAGACTGGTTTCGATATGGAAGCAGCACTCGCAGAACAAGAGAACACGAGTGCGGAGGTACCCGCGGAGACAGGTGACGTAGACGTGCCAGAGGGTGATAACCTTGACTTGGATACCTTCGGAAAGAAAAAGAAGAAAAAAAAGAAGCCATTCTTCAATTTAGAAGAAATGGAAAGTGCATTACCAGAAACCCCCCCGGCTGAGGAACCCGAACCTCAAGAGGATGAAGTTGTTGATGATTTAGATTTACAAATAGACTTTTCTTTAAGCAAAAAGAAAAAAAGGAAGCCGAAGTTAGATGAATTGCCTATAGACGATGATGTCAAAGGTGAAGATCAAGAAAATGTAGAAGATGTACACGGAGATTGGATCGGCAGTGACCGTGATTATACTTATGACGAGCTACTAGAGCGCGTTTTCGATATAATGCGCGAAAAGAATCCTAGTATGGTTTCAGGCAAGAAACAAAAGTTTATTATGAGACCACCACAAGTTGTAAGAATCGGTACTAAGAAAACATCTTTCGCAAACTTCACAGAGATCTGTAAAACCCTCCATCGACAGCCCAAACATTTGCTGGACTTCTTACTGGCAGAGTTGGGTACGAGTGGTTCTGTGGACGGAAACAGTCAACTAATAATAAAGGGACGTTTCCAACAAAAACAAATAGAGAATGTTCTTCGTCGATACATCAAGGAATATGTAACGTGTCACACGTGCCGTTCACCTGATACAATTTTACAGAAAGATACCAGATTATTCTTCTTGCAGTGTGAGACATGTGGGTCGCGTTGTTCTGTGGCCAGTATCAAATCTGGTTTCCAGGCTGTCACCGGCAAACGTGCAGCTATTCGTGCAAAGACCGCATAAAGTATTAGTGCATAGTGATCAACTAATTTTACAGTCAAGGATCTGGGGTACATGCAGTTATTGCATCATACTATATTATATTACTTTATTTTCAGTCAAATTTTTTTGTCATCTAAATCTGGTGCTGACATTAGTATGTGTTCATTTATTGTGCAATCATGTAGGGGAAAGGATTTACCTTGTTGGGATAAATGATAGGAAAACTGCTGAATATCCAATTATGATGCAAATGTGTTCAGAAAAACATGATCTTGACTGTAGGTAACCAAACCATTATAATTCTCATTTTAAATTTCCTTGGCCATGAAACTCTAGGATAGACCTTGTATGTAATACTGCTGTGCTCAAATGACTGGCTGATTGGATGGTACAATTCAAACAAAAGATAATTATGTTATTCACTGGATGTACCCCATTAACCTGATCCCAATATTTATGTATAGCTTCTGTATTATTCTTATCATTGATACACAATGTTTTTATAAATTATTGTTTCATTTTTCACTCTATTTAATTATGGGCTATTAGTAGAAATGGTATTAAATTCGTAGTTAATTGCTAAATTCCATAAATTGTGAATGTAGGTGAATCTTTGGAAACTGGGTCTTTTTGTAAAGTAAGGAGAAACTAAAAGTTCCAAAAATATTTTTTATTGAAATAACAGTTTGATATAAAATTGATGTGACAGATAACATTGATAAAAAATATATAGTCAGACATCTTAAATTACATACATAATAATTAGTTAGAAATTATCTGTTGTTCATAATTATGTTTCACTGCTTTACTGAGACTTTCAGCATACAAGTCAAGCCTTTGAGTCATAGTAAATCCCCACTTATCTTTTATTTGACGGCACAAGTTTAAGTCCATTTGAGCTATCAACAGACCATCTCTAACTCTTGACAATCCTGGGGTTCTAGCACCGTCTGGAGCTGTAATGTAGCTGGAGCCATAAAAGTGGCCAAATTCTTTATGTGCAGGTTTTCCATCTCCAGATGTGAACTCATTAGGGAATTTTTCACTCCCAACTCTATTAATTGCACAGGTAAAATAGCTGTTGGCAATTGCAGCATTTCTGGCTTCAACCGGCCATAAGTGTTCACTTAGACCAGCCACTGTAGCAGATGGGTTAAAGACTATTTCAGCTCCATTGACACCAAACATGAGCCAATTCAAGGGATGATGACGGCCATAACATATATTTATGGCAATTTTCCCAAATTTTGTGTCAAAGACTGGGTGACCAGTGTTACCTTCAAGATAGTATGTAGACTCGTTGAAATCACCAACTCGTGGTATATGATTTTTTCTATGTTTACCAATAACTTTTCCCAACTCATTTATGACCACAGCTGTATTCCAAATAGTATCTCCATGGACCTCGTCTCTCTCTAGGATTGGTGATATGATAACCACTCCAAACTGAGCGGCTAATTCTTTGAGAAATAAAGTACTTGGTCCATCTATAGCAGGTTCTGCGAACTCACACCATGGATATTTTTCTCTTGTGCAAAATGCAAAGGGCATACTCCAAGCTTCTTGCAAGCATATTATATTGACCCCTTCATTTGCAGCGGATTCAATTATATAGCGTATTTTATTGTATATGCCTTGCCTTTGCTCAACAATTGGTTTGTCTGTTGCCGTAGCAATTGAATGTTGAATGATGCCTACTCTCACAATCCGGGCAGGCCGAGTATCTTCTTGCTTCGCAGAAAAGTTATATGCAGCTATTTCAAAGTTATGCTTTCCTGCCATATCTAAACTTTGATTTTTAATTGTAAGTTCCTGGTGGTCCGTCCGTCCATATTGTATTCTGTTATATTCTTCCAAATCTTTCCCAGATAATGTGGATGTAATAAGCTTGTCGAGGCTTGAAAGTTCTGATATTGCAGCCATGCTTGGTCTACGTCGAGTCCTTCTGTTCTTCTGACTCCTGGATAATGTATGAATTCTAAAAAAGATACAATGAATGCTGTTTAAAGTGACGACAAACTAATAATGGCCACAGTGATTCTATCAAAGATTTTTACTTCTCTTTAGGGAGTAAAATAATACTTACGGTCTGTCTTGTAATAAAATTATCTTTCAAAGATAGAGCAATATAATAAAAAAGAACGAACTGGAACTGACCTTGAAAATATTGATAACAGGCGTAACGGAGATAGAGCGATAGAAAGAGGATATGAAATTCTAGCCGTATGGAGTTAAAAAGAGATAAAAAATAAAAAAGGTCAAAAAGGGCAATGACATCTTTGAATTTGATAAATGAACTTGTCATGCGTTGTCAGTGTCAGCTGTCATAGGGTTCATTCTAACAGACTAACCGCTGAGTCATCGATCGCAATAGAGACTAGAGTTAGCTTCTGCCCGCGACTTCGTGTGGATATTAGAATAAATCCATAGGGAACCTTTAACTAGGATAAAGAGTATTCTATGAATTAATTTCATCAAAATCAGATCAGCCGTTTTTACGTGATTAGGCGGGTCCCCTTTTCCTCTTCCTTTCCCTCTCCGCTCACCCTTCCCCTCCCCTTCACTCTTCCTCCCTCTGACCCTCCCCTCACTCTCCCACCCTCTGAATTCCACTCTCCCTCTGAAAATATTAGGTATTACAAATAATTTTAATGCGATGGGTGTGGGTGCATTCCAGCAGGCTAACCGCTGGGTCATTGATCGCCATATAATGGGTTTTTAACCTTGAAAAGTACTATCCCCGTCAATTGGTAATGCGCCTGGCGGCCATGATTTTAACCTCAAAAACGAAAAACAATTGCAATTTTTTTGTATACCTAGACCCTTTCTTATTGAAAATAAGAATTCAATAATTAATATATTATATTACCTATTATAATTTTCCTGTTTTTTGTAATTTTTAGTTGCGGATGACGTTGATGTGTATGTTAATTTGACAAGGTTCCAGCGCATTACCAATTGACGGGGATAGTAAAGGTCCAAACAAATTATCGGACGCGGCTTACTGCCGCGGCTGATCTGAGGTGTGCAAACTATCGGATGTAGTAGGTCGCGGACGTAACCATAGACTAATATGACGTCATCGGACGTCCGATAGCTATCTGGCACGCAGGATGTTATTAGAGTGTGCACACTTATCAGCCGCGTCCATAAGCCGCGTCCGATAATTTGTTTGGACCTTCATGATTGAGTATATTTGTTCTGTGTAGGGTTCGAAGTATCGGCCTCTCTTCACGATACAGAATATCGGTATCGGTATCGACCCTAGGTATCGATACCCGAAAAGTATCAACCTAAAAGTATCGATACTACTCAGTATCGATACTTTTTTGGAGGCATGATTACGGCATGATTTCGTTTTCTTGGAATGCAGTAATTTATATACTAAGTATAACATTGTATAATATAATTATTTATTTAGAGAATAGAAGTAAAAACCTACAGATGTAATGTACTGTACCTATAGAAAGTAAGGTTGAAATACAAGACTATTGTCTTTTTGGCTTGAGACGATTACAGTTTTCCGTCATTATGGCCCCAGCTTTAGAAAAAACTTTTCAGATGGCATCGATGTAGCTACTACCACTGCATAGAATACCATTTTAACCATGGAAAGTAATTTGTTTTAAGTAGGGACAAAAGTACTCGATATTTTAAAAATGGACTAGTCGATACCGCGATCCTCTCGATACCTTGATGTCAAGTATCGATACTAAAATATCGAGTATCGAGGGAAAAGTATCGATACTTCCTAAGTATCGAAAGTATCGTTCGATCCCTAGTTCTGTGGAAACGTAGTGATTATATTCTCTTTGATTCTGTGGTATAAAGTATCCCTCCTCTAAGGTCAGTCAATTAAAAAAAAATTTTTGTTATAATTATTCGATTTCTTAGGCCGCGTTCCGAATCACGCTCACAGCGCTGTGAGCGCGAATCCGACCAAATTAAAAAGTCACAAAATATTACACAAATAGGGTATTTGTGTACCTACCTAATTTAATGGATTATACGCTAACAGCGCTGTTGGCGTGATTTGGAACGCGGGGTTAATTTGATTTAATTAATTTAATTGTAGTTATTATTGTTACATTTCATTTCAAGTTTCAGCATTGTACTAGCGTTACATCTTGCTCGAGTTCTTCTTCTAAGTGCTTCTTCTCAGTATAGCAAAGCATACAGTCTTGTGAACATCTTGTGAACTTGTGAATTTGTTGTTGGAAACTTTGAACATAAGCTTTCATTTACCAAAATGAATGTTTTACCTGCCCAGCCTACTGGCATACAGAGCACAGCAGGAGCTGTACCTATTCGAAATGAAAAAGGTAAATATCACTTCAATTTACACAAGTTTTTTAATTGGAATGAAACAAATTGTATGGTTAAGCATCCTGATTGCTATTAGATTTGAAAAAGACAGCCACTGACCCAATGGTCTATTTTATTCTGGTATAATATGAAGTGTTTTTTTTCATAGGTGAGATATCTATGCAAAAGGTGAAAGTGCAAAGATACATTTCTGGAAAGAAGCCAGATTATGCCCAAGGTGTGTCATCTTCTGAAGAGTCGGATGCTGAAGATTTCATTGAGCAGCAAAGGCCAGAACGGAGACAAGTGTTACCACAGATAATACAACACAAAGAACAGGAGCATTCAGATTCTGAAAAAGAGGTATGGTTAAAATACTTTAGGGATCCACTTGGTAAAACTGTACATTACAGGCTGCGAGGTAGGGAGGTGAGAGGGTAGTTGGGGTGGGGGGGAGGGAGGGTAGTACCCACTGTTACCCCCACCCTTGAAGCAATTGTATGTTTACATTTTATTTTGTAAACATAATCTCAAAACCAAAAGAGTTGTTTCTGGCGCTGAAAAACTTCTTGCATTGTGTAGTTTATGTCGAACCGAAAGACCAATAGAACTGTATGTAAAGACCAGTGGCCCTTAACATACAGTTTTATTGGTCCACCTTTCTTCAAAGATTTTTAAAACAAATACAAAATCCCAATGTCTCCTAATATGAATAATAGTACTGACTACTGGTACCTTTTCTGAGGTTTGATATAGTTCTTCCATTGTGTACACGAAATCCATATGGCTAGGAATGTTGTTAGGTGTGGACATGCACATTGTTTTTTAGTGTGCATGTACACTCGTATTACGCACATTGAAATAATATGTATGTGCACATCTAACAAAATTCATAGTTGAACAGACTTTGTGAGATAGAAGAATTATAATAAAACAATTTCAGGTTGATGACCCTCGACTCCGTCGTCTGCGACACGCAGCTCTATCTCCCCCGCGCCGTGCCGAGCATAAACCAGAAATTATCGATGCAGAGCCTGAACAGGAATCTGAGTCAAGTGCGAACGAAGCTAAAGACAGTTCAGAGAGTGAAGACGAACTTGATGATGAAGAGATTGAGAGGCGTAGGCAGGCTCTTAAAGCTAAGCTTGCAGCTAGGTATGATTTTAATTAAAATATTGGCATTAATACTGTACTCAAAGGATAACCTTTATAAGAAAAGTGTAAAAAATTACTAATAAATCAGAAATATGCCATATGAATGTGAATTTACATGACATTCTGAATGTTCACGCTGATGAAGTTGTCGGCAGAAGCTAGTGTGCATATGTGAATCCAAATCACATAATCTGCAATTATGTAAAAAAAAACAATTTACCAGTCAAACTGAAATTACTGTATTGTATTATATCATTTGTTTATTCTCTTGTGTGTAGAAATCCATTTGCTTAATTGGACTTACAGAGAAGCTGAAAAGGAAGTTCTTGGAAGAGATGATGATGAGGAAATGTTGGAAGGTGACAAAGAAGAGAGTGGATCATCTGACACAGAATACACTGACAGTGAAGAAGATACGGGTAAGTACGCGTTAAACATGGCTGCTTCAAGAAAATGCATAGAATTTCACAGTAGTGTACTGTCCGTAATCATATGGGATCAGCCGACTCGAGGGTAACCAGTCTTCTCCAAGCTGGTCTAATTTGGAGATATCACAGGCGTATGACGTAGGTCATCACTGAGAATAATGGTGCAAGTCAAATTCTCAAACCCAGCAATAATTTTGAACAGAAATGGTGCTGATGATGGGCAGTAGACCTCAGCTTCATTGAGGGTCTTGTTACACCCGGTAGTTTTAAAAGTTATTTAAATTTCAGATATTCTTTTTTATTTTCGTATTCGTGCGCCAGTGAAGTAAGTGAGTAGTACTTTACTGTAGCTCTACCATGAGTTGGTGCAAACTGTTCTCGCTACCGTTAACTATTGGATATACTACTCACAGTCAATGTGAGTGAAAGAGAGAAAACGATAGTTTACGTACGGTAGTAACAGTTGCATCAACTCATGGTAGGGCTACTGTTATCCAAAGTCATCTGTCTGGCAACACCAAATAAAAGTTAAGAAATTTCGCACGTGAGAATCGGGGAGTAAAAAAGGCCCCGCAAACCTGATCTCGCCGATGTCCACGTGTGGTCTAGCGCCACTGGGCTTAGTTGCAAATCATGCCAATAGCACTGTTTTTATTTATATTTGTTATGTATTTATATTTCTATTGTAGGTCCTAGAGTGAAGCCAGTCTTTGTGAGAGCGTCTGAACGGATGACCGTAGCGGAGAGAGAGCGCAAGATGAAACAGCAGAAGAAGGAAGAATCCGAAGCCAGGAAAGAAAAGGAGGAAAGGAGACGAGAAGCTCTGAAACTTGTCGAAGAAACTATACGATCCGAACAGAGAAATGCACAGGTACGAACTACAATCACAGTAGTTGGCGCTTTAGCACTTTACAACAAAATTCTTTGAACGTTTTTCGTCGGTTAGTCGCGCGCGCGTCGGTCGGTTACTACGTCGTTAGCGCAAGCAAGTACAACCTTAAGCTAGGGTTTCCTAAGAAGACGGTGCCGTCATATTACGGTCGTAATTTAGCGGCGTAGAACATAGTTTATGTAAACAATGTTACACGGTTTCTGACGTTACGGTGTCGCCGTATTGTTTACATAGACAACATTCGACGCCGCTATATTACGGCCGTAATATGACGGCACTGCTACCCTAGGAAACCCTAAGTTTAAGGGTGATAATCTGATAATAGAGCGTGGACTAATTACTAGTGTCCGACCGAAACTGGAATTCCAGCCGGAACCGAACTTCAAAAAAGGAATCAAATTTTCATAATGTTAAACTTTTATAACTTTGTTATTAATCAACATTATTTGTTGTTTAACAATAGTCGTATGATTAGTTATTTGACGTATTTTTCCGTACGACCAAGCACCTCGCACGGTAAAAACATAATTTAGCCATTTCGAAAAATGTTCAAAAATGTCACAACGCGAGGTCAACAGCTCGGAGCCTTTAGTAGTAGTAGTAGTTAGTATGGATTTGAATACCTACCTACGTTTATTTTCAAAACCAGGGAGAGCAGAAAGAAGGCAACATAGATGACGTATGCACAGACGATGAGAACGACGAGCTGGAGTACGAGGCGTGGAAGCTGAGGGAGATGCGCAGGATCAAGCGCGACAAGGAGGAGCGGGAGGCGTGAGTACCTATTGTTGGTTTTACCTAGAGATCAATGTAAGTAGTTTAGAAGGCAACATAGATGACGTATGCACAGAGCATGAGAACGATGAGCTGGAGTACGAGGCGTGGAAGACAAGGAGGAGAGGGAGGCGTGAGTATTGTTGGTTTTTACCTAGAGATCAATGTAGTTTTGTTATATTTTGGAAGATTATTGACTCTTGATCTTGACAAAGCTTACTACCCTAGAAATTTTCTTTTTACGACGGTGGTTTGATAAGTTCATGACTTTGTAAAGAAGAAATTTTGTTTTACTTCTTTACATAATCTTTTTGTTGCTCTGCGTATTTAGTCCAACGAAGTTCCTACCTCTTTAACCCATATTTTTTTCTTTCATCGCCTGATAACTGTGGTAACTGAAATGAGGGCCCATTGCAGACACCACCTTTTGTCTTGATGGAAATCTTTGCCCCAAGACATTTATTCACGTTTGGTAGGGGAAAAAATCTTAGTGGGCTAAATCTAGAGAATAGGAAGGATTCGCATCTTCATTCGATGAGTTTTGATGTCATGAGTGCCGCCGAGAGTGTCGACAGGGTCATTAAGAAAAGTTAGAAGTCGCTTGAGCTTTTTGTTTCCAAAAGTAGTAATCTTTTGTCGACTATGAAAAAAAAATAGTATAAGATTCCTAAGGAGATTTTTTTAAAGATACAAAAATATAAATTATAAAACAAAGTATTTCTTCTTTTCAAAGTCATGGACTTATCACACTGCCCTCGTATGTGCCCTGCTTCCCTAGTATAATCACTGATATGCGATATGAAATAGCGATTCATCACTTTGAGTGTCAGAAGACAATGCATTTTGACAGTTGAGTGTCTATAAAAACGCTAAATCACATCACATGATTATATTATTCGGTGGTTATGCTAGAAAGGCAGGCATGTCATTCTAATAAAAAGGAAAAAAACTTATTAGCGCTATTGTCTATAATCACTACTATCATCATTCGAGCATTTATGCTACCGCTTTAACATCAATTTGTATAACTGCCCGCATTGGGGCTCGAGGGAAACGAGGTGATCCGACAGAGAACTAAAGTCATCGACAAAGCCCAACGGATTAGCGAGCTGCAGTGGCAGTGGGCCGGCCATATTAACCGTAGAACCGATGGCCGCTGGGGCAGACGAGTTCTCGAGTGGAGACCGCGTATGGGCAAACGTAGTGTGGGACGCCCTCAGACAAGGTGGAGCGACGAGCAAGCAAGGTGGCTGGCATAAACTAGATGAGGCCTATGTTCAGCAGTGGACGATGATAGGCTGATGATTGGGGCTCATGTGGTGGGTTATTATGATCCATCATCCGTCCATAAAGGCCTGCACCTGAGCAGCAGCTATAAAAATTGACTGATGTCAACTAACGTGTTTGTTTCGGTTCCAGTATGGAGAAGGAGTTGGTAGCGATCGAGCGCATGCGCAACATGACGGAGGACGAGCGCCGCGTGGAGGCGCGCCTCAACCCCAAGCTGGTCACCAACAAGGCCGTCAAGGGCAAGTACAAGTTCCTGCAGAAGTACTACCACAGGTATGCAGCACTCATACATACAACCTCATACACTACATGTATACATGCCACGAGCGCCGCAACCCCAAGCTGGTCACCAACAAGGCCGTCAAGGGCAAGTACAAGTTCCTGCAGAAGTACTACCACAGGTATGCAGCACTCATACATACAACCTCATACACTACATGTATACATGCCACGAGCGCCGCAACCCCAAGCTGGTCACCAACAAGGCCGTCAAGGGCAAGTACAAGTTCCTGCAGAAGTACTACCACAGGTATGCAGCACTCATACATACAACCTCATACACTACATGTATACATGCCACGAGCGCCGCAACCCCAAGCTGGTCACCAACAAGGCCGTCAAGGGCAAGTACAAGTTCCTGCAGAAGTACTACCACAGGTATGCAGCACTCATACATACAACCTCATACACTACATGTATACATGCCACGAGCGCCGCAACCCCAAGCTGGTCACCAACAAGGCCGTCAAGGGCAAGTACAAGTTCCTGCAGAAGTACTACCACAGGTATGCAGCACTCATACATACAACCTCATACACTACATGTATACATGACACGAGCGCCGCAACCCCAAGCTGGTCACCAACAAGGCCGTCAAGGGCAAGTACAAGTTCCTGCAGAAGTACTACCACAGGTATGCAGCACTCATACATACAACCTCATACACTACATGTATACATGACACGAGCGCCGCAACCCCAAGCTGGTCACCAACAAGGCCGTCAAGGGCAAGTACAAGTTCCTGCAGAAGTACTACCACAGGTAAACAATTCATACAATAATCTATAAACGTAGTAAAACCGTAAGAAACACCAAAATTATCTCAGTTTGTCGACGCCATATTGATGTTCGGCTTACAGCGCTCTAGGTGACAGAAAACGCAACTAGTCTACGTATTTTAATCAAAACAACATAAAAAATATTGTTAAGAAACGATTTTAATTTTTTGATATTAAAAATAGCACTTCTTTGGACATAAATTAAGAAATCGTTTATAAATTTTGTGTGCATGAAAATCTTAGTTTTTTTCACGTTGACCTTCAATAACTTCATATCGATTTCCCAGGTACAGTCTAAATAACAAAAATGGTACTGATGATGGGCAGAATACGTAGGTCCCGGCTTCAAAAAGGGTCTTTTTACCTTGGCGGAATCCCGGTGCATATACGGGAATAAAAAAAATCCGAAAATTCCCGGGAACGAAACCCTATCTTAAAGTTACTTTTCGAGAGAGTAGGTAAATAATTTCTATAATTTTTCTAAAATAATATATCTTTTGCAGAGGTGCTTTCTATTTGGATAAGGAAGATGAGGTGTTCAAACAAGACTTCTCGGGACCAACATTGGATGACCACTTTGATAAGACTGTGTTGCCTAAGGTAAGAGCCACTTCATACATACTTACATTAAGATTCATTTTTGTTATATAAAAATAACCATAATCACAATGGCTTTGGATCGCATTAGGGAACAAACATAAAATTCATATTTGATTTTGCATTGGGCCTGTGTGTGGGCCCGTCCTCCTTATCCACCTGTAAGGAACGATGGCCTCAGCACAGCAGTGGATAATAGGCTTGTTTCCACTAAGAATAAATCGGCTAGCATAAGGTTTCTAATGATTAATCGTGTTGAATAGTAACCAAAAAAACATTTTTTTCATTAAAATAAATAAAGATTACCAATATTTACGGAAAATAAAATCGGCAAAATTGGCCATTTAATCACGTGACATTGAACACCAATCAGAGACGCGTGACGTCACGCCTCGCGAAACCTTTGTTGTTGCTGTCATTTTCACACACACACAAACACACAGAGGTGTATGTGTGTAGGTGTCAAACACGAATGTTTCGCGAGGCGTGACGTCATTAAAGACGCCATGACAGTTTTGGCCTTTTTCGATGTCATTTTGAATTCATTTCTTAAAACGCAAAATTCATAGGTAAAATGACTTATTTTTCTTAAAATAATATATTTTTGGGGTAAAATAGATACCAAACTTTATTTTTAAACTATTTTCCAAATTTTGTCAACTAGCCTATTGGATATATTAAAAATGGTTAATGGTCAAATTAACAGATGTAAAACCATTTTCACACTCCTCTTAAACTCGTTACGGCCAATTTGCATCGGCCATCAGTGTTGCCTGATATTCATAATGTAAATCTATATCATGGTATCAAAAATTCTGTATAAGTAAATGTTTTATTTCTATGGCAACTATAAAAATAAAATTCTTATAAAAGTTATACAAGAAAAATCTGTAGGTAAAAGAAATTTGTATGAAAAGCTAGTTCATATCGATCTGTATATTTTAATGAAAAGTGTATGAACTTATACAAGTTTATTTTATTTATTTTATTTATTTATCTTTTATTGGGAAACAAACAGCCTTATACATTACATAGTAATAGCTTAATTTATGCTAACTCATTTGCCAAAAAAGTTTCCACTTATAATAATTTACATCGAATTCGTTAAGTACTAGAGTTACTAGATGTTTTGCACTATTGAATAACAACAGATGAGTGGGTACTAGAATTAATCTGTACTTTTAAGAAATTACACTACATTAATTTTAAGTTAATACAAAACCTCTCGTGGGGTGGATTAGACCATCAAACCAGGCACGTATCCAGACTTTTAATACGAAACTTTTAGAACTACTTTTAGAACGAGGGAAAAGAGAAGAGTGGAGAAGGGGGGTTCAGCCCCCCCCCACCCTCTATCTACCACCTTTCTGTCAAATTTTTATCAGATGTCTGTTAAAAAAAAGTCACGCTCCGCTGCGTTTCGCGCTCGCCTTAAATTTCTAACCTATACTCGGGACCTACAGGAGTAAAGCAGGTTCGATTCCTAACTAAATTGTGGCACATATAAAAAAGTTATTTCTGTTGTCTGATAAAAAACAACCTCGAAATTTAAGATTTCTTACCTATACTCAGGTTTACTTCTCTATTTATTCATAAACTCCCATTTTTCTACGAGAACTCTGTGTATAACAGCTAAACGTAACTGACAGCTATGTTAAAAAAATAGTCAGTACGAAACACGAAAATATCTGAAATTTCAGATATTTTTGTTACAGTTGAAACTTTGTAAAAAGACTTTTTATAATAAAACCTTGCTACCGTAAATTTTACGTTATCCAAATCAACAGTCCACAAAGTAAATTTTATCCCGGATTTCGGGGGGGGGGGGGGGGGGGGGGGATAAATCCCAACTATCCCCCCTCTCTGGATACGTGCCTGCATCAAATTGAACAACTTTCATTATGGGACCAGCCTTGAAAATGCGAAAAAAAATTGCCGTTTCATAAATTTCAATGGAATAGGATTGTAATTTTATATGGAACAGCTGATGTTGTTCAGGGAGTCAAGTCTGCTAATGTTTTCGTCAAAATCGTAGTTCAGTGGTGTTTGAATGGTAATGCTTTTTGACACAGTTCTTGTTTCTTAAACCCAAAACTGAAACACATTGTGTTTCTTACAACCAAACCAACCCAAAGCGGGACCATATTGTAACTTAATTTTGGGTTTAAGAAACAAGAACTGTGTCAAAAAGTATTACCATTAGAACACCATTGAACTACGATTTTGACGAAAACATTAGCAGACATGACCTCCAGTTCGATGGTCTGATCAACCCCACGAGAGGTTTTGTATTAACTAAAAATAACCTTGTATATGGCAGCACTGTCGGCCATGGTCACAGACTGACTGTAAAGCGAAAACAGGGATACATATTAAAAAAAAAAGTCTGGAACGGGCGGTAGGAAAATATAGACGATTCAAAAGTACTTAATGATTAAGTTTCTTTGAATAAAGCTTATTTGACTTTGACTTTACTATAATTTTATTCATCTTCAACAGGTGATGCAAGTGAAGAAGTTCGGTCGTTCCGGGCGCACGAAGTACACCCACCTGGTAGACCAGGACACCACCGAGTTCGAGAGCGCGTGGAGCAGCGAGGGCGCCGCCGCGCGCCTGGCCACCTTCCGCGGCGGACTCAAGCAGCACTTCGACCGCCCCACGGCCAAGCGGACGCACAACACATAGGCATGATAATGTACATAATCCAATGCAAACTTTATCCCTTTAAGTTAAGAGTTCAAAATAAGAATGTTGATATTTTAAATAGGTTAATAGACTATTTGACTAATTTTGGAAAACCATTTTAAATTATTCCTTATTACGTAATAGGCGCACCACATTGATATTTCAGGAAAATTAAATGTATTTCATTAAAAAAATCTATGTTTAAGTTTAAAATTTTAAAACCGCGCCAAAAACGCTATGGCACTTGACACGTGACTTGTTGACGTCACAACCCTGTAAACATTGTAATATCCTTAGCCATTTGACGGTCATCAATCGCGGATCCTAAGTCTATGGTCATGTCAAACGCCAGAAACCATATTTATTTACAGGCATGTGACGTCATCAGTCATCTTACAGCGTTTTCACCACAGAAAAAAAATCAAAAATTATTGCATTTTTCTAGGTGAAATTAAGCAATGAATAGACTTAAGTTAGTCCATAAATAGTTGAATATGTTTTTTTACGCCATCATCTGTTAGGATGACCCACAGACATAGAAAAATTTTCGCTGCGCTCAAGAAGACCAACAAAGCGTGGAAAAGAGAAGTTAACATCTTACGGACACGGTCTATGTAAAAAAGAGACAAAGGATCAAGTGACATGTGCCAACATTTTTTACAGTAAGAGCCCCTAGCGTCCCGCCTAGCAAATGAGCAATCAGTTTTTTTTTTTATATTTTTTAATTTTAATTAGAATTTAAAATAAAGGTATTGTGGAGCCATGGTGTCTTGTGCTCTAAGTAATTATGATGTGACAAAAAGAAATAATCCAAGTATAATCCGCGTCAATTGGTAATGCGCCTGGCGGCCATGATTTTAACCTCAAAAACGAAAAACAATTGTAATTTTCTCATATACCTAGACCCTTTCTTATTGAAAATAAGAATTCAATAATTAATATATTATATTACCTATTAGAATTTTACTGTTTTTTGTCATTTTTAGTTGCGGATGACGATGATGTGTATGTTAATTTGACAAGGTTCCAGCGCATTACCAATTGACGGGGATAGTAATCACAGTTTTCACAGGTAAATAAGATATTGCCACACATTTCTCTAAAACCAAATTTCGCTACATTTATTCGTTTATCGACGAAGAAAACAGAATGGAACATATTTTATTAATTTCCTTTGCCACATATAGTCATATTTTATGAATCTAAGTCATATTTTACGTATCTCATATAAAATGTATGCATTCGTTTTGGGATCATCTGTTTATTGACATTGTTGTTCTTTGACATTCTATTTCTATGGGATGACCACAATTTGTAGTATATTTTCAATGTTGTCAAGTTGTCTATTATGTTGTTGATATGAGAGCAATGGTCGGTCTCAAGTACACCCACTAAGGATATGAAAGTTCAAAAGCGCGTGGAGCAGAGAGGGCGCCGCCGCCAGACTCGCCAACTTCCGCGGCGGATTGAAGCAGCATTTAGACCGCCCCACGGCCAAGCGGACGCACAACACATAGACAGAATATTGTACATAAGAATAAAAAAAAGTCAATCGATTGTGAACTTTACGTGTTTGATTTAGAGTTGAAATAAAAATATTGATGTTTTAAATATGTTACAATTACCAGGCCTCCTTCACTCGCTCAAGGTCGCGCGATAAGCACCTACCGCTAGCCGTTCGTGCGAACGAACAAGTGAGCAAAGGGCCGCCACACGCCCGCCGCCGTACAAGCGCGGCATCTTACTGCCTGCGTAGGTATTGCCTCTTTATAATAGTAACAATGTGGAATCGATATTACTGTGCCGTATACGGATGTCAAAAAACAATAACGTTAACGACCAACAACCTTAACGTTGCGTCATTAGAAAAGGTAAGAGCACGCGATAGAAAGAGAGGCAACTACTAGGTGAATATAAACTGTGCTGCAGGCCATTGCGCGACCTGAATTGCACTTTATTGTGTCTGAGCAAAAGTCGCCATTTATTTAAATTACTATGCGGCGTGCTGCTTCTGTACTTTGTACTATTACTTATTCTGTGCAATTACGACGCATGTTAGCAATAGGGAATATGCATAAGTCACCGATTTTCATAAAATTGAGCTTGATCGCTGCGGACACTTGTAATAATATGATGGAACAGAAAGAAAAATAAAAAAAATGAATTATTTTAGTTTTATCACACGATGAAATCAGGGGAAAATAACGATATTTTTTTTTCATTTTCGGATATAATGCACTTAACAGTCAGATAGAATATCCAATAAGAAATAATATTCTGTATGACACATATGTACTAAAACGCAAAATTTAAGGAGATAATTGAAGATTCTTAGCTAACTCCATATTAAACGCGCTGAAACACACCTAAAACGTGATATGTGACGTCACATATTTGTATAGAGCGTTTTCGGCGGGAGCTGATGCGTGCTAACTTCAAGTAACTATATTACGAGAAAAAAACGCAAGAGAAAAGTTTCAATATTACAGTTGATTTTCTCACGCATTATACTATTAAAAAAAAAAATGATGCATATTCCCTATTAGACCCGCACCACGTCTCCCGCCAATGAGATCTAAAAATTACTTCTGCGCATTAATTGTCACCGCTAAAGATACGTGCCGAGGCTTGTTATGTTGTTGATATGAGAGCAATGGTCGGTTTCGAAGTACATACTACATAGTCAATCGATTGTGAATTTTATCCCTTAAAGTTAAAGTTCAAAATAAGAATGTTGATATTTTAAATATGTTATGTTGTCGATTTGAGAGCAATGTCGGTTTGAAAGTTGTAGGACCCACCCACTTAGGATACGAGAGAAATTGAAAGAGATCACTACGCATGTTTGCAATAACCCCGCTCCATGTCTCCCGCCAATGAGACCCAATAATTACGAACAACACACAGACATGATCATGTACTACATAACATAAGTCTTGTGAATTTGAAGTTAAGAGTTCAAAATAAGAATTTTAATATTTTAAATAGGTTTATTTATATGTAGCTGATATAAAAAGAAACTTCAAGCAGATGTGCCACCGACCCTCTGTCAAGTAGACTGCTCATGGACAAAATACATCTACTTAGTAGACCAGGGGCACTTTTTGAAGTCCTTTGCTGACGTCAAGCGCTCTTTTCTTTCTACTCATTTTCATTCGACATAGCGAAATCAGTATTTTTGAATCGCTGTTGGTCAGCCAGTTGTGATTGTGAGTCATATCTTTGGTCAGCAGTTTTGGATGACATTTAGTTGTCAATTGTCACACTATTTAAAAAACTGACCTCTCTATTAAACAAGTCGTATAAATAGAGGTCAATGATTTCAAATGAATGGTTTCAGTTAAAATAATGTCAATCCATTTTGAACTTTATGCCTTAAGACGCTGTTACACAAGGAAAGTTTCTTGCAACCAAATGGATTTTTTTTGCAATAATTGTGGTGCCTAGTATAAACGGATGCTTCAAGCCTCGCCTCTTGAATACAATTATCGCTACTTAAACTTTCCTAGTAGACCGCGGCACTGTGTAAACAAACCATACAAGTTTTTGTCATAATGTAAACACCCGTAGGCGAGAATTGAAAGCTGAGTTTCGCCATGCGATAATCGCATTCAATTTTTTGCCACTTGCGTGCGAGAAGCTTTCTTCGAGTTCACAATTCACCTTAAATTTTGGACTCTTTAAGGTGACTCTAATGTTTCAAAATAGTTTATGATCATATGTTGTCATGTTATAAAAGTATGCTTTTGACATACAGTGTTGATCAAATAATATTCCTTTTACTCAACTTCACTGTATGTACCTACTGTACCACAGAATAACTAATATGACTGTACATATATCCTCACAAGTATGTTTCAACAGTGCATTTCTGTATGTCTGAATGGCGTGTAAATTGTGTTCTTATGTAAATATATGTAAGGTGCCTATAGTAATAGAATTGTAATAAACAATGATTTATGTATCTTTTTGTCTTATTTATACTTTAGCCTGTTTGAAACATTGATTACTTAGATTGATTAGGATTTTTTTAAAGCAGCTCAGTACCATAAAGTCATTAATAATTACCCGAAACAAAGATATTTTTGCCCGTGAAACGAAATCGTGGTGAGAGTGAATTGTAACCACCGTTAAAAAAAATACCAGTGAACCCGCTGGGTCACACAGTGGGACTACGGGGAATTGGTGTATTGACAAGCTTTATTTTTACACCCCTAATTTTGGTACCCTACTACTGCAGTTAATTGTACTACTACTAGTGAACCGCCCTTGCTTTGCACGGGTGCCATTAACTTACTCTAAAACTTGCCATTTTCAAATGCTTCTAATATTATCTCAGCTTTATACTGGCAGCATAAACGGCGCTCATCCTACAATTGCTTTGATAAAATAGGTCATAGTAAAGAATTTGGGTTTTGTCGGGACAAACTAAAATAAATTATGTAAACATATACTTACACACGTATGGGCATAATGTAGTCGCCCGTATTTTTGTAATCCACAGTTTGTCACCCGTTTAGTATTTTGTCGCCCAAAAAATACCGCTGCTCGGTTTAGTTTCCAGTCACCCAATTATTTAATTCCCAATTAGATTAAATAATAATAATAATAATCATCATCATCAGGCCCGCCGCTAGCAGTTTGAGCGCCCGCGCGTGCAAGAGACCAATTTTGCCGCCAGGGGGCGGCAAAATTTTTCAAGAAATCACCCACTTGTAGTAGGGACTACAAGTGGGTGATTTCTTGAAAGATGCCTTTATCTTTGTACCTACTCTTTATGTAGATGTCTACTCGCGGCGTGCGAAGCGCGCCGCGCGCTCCGGGACATATGGTGATTTATTGACTCTTCCCCTCACTTAGTTCTTGCAAAATTCTACACAAGTAGGTGGTTTCTTGAAAGATGCCTTTATTTTTGTACCTAGGTACTTCTTATGTAGAAGTCTCGCGTGCGCGCCGCGCGCTCCAGGACATGCGACAATTATGTTTGGACAAAATCATTATAATCAACGGATGGTGGAATGATTTTGTCCAAGCGCGATGAAAAATCAGGGGCCCTATTTTTGAATCCTTCGGCTTATTTTCTCATTCATTTGAGTCAAATTTCAAACAAAATCAGTAGAAAAGAAGCGCTCGACGCCAAAAATTTTACTTAGAATTTATTATATGAATTAATTAATTATAGAATGAATTTAAAAGTAATATTTTATATTTTAAGGGGTAATCTTTAAATAAAATTTGCCAGCCGAAGGATTCAATAATAGGGCCCCAGGTCTTGAATGAAATCCGAGCGCAGTTCGGTTTAAACTCATAAAATCTAGACTAGATCCCTATCTATCCCAGCTGCCAGAACACGATGCGAAGCGGTATAGGCAAGGCAAGAGAAATAAATTATTTATTTCTAATAAATTATTTAGCTATGGGTCATTCTCGGCATAGCCGCACAGAGGGAGCCAAAGAGCTGCATGCAGCTCGCGAGCCGCGGTTTGCCGCTTCTTCACAAGTGGGTACAAGGATAGATACCTACATCTTTCAAGCTTCCTGAATATTACTGATCTGGCGTTAGCTAGGTTAGGGGCTGGCAAGGGGGGGCGTCTGCCAGGGGCGCAACCCTCAATTTGCTGACCCATAGCTAGAAAATACTTTATAAGTCTTGGGACGCAAAATTCAAATCTTGCCAGGGGTGCTCATTATCCTAGAAATTAGTTTTTGGGCGCAAAATTCAAATCTTGCAAGTGTCACTCAAGATCCTAGAAATAAGCCTTGGGGCGCAAAATTCAAATCTTGCCAGGAGCGCTTATGAGCACATGATATGTCATGACCCTTCTTCGACCCTAGCTTCGACGCTTGGATCGGTCGATTCGCCGCCCCCCTAGACGTGCCGCCCGCGTGCGGTGCACGCCTTGCACGCCCGCTTGCGGCGGGCCTGATCATCATCATAATTCACCAAACCCTGTAATTTACTTGGCCTAGGCCCGTAATTACAGAGAAACCAGCCTTAAACTGAGAAAAACAAAATTTAACGTATAATTCCTAATAATCATTTAATCCATGAATTACTTATCAAACACAGTCATGATGATAATATCCATAAATAGATATTCTTTAGTTCTTTATTTACAATATAAGTCACACGTAACTACTTTATGATTTAATCTAACCGCTCCGGCTGAGTAGTCCATTGAAGTCAGCGCGCGGCGTCTAGATTCATCACCGGCGCTCAACAAATGCCCAAGAAGAAGTAGCAACTTGAACGGATTTAAGGCGAACTTCTATCGTTACAACTTTTATTCTTTACGACCTCAGTGCTCCGACGACACCGCGGAGATACTAACTTGATTTATGCTCGGAGATTTTCTGTTCAGAAATTCTAATGTGGCATTTATTTAATGCATATTAGTTGCTTCTTCTGACGAAATTGCCATTTAGAATGCACATTTCATTTTCAAGCAATGAAATTTTGATTTATAGGTTCTTATAGACAGTCAAAGTTACCTATGGCGTGGCTAAGGATAAGCAAATTCTTATGCCTATGGTACATATTCATAGTCAAAATTTTCGGCAATTGTTTGTTAATTTTCTTTCGTAAGTTACTTAATTGGGTCTCCTACTTTGTATTTATATTTTTACTGACTTACTTAGGTAGGTATTTGGTCACTTATGAGCGAAATATTTCTGAAGGTTTTGCTGAATAAATTCAATTTCTAACTAAATAAAGCTGCTTTTCTTTTATGGCTTTTAGCTGTCAGCAAGCGGGGTTCTATGAAAATCGTGCCGAGTGCGTTAGCTTATACTTATTCAAGTAGGTACACTCTTACACAAGAATCTACTTAGAGTTGCAAATAAAATGGTTTTTGTTGAGGCGTATACTCACTCACGGTGATAATCGTTGGTTAGATTAAACTATATGTATTCTGTGCTTGGGCTAAGGTCAAGTACTTAAAAGTTAAAATAAAAACTCAATCCTTTAATAGAGGGTAGGTAGATAAAAGTTTGGACCCTTGGGTGGTTATTAGATGTTTACCGGTAAATCTCGTGGGGGATGGGTAAATTTCCTTTGTTTTTTTGACAGTGTATTCAACAATTTTGGGTTGAGATAGTTTTTTTGCTGCTTTTACGATTTACTCTATCGAATAGAATAGAACCTGTAACAATTTCATCTAGTATTGTAGGTACCTACAATTCTAGTGATACTATTTTTAGGCTTCTAGCACAGTTTAAAATTATTATCTACTCTTAGAATAATTACACCTAGAAGCCGTGTCCTTGTATGCAAAGTGAGGCAACTTATACTGAGCCAAAATGGCTCAGTTCTCAGATTTATATCCTTCATTCGTTACCTAATCGTAACTAAAATCCAATATAATAGTTAATCTCTTTAAGGTAGGGAAATCGATACTGTTTTGTACTTATTAGGCATGATTATTTAATAATGGACAATAAAAATCTGAAAAAGGCGCCATAATGGCCGTTTTTGTTGCCTCATTTTTGACAGCGCGCTTTGTAGGGAATTACCGTTCTAGGTGTAATTATTCTAAGTATCTACTAGGTAATATTTTCTATTATTAGAAAAAATATAATATTTCTGTGCTAATTTCTCTAGCAATAAATGGAGATATTATACTGAGGTACTTCACTAGAGCTAAACTGTAATAATGGAAAAGGTGGCATTGTAATGGAGTTGTCATAAGAAAACCGCCTTCAAAAAACTGAAAACAAAAACAGCTTAAAAATTAAATACCTCTAAAAAGCAAGAAATAATATTCGAATCATTCGTTACACATATCAATATTAATAAAACACGTCTAATGAAGTCGGGTGGGGCTGGAGGACAACTTAATTTTTTTCTTAAAGCCCCACCCGACTTCATTAGACGTGTTTTATTAATATTGATATGTGTAACGAATGATTCGAATATTATTTCTTGCTTTTTAGAGGTATTTAATTTTTAAGCTGTTTTTGTTTTCAGTTTTTTGAAGGCGGTTTTTCTTTTTTTTTAAAAAGCTTTTTTATTTTCAACTTTTTAGTGGTAGGTATGTAAGCGCAGCGTGTAAATATTTTTTAACTTTATAAAATGGTAAAATGCCCAGAACTCAATTTCCAAATTTACGCTGTTTGTTTTTGAGGAGTTCCGTTGTGTCATCGTAGTCCAAGTCTAGTCCAGAACGTTGCATCGCAAACCATGATTTGGTTTGTTTTGGATTGCCATAAACTTACCAAAACCTAAATCACTTTACTTATACTATTTGATTTTGAAGAGTTCCTTTATGTATCTTCGAAGTTCGAAGTCCAATAACAATGAAATTAAATTGTGACCACTCTTGAAGTATACCCTTTCAAATAAAAAAAGAATCATCTAAATCGGTTCATAAACAAAGAAGTAATGTCCGAAATTCCATAAAAACTCGTGCGATGGCGAGCTAAATAATTGATATTTTTCAGGATTATGAAAAAACTACTGGCCAGATCTCTGTAAAAAAATTATGGGACCACACACGAACTATGTTCTTTGAGTTAAAAAAAGAATTATACAAATCGGGTAATAACTGACGAAGCTATGTTAAAACATACATAAAAAAAAAAAAAATAAAAAAAAAAATACCGTCGACTTGAGAACCTCCTCCTTTTTTTGAAGTCGGTTAATAAAACAGGCTCAACCTTGGAACTCTTGGAAGGAGGGGACTAAGTATTAATGAGATTTTTTTTTGTCTTTTAAGGTCTTTTATTAGAAACTAATTTAGGTAAGGTACATAAATAGGTATCTAAAATAACTAAGTAGGTATTAGAAAATAAATCACAGTCAAGAATTAAATTGGCATAATGAAATAAAGAGGTGTAGAAAATACAAAAAATAAAAAGAACGATTAAATCCCACATTTCGCGACTGAAGGAGGCTCAGAGTCCTTGTAATGTTTTGGGTCTGGGTGGGGTCCAGTACGGCTTCTGACATCACGAGTCAGTCGCCATACTCGACCATAATTCGGTCCTTTAAAGTTGCTGTCGCCTAAACGCCACCCGTACGTCCATCCAGTACATTCTCTAAAGTAGTACTTCTTTTCAGGTACGGTACGTGTTCGGTTTTTCAAATAAACCGCCCGCCCTTTTATTGGTTTGTCACCATAGATAATCTTCTTCTCTTCAGGAGGCACCGGTCTCATAATAGGGTCTATCGATAAATCAGTGTCAGGTCGCCCAAGTCTGGGATCTTCTTTCGGATCTCCGAGCCCTACCTCGGGTATCGAATGACCCTTTTTAATATCAGCTATGTTTGGAATGTAAGTACAATCGCGGATAGGTGTACGTCTCCTGTTAAAGCTAGCTACCTTATGGTCTCTCGTGATGGTCGCCATGCCAGCTACCATGGCTTCCTTTAACACGTCAGTTTCGTAGTAACCTTTCTCTGGGCGTTGAAGAGTAGCTGCCTGCTGCAGTTTATCAGAATTGAGGCGATTCCATTTCAACCGAAGACGTGTGGTTTTGTCATAGTTTTCGATATAAAACTGTATTATGGCAGGATTTGTTAGGTCTACTAGAGGCATATTGAATTTTATGAATTAAAGTTCCTAAAATGTTATGGAAAGAACGGAAAGACATAAGTAGTTATGAGATGTTGAAATAGAGAGCACCGAGCATGTAAAATCACATAGATATAGTTAAAATCACTACGGTTATGTATGAGTATGACGAAATGACGTTAAATGAATAATGCTCTCTTTGAAACCATAGATGAAAACCAAAGAGTAAAAGAGTATCAATTCAAAGAGAAAAACTGACCAAGTAAAGTGCATGTCGGGCCACGCGTCTGTTAGTATATAGAATATATTCTCATAATTATAATGACTAAAAACTGGTAGTCTTGATATACAAGGTGTTTGGTAAAAGCATTATAAAGTCAAATATGGTAGATAGGGACCATCAAACTGAACAACTTTTACTATGGGACCAACTCTGAAATCACGAAAAAAAAAACAGCTGTTTCATACATTTTGATATTTTCGTATTAATTTTTGTATGAAACAGCTGATATTTTTTTCGCGATTTCAGAGTTGGTCCAATAGTAAAAGTTGTTCAGTTCAATGGTCCCTATCTACCATATTCAGCTTTATAAGGCTTTTACCAAACACCTTGTATTGAACACATTTTTTCACTTTTTAAACAAATGTCTTGATGTTATTGTGATTGTGACAAACTCAAAAATAATACATCCTTAGAACAATTATATATTCTTTGTAAATTTAAATAATGTTTTAACGTAAAAAGTAAGATTTAAGTCGGTAGGATCTAATTTTACGGAAGTGACGTAACTTGTTTGTCCCTTGTTAGCTTCTTGGCGATGACAAACAAGGGACAAACAAGTTACGTCACTTCCGTAAAATTAGATCCTACCGACTTAAATCTTACTTTTTACGTTAAAACATTATTTAAATTTACAAAGAATATATTGTTCTAAGGATGTATTATTTTTGAGTTTGTCACAATAACATCAAGACATTTGTTTAAAAAGTGAAAAAATGTGTACAATATATCAAGACTACCAGTTTTTAGTCATTAAATTATGAGAATATATTCTATATACTAACAGACCAAGAAGCTTAAATCCACAATGGTGATTGCACGCCTAGTATCATACTGAAGATTGAAAAAGACTCTTTAGTGACGTCACGGCGTATTGCTATCTCTTTCTTTTCGTTTTACAATACGTTTTCGTTTCTCACGAACGAACGAACGACGAACAACGAACACGAATTGTAACACTAAAGAAAGAGGTTGCAATAAGCCGTCACGTCACTAAAGGAGCTTTTTTCAATCTTCACTATGACATATGGCCGTGCAATCTCCATTGGAGGGAGGTATAAGCTTCTTGGTCATCGCCTATAAAACGCGAGTCGAGACCTGTATGAGGCCACTTTTGCCCTGCTACATCGCCTCCTCCCCCATATCCATTTAAGGGAGGAGCAGTTTGGTTTTCGTAGCGGGCACTCCACAACGCTCCAGCTGACCAGAATGGTCCACCATATGGCCGAGGAGCTAAACCGAGGTCACTACACAGTGGGGGTGTTCCTCGACGTAGAAAAGGCCTTCGACCGGGTGTGGCACGACGGCCTCATTTTCAAACTAATGCAAACCACGCTTCCCCCAGCCCTGATTAAATTAGTAGCATCCTTCCTGGAGAGGCGATCGTTCCAGGTCGCGGTAGAAGATGCCACTTCGCCTGACCACCCTATCAAAGCGGGTGTCCCACAGGGCAGCTGCCTGCTGCCTGCAGAAGGCGGCGGCCATGCGAATGCAGAAGCAACTCAACATTCTGCCAGAATGGCTTGCAAAATGGCGAGTAGCGGTTAACGTGGGCAAGACCGCCGCCATCTTAACAGGCGCAACTAGAAAAATGCCGCCCCCTCTAAAGCTCCAGGGAGAGAAATTAGAATGGGCAAAAGAGATAAAATACCTCGGTTGCCTCATAGACAGGAATCTGACTATGGGGAATCAGACTAAAGAGGCAACCGCCAAGGGCCGAGGGGCAAGAGCCAAGCTAAGGCCCATACTCCAGTCTCGTCTCCCCATCAGAACAAAGGTGGGGATTTACAAACTATACATAAGGTCCAGACTGACCTATGCCGGACCCGCCTGGTACGGGCTCACCCAGGCGAAACTGCGCCGACAGATACAGGCGCAGCAGAACATAGCACTCCGTATTATTACGGTCGACGAAAAAGCAAATATTCAATGATGTCACTGTGATCAACGCTGTTAAGACGGGGAGCGATCACCGATTGGTACGTGGCACATTGAATATCAACCCAAAGCTGGAAAGATCTCGACTGATAAAATCAACAATTCGACCATTGCCGGCCCATATTCAAAACCCCGAGAGCTTTCAACTCGAACTCCAAAACCGCTTCGAAGCCCTTGAGAACAGCATAGATGTGGACGATCTAAACAACATGGTGGTGGATACTATCCGTACGGTAGGGTCCAAGCTCTTTAAGACCCGCCGTCCCAAGATAAAGAAACTCTCCGACCACACACTCCTACTCATGGATCAGAGACGTGAAATGAGGCTCCAGAGTTCAGTAGATGCTAATCGTTATCGGCAGCTTAATAGACAGATATCTAAGTCTTTGACGAGCGACCTTCGCCAATTTAATACGAATCGTATTAAAGAGGCTATCGAGCGGAATAAAGGCTCCAAAGTGTTCGCGAGAGATCTGTCTATTGGGCAAAGCCAGATGACGAAGCTGAAAACTGACGACGGACGCATCATTTCATCAAAGCCTGAAATCCTGAGGGAGATCGAGAGCTTCTATGGGCAGTTATATTCCACGCAGACACCTGTTGAAAGCAAGGCTAAAGACCCCAGAGCCAAGCTTACCCGACACTATACTCAAGATATCCCGGACGTCAGCCTGTACGAGATTAGTATGGCTCTCAAACAGCTGAAAAACAACAAGGCGGCGGGTGACGATGGAATCACTACAGAACTTCTGAGAGCGGGCGGTAAGCCGATACTCAAAGTCCTCCAGAAGCTCTTTAATTCCGTCATCGTCCAGGGCAGAACGCCAAAGACATGGAACATAAGTGAGGTGATCTTGTTCTTTAAAAAGGGTGACAAGTCCCTCTTAAAGAACTATAGACCCATCTCGCTTCTGAGTCATGTCTATAAGTTGTTTTCGAGAGTCCTTACGAATCGTCTCGCTCGCAAGTTCGACGACTTCCAACCTCCCGAACAAGCCGGGTTCCGAAAAGGCTTTAGCACCATAGACCACATCCATACGCTGCGGCAGGTTATACAGAAGACCGAGGAGTATAATGAGCCACTTTGCTTGGCGTTCGTGGACTATGAGAAAGCCTTTGATTCGATTGAAACCTGGGCGGTGCTGCAGTCTCTCCAAAGGTGCCAAGTGGACTATAGGTATATCGAGGTGTTGAGGTACTTATACCAAAATGCCACCATGACGATCCGAGTACAGAACCAGAACACAAATCCTATCCAACTGCAGCGTGGTGTGAGACAGGGAGACGTTATCTCTCCGAAACTGTTCACAGCTGCGTTGGAGGACATCTTTAAGCTCTTGGACTGGAAAGGACTCGGCATCAACATTAATGGCGAGTACCTAACACACCTTCGTTTTGCCGATGATATAGTCCTTATGGCTGAGACCATGGAAGACCTGAACACAATGCTCGAAGATCTCCGTAGTGCTTCCCAAAGAGTGGGTCTTAGGATGAACATGGAAAAGACGAAAATTATGTCAAATGCCCATGTTGTACCCTCTCCAGTTCATGTTGGGAACACTACACTTGAAGTTGTTGACCATTACGTATACCTAGGACAGGCAGTCCAGTTAGGTAGGTCCAACTTCGAGAAAGAGATCTCTCGCCGAATCCAACTCGGGTGGGCAGCATTCGGGAAGCTTCGAAAAATCTTCGCGTCCGACTTACCTCAGTGTCTCAAGACGAAAGTCTATGAACAGTGTGTGTTGCCAGTGATGACTTACGGCAGTGAAACGTGGCCGCTAACTATGGGTCTCATAAGGAGGCTCAAGGTCGCTCAGCGTGCAATGGAGAGAGCCATGCTCGGCGTTTCTCTACGTGATCAAATCAGAAACGAGGAGATCCGCAGGAGAACTAAAGTAACCGACATCGCTCGAAGGATTGCTCAGCTGAAGTGGCAATGGGCGGGACACATAGCGAGAAGAACCGATGGCCGTTGGGGCAGAAAGGTTCTGGAATGGCGACCGCGCACCGGACGACGCTCCGTGGGTAGGCCCCCGACAAGGTGGACCGACGATCTGGTGAAGGTCGCGGAAAGCCAGTGGATGCAGGCAGCGCAGGACCGATCGTCGTGGAGATCCTTAGGGGAGGCCTATACCCAGCAGTGGGTGTCGTGTGGCTGATATGATGATGATGATGATGATTATTACGGGCGCTGGGCGCTATGTTCGTAACAGCACGCTCGCAAGAGATCTCCGCATTGAGCCAGTGGAAACGTTCATTGCGCGGTCAGCAAAGCGCATGTTTGACCGCGCCGACCAAGGACACCATGTCCATATCCACAACATAGCGCCGCTGCCCACAGGCGGTGAAAACACAAACGCAGAAACGACAACACCAACTCCCACGACCAGCCAATCAACCAGAAGAAAGAGAACCAGGTCGCTACCCAGACAGGTGTGCTCTCTTCTCCCCATTTCCCCCCCTCCGCAATCACAACATCCTGCCAATCACCCAAATACCCCAATTACAACCTCGACCCAAACTGGCACAAGTCGTGGCCCGCTCGCAGGCGCTCACCCGGCCTCCCCCCATGGGGTCTCACCCGGTGGGCTGACCGCGCCGAGGGCTGCGCAGCCAGATCCTGAGAGCACACTCCACATCGTCAATTGACGGCCGTCCAGGACGGCTCCCAGTACCACGGGGTAGTGGCCCCGTGAGAAGAAGCCCGGGCAAGGAGTTTCTAACTCGAACCCGAACCGCCCAGAAAGGGCGAAGAAATCCGACGTCGTATGAGGCCACTTTTTGCCCAGCCGTCGACCGGAGCGGAGCTTATGCCATTTTGAGAGCCGGAATGCCGGAATGGTTGTTGTTGCCATAATTGACAAGTTAAGTACATTATTATTGTGTTATTTGAAATAATTGATTTAAAATGTTATAAATAATGTGTGTGTGACTTAAATTGTTATCTATTCAGAGGCTATCCACTGTTAAATTTTATAGCCAATCTTATGATTTTTCTGATTATTCGTAATATTAATAGGTAAAGTAGGTACTGGATAGATCTCTTTTACATTTGGCTAGTGAATTATAACATATATTATTTGAACAAATCTGAGATTAACTGATATATTTTATGATTAAGGTTGTTGTATTTTGTAACAATTTCTTTTAAATGTCTGAATTGATAAAGCTGACAAGTTTCTTTCGCCCGTTCTTCTTCTCAGCTAAAAAAAGACGTCCCGAACGGGTAGTAGGGTAAAAGAAATCGGACGATTCAATTAAATAAATATCATTTTATTGAATTTCATCGTCCAATTTCTTGTCCAAGGTCTCGACTCGCGTTTTAAAGGCGATGACAAACAAGGGACAAACAAGTTACGTCACTTCCGTAAAATTAGATCCTACCGACTTAAATCTTACTTTTTACGTTAAAACATTATTTAAATTTACAAAGAATATATAATTGTTCTAAGGATGTATTATTTTTGAGTTTGTCACAATAACATCAAGACATTTGTTTAAAAAGTGAAAAAATGTGTACAATATATCAAGACTACCAGTTTTTAGTCATTATAATTATGAGAATATATTCTATATACTAACACGTCCAACACTTGATTCTAACCAAATTTTGCATTTTTATTTCGTAAACGGATCCCTGAATCGAAAAGTAGTCTTCACAAACGTGCAATGTTTACGAAAGACCTATCTAAAGGAGAATGGCAGGTGCCCATATATTTTCAGAACCACATAAAGGCTTAGCGTGCCAAGAAGTAAATAGCATGAATTTAATCCTCTATTAAAGCCTAATAAATTATGTAATCGTAAGATACACTTTAAAGCTGGGGATAAAAAGTTGATTTTAAAACCTAACCTCAAAACAGCACCTAGTAGGCAATTACTTTGGATACATTACATAACCTACACAGAATGATTTTTTTACCATCGCCACTCTAAAAAGTGCGTTTAATTCAACGATAAGAGTGAATAATAAGCGATTTTATCTACACTCACAACGTAATGTTCCAAATATGAATTCAAAAAAGGTAATATAAATACGTACTTTATTTTCGTGGATAGATAAAATTAAAAAATAAACTCATTACGATGCAGTCAACTGCATCATAAAATAACTTTTTTTCTCATTACGATACAGGGCAAATCCAAAAAGAAGGCAGTGCCGTAACATTAAAAAAAACAACGAAATTTTCCCACATATTTTCTATGATTAAAATGCACTCTATGGTAATGGATAACTTAGTGCGATAGTTTGTTGGAATGCTCTCATCTCTTTTTTTTCTAATGGAATGCGCGCCATTTCTAAAGCATTTCAAATAAAGTTTTGATTTCAATTTTTACATTTTGTTATACTTACTGAATTATGTAGGTGGTTTATATTCTTTCTTTAAAATGTTAAAAAAAATTGACTCTGCCCGATATTTTAGATGCAGCTAAGGAAATGACTTATTACAAGGTAGGTACCTACCTAGCTAATACAAACAAAGTCTCTCTCTCTCTTTTCTAACGTTGATCTTTTTTTAGTAGGTTCTATCCCAAATGTATGAGTGTAGATAAAGTAGTGTATGAAACTGCACATAACTAGGTATTAAAACACTCGTGTGATACTATTAAAAACCTCGCCTACGGCTCGGTTTTTAAACACACACTCGTGTTTTAATACCCCTCTTTATGTGTCAGTTTCATAAACTACTATTATTCACCGAGTGAATAAAAATAATTTGAATTTGGAATAAGCGTGCATCATGAATTCGTACAAAAAAGTTCCAATACCTACTGGCCGCTATGGAGCAGTGGAGCTATTCCATAGTTACACAATAAAATTAAACGAAAAAAAAAAATCCCGCCAAATTTAATTAGGTTCTTTTTTGTGTCAATTTAATTAGGTTCTTTTTAGTGTCTTATCTTTGGGTGCTTTTCTATGTATTAGAGGGAGATTGAATGTTCAGTCTTCATTCTATCAGTCTGGTACGATATTTAGTCTGCAAAAATTCAAAGTCTATACAGACTGATAAAATGGATTGATACCAGACTGATGTCTGATCATGACTGTAATCTCTCTCTTAGCGTGGTTGTTTTATGTCATTTAATTTTGAAAACTTCTAATATCACGCATGGGTCGGTCATGGGATGGGTGACCAAAACTGTGTTATCTCGAGCTCCTCAGTGCCTCGGAAGGCACGTTAAGCCGTTAGTCCCGGCTGCATTTGCAATCGTTAACACCCATCAATCCGCATTGGGCCCGCGTGGTGGTTTATGGCCCATCCTCCCACTCATAAGGAAGGCCTGTGCCCCAGCAGCGGGGACATTAAAAATGGCTGATGGTCAACTATAAATACTAAGTATAAAGTACTGCTAGAGGTACCTATTTGTTTTCTCGCAGTCAATGGTAAAAAGTAGAGTACACAACTCGTGAAAAAAAATTTCATCTCGGTCCTTTGTATCCCTCGAACTAAATTCCCTTTTTATTCACTTGTTGTATAATCTACTATTATTTAAAAGCTTTAGGTGAGGCTGGTCATGAAATCCACAGATACTTAGTCATTAGACCGTAATAGACAATTACCTACTACCTATCTATCATTGACCTGAAACATAGTATGATAACGATAGGTAGGTACTAATCCGCGTCAATTGGTAATGCGCCTGGCGGCCATGATTTTAACCTCAAAAACGAAAAACAATTGTATATATTTGTTTCATATACCTAGACCCTTTCTTATTGAAAATAAGAATTCAATAATTAATATATTATATTACCTATTATAATTTTACTGTCTTTGTCATTTTTAGTTGCGGATGACATTGTTTTTCTAAATGTTGCCTCCTTCTTTACGAACACTTTAAATTGAAAAGTAACCACCAAATTATGACCTTTAAATCTCATAAGGTCCGAATTGGGCACGCTCAGTATTTATGAATTTGGAAAATGGTTCCCAGTTTGCCATTGACTTCTATATATTCCACTAGACTGGCTGCTGTCAAACTGTTCTTGTGCCTATTTGATTTCCGCCATTTTGGCGCTGTAGGACGTAGCGTGAGCATAGCGTGAGGGACATGGTACTAAAGTCTGGTGTCATCATGGCAACCATTTTCATTGTAGTTACGTCAGATAGTTCCTTAGACAGACGCTAGAGGCGTTTCAAATAGGCACATAAACTTTGCTGTCAAATCATACAGACAGCCAGTCCAGATAAATAGAAAAAAAATTCATGTCAGTGCGGTCATCCCCATTTTACATGACACATACATGGTGTTCCATTCAAATTTTTTTATCCCCATTTTACATGACACTTACATGGTGTTCTTTTATTGATAAAAATATTCAGTAGTACCAGCAAGGGTAAAATTAATTGCCCGTAATACGACCAAACACAGTACTACTATCACGGCCAAAAATAATCACCCGTAGTGTACTACCGGTTGTTCCCTGGTACAACCGGTAGTACTACGGTCCTATTCTTACCCTGGGTCCCACACCCAGGGTAAGAACAGGACTGTAGGTGATTGATTACTGATTACGTCCAAGTCACCGTGGAACTCGTGGAAAACTTTCAGACGGATACCGTACTACCAATAGCCCCGTAGCTCCGTAGCAGTGCTACGGGGCTACGGGGGCTACTGTTAGTATTAGTAGCACAAAACTGCTACGAGTATGTTGGTGATATTATTATTAGCAGTTTTGTGCTACTTCGTAGCGTTCAGTATCCATTATATTTTTCATAAAAAGAAAACAAACGCTTAATAAACCTATTTTACAATAGTCAAAAAGTACTTTAACTTTTTCTTTCGTACTTATTTAGATAATAATTTTCTACTTTTTAGTCTTATTTGGGTTAATTAAATAAATGAACAAAAAAAGCAACCTACTAAAAACGTATTAAAAACAAATCAAAAAGAGTGACAACCCTGCAGTAATGACGAATTGTCTCACTGTAAGGTTTATACGCTACTGTGATGGGTACCTATTGTGTTACAAATGCCGAAGTAGAAAAGACCGATTTTTACAAGACCTATGAACGAAAGACCGAAAATCAAAAGCTCGAGTGGTTGTTTGGCCGCACGTTTCAAATCACGAAAGGATATTTTACCAAAAATACTAAATCCCGAAGGTTTATACACGCTGAAATTTGGGTATGCATTACAATGCCTGCTTTATAGCAAATTTAGCTACTGGAAATGAGTATAAACTAGTCTACTGGGACTTAGAAACCGTAGATCGTAAGTCACGAGATAGGTGCGAGGAGCGCAGCGACGAGCATGTTAGGTTGACTGAACCCAGCACGCGAGCCGCGGCAGCGGCCGGCGAAGCGCCAGAAAAAAAAACTATTTAACTCGATTGGTGGATTAGTTCAAAATAATGACCATTTTACAAGCATTTTTGAGTAAAACAAATTAACCGCAACGCCTACTTTTATAAATGTATGTGTTTGTGTAGGTAGAGTAAGTTATAAGTATCGACATTTTAACTTTCGGGGTTTTAAACTTTTGGGATTTCAAACTTTCGGGATTTCGAACTATCGGTCATTTGATAATCGATCTTTCAAGTTTCGGTCTATCGGATATCGACATTTAGGATGTTCGGTATTTTGAAAATATGCGTTTTATGCGTCGATATTTCGGTCGTATGTATTATGAATTTTCGACATTGTAATGCATGCATACCCCTGAAATTTTAATCATTTGGTCAAAATTAATCAGCTGTTCCATACAAAAGTGCAGTACCTACTCGACCTTAATGTATAGAACAGCTGATTTTTTTTGCGAGTAGGAGAGTTGGCCCCATAGTACAAGTTGCTTGTAATCATGAGTGGAACAACCCCACGGCGGGAACCAAATGATTAAAATTTCACCCTGTATAAGTAGCTACGTTCTATACCCCCAACAAATTAATACCAAATTAACGAATTAGTCAAAAACAACAAGCTGTAAATTATTAAAAACCGGATAAAAATTAAATTGGGTTGGATCTTAAAACGAGTCGCCTTCTTTGAGGTTAATTGGCACTGTGGAGGTGTCTATGGGCTTCGCCTGAAATGCTTTATAGCAAATTTAGCGGAAATGATTCTAAACTAGTCTACTAGAGACTTGGAAACCGTAGACCGTAGGTCACGAGATAGGTGCGAGGAGCGTAGCGATGAGCATGTTAGGTTGACATGAACCCAGCGGCCGGCGAAGCGCCAGAAAAAAAACTATTTCAAACTCGATTGGTGGATTTTGTCACAATAATGACCATTTTACAAGCATTTTTGAGTAAAACAAATTAACCGCAACGCCTACGTTTCATAAATGTATGTGTTTGTGTAGGAAGAGTAAGTTATGGGGTTTTAAACTTTCGGGATTCCTAACATTCGGGATTTCGAACTATCGTGATTTCGAACTTTCGGTCATTTGATAATCGATCTTTCAAGTTTCGGTCTATCGGATTTCGACATTTAGTATGTTCGGTATTTTGAAAATAGGTGTTTTATGCGTCGATATTTCGGTCGTACGTATTACGAATTTTCGGCATTGAATAGGTACCCGCTGTGATAATACGTAGATAATCGCAGCATATTGTTAGTTACTTAGTTAGTACGTAGTTACATAAACCGTATTACCTACCGTTTTACATTTAACGTTTAATGAAACAATAGCCCTAAAGTATTACAAATTGAATTTCAATTGATTTCCATTTATTAACCTTTAGGCGTTACTTGCTTAAAGCGAATAAATTAAGCATCTATTTAAATAAAACACTCACTAATTAACCGACTTTTAATTAGAACGGGCGTAAATAAAATAAAATCCATAGGTAACTCAACTGAGTTATTTTATTTAGTTTAAAAGTTCAATTTGCAATTCTTTTGGGCTATTCTTACTTCCTTACTAATATTATAAAGGCGAAAGTCCGTTTGTTTGTTTGTTTGTTTACGCCTTCACGTCTTAACTACAGATCCGATCATCATGAAATTTTACATACACGTTGTCAGGGGTACATAGAAGGACATAGGGTACTTTTCATCCCGGAAAAGAAACTGTTCCCGAGGGATAGACAAAATACTATCCACGCACTGCGTGGCACGCAGACGAAGTCGCGGGCGGAAGCTAGTAATATTATAAATGCGAAAGTCCGTTTGTTTGTTCGTTTGTTTGTTACGCCTTCAAGTCTTAATCACTGAACCGATCATCATGAAATTTTGCATATAGATTGTTAGGGGTACAGAGAAGGACATAGGGTACCTTTTTCATCCCGTAAAAAAGTATTGTTCCCGAGGGATAGCTATAAAAACCTTTCCACGCAGACGAAGACGAGGGTGGCCACTAGTTGTTTCATAAAATGGTTATAAGATTAAACAAATACCTAACTTTATTAAAAAAATAACGTGATAGAAAACTATAAATCCATAGAGTCCTAGAGTTTTTGTTTCAAAATAAAAGTCAAGTTATATTTCAGCCTTAAATATATTTTTAGTATCTACCTATTATCTATTTTTAACAATTTTACATTTATAATAATAAACCTACGCCTTTGTTTTGCCAATTAATTTATAAATAATACATTGACGATTAACCTATTTTTTTGGAGTCGCATTCGTCTAGTTTCTCTTCGCTTATTGGGTAATGTATGGGAGTTCCATCACCCATACGTTTAGCTATAGAATTAATCATAACCGGCGTGGCTTCGCGGAGGTCGTATGCCCACCCGATTTTCTCGAAGAATCTGATGAACCATGTGCCGAAGTTGAAGAAATCGAAGTGTTCAGCCGCTTTGTAGTCGAACGGGAAAGCGTGATGGTAGTTGTGCCATCCTTCACCCAACGTACAGGTAGCGACGAAACGATTCTCCGCAGGGACGAGTTCCCTGAAATTGTTTGGACAAATCAAGAAATGCTCTGTTACGTTTAAGAATATAATAGTACCTATTGCGCTTCTCTGGGGCGGTTCAAAGTTAACCAATTTAGTATGTATGATTCTTGATGAAGAACAATAAAACAATTTATGTGATGAATGATGAATGAATGAAGATGTGGTGAGGTTTGATATTCGAGATGCACGGCCTTGGTCACTATGCATACGAATACTGCATTTAAGCCTTTAGTGTTTTTATTCCGCGGCCCTTGTTGGCCTTTATTAATACGTGGCCTATAAAATCTACTCCAGTAAGTATGAAGAAATTGTCGGGATTTATTTACTCTCGTTCCTGGCAGCTGACCCATGATTTGTTCTGGCTTTTGTTTTCTGCAAATGATACATTTTTTTTAGTTTTTAGAGTCTTACAGTGAGGCATTAGGTAGGAAGTAGGACAGAAAACTAATCTGTCCGTTTTTAGTCGTTTATGTAATGCGATCGGTTCTTTGCGTATTTATTTATTTATTTTATTTATTTATTTATTTATTATCAGGCAACAATGGCCCATAGATACATACCTTAAAACTAAAATATAATATGTATAGACAATTTTGTTAGTAAATATAACTTAATATTACGTTAGTATAAACTCAATTTGGCACTTTCTGTGTCAGTTCGGTGGCACAAGGCAATGTCCCTCGAAAGCGCCTGTATACCACGCCCTGCGGCCAGAAGTCCTCCTTCATGAAAGTGTCCAGCCTGGTGGTCGGGATGCGCGCCACAAACGACTTAAAATTCGTGTTATGGCGCGACTCCAGAGGCTGAACTCCAGAGGCTGTATTGTATTGTATTATACTGTACTGTATTGTACTCCTAGTAAGAAAATGTAGAAGTTAATGATAGAAATCCTTGGACTGGTCCAGCAGCGGACATCGTCGTGCAGCTGTAAAATGATAGTTATGAATAAGGTAATGAATAATGATACATTTTAATCTCCAGACTTACTTGTTGTAAGGCCTGTAACCAAAAGTATGGGCCAAGCTGTTGACCGTGAGCTCGCTATGGAACATGCCGAGGAACCGGATGAAGCACTGCCAGGCCACCGCCGTCTTCCAGTCCTCGCCCCACAGCCAGACCCCGAGCATGGTTGGCAGGAAATAGCAGAAGATCAGTTTCAGCTTGATGAAATGTCTAGTTGGGAAAATGTAGACTGTTACGGCGATACCAGCAACGCTCTGCTAAGTTATTCGCACAACAGAGTTTATTACATTCAACGCGGTGGAGCATTTTACATTGCCAAAGGAAATTGAAATGAATGTCTGTACTATATTGATATTTTATACGTCATCTGCAGGGAATTCCGCAGTAGAAGTATAAATGCTAAGTTAAGTAAATACAATCCTTATTATGGGTACGTACTGTTTAAATAAATGAATTTTATCGTTTTTGGTGTTCACTCCAGCACCTCCTACACAAAAAGTAAAAGTAGGTTTAATTGACTCTGACCAAAAGTTCCCTCACAATAACGCAAAAATATTTTAAAAGTCTTTTCTATACTCGACCTCTTGACTATCTACCCCCACTGAAAGCAAAACATGCTCGATCAAAGTCACAAGTCAAAATGTCTTATTCAAATTAACTTAATAATTAAGCACTTTAGAATCGTCTATACTATAATATTATCCTACCACCCAGTTTCAGACTTTTTAACTGACAAGAAGAACGGACGCAAGAAACTCAGAAAAAAATATAAAAATTAAAAAAACCCGCCTGCATAAAAAGACAAGTCCACTGAAAAGATGGAAACAAGATTAAATATTAAAGGCAACATAATAACATGCAGTCGGAGGCATGCATTAAGAAAGTGACGTTATGAATGATTTGAATTACTATATGCCTCTGACTGCATGTTATTATGTTGCCTTTAATATTTAATCTTGTTTCCATCTTTTCAGTGGACTTGTCTCTTTATGCAGACGGGTTTTTTTTTAATTTTTATAATTTATTTTTTTATTTATATCCTTTTAGTTATTATATATTACGGTCTTGGTATACCTTTTTGAAATCCTTACAATAAGCCCTTTAATTTGACACCCATATTACAGTATTCTAAAAAAAAAAAATTTTTCCCACTACGTATATTAGTACCGTACAGCCGCCATGTTGTTTTTTTTATAACGCCACCTTCTTAAGAACACTTGGGCTGATGAGACAAATCTAACGATATCTTAATTACAGAAATCCATTCAGCCGTTTGAAAGATATGAGGTAATAAAGAATATTACATACAAACACACATACAAACATACTTACATAGTTACATACAAGATACGCGCGAAAAACATAACTCTTTCTTTGCAGTCGGGTAAAAAGTAATGATATCTAGAAACTCATCTTCTGAAGAAGCTAGTTACTTACCTATCATAGAATCTCAAAATCGGGTCTCCCTCTATATCAGCCATGTCCATCTGCTGTCCGCGGAGCATCACCTCCTCGTTCTTCTTCATCATGAGCCAGCCGACGTGGGAGAAGAACAGCCCTCGGTTCGCATTGTGGGGGTCTGCTTCAGTGTCGCTGTACTTGTGGTGCACCCGGTGATCGCGCACCCATTGGTATAAGGAGTTCTGTTGGAATTTGAATAGTATGAACGAACACAGAATATAATAATAGTGGTATGAAGACGATAATCCCCCCAGATTCTCAAAAAGACAGATTCTCATATTTAAGGTTAGATTCTCAAAAGGACAGGAGTACCTACACGTAAGCAGATAAAGAGAAAAATATGGAGAAGGTTTAACCCTATGATAGGCTTATATCAGTGTGGCGCATCAAATAGCACTGTGGATGCTAAAATCTCAAATTTTTAAAGATGCTAATAGGGAAGTTTCCATTTTTTAAATTTTCTTTACAAAACATCACATTAAGTTTGCAATGAAACCCAGTAATTTTTTTTTCAAATATCTCTGAAAATTACGAAATTATAGGACTTTTCCTTTCCGTTAAAAAATTAATGGTGTGACGTCATGCGTACCTATTTTACGGAGCTGCCACGGCAGGGCCCAGCTTGCTTTTGTTTACTAGTGTAGCAGAGCTGCCAGATTAGGAATTTTTCCCGCGATTTTGGGTAAAATAGGGAAAAAAGAATGCAATGCGTTCGCCAATTGAAAATGGTAAGTACTTTCTCCTCATGTTTTTAAACGTTTAATCGGGTACAATAAATTCCCATTTTGGGTATCAAAAATACTAAATATAGCGTACTGAAATATTAAGTGGGCGACGGACTGAAACGACTAAAAGAATTGAAAAAGGGTGACTTTAAAATACCAACTGAGTAACTAGTTATTAGAACGGGCGACCAAATATATATTTGGGCGACAACCTTAGGGCACACAAAACATAAAAAAATGACATAGGTATATTTTATTTAAAAAGGCGACTATTAATCTAATCAAGATGACAAAAATACTATGTTGGGCAAAAGGGCTCACAAAAACAAAAAGAAGCTTCCTAATAACTAATTGGTGCACAGTCGACAGCAACATTAAGCGGGATAAGAGCGGTCACGACAACTCAAAACAGCAATATCTCGAAAAGTACTCATCTCAGACTGATAGTGTCTTTGAAGAAATGAAAGGTCTTGATGAGATCTTCATCTTCATTTCATGAATTTCTTTTATCTTTCTATCCATATATGTAGTTGTTGTTTTTTCAGACTTTGGAAACTTCCCTATTGTTAACTCTTTGGTATGAAGGAATATTGTAAATAGAATAAATTCCATGGAGCAAATTACTCTTAAAAAGGGAATGGGGTACAGCTTGACCATAAAGAGTTGACAAAAATTGAGGGCGCCACTTTCTATTTAAACACGTCAAAATCACGAATAAATTGGCAACACTTACTAAATTTTGTACTGAAAAATTTTAGTTCCATTTTATTTAATTTCAACTCTTTATGGTCAAACTGTAGTTAAGGCGCGTTCCCACCTCTTCTATTCTATGATCTATTTCATAGAACGACTCTTTCTATATAGAAAGGAAAGTCGAGCGTTCACACTATTCTATCAGATAGATTGATGATCTGTTTGGGCTGAGTTGGATGCAGAGCGACTAAATATGGCGCCGAATTCAAGCGTTGCTCAAGCGCATTATTCGCGCTCTGTGTAATATTACGAGAAGAGGTTGGAAATATACTCTAACGGCATAAAAAAAGGTTTTTTAATTTTAAGTCTTCAACCGTTAATCCCGGGATTGACTTATCTTCCTTCAACAATTTGAAGGCCCGATCACGCGTAATTTTATCCTTATATTCAGTCGATTTAATATTCCACAGGCACTCATACTTCCTTTAATATTCTAAAAGCATTAAAATATCACTATCGCTCTATTTATATGGCACTTTTTTGCTGTTGAAGAGGCAAGGCAGGACAAGTGTGCAATAGACTGCGTACCCGCTGCGACTGACGTTCACACGGTTCTATTGCTGGTCTATTCTATATAGAATAGAATCAAAGTTGAAGGTAGTTTAATATTGAGCTTCTATTTCTAGCGACTATTCTATCCCATAGAAAACCAGTTCACATTGATCTATTTAATAGATTCTAGCAAATAGATCATAGAATAGAACAGGTGGGAACGCACCATTAGATATTGGATTTTGACAGTTGGATGTCGATAGAACGCTATATCACGTGATATACACCATCATTTTGTAGTCATTTTAATTAACTTAAGGGATTGTTCTACTAATGAAACTAAACATTTTTGCCAAAGAAACATGGGTCGAAAAACGACAAAAAATTTTGACTTTCCCATACTAATACAATGTTTTAACTGTCTAGTTAGTATGGGAGGATCGAATTTTTTTGTCGTTTTTTGACCCATGTTTCTTGGGCAAAAATGTTTAGTTTCATTGGTACAACACACCCTTAAGTTAATTAAAACGACTACAAAATGACGGTGTATATCGTGTTTTGTCGGTCATGCTAGGGCAGTTCTATAGACAATTAGACATCATACCTGTCCAGCGCTGGCGAAACACAACAGGAAGAACAGCTTCAGCGGCAGCTTGACCTTAAACGCTCTGTGGGTCCACAGACGGTGCGCACCGCCCGTGATTCCGAATCCTGACGCCACGTACATTATAGCGGCTGAAAAAAACGATTATAAATATCAATCTGTGTAGAACAAATAGCCAGTTCCTCAGTGGTGAGGATTCCGGGAGTAGTGCGCTTCCACCTTCGGCCTTATCGTCACTAAACATCTGGTGAAATGAAGGTCAAGCACATCCGTTGTGCATAAAAAAACCCCTTTGCCTGTCCTTGTCCCAATTCGTAATCGGGCATCGATACGGCCACGACCGACCCGTGGCAACTAGTTATTCTGTGCCAGTTGCTCACACCTTTTTAACACACCAGTGTGACTATTAGCTTTCTGTGCTATTAGTAAGTCCTTTTCTACTTTTCTTTCCTATCAGCCGTTATTTTACCATTCATTCGCTGCCCGTTGCTCACACCTTTTTACCACATCAGTGTGACTATTAGCTTTCTGTGCTATTAGTACTTAAGGCTGGCCCCAGACCTACCGGTTCCGTTTCTTTGCTTTGCTGTGCTACCTTGCTTGAAAGACCGCCGGCCAACCAGGGTAATTTTCAGTCTATCGCATTTTGGGACTAGACCAAATTGGCAAGATAGCCATTAGCTTGGTTTTATCAAATATCATCGCCTGGATTGCAAAGTAGGAAGCTCTTAGGAGATATGCCACCCTGAACATGGACTCCGATCGTTAAAAATAACTCGATCGCTTATTTATACAAGATGTTTGGTAAAGCCTTATAAAACTGAATATGGTAGATAGGGACCATAATAAAACTGAACAACTTTTACTATGGGACCAAATCTGAAATCGCGAAAAAAAATTAACTGTTTCATACATTTTGATAATTTCGTTATTAATTTTTGTATAAAACAGCAGTTTTTTTTAAAAACGAAAACTAAAACTTCTCATCGCACCCCAGACGACGATATTTGATAACACCAAACTAATGGCTATCTTGCCAATGTGGTCAGGTCAAAATATGCGATAGATTGAAAATGAGCCTCTTGGCCGGCGGTCCATGGTAGAACAGCAAAGCAAAGAAACGGAACCGGTAGGTCTGTGGCCAGCCTAAGTCCTTTTCTACTTTTCTTTCCTATCAGCCGTTATTTCACCATTCATTCGCTTTACACTCATTAATCTTTTGTCTATCTTTCTATCCATCTTCGTGATCAAGAAGCTTATTCTTGTTCGTGATGTTCTACGGTCGGCGCAATGCGTCATACAATTTTTCATTCTCCCCTATATGAGCTAAATATAATCGTTCACCCTGTTTACGGTCACATTATTATTTTTCACATATATCTTTCTATTTTTTTGCTGTATTCCTTAACTTCTATTCTCACTTTCCTACTTATCCATTATTATAAATCAAAGTCAAGGTATTGGACGGTGTCTTAGCACAAACTAATCATTAGGTAGGTATACTACCACTGGATGCGGGCAGCGCAGGACCGATCGTAGTGGAGATCCTTGGGGGAGGCCTATACTGATGATGATGATGATGAATCATTAGGCCTTCCATACTTAAGGAAGGCCTGTGCTGTGCCCCACTACAGCGAAGACTTTAAAAATGGCAAACGATAATTTCACAAACAAGTTTGTTTTTTATTTACAAGGATTATATACCACTTAACTTAACCTCTAACTTTGCACCATAATGAAAACTCAATTAAAAATGTGAAGATCGACTCTACTAGTTACTAAACAGTGTCAGAAAAACTTACCAAACACTAAAGTCTGCCATTTCACAGGAAAAGCGTAATGATAGCACCAGTAAACGCCAATGATGTGGTACAAAGTGATCCCAATGAAGCTTGGCCACTTTATGTTGTTTTTGAACCCCAAGCTTTTTTCAAACGACCGCAATATTTCACTTCGGGACAACCCCGGGTTGGTATCAACGTCCTTCATATTCTGGCATTAAAACATAAAAAATACACATTTATGCCTGCTAATATGAGCACCGATCTAGTCGAAAACAGGTATCACTTTGATTTCGATTCGATTTAACGAAATAAAAATAATGTTAAATAAAATTTGTTGGGTCAGTAAGGTCACTTTGAATTGTCAACGATTGTTTTGTTCGACAATCGTTTCACAAGAATTTGTATTGATTAACATACATTTAGTTACGAAAGGAAAATTACCTACATATTGCTGATGACGATTTATTACTGTATTTTGAATTCAATCGTTGACTTGTACAGGGTACCATACCATACCCGGGTAGGTACCACAAAAAATTATCACCACAAAAAAGTTGAAAATAAAAAAGCCTTTAAAAAAAAGTAAAACCTCCTTCAAAAACCTAAAAATAAAAACCGTTTCAAAATAATAAAAATTAAAAACCCGCCTGCCGCCCATATAACTCAAATCATTCATAACGTCACTTTCTGTATGCATGCCTCCGACTGCATGTAATAATGTTGCCTTTAATATTTAATCTTGTTTCCATCTTTTCAGTTGACTTGTCTTTTTGTGCGCCTGCTCAAAAAGACAAGAAAGGGTTTTTAATTTTTAATTTTTTAATTTTATTTATTTCTTTTTAGTTATTATTTATTACAATCATGATATACCTTTTTGAAATCCTTATAATAAGCCCTTTAATTTGACACCCATATTGCAGTATTCTAAAAAAAAAAAATTCTAAAAACAGCCGCCATGTTGGTTTTTTTATAACGCCACCTGGGCTGACGAGACAAATCTAACGATATGTTAATCATGGAAATCTGTTCAGTCGTTTGAAAGATATGAGGTAATAAAGAATATTACATACAAACAAACAAACATACATACATACAAGATACGCGCGAAAAACATAACCCTCTTGCAGTCGGGTAATAAAGTTGTCCTCCATCCAGCCCCACCCGACCTCAATAGAAGTTTTTTTTTAAATGAAATGCGTGTTGGTGATTTTGATATTATTTCTTGCTTTTTAGAGCTATTTGATTTTGAAGCTGTTTTTATTTTTAGGTTTTATTATGTTAAATTTATAGTATACAAAAAAAATCAAAGCTAGCCTGAACCAATTTTTTACCTATAGATAGTAGTTCGTCCTTGGTGGACAAAGGCTGTCCCAAAAAGCTTGTTTTCGGGAATCACAAATATTTTTATAAATTATACCAGTTTCATGTTACAAAGAAACATTTCAAAGTAAGATTTCCGTCTTGTTCTTGAAAAGCCTGGAAACTAGAAGTGGGTGGTTACTTTTATTTTGTACGAAATATTCCATTCTCTTTGTATCCGTTTATTTATAGTCTTAGAAACACGGCATCATTTTGAATGTAATTTTAATAGCTCAGCTCTACAATAAATCTTTAATGTTTTTGCCTAATCCAAGTATTTTTTTTTACTTTAAGCATCCCTTATACAACGTGTAACGCAAAATGAGAAAACCGTTTCTTACACGGATAAATAGGATTTCTTAAAACAAGATATTTTGTCTCATATATAGGGAAACAAATATATTATTGGTTCAATGCAATTTTACTTTGGGATGTATTTAATAGCACTTTAAATTTGATGAAAACAGCTATAAAATTGTATATCAGCACTTTAAAATAATAATGGACCTATAATTTAATATTATCACTACAAAAATAATGGTTTGCACTTTAAAATAATAATAGATCTATAATTTAAAATTATCACTACAAAAATAATGCTTGCACTTTAACTGTGTCGCAACCATTGGTCCCAACTCCGAAACCATTTAGTTTCTGTCCAACCATGTCAGACTGACCACCATCTGACCACTGTTAAAATGAGATGGAAAGATGAAAACAACTTGTGGCATGATGCATAATTATACGCCATCAGATCGTTCACAATGGAATCTAACCTCCTCCTGGGCTCCTCTCTCGCTGCGCCCGCTCGTCGTCGCACCTAGACGTCTGTTTACCAGTGCTAAAGTTATAAAATTAATATGTAAAGTGCAAAGTATTAATTTTAAAGCTAATCAATTAAATTGTATAGTGCAAAGTATTAATTTTAAAGCTTAGCATATTTATAGTGGAAACCATTATTTTTATAGTTCATTCAATAAATTTTGAAGCTAAACATTTTAAATGTTACTATTCCTTAAAAGAATTTTTCGACGATTCATCTATGTGACTTTTGTATATTGATTATCCTACTTTATTATTTAATGACGAATATTAATGAGTATAAATTTACCTGCTTTTAATGAATGTAATGGATGGATTTTATTTTAGAGTTCATTTAATGATTTATTTTATATAATTTAATAAATTTGATGTGACATCTGATATTAACTTAATTTTTGTGACGTTAAATTTTTTATTAACGACAATGTATGTATAAATTTATTATTTTAAAATTTTTCCTTTTTGCAGTGCCCTTACAGGGTTCTTGTGTGAACTTGCTAGCTCATAAGATCTTTTTGTACTACCACAAGAATAGCAAATAAATGACTATTAACTATTAAAGTGTGTTACATTATTTTTAAAGTGCATTTTATATTCCCCTTTTACTTTCTTTCAAGAGTAAATTGCTTTGAACGAAAGTAAATAGCATTGAACCAAGAAAATATTTCTTCCATATAGAGCCATCTGGGCGTAAGTCTGGATAAGGCCAAAATAGGTTTTTTGATCCATTAATCTACGATTTTTCTTAGCTACAAGTGCATCTTACCCGTTTTTTTGTACGATCTATAGTTATAAAATTACATCAGTCTATAAGGGCTTATGTATATGCTGTAGTGCGAGCTAGGTGAGCTTAACTATACATCAGTCGTTTTGGCATTTGGACACTATACTACCTAATTCAGTCAACTAGACCTATGTCATATGACGCCTAAATGACGCTGGACCCACATGTAATTCTGTGTAGACATATTTCGTCATACGCCTTTATCGCTCGCAAGTAATGAAGAGAAAAAGAGATGGGAATACTTCGCACGCTGGATGAGTAACAAGGACAGAGTCATTGTTTTGTTATTTTTTGCCATTTGTTGACAAGATCGCAGCATGGGCGTTTTTTACCGGTTATAAGAGATGTTATTTAGTGAAAATTGTAGGGTTTTTTGTAAAAAACCCTTTTAAAATTAAAATTTTGTAAAATAAACGGGAAACACAGACTCAAGCAAGGAGTTCCACTTTCTAGCGGTACGGATGATAAAATTTTAATCAAAACGCTTAGTGCGAGCCTTTGGAATATCCACCAAAAACGTGATTCGTACGTCTTCTGGTTGTCCGATGGAAGAAGGGAGATGGCAGAGTTTGGTTGTGCCATTCCGATAAAAACCGATAAACTTGCAACCTTACGTCTATGCCCGAGGATTTTGAGCTTATTACAGAAAATATTGTCATTGCCGATGAGCTTCTTGGCCCTCTGCTTAATGGATTCAAGCGTCTGGAGCTGGCATTTGACGGAGCCATACCCCGCTATCGAACTTGCGCTTGGTATATATTGAGCAGCTGTTCCGGCGTGAAGTACTTTTTCACCTATGCCAGAATGTCAAACTGTTTAGACAACTGTGCTTTATTCTCAATGAAAGAGTCAATATTGAGTGTTGGAGTCAATGACATTACGAAAAGCTCTAGTTGATTTGTAATCAGCACGGATACACCTCGGAAAATAGGAGCCAAGTCGAAATCACTAATTTTAGCAAAAAACAGAGTACATACACACCTGGGTTGTTGATGGATTGAACCTGACCAGTGACCCGATTAGCATCGCCCCACTCGGAGACTACCTGCAATGACAGGTTCATGCGTCTGACCATCGCCTTCCTAAGACACTAGACCTTCTACACCGGCTTGAGCATAGCTCTCTACAACGGTGCTGTCTCATCTGCGTACCCCAAAATACCGGGTATTAGCAGGAACAGCGTTGCAGAGAGTAGAGTACAGATCCCTGAGGGACTCCGCCATTGATAGCCAACTAATCGGACGAGCATCCATCAATGACAACTCGAATCGACCAATCTCTCAGGAAGTCCTCCTCTCACAAACCGGTGGGAAGTCCGTATGATGAAAGCTCGTCAGTAAGGTTATAATGCTACACCCTGTCAAAAGCTTTCGGGATGTCAAAAGAAACGGCGAGCGCCTCTCCATACCTACCTTTCGATGGATTCGATGGCTGGCGTATGCTAGAAGATCTCCAGTTTTGGTGAAACGCGTATTGTCGGTCACTGAGTAGGTCGTTTGTTTTTAGATACAATATGAGCCTATGGTTCAGTACACGTTCCATTATCTTACGAAACCCAAAATGGTCATGTAATTAGAAGGGTCGGCGCGACTACCCTTTTTAGGCACAGGTTGCACGTTAGCCAACTTCCATGGCTTTGGAACTTGTCCCTTTGCCATAGACCAGTGGTTCCCCATTAGTTCTTATTGTACCCTCCCCCTCGTTCCCACAAAAATGATATATACAAAAATAAAAAACCTTGCTAATATAATTCTTAGTTTAATAAGAGATTGCTCCGCGTACCCCTTTGATGCAACCTCGTGTACCTTTAATTGGGAAACAAACACTGCCATAGACAATCTGGTACAGGCGTGTTAATACCGGAGCTAGCTCAGGGGCGCAAGTCCTAATAACTATGGCTGGTATATTATCCAGAACACTGGCTTTATTCATGGATCAAGCAATGCTTTTTTTGTACTTCTGATGCGGATTTAAAATCATTAAAATTCCACAACTTGGTAAGCCCGACGGTACAGCATTAGCAGGATCTAAACGCGAACACGGCAAATCAATTGGCAAATAAATCTGCCTTTTCCTTGACGGTATGCGCCAAAGATCCGTCTGGTTTCCGTAAAGGAGGCATTGAGGGACAGCAGAAGTTGACCTCGACAGATTTTGCCAGATTTTTTTAAGAAACAAGTTTTCCCTATGCGGAGCTTGGCGGCTTTGTTAAAGGCTTTCTTCTTTTCACGTATATTTCTAGCTTTACAGGGTCGAGCATCAACCCATGCAAGATATGCCCCATGTTTCGACGCTACTACATCTCTATATTTGGCATAATACCAAGGGTGAACTTTGTTAGATAGAGGCATGTTAGAGAAGGGTATAAAAATACTCCATACCCTGACGAAGCAGAAGGGTCACAGCATCCGTGCAAGCTGAGGGATCGCTGGAAGAAAAACATACCTGCCGCCATAGATAAGTCACAAGAAAACATCGTATTTCTTCCCAATCTTCCGACTTGTAACGCCCCGTATCCATCGGGAGCCTTTTGAGCTTGGGTCGGGCGAAGAATACACCGACACCGACTCCATCACATAATGGTCAGAGCTACCAAAGGTGAAACCGACACCGAGTAATGGTCCGGGTCTGATGTCAAAAGAAGGTCCAAGAAATTTGGTGTGTGCCCGTCAATGTCTGGTATTCTAGTGGCTTCTTAGACCAGCTGGGTGATGTCTGGCGTCAAGGCTAGCTTACGTATTTTATGACCAGCGTGGTCGTTTCATTAATAAGTGAAAACAGCCAGTCCTCGTAATGGTCATTCAAATCTCCCGGAACCACTAGTTGAGCGGATGGATATCGCTGTAGGGCAACATCTGCCTTCTCAATAAGTAAGTTGGTTAGCCTTGTAGTCTTAGCGTCTCCCATGTGCCAGCTATAGACAAAAGCATAGAGAATTTTCTGTAAGCCAGTGTTCACTAGAACCCTGATAATGGAAAGGGTGGTATCTTCAAGATCAACGGAAATGCTGATAATAAATGTCATGTGCGTGCAAACATGCTCACATCACAATTCAGTAATTAGTTTCGACTTTTATTAAATTTGGAAAGCTTGCTAGTTAAAAAGTACTAAATCACTCTTTCAAAACTCACTACTGTTCAGTGACATTTAGGCATAACTATATGGTACACATAATAGGTATAGTTGGAACAGCTAAGGCAAATAGGCTTATTTTGAGTATACGCCAATGATTTTTAAACGACTGTCTAAAAAATGAGAACCAAAGAGACTGATCTTATAATTACGTCCAGCTATAGAAGTCAGTTTTATCAGAGAATTTTCGAAGCATATAGATGTATTCTGATATAAGATAATATAACTGTGGTTTTCTAAAGGCATAAAGGCGTATAAAATAATTAAGCCGCTGTAACTTCAGAAATTTTCGAACCACAATGGCGTATATTTGTTTTGTGTCCTTATGAGTCTTAATTTTGGATGCGATAAAGGCGTAAAACCTGACTTTACCTAAAAACACTATGTTTTCTGCTAAAAACTAGCATTAAATCGATACATAGGAGCATTCGTGTGTGCGTAGATATATGCATTATATTAAACAAGAGCTTTTTTAAAAAAATACACAGTACTCGTCCTGTGATATTAAAACAAAACTTTCTTTTGGCTCCCTTGAAAAGTTACAAAAATAGAGTTACGCCCAGATGGCTCTATATAGAAGATTTGTTTCCCTATATTATGAGACACAAAATATCTTGATTTAAGAATCTTTTCTTGTTTTAAGAAATCCTTTTTTTCTGTGAGTTGGCCCCATGGTAATCTCATTTTGCGTTAATTTATTAACACGTTGTACGTACAGGTATCATATACTTTTAAAGGGAATTTTATTTGTTTTTTTTTATCCTTGCTGAAGCAAACTGCTTGATCTGGGAATCTTGAACTTTTCACAAAAAGTCACAAGTTACAGCACAGTTTCTTGTGAATTTCTCAGGCTCTAAAAGTTTTATACTTTTCCGATAATGGTGCTAGATCTTAAATTTGAATTGAGGACGACAAACAAACATTTTCTCCAAGAATATGCTTAGTATTCAGAACTTTTGCATCAAAACATCTCAATTGCAGGCGAATCACAGATACGTTGCAACGGAAAATGAAAATCCAACAAACTTGAAATTATGAGCTTGTTAGTAAGATGCGATATTAACCTCAAGTTACTTAGAAGGGATCAAATATTAATTAATGATACTTAATTATACAACGTGTAGGTAACAAAACAACCCCTTAATTGACCGAATATGGTAGATAGGGACCATCAAACTATGAGATCGTGAAAAAAAATATCAGCTGTTTCATACAAAAATTAATACCTATCGAAAATATCAAATTGTATGAAACAGCTAATTTTTCCCGAGTTCAGTGTCAGTTGGTCTCATTAGTAAACGTTGTTCAGTTGATGGTCCCTTCTACCATTTCGGCATTAGGTGTTTTTTGTAACACGTCGTATAATAATATAATGTAGTACCGGACAACACACTATTAATTTGGTCCCAAACGAGACAGCTCTTGACAATCATTTTAAGGCGGCTCGGTACAGCTAAGGATTGACTCTACATTACTTTGCAAGTCATTTACTACCGACACGAGATTTTCATAGGACTGGTAGTTACGGAGGAGATGCACAGAAACAGAGGCTAAGTAGGGTGAATATGCCTATTACCAGCCCCCCCAAGGATTTTTCAACTTTGAATCTCTGTTGTTGCCACAATTGCTATCTTAAAAATATTGTTGATACAGTTTTAGGTAGGTTGATTCATCTTTATTACGAAAATAGTACTTAGTTTCACGTAGTTTTGTGGAAAAAAAAATAGAGAAGCGTTTAAATGTCCGAAGGGCGAAAAAGCCTAAATCCAGCCGCCTTTGCCCTAATATCAGCCGCTTTGCTCCCTAATTCCAGCCGGGTACAGGGTGTTCTAAAATAATACAACCATGTTAGTATAAAATAAAATAAAATATAATTTGGTAACTCTCAATAGTGATAATAAAACACTAAAGGCTATAAATTGTGATTCCCATAGCAAGTCATTGAAACTTACACCTCTCCTGTAGATATTAATCAATTTAGAATATACATATATTGAAAATGGCGTAACAAAAAGTGAACTTTGATTTAATAAACATATAATCAACGAGTATGAAATCGTTTTAATTATTTGAAACTTTTTTAAGCGTTTTCCAAGACGTGGAATTCAATATACATTTTTTTTATATTGAATTTATTTTCTGTTTCTATGAGTGAAGAAAAGTATGATTTTAATTATTATTACTTTTTTATTTAATATTAAAAAAGAAAAAAATATATTAAAATCATATTTGAGAACACACTGTATATTGCCGTAAAGTTAGATGACCGGCTGGAGTTAGGTTCTCATACATATCCTAATATCAGCCCCTAATTTGCAGAACAAATAACTTAGGAAATGAACATTATTCACCCGGCTGTAATTAGGTCATTGGGTGCAGGGTTAGTAGTTCTAGTGAATAGCACTACAAATTCCAACTTTGAGACGAGCAAATTAAGATGAATTTGATTTCTTAAACGAAAGTTAAATACCCAATACCAGCCCCGGCTGATAATAGAAAGTTCTTGAAAATCACCCAGTCAAACTCCAGCCCCCCCAATTTTTTTCGAAATTAGTAAATTTAATTACAAACTAGTAATGTCAAAACGCTATATATCTAATCTATTACTAGTATCAAAGCTTAAAACCTAAAAAAATTGCATCTTGCCTTCGTAAACACACTTCCCAAAGTTCGCATCGATCGATATTTTATGCTGTTTTTCAAACATAGTCACCTCTACTCGGTCTTGGTGAACATTATTGCTCGTTGTGTGAATTATAGGTGACGTGACGGGGTAATAGTGATTTTAAAAAGGTAGAGGATTAACTAGGGGTGTGGCTCCATTAAAGAGTTTCCGATTTTTATTGTTTTTTAATTAAAGCAAGGCAAAATCTTTTGGGGGCTGGTGTTAGGGGGAGGGGCTGGAGTTAGGCATATCCACCCTACCTACTCGATTTTATTTAAGAGATTTTTGGCATTATTTAAAATATTTATATGAAAATCTGAAACATGGAATCGAGAGGCAAAGTGTTGAAGATTCTTATGGTATATTTACTTTGTTTTAATATTCATCGAATAAAGAGGAGATCGAGATTGAAAACCTACTAAAAACACTTTTTGCTAGTACCTATAACCACCTTAAAGTAGAAAATAAAGTCTAGTTGAAGTTGCTTAGTTATTTTTTAAACAAAGTAGCCGGCTTTGGTTCTTTGCAAAAAAATAAATGCGAAAAAGTCGCAGAGCTAAGCTAAGTTAATTACGAGTTGGCACCGTCGAAGAGTAACGGGCCGTGACGCCGATTTACGAGCCCGCTGATAAACTCATAACGGGGTCATATGAGGGGTTAATATCAGCGGTTATCGCGTAAAAATAGCTGTTATATTTATACTTGGTTTTGCGACTGAGCTGTATTAAGTATACTAAGATCTGGCCCCAGAAATAGGTGGACAATTTACAGAGCGACGAAATCCCTCTAGTTAGTTTGCCATACTATCATTTTTAACAGATCCGAGCACCTCGCAGATTTTCAGTGGTGGGGGTAGGAGTGGTTGAGCAACAAAGGGGCTGAAAAAGCGATTGAAGGTGTACAATTAGATTACAGAGCTAAGAAAGAAATACAGAGCTCTGGATTTGGTGTGGTATAACAGCAAGCCAATCATGTATCTAAAGCGAATATAACATTGCCAGGATTTTTCAGAACCTATTTCTGGGGCTAGCTCTTAGTCCATATCGTTACTAGAAAGTTTTGGATCATGTAGTGTAGGGGGATATTTCACGGACTTAATGATAAAGAACGTTTTATTTTAAGGCAGAAGAAATATTATTTGGAATCCCATATTAATTTTGGAATTAATATGGGTTTACTTCTAATGAACGAATATTGATCTTTGTTTTCTGTGTTCCAGATTGATACGTAATTAGTTCAACACAAGTTTTTCATTTATCCATTTCCTTCTGTGACCAGGAGCTGATCATGAACTTGTTGTTTTGACGACGTAACGTTCCATCGATGTCGGATGTTCTATGATTTTGCGGAAAGGTTCTTGAATGGCGACCGCGCACCGGACTATACCCAGCAGTGGGTGTTGTGCGGCTGATATGGTGATGTCATGGAGGTGTATTGGGTACGTAACTTTATATTCCTAACGAGTATCTCATGATCAACAACCAGTGACAGAAACCTAATACGTGAACGTAAATAATTACACGCGATGACACGAGAGTCTGACTGGGAACGAGACGGCGATTTACTGCTTCCCCCGTTGATAACAACGTAGTAGTACCGCCATAGTATAAATGAATACCAGTAGGTAATGTGTTCACTTATATCTTTGAAATAATCACCTACTGTACCTACGTGTAGGTTAGCAGCCTACACGCACTAGGGATATCTACTGATTGTAGAGACTTGTGTTTGAAAATGAAAACATCAATACACAAAACAATATTAAGTGGCCAATAATTTCGTGTCTTTTTATTGATCAAGCGAGTGCGAAACGTATCCGTTTCAACTTGGGTAAAAATGCTTTCGCATGTGTGTCTGGCTGGTTCACTTCTACAGGTCACATTTCTCAATAGATTCTTGTAAAATTTTGTGAGCAGGTTCGATAATTATGTGGAATTTTGTACAGTATTTTGAAATTTTTCAAAATGGCGGAGATATTTCAGCCTTTTAGATTTCTTTTTTCAAAAATATGTCAAAACTTTTTTGTTACCCTTATTAAGAAGCACAAACTTCAAGGGGTTGGGAATGTGAGGGGGTGGAAAATCTTCCCAAATCACAAGTGCATTGTATAAAGACGGAACACTGAAACTTATTTAAACTGTGGTGATACCGTCACCGACCCCGCAGATATACGCGATAAATCAACGAACACAACCGCCGATTTGATCTCCCATCCTTTAGAAATTCTTTAATATTTTGCTGATTACAACCATTGTTCAGTGTTCTGACGGCCAGTTTGTCAACATTAATTAAAAATCTAGTTAATAATAAAAAAAAAACTTTCATCTGTTATATTTACTTTAATTCTACTCTTACAAGAAATTGTGGTACGGACTGGTATCTCTATGCGTTAGTAAAAACTTCGACGTCATCTTAGAGCACCAACGTCTGATGACGTCACAGTTTTTACTAACGCTGAGGGCTGAGCAAGAAGCTTATACCCCCAATGGAGATTGCACGGCCATATGTCATCGTGAAGATTGAAAAAAGGTCCTTTAGTGACGTGACGGCTTATTGCTATCTCTTTCTTTAGTGTTACAATACGTTTTCGTTTCTCACGAACGAACGAACGACGAACAACGAACACGTATTGTAACACTAAAGAAAGAGGTAGCAATAAGCCGTCACGCCACTTAAGGAGCTTTTTTCAATCTTCACTATGACATATGGCCGTGCAATCTCCATCGGAGGGAGGTATAAGCTTCTTGGGGCTGAGGTACAAAGTAGACCACAGAACAAAGAAATCATTTCTGCCTATAGCCAATTTTTGTAAGAGTAGATACTGTAGTTATTCCTTGTCTCTGTTTACTGTTTTGTCTTTTTTTTTGTTCTAGTATTTCTCCCATCTATTCAGTGCCTCTGTTACAAAAGGATCTCTAAAATAGATTTGCCCGATTGTAAATACAAATGTCGTAAATTCCAGCGAGCGTCCCGGCCTGGTATGTGGAGCAATTAACTGGTAAGTGCGCCAATGGCGAGAAGGCCCGATTTACGACCAGCCTTCTGATAAAGACGTAAACGGGCTGTGAACGCCCCGCTGATAATATTCGCCTGTTATTGTTTCTCGTCGCGGTTGCAGCTGGGGACACCATATTGTTCAAGAATTTAGGGAAAAATAATAATAGAGTAAACATCATCATGTACCTATAATTTTGAATCAACCTCGCGGGCCCGATGACTGCAAATGCAGCGTGCCTTATGCCTGTTTCATAGGCTCAGTAAATGGCAGTACAGTAACCCAGCCCAGCGCTGATTTGCTACTGGGCTCGTGCAGACACTAGTTTCAACCCAGTCCAGTGCTGACTTCTCTCGCTCGCAAGTCAGTCCAGTACGACTTAATCCCGATCCCTACATCATGTAGGGTGGATATGCCTAACTCCAGCCCCCCCCCCCTAATACCAGCCCCCAAAAGTTTTTGCTTTGCTTTCATTAAAAAACAGTGAAAATCGGAAACTGTTTGATGGAGCCACACCGCTAGTTAATCCTCTAAGTTGGAAAATCACTATTAGCCGGTCACGTCACCTACAACTCACACAACGAGCAATAATGTTTACCGAGACCGAGTAGAGGTGACTATGTTTGAAAAACAGCATAAAAGCTCGATCGATGCGAACTTTGGGAAGTGTGTTTACGAAGGCAAGATGGAATTTTTTTAGGTTTTAAGCTTTGATACTAGTAATAGATTAGATATATAACGTTTTGACATTACTAGTTTGTAATTAAATTTACTAATTTCGAAAAAAATAGGGGGGCTGGAGTTTGACTGGATGATTTTCAATAACTTTCTATTACCAGCCGGGGCTGGTATTGGGTATTTAACTTTCGTTTAAGAAATCAAGTTCATCTTAATTTGCTCGTCTCAAGGTTGGAATTTGTAGTGCTATTCACTAGAATTACTAACCCTGCACCCTATGACCTAATTACAGCCGGGTGAAAAATGTTTAATTCCTAAGTTATTTGTTCTGCAAATTAGGGGCTGGTATTAGGATATGTATGAGAACCTAACTCCAGCCGGTCATCTAACTTTACGGAAATATACAGGGTGTTCTCAAATATGATTTTAATTAAATTTGTTTTATATTTTAATGTTAGATGTAAAAAGTAATAATAATTAAAATCATACTTTTCTTCACTCATAGAAACAGAAAATCAATTCAATATAAAAAAATGTATATTGAATTCCACTTCTTGGAAAACGCTTAAAAAAGTTTCAAATAATTAAAACGATTTCATACTCGTTGATTATATGTTTATTAAACCAAAGTTAACTTTTTGATACGCCATTTTTAATATATGTGTATTCTTAATTGATTAATATATACAGGAGAGGTGTAAGTTTCAATGACTTGCTATGGGAATCATAATTTATAGCCTTTAGTGTTTTATTATCACTATTGAGAGTTACCAAATTATATTTTTTTTATTTTATACTAACATGGTTGTATTATTTTAGAACACCCTGTACCCGGCTGGAATTAGGGAGCAAAGCGGCTGATATTACGGCAAAGGTGGCTGGAGTTAGGGTTTTTCGCCCTTCGGACATTTAAACGCTTCTCTATTTTTTTCCCACAAAACTACGTAAAACTAAGTTCTATTTTCGTAATAAAGATGAATCAACCTACCTAAAACTGTATCAACAATATTTTTAAGATAGCAATTGTGGCAACAACAGAGATTCAAAGTTGAAAAATACTTGGGGGGGCTGGTAATTGGCATATTCACCCTACACGGTTACTGGGTCCAAAATTCCGAGTAGCTGCGTCCAGTCACTGACACCGTATAAACGAGCCCTTCAATCAAAGCACGGAGGTGCTCGAGATAAAATTGTATAAGTGACCAATAGCGGTCAATCTTTAGTCGCCGCCTTTGAAAGTCGTATCCTGACACTCCAGCCTGCCTAGCATGACCGATTTATATCGCGTGATATAGCATTTTATCGACACTCAACTGTCAAATTCCTTTGTCTTTTTGACAGTTAAACGTGATAAAACGCTATATCACGCGATATAAATCGGTCATGCTAGGCAGGCTGAGGTCCAAAATCGAATCAATCATATAAGTCCTTATTATGAATTGAATTATAAACACTCTTTTCGCATTCAACATGCGAATTTCATTTTGTGGTCTACTCAAAATTCTGTTGCATGTTGCAATGCATGGAAGATTTATTACTGACCAGTTTTTGAAATCCATTCCAGGTTCCATTTACGAACAGCCATTACTGAGACTGTGACAAATGTTACTGCGAATCTAAAACAAAACGATCGAAAAATACTTAATAATTTTGAAGTGTTAGTGAGATCACCTACTTTAAAAAGGTACAGGTGTGGGCTTCCTGTTATATAACACAAATATAGTAATAGTGGCGTCAGTAGGGTGAAAAATACGGCGTTTTGTGAACCAGAGAATTCCTTTGGTAGGACTGGTCCTTGGGACCCTAGGATGGATATAAGAAGTGGAGCCACCACGATTTTTGTAGTAAATTTTTTGAAGTTTTGGCTTTCAGCCCAATCTTGATAGATGTATTAATTGAGCTGCTATGCCCAGTTTGATATCATATTCGTATGAATTTAGGGTGTCGAATTCATTTTTGGATTCATATTTGCACGATTCAATTGTTAAACTTTTAAAAAAAATTAAAAACAAAAATAAATACGCATGATTAAAGAAACAAAAATCCATTAAATAAACAAATTGGAATATTTGAAAAAGAAAAATACCTCGTAAGAGCTCTATTATCCTTTTATTTTTAAAATAATAATAAAAGAATACTTTTTTGTTAGGTTAATTAAAAAAAATAACTTCGTTACCGTTGTAAGGAAGTTATTTTTTTTTTATTAAATATTAAAATTTTAAAAATCATATCAAAACTTGTTTGTGATAGGCTCAAATTGTAGCAAAATTAATTAGCTTTATAAAAATATAGAGTAAAGATACCTGAAAAACGCTTCCATAAGGTAGTTTTTTCGAAAATATTGAAACAAGTGCCAAGTTTTGCCACCAGTACAGAGTTTCCAAGGGTAAAAACTTGGGTAAAACTACTCTCAAGGTACCTAACTACATCTGAAAAAATCGTAGTTACATGCGCGCTTTTGATATTTGCCTTTTTATGTCAATATTGACTGGCATTTTTTGTTTTTCTAATAATTTACTGATATTTTTTAATTCTGCGTTATACTTTTTAAGTTTATTTCAAAACAGTTACATAAAAGTGTTTACTAAAATTTATTACCTTTCATTTGATACCCATATTATTATAATAAAAAATAATAATATTTCCATAGGTGTAAAAGAAATTGACGGCACGCGACAGTGAATTTTTTTTTCGCTGTTTATTGTTAGTAAGGAAATTTGTAAGTTAGATTTTTTCTAGTCTTCATTCTATAAGCTTTGTTAACGTATTTTTTGTTTGCAAATAAGAACATCGGTTTAATGTTTACGGTGACTTAAAGTAAAAAAATGTAGTTGAAAATATTGGTTATTATGTAATGTTTAGGAAACTTCTTAATAAATTGCATTTTTTTATACCAGAAATGAATTCTACGTCTTTGATTTATCCGAAAATGATACCAAACTTGGCTTAGTATCTAAACATAGGCAGTTATTAACCTCGGACTTCGTTAAGGCAGAATTCCCCCCTCCCCCCCACCTGCTTCAAAAATCCAGGTGGCTCCACTTCGTAAACCCATCTTAGGAACCCAAGGATCAATCCTACCGAAGGAAATCTTTGGTTAACGGATAGCCGTATTCTTCGTTTTTTGCCTTCTACGACTGGGGCTATTATAACCACATGGTGAAAAAAAATACAAATCAGAATAGGTAAATCCAACATGTTGCTTTCTTTTACTACAGTAAAGGGATGGGCAAAGAGTTAAAATAATCATCAAAAAGTATTTTGTTTTGCAGAATGCTAATGTCCAACAAGTATTCTGACCAGTCCCGCAGAGTTGGTGAGCCGGCATCACCGCTATAAATGCTCACGTCACATTGTACCGGTGGTCGATATAGTCAGTGGCACGAATCATGAATATTTTTCGACGGAGTGGGGATAAGTTCGCGCATGTGCTCTTGTGAGCGACCAATAGCGCGCGCCCCTCTCCCGCCGCCCGCGCCCCTCACCCCAACGCATACCCAAAATACGCATTCCGCGCAATCCCCACCCGATTTCATGATTCGTGCCACTGACCGTACAAGCAATGTAGTATGCTATTGAGTTAAGGCAAAGTTAAGGTTGTATTTTTAGAAGGGCTCATTTGTGGACAGTGGACAGAGACTTTCACATATCGTTAGTCCTGCAATATCCTGACCAGTCCCGCAGAGTTGGTGAGCCGGCAACATTCTGCATCACCCCTATAAATGCTCGTTAGGTCGCATATCCCGGTCAATGTGTGTAGCAATCTAGTTTGATATTGAGTTAGAGGGCCTCATGTGTGAATAGATAAACCTTTGAGAGCACTATGGGTGTTACAGAAACCGAAATATAATTAACTTGCATCACAATTTTGGTTAATGGTGTAAAAAGTTGGTGATTAAGATATTTATGCTGTTTTATTAATTAGACAGGTAGGTAGGTAGCACGTGGTAGTTTACCTAAGTATTGAAAATAAATACGGTGCCTGAAAGAGCTTTTATATTTTTTGACATACTATTATCTCTCTCTTGGCACTGTCATAACTATAATTTAGTTTTTCGTCGCAGATAGCAACAGTAGATGATACATCTACCATGAAAAAAATATATGAATCATTCTCAATACGAGTAAATGTATCGATAAAATCCGATCACCTATATTAAGCAGATGACGTGGCGAGTTTCCTTATCAAGGGCGCGTTTACGATTCATTTGGCAACGCCATGTGGCCAACATTACACCCGAGTTGCGTATTAAAGGATATTTTTACAGCGCTGATAGCACAAAATATCAAGTAGGCACGGAAGAAATCGCGGTTTACCGTGCACGCACATAGGGTTGCCAGATCGGAAGTCTAAAATATCTGGAGAAAATTTGAAAATGTCGGGATTTTGCGGTTGCTGTCGGGAGAAATAAATATTTAAAATTGAAAATGTAACTTTAAATGCCTGTATTAGTAAAAAAATTGATTTTTAGTAATTTTCATCCACTTGTAAGTTGTGATCCTGCCTGTCTATTGAAAAAAAAACGGCCACGCAGCGCGATTTTTAGTTAGTTTCACCCGTTTCATCCACTAATCTGGTACTCTTGCATGTCTATAGTGAAATAAAATGGCCGCGCAGCGCGATTTTTTGTTAGTTTCATCCACTAGTCTTGGTTTCTTACGCGAAAATTATTGTTTTCTATAGAACTTTCGGAACAGCAGTTTTTCCGGGAGATTTTTCGATTTTTCGGGAGTCAGGAGACCACTTGAAATTCCAGGAGAATCCAGGTGAATCCCGACCATCTGGCAACCCTACACGCACACATAGACATTTCGTACAGCTAATCTCAGGCCACATCAGACTATTTTCAGTTTTTATCAAGGCGTGCCTTTCATCAGCAGTTATCAAGGCGTGCCTGGAGCAAAGCGACTTCCACATCAGCCATTTTGTGCCCACTGCTGGGGCCTTCCTTATGGGTGGATATTCTCCTTGAATGGGCCATAATCCACCACACGAAGCCAATGCGGATTGGTGAGTACCTATATCTTTCTCGGTCTCGCAAATGACGGTTCTGAGCGACAGAAAAGGATAGGGCGATAGAAAGAGGCGATTCGGTTCTGAATTCTGATAGATATGGCCCAAACTTTAGGCTGCCTCTCCATTGCAAGGAAATGTTAACTAAAAGGATTGCATAATATCTCCGCTCTGTTATTCTATTGGTTATTATTTCCTCGTTTCTCCGCTCCGCCACCTTGCTCCGCGGCAATGGACATGCAGTCTTAACGACTGCAAAATGCAGCCAGGACCAACAACGGCTTTACACGCGATTCAAGATATAAAATTTTTTTCACCCATCCCATGACCGACCCTTGCGAGAGTTGCGTGCGGGCCAACGATTAACCTACCTACATTTTTGCATATTGAACCAGTATTTTTTCTGGAAGCTTAAAATTCTTTTCACGCAAAAACAAGGAATCAAGTTTATTAAAAATAAAATTGGCTCGGGTCACGTTGAAAACAACACGTAAACAAAAATCGTAAAGGTGTCGTTTTGTTTCCAGTCCATAGGTGTTTTTATATGTGGCCATAAAACACACGTGCTCACAAAAGTTGCGCCTAATACAATTTCAGAAAACTCTTCGTGACCTCCAAAGTTCGTAGTGTTCGGAGTCTAGAAAATTCTGGATGATGTGATAAAATGAAAGTTAAGTGTAACTTTTGAAAAGTATGAGTACCTATTAGTTTTTGTACAGTCAACGGCACGTCGGACTATGTTGACCTTGAGATTTTTGGCGTACACGTAATATTAGCTGTTTTCGTAGTTCAACTGTTAAACTTACCTTGCTTTACTACTTACATAATAAAAAAAAATATTTCCACTAACTATACCAAGTTTACCAGGTAATTATTTTAAGCTTAATATGAAAAAATAAGTAGATGTAATTAATGTTGCTTTCGAGTTTTTATTTTATTGAGACTTGTGAAGCAATAGTGCAAAAAAAAAATTACCGATACAAATTTTAAACACAGTTTTTCGGAGACGCCATCTCTCGGATGATGCCATCAAAACTAACTACTACGCACGAGTTATGTAATAAGAGAAATTGACAATAGATGGCGTTACTCTGTGAAAAGTCCTGTAAGGTTGAGATTACGAATATCGAACAACATCACATACTCGTACATTGCTCTGATTCCAAAGTAAGTAGCTAAAGCACTTTTGTTATCACCTAAGCACCACCATTTTACAATAAATAATAACCGAGCGAAGCTCGGTTCGCCCAGATATTGTTTGTAAAGCTTGATAACATGACGACCTGACGACTTGACGACCTGAGTGGTGCAGTGGCCTACATGCCGGTCTACCACGCAAGAGGTCCCGGGTTCGAATCCCGGCCGGGCAGAAATTGAAATGATCAATTTAAATTTCTGTGACGGGTCTGGATATTACTATGTATAATAAGTATATATTTAAAAAGTATATAATATGTAGTATATCAGTTGTCTAGCACTAATATTACTTTTGCTTAGTTTGGGGCTAGATGGCGCTGTGTGAAATTGTCCAAACATTATTTATAACATATTATTCGTCTCTATATCGTATTGGTGAAGTGTCAGCTATTACTAAAGGAATTAATTTTTGACAATTTTAAAATACACTAATCTTTAGTAGTCCAAATGTTCAGTAGGTACCTATAAAATCAGTGAAAATATCGTTCGCAATCTGCCAATTTTCTCTTTTCTCTCACAAAATTCAGCCACTTTCCATTCTATTGTTTTCGAAATTTATGTTAACTAAAGCATTATTTACAAGATAGTTATCAGTATTTTTCGAATATTTGTACCGTAATGGCAACCATTCTTCATGTTTATTCTTTGTTTGTAGAATGCATTATGCAGTGGCCAAGATATCGGTGTTTGGCACTTCTGCAAATCGATAACAGGAACTTTTCCAGTTGGAAGAGTCCAAACATAACAAAATACTTCACAAATTGATTTATGCTGTGTTATATTTAAGTATCTTACCTACGTGAATAGATGAGTTATTGAAATAGGAGCATTTATTATTATTTCTGCCAGACAGCGTTGCCGCAGTGACGAATTCGATGCTGCTGACAGGGCTTCAAATACCGTTAAAAAGTAACGTTAAAAAAAATAACGTTAAAAATGGAAATTAATAACGGTAAAATTAATAACGGTAAAACAGAATTTAACGTTATCTTTTTGGTTCCTTGATAACGTTATTATGTTACTGTATAAAAATATTTAAAAGCAATGTGTAATTGACGTTGACGCCGCCGTGACGTGATCAGTCTCTGCGGTAGGTACTAGGTAGTAGAGGTACCTACCTACAATAAAATTACCGTTAAAAATAACGTTATTTTTTAACGTTATCGACATTAATATAACGTTATATTAAGGTTATGTTATTAGGTATCGTTAAAAAAAATAACGTTATCAAGGTATCATATTGAAAATAAAGTTACGTAACGTTATTTTTACTGTTAATTGGTAACGTTATAAAGCCCTGGCTGCTGATTAAAGATAATAAGCTTAACTGTATCGGTTCAGAGGCCCTACTCAAATGACCAACATTCTATTCGTTTGAACGCTACGCTTAGTATGAAAGCTTTGAAATAAGCAGTAAACTATAAAATTACTTGCCGTAAGATTGTCAATTCCATACAATACATTAAAGTCTGTGATTCATATAAGTTTTCGACATTATATTTAAGCTTTAAAAGTAAGCGTAGCGTTCAAACGAATGGAAAAATGGCCATTTGAGTAGGGGGGCAAGTAACAGAAATACGCGATAAGCGAAATGAAATTTTCCATAGATAATAATTACTCTATCGAGTACTTTAACGCGCGTTTTTTTTTCGATAGATGTTCGTGCTAAGGCGTACTACGTATTTACTGAAATAAGCGGACAGAGCGCGGATTTCTGCGTCGTCGTAAAAACTTTACCGCCGCGTCAGATGCTTATGAAATATATCACTCGTTGCTTTTGATTCATATCAATCTTCACGTGATGTATGACTTTGGTAAGTGTATGACCTTTGTATGATAAAGTTGAATCCATAGATTATAATAATAAGAACGGGACCTTTGTTCTTTGCTTATATCAATAAATAAATATTTTGGACAAATTACACCATTTATTGTTTTAAATTTCCATGGTTATTGACGTTATTAGAATAAACTGTCGGGATTTACATCATGTACCTGTTTATTATTATACTTATACTTATTTATTAATATACTTATACTTATTTTATTAATATCAGAGTCTCAAAAATAAACAGGTACATACACAATAAATTACACCATTAATATAAGCAAACTAGAGGCCGCCCGCTGCGTGGAAAGTTTTTTTGCTATCCCTCGGGAAAAAAATTGTTTTTCGGGATGAAAAGTACCTTATGTCCTTCTCTGTACCCCTGAGAATGTGTATGCAAAATTTCATGCTGATTGGTTCAGTAGTTAAGACGTGAAGGCATAACAAACAAACAAACAAACGGACTTTCGCATTTATAATATAAGTAAGGATAATTAGTACCTTTTGTAAAGTTTCGATAAATACGAAACTATATAATTTATGATTGTATTTTACGTTCAGCTCATGTAAATAAATATTTGAAGCAATCCTGGTGAATTTTTTGGTATAGATATAGAGTAGGTATTGGAAAATAATATTCTATTATTACGACCACAATTTCCCACAGGAATCGAAATTAAAAATTCAAAATTCAAAAATTATTTATTCAGTCTAGGCTGTTACAAGCACTTGTGAATGTCATAGAAGCTACGCCATCGGTTCGCAAACCCTAAGCGGGAGACCTTGTAACGAGAAGAACCGGCAAGAAACTCGTCAAGGGCTGCTTTTTTCTCCCTGTATATTTCATACAGAGTCGTCAACATTGAAAAATGAGCTCCACATTTAAAGTGAGGTCATTTTCCATCACAATAATTAACAAAAGTTTGCACACAATGGGTAGGTAGGTTGAAATTAAATACTACTAACTAAATACTACTAAGTAATGAGAGTAAATAACTTTCAACTAGTTGAGAAATCACTGTGTCTGTTACTCGAAAGTGCACCTAAGTAGGCAAAATTTACCAAAAAAAAAACCACATGTTACAAGACATAAAAAAATAATTAAAAAAAACTTACAATTCAATATGCGTTAAGATAGGTACTCAGAAGCAGACCCTTTCCACTGGCAGCACCCGTTCACGAGCATGACGCATGGACCAGCCATCGCTTCGCTCAACCATATTTGAGGGAACGTAACGACCTGCCCCACACGACACCACCGCAGAAATGATTAAAGAGAGCATGACATACTTAGGCTACCCATCCTAAGGCACCGAATTGAAAACTATTATCCTAAAGCTTTTCATAGGCCTTTACTTACAAAACTACTGAATATAGAAAGCAAAATGATTGCAATGAAAAAAAAAATTAGAAATCAAAACAAAGTTTAGTTATTAATTTAAATTTTGAGTAAGAAGTGCCATACATATTGATAATATTAATCAGAAAAATAATATATATAAATATACGACGCCCTTAGTACAAGCAGACAGAAGCAGACCCATTCCCACTGGCAGCACCCGTTCACGAGCATGACGCATGAACCAGCCATCGCTTCGCTCAACCATATTTGAGGGAACGTAACGACCCGCCTCATACGACACCACCGTAAAGTCGCAAGTGAAAGCTATCTATATATATATAAAACTCTAAATTGATTGATTGTTGGGATAGGTGTAGAGCCCTAACGGCTGAAGGTAGAGAAACCATTTTTGGAGGGTAGATACCTTTCATGATGAAGAAAGGATTTTAGAAAATACCCGTTATACAGGGTGCTACAGGTTGTTCAAGTTTGTATGAGAATTTGTATAGGGTTGAAGGTAAACACACAATTTTTGGAGGGTAGATACCTTTCATGTTGTAGGTGAGCACTAAGAAAGCGTTTTGCAAAATTCCCGTTATACAGGGTGCTACAGGGTGTTCCAGTTTGTATGAGAATTTGTATAGGGTTGAAGGTAAAGACACCATTTTTGGAGGGTAGATACCTTTCATGTTGTAGGTGAGCACTAAGAAAGCGTTTTGGAAAATTCCCGTTATACAGGGTGCTACAGGGTGTTCCAGTTTGTATGAGAATTTGTATAGGGTTGAAGGTAAAGACACCATTATTGGAGGGTAGATACCTTTCATGTTGTAGGTGAGCACTAAGAAAGCGTTTTGGAAAATTCCCGTTATACAGGGTGCTACAGCGTGTTCCAGTTTGTATGGAGATTTGTATAGGGCTGAAGGTAGAGACACCATTTTTGGAGGGTAGATACCTTTCATGGTGTAGGTGAGCACTAAGAAAGGGTTTTGGAAAATTCCCGTTATACAGGGTGCTACAGGGTGTTCCCGTTTGTATGGGAATTTGTATAGGGTTGAAATGGTGTCTCTACCTTTCATGGTGTAGGTGAGCACTAAGAAAGCGTTTTGGAAAATTCCCGTTATACAGGGTGCTACAGGGTGTTCCAGTTTGTATGAGAATTTGTATAGGGTTGAAGGTAAAGACACCATTTTTGGAGGGTAGATACCTTTCATGTTGTAGGTGAGCACTAAGAAAGCGTTTTGGAAAATTCCCGTTATACAGGGTGCTACAGGGTGTTCCAGTTTGTATGAGAATTTGTATAGGGTTGAAGGTAAAGACACCATTATTGGAGGGTAGATACCTTTCATGTTGTAGGTGAGCACTAAGAAAGCGTTTTGTAAAATTCCCGTTATACAGGGTGCTACAGCGTGTTCCAGTTTGTATGGAGATTTGTATAGGGCTGAAGGTAGAGACACCATTTTTGGAGGGTAGATACCTTTCATGGTGTAGGTGAGCACTAAGAAAGGGTTTTGGAAAATTCCCGTTATACAGGGTGCTACAGGGTGTTCCCGTTTGTATGGGAATTTGTATAGGGTTGAAATGGTGTCTCTACCTTTCATGGTGTAGGTGAGCACTAAGAAAGCATTTTGGAAAATTTCCGTTATACAGGGTGCTACAGGATGTTCCAGTTTGTATTGGGATTTGTATTTTGACACCATTTTTGGAGGGTAGATAGATACCTTTCATGGTGTAGGTGAGCACTAAGAAAGGGTTTTGGAAAATCCCTATATACAGGGTGCTACAGAGTATTCCAGTTTGTGCATATTTTTTTATGGGAAAATTTAAATGTGTGAAATTAGGTCTACTAATAAATACCTAGGTCTATTGGTAATCCGTGACTTTCAAAATAAATGCACATCTATCTTAATCACGCGAACGAAGTTGCGGGCAAAAGCTAGTAGTTGTATATATGCGTTATAGTAAGAGCTTTCGCAGACTTGCCGACTACAGAATTTCTATCAGCCGATAGTTGGTCGGATCGTTTTTAATATGAAGAATAGGCCGAAACCAAATCGTTGTAATGTGCGCACTTGCATACTTCTTCATACTGATAAAAGGCCGGACTCAACTATCGGCCGATAGTTTGGTCTGTAGTCTGCGGGGACTCAAGTGTGAATATTCATCTGTAACCGACGAACTGCTGTTAGACGTCAGAGGTTAGTGTGAAGTCTGCATTCGCGCAAACTTGGCCGGCAATTGATAAAGTTTTGATCGACAAACTTCAGGGCCAGTTTGGTAGTTGTTCTTGTGAAATGTGACGATGTCTGTCCCATGCATTAAACATGACATTGTTGCATACGGGAAACGTCAATAACACATTTATATTCCCTACCTTAGAGTAAAACGGACGACCGAAAGGCACCCATTACACACACAATCTGATCACGCCAGACCGCGCCAGATTGACAAAGATTGACAGAGATTGATTGTGTAACGTTGTTCGCGATCTGTTTCAATCTGGCGCGGTCTGGCGCGATCTGGCGTGATCAGATTGTGCTGGATTGTCAATCTACGTCAATCTGGCTTGGTCTGGCTTAGGGTTGGCACCTTTTTTTCGAGGTATAAGTATTATTTTCAAAACATTTAAACATTATAGTACTTACTTTTGGGATATTTATAAAAATGTAGTACACATTTATTTTTAACTAGCTTCCGCCCGCGACTACATCCGCGTGGGTGGACATTCGAAAAATCATTAAAAAACAATCTAGCACAATCTGCTGCGATGCGATATTTTTAACCGACTTCAAAAAAGGAGGAGGTTCTCTGTTCGTATGTATATTTGTTTTTTATGAAGGCTGCATTGATTTGGATGAAATTTTGCAAACAGTTTATAGTCTGGATTAAAACTTATGATATTTTTGATCTCGGTCAAAGGTACCCTAGGCATTTTTTTAATTTGTAGTACTTTTGGGAAATTTATAAAAATATAGCCCATATTTATTTTTAACTAGCTTCCGCCCGCGACTACATCCGGATGGACATTTGAAAAATACCCAAAAAAAAAACATACAGACGAACATAAAAACAACCTCCTCTTTTTTTGAAGTCGGTTAAAACATCGGATCGCAGTAGATTGTGCTAGATTGTCAGTCTACCATGGTAGATTGACAATCTACTATGGGAGATTGTCAGTCTACCATGGTAGATTGACAATCTACCATGGTAGACTGACAATCTAGCACAATCTAATGCGATCCGATGTTTTTGACCGACTTCAAAAAAAGAGGAGGTTCTCTGTTCGTCTGTATATTTGTTTTTTATGAAAGCTGAACTGATTTGGATGAAATTTGGCAAACAGTTTATAGTCTGGATTAAAACTTATATTTTTCATCTCGATCAAAGGTACCCTAGGCATTTTAATTATTTTAAACATTGAAACTAATTTGTAGTACTTTTGGGAAATTTATAAAAATATAGCCCATATTTATTTTTAACTAGCTTCCGCCCGCGACTACATCCGGATGGACATTTGAAAAAAAACAAAAAAAAACATACAGACGAACAGAAAAACAACCTCCTCTTTTTTTGAAGTCGGTTAAAAACATCGGATCGCATTAGATTGTGCTAGATTGTCAGTCTACCATGGTAGATTGTCAATCTACCATGGTAGACTGACAATCTCCCATAGTAGATTGTCAATCTACCATGGTAGACTGACAATCTAGCACAATCTACTGCGATCCGATGTTTTTAACCGACTTCAAAAAAAGAGGAGGTTCTCTGTTCGTCTGTATATTTGTTTTTTATGAAAGCTGAACTGATTTGGATGAAATTTGGCAAACAGTTTATAGTCTGGATTAAAACTTATATTTTTCATCTCGATCAAAGGTACCCTAGGCATTTTAATTATTTTAAACATTGAAACTAATTTGTAGTACTTTTGGGAAATTTATAAAAATATAGCCCATATTTATTTTTAACTAGCTTCCGCCCGCGACTACATCCGGATGGACATTTGAAAAAAAACAAAAAAAAACATACAGACGAACAGAAAAACAACCTCCTCTTTTTTTGAAGTCGGTTAAAAACATCGGATTGCATTAGATTGTGCTAGATTGTCAGTCTACCATGGTAGATTGTCAATCTACCATGGTAGACTGACAATCTCCCATAGTAGATTGTCAATCTACCATGGTAGACTGACAATCTAGCACAATCTACTGCGATCCGATGTTTTTAACCGACTTCAAAAAAAGAGGAGGTTCTCTCTTCGTCTGTATATTTGTTTTTTATGAAAGCTGAACTGATTTGGATGAAATTTGGCAAACAGTTTATAGTCTGGATTAAAACTTATATTTTTTATCTCGATCAAAGGTACCCTAGGCATTTTAATTATTTTAAACATTGAAACTAATTTGTAGTACATTTGGGAAATTTATAAAAAATAAAACCCATATTTATTTTAACTTTCTTTCCGGCCGTGACTACATGCGCGTGGGCATTTGAAGAATCCCTTAAAAAATATACAGATGAAAAGAGAACCTCCTCCTTTTTTAAGTCGGTTAAAAATATTGGATTGCAGTAAAAGATGATAAAATTTGGCACACAGTTAGTTTGGTACCCTAGGAAGTACCTACCCTATGTATGTACCCTATTTTTAATTTTTAAAGGAAGCTAGTTAAAAATAAATGAGGACTATATTTTTTCATAAATTTCCCATAAACCTACCTACTATATTTTTTGCAATGTTTTGAAAAATACTATTTTACCTCGATATTTATACTATACCAGGCTATAAACTATATATGATGTGTGTAAAATTTCATCAAAATCAGTTCAGCCTTCTGAAGCTGAACTGATTTGGATGAAATTTGGCACTCAGTTCATAGCTTGGTAATATCGTATTAAAATTTATAAAAAATCGTATTAAAACTTATAATACGATATTACCAAGCTATGAACTGAGTGCCAAATTTCATCCAAATCAGTTCAGCTTCAGAAGGCTGAACTGATTTTGATGAAATTTTACACACCTGTGCGTGTAAAATTAAATATCGATATTCATCTAACCCTAACTAATCAAGGCATAAAATGGGTGCTAGACAACAGATTTTACTAGGTACTTACTTACTTTTCGAAATAGATAGGTACTTATTATACGCAGACCGTCACAGAAATTAAAATTCATCATTTCAATTACGTCCGGGAATCGAACCCAGGATCTCTTGCGCGGTAGACTGGCATGTTGAATACTGCACCACTCAGGTCATCGATCGATATCACGCGAAAATTAATGCAAAAAGTTGGCAACCCTGCCAAAGCCCACCGTGGATCGTGGTAGATTGTCAATCTACCAAGATCTACTGCGATCCAGATCTCGCTGGATTGACCGTGTAACGTCGCAAACCAACCGCATCAAATTCCATCAATCTGCGGTTTTGATCAGATCACACCAGATTGACGTGTGTAATGGCCGCCATACTTTTCATTCATTTCATTTAAAGAAAGAGTCACGATCTTCTTAGTGAAGTATCCTCAAATAGTTATTTATTTTTCCCAAATAAAATAAAATAAATTTTCTCCCTACAAATTGCACACCCTATATCTCCTGATACAACGCAACATGAAATTATTCTTTTCACTCCTCTTGCTCTAAAAGTCCGTCATTGTAAGGTACAAGAGCCAGGATAAAATAGCAAAATTACCCCTAGGGGATAAAGATTTTTCTTTTTTAATGTTTGTCTATTACCAATGAGCCTACTAAAACGAAATAGTAGATTGTTATACAAGACGCTAAAATGACCCATTCCATACGAGGTAGTTTTATTCCCGAGCTTTAGCGAGGGAATAAATAGAAACCGAGTTACAATGGGTTTTAGCGTCGTGTGTTACACTCTACTTTTCACTACGACTGCGAGAAAATAAAATACAATATAAAATACATAGTTTATACTTCCGTAAACGAATCCACTCGTTTTTCTATCCTCCACTTCATAAACTTTTCATACAGTATTTAAATAAATGATTTGTGCTTGACGGCAAAAGATTAAAATCATTTCTTACAGTCACACAATTCAATCAGTTTGGTATTAGAGAAAAATTCTAAAGATTTCGCGCCTTTTTTAACTTCTACTGTAGCAGCCTTAGAGTAAGACGGGCTTCTACAGAAAGAGAAGCCATACGAAGCGTTCCCCTCTGCCGAAGTACAAGCCCAAATGGGCATACGCATTAGTAAAACCAGTTGCGCCCGGATTTCTTTCTAGACCGAGTCCAGTCGCGCATGTGAACGCTGCTCTGTTTAAAATGTCGATTTGATGAGGTTTTTGCTGTTAAAAGAGGTCTCGAACATCAAGTATACAAAAAGATGGTGTTACATTTCACATGAAAGTAAATTTGTATCATATTATTGCTATTTGTTTACATTAAAACATTAAATTCGTATATTTTATTCTTGATTAGTTGTCAGATTTGTTCAGTGACATCGGGTCTGCTAGTCCATGGCTCGTCCGTACAAATTTCAGATCTGTCACTAGATAAATCCGAGTTCTCGCCGATGGACAACTTAGTGATGTTACCGTTAAATAATGTTTGTCGATAAAGTGTTGGTCAATCTGGCCCTGATTCTGCGTCAAATTAATTTGCGAGATTTTTGCATGATTTGCTCTGCACTGGTGTGAGCGAGACAGATATCGCGAAATAAATGTCGAAATAGTAGATTATACAACAAGTGAATAAAAAGGGAATTTAGTTCGAGGGACTAACGGCCGTTTGCACTAAACTTAAGAATCGCCTAGTTTTTTCCAAAGTACAACTCGAGCAAGATAATTAGGCGCATGATAGCTGCATGACAGCTAAGTTCATGACACTGTTTTAATTTGGTCGAGTTATAGTTAGGAAAGACTTATGCGATTCTTAAGTTTAGTGCAAATAGCCGTAAGTATTATACAAAGAACCGACATGAGTTTTTTTTTCACGAGTTGTGTACTCTACTTTTTACCATTGAAATCATATCTCTTTCAATATACCACCTCGAATGAGGTACCTATCATACCATGATAAATCAGGCCATTTTTGAGACATTGAATGTACAATTTCTTAGAAAAATTATGATATATTTTACTATATTGACGACATTATCAAAATCAGTTTGCTATTTTTTTATTCAACGGTCGGTCAAAATTCAAATTGTTGGGTGGCAGTACTGTCATGGAGCGATGTTCAGTGTCAGCATCCTGAGCCCAACGTCCCTGGGTACACATTAGTCACAACCCAATCACCTACACTCTCGAGCTTTTTGTATAAAGCTCAAGCGTATAAAAATGACCTCTTTGTTGTTATTCACCCCATCGTAAAATGATTGAGTTTGTAACCTTTATTCCTTTTTCCGTATCGATATTGCTGCATCGACAGTTGAGCCCAGCCCTTTATGTCAAAAACGTGTCATATTTTGATGTGTGACTCATCCGTACACAATTTTTTGCTGTTTTGTTTTATTTTTAATGTGTGAGTGTCGTCATTACAGTGTTGTTTTTGTATGTGGGTATGCGGAACTGCACTTGTGTGCATTTTCCCCCCCCGCAAAAAATGCCAGAATAATTTGAATAGAGTTTAATCGCTAAGGCTTCTCCCTTCGTGAAAAACGAAGCCTTTGTTGCTCGAAGGTAGCAGCTAAGAAACACAATGCACGCATTCTACGATCAAACTTAAAGTCACAGAGTATAAATAAGTCTATGATTTCACCAAAGAGATCGCTGCTTTTAGTTCCATTTTCAAAAATAAAAATTAGAAACAGTATTAAGTCGAGCGAGTCTTTATTCGTGATTATGAATAAAGACTTTTTCGTTTTAGCAGGCTCATGGGTAATAGACAAACATTAAAAAAGAAAAAACTTTATCCCCTAGGGGTAATTTTGCTATTTTATCCTGGCTCTTGTACCTTACAATGACGTACTTTTAGAGCAAGAGGAGTGAAAAAGTCTTTATTCATAATCACGAATAAAGACTCGCTCGACTTAATACTGTTTCTCATTTTTATTTTTGAAAATGGAACTAAAAGCAGGGATTCTTCGGTGAAATCATAGACTTATTTATACTCTGTGACTTTAAGTTTGATCGTAGAATGCGTGCATTGTGTTTCTTAAGGTGCGTCCAGATATGTTCTTTTGCACGTACCGTACCTCCGTTCCGATCGGCGTCGCGATCAAAGAACGCTAGTCTGGACGCATGTTCGGAACGGTGCGGAGGTACGCCGTTCCGTTCGCCGAACAGGTACGCCCCGATCCACCTCGAATCTCTCACTCTTTTGCCCGTACCCGTATCTCTCGCTCTTGAGCGTCGCGAACAAAGAACGCTAGTCTGGACGCATGTTCGGAACGGTGCGGAGGTACGCCGTCTCGATCGCCGACAGGTACGCTCCGATCCATCGCGAGTCGGTTTTTTCGCCCCGTTCAAAGGAAAAACGGAACGGAGGAACGGTACGGCGCTAGTCTGGACGTGATTGCGGCGACGCCGACGTTCGGAGGTTGTAGTACAGTAGCCCGTAGTACATTTAAATTACGAAAAAGGTTAGGTACCGTTTGCCGTTGTGATATAGTTATTTATTATGAAATTATAGATACTTTAACCCAAGTTTTACAGATCGCAACTCGCCGTAACTCGCAGATGAAATAGATGGACTTTATCTGGTCTTAAATCTGTGTATGGCTACTTTTCATAGTCTTAATATTATCAGTGGCAATCAAACATAGCGCTGTAGAACACAACAATAGCTAAACCATGTGATTAGCCTCGAAAAATAAAAAAATATCATTTTTGAAGATATACAAATATAGGTTGCGGCGAGTTGCGATCTGTTAAAGTATCTATAATTTTGTAATAAATAACTATATCACAACGGCAAACGGTAACCTTTTTCGTAATTTAAATTTACTACGGGCTGCTGTACTATTGGATCGGAACGTTGATACGGAACGGAGGTACGGTACGGCGCTAGTCTGGACGTGATCGCGGCGACGTTCGGCGGTTTGATCGGAACGGTGGTACGGAACGGAGGTACGGAACGGGCAAAAGTAGCGTCCAGACTTATTTGATCGGAACGCTGGTACGGAACGGAGGTACGGTACGATCAAAAGAACATATCTGGACGCACCTTTAGCTGCTACAGTAGAAATTAAAAAAAAGGCGCGAAATCTTCAAAATTTTTCTCTAATACCAAACTGATTGAATTGTGTGACTGTAAGTAAGTAAAAGGAAAGAAATAATTTTAATATTTGCCGTCAAGCACAAATCATTTATTTAAATACTGTATGAAAAGTTTATGAAGTGGAGGATAGAAAAATGAGTGGATACGTTTACGTAAGTATAAACTAGGTATTTAATATTGTATTTTATTTTCTCGCCTTCGTAGTGAAAAGTAGAGTGTAACACACGACGCTAAAACCCATTGTAACTCGGTTTCTATTTATTCCCTCGCTAAAGCTCGGGAATAAAACTACCTCGTATTGTGCTCGTATGCAATGGGTCATTTTAGCGTCTTGTATAACAATCTACTATTCTATTATCTAGAGTTCATACAGGGACATTTTGAATTCACCATCCAAATTTTGAGGATGTGTTCAGTCAATGAAACTGAACAACTTTCTCTAAGGAACACATGGCCTAATAATAATTAAATACTAATAGCAAGCTTATTTCTCCTTATATTAGTACTTAATCAGGTCTTTGTTGATTTTAATTATTATTGTGCAATTTATTACCAAAGTTAGAAGTATAATTTTTTAAAGATGTTTAAAATGTACTGTATTTTATTGAAAATTCTAAAAATCCTGAGATTTCCTGAGATTTTCGAAATCCGGCCGCCGCAATCCTGAGAAAAGTCTAAAAATCCTAAGATCTCAGGACAAATCCTGAGACATGGTAACCCTAACCATACCATACATTCTCGAGTGAAGCGCGGACCACCGTCCAATGTCAAAACATCTTCTATTTTGAGGATGTAAGTTGTAGCACAGCCTCTTACTTCCCTACCCGTAAGATAAATGTATTTTTTTCTTTCTTTCTTTTTCTTAAGGAAGGCCTATTCTCCAGCAGTGGGGACATAAAAAATAACTGATGTACAATACAAAATAGTATACCTACTAGAAAAAAATTGACATTTTTTGACTGATGTGCTCAGAGAGGCAAGATGTCTTTTAGCTGCGGTCATTTATTCTACCTATACTTACACAACTCCAAAATGAGCAGCTCCAAATGTTTGAGGCATTTTACTGTTGGCAAAATAAACTAAGCTCGTAATTTTAAGTCATTTGGGACTCATTATCAACATTACAGACTAAAAACTAATTGGCTCCTGAATAGACAGTGTAACTATGGAACATTGTAAGGATTCGCAGTAAGTTAGAACTGAACAAAGCGTATTAGAGGTAGGAGCTATCTCTCAAACGACTTACCAATGGAGTAATACGATAATCCGACTACAAAACAGTTTGAAGCTTAGTTTCCAATTCAACCTGTGCTAATTTATATAGGTTCTTGTTTAGTAGGGTTACCATCCTTGTATGTTCAATAAACTGGGACAATTGATCCACTCCTATTCGTTGTAGTAAAATAAAAAATGCTACAGTCCGTCTAAGCTAAGTAAATATTCATTAAACTTAGTAAGAGTGAATAGTGAAAATAGTATAATTTTTGAAACATTGACCGTTGTTGTAGGACTTGTAAGGTTAGGTACACTATTGTATGTACTACTTCTATATTAATCACATTTACCGCATGATTTAAGATAACATTGGAAGGTGCCTACTATTAATAATATCATAAATGCCTAATTAACTTTGTTACGACTTTTTTCACGTCTAAATTGCTAACAGTTCTGATAAAATATGGTAGAGGGAGATATAGAGACAGATTGCACCTTGAAGAACTATTATTAGCATTATTCTCACAGAAAACAAAATTTCATGAGGCAGAAGACGGAGACTAACCTATAAAGGCAATCTATGCGTAATAATAAGTCTGGAGAATTCTGCAAGATGGTAACCCTAGTCTGTAGTTACTGTTAATTCTAAAGTTGGTCCAAAGTCAAAGCTTTCATCAATGTTAGGCCTCTGTCAAAGTCTAAGCTGGCTATTCATATCAGTAGCTTGGATAGGTATTGGAAATGGGAATTAATTAATTGGGTAACTGGAAATAATTAAAGGCGACTTTTAATGGGATACTAAAATACTAAACTGAGCAGCGGTTTATTTTTTGGGCGACAAAATAACTAAACGGGCGACAAACTGTGGATTACAAAAATACATAAAACGGGCGACTACATGTGGGAGATGAATAATTTAAGTAGGCAGTAAAAATTCTAAATGAGTGGCAAAAATACTGAGTGGGCAACCATATAACTGACTTAAGCAGCCCAACATGGTATTTTTGTCATCTCGATTAGGATAATAGTCACCTTTTTGAAATAAAATCAAAGCCAAATTTTAAACGAATTGTGTGCCCTAAGGTTGTCGCTCAAATAGTAATTAGTTCGCCCGTTATGAATAACTAATTACTCAATTTGTATTTACGAGTCACCTGTTTTCAATATCTGTAGTTGCCCTCAGTCCGTCGCCCACTTAGTATTTCAGTACGCCATATTCAGTATTTTTGATACCCAAAATGGGAATTTATTGTTACCCGATGGAATACTACCCATTGGAAATTAAATCCTTAATGTTTTTATTATTTTCTGCCTTTTAGGGGTAGGTACCTAATATAAGTGACAAAATCAATCTGCAGTCTGCATTTTTGGATAAATATAAAGTAAACCTAGCTTGCTAATCGTAAGGTAAACGCTCATTCTACTTAATTTAACGCTAGTAGAATAGAATGACATTAATGTATGGGATTGACAGAAGCTAAGCGTTAGCTTATGTCATTCCCATGCGTTATTCTATTCTGCTAGCATTAATTTTAGTAGAATGGCCATTTGAGTACGGCTGAGCTCTTCTGGTCTACACCATGCAAAATAATATATCACAGATCTATGATGCTACAAACAGCTGCAACTGAGCGTTGCATTCAGAATTTATAGCGAAAAAACGTTGTTGCGAGATCCGTACCGTGAAAATACAGTTTTATGCGGCACTGCACTTTAGAGGAAGCGTAAAGTGGCATTAGGACCTCATCTTCAGCTGAAGTGGTTCACATAGCTGCATTTTACTGACTGAACGACCTTCTACGTAACATCAAAAGTGGAATAAACTGAGGAAATACTCGTAGGTACTGGCATCATCAAATGACACGCCTCAAAAGATAACTAAAGAATAATGTTATTGAAGTATTTAAAGAAAATGTAGAAGATCTAATTGCCTCTGTGGTCTAGTGGTTCGCCCACCCATGTTAGACGCAGGTGTCTCGGGTTCGATTCTCAGGGGGGGTACAATTTGTACCCGGTCTGGTTGGTGGTAGGGATTATTTCAAGTCCGCCTGGCTAGCTACCACCATCTTACCTAAGTCTGACGCCAAACAACAATTTAAAAATGGTTGTATGGGGACTAATTGTCTAATTTCAAAATCTATCGCAATCGCTTTCATTTGACAGATGGATGTAAAACATTGCTGCATTTCTTTGGTGAGTTTTTATTTATGCCAAAACGAAGCATCAATGTGTTACATCTTGAAAGCGATTGCGATAGATTTTGAAATTAGACAATAGAAAGGCTGTTCCGACAGTTAGAGATAGCCAGTTTCTATTTCTTTCCTCATTTTAAGAGTGTTGCATAAAATATTATGGTATCTTTTCATACATAATATAACAGAAGTAAGTACCTTTTGACCTTTTCTATTTGTTTACGTATAAATGTTATGTTATGAATCCGTATATTTCCTGCGGCAGTCAGTAGAAAACACCGAATTTAGTTAAATACTAGCGGCCGCCCGCGGTTTCACCCGCGTGGTTCCCGTTCCCGTGGGAATATCGGGATAAAAACTATTCTATGTTTTAATTCAGGCTATCTTCTATCTGTGTGCCAAATTTTAACCAAATCCATTCAGTAGTTTTTGCGTGATTGAGGAACAAACATCCAAACATCTAAACATCCAAACCCACAAACTTTCACATTTATAATATTAGTAGGATTCATAGTATTACAGATCATATAATATATGATCTGTAATACTATGAATCCTAGTATATTTAGGATATTATCTACTATTATCTACCTAGGATATTATCATTTAGTTAGCTAAATGTCATGCCTTCATATGAAATATTGAACTCGATCCAACGCCGGTCTAGACTAATACAAGTAAATAAGGGGAAAAGGCTTCAGATTATTTATGAAAGGCATATTGCGTTATAAAAAATGATAGCGGTTTTCTCGCGGAGCGAACTCGTTTGTTCTTATCACGGAATGATAAGGCAGTGATCGTAAAAGAGAGACGAGATACATTTAAGCTTATCTTATATTGACGGAGTACTTCATCATAATTCAGGGGGCTGTCATGGAGGCCGATAGTCCTTTGTTTATCCGGACCCGTACGCATTTGTCCGCATTCCCCCGGGACAAGAAAAGAATCAGAATGAAGGCACGAAATATGTTTTTAGCCGAAATAAAGACACACAAATGAGGGACGGGGAGAAGCCGTACCTACTTCTTATTTATCAGCAAGGATTTTTTCGAGTTAATAATGTTGTGAAAATCGTGAGATACAACCCGAGATGTGATTATTCGAAAATACGACGCTCGAGATAGTACTTCTTTGTTCCCGATTAAAGATTGTGAACTTTATGTCTGCTGGAAGTTTTTAAAAGATCCGAGAGTTTAAAAGTGTCTTGATAGATGCCGTAATAATTTGTTCTTTTTCGCTCTCTTTAAGTAGTTTAAGTAGAATTGGATTTTGGATAATAGCCTTATTTTTGTGTCAAACTAGTTAGCTAATAGTTTTTTACGCCTGTCTTATTCATAACGTAATTCCTAAAGAGTAATCCTTTTACATTATGAAAAGGCCTTAAAACCTCTGAAGAATAATATCGTTTACATTTGTTCTTAATCAAAAACTTTCTCCTGAATTTCCGTTCGGTGCACAAACAATGTTCACTTGTATCATATTTACCGTGGAGAATTCCTGGGTACCCATCAAACTTTAGGGTACTGTTTGCTTGTACCCCCTAGAGGGGCATAAAGGATCCCTTATTAATCCTAGCAATATTACTATTGTTGTGTTAAATTGAATCTAATTGTAAACCTTAATGAAAATTGGTACTTGGAAATCTTAGTTTAATTAGCGCGCTTATCTAAAGGTATTTTATCGAAAAATACTGAATTATTTAAAAAAAAAACTTTTCTATGAAAAGGGTAAAACCCTATAAAAAGATCTTTTTTTTCTAGTCGAAAGAAAAACTATTTTTAAACTGGCACATCCAATGGTAATAAGAATGGCAGGGATACTTTTACTGTCTATTAGTAGTTTAGTTAGTTTTAGTTTTAGTCTAGTTATAGGCTTGTACATCGGTTTTCAAGGTGTCACCATCTCTGAGGTCCCAGGTTCGATCCCCGGCTGGGTCAATTAAGAAAACGAACTTTTCGTATTGGCTCTGTTCTAAGTGTTTGTAGTTCCACCGTTGAGGTGCTCCATAGCATTAAGTGCTTTAGTTACTTTGGAAGTCAAGAAAAAAACTGCGCGTAAAAGTACTCGATAGAGTAATTATCTATAGAAAATTAATTTCGTTTTTCGGCGATAGATGGCGCTGAAAAAAATTCTCATACAAAATTACTCTACCGATTTTTTTAAGTGCGTTATTTTTACGATAGATGTTCGTGCTACAGGTACAGAGCTGTTTGTGATTTTTTAATATTTATATTTATTGAACAACACGGGTTTAACAATTGAGTCATGTCATAGCAAATGAATGTAATTTTTGACCTTTGTTTAGGTGCTAATGAGCAATTTACTTTGTTTTTGTTTGCTTTAAGTTTTCTGAGAATGATTTCTTTTGTCGCAAAACTAAGTACGAGTATGTTCGTTTTTACGAAGTCTTTACACACTAAAAATCATGTAATGAATAATATAAGTACTTGCTTTTGTAATACCTATATAAATTGAAATTATAACTTCAAAAATATAATAAAAAAGCAAAGGATTTTTCACAACAATGAACAGTGACAAACAAATCTAATCAATCAATTAAATTCATTATTGAAACTTCAAATCGATATCACAATAGGTTTTATATTAGACGATTGAATATTTAGATGAATGCAAATGATCAATCAAAAATATTTCAATTTAAGCAAAGTTTTAATAAATTGGGCGAACGAAGATAAATCATGAAAGTGTTAAATTAGGTTTTCTGAAAAAATTACACCTTTGGGAATCCATTAGTGAAAGTCATGACCCTTGCTGAACAGAAATACCTAGTTAATAAATAAAAATTACTTTAGTGCCTTTTTAATTCATTTTAACAGATTATGTGTAACGGCCTGTTTTGTAAAGTGTAAAGTTACGTGAACTTTCGACTTTGCCAGTGGTTAAATCATGCGTTTTTATTAACCCTACCCAAGAGTTTTATTTTTAAAGGTGTATGAAGTCAAAGCAAAATATTGTACGGAGAATTTCAGATAGGTAAACCTATCTTATTCCTTTAAACGAGCAATATTCTTGTACATATATAAATTTATTTCTATGATCTCGGAAACGACTCTAACGATTTCGCTAATAAATTTGGTATATGGGGTTTTTTCATCCTGCCGGCCACTGTCCGTGGGTTGTTGGACGTCTCGCCCGCTCAAATTCTGGTCCGCGGGCGAGACGTCCCTTTTTTAAAACAGCTACCTATGGTGATAGTCGCCCAAAATAACTTTGCAGGTCGGCCCAGTTATGCTCTTCTAAAATCAATATGGGACATATCGCTCACAAGGTTTAAAACGATATAAATGTATAATAAAAAAAAAACACCAATTAATAAAAAACGGGTTCAACCGTTTATGATTTAGCAATCACATGATTTCGATAACAAAATCGTAATAACAGAAAAAAGTTATACTTATGTAATTATTAAAAAATCAGTATGTAGTAAACTAAGGATGTTTTTTGTATTTTATTTATATTACAAATTACAGTAATTGAAAAAAGAAGAAAAAGAGAAAGATGTTTTATTTTTATTGGAATGTACACATCAAAGGCCTTTCATTTGATATTACATTTCATGAAAAAAAAAAAATATTTCCCAGTTTTTTTCGTTTTTATTTTTTGTACCAGTTTTTTGGAATGTGTTCACCAAGACCTTTCATTTGATACCCATATTGAATAAAAAATTTTTTTTTTCAGTTTTTCGGAATGTGCTCATCAAGGTCTTTCATTTGATACCCATTCGATTTCGATCATTAGGTATTAAATGAAAGACATTGATGAGCACATTCCAAAAATATGAAAAATATAAAATAAAGGTTTTTTTTTAAATATGGGTATCAATATCAAATGAAAGGCCTGAAAGGGCACATTCCAAAAAACTGAAAAAATAAAAAAAATGTTTTTTTTTATTATGGGTATTAAATGAAAGATAAGCACATTACGAAAAACTGAAAAAAATAAAAATATTTCTTTGATACCTAATGATCGAATGGGTGTCAAATGAAAGACCTTGATAAGCACATTCCGAAAAACTGAAAAAAAATACGAAAAAATTTTTTTTTATTCAATATGGGTATCAAATGAAAGGAGCACATTCCAACAAAACTGGTACAAAAAATAAAAAAGGAAAAAACTAAAAAAAAAAAGTTTTTCAAGAAATTAAATTGAAATTAAATATCAAATGAATGTATGTGTACATGTGTACTTGATGTGTACATCCAAAAAAATATACATCTTTCTCTTTTTCTTCTTTTTTCAATTACTGTAATTTGAAATATAAATAAAATGCTAAAAAAACATCCTTATATAGTTTACTACATACAGATTTTTTTAATAATTACATAAGTACAACTTTTTTCTGTTATTACGATTTTGTTATTGAAATCATGTTATTACCACAGAATAGATAATAGTACTAGCGTACTACTAAATCATAAACGGTTGAACATTATTAAATTGGCGTTTTTATTATACATTTATATCGTTTTAAACCTTCTGGGCGATATGTCCCATATTGATTTTAGAAGGGCACAACTGGGCCGACCTGCAAAGTTATTTTGGGCGACTATCACCATAGCTGTTTTAAAAAAGGGTCGTCTCGCCCGCGGACCAGAATTTGAGCGGGCGAGACGTCCAACAACCCCTGTCTGTCTGGTCCAGCGGGTTAAGACACGGACGGCAAGAAACGAGTGTTACGGGCATAAGTCAATAGTTTTATTTATTCTTATGTTACGGGTTCGAATCCCGCTCGATGACTTACTTTTCTTTTTTGCAATATGTTCAAGTTTATATTACCAAAATATTTTATTGGCGTCAACTTTATACCGTTAATTTGTCATTTTGAAATAGGAAGATTATAAATTCGTATTTTTTAATAAAATACAATAAAACATTGTAAAAGGAAAATCAACATCTACAATTTAACAAACCAAAAATATACTTATTAAACAAGTAAGTATTGTTTGTTGTTCCAAGAGTTTCCCTCGTCATCTTTCTAAAGTTCGGAATGATTTCACGATGGATCGAGCCTAAATCAACTTGCCTCTGATTTTAACAATGATCTATATTTAAAAACACAACCTCGAGCCATATTTTATTGACTTAAATTTTATGTTGGTTTCCTGCGGTTTATTGTTTTTGCGGTATTGCATTTTAAAATGTTGAATCTCGGAGAAGCCTTCTTATTTTGTGAACTGCGATCTGCGAACGAGCGAGTAATCATGAGCAGCCTTTTTGCTTTAGTCATCCTGTGATCACGGCCCCTGGAAAGGTGTCGAAACGTGTCGGGAAATAAAAAAAAAAACAATAAATCCAAATTAAATAACTCTACAACAACACCTCAATTAATTATAGGGTATGTTATGTTTACCTATATTATTTTTCTTAAAAGCAGTAACAAATATTTAAAGCATTTTGACATTGAAAATGTCTTTTCGTTCGCTCCAGTATACCTAGGCACCGATTTTAATAAGTTTTTTTATTTTATAAAATGGTATTATTAAATTCATTTTCAATGTACCAGAGGGTCGTGAAAGGCACGAGATCTGTGATTTTTTTTAATTAAGATCATTAATATAATTAAAAAAAATGAAAAAAATTATATATATTCTAGAAAAAATCGACTCACCGTAGCAGGCTCAGACAGGATTAATAATCTTAATATAAAAATAGCATTGCGAATGCCTAAAATCTAAAAAGTTCTATACATTTTTTTAATGTTATGAGCCAAATTTTTACTTTGATATAAACAACATAAATATGTTACCGCTAAAGCTCTGTGTGAATTAACTATTTAATGTGCACATTAACCTTACATTAACTGATGGAGTCAGTTAAAGTGCGAAATTTTTCTAAAAGAAGCATATTTCCACACATTAACTAGTTATTCTGCATATTAACTAAATAATAGCAAAGAAATAGAAATGGCCAAGGTTTCAGGAAATTTAAGTTAAAGAGCTCCCGCGCTAATTCAAAATTCAAAATTCAAAAATTATTTATTCAGTCTAGGCTGTTACAAGCACTTGTGAATGTCATAGAAGCTACGCCATCAGTTCGCAAACCCTAAGTGGGAGACCTTGTAACGAAAAGAACCGGCAAGAAACTCGTCAAGGGCTGCTTTTTTCTCCCTGTATATTTCATACAGAGTCGTCAACATTGAAAAATGAGCTCCACATTTAAAGTGAGGTCATTTTCCATCACAATAATTAACAAAAGTTTGCACACAATGGGTAGGTAGGTTGAAATTAAATACTACTAACTAAATACTACTAAGTAATGAGAGTAAATAACTTTCAACTAGTTGAGAAATCACTGTGTCTGCTACTCGAAAGTGCACCTAAGTAGGCAAAATTTACCAAAAAAAAAAAACCACATGTTACAAGACATAAAAAATAATTAAAAAAAATGCAATTCTTACAATTCAATATGCGTTAAGATAGGTACTCAGAAGCAGACACTTTCCACTGGCAGCACCCGTTCACGAGCATGACGCATGGACCAGCCATCGCTTCGCTCAACCATATTTGAGGGAACGTAACGACCCGCCCCACACGACACCACCGCAGAAATGATTAAAGAGAGCATGACATACTTAGGCTACCCATCCTAAGGCACCGAATTGAAAACTATTATCTAAGCTCGCTCCGATCGCTCGTCTCGCTCAGCCCGCGCTTTCTGGTTGCAATACTAAGAAGCCCCTCTTACGGAGGGGCTGCGCCCGCCCCCCTCCCCGTCCCCCGCTTTTGTGTTTACATCCTTTTATGTGATTACACTATTTTTTAAATTGAAGTGCGAAACACACCGGGTGCGTAAGCGTATGCGTAAGCGTGCACGTAGACGTACCATGACGTAGTAATGTCTGAAACTTTATGAGACACAGCACACCGCTTGCGTAACGCGTAGACTGATGCGTAACCCTACGCATTGCAGCTCATGACGTTGTACTCAATGGCATTTCCTTTTGGACGTCACACCGAACACGCATCTTTAATGCGCGTCACTACGCGCGTGACTACGCGCGTGTCTACACAGCTGGTGTGCCCAGGCCTTAAAGAACCTGTTTCCGTACTTTAACTGATCCTTGGTCGTTAATCTGCAGATTACCCAGGAAATCTGCAGATTACCTAGTTAATGTACGAAGTGAAACAACTTTTCACACTTTAACTGACATGACCAGTCAATCTGCAGATTAATTACTAGTTAATGTGCACTCCAACTGATTTACGCACTTTAACGGCAAAGCTAGGGTTTTCTAGGATGACGGTGCCGTCATATTATGGCCGTAATAAAACGGCGTTGAATGTTGTCTATGTAAACAATATGGCGACACCGTAACATCAGAAACCGCGCCGTATTGTTTACATATACAACGTTCTACGCCGCTAAATGACGGCCGTAATATGACGGCACCGTCTTCCTAGGAAACCCTAGCTTAAAACATAAAATAGGCATTGGTACGCTGTGATAACAAAATTCGTAAAATCTTCACAAGACAGTATACTAAAGCTTCTACAAACCTAATATTGGGTTGTTGATCCCTATTGCGATCGTAACTCGGAGTAATGTGGTCATAACATCTAATCTCCTTATACATTCAGAAAGCACGAGCCAGGAATTAGCGGCACAAAAACCTTTCAATCCATCGTCCAAAAATAACAAAACAAAGTCCTTGCCCACATAATCGAAAATCTTTGATGAACGTTCGCAAAGGTAACTAAGCACGTATAAACCGAAAAATGGGCTAGCCAAACAAAGGGTCCCTCATTTGTTTAAAAAAATCTTTGCGGCTTACCTAAGCTGAAAATAAAATGGAGATGAAACGGAAAGATATCCGAGGTGAGGCAGCTTGAGCCGTATGGGCTTTTGAAATATAGCCGGCTCCGCTCAAATCCTTTGAAAGCCAACTTTCATAGAGCTAGAGTGTTAAAAACGAAGTGAGATCAAACGTGGTAGAGTTTTTAGTTGGAAGGAGGATTAATTTAGGTTTTGTGTGTAATATTACATTCATTAATCATTTCAAATGACTGTGGGGGTGGGTGGATACGATATCAAAACTAAAACGAGATTTTAATAAAACTGAATGGCGCATGCTACACGCTTGATATTTATCGTGATAATTGGATCTCGATCCAGGATCACGATATTTATCGACCGTGTAGTACAGTGTATCGACGGATCGTGATACAGATCGTCAGATTTCTAAAAATCCAGAAATCCACGATCTATATCGAGTATCGCGTGATAATTATCGAGATATCGAGCGTGTAGTCTTGGAGTTGATATTTATCATCAGTCTGTCTCAAGAAATGAACTCATGGCCACATGGCATACCTGACGAAATTAAGTAATTGAACCTAGTTATAAATTTAAAAAGTAATTGACATCTATATTATTAGAAAAATGTTATTATTCTATTACAGATTTTCTAACAGAATTTTGACATCATACGATTTATTCCTTATTATTTCTAATTGACATTTCTTAGTTTATAAATATTTGTTTGAAATTATTGAATAGGTACCAACTATTTTTATTGTGAAATGATCAAGATAATATGTATTCTTAGTTTACCTGAACTCTAATTTAAATATTTGCATGCTAATTTTTGGCAGAATGTACTGGACCGAAAATTCCTTAACAATAATTATGTACCTATGTACCTACATTCTCAGCAAATAAATGATTCTTATTCTTATTCTTATGGTCGAGTGGGCGCGCGCGAACCGCGTATGGTCTATCCAGTGTGAGAAATGGAGACTGGAGACTATATATCGAGTGTGTAGCATCTCAGCCGATCCAAAATATTACTCGATATATATCGGGATAAATATTGCCGATAAATATCGAGCGTGTAGCATGCGCCAATAAGAATTCCTAAGAGTTGAGATATTTGTTGGTTAAATAACGTAATGCCTAATTCCTCTGGAATTTAGGTTATTAGCGATTATTCACGACCTTTTCGTTTTACATTTTAGGAACTCACTTTACATTATTACTATCTTTTGCCCGTGACTTCATCCGTGTGGACATTCGGAAAATCCCAAGGGAACCTTTGACTGGGATAAAAAGTCTCCTAGGGTGGAACCAAATTTATAAATTAAATATAGCATTGTTTTAAAATGAAAAAAAAGCAGATGCAATACACTTAATTTTAATGTTTTGTAGGCTTTAAAAATCTATCGTAAAATGTTTACAGATGCTGTAAAAACAATATTATAAAACGTAAAACCAGTCAATAAAATTATATTTACGTTTATGCCCCAAACATTTTTTAGTCTCAAACAATATTGTTTTATCCCAATAGTTAGTTCCATATTCCAGGGAAAAAGGGATCACGGAATACAAACAGACCTCATTTATTTTAACTGTTTATGTACACATTGTCATATTGTTTTCACGAATTCACCGGTTCTCCATAAGAAATCGAAGAATTTTCCCTTGCTGATTGTTTGTTATTTTTTGAATATCTTTACCTTTCTTTTTAGCATTTTTTCATTTCTGGCTGCAACTTTTTATTATAAATTGTCTTTTGTAAGAAAAGCTTTTGAGAATTGTTTCACTGAACATTTTCAGCAGATTGATATTGCAATACCAGGTACAAAACATAATGTACACCTACTCTTATCGTATGATGATTAGTGGCCACTTCTGGTGTTATTTTGTAGTTTATCAAGCCGCCTGTAAGGTCTCTAACTTGGCTTAACGATTGTTATCAGATGACAACAGATGACAACCGACAGTTTAACGTGCCCTCCGAAGCACGGAAGCGTTGTTGTAATGCCACTTAACGGTCACCCATCCGTCACCTGACCGGACCGAGCGTTGCTTAACAAACGTGATTGAGTACGATCAGTCTCTCGAGCTCCACCATTAGCGCTTCAAGTGGATGGAATATTGTTACACCCTCAGACCAAATAAAAAAAGTAAGACGGAGTCTTCCGAACGAAGCGGTGAGGCCAGTAAAACTACGCTATGGCTGTGTCCATACACAGTTCACGCACAGACGTGTAGCGAAACTACGCCGTGGCTTTCCATATAAAACCCTGCCGCCCGGCCCCCGCCCGCCCCCTTGTACGCACACATGTACCATCAAAAACCGGCCTCACTTCATTGTTCGCAACGCTCCATCTTTCTTTTTTATTTGATCTGAGGTTACACCATGTTAGTGGGTTAGGTTAGAACTTTGGTCAGCCAAAATAGTGGTACAAGCACGGAATAGATATAAGTACTACGTATAGAAAGGTCACTCCCCGCCCCGCCCCAGAATCAATTACCTCACCCCACCCTGCGAGTTCGTATGCCGAACCGTATGCTCGTTGAGTCGTTTTTGTAAACTGTCAACTTATTTTGATATTCAAAGCAATGCGGCGTAACTTTTTAATATTGAACGCCACTCATAACAGTACAAACTGCACGGTAGCCCTAGACTTACACACACACAATTGCACGTGTACAAAAACGTCATCTGTTTATAATGGGGCGGTTGTATGGAGTGTCCGAGGTGTGGTAACAAGTTCGATTGAGACGAATCGTCACCTAACTTATGGTCGATTCAATCAAAAATATGCCTTGTATTGTCTTCTTTAATAACTAAGTATAACTCGAGGAACTATCCCAAGAAGCCTAAAGACGATAGACGATGCCGTAATCTATTTTCCGAAAAAGTTCTCGTCTCGGGATATAACTTATTACTTGTGGAAGTACTTTTATTACGAGCTCGGGGGAAATCTACACTTACTCGCGGCAAGTTTCGTGCGATAAAGCAGTTCCGTCTTTCTTTTGACTACATTTTGATTATGGCAACCAAAAGTGTATTACAAGTTGTTAACATCAACAAAGTCATTATAAAAATAATGTAACTGAAGTTCTGAGTCTTGATTTCGTCGGTGTTCATAGTCTTTTGAATTAAAATATGTTTTCCTTTCTGCCTTCTTTTCTGCAAACAGCTGTACCGTTTTTAAACCATACAAAATTATAAACCTAGGTGCTTAATAAACTGGGCTTAGCTACTTGGGTGTTTTTGATGAATCGTTTGCAAGCATTTTGCAATTTTCCTGATACGTTTGGCGCTGGACATGGTTACCATTACTTGTAAAATATTTAGTAATCACTATTATTATGAGATGCTTACGAATTTAATCCAAAATTCACTGAATTATTCTCCGAAATATAGAGTTTCGAATCCTGAATAGTTTCGAACTATCGTTAAGGGTTCACTGCACGAGAAGAATTTGCAATCTGATGACACGTTCTCTAATTTTAAAACGGTATGTACCTATGAGAAAAGTTTATCCACGGAATGTTCACAGATTAAATTCTCATCTCTTCTTTAGTGCCGGTATCGACGTAGATAAAATGTTACTGCAAACTTTATGACAGATAAGTAGTTGTCTAGAATAGCCACTTACTTTGGAATATAACTTGAGCAGAGCTTCCCCTTAATTTAAAGTTATTTGTGTGATGATAGACATTTTGAACGCTGTTATTTGTTTTTCAACACACTTGCTCGTAAAGTGAGCCATAGATGCGTAATGATTTACACACTAATGCGTAATAGAATTATCCCCACAACGTTAAATTAGTATATTACTGCAAGTTATATGCGAGTAAACAGAGCATTTTCAGTTTAACCGGGTAATACATTTATTTTTTCTAGTAACAACAAGGAGGTTTCATGCCGCTGAAAATCCATATGTATTTTTGGAATAAATAAATGTGTACGTCCACAAACATTTATTATTATCCAATTTTTCATAATTCATAATAATTTGTTATAAAACATTTTGCATTTTATCGTGAAAAAAAATCATTCGCCATAATTTTCATATTTTGATTGTTATCGTATTTGTCGCTATTTGGTAAATTATTTTCTTTTTCCCTCACAAATGTGTTGATAAACGTATGAAACTCATGAGCTCTGCTCATTACACACTCGGCTGAATTACGCCCTCGTCTACAGCTCTGGCAGCAACCCACAGCCTCGTGTGCAATGAGCAACGTAGCTCACTTGTATCATAATGTGGCATTACAATTTACAGCGCTAGGAGCTATGGAGCTATCGAGACAATGGCTCAGGTTTAAGTCGATCTATGTTTGATGTGTATGGACAATAGAAGTGTGCGAAATAAAATAAGTGATATACTATACTATACTATACTGGTTGTAGTATTTGTAACATATTATATTGTGCCTCATCGTATAAAGTTCTTGGGATAAAGTAATTTTGTTGATATTTACAGCTGTTTACTTACTCGAGTGACGCAGGATAAATGTTTTATAACAACTGTCTCTTAGGTCCGTATTATAGGACGAGACTCAAGCACTGCTTGCTGCTTGAGTACAGTTAGAAAGGGATGGTGCTATTCATCGCATATAGCGCCATCCCTATCTAACTGTACTCAAGCAGAGATTTGAGTTTGAGTTTGATTCTGTAATACGAGCCTTAGAATGTTAACAAAGTTCCCTCAGCTTGTTAAAATTTTCCCCTCAAAAAATGTGATGCTGAGTATTGTGTTATAGTAGTTTGTTACACAAGGGACGTAAGTGAGCTATTACAGAACAAGATCCAATTTGGCGCCCGTGCGAGCGCAGCTCGCAAAGGGCGCTAATGGATCGAGTGCACCCGAGATATTTAGACGCCCGAGCGAGCGAAGCGAGCGAGGGCGAATATAGTTCGAGGGTGTAATAGCTACTTACAACCGAGGTAAGCATACTACTTTACATCATTCATGCGATTTAAATTAAAAAAAAAAAAAATTTAAAAAAAAAAAATAAAAAAAAAAAAAACAAAAAAAAAAAAAAAAAAAATAAAAAAAAACCAAAATCAAAATCAAAATAAAATAAAAATAAAAATCAAAATCAAAATCAAAATCAAAATCAAAATCAAAATCAAAATCAAAATCAAAATCAAAATCAAAATCAAAATCAAAATCAAAATCAAAATCAAAATCAAAATCAAAATCAAAATCAAAATCAAAATCAAAATCAAAATCAAAATCAAAACCAAAACCAAAACCAAAACCAAAACCAAAACCAAAACCAAAACCAAAACCAAAACCAAAACCAAAACCAAAACCAAAACCAAAACCAAAACCAAAACCAAAACCAAAACCAAAACCAAAACCAAAACCAAAACCAAAACCAAAACCAAAACCAAAACCAAAACCAAAACCAAAACCAAAACCAAAACCAAAACCAAAACCAAAACCAAAACCAAAACCAAAACCAAAACCAAAACCAAAACCAAAACCAAAACTAAAACCAAAACTAAAACTAAAACCAAAACCAAAACCAAAACCAAATCAAAATCAAAATCAAAATCAAAATCCAAGGAGTTTTGCATAGCTTGAACGGAAATGAAATGCCGCCATATTTATTGTTTTTTTTTCAGTAAAAAGTTTCCACAGTTTATAATATAAGAAAAGAGATTGGTTCACTAAGGAGTTTTAAATGCTTGAATTGTAAAGTTACTTTACAGTTAAAGCATTCACCATGCTTGATTTGTAAAGTGATTTGATAATGGAACGTTCTATCTAAACAATGCACTGTGTTGCACATGCCAACTTACACGGCCTCTTACTATACTAGTAAATCCTAGTTGCCGAGCAGTATGATGTAAAGGAAATTTACACTTGTTATTGAACGCGTGCGTAATAAAATAATAAAAGCTGACGTTAGAAAACGTCTGAAATAAAGTTGTGAAGTTAATTGACTGTTCATATCAGTATAGCACAAAAATGCTTAATTTCACTATAATGATAGTTTAGTATTACATTACTTACATAATAATGAGTGCATTATGTAATTTTGGTTGAGCGTACTGTGCCAGATATTAAATAATTATTGTGTTCATTAAAATCTGAGTGACAATGATAAAGTGTGACGCTAACGACGAACTAATTAATAACGTTTCATTTCAATGACAGTTCCGTAATCGCGAAATACGGTAACGTTGATGTTGACGTTTTAGAATAGTTATTAAACATTTTCTATATTGATTATGTATTGAGGTAAACTATTATAAAACTCCCATCATCATACATATAACACAACATGAAATTATATTCAAGGTGTTTGGTAAAAGCCATAAGAAGCCGAATATGGTAATAGGGACCATCAAACTGAACAACGTTTACTATAGGACCAACTCTGAAATCGCGAAATAAATATTTAAAAAAATAGCTGTTTCATACAAAAATTAATAACGAAAATATCAAAATGTATGACACAGCTGATTTTTTTTTCGTGACTTCAGAGTTGGTTCCATATCAAAAGTTGTTCAGTTTGATGATCCCTATCTACCATATTTGGCTTTATAAGGCTTTTACCAAACACACTGTATAGAGCTTGTGTAGCGAGCGAAATTTAGTAGAATTAAGATATTTTCGTAGCCGTAGTACATATCCGTAGCTTTCGTAGCACACTCTCGTAGCAGTTAACTACAAGAGCCGCCTCTGTAGTATGTGGTTTGCCTATTCGTTTAAGACGCAGGGGTCCCGGGTTCGATTCCTAGTGGAGGTACAATTTGTACCCGGTTTGGTTGGTGGTAGGGATTATTTCAAGTCCGCCTGGCTAGGTACCACCATCTTATAGTCTGACGCCACAACAACAATTTAAAAAATGTTGTGTTCCGGCGGTTAGAGTTAAGGATAGCCAGTTCCTCAGTGATGAGGATTTCGGGTGTAGTGCGCTCCACTTTCAGCCTTAACATGACTTAACATCAGGTGAGGTGAAGGCCAAATGCTATCCCATAGTGCATAAAAAAAGCTGTGACTCCTTGCATCAAAGGCTGTGACTGTCAATCTATAACGTATTTTTCTACTATAGGGCTAATTAAAACAAGTTAACTATCTCACTAAGGACATGTCCCATCGCGCCTATGTCATTTGCCCCACCATTCTCAAAATGAAAGTCCATCGCGTCTTAATCAAAGATTTTACTAGATAAAACATATTATTCTGTTAAGGAGTTCTTAGAAGATAAACTGACTACTTAATTGATTTAAATAATTATTTGTAAATTATTGACATCCCTGAGCAGGTTATAGTAAAATTGTTAATTATAATTATTATTACATAATTTCACTTCTTGACATTTTCATAATAATATTTATCTTTATTTGACATTTAATTTTTGAGATTTCATTGTATTGACATTTAACTTTTGTATGCATAATGATTTTTGTTGACATTTTTGTAATCATAATTTTGAATGTTTGACATTATTAAATAACTTAATTATATGAATGATAAATATTTGCACGTCGACAATCTCGACAAGTCATGCTGTACTACTATTTAATTTGTAACTTGTATTTTTACCATGTCTTGGCAAATAAATAAATAATAATAATTATTATTATTATTATATAAAGTAGTATGTCAGAGTAGGTATTTTACTATAGAATCAGATTGATAATTATTTTCTGCATTAAAAAGTGGGATTTTTAAGTTAAAGCGCTTTTAAATCACAATTTTTTATCATGATAGTACTATTTACTTAAGCTAGGGTTTCCTAGGATGACGGTGCCGTCATATTACGGCCGTAATTTAGCGGCGTAGAACGTTGTCTATGTAAACAATATGGCGCGGTTTCTGACGTTACGGTGTCGCCGTATTGTTTACATAGACAACATTCAACGCCGCTATATTACGGCCGTAATATGACGGCACCGCTATCCAAGGAAACCCTAGCTTTACATTTTTTTCACAAAATACTTCAGAAAACAACTTAACGTTTTTGTAATTGTTTTTCTAAATATAAAACAATTCTTGACTGATACTATACCTAAATAAAATGTAATTAGCATTTTTTAATTAAGAAAGTAATTAAATAAAATGAAACTGGGGCAACGCTAGGACATCTCTTTTATTTACGCAAACAACTCGTCGTCGCACAAAACAACAATGCAAGCAGACACCACAAATCCAAACTTTTGAATTCCGGCTGCATACAAGGTTCAAGATTCAAGTCACACTTGAGTTTGCGTATAAACGAATTAAAATAGGCGCTTTGAAGGCAGCCGCCACACGTGCGAAGTTGAGCCAAGTTGAGTGTACGGTTACATGAGCTGCTGCATAACTAAGCGCCGGAACTTGTTTCAAGTTAGCTTCTTGCTTCTGCGTCACGGAGTACTCATTTGTTCTATTAGGAACTAAAGTCTCTTGTCGCATGAAGTGCCAAGATTCTAGACCGTAGAGCAGGAATGGTGAACCTTTATGTATCAACGTGCCATTTTGCTGAATGTTAATGTTTACTGAGGTCACAGACGTGCCAATTTTGTCGCGTAATGAATTTTGTGATAGGTGACGTGCCCAAAATAATTACATTGGTTCGCCATTCCTGCCATAGAGGTTTAATCATGTTATATTTAAAAAAATCATAGTTTTTACGAGTAGGCACTATTGCTTATTCTATGGTTATACATTGATATCGGAAACAACGACGACGGTACTACAAATTTATAAAAACATTGAGGATCAATCCCGGAACCCTAGAGACGATGAAAATCGGTGTTCAAACCACTCAACCAAGTAGATCATCCTTAGTAATATTATAAATGCGAAAGTCCGTTTGTTTGTTTGTTACGCCTTCACGTCTTAACTACTGAACCGATCATCATGAAATTTTGCATATCGTTATCAGGGGTACAGAGAAGGACATAGGGTACCTTTCATCCCAAAAATATTGTTCCCGAGGGATAGCAAAAAATCTTTCCACGCAGACGAAGTCGCGGGCAGCCGCTAGTCAAATATAATATTGAACTTTAACTTTTTAACCTTACATCGTTAAGAGGCTGAAGTGTAATGAATGGTTAGTCCGGACTTTGTTCGAGACTAGCTTCCGCACACGAATTCATTCGAGTTGTCTCTGGGGAACTATTTATCGGTGAGTATAAAAAGTATCCTACCTATGTTTTAAGCCGTTTTTGCGTGATTGAGTAACAAACAAACATCAAACTTTCACATAATATTAGTAGGATCTGTTAATCTTCAGATCAATAAATTAATTAGACAGGGTTATTTGTAAAACACCAACAACCTCGCGGGAGTTAAAAGACTAACATCATAAACATTAATAATTGGGATGTTGACAACTTTTTTTATTTTATATTACATAAATTACCTCTCAAAAAAAGAAACATTGGTAAAATAATTATTTCGCTAGCTTGAAAACTGCCCGAGATATCACAGTGTGAAATGCACACAAATGGACTCGCCCAAAAACGCTCCATACTAACGGCTACTGAGGTATGACGTCACGCCTCGCTAGTTAGTATGCAACGCGTAGGAAATTTGTTCGGCAGCTATATTAAATATTGTGTTTATCAAAATGGTTTCTTAGACAAATTTGCTATACATTTTACGAATTAATTAAAGGTATCAATTATTTTAATAAATCTTATACTTTTTAAATGGACTTGTCCACCCAACTTTGAAGGGTCATAAAACAAATAATATGCAATATATAAAACCAAGAGGTATACAAGCTACTCTAAAAGTTTAATATGTTTACGATTTTTATTAGTATTTCGTTATTTTATTCATTAGTCAACATCCCAATTGTCCTACGACTTTTCCAAAAAGAAAAAAAGAAATCGGCTTTGACTTAGAAACTTTGTTGTTATTCTGCCAGGTGTTTTACAAATAATAACCCTGTATAGAATATAGCTACTTTCATATTATAATTTTCAAACGTAATACTACTAGAATTTCATAAAATATTTCAGTTTTTTTCACAAAGGATTAATAAATAACAATATCATGTCAAGGGTCGGTGTTCAGTCAAATGAGCAAGTTATTAATATTTGGGGTTCAACTTATAGGCCCGTACGCAACCATTGCCTTTCGGATAGGGTTGTCAGAAATAACCAGCATTAACATTATATAACAACTTTAGACGAATATACTTAGATCTTTGTCTCGTCTCGTGAATCTCGCGATGGAAGCAATTAATGTGAATGTCCTAAAGCTACATTATAGGTCCTCAAAACTAAATGTTCATAGTTTAAAAAGAATTGGCTCTAAATTAAGTAAGAAATTTTATTTTATTATATTTGGGGGGCTTATGGCCGATTTCACCAACATCCCCTAAACCTTTACCTAACTATGTGCCCCTTTAAATAAAAGAGCCCCCAAACGAACCCCTTGTTTAGAATACGTTTCACCAACTAAACAGCCCTTTAACTATGAGACCATAGCTAGGGGACAGGTTTTTCATCATTTTGGATGTGTTAACCGTAACTTTTGACCTTTAACTTAGTTATTATTACGTTAATTTCATTCTATTGATTTATTGTAGCAAATGTTTGACCCTAGATTTCCTTACTAATATTATAAATGCGAAAGTCCGTTTGTTTGTTTATTTGTTTGTTTGTTTGTTACGCCTTCACGTCGTAACTACTGAACCGATCATCGTGAAATTTTGCATGGACGTTGTCAGGGGTGCAGAAAAGGACATAGGGTACCTTTGATTCAGAAAAAACGTGCAGTTCCCGAGGGATAGCAAAAAATCTGTCCACGCAGACGAAGTCGCGGGCGGAAGCTAGTAAAATATAAATATAAAAACACTTTTTTTAAACTATTTGAAGCCTTTGGACTACCGTAGAACAATATGTGTTCATATTCATTTTGAAAGTCTGAAATCACCATGTTGATTTTTCTTATTTATCAAGCCGTATTTCACTATGTTTTTCAAATAAGAAATAAAATATTAAAAATATTTTAAAAAGAATATAAAGTAAAATAATAATCACAATTAAATGTAAAAAATCACTAATTTTGATTATCCTTATTTATTAAGCCGTATTTCACTAAATTATCAAAATAAGAAATAAATTGTTAAAAAATATTTAAATAAAATATTAAGTAAGTATTCCAATAATAATCACAATTCAATGTAAAAAAGCTTTCTCACCTACGGTCATGAAAATCCAAATTATTTCCAACCTTCTCTAATATAAATAAATATTTGATAACCTATTAGCTAGATATCTTTTTTTACTTTTTATTTTTAAAGAAGCTTTTGTATTAAGTTACATATCAGCCCCATCGCAACTTTAATTTAATGTGGGGTTATGCACTTATATTAAAATAATTTTACTTATATTTTTTTGTATTTTTTATATTTTTGATTTTTTATATTGCATATTATATTTTATATAACTATTTATTTTTAAAAGTCCACATCATCACTTTTTTAAAATAGTCCAGTCATTATCGAATTATTCGATGCCATCTAAATCATGTATTTCCCAGAATTAACTCAAAAATTTTAAAGCTTTCTACAGTTCAAAGAAGTACCTATCCATTTTCTTTAGTAATTAACAAATATTACTCTCGAAAAAAGATTTTTAAACTGGCACATAATGTTAAGGGCTGAATATTGCACCCCCTAAACTTAGCAGTCCTTTTAGCACCATAGGGGTCCCATGTGCGTTGGTGAAACGCATGAACGCGGTTATGTGGTCCCCTAACAGATTTGCGGGTCCTGTTAAATTTAGGGGACGTTGGTGAAATCGGGCATTAGTAGTATAGGTACTATTAGGAGCCAATTACAAGCCTCCACAGATGACTGTTAGTTTTTTTGCGCTAACTTCGTTATTATTAGACAACAATATTCAAATTAAATTGTTTTTATTAAAATAAACTACATCTACAAAGTTTTTTAGAATCACCTTTTTTACCATTATGGACATCTCGGTCGTTAGCGTGTACGGTAATTTGCGTTTCTGGCACTATGCGTCGAAAGGCTCTTAGCTGATAAGAAGATGAATTACATTTCCTACTAATATTATAAATGTGAAAGTTTTTGGGTTTGGATGTTTGTTCCTCAATCACGCAAAAACTACTTAACGGATTTGGTTGAAATTTGGCACACAGATAGTAGATAGCCCGGATTAAAACATAGAATACTTTTTATCCCGATATTCCCACGGGAACTGAGACCACACGGGTGAAACCGCGGGTGGCCGCTAGTTTAACTGTAAAAGTAATAGGAATATTATGCTTTGCTGCTGAAAATCTAAGAATTTAAGGTAGTTATCTCAAGGTTTTGTTAATTTTAATCATCTTTGATTAAATAAACAAATATTATTTTAAGTCGCTAGCTGGCAACCCTACCGGTGAGCCGCAAGCGTGACCCCACTAATTTGTTTACATTGTTTAAAGCCCAACAGTTTAGTTCTTCGGATATTGCTCGCATCGAACCTTTCCCGCCCCTATGAATTTTGATCCACGCATACATATTATTTTATTAAAACCAAGGGTTTGTGCATTACTAGGTAGGACGGTAACCTTCTTCTATCCCCCTTGTGGTTAGAGGAAAGCGAATAAAATAGTCGGGTATTTTCCTTGACCGATGTAATAAAACCTCAAAGTTTATGAAAACAGTAACGACTGTATTTTTTTTGGAAATACTTTTTATTAATTATGTTCAGAATACTTGAAAAGACATAATTATGTTAACTTTTTGTTTTTTTAGATTTTACTTACACCTAGATAGTGTCGTATGTTTGTCGTGAATACGAAAATTCTAAATGACTTTCACTAAGTTTCCTTTGAAAGTCCAAATAAATGGTACCTTCTTAAGTTGGAACATTCCTAGGTGAAAGTTTCTAGAACAATTTCACAAACAACTTGGAATTCTTGCTATGCCAGAGTCTAGGACAAAGTTAATGCTTAATTTACGTAAGAGAAACGTCGTGAAATGTGCTTTCAATACATGTTTCTGGTCCTCAACAAAAATTAAAAATATTTAGTTGAAATAATAGTTGGTATTTGTGAAGACCGATCACTAAGCAAATTCACTGTTACGATTTACCGAGACTTGGTAGCTCAGCGGTCAGAGCATTGGACCGGACATGCAAAGGTCGCGGTTTCAGTCCCCGTCTGAGAATCAATCTGGTGCGAGTCGTATTTTTTCTAGTATTTTATTTATTATCCTTACTAATATTATAAATGCAAAAGTCCGTTTTTTGTTTGTTTGTTTGTTACGCCTTCACGTCTTAACTACTGAACCGATCGTCATGAAATTTTTGCATACACGTTGTCAGGGGTACAGAGAAGGACATAGGGTACCTTTCATCCCGAAAAAAGTGTTGTTCCAGAGGGATAGCAAAAAACCTTCCACACAGACGAAGTCGCGGGCGGCCGCTAGTACGGAATAAAATGTTAGGTTGCACGATAGTGGGTACATCAGTGCATGTGTGTCAACGCTAGTTGTATATAAATAGCATTGTGAATGCAAAAATCTCAAATTTAAAAATCCCTTTTTTTAATACTTACTAACGTTTGTGTGTTTTATACTTATAAGTACACCTTTACTTGACCTAACAGTTATAATCTAAATTCTAAGTTATCAAATAAACAAGAAAAAATAAAAGCAAATCTTCTCTACCGAAAGTTTTGTTCATGAATAAATAATTACAAACATGTTTGATTTAAAAACGGTCTCAATATAACCAATTTAGGTACCATTTTTTAAGTGGTGAGGTGATTTGTTGTGAAAATTGTTGTTGTGGAATAATATTAGGATAATGTTCATTAAAAGCAAAGCTCTACAAAACTGTAATTAAAAATCGCTGTTGTTATTTAATACTAGAGTGAATAATGTTGTTAAATGCAGCGTTTATTTCACACTAATTAATATAATTATAATGTTTGATATGAAGTTGAAATTAAATTCTTTGTCAGTAATTATGACTGTTGGTACGAGTATAATATCTTTGAGCCCCTGTAGCACTTTCAGCATCTTGATAAAGTATTACAAACTTAAGATTCGGCACAAGACTGCTCTAAAATTATTACGCCATAGAACGTAATTCACTAAAAGCAAACTTCTTAAATATCCTTTCACAATACGCACTATAATCCTTTACTTATCGTTGTAACTGGTTTTAATTGCTTCATAAATAAGATTGTTACAATCCGAGAACTGGGGTGCAAACTCATTTGGAGCAAGTTTTCAAGCCTTTGCCAAAATTAATATCTATAATCCTCCTCATAATAATTGCGCAGACGGGGAGTTGTGTGCTATAGAAAATTTATTCTGAGCAAAATTGTTCATGTTCGTTGCGTAAACTTGCAAAGTGTTATAGCTGCGAAGTATTACTCGAGTAAAGCTTATTACTGAAGGTCGTTCGTGATAACTTGGCTCGTGCCGTTTCATTGAGCATTGAAAGATAAAGGTCTATATATGCTTTTGTATTATTTTTTTGATTAAAACAAAAGGATAATGTGGCAGGTCTCTTTGTTGGAAAGTTTCACCTGCACGGCCAGTTACATGTTTGCTACATACACAAAAATCAAAGCCACCCACCAGTTTATTTGCGCAATTCGTAAGTTTGTTCGTCGATATAAAAATATTTATGAACAGTCTTCATTTAAAGTATGTAATCAATCATCGAGTTTGTACGGAACCCTCAGTGGGTGAGTCCGAGTCGCTCTTGTCCTGTTTTTATATCATACGGATGAATCACGCGTTTTAACTTATTTTAAACTGACTCCAAAAAGGGAGGACGATCTCAATTCAATTGCATATTTTTTTAACGGTGTTCGCGCATAACTTCTGGATTTATTGACCGATTTTGATGATTATTTTTTTGTTTGATTGAATTTTTGTATTACATTATGAAATGATGCAATTTTCAAATCTTATCCAATGATTCAACACTAATTCGCAACCGGAAACACCATAGGCCATAGCGAAACACTGTGATATGAACACCCTACGTATTCACTAATATGCAATCAACCGCCTCTGCGGTCTAGTGGTTCGCCCACGCGTGTAAGACGCAGGAGTCCCGGGTTCGATTCCCAGGGTGGTGCAATTTGTACTCGATTTGGTTGGTGGTAGAGCTTAATTATTTCAAGTCCGCCTGGCTAGCTACCACCGTCTTACCTAAGTCTGACGCCATAACAACAATAAAAAAATAAATGTTATGTTCCGGCAATTAAGCTAGGGTTTCTTAGAATGACGGTACATTCATATTACGGCCGTAAGTTAGCGGCGTAGAACGTTGTCTATGTAAACAATATGGTGCGGTTTCTGACGATACGGTGTCGCCATATTGTTTGCATAGACAACATTCAACGCCGCTATATTAGGGCCGTATTATGACGGTACCGCTATCCTAGGAAACCCTAGCTTTAGAGGTAAGATAGCCTGTTCCTCAATGATGAGGATTTCGGGTGTAGTGCGCTTCCACCTTCGGCCTTATCGTCACTTAACATCAGGTAAAGTGAGGGCCAAGCATTATCCCGTTGTGCACAAAAAATAATATCATTTTACTAAACAGAAAATTCAAAGATCTCTTAAAAGCTTAGCGGTTATAAGTTATTAGCCGGCGAACCAATATAGGTTCAGTGTATAATCTCCATTACAAATTCGGCTTCTCCTTTGAATTCGTTCCATCAACCGAACTTCGGGAAAGAACACGGTAAAACAATTAACTACTTAGGTACTTTCAATTAAGTGAATTCGTTGGTAAGGAGCTTAAACAATGAATAGTAAACGAGAGACAAACTGACGGAGCGAGAAAATGAATAGCACTTTGTTAAGGAGTTTTTGAAGTGTTTTTGAATATAAATAAGAAATAAAAAAACCGAAATTCTGCAATGACGTAAGTTTTATGAGAGCTAAAAATAAAAATAAAATCCACAGCCCCTTAAGTAAGTTTGCACCTTCAAACTTACGGTTCTGTAATACACAACGGGTGCAATGAAGAAAGACAATTAAATCACGGTACCTACCTGTAAAGGAAAAATAATAATTAAGAATATAAATAAAAGTCGAATGCACTCTAACAATCGGTGTGTAGGAAAAGTAGTATAGATTTTTAGGGAACCCTTATAGATTCGTCATGTCTGTCTGTCTGTCCGTCCGTCCGTATGTCACAGCCACTTTATTCCGAAAGTATTAAGATTACACAGTTGAAACTGTGCAGGAAGATGTATTCTGTTAACCACCTAACGAATTTAACACAAAAATAAAAAAAACAATAGGTAAAAGATTAAAGGGAGCCCCTTTACATGGATCTGAAATTAAAAAAAACATTTTTTCTTCAAACCAATACGTGCGGGGTGTCTATAGATAGGTCTTTAATAAAAATGTCATTGAGGTTCCTAAGTAACTTTTTTCTCAAAGTCAACCGTTTGAAAGATATACACCGCCAAATTGGTAAAATGTGTGTCCCCCCCCCTTTAACTTTTGAAATAATAGAGTAAAAAATTTAAAAAATACATATAGTGTAGATCTTAATAAACACTTTCAAGGGAAAGTTTGAAAAGTAGTAATTAGTTTTAGAGATATAGCACATTTTCCGAAACCGCAAAATATAACTTTGTCATTCATGCCGTGAAAAACAAAGTTATTCTTGCAGACGAAAAATGATAGTGGCATTAAATATGGTAACTACGGAACCCTACGGCGCGTGGCCCGACATGCACTTGGCTGTTTTTTTTTTAATTTGTTATTTATCAAGTCCATTTTGTGTGTGGCATTTTTGACAATTGCAGGTTAGATTAAGCTTTAAAAAGTCATATGAGAGGGACTAAGAAATTTAAAAAATACGCACAAATGGCAGCCCTGTATCTGGCATGATGTCAGTCTGAATGATCGTGTAATCTGTCTCTATGTCGGTCGTAACGCCGCCGCCACAAACTTGATAGTTGAGTTTGCATATTTAAGAACTTTCTCTAAATACAAGTTATCGGAGAAAAACAAATGTTGGTAAAAAAATATATTATTATTTAAATTGAAATATAAAAAAACGCATATTCTATGGTATTTAAAAGCTTCATTGTAACTATAAAAAGCTGAGCTACATAATCGCGTCATAAACACACTTTATCACATAAAACGTCAAACGGAATTATTGACCGAGCGAACGCGAAGCGTCTTCATTTCAGCTCGGGCAAAAATGCTTTCGTATGTCTGTCTGTCTGTTCTAGTCTAGAGGTCGAATTTTTTAACCGATTCTCGTGAAATTTTGTGAGCGGGTACGATAATAATATAGATTTTTTTGTCGGTGCAGTTTTTCTAAATTTTTAGAAAACAACATATTTCAGCCATTTACAAAGTCACTAGTATATTTAAATACCCTTAACCCACTGTTGATCATTAAAATGACGATGGATCAGTAAAAGAATCCGTGCGTCGAATATATTTTAACTGACTGCGCGGCAAATAACCTCTGACTGAGCTCGTAACTCTGAAATGCCCAATATTTTTTAAGTTACTGTACCGTGAAACACAAATAGGAAATACGGTAATTTATCACTTACTGTTGTTTGTAAAAACTAAGTTATGGCGCGTGTGTGACAAATTGTCATCATAAATATGGCGGTAAAACCAAAAATATCAGTTGACAAATAAATAGAGATGCATTTTCATTTTTATGCACGGAGGGGCAGTGATTAACCATTATCTGTTCAGCTAAATGAGAAAGGAAATATTGCTAACCTATACTGAATATTCGTCGTAAAGTTGTAAATTATACTTACTTACTTAATTTAATGAGGCCGGTTGTCATTATTTTGTCAAAAATAAAAGTGTCAAAAAATTTTGAGAGGCTTTCTTAAACAAGCAAGTGTTGTAAAACAATTTTGAAATTAGTATCATTATAAATTAATACTGTTCTAGAGTAAAGTTATTCTAGACTTACCTAAATACCGACCTACGAAACAGTTAATTTTAATTGCTAAAGCTCAAATACAATTATAATTGCAAGCTATAAAAACTTAATATTTTCTTGTAGGTACTAATCGTAAATAATAAAATAGAATTTAAATAGCAAATCGTTCCTCGCTCCTGCCAGGCTAACTCGCATAAAACATCTTTATTTCAAAATGTTAACAACAACTTTATTACTTTAGGCGTAATAAGGCACTCAAGGTAATGAAAAAATAACTGTATTTTGGCATTGAAGTGTTTATTTTAGTTATTAATAAGCTTCTTCAAATATTTCTCAAAGTTTGTATTTGAAGAAATGCACAGCGGATGAAGTAGGTAACCTAATTTCCACATTACTTAAATGTAATGGAAGCCTTAATGAACAGAGGTAAATTTCAAGACAATTTATCGACAAAAGTTGGAAAAAAAACAGTGAAGTGTTATTATTAAAAAGCCTTGTCAACTTTATTTTAAATAAGAAAAGGACATCATCCATTTTGGTCCAAATGTGAAAGTGCCGCCAAAAAGCAAAAGTGCTTTATTCTGATAGATTTTGTCCACCTTAGCATTTCTTATTATGGCACCGAAGCTGTAGCACCGCTGCACTTGATTTCAATTGAGTTCAAAAAGTCTGTTTTTTCATACATTTTGACACAAATGTGAAGCGGTGCTACAGCTTCGGTGCCATAATAAAAAATGCTTAGATGGATAATAAATCTATCACGATAAAACACTTTTGTCTTTTGGCCGGCACTTTTATACTTGGACCAAAAATGTATGAAACGTGGATGATTTTCTTTAAATTGATACTTCAAAAGAACAGAGAAAGAGACGGAGTTGAAGTTGTAGTTGAAAACGTCTTAACTTTGTGCACCTAAGTTGTAATAAGTCGGAAGATAATCCTTTAGAGTGAACTGCACATCTCTGAAAGCTTATTTAGAGAAGACGTGTACCCATCGAGATGAAAATGAGAAACAATTATTTAACTCGACATTGAAAGACGAATGTTTGTTCATAAATCTTATGTGTGTCGCACGTAGTAATGATACACATTCCTTCCTTGTAGGTATTAAGTAATTCAGGAAGACCATTTGAATGCTAAATTCTTAAAAGAGAACTTATTTTAAAATGTAACTAAGCTTAAAAAGCTTAAAAGCAGTCAGAAATATGATCTGAATTAATTTACTATGATTGAGATATGATCTTAAGACCTCTTCTATGAACTTCTTCGTCTAAACTTATTGAGTCAAAAACTTGCGGATTATTGTACCTAACCTACATATGTATTTTTTTTCCATAATTAATACATCTCCGGAAAGCAAAACTGACTTCAAAAACCTTTAAAAGGCCACACACCAACACCATTAAATAAATGAATTAATATGGTAATAGTAAATTGAACAACAAGTGCATAAAATGGGGTTTATGTGTAAGTTATACACTCTGCTTTACACTTTGATTGTGAGGAAATTAAATAGCAATATTGCAAAAAAAAACTGGCTTATGTATACAAAATGAAGAAACAGAATGAAATAACATGTTTACTTAGCGTGTGTGGCTGTTTACCTGATGGTTGATCACGCAAGTCTGTTGCTAACAATTCTCGACTGAAATCGATTGAAAGCGCAGTTGCATTGCTGCTTTAAGTAAGATAGTTGTCACATTGGTTCTTAACTGAAGCAGCAATGTCACTGTGATTTCTGTCAGAGTTGATTGCAACAAAATTACATAATTACCCCCCTGATAACCTTTGTCTTAGACTAGATGAAGATTTTACTTTATGCATTAGAGCATGAAAAGCAGCTTATCTATACCCAACATAAAGACGAACTTTACGAGCATGAGAAGTGAAAATTATTTTAAATCCCACGACGAATTTGTTGTGTATTGTAAATGAAACTGTTTATGCATAGTTGAGATTGGTACGGTGATTTCATCCCGATACACAGATTGTGTAGCCGGGTTGCTGTCAGTGTCAGAGGCGCGCCCATTTGTCAGCGGGTCGCTGGAACATGGTGCTCGCTGCTCACATCATTACACTACACTATTGAGGTCATGTGAACACTTTTCGGGAGCTTGAGGTCAAATGAATACTTTTTTAAGAGCGAGGTCATAACACTTTTGTCAGCAAGATGGATGAGAAGTTATCCAGACACACTATGCCGAAGTTACGCGACCGAAGTTCGGTGGCAACGCTTTTGATAGGTATGAAAAAAAACGCAACGTAATTTCGGCATAATGACAGTGTCGTCAGTAATTCATCATGCCGAACTTCGTTCGTGTAATTTCGGCATAGTGTGTCTAGTCACTAAGACTTTTTTTACTCTATTCCGTAGTTTTGTATGGTGATGTGAGTAAAATTTGAATTTTGTCACTATGGATTTTTTATTAGTACGATCATCATGAAATTTTAAGTACACGTTGTCAGGGGTACAGAGAAGGACATACCTTTCATCCAGAAAAAGTATTGTTCCCGAGGGCTAGCAAAAAAACTTTCCACGCAGACGAAGTCGCGGGCGGCCGCTAGTAAAATCATAAAGATAAAACTAGTATAGTTTAACACAAGGACTTAACAAGAACTCACATTTGGTATATTTTAAAGAAGTTAGCATAATAACGGTTAGTAGAACGTACCTACATTCAAAATATAACCTACTTCAAATCTTCTACTACTCAGAGCTAGCCCCGGAAATAAGTGGACAATCTGCAGAGTAACGAAACCCCTCTTGTTAGTGTGCCATACTATCATTATTAATAGATCTTAGCTTGCTATTATACCACACCAAATCCAGAGCTCTGTAAATTGTATATCTTCAATAGGTTTTTCAGTCTTTTTGTGCCCAACCACTCCCACCCCCACCACAGTAAATCTGTCAGGTGCCCGGATCTATCAATAATGATAGTATGGCACACTAACAAGAGGGGTTTCGTCGCTCTGTAAATTGTCCACGTATTTCCGGGGCTAGCTCTTAGTCCATAAGAATACAAGTAACAATGTACACGGGAAACTTTGGTCTTAAACACGGCCATACGTTTCGCCCCAGGCGCAATTCTTCGGCGAGATTACACCGAATGAAGATTTTATAGCTATTTCGTGCTTATGCTCGAAGTTTGATATTACTTAATACAAAGAACAAAGTATAAAAAGTGGCAGAGAAAATACAGAGTGTATTTATTATGGAATGAGCTTTACCTCTTAGCTCAGTCCGTGAAGAGTCTCATTTGTCAGGGACACTGAAATATGTCAACTATATTACTTAGTTACAGTGGGATGATTTATCATAGGTACTACTGAGGTTTTCAAGCTTGTCTGGACAATATTGTAGAGGTAAAAGATATAAACGTTTTGATGTTAATACAAGATTTTAACTTCTGTTGACAAACACTACCTGTCTTTAAGCAAAGTAACATTTTGTGATCGTGATAATGAACTACGTAAAGAAAAGTTTAGTATAGGGTTTGGTAAAACCTTATAAACCTTTCAGGGTTCTCCAAAAAGTTTATAATATCTAGTGATGGGACTCGAATAAAAAAAATGTATTCGAATCGATTCGAATCACTCGTAAGTGGTTCGATCGAATTTGACGATGATTCGAATCAATTGAAACAAAAACAAAATATCTTAGATTTTTTTATGGGTTGGTAGTAAGTACCTAAGTAATATAAATTATAGATACATACAAGCAATGTACTCAATAATCCTACTTCCTACTTATATTATAAATGTGAAAATTTGTGGGTTTGGATGTTTGGTTGGATGTTTAGATGTTTGGATGTTTGTTCCTCAATCACGCAAAAACTACTGAACGGATTTGGTTGAATTTTGGCAAAACATAGGATACTATTTATCCCAATATTCCCGCGGATCCACCCGCGTGGTTCCCGTTCCCGTGGAAATATCGAGATAAAAAGTATTCTATGTTTTAATCCAGGCTATCTACTATCTGTGTGCCAAATTTCAACCAAATCCGTTCAGTAGTTTTTGCGTGATTGAGGAACAAACATCTAAACATCCAAACATCCAAACCCACAAACTTTCACATTTATAATATTAGTAGGATTACCAAACACACACACACCTGTTGTACAGGGTCCCTTTACTTCGGCTCCGCACTAATGTTTTTAATTATTTTTGTAAGCAATAATAATAGTTTATTTTAGTAACATTCAATAGCAAGTATTGTTGTTTACGTACAGTTATAGCGAGCCGTCAGCAGCAGCGGCCCAGTCATTTGTCAACTGGAGTCTGTAGTAAATCACTCCATTCACGGACACACGACTGTTGCGTTATTGACCAATTTGATGCCATTATTACATTGACTTTTGGCCTTTCGATTATACGGTTTTATTAATAAACTACCAGTAGGTAAGTTTACACCTGCCCCCCTACTCTATTTTTTTTCTATTTAACTGGACTGGTCTGTATGATTTGACAGCAAAGTTCTTGTTCCTATTTGATTTTGACGTACAATGAAAATGGTTGCCCCCCTCTGGTCTCTCCAGACTCCAGACTTTAGTCCCATGTCCCTCACGCTATGCTCACGCTACGTCCTACAGCGCCAAAATGGCGGAAATCAAATAGGCACAAGAACAGTTTGACAGCAGCCAGTCCAGTGTAATAATATAGAGGTCAATGGTTTGAACGCTACGCTTAATATTAAAACTTTAAAAGAAGAAACTATAAAACTACGTGCCGTAAGGCTTGACAATTCCATACAATACATCGAATTCTGTGATTAACATAAGTTTGCGACATGTGATTTAATCATCTGTTGCTCATATTTAAGCTTTAAAAGTAAGCGTAGCGTTCAAACGAATAGAAAATTGGTCATTTGAGTAGGGGGACTGGTTTACACTAAAATATCCCTTACGTTTGACGTCACACCCCCGGCTTCTTCGTACATTTTTTTTTATTGTATTTTACAAAAATCTTGTCTTGATAACAAGCAAAGAAATATTTAATTTGGTGCAATCGTTCTAAAGTTATGCGATTACAATTACATAGACTTTGGCGATTAATTTTTATTAATATAGATTAGCTGCTGTCCCCAACATGCGTTGCAATGCCACATACGTGTGAATGGTTCTGATTCTGACATCCACAAGGACAAACATTATTTATTTAGCCAGAAACCTTCCCGGTGGTAAGTAGAACAACTCACCAAAGTTTCATCATAATCGGATGAATAATTTAGAAGTGCACAGAAGACAAACATACATGGGACAAAGGGACGGTAAATTTTTAAGTATATTATTCTAAGATGGGTGTAAGTATATCTTCCTTTTACTAATCAAGTATGTTTAGTTAAAAAAATATTTTATAATTTAGTAAGCTAAGATCATTTCTGGTTTGTGTCCCAAAATTTTACTGGTTTGTTGATTTAGAGCTCATTCATAGACTTACACGCCCGTTATGATATTTAAGTGGGGCTCCCATACAACTAACGTGATTTTTGGCCGTTTTTTGGAACCCTTCGTGCGCGAATCCGAATCGCACTTGGTCGGTTTTTATACTCCATTAACATATTCAGTAAAGTGGTTTGATATCCCCCTGGTCTGACTTTATCATGCCCAAATGTAACAAATGAGATCTAAAATGATCTATTGAAATACATTTTCTAAACTAAACCATCAAACAATTACCAATGAAATGTTGCACTGTACGGTAGTTACACAAAATACAGTTAAAATAATTCCGTCGGTTTGTTCAAAATCAGTGTTCCGAGATATAAATGAGCGTGCTGTTTATACACTGTGATGCTCGTTCGTTAACAACTTCCATGCTCCCAATTTGATAAAGTAATATGTGGTAATATGTTGTGCTTAATTACTTAATCGTGTTTGGGTTAGTTTGGGATCTCGTGCTGGAAAGTTGGATCATTCTTGAAGGAAATTTTGATGAATATAAGTGATTATACTGTGGTAGCTGCGTGATTAAAATATACAACCATGATGGTCCCATAGTAAAAGTTGTTCAGTTTGATGGTATCTATCTACCATTTTCTAGTTTAGCTAATAATTCTGTTACACATTGTATGTTCATGCTAAATGAAATTAATTCAAAAATGTGATGTAGGTAGTACATTTCGAAATCCGTCTTAAAAAAATAAAGAAATGAATGTCAAGATACATTGAATAAACCAGATTATTACAAAAGTGATAAAATAGTAGAAGAAATTAATTATGAATTTGATATTTAGCCATTACAACCGCCAAGTTATTAAAAAGCAGTTAAAATCAAAAAGTGCGTTATTAACCCTACACGTACCGCGGTCGACAAATAATACACCGCGGGATCGTTTTCCGACCGCTCACAATACTGAATATTGTGATGATAAATCATACCAATATCCGTTATGGCAGCGTAACAGCGAATCCTCGTCGCGTCGGAATAACGCTGGCTATATCAGTATCGAAAACCGCTTATATCGAATGGTCTTTAACGGCCACGTCTATATGAGGCCGTAAAAAAGCAGCTAAGTGGCACCTATATGACTTTTCCAATCCATACATGATTTAGGGTCAAGAAAACGAGTGAAGTTTCAAAAGTCTTGAGTGGTTTTTCGGGCTTTGAATTTAATAGGTTCGCCTTTAAGGCTTTTGAAACCTCATATAAGGCTTTAAGGTGAAGCCTTTAGTAGGCCGCCGGTTTTTTAGACAGAGAGAGAGAGGTAAAAGGTTTAAAAAAACATTCTCTCTTTAAAGATACCTACATGTATATGTTATAGTATAGTAATATTACTCGGGTGCTGAAGTACTTGAAATAACAAACAATATCACAGATGGAAACAAATCTGAAATCACGAAAGAATTTTTCCGTATACTTTGTAAAACGTAAGATATTACATGTTTACATATTCATCATCACACACCAGCCATTAAAAATACCTTCGACTGAATAATAAAACCATGTAATGTTTGGTTTGTTTTCGTTCGTATTTGAATGCGCCATGAAGGCCTATTTGAGCATTCATTGACAGAGCGTATTTTAATTCAATTTTTTCAACGGGCCTGTTTCTGTTACAAAATCCTGATATCTGGAAAATCCTTTTAGCAAATATGAACGGAAATTGCAGTTTTTGAGCCAAATCCACGTTGTGTTTGTGCGGTGATTTTTGCTTTTTATTTTTAACGCGTCTACTTGTTCCGAATACGCAAAGTGCTGTAAAAATTCTATAATCGTATAAGATCCTCTTCATCAAAGGAAGCTTTTTCATCCGCATTGGTTGTAGATGGCTTTCAGATTCGTTTAACTTGATGATGCTCTGGTTATTTAAAAAGCAGTGCTTTCAGAGATAAATCGGACTTTGAGTTTTGTCGGGTATAAATTGACTATAAGTGCAGTTCCTTTACTAATCTGTCAGAATCTGACATTAGTCCACTTATTGCTTTCAAATAACTCACAACAGTCGTTTAGTCCCAAAATAAGCAGAACTTGAACTATGGAAACGTAAACGTTATAGATACAAAGAAACAACAAAAAGTCTAAAGTTATTCCTAACACACCTATACATTTTCCTATTTGCGTAATCCAATCATGTTTCTCAATTTTCACAGACAAAAACCTTTTTTCATGTTACCGTCCCGTATAAGTTAACCGCGCGAAATCACTCGGGGAGCCCTGCAGGATAACGTAAGACCTCACATTACTCCCTTTGAGAACATCCTCGACTACACAACAAAAGAGGTTGTAAACTGAGACTTTTTGATGGACAATTGGAAGGGGCAATCGTTACGATGTATCACCTCACTCCTGTTACAAAACAGAACACCGCCTCTGTGGTCTGGTGGTTTGCCCACCCGTATAAGACGCAGGAGTCACGGGTTCGATTCCCAGGGGGGGTACAATGTTAATATTTATACTCTGTTTGGTTGGTCGTAGGGCTTATTTCAAGTCAAGGCTAGCTACCACCATAAACAATTTAACATTGATGTGTTCCGGCAGTTAGAGGTAAGATAGCCAGTTCCTCAGTGATGAGGATTCCGGGTGTAGTGCGCTTCCACCTTCGGCCTTATCGTCACTTAACATCAGCTGAGGTGAAGGGCAAGCGCTAATCCGTTGTGAAAAAAAAAGAAAAAAGAATATTAGTCAGACGACCTTTGGACCGCTAAACAGAAATCTCATCCACTTACTAAACTTTGAAATGATATCATTGCTTTCAGGTCCCAGCAAACAGCACTCTGTCAAAGACTTTACCTTGCAAATAGCCTAGCAATCTCAGTGGTAGACTTTTTAACATATTCAAATGGTGACGTGGAAACCTATCGAATGAAGCTAGAAAACCTAGTTTATAAAGTTTGTTGAATCCTAGTTCCTGATAAACTGATTAAAATTTATGAGTAGGTAACTTAAAAGATGAAAGAGGACAGCAAAGACGCGTTTTAAGGTGTGCATTCAATTGTGAATAATAAATGAACGACAAACCACAGTAAAACAATATGGCACCAATCAGTAAACTAGAAATAATGAATAATTCGGGCATATTTACTTGAGCCGACCCGAATTTATATTTAAATGCGATACGCATGTTTTAACCTTTGCTCGTTTTAATGAAACTCATCGGCCTCATTGTTCGTTTGTGTGACACCCAGTGGGGTATTTCGTAATCACTCCGATGAACAATACCTATAAAAGAGGGAACACACTTGCAGTAACGCACTTCAATACTTATATTGATATTGACATGCTGTTTTTAGTTTAAAATTAAAAAATGTATTGATAGAATAAAGGTCCATGACGAGTTTTTAAGTTATTTGAAAGTATGATCCTTTTGTTTCTTATACCTACCGTATTGTCATTTGAATTTTTTAAGTCAAAAAACAACGGAGTAGGATCAGTCTGCGTGTATGTAGGTTTTCAACAGTTTTTCAAATAACTGAGAATAAGATTATTTAAGTGGTCTGTACAATGGTTGATTGATTACATTAAACTCAAATACTTTATTTAGTACTAGCGGCCGCCCGCGGTTTCATCCGCGTGGTTCCCGTTACCGTGGGAAAATGGCGATAAAAAGTATCCTATGTTTTAATCTAGGCTATCTACTATTACTATCTGTGTGCCATATAATTCCTACCGAATCCGTTCAGTAGTTTTTGCGTGATTGAGGAACAAACATCTAAACATCCAAACCCACAAAATTTCACATTTATAATATTAGTAGGATTCAGGCTTTGGGTGCTTCATCAACATTAGGCCTTTAATTATCAAGTTAGGCCAGAAACACACCACGCGGGACCAATGCGTTTTGAAGACTTTTCTGCCGTGTATTTATTTACAATAGTAGCACAGCGTGAAAATTACCCAACACCGAATAATTACAAAAGTGTTTCCTCTCTAACCGGATTTGTCGCAGCGCATCGCGGCTCTGTTTCCCACTGTGTCATTTTTGCCGGGCGTTTTGCCTATGGAATTTACATGCACCGGGCGCCTGTCACCTCATGCATATGTATGGTCTTATGCAAACTGCAACTTTGCTTTTCATTGGATAAAAATAATTCAAATATACACCGTCGGCGCTGCTGTGCTCTCACTCGGCGTTTGTTTTTGTGTTTTCTTTCTCAGTGACGACGTGTCCTTTTAGATTGATTTTATTCGGTTGCATTTTGTATAATTTATTAAGTTTTTCTACTTCTAGAATTAAAATAGAAATTAATTTGGAAATTCTTTCAATTTAGTCAATATTTGACTAAATTGAAAGAATAAAAGTGTAAAGTGTTCATCATCTTTTAAATTCGAAAGATGTAATTACAAATCATTTTTGTAAAATATTATAATCTTTATATAGGCTGCTTTACAATTCAGAATGTGCAATTACAACTGCAACGTCTACAAGGTACATAAGTTTCAACTTTCTGATTTACAATATTAGTTAGGATGTTAATTCGCCAACAATCGAGTAACCGTATTACTCGAAGCACACGCGGGAGACTGTTCTCGAATTCCCGCAGATTTCTGTTGGAGTTCACGCCAACTTAATTCCATACATTTCGTGTATTAGCTTTGAATTAAGTGTTCCGAGTAGCTGGGACGGCTAGAGCGATGCTGCTTGAAGTTTAGTACATATAACTTGCTATTGGCATAGTGTAAATAAGTACCCGTATTCCACATTCGGTCTTCATGCAAACCGGACCCACTTTTGTTCCCACTTGTTCTACTGGGTACTCTGGATAGTTCTACCATAAGGGTCGATCTCATGGGCATGTGATGGGCAGAATAAAGCGTCCCTCCAGCGATTAGGGGTAAATGTCCTGAGCACGGAAGGGTTGCGGCAACTTAGGCACAGGTGTCCACGATAATGGAGATATCTGACTGAAGTCGTCGACGTCTTCAACCCCCAACAGTCGAGGCATCGGCGCTGAAGGGGTGCACCCTGGAATGCACCTCACTCATCTTCTGAGAGAAGAGCAAGGGATATTCAGGGGACGGGAGAACTTACCATCGTTTTGCCCCGGTCTGAAGCCAAGCGGGCAGTGGGAGGTGAACCACCTCCTGGCCTTGCACGGCGCTTACAGGTTGGGGAGGTGGCCAATTTTGCTCGGCGATCTCCCTTCAGAGAGGAGAACTGGGAAGCTGGGTGTAGTGGCGCGATCATATACCGCTACATAAGCAATCGACAGTTGACGAAGAAATGCAGGATCAGCGAAAAGTACAATAAGTATGTAAACATTATGCTGACCTGACTTTCGGTTACAGTATAAGTTTTCTAAGCACTTCACATAAATACAAATTCCAACATCAAGCAGTTGGACCGCGGTCCCCGAGCACAGACACCTAGCTCGGTGGAAGTACTTCCATTTTTACTGAATATATGGTGAAAAGACCCTGCCTCAACACTGGGCAGGCCGCCGGGTCGTAGGGTTGCTTGCCACAACGGTCCCCCATAGACCCACTGGTCGACATCCTAAATGGCAATTTCGTCAGAAGAAGCAACTAATATGCATTAAATAAATGGCACATTAGAATTTTTGAACAGAAAATCTCGGAGCATAAATCAAGTTAAGATCTTCGCGGAGTCGTCGGAGCACTGAGGTCGTAAAGAATAAAAGTTGTAACGATAGAAGTTCGGCTTAAATCCGTTCAAGTTGCTACTTCTTGGGCATTTGTTGAGCGCCGGTGATGAATCTAGACGCCCGCCGGTGGCGAGAAGGCAAGTGCCGGAGTTGGGTAGTATCACAAAGTAGTACATCGTAACACAAATGAGAAAAAAAGTATCATTAGTTCTACTGTAGAACTGCCCAGTGGAACAAATGGGAACACACTGTTTTGTATAACACTGGGGCTGCACATCACATTGATTGTTTTCACACATCAATACACTAAAGAAAAAAGCCTTTTTCTGGCCATTCTCGTAATGAAATGCCTTTGATTCATTGGCGTAGAAAAAGGCGGCGGGTGGGCCGATCCCGTCCCAGTCCCCAGAACAGTCTGATGCCCACCACAGAAAAAACCTGATATATTTTATTATTGCCCTTCAAAACTCCAACGCGGTTCTAGCACCCACCCTCTATGCCTATGCCTCTATAGAATGTCTATGCCATTATAGAATGTGCACTAACCAACCGCAAACGAAACTACACAAATCAGACCATTTATATCTTCTCAGATAGCCAGGCAGCACTTAATACTATAAACTCGAACGTAATATGATGGAAACTGGTAAAAGAATGCGTAGGCAAACTGAATGAACTGGGACAAAAGAATAAAATTGTTCTGAAATGGGTCCCTGGTCATTCAGGCATCATGGGCAATGAAAAAGCCGACGAGCTTGCTAGAACTGTAGCGCGAGACCAACAGATCGGCCCAGAACATTTCTGCGACATCTCAAAAAACCAGGCTATGCAACTCCTTAAAGACAATCTCATGGACGAGTCGAAAAAAATCTGGCTAAAACAACCAGGACTAAGGCACGCCAAATCCTTGGTAGAAGGCTACTCGCAAAAACGGACGAATGAGCTTACACAACTCAGTAGATCGAACCACAGCGCGACTGTTAGAGCCTTAACTGGACACTGCAAACTAAACAGACACCTGTTTCATATGAAATTGAGTGATACTAACGTCTGCAGATATTGTAATGAGGAGCAGGAAACACCCAAGCACCTCTTACTGGTGCTACTCGCCTGCAGTATTTATCTCCTTTGAATCTTCTCCTATATCAAGACTTCAACTTACACTATGGACCACTCAAAGCTCGAGGCTAACTTAAATGAAATGTCAAGAATGTTTGAAACGAAGATGGCTGAATTCCAAGCTGAATTGAACCAAGCCTCCACATCACGTAAGAATCCTAATTCTATAGCCGCACTGAACACTGAATTCATAAACTTTAAATCTTTCGTCTGCAACGGTCTTGCTGTGCTTCGCGCTGAAGTGGAGTCTCTTCGGAACCGAGTTGACCGAATTGAGATGCGTTTTCGACGCAAAATGCTCCTGGTGCATGGCATCCCAGAGCAGAAAGGCGAAGACACTTGCGCTACCGTGGTCTCCAGCTTGGCTACTGTTTGCAAGGATCAAAGTTTAACTGCTAACAGCATCACCGCAAGTTATCGACTGGGCAAACAGGGCAAAAGCAAGCCACGACCCATTGTTGTTAAATTCGCCAACGTGTCCGTGCGTACGTCCTTATGGAAAAATAAGATCGCGCTAAAGGGGTCCAAGATAACGCTGTCGGAATTCTTGACCAAACCTCGTCACGATATTTTTATGGCTGCAAGGGAAAAATTCGGCATCCCTAACTGTTGGACCATGGACGGGATAATTAACATCAAAACATCTGATGGAAAAAGGCATAAAGTGGAGTCATTGGCTGATTTTCACACTGTCCTTGGAAGCACTTCGGACACCACTACGGGCACCACGGCCGAAAAGTCATAACATTCGTCTGTATCATACGTAGCGATCCAATGTTTTGAGTCTAACTTTTACTATTATTTTTTATTGGTAGAAGCGCAATGCAGGTATGTAGCAGAAAATTACTTTTTATTTTATTCTTAGATTGATTATGTACCTACCTATAGGTTATATTTTTGTCATTTGTCATCATGTCATATTTAAATGTCAGACGTCAAATATCAATCAATCTGACAATGGGTGCATTCCATCAGACAAAATTCGGAGTCATCGATCGCCATAGAGTAAATTTTAACTTTGAAAAGTATTTTGTCTATAATATTTTACTTGACGTTAGCATGCATTGCGTTTCGTTATTGCAAATGTTTGTCGTTTTTGTCTGTCTTCCTGTGTAAATTGTTATTAAGTTTTTTTTTTTTCCTCTCTCAGTGCTTTTTGTGTTTACTGCTGGCGAGTAGAGTAATATTTGTAGGTTTTGTGATTTAATAATTTTGTTTTTTTTTTTTATATTATTATTATTAATTTCTTTATCTTATTTATATTTATTATTTATATTTATTAATGTTGCAAACTATTTTTAATGATGATGATTCCATTTTGAGTGACGGCTCGGATTTTCACTCAGCCTCTAGTAATTCTGACTGTAGTTTCCATAGTGCATCTCAACCCCTAGATTCACTTCTAGAATCAGAGTTTTCATCTTTTCCTAAAAATCTCAACGTAGTGCATTTGAACGCTCAAAGTATACCCGCACACCATGCCGATTTGGTGGCTACATTTTCCAATAACCCCAATATCCATGCCGTACTGGTTTCGGAAACGTTCCTCAAACCTTGCCTTCCCTCTTCCTCCTACTCTCTCCCCGGATTTCACCTCATTCGCAATGACAGAACTGGCAAGGGTGGCGGTGGTGTGGCCATATATCTAAGAAACCACCTCTCCTTTAAAATCGTTGACAAATCTCCTTCCTTATACTCAGAATCGTCTGAGCATCTCTTTTTAGAGGTCCTTCTGGGCCATCTCAAAGTTCTTCTTGGGGTCTTCTATAGTCCAAACCTTCATATTGACTATTTCTCTAAATTTGAATCCCTATTAGAGGATTTGGTGCCCACGGTTGATCACACAATCGTTATGGGTGATTTTAACACCTGCTTACTCAAGCACGACTCTCGTTCTTTTCGGTTAAACTCAATCGTGGACTCCGTGAATCTTAACATCCTTCCGTCATCTTCGACCCATCACTTCCCTGGTTGCCAGCCTTCATTGTTGGATCTTGTCATCGTATCTTCCACCGACCATGTCTGCTGTCATGGGCAATTTCCTGCCGAAGCCTTTTCCTATCATGACCTCGTTTTCCTCTCTTACAAAATCCGGTATCCTAAGCCTAAGCCACGTGTCATTCTGCAACGTGACTTCAAAAACATTGATGGCAAGCGCTTTATGACGGATCTTAACGGCATCGACTGGAATGCTATTTTTGAAGCTTCGACTATCGATCTCAAGCTGGATATCTTCAACTCGCTTCTTATCCAACTATTTGATATGCATGCCCCGTTACGCTCTATTCGACTTAAGCACCTTCCTACTCCCTGGCTTACAGATGAAATTAAGTCCTTGATGAACAAGCGTAATGCAGCTAAGGCAAGATACAAGCGTAACCCGTCAGATGTTACTAGATGCCGTTATAAAGTGCTACGTAATCGTTGCAATAGGTTGTGTAGGGACGCGCAACGTCGACACATCCATGCTTCAGTCGCAAACGGCAATCCTGCGAAAGTGTGGTCATTCCTGAATTCCCTGGGTATTGGCAAGTCTAAGTCTACAATTCCGCATAACTTGAATCCTGACTCCCTGAATCAGCACTTTACCTCTCACTCTACTCTCTCTTCACAAATCAAACAAACCACGCTGCAGTTTCTTTCTAGCTTGCCTCTACCGGCCTATTCTGCATTTTCCTTTAGGCAGGTTTCTGAGCGAGAGGTAGAAAAGGCCTTGCTTGATATTAAATCAAATGCAGAGGGTTTGGATGCAATAAGTCGGCGAATGATTCTGCAGTGTGGTCCCGTCATTCTTCCAATTCTATGTTACATCTTCAATTTTTCCCTCGATTCAGGCACTTTTCCAAGTTGTTGGCGCCAAGCGGTGGTCATTCCTGTTCCAAAATCTTCTAATCCTTCTCTACTCTCTCATTTCAGACCTATCTCTATCCTTCCATTTCTCTCTAAAGTACTTGAGCGTCTTGTTCTTCACCAAACAAGCGCGTTTGTTACTTCAAATCATATTCTTAGTCCCTTTCAGTCTGGTTTCCGTCCTGGGCATAGCACTGTCACCGCCTTGACCAAGGTATCCGACGACATCCGTGAGGGTATGTCTAATCAACAGCTCACAACCTTAGTACTTTTAGACTTCAGCAATGCTTTCAATTCTGTTGATTTTGACATTCTTTCGGCAATGCTGAAAACTGTACTCGTCTCGGATACCGCGGTCAAATGGTTTCACAGCTACCTCATCGAGCGTCGGCAATGTGTCCGAGTTGACGATAAATTGTCCGCTCCCTGTGATGTCGTGGCTGGTGTACCTCAGGGTGGCGTCCTTTCCCCTCTTCTCTTCTCCATCTTTATTAATTTTTTAACTCCTCTCCTCTCATGTCAGCATCATTTGTATGCTGACGACCTTCAAATCTATTCCCAAGCTCCCACTGATAACATTTCCCAGCTGATTGCAAATCTTAATGTTGATCTTGCTGTGATCCACGAGTGGAGCCTATCCTTTGGCCTCACGGTTAATCCTAATAAGTCGCAAGCCATCATTATTGGAGGAGCAAAACAGATTGGCAAACTTAAACATATCCATGTCCCACCTCTCCTATTTGACTCTGTTCCTCTGCCTTTCAGCAATGTCGTTAAAAACCTTGGCGTCCTTTTCGACAATACTCTGTCATGGTCTCCCCATATTGCTGAAGTTAGCAGAAAGGTCTACGCTGCGGCTGGTTCCTTACGAAGATGGAAGAACTTACTCCCTGTCAAGACCAAGATCGAGCTTTCGCAATCACTCCTGTTGTCTATACTTGACTACGCAGATGTTTCTGTAATTGACCTCAATGAAGACTTACTAAACAAACTGCAGCGTCTACAGAACCTATGTATTAGATTCATATACGGGTTGCGCAAGTTCGATCATGTGTCTAATTTCAGAAGGGAACTTGGGTGGCTTCCCATTAGGTTGCGTCGTGAAGAGCATGTTTTCACGCTGCTCTTCAAAATCCTATATGACCCTAGATCCCCCCCCTACCTTAAAGAGCGTTTCCAGCCTCTCGGTGTGGATCATAACCGGGCACTCAGGAGCAAAACTGATAATCTCCTGAAAATTCCATTAACCCACTCTGGCTACTACCAAGATTCTTTCACAATTAAGGCTGCAAGTCGATGGAATAACCTTCCATCTGAGGTTCGACATTCCGAATCCCTTGCCGCATTCAAGAGGAATCTGCATGCTTATCTTCTGTCTAAATCCTAGTTTGCAACACTTTTTATTATTTAGATATATGTAGTATATTTTATTATTTGCTTTGTATTTGTGTAGGTTTATTAGGTGATAATTTTAGTAGGTCTTTTATGTTGTTAACTCGTAGTATTTGTATGTGTATTTTGCTGGCACACTGCCCTTCATATATCTCTCCAGCTATCCTAAGTTTCAAAGGTTGTCTGGAAGAGATCGCTCTCAGCGATAAGGCCGCCTTTGCTCACCATAGTTTTAAGCTTTATGTTATTGTATTTCCTGTAATGTGTGTGTGCAATAAAGTGTTTATCTATCTATCTATCTATCTATCTCTTATGTGACTGGGGACCTCCAATCCACAGGGGTAGCATCCATCTGGGACGACACATAATTGACCCGGAGGAAATAAAAACTCTTAAAACTAGGAAGAAACTAGACTTCATGGAAGCCGTTGGGCTGAAAAAGTTACTATAACTAGGTGGCGAGTTACAATAGATCTTTGAGGTTGCAGTGACTACAGCTTCATCTTGAGCCCCTAACACTCAAATAATAATAATAGCACCCACCCCATAAGAAGATACTCGTATCTCTAGATACGCCCATACTTTGATTCTGAGGGGATCGCAAACGCTAACTAGACCCAACAACGTTACATATGGGAAATTTGACTCTTTATCCTCCCATGATTATCTTACGGAAAGGGCTTACTTGTTTTCTGAAGTAAAGACGCACCGCACTTTAATTGATACGCGATCCTTAAGATACAGTGTAGGTTTAATTGAATAAAATCCCTAAACTAAATGTAAGTTTATGGGTAAAAGGATCGATTGGTTTGCGATTAAATAATGGGTAGTATTTAAACGGGTAAGAATAAATTTCCATTTTGGGAATCAAAAATACTGAATACAGCGTACTGAAATACTAAGTGGGCGACGGAGCGAGGACGACTACCTACACACATTGAAAATGGGTGACTTTAAAATACAAATTAAGTAGCTAGTTAGTCAGAAAGGGCGACCAAATTACTATTTGGGCGACAACCTTAGGGCACACAAAACATTCAAAATTTAGCATTTATATAATTTATAAAAAAGGTGACTATTATCCTAATCGACATGACAAAAAACAAACAAGAAAGCAACCTAATAAAAACGTGTTAAAATACCATGTTGGGTAGCTTCTCACTATTTTAGTCACCCATTTAGATTATTTGTCACCCACATGTAGTCGCCCGTTTTAAGTATTTTGTAATCCACTGTTTGTCGCCCCGTTTAGTTATTTGGTCGCCCAAAAAATAAATTGCTGCCCGGTTTAGTATTTAAGTATCCCATTAACAGTCGCCTTAATTATTTCCAGTCACCCAATTAATGAATTCCCCTAAAAAATTGGTATTAAAGAGAGTTTTAATGATAAGCCTGTCTTTGTTTGTAATTTTCATTATTTGCCTGTGTAATGTGGTGTGACTTCGGTGTAATAAGTATGGTAACACATGACATTTTATGGCGATATAAACTCCAATCTAAAGCACAATATAGATGACAGTAGTACACCCGACCCGAGATACGATATTATGGGTATAATTTTTCTGTTTCTACATTTTAGCTTGATCCGTCCGAAAGTCCAATTTGAAATCGTGTTAAACAAATTAAGCTACGCTGGTCGAGCTACAAAAAAACGGGAGGGAAAGTCGGGAAACAAAGCCTGCTAAGATTGTAATCGAAAATGATATTGAGGAGAAGGATGGTGTCGGTAAGTAGGTACCCCTTCCCATATTATAAACGTGAAAGTTACTCTGTTGTTTTCACGCCTGAACAACAGAACTATTTATGATTAGGTTATTTAGTAAAGACGTAGATTGGACCATGGAGTAGGACATAGGATTTTTAAGCCATGAAAGTGAATATTGAAGGGGGCAAGAATAAGGAAAAGTTCTTGTCGTGTCGGGACCTGGACCAAAGTCCAGTCTGAGAATTATTATAAATAAAATAAAATAAATATGTGGCTTGGACTTGTATTGTAACTGCACGCATATTTCAATAGAAAAGGTCTGTCTGTTGTATATTTACGATTTTCTTTTGTTGTTTATTGCACTCCGGGGAAGTACAAACGAATTCCACAACCACCGCTCAAACACAATGATGGAGTCCAATCCGAAAGTATTGAAATCCCGGTTTTTATTTACGATAGTAAAACCTGAGGAAATCAGTTTACGCGAATCGATATTGACACGTATTTTGATGGATCGAACTGAACAGTTTTATACTCAACACGAATGTTTATAGGGTTCAAAATGCAAAATGCGTTTAAAAGTTTAATTTAACCAATGCTATTTTGTGACCTATGATAAAAATAACATTTGGAAGGTAATTTAGGCTGAAAAAGCTCTGGGCTTTTACTGAAAGTTACAGGGGAGAAAGAAATTTACTTGAAGGTCAACCACACAGCTATATTAGATGTGGGCTCCATGGTTGACATTGTCATGTGACAATTTCATACATGGTTATTTCATAATATTATTTTAAGCAGTCTTTTTGCTTTCGTCATCCCCCGTGACCATGGCCCTTGGAATGGAAAGGTGTCAAACGTCGGAAAAAAAAAACAAACCAAATTAATCTTAAATAACACCTGAATTAATAATAAACACGCAATAATCCGTAAAAAGTGTTTTATTTCTAATGAAGTGTACGCGCGGAAGCCTTAGTGTATAATGACAACCATGTTTCGAAAGCGAAACGATAACGAAGATATGCAATGCAAATATTACTTTGTAGCCCAGTAAAAATCTACATTTAAATCGCAAAACGCGATGTAAAGCTGCATTTTTGGTAAAAAAAAAAAGTTGTGCTAGCTGCGTTATACGTGAAAAACGTATAACGCAGCTAGCACAACTTTTTTTTTGCTTGCAAAACATGGTTCCACACTCCCTTAAGGAGTCCAAATAACATACCAAAAATGCAGCTTTACATCGCGTTTTGCGATTTTAGGAAAAACATTTGTAAGAATATACTGGCCTATTGGTTAGGTGGTCTAGGATGCCCGGAACGAAACATTTTCTTTAACTTATTCCCGTGCATTACATCATTATGCGAACTCATTGGTCAGTTTGCAGTAATATTATAGAACATACTATTCTTAATTGCTTTTGAAAACTCGTTCTGACGATATAAAATACAGTCTAGAGATACACAGTTAACGTTAAAAATAAACAAGTAAATAAGTTTAAACGGGAAAATATGTTTAATGAAATTACAAATAAAAAGTAGTTAGTGTAGCCCCAGCTTATTGTTATTATTACAGAAATGGTCGACACTAACTCTAATTTCATAAAATACCACCCACGGCTTAGCTTAAATCATAAACTTAAATTGTCAAAGCGCTATTTTAAAACTTTTAAACTTCTCTAATACGGCCAATTTATGTCACCATTGAATTTAATGTATAACCATTTATGTGAAGTTACAAAGTTTTATGACCCGCGAACAGCCAGCTATTTCTCCGCATTTGGCCTTAAAATGAAGTACTAGAATACAGTATGAATAAAGTTTATACTACATATGGGTAGGTATCTAGTTCGAAGAAACGGAAGCGAGAAAGAGTAATTGCTTATTTGCTAAAAGCTGTGCAAAGTGCCCGTTATTAAAGAGTTTAGAAGAAAGTTTCTTTTGATGAAAATCTATGCAACGTTATGGAGCGTATAACTTCATATTAGCTTACTGCAAGGCTTCTGTTTGACGTTCACTAAGATACATTGGAGATGCAAATATTGTGGATCGATTTTTCACTGTCTTGCCAGTGCTCTTGATAGATAAATATGAAGACAGGTGGTTGATATTAATGAATTTGGTTAAATTCGGTGCGGGCTGTAATTTAAAAAGTGAAATGGAATTACGAACCTTAAATAAAGGAACTGAGTGTCAAGAATAGTAGTAGTACAACCTGTAAGAAAACATATGCAAGAGTGTCCCACAGCTTGTCAGACAGTAGCTTACAAATACTAACTAATAGCAAATGCACTGGCGACAGTTTGTCACGCCTTCACTAGCTACTGTGTGAGAGGCTGTCAGTGTAAGTTCTTGCAGAAATTCATGCAGGTGTATTCGCGGCCCTTACGCCGTTAGTGCATAAAGTGCATAAAGTTAGTGCATAAAGTAAAATCTTCGTCTTAACGAAGATTTTACTTTATGCACTAGAGCATGAAAAGCGATTTTATGCAGCCTAAACCCAACATAAAGACGAACTTACAAGCATGAAAAGTGAACAATAATTATAAATTCACCATGACATATATTTTAAGTTTGAAACCAAAATTATAATTCCACGAAAAGAAATAACTTTTTAAATAAAATTGAACGAAATTTTGTGTTTTCACCGGTAACCGAATTATAGAAAACCACAAAAGCAGTGACCACTAGAAAGCTGACGTGTTCAAACGATACATTACAAACGCAAAGTCAATTGATTTGGCACACTTCGTCGGGAGAAACTGCTTATCGGCAAAAATATATATTGCAGAGTTTCAAAACGCGAAAGTGGGTTAAGTATGAGTCCGCAAAAATGGCAACGAAAGCTTTGCTAAGTCATTTAAGTCGATTAGCGATCAAAGCCTCGCAACTTCGCAATAAACTACAATTTTAAAAATTAGATACACTTTTTATTAATTCCCTGTACACAACTTTTCCGACTGCGAAACTTTGTGGGACATGATACGGAAAAGTAATTAATTTTTTTGGTATTCGTGTTTGGCAAAGGACAAGTTTACTGCAAGAATATTTTCTCGAAACTTAGTTTATTACACTTTATTACGGCTTGCGAGGCTTTTCAGTTTTAATAGGTTATCATCTTGGCTTGTAATCACGAGCGGAGTTCGTGGCTGGTATCCAATATTTTATGAAAGAAATATTAAACAGACGCTATGAGCATCTGTAAAGTCATCGAGATTGAAGAAGTTAGTTATTAAAATCTTTACAATGTTTGCTGTAAGTATAGAAATGAATAATTAACTTGTATGCCGAATTGAAACTTGCATTAAATGAAGGCATATGTCCATGTCCATCAGCCATTTTTGATATCCCCACTGCTGGGGCACAGGCCTTCCTTATGGGTGGTAAGGAGGATGGGCCATAACCCACAACGCGGGCCCAATGCGGATTGGTGGGTGTTAACGACTGCGAATGCAGCTGGGACCAACGGCTTAACGTGCCTTCCGAAGCACGGAGGAGCTCGAGATAATAATTTTTTTGGTCACCCATCCCATGACCGACCCTTGCGAACGTTGCTTAACTTGCACAATCGCTGGGCCAGGCGCTAAGCCACTGCGCCACCGAGCTCCTCAAAGGCATATGTACTCGTAGCTTATTAGTTCGCGTTAGTTGTAAAAGTTTACTAGAAGATTCGGGTTTTATGGTGTCAAGGGGATATACTGGCAAGTTGCCATTATTTTGACAGTTTGCTCTAATATTGGTTTCATATTGAACCAGAGATAACTGGAGATAGCCAGTAAAACACCATTAAACTGGTAAGAAAAACTTACGTGGTAGTTTTTCACAGTAGTAATGCAATGAACTTACGTAACACTCGAGTCCGATGTTCCATTCAATTTCGTTTGAATTACATCGTTTAATGCAACTAGTGCACAGCATTGGAATCGGGATCGTTAAGTGACACAGTCACCTGTCCAAACAGCCTGTCAATAATTCCCCCAGTCGGGCCGAGTTGTCCAAACTAAAACTTTGTCAAAGGGATTCGGCTAATTTGATTTCAGTGTTCGGCCGCCGCAAGGGGGCGCTCGGTGGACACGACACGCAGCTACGAAACAGCTAAACGGCACATACTCGCCTTGATACAGGCAACTTTGGTGAAAACACTTTGCTTTAGACTAGCCGTTTCAATTCAACAACTCTGTTACAGTACAGTGTCGCTTTTTTAAACTTCTTTCTTTGTTTGCACATACGGCTTACATATTATACATCAATAAGTCTGTGTCGCTTGCTGCAAAGCAAGAAGAAGTTACGAATAGTCTCAAGTTTAATATCTTATGATTATTGAGCTTCCAATGTGATAAACTGATTTAGAATTCTACTTCACAAAAATTACTGTACTGAAAAAGAAACAAGATACACATTAACCGCACAGAATATTGAAAAATGGCTTGGTAACTCCTGAATAACACCATGAAAACTTATAAAAATAAACTTCCAATCGTCAGAGAGCCTAGTGCGAGTTAATGTTTTCATTTTTCGCTATTGAAAACTATAGTTTTGTCTCTCTCACTCGTATTGACTATGAGCAGCATATCCGATAGTTTTCGACAGTGAAAAGTGGAAACAAAACATCAACTCGTACTCTAGGCCCTCAGATTTTGTAATTTTCAACGACAGTGATATGACTTTATATGTAAAAAGGATAGCTTTTTTATTTAGTAATCTAATGCAATAACCAAGTATACTCACCGTTAAATGATCCAGTATTCCGGAAATCAATAAAAATGAACTTTTCTTCCAATTTCTGGCGAAACGACAATTATTACAGCTATGCAACCTAATCAACCATATTTTAAAGAGACAGTGAAAGAGTAGATTTCGAGAGGACAGGCCTATGTTCAGCAGTGGACGATGATAGGCTGATGATGATGATGAGATTTTGTGAACTGCCTTGCCTTAAATATAAATTTTATGAGATTGGTATCTATATTGTACGAAAAAGTCTTAATTTTTTCACAGAATAAAATCAATACACCGTTTTTAATAGAATTACTTAATGCCCTAATGCATTTGTCAACAAAATCAGCAAGTATTGATAAAAAGTTCAACTATTACGCGCAGTGGTGCTCAATCTCTTTATGAGACAAAACTCCACCATCATGAGCAGTGGTTCTCAATCTTTGAAAGCATCCCGCGAGATAACAATGTCGTCCACATTTTGCCGACCTAGTCTTATTTAAATTCTGAAGTGGAAGACAGTATTGTGGATTATGAGCGCCAGTAAATTCAAATTGTGTTGCATAAGATGGAAATTTCTAGAAATAAAATCAGTTATGTGCTATGCTTCAGAATAGTTCTGAGTTGAATGTTATTGGTATTTTGTTTTTGATATTTTTAAAATGTGAACCGAATGAATTTTGTGTCAGTTGAGGTACAAAGAGATGATAATATAATTTCGGTTGATTTAAAAATGAAGTATGATTTGGGCTGGAAAGTTTTCCCATGGTTTGAAATAAGATACAAATGGTGGACTTAATGCTGAAAGTATTCTCTACCAGTCAAAAATCACGTTTTCTGGCTGGATACTAAAAAAAACTCTTAAAAAACAACGACTTACGAGTAGGTAGTACTTAGTTATTCAAAGCTCAGTTAGTCTAGTTACCTAAAGGAATTTCTTTCGACTGTTTCTAGTTGAACTAACTGGATGACCATCAAGTCTTTATTGGTCATTCAGTCCAACACAAAATAGTTCATTTATAAAGGAGGAAAGTTTAGTAAAGGAACATTATAGTAAATCAGCCAGAACAGGCCTACAAGTTTCTCAGCTCTCGGTAGGAACAATCAACAAATTAGCAACATTGTTTAACGTTACTCTGTCGAGGTTAGTCGCACAAATATTATTATACTGTGTGCCCCTAATTATATTCTCCGGGTCCTGAGTAAACCTGGCAAATGGCATTTGGCTTCTGTTCTGTAGTAATGACTTTTAATCTCGTGTGATGAGAGACATTACATTAGATAAGACTGAATCTAGCTTTTTCCTCTAGGTTTTCGTAGTTTCATTCATGTATTACTCTTTTAAATAGTATTTTTGAACTACCGTTCTATTTGTATCAAATATTCTGTATGTTTGTTGAAAATATTTTATCTTTAAGGATCAATTTAACTTTGTTTAATACAGCCGGCCATACACGCTAGGTTAGGTATGCATGATGGTTATGCCTGTAAGGTCAAAACCGTCATGCATAACCTAGCGTGTATGCAACAAAACTGTGCAGTTATCCATGCCTGCTCATGCAACCTTGCCGCTCGGTTATGCGTGTGGTCAAAACCGTCATGCATAACCTAGCTAGCGTGTCTGTCCTCTATTGAACTCAGTTTTGCATGAAGGTTTTGCAGCTTGGTTAAAACCGTCATGCCATAACCTAGCGTGTATGGGCTGCTTTACATTAGATTCATAACAATGGCCTTTTAATAGCGATCACAGCACAGAGTACTAATTAAAATTCACAAGAACCGCCGCCATAAGCGCTCTACACTAGCTTGGATGCATTATGACATTTATGACATCGCCACGTCAATAGAGACAGACTCAATGAGTCCATTACGTGCATGAGTCGACTCATTGCACGTAATGGTGTATTGAGACAAGCTTTCCATTCAAAATCACGACATTGGATGGGATGGGTGCAAGATATTTAAACTTTTTGGTCAAAGCAGATTTTATTTATGTACGTTTTCGAAAGCTGCTCTCTCTTACGAATCTGTTATTTAAGTTTTACATCTAGGTATCAGAGGTTTATACTTCATAATTTATGGAGTTTCGAAAGTTTTGGCCACTTTATGTAGGTAATTCCAAATTTAAGGCTTAAATACAACATCAAAATGATTTATTTTGTCTCTATCAAACGACCTCTAAAGATGAAACGCATTTAACGAAGGACATTGTAGAATTTTCTGAAGGTTCCAAGTGGTACGTAATGGAGTCTTCATTCCGTCTTTGCAATTTAAAACGGAGTCTTTTACTGTGGATTTTAAAAACGTGTCTCAATCACATCGGAACTGAGAGCAGGAGAAACGCTATGTTGAATAGTACGAGAGATATTCAGTTAATTAAAAACGGCTTTATAGACACGAGCGTCTGCTTAGCCCTTTATTTTCGATATCTGTCGGATGATGTTTTAATTTTAAGCCAATACTGCACGAAAGACGTCTCTCTACAAGACCCACAGAAACAAACATTCGTGTTTTAATGCCCCTCATTATAGTATAAAATAACTTTTACTATTTATTCCGGTCTGTAAACCGATAATGTTAGCACCGATGACATTGTGTCATCCATCTCATTTTTTTAATATTAAATTGTCACACATTATTTAAAGTGGCTACCATCAAGTGAATTAACTGTCAACACATGTTGGGCGTAAAGGAGTGAATAAATGGTTGGCAAGTCAGTCATTATTTCCAGCACCATTGGGGGGTTAACCTGAGCATTCAGCCAACCTTTTAACATCGATACGTTCCGTATATGAAGGCGAACAATCCATCGCTTCTCTCGAGCCGAGTGCCACATGAATAAACCATTGGCTGAATGTGGAACCCGTGTCGAGTGCGAACTTGTTGACTGACGGGTGCCCGCTTTATTATTGCAACTGCCAAACTAGTGGCTGCCAATTTTGGGATCATTTGACGTTCGCATGACGTGTGCATTGCGATTATCAAGCGGCGATCGCTCCGGGGTGAATCATCAACAACGAGCTGCGGTGCACTTCGACGGGTTAACTGTAGTACAAAGTATTAAGTAGGCAAAACGAAAAGCCGCTAGGAACAAACCGCGGTTTTCCGTGCGAATAGTACATACGCATGAATAGATAAATGGCTATTTACATAAGTTGATTTTAGTCACCTGAGACCGTCGACTTGAGTGACCTAGTAATGGCATCGCTGTCTTCTATGTGGTTGATGGCGTAACCTAGGTAACAATATGTAATAACGTAGTTCCAGTTTTGGCCACTGGATCAGATAATTTTGTTCAGTCACCTGCGGCTTAGGTCAAATTGCCATTTACACGGTCATTTCGCCGTGCGGCGAAAGTTGTGCGACTTTAGTCGCCCATGTAAATACCATTACCGTGAAAGTGTGACGTCACATAATGACAGATTTGATATTTTGGGTAAAAACAAACGTCTGAAGCAAGCAAGTTTCTCTTCTTGAGACATGGTTACACCTAGGAGCAAAACAATACGGCATAAAACTTATTCCTTACACCAAAATAACTCAATAATTTGATGACATTTCATTGTCAAAGATTCCACTGTCGTTTCAGGCGATCTCGGACAAACGAGTGTTTTATTTTTCGACAGAGTTTTAGTCAGCATACATATTGAAATATTATGTTATAGGATGTTCTGAATTTGTGTAACTGGCCTTGAATGTTTCAGATTAAAACAGATACAATTTAAAGTTTGCAGCAGTGATCATAATAGTTTTGCCAATATTCTTAGAAACCATAAACCCAATAAAACGTTTACAACAACGCCTTCAATTATACCGCCATTAACCCTCCAAGTGTTACCGTTAAGTACGAATGTGTTGACAGACGGCTCGACACGCGTGTTATTATAACTGCCAAACCATCAGCTAGAGTAATCGACGTGGAATGTTAATTGAATTACGATTATGGGGTACAAATTGTGCAAATATTACTGATCTGAAATTAGTCAGATGAGAATTCTGTTGTAAGCCAGAAACCAAGATTTTCACGGCATCACATCGATGAGTTTGCACGTCGCGTCCGCTCGCCGCAATCACCTATTTATTTAAATACAGTTTAATCCTGTACTTGCTGAACTTCCTTCTTAACAGGTTTTAGGTAAAACTTGAACATTTTAAACTAACAAATAATTGAATTCCACCTACAGTAAAACGTTTCGCCGAAGCGAGAATGCAATTAATTAAACTTGTTTGTATAAGAAACACAGTAGTTTCGATTAAATCACTACCAACGGGAAGTGAATTAAAAGATATCGAAACGTTGCAATGCAGTTAACATTTAAAACATTTCGATTTAACCTAATGGTAAGTAAAATGCTCTCTTTTGCTGCTCAATCGCATATAATATTGCGATTTTAAAGTAAGTAAGAAGGTATGTAAAGTAGTGAGAAGCTCGATGGCATAATGGTTTAGCGCCCAGCGAAGGTTAAGCAAATTTCGTAAGGGTCGGTCAATCAAAAATTTATTTTCTGTAGCTCCTCCGTGCTTCAGAAAGCACGTTAAGCTGTTGGTCCCGGGTGGCGAATTTACAAAGGCTATACTATTTGAGTCACGAGTCAGACTCTAATAGATGAGCTTTTGTTTATGCATATTACTCGACAAAACCTAATCTAGCTTAGTAAAAAAGTTGACTCAAATGGATTAGCTTTTGTCGAGATATTTTCAAACATTACATACGAACAAAACCTAGTCGAGTAGAGGTTCACCGCCATATTTTTTATCGCGAACGCGATTGGTCGGTGCCAACATGTTCTTTCGTTCACTTCATAATATTTAGTAGATTACAAGGTAGCAGCCTCATTCAGTCAGGAAGACCAACTAAACTTGAAAATAAGAAATCCGTAAGAAAACATGGAAGTGCTAAAAACATTAACGTAACTTAAACAATATTTAGGATAAGGTATATCTGCGCCATGGTTCTCTGTCTTCCGATAACATTATCCTAACTTTACTAGCCATACGTTTGATGTCATAATGATCATTATCGACTTTAATATTCGATATTTAAATACGTACCCATAAATTTTATAAAAGAGTCTACTTATGTTAATTAATTATATTTAAGGCTCTTTTTCCACCATAAGCAATCCATTTACAGCTTGACCATAAAGAGTTGACAAAAATTGAGGGCGCCGCTTTCTATGTAAACACGTCAAAATCACGAATAATTTGACAACACTGACTATATTTTGAACTGAATAATTTTAGTTCCATTTTATTTAATTTCAACTCTTTATGGCGAAGCTGTACTTACGAGTATGGTAAGTTTCATATTTTGTGCTTTGTTGTGTCATGTTATGTGCCATACTTAAATAAGACTGGCTGTTATTACGTTTAAATTGTAGAAATACTAAGCTAATCGTAAATTTGATAAAAATAACTATACCTACAGAAAGTATTTTATATTTTACATTAAAGGTACCCAACAATTTTTTATTATTATTATTTATTTGTACTCGCACCAAGTGTGTAGTGTGTACTTGTTTCTCACCTAATAAAAAGTCGTTTGTTAATTCTTTTTTGTCAATCAAATACAAATTATTTTAATATTAAAATAATAAAAATTGCCATGTAGCTATCCACCAATTCTTGAAGCTAACGATCGGTATATATTGGTGAGCCTCTACTCGACTAGGTTTTGTTCGTATATAATGTTTGAAAATATCTCTACAAAAGCTCATCCATTTGAGTCAACTTTTTTACTAAGATAGTTTAGGTTTTGTCGAGTAATATGCATAAACAAAAGCTCATCTATTAGAGTCTGACTCGTGACTCAAATAGTAAAGCCTTTGTAAATTCGCTCCCGGGTGCATTTGCAGTTGCTAACATCCACCAATCGGTATTGGGACCACGTGGTGGATTATGGCCCATCCTCCTTATCCAACCATAAGGAAGGCCTGTGCCCCAGCAGTGGAGACATTAAAGATGGTTGATGGTCAAGTAGGTAAATGCCTGCATGACACCCATACAAGCCCAAAATTTACAGATGGAGCAGATACCCACTTATTGGTGTTAATGTGTATATGATTGTGAAGTTACTTAGCATCTCAAAAATGAGATACGGTGCAAGCTACGACAAAATCCTAAAATTTTAAATTCCTAATCGAAAACTCTCACTCCGTTTTTTTACACTGAAATAGACACGAACAGTGTATCCAATAATTTTTGATATCGTTGACACACATGCACCGATGTAGGTACCCATTATCGTGCAGCCTAACATTTTATTCCGTTATTAGTTGGTTAAAGTATCTTTAAACATTCTCATATCTTTGTATTGGAAATTTATTCTCGATTCTGAAAAAAGTCCGAATGAGAATTAGTAAACAAACAAAAGAACAGGAAGTTTTTTTACGTAACACAGTATGATGCGGTTTCGAGCACAGACGGCGGGGCCTGACGGATGTTCGTACCTAATCAAAATGGCAGTGCCTGAGAGGTTAATGTGTGCGAAAGATATGTGATTTTCGGAATGCAACGGTCAAAAAACACGGTCAACGAGCTATTTATTAAGGTTGTAAAACCTAGGTTTTTGGTGAGTTTTACAGTTTAACAAGTGAACTAATCAGTGAGTCGCACGAGGATGTCAAAGCGCAGTGAGCAGTGCAGACGGCTATTTAGATACTAAATTAAGGCTCTCGTATTTGAACGTATACTGCTGGATCAAGTTGCCAAAAGTTGTTTATTTGAACCAACTGGAGCTGTTAGCTTAGAATTAATTTTGAAAGAAGGTTTTAATTATAGGAACTTAATTAAGACAAGTTATTAATTGCGAATGTTCTAGTTTTCTAAATTTTATTTTCTTTGCACTTTTTGCATTTTTTCACGCGCACCAGAAGAGTTTTGCCGGCTGTCAAAACTCCGCATGTGGAGGCCAGTTACGGTTCACGCGGTCAAACAAAATTTACAACTTAACTGAGTGATTTTTAATTTTACCATTGAAAATGGTTATCAAATGCAAATCGCCTGAGACGTATTTTTGGCCATAGTTCCTAGGATTTTAGGAGGATCGAGATGGGAGTAGTATCAAATTCACAGCAATTCTTATAATTTGCGTCTAAGAACGTAGTGAGTATCCGTTCGATGGTATAATAAATATTGGTATAAACTAAAAGAACATCTGAGCTAAGCTACAGGAAAGAGCTAGTTAAATGAAAACAAGTACCCAAGCCAACATAAAATGCAAGAGCTCTTATCAAAAGATGGTAGAACTTCGGTGCAATATGGAAATTGTTTCTGCTCTCTGCGACCACGGGGTGTTTGCGTAAGAACGCTGGCGGCATCTAAATTATAGTATTGGCAGAACTATAACAGTTTACGAGCAACAAACTATGCACGCGAAAGAATTTGTGAATAAAAATGACATTGTACATTTTGAATTTGATGTATAGTCTCGTGATTCAAATTAGAAGTACTGAAACATTAAATTTTCCTAGAAAATCCTTTTGACTGAGATAAATACTTTTTAGCCTCCAGCAAACTCTCGTAAAGAGTTGTACTTTATACACTCCATAAGTAGGTACATAAACTTGGACAACATAACTACCAATAACATGTTTATACACGGTTAATGTTAATATCTTTACTTATCAATTAGTATGTGCAGTTAAAAGTTTCATTATTTCATACTTAATTAGTCAAGATGTTACGGTTTGTTGGTGACTCATAATTTTACTGATTCGTAGATTTAGAGCTCATTCATAGACTTTCACGCGCGTAGTGCAAGGAGACTGTCTTGTTTGCTATCTATCTATGTGAATTTGCCGATTATTAAAGATTTTTTAGATATTTTAAAATTTTTATTTTTAACTTTTAATTGCACATACATATTCAAGGGTATGCATTACAATGTCGAAAATTCAAAATACATACGACCGAAATATCGACGCATAAAACGCCGATTTTCAAAATACCGAACATCCTAAATGTCGATATCCGATAGACCGAAACTTGAAAGATCGATTATCAAATGACCGAAAGTTCGAAATCCCGAAAGTTTGAAATGCCGAAAGTTCGAAATCCCGAACGTTTAAAACGCCGAAAGTTAAAATGTCGATACTCTACCTACATAAACACATACGAGTACATTTATAAAGTAGGCGTTGCGGTTAAATTGTTTTACTCAAAAATGCTTGTAAAATGGTCATTATTTTGATAAAATACACCAATCGAGTTAGAAATAGTTTTTTCTGGCACTTCGCCGGCTGCTACCGCTGCACGCTCGCTTGGCTCGCTCGGCTCGCCCGCTGGGTTCATGTTAACCTAACATGCTCGTCGCTACGCTCCTCTCACCTATCTCGTGACCTACGGTCTACGGTTTTTAAGTCCCAGTAGTTAGACTCATTTCCAGCAGCTAAATTTGCTATAAAGCATTTCAGGCAAAATCCAAAGCCTTATAATTATGATAGCTTGTTGTTTTTGACTAATTCGTTAATTCGGTATTAAGTAGTTCGGGGTACAGAACGTAGGTATATTAACTCTCGGTTTTTAAGCTTCGGGATTTAGTCTTTTAGGTAAAATGTCCTTTCGGGATTTTAAACGTTCGGCCATACAAACATTCGGCCTTTTAATTTTCGGTCTTTCGTCCATAGGTCTTGTAAAATTCGGTCTTTTCTACTTCGACATTGTAATGCATACCCATATTCAATAGAGTGGCCTGATATCCCCGTTACATTTTTAGTTAAACCTACTCAAAATCTAACGGTGTATTCTTTAATGGATAAGTATGGACGGTTTGTTTACATTCGCTCCGTAGTCGCGTGTTTGGCTCTCTCCTGGGCAGTTCAGGATGGAAGTCCAGCCCCTTGATTTTGTAACTTTGTTGAGACAACAAGCCCCCCCCAAAATCATTTGGGTTCACCCCAAAAAATCTGTTGATTACCTTGGTAAAGCCTGCCCTCACCTACGTTAAGCCCCTCCCAAACCAAAATCCTGGATCCGCCACTGGCTGCTACCTTACAAAATCTAGATAGGTACATGTTGTAAGATCTGTGATAGAAAACGTGGTTGTTTACAACATTGATAAGTCTTTAAATTTGAGATTTTTGCATTCATAATGCTAATTATACAATAATAAATAATATACTAGAAAAAATTCGACTCGCACCATATCAATTCTCGGACGGGAATCGACACTTATGATTGTCATAATTATACCTAAGTGACATAATGTTACGTCATAAATAAATATTTTATTTGTCTTTTATTGCTTAGATCTGCTAGCAAATTATTATGGTAACATTTATGGAGCTCAAGTCACCGAAATCAATGTACCCAATACAGCTATAGATATTTCGACTTTGAATTTAGATCGATAGACATTGGGCTTTGTTTCTTAGGCAACAAGTTACATTATGGTGTAGTACGATTTGTTTCAGAAGTCGCTGAACATTTCAGTACTTTGTCATATTAACTTAAAGGCTTATTCTGTATGCAGCAACTGTAATATATGGAAACAAACATTGGTGTGACATTGAAATACAGTGTTGAGCTACTTCTAGTTTAGTACAACTGTTTTGTAGTATGAAGACGGTGCTCGGGCTATGATATTAATCACGATAGTTCATGACAGGGCATTCGTGTTAGATACAATCACTTGTTACAAATGATGAAATGAGAATGCTAATTACGGATATATTGAGACGCCGGAGCACGGATGCACCTTAATGATACGGAATAATTAAACTATGTTAAGTGACCGGTTTGAACACTATGAGTTTACTCATGTGCTATGAGTGAGTTGCACCAAAATGCTCTCAAAGTTAAAGTTATCGTCAAATGATAATGCTACCTATTTATCACGTCAAACTTGTCAAAGAACATCATGCTGGCTGGCAACCTCTTTTTTTGGCTAACTTGTGCTTAACCGGTACTTTAACAAGCTTGTTATAATTAAAGTAAGCTGGTAGAAAACATGAGTGTCTGTCAACTGTCACGGCAGGAATGATTATAAAGGTACTGCTCAATAGAAATTAGGGGCCACTAGGTATGTGGATTCCCATACAAAAGAGCTATCTTCTAAAAGGTATTTTTATAATAAATTTACTCTGATTTTATTCGAATTTAGTGTTGTTCTATCTATGACTAAACTTTCACATTTCCATGAATCCTTAAAAAACTTTTACTTAAGTTTCATCAGACAAAACATTGATAGGTTAGGTACTATTACTTAATGACTACTTAAATAAGAATAGGGGCCACTGGTTTTCCATACAAACGAGCTTACTTTGTCAAAGTTTTTTCAATATGAATGAAATCTGATTTTATTTGAATTTGATATTGTTCGAAAGCAGATAGTCAACTTACGGACTTTACTGTACAATTTCTCCTATTCGCCGTATGTCTCGTAGAATTGAAAATGTTAAATTTCGCGTATTTCGTATGAAACTCCAATTTCTTTCTATTCTAACTGATACGGCGAATAGGAAAAAATATACAGTAAATGCGACAGTAGAGTCAGCAAGTTGACTATTACAGCTTTCGAACAATATCAAATTCAAATAAAATCAGATTTAATTAATATTGAAAAAAACCTTGCCAAATTTAGCTCATTTGTATGGAAAACCAGTGGCCCCTATTCTTATTTAAGTAGTCATTAAGTAATAGTACATATCAATGTTTTCTAAAAATAAACTTAAGTCAAAGTTGTTAAAGATTCATGGAAATGTAAAAATGTTGTCATTTTCCCAAAGATAGTTATTAGATGGATGACCAAAAATACAAACTTGCGTTCACGAAATCTAAAATAATATTATAAACGAAACGACTATAAATTGTAGCTGGAAAAAGTGCTTTTGTCATAACTAAACGAGACATTTGAGTCTTAAAGACTTAATAATATTTAATAGCCACTTACTCTTTTATGAAAATGTCAACAAAGTTTATTTGAAAAACTTTGCAGAACAAAAGTTATTATTTCTAAGATGTTTATCACAGTAGCAACTTATTTTAGATTATGCAGAGTGCCCCTGTCTGAAGCACTTTAAGTGTTTGGTATTTTCTTATTAAACTTTGAAATATTTACTTGGCATAAACACATCATCCATACGAACCTTCATCACAAGACATCTGGAACGAACTTACGAGATTTATATTTTTATTAGACGTCTAAACTTGCTGTAAAATTTGAGAACACCGAGCGATGTTTGATATGCAAGTTTCTAAACAATGCTTAGCAATCTCAAGTTTCTGAAACTTTTAATGGTAAAAAAATATTTATAATTAATCACGCAATTACGCTAGTTAATGACGTAGAAGTAACATGGAACTTAGGATGAGAATATTTTAGCTTACTATGGGAGTTTGTTTCGACGTGCTTGTACTTGTACTCCGAAATGGTGAAACATCCTCAGTTGAATATTAACTTTGAATTACCTAGTAAGTTGTTTTTTATTTTCCAAAAAATATTCGCTTTCACAAAGTTTCAAAAATCCGTGTTGAAAAGCTGAATATCGATAAAGTAGGTGTCATTTACAGAGTAGTTACCTAATTTAAGAAACAAAAACGTTACTGGAAATAGCAACCCATTTCTTCGAAGCGAAAATTACTAGAAATCGCTTATTTTTTCCTGATTTCCTATGGTTATATTTTCTCGTATGTTATTGCCTTTGAGAAGATAATAATTGTTTGGTTTGTATGATATTTTGTGCATAGAAATATACTTAAAAACCAGCCATAGTAGTAGGGATAGTAAATACTTCACCTATGATCGTACCAATAGAACGCGACCACGCGAGCATCGCAAGTTCGCGCGAATTATAGTCGTACGAATCTGCGATCAAACATAATTATGGATGTCGAATAGGTGTACTAACTGGGCATTCACGCGATGCGGTCCCGAGACTAAGGGCTGATTTTTCAATGCCTACATAAAGCTTTCATCGACTTCATGAACTGATGAAGTCGAGCAATTCTATGATGACATATCCAGCATCCTCGACAACAACAAGACCCGTTACACCATATTGATGGGAGACTTTAACGCAAGAGTTGGGAACAAAGAAAACAATACGGAGACCAGTATTGGAAAATATGGCCTTGGGAAAAGAAACGACCGAGGACAAATATTTCTAAATTTCCTGCAGCAGAGACGTTTGTATGCTTCAAATACTTTCTTCGAAAAGAAACCTCAAAACAAATGGACATGGAAACACCCTAATGGCCGTCATAAGAACGAATATGATTATATTGTAACGAATATCAAAGGAATCATCAAAGATATCTGCGTTCTTAATAGATTCTCTACTGGCAGCGATCACAGACTGGTTAGAGCTGAATGCGTCTTTGATATAGGAGGGGACAGGAAAAATCTGATCACCAAAAGACCAAAACCAAATTACATCAAAGCTGAAATTGTAAACCAAAATGAAGACATCATCAAAGAGCACATCAGTAAGAATCTAGGTGTTGAAGAAATGGACCATCTCAATGTAGAAGATATCAACTGTAACGTCGTTAACTGCCTAAACTCCGCATTGAGGTCAGTGACTAGGGCTTGCAAATCGAATATTCGAATATTCGAATTATTCGAATATTCGCCTTATTTTGGTATTCGGATACTCAAGTCGGTGAAATTCGAATATTCGAATATTTTCTACTTTGTTCTAACAAAGACTAAAAAAACTAGATTTAGGCAAAAGACATTAATTAAAAATCCGAATAGCATTTGTGAGCATAGAATGAAGCGATCGTTAACGTTCACTTTCTCGTTTATTTATTTATTTAGCTATGTTCTTTGTTTGTCCACAAATTGCAAACGATTTTAATCTAGTTCCCGATGATCAAAAGACTTTAAACTTAAAACATAGGTCAGAACAGGAAGACAATAAAGTATTATAGTGTCATTGAGCTGACCTGATGATGGAACTGGAAGAAGGCCCCAGGAAATCTGTAATAAAACCATACAAAACCATCGAGTTTAGGCTCGTTTGATTCGTCTTGACACGTACTCTGTTGTGAAGTAGTGTCCAGGGTCTGATGAAGCCGAAAGAAGGCCACAAGAACTCTGTGATAAAACCATGCAACCCCATCTGGTTTGGGCTTGTTTGATTCATCTTGACTAGTACTCTAAAAGGAGATGGGTAACGGTTTCCAGGGTCTGGTGATGGAGCCGGAAGAAGGCCACAGGAACTCTGTAATAAAATCATGTGACCCCATGTTTGTGCTCGTTTGATTTGTCTTGATGAGTACTCTGTTAGGAAATAGTGGCCATGGTCGATAATGGAGCCGGAAGAAGACCACTGGAACTCTGTAACACTTTATTGCTGACACTAAGCAAATAACACAAACATTTTAAACATTGGCACTAATAATTAACAAAATACATTTTATTTCTTCTTGGCGTTAGTGAACATCGTGTCTTGCAACACGTAGGCCTCTTCCAGCTGTTTCCATTTTGTTCTATCTCTTGCTTTTCGCGTCCAAAGTGTTCCTCCAGTTTTCATAATATCATCTGCCCATCTTTTGGTTTGTCTTCCTCTTTTCCTTTTCCGTCCCATGGTTGCCACTCTGTTATAATTTTGGTCCATTTTTTATTGCTTTCTCTTGCCATATGACCCGCCCATTGCCATTTTAACTGTCTTATTTTCCTTATTATATCTTCTAAATTTTTTTTGTTCATATTTCCTCTGATTTTTGTCGGTCTTTCAGCGTTACACTTATTAGGCTTCTTTCCATGTTACTTTGGCATGTTCTGAGATTCAAATAGTGTTTTTGAGTCAGTGCCCATGTTTCACACTCTGTAATAAAACCATACGAATCCATTGAGTTAGGGCTCGTTTGATTCGTCTTGACAAATATTCTGTTAGGAAATAGTGTCCAGGGTCTGATGAAGGAGCCGGAAGAAAACCACAGGAATTCTGTATTAAATTCCACCCTCTCACGCCCTCAAGCGGTACTTCTCAGTTCTCACCCAACCAACTGCTTCTGTTATACAACGCGCAGATTCATCCAATCATGGAGTACTGTTGTCACCTGTGGGATGGTTCTGCTAAGTATCAGCTTAAACTTCTTGAAACGATTGAAAACAGATGGAAAGCCAGGAGGCTCATCAGCAACTCAACATTGGCCACGGCGGAACTTCAGAGCCTTAGTCACCGTCGCAAAGTTACAGAGTATGCGAGGGAACTGCACAACCTTGTTCCTCTAGCCCCTTTCCATCATCGGGGTGCCAGACGCAGATTAGCATATCACCCTTCCTTAGATAGTAGATGCTACAAGGGTCCGTACCAAGCGCTTTGCCAATACATTTGACTGCTGAAGAATGGATTGCGCTGCTACTCATATTACAACCTTTGTCTCTTCAAGGTAAGAGTAAATAGGCATTTCTTGGGCAAGTGTGCTACACCTTAGACCACATCCTGTTTACCAAGCAAGATGGTAGTGAAATGCCTGCCCAGTTTCCGATAAAAAAAGAAACCATACAAATTCATCGAGTTTTGGGTAGTTTGATTCGCCTTGACAAGTACTCTGTTGAAAAATAGTATCAAAACCCTGGTGTGAGGATGAATCCGGAAAACGCCAGAGTAAAAAAGACAGATTAGACTAAAAAGCAAAAAATTAATATTTACTGACACAAAAACTAAAAAAAACGCGTTTTAAAAACGAACTAAAAAGTATAAAAATCGGACTCAAGTCAAAACATACTTATAAAAACGGACTAATAAGTATAAAATAATTACCCAGGTAAAGATTTATGGCCCTATAAAGAAGTTTTAAACCTAAAAAATGTGGGGCGAATGCAAAAGTCAATTGATGATAAATCTTTCAAAATGCGCCCCATTAAACGAAGCATTTAACGTTGGTTTAATTTGAAAAATAAACAAAATTTAATAATTACGACCACCTGTTTTACTTTACATAAATATTCGAATAATATTCGAATATATTCGAATACCTCCTTAAAAAAATTCGAATATTCGAATATTGAATTTCGTCGAATATTTGCAAGCCCTATCAGTGACTCCAAATAACATGCAAGGGAAGCCACAAAAACTCACACCGGAAACTTTAGATCTCATTGCCAGAAGACGACAAATGGCTAGCGAGGCTAACCCCAACGCAGCACAACCATCACAACTACAGAAGTCCATCCGCTGTGGCATCCGAAAAGACCTTAGGAAACACGATGAGAATACAATTCTGTAGGCCATAGAAAGAAACAACGGTCGAAGGTTCCTCAAATTAAAACTAAGTACTGGGAAAAAAGCTATTTTCAAACTGCAAGATGAAAATGGGGACATAATAACTAACAGGGATGAACTACTCCATGTGACTCACCGCTACTATGAAAATCTATACAAAAGCAGGATACAAAATCGGAGGAGATCCCAAGACATGGAAGTAGAACAACATAGAAGGTTACCAGTGCTGAATGTTGGGTCTGAAGATCTGCCTGACGTAACTCCTGATGAAGTCCAATATGCGCTACGCCAATTAAAAAACCGACGAGCTCCAGGCGAAGATGGCATTATTCCAGAAATCTTAAAAATATCATCGGAAGAAGTACATCAAGCACTAGCTAAGCTGTTCACAAAGTGCTTAATAACTAGCGAAGTACCAGAGAGCTGGAATAATGCTATTATCACCCTTTTACATAAAAAAGGAGACTTAAAGTGTCTGGACAACTACAGGCCGATCAGTCTACTGTCGCACATCTACAAGTTGTTCACGAGAGTTATAGTGAATAGGTTGAGAAACAAGCTTGACTCGTATCAACCAAAAGAGCAGGCGGGGTTTAGATCAGGATACAACACCTGTGACCACTTACAAGCCATCAAAACGCTGATAGAAAAATGTCACGAATATCAGAAACCTATCATAATAGCTTTTGTGGACTATGAAAAGGCGTTTGACTCAGTGGAAGCCTGGGCCGTTGAGGAAGCGTTAGCGGATTGTCGAGTGGACAGTAGATACATCGACATGATACGTCATCTACAGAAACATGCCACGGCCTGCGTCAATCTGCACGAGAAAACGCCAAAATTCCATCTAGCCCGAGGGGTGAAACAAGGTGACACGATATCTCCCAAACTCTTTACCGCAGCCTTAGAGAATATATTTAAAAAACTAAATTGGGATGAGAAAGGTATTAATATAGAGGGGGAGAAGCTGACAAACTTAAGGTTCGCGGACGACTTGGCTATATTTTCTGAAAGTGTTGCTGATATGTTGGACATGATCGAAGATTTAAAGGTGGAATCCGAAAAAGTGGGCTTGAAGATGAACCTATCAAAAACCAAGATTATGACCAACATACCCGGGGCAAATGACTGTCAATTTCCGGTTGATGTCGTGCCGGAGTATGTATATCTCGGCCACAAAATTACACTGGGCAGCAATAACCAGACAGCAGAGGTAGAGAGACGGATATCCCAGGCCTGGGCAGCATTTGGTGCAAATAAGAAGATACTGCGGAGTAAACTGCCGATAAAACTTAAGGCAAAAGTATTTGAAGAATGCATCATGCCGGTCTTCACATATGGCTCGGAAACCATGTCTCTCACTGAACGATCAGCTGAAAAGTTTAGAGTCGCGCAAAGAGCAATGGAAAGGGCTATGCTGGGAATAACTTTGCGCGACAGGAAAAGGAATGAATGGATCCGGCGAAAAACGGGAGTGAGAGACGTGGTGCAAGTAATTTCCGAACGTAAGTGGAGTTGGGCGGGTCACGTAGCTCGCATGGATCAAGGACGATGGGCGAGAAAGATCCTTGAATGGAGACCATGGGAAGACAAAAGACCACGAGGCCGCCCTCCAAAACGATGGGTTGACGATATCAGAGGACAAGCGGGACACAACTGGATGACGGAGGCGCAGGACCGGACACAGTGGAAAAATTTGGGAGAGGCCTATGTCCAGAAATGGACCCAATGAGGCTAATGATGATGATGATGATGACATAAAGCTTTATCCGTTAGATAGCATATTATACCGCCAAATTGAAACTGTTTGTCATTAATCTGTCTGTCACATTTTAAGAATGACATTTTAACTCTTATTTGGTAAATATTTAAACGTGTCATAAAATATGAATACCTATAAAATTCTTGATTTAAACTGACTGATATCTGTTATCTGAGGATTGAAAAATCAGCCCTAAAACGTTTGAAATCTATTCGCGCAAACTTAGTTCGTATTTACAAAACCGCGATCAAACATTATTAATGTCGAATATGTGTCCCCATTGACTTTGGCGCGATATTCGCGTTGCGTCGTTTTGGTGAGCTATGGTCGCGTCGTCAATTCACTTGATGATCGTTCGCGTTCCATTAGGACACACATTAGGACGATCCCTAAAAGTACTAGTATAATTAATTACAAAACTCGTCTAAAAGTCGTTCTGGACGTAGAAGCCTTTGTTTATTTCATTTAAATCCAAGAATTTCTCAACGCTGCCCTCAAGGAAATCAAACTTCGTCAGACGTTTTAATTATTCCAAAATTTTATTTTGCTTGTCCCAGAGGACTTTCAATGCTCTCAGCATTAGCAAATTTATCGCCGAATTTACTGTAAGTTGGGAATTAAGATTCTGCTTACAATCTTAAGCGTAGAAAAAGTGAAAACAAATACGGTTTAGTGTAATTGATTTTGAACACAAATGTACCATAAGTTTTCCATGAGGTTTATGCGAGGGCCGTGATCGGAATAAGGTTGAGATAGGGCTGGTATTTGTGTGTCCCAATGGGACAAAATAAGAATTTAATTCGTGATAAAAGAAGGATGATTGTGTTGAAAACCCTAAAGTTATTAAAATGAAGTTAGTTAAACTTTATAATAGGAAAAAAGCAACTTGTCCTATGGAAATAAACCGAAGACTTTTCGCAGTCCGAGCGAATACTTTAACCGCTGGGCTATCGAAACTAGATGATATTACGTTTATTTTAAAACTTTTCAAATAATATTATAAATGCGAAAGTCCGTATGTTTGTTTGTTACGCTTTCACGTCTTAACTACTAAACTGATCATCATGAAATTTTGCATACACGTTTTCAGGGGTACAGAAAAGGACATAGGCTATCTTTCATCCAGAAAAAACAAACAGTTCCCGAAGGATAATAAAAAAAAAATTCCACGCAGACGAAGTCGCGGGCGGCCGTTATTAATAAATAAGTACTTAAATTATTATTAAACTGTAATGATGACAACAACGAATTTTAAGACTTTTCTCGGTAATGGTATTTTTCTTGAGGGCCAATTTTACCGATTTCAAAGCGGAATCTTGTTAAAATGTTGATTCTAAATGTGTGTAGATATTCGCAAGTTGGTAATATTTCATCCAGACTAACACCGTTTTATACAAAAATTTAATATGATCGATGGAGTTGTTTACACAAAAAAGTTTTTAATTAAAATACATGAAATATCACATTTGGCTATCAATATCACTTTTATAAAGTGAATAACGGCATACCGGATATAAAAATAATAAAGAACAAAATAAGGCTATCACGTTGTTTGATTTTATGAAAATTCTTTGAACCCCGATATTGCGAATACCTAAAGTATTTCATACAATAATAACTTTATCGTTGCCCAACATTTAGGTAGGGTTACAGTACAGAGGATTTTGTGCTTAAATTTGGGGGTTTACTGGGAAAATATCTGGAATTCTGGGGTCAAAGACAATCCACCCAAATAACACAATGGCATGATAGTATATTTTTTTAATCCACAACGAGATAGTGCTTGGCTTTTACCTCACCCGATGTTTAGTGACGATAAGGCTGAAAATGTAAGCGCACTACACCCGGATGCGAATTTACAAAGGCTATACTATTTGAGTCACGATTCAAACTCTAATAGTTGAGCTTTTGTTTATGAATATTACTCGACAAAACCTAATCTATTTCAGTAAAAAAGTTGACTCAAATGGATTAGCTTTTGTCGAGATATTTTCATACATTACGTACGAACAAAACCTAGTCGAGTAAAGGCTCACCGCCATTTGTTTATCGCGAACGCGATTGGTCGGTACCGACATGTTCTATCGTTCACTTCTGTTCTGATCATAATATTTAGTGGATTACAAAGTAGCAGTCGCATTCAGTCAGGAAGACCAACTAAACTTGAAAAGAAGAAATCCGTAAGACCACAATATTATAAGTTTTAATATAAAAAAAAAACATGCAAGTGCTAAAAACATTAACGTAACTCAAACAATATTTAGAATATCTGCGCCATGGTTCTCTGTCTTTCGATAACATTTGTAATCCTAACTTTACTAGTCATACGTTTGATGTCATACTTAATGATCATTATCGACTTTAAAATTCGATATTTAATTACGTACCCATACATTTTATAAACGCGTCTACTTATGTTTATCTATTTTAAGGCCCTTTTTCCACCATAAGCAATCCATTGACTTACGAGTATAGTAAGTTTCATATCTTGTGCTTTGTTGTGTTATTTCATGTGCCATACTTAAATAAGACTGACTGTTACGTTTAAATTGTAAAAATACTAAGCTAATCGTAAATTTGATAAAAATAATTATCTGTATTTTGTATTTTAGATTAGAGGTACGCAAAAAAAATGTTTTAGTTTTATTATTATTTACTTGTACTCGCAACAAGTGTGTAGTGTGTACTTGTTTCTCGCCTAATAAAAATTCGTTTGTTAATTCTATTTTTATGTCAATCAAATACAGAATAGAAAGGAGTAATTTAATTTTTTTAATATTAAAATGATAATAATTGCCATGTAACTATCTAGCTATTATTGAAGCTAACGATCGGTAAATATTGGTATCAAATTAAATAGCATTTGTTGCTGCAATATGTATAATACAGTACTAGGTTTTGTCCGTGCATTTTCTTTGAAAATATCAAGGCAAAAGCTAATCCATTTGAGTAAACTTTTTTACTGAAATAGATTAGGTTTTGTCGAGTAATATTCATAAACAAAAGCTCAACCATTAGAGTTTGAATCGTGACTGAAATAGTATAGCCTTTGTAAATTCACCACCCGGATCGGAATCATCACCACTGATGAACTGGCTATCTTATCTTTAACTGCCGGAACACAACAATTTTTAAATTCTTATGGCGTCAGACTTACCCAAGATGGTGGTGGTAGTAGCAAGCCAGTCGAGCTTGAAAGATGCCCTTCAACCAACCAAACCGAGTACTCGTATTCGAGAATAACGAATAGTACAAGTACTATGGGCAACAGCGTCGCTTAACCAGTTAGCAACAAAAATCGTCTGCGCGCGTATCGCCCCTGCACGAATTAAACGTATGTAGTGAAGGCGCGGCGTGCAAGCGATTTTAACCTTAGGAGTGGTTAAGCGACGCTGTTGCCCATGGTACACGGGTGAGCGAACCACTACAACACAGAGGCGAATAACTGCTTTCTAATTCATTAATTTTATTTGCAACAAATCTGTCTAGAATATGAGAGTATGGAAAACCAACCTGTGCCTATAGGCACAGCAATGGGGTCGTCTTTGATATGAATTCATGGCTCATTTAAACACTTTCTTTACATCTACGATAACCGTGTTTGTATATGAAATTCTATGCTATTTTTCAAAACTACTAATGGGATATTATAACTTACCTACTGCTGTAGGTAAATTGAAGAAATATAGCGAAAGCAATTTGTAATTTGTGATTCGTATTTAGTGATATATTATTCTGTTTGAATGGCTGTTATTGTAAATTTTACATTAAAACTTTGGTTTACATAACTTTATTTAACTTCTAAGTGCATGCTAATGAAGTACATAGTTTCATGTATAAAGTAGTATTTTGAAGTAGCTTAAAACTATGTAAAAATATTTTACTACGAAATACTTTCATTACGCAGTCTTAAAGAAGCTATAATTTATTTCAGAATAATTAAGGCGCTGTTTAAATAAAACGTTGTCAGTCAAATTTATGAAATCTCTCGCAAGAAAATCTGGTTTGAGCACTTAAGCAATTACTAAACCCAGAATTTTTAATCTGTTCATTATGAGTAAGAGCCCCGCGAGATTATGGGGCGAATTAGGGGATTAGGCCAACCGTGAATTATGCCCACCACAACAAATTATAAAATGGAAACTGTTTTGCTGTTGTTTTACTTTGCAGTAAAGTTTTATGTAGCATCACTATAAAACTTTATCACGATATCAGAGATGTTAAAGTTTAACAATATTTTCGGAACTTTACTTTAGTTTGTTCCCGATGAGTTTGATTTAAATCGTATTGGTTTGAGAGTCTACTCTGAAAACAGGAAACATAATGATAATGGGACGAAGTTCTTTCGATTTGTGGTATTATGATTGAGAAATAAGGTCCAAAATCAATTAAAAACGACGAAGTTACAGATTTTCGCGAATTATTTTTAATAGTAGAAAGAATGAAAATAAGTCTTATTTATAACGTGTTACAGCAATCCCCTAAACCCAAATATGGTAGATAGGGTACAATGCATACGACCCTGGAAAATTATTGTACGCCCTTTTCACGATAAACTGTATAGTGGGAATCCATGACCTAAATTGTGTTTTGCTTCTCCCCAATAATGGGATTGATTATCGAAAACAATTGTCTATTGGCGTCTACTTTGCAGTTTTCCATAAAAATTCACAGATCTCGTGCCTTTCACGACCTTCTGGTACATTGAAAATGAATTTAATAATTGAATTTAATAAAAAATATATTCCTTTCATTCATTCCATTCATTCATTCATTCCAGAAGACTGAGGAGTATAATGAGCCACTTTGCTTGGCGTTCGTGGACTATGAGAAGGCCTTTGATTCGATTGAAACCTGGGCGGTGCTGCAGTCTCTCCAAAGGTGCCAAGTGGACTATAGGTATATCGAGGTGTTGAGGTACTTATACCAAAATGCCACCATGACGATCCGAGTACAGAACCAGAACACAAATCCTATCCAACTGCAGCGTGGTGTGAGACAGGGAGACGTTATTTCTCCGAAACTGTTCACAGCTGCGTTGGAGGACATCTTTAAGCTTTTGGACTGGAAAGGACTCGGCATCAACATTAATGGCCAGTACCTAACACACCTTCGTTTTGCCGATGATATAGTCCTTATGGCTGAGACCATGGAAGACCTGAACACAATGCTCGAAGATCTCCGTAGTGCTTCCCAAAGAGTGGGTCTTAGGATGAACATGGATAAGACGAAAATTATGTCAAATGCCCATGTTGTACCCTCTCCAGTTCATGTTGGGAACACTACACTTGAAGTTGTTGACCATTACGTATACCTAGGACAGGCAGTCCAGTTAGGTAGGTCCAACTTCGAGAAAGAGATCTCTCGTCGAATCCAACTCGGGTGGGCAGCATTCGGGAAGCTTCGAAAAATCTTCGCGTCCGACTTACCTCAGTGTCTCAAGACGAAAGTCTATGAACAGTGTGTGTTGCCAGTGATGACCTACGGCAGTGAAACGTGGCCGCTAACTATGGGTCTCATAAGGAGGCTCAAGGTCACTCAGCGTGCAATGGAGAGAGCCATGCTCGGCGTTTCCCTACGTGATCAAATCAGAAACGAGGAGATCCGCAGGAGAACTAAAGTAACCGACATCGCTCGAAGGATTGCTCAGCTGAAGTGGCAATGGGCGGGACACATAGCGAGAAGAACCGATGGCCGTTGGGGCAGAAAGGTTCTGGAATGGCGACCGCGCACCGGACGACGCTCCGTGGGTAGGCCCCCGACAAGGTGGACCGACGATCTGGTGGAGGTCGCGGAAAGCCAGTGGATGCAGGCAGCGCAGGACCGATCGTTGTGGAGATCCTTAGGGGAGGCCTATACCCAGCAGTGGGTGTCGTGTGGCTGATATGATGATGATATTCCTTTCTTTGAATTAGTACTTACAATACTTTGAAATCACAGCAAAGCCATGAACAATTTTGGATTTACTTTTCTGCGATTCGTGTGTATGAAATTCATTTAAAATTTTTCATTTTATAAACATTACTATTTTATTGAAAGGTAGTAACTAAAACCTAAGATATATAAAAAGATCTAAGATTTATTTACTACGTCAACTCGGCGACGCGATGCGCATCTAAGGAGCGCGCTTCCCGAAATCACGCCAACACGCTACATATTGGTAGCCCTCGTTGATACGCCTCTTTTGATTTGAGGCTTCAACCATTCATGTAGCCTTAAAACTTACGACACCAAGGCGATGTCGCACTCTGAGCGAAAATGGGGGCTATACTGAAGCGATCGAAAAAACATTTTCAATGTTAAAGGTTAAGCTACAGGGCAAACCCTTAACCCGATCGTCTTTGTTTTAGGCTAATATTGTAGCTGACTAGATTGTTCAGAGGAGTTTTTCTCAAAATTTTGATATCATTCTTCGTTTCCAAAATATCGACCGCCAAAATCAAAAAATCGGAAAAAAATGAGATTTTTTCCACTATTTCGGCCATAATTTTTTAGGTTTTTTATTTTTCGAATAATTCTTTTTGCAGCTTGTAGCTCTTGTAAATACGCGTCTTTTGAGTCTTTTTGAATATCATATCTTCACAACCTTCTGTGATTTAAGGGGATCGCACTTTTTCGTGAAATCGGTCCTATACTGGAGCGAACGAAAAGACATTTTCAATGTCAAAAGACATTTTCAATGTCATAAAACGGGTTATTATGATGCAACCTATCTAGTACCTATCCTTGCCTTTTGATCCAATGTCATGGCGTCAGACATTTGCTTTCAAAAGTGTTTGAGTGCAGACTTGCCACAGTAATTAAAACAAGATCTGAGAATGAATCGAGCCACACAGTGAGTTTTTTCACAAAGCTTCGGTTAATTTATGTAGCTGCCGTTGGCGACCGAAGTTCATTGTTCCACGAGGGGCTCGAATCAAAAACTTGGCAAACAAATCACTTTGCCAATGGCCACCAGCTATTCCCAATAATCGGGGGAAATTCATTTGAATTTCTCCTATCTGGTAAACTGGGTTTACTTAGATAACTTCAATAACAAAAGAAAAGGTACCGAATATTTTTTTCACACCTCCTGTGCTTCGGAAGGCATCAAGGCACGTTAAGCCGTTGTTGGTCCCGGCTGCATTTACAGTCGTTAACACCCGTCAATCCGCATTGGGCCCGCGGGGTGGGATATGGCCCATTGACTGATAGTCAAGTATCGAATAGAGATACAATTATAAGTTACTCAAGATGAGTTGTACATTCATACATTTTTCATGTTCTCTCAAGAGTTGAGTTTGAGTGAAAAGGCACAGCCACACCTTGAAATGGTTTGATCCTAGGTAGGTAACATATCGATTTAAAAGAAATTTAACAATTATTATGTTATTTCAAACTTCAATAGTTATGGCTATGTTACGGCTATATTTTGCATAGTGTAATGGATACCATAAAATTATAGCTAACATTATCAAGACGTCATCGTGTAAAGTATTAGTAGGAAAGTGTGCAATAACAGACTGCAAAAGAACTATTCATAAAATAAGGGACCGGTCGATATAGTTGCAAAATTATCAAAGGCTGGATCGGTATTTGATCTCCCCAAAGGTGTCGACTCAAAAACTTGGAAAGCAAATCACCTAGCCAATGACTACGAGCGATTTCCAATGATCGGGAGAATTCCATTTGAATATCCCCCTATCTGCTAAACGAAGGTTTTGCTTCGTAAGTAATTAGATCATTCAAACGCTGATAACGTCCAAACTTTCCAATTTTGGTACCACTGAAATTTATCCAAAAAAGTCCCTCGGGGACGTTAACCTCTTTATTCAGAACTAATTTAGAATTCTTAGTAAAATCGGGAAGACAGCTGAAGAAATTGAATCAGAATAAAATAGACCGAATTATCTAAAATTTGATCCATTATTTTTAAATTGGATTTCAGATCAGTTTGCGTTTTATTTTTGCAAGCAAAGATTCGTTTTCGAAACGGGTTTTTTGGGTCGCGGTCATCATAAAACCCCTCTGAAAAAGGTTAGATCAAGTTCTATAAATAATATATTATTGTAATAGGGCTCATGAGCAGTAGAATTCGCGTTTGTGACTTTTTTGATAATTTTACGAAATGGCTGAATTATATTTTTGTTTTCGAAAAATATCGAAACTCTAAATCGAAAAAAATCTATATTTATCGTATCTGCTCACAAAATTTCACGAGAGTTGGTTGAGAATTATGCGACCTGTACAAGAGAACAAACGGACAGCCGGAAAGACATATTAAAGCATTTTCGCCTAAGCTGAAACGGAGACACTTCGCTCACGCTTCGCGTTCACTCGGTCAATAAAAAAAAAGTTACAGAAAAATAACACAAACTTAAAATACACTGTAAGGAAAAAATTACTTTCATTTTGGAATATAATATTACCTTTCATTATAATGGATCTAGCACAATTTTTGGGTTACAAACTTCAGTTTGCCGTCAAGTAATGTTGTTTGTTAACTACATTACATGACATGGACTCTGCCCTCAGGGATAGACGAAAATAGAAGACTGTGTCTAGATTAAAATAGATGTTTTTCGACTACGCAAAATGTTCAAAATACGCATCTCGTAATTTCTAATGTATTTACATTTTAACTTGTGGACTGAAAGTATCCAATCTACGACCTTAAATTATCAGTGCTCTCCAATTTTAGCATCAAGGGAGTGAATTGTCAAAATATTTTCTTGTATTTTACGCCCAAAAGTAAACGAGGAACTGGAAAATAAAAACCCGCAGCTAAAGGTCATCATAATATTACCTTTTATCAACATTTAAGCTTTGGCCCGAAAATAGATTTTATACTTTCACTTATTCCTAAAGTCATACCTGCAGCTGCAGTAGTTTATTTCGTTAATGACCTGCAGTAGCCTTTGTAGTACGCAAGGAAACGTGGCCCATTAGGTTGTCGCATATATTTCCGAGCTACTTGTTAGGCCGCGTCGCGTATTCTCCAAGGAGCAACCGGAGCGTGAAGTCATTCAATACTGTTGCGTGGTTCAACCGCTTTTATGCCTACACAAGTAATGGATTTGCGGGATAGGTTTCCAAGATAAATGTGGTTAGAAACTTAAATAAATGTACGTTAGTAAGACTTTATTGATATAAGTGTTATTTTTGTTCATTATCGTTCTATTAGAAATGGTACCCTATTACTTATTACTACTACTACTCTATTACAATTACTTATTACCGATAAAATTAGAGTATTAATATTTCTTAAATTGTACTGAATGACGAGATAGTATTTCCTTCTCGCCAGTAGAATAAAAATAATATCACTTCAGAATATAATAGAAAAATTCGACTCACCCGTAGCAGCTCAGAAGGGACACGAACCCACACCCTTAGGATTCCGGCCCAATACACTACCAATTATGCTACCAAGTCGCTAGTGGGAGCGGCGAAATTTTCTAGTACTTTGTTATGTTTCCGCTGTAAGCCAGCGTTATTTCATCAATGTGAAGAATTACCTTCAACATTCAAATGCAACATCTTTACAGATGCCAGACAATCGATTAAGATGAAAGAGCTATGTAATTATTGTATTTTTAGACTTTTTGGCATTCACAATGCTATTTTAACACGTTTTTTTATATTCAGGCAATAATAGAAAAATACTAGAAAAATCGACTCACCCGTAGTACCCGTCCTGTCTGAGCTGCTACGTGTGAGTCGATTTTTTGACCGAGCGAGCACGAAATGCGAGCGAAGCGTCTCTGCTTCAGCTTGGGCAAAAATTCTTTCGTATGTCCGGCTGTCTGTTCCAACCTACAGGTCGCATTTCTCAACCGATTCTCATGAAATTTTGTGAATAGGTTCGAAAATTATAAAGAATATTTTAGTCGAGCCAGTTTTTTGTTATTTTTCAAAATGGCGGAGATATGTTAAAAAAACAGACTTCAGTCCGACATCCCAGCTCTGCCTGTTCTCCTCTACAGGTCGCATTTCTCAACCGATTCTCATGAAATTTTGTAAGCAGGTTTAAAAATAATGTGGATTTTTTTTTCAACCCAATTTTTTTTTCAATATAGCTGAGATATGTTAAAAAAACATATTTCAGTCCGGCTTTCCAGTGTTGTCTGTTGTCCTCTACAGGTCGCATTTCTCAACCGATACTCGTGAAATTTTGTAAACAGATTTGAAAATTGTGTGTTTTTTTTGTCAAGCCAGTTTTTAAATTTTTTTTAAATGGCGGAGATAATGTAAAAAAACCATATTTCAGTCCAGATTTCCGGCGCTGTCTGTTCTCCTCTACAGGTCGCATTTCTCAACCGATCCCGGTGAAATTTTGTGAGCAGGTTTGGTAAACATATAGAATTTTTTGTCGAGACTGTTTTTCGAAATTTATTAAGATGACGGAGATATGTAAAAAAACATATTTCAGTCCAGCTTTTCGGCTGTTTGTTCTCCGATTCTGGTGAAATTTTGTAAGTAGGTTCGATAATCAATCATGTATAACTGTATAGTCAAGCCAATTTTTCCAAATTAAAAAAAAATATTCACCCATTTTGAAAAATTATCAAAATTAGAAGCATACTATCTAGCTGCAAATACTCACGTACCTACTGTGTCCTTTGAAAACTTCATGGCGACATTTTATTTTATTTTATCGCGAGACTACAGCTCACGATAAAATAAAGCTCACTAGTCTAGTATTTTCTATTATATTTATTGCCTTAATATAAAAATAGCATTGTGAATGCCAAAAAGTCTAAAAATTCAATAATCACTTCAGGAGTTATCTCTATTAGTGGCGAGGGGTGAAATTACGGCGAAGGTAAGCCGTTCTACAAAAATGTTATGATCTGCATAGTGGATCGTTAGGATGGGATTTCTAAAAGGTACGCTGATGAGAATCGGCTTGTATGGACCCTTTGCCATTGATCTCTATATAATATTGCATTGAAATAAACTAAAATTACATTTTTAGTCGATATTTTTAAATATCGAAATCATTGATTGAAGATATCGTAATGTAAAAAGTTCATACTTTATATCCTCATTTTAAATTGTAAGCTGTGCCCGTAAACATTTTCGATTTCATAAAAACAATAACGACTGTAATAAAAAAAAGAGGTATTCCTCGTAGCGCATCTATTTTTAAGCGCACCGTAAGTTGCGCACCTAAACTATTCCTCATTACGAACTTTTCATTGAGTTTTGATTTTGTTTGCGCATTTAAACGGTGCGCAACTTTAGGTGCGCTTAAAACTGGGTGCGCTACGAGGAATACCTCAAAAATAACTTTACAATCAAGTAGTTATTTCGTTTTGAACAGTTATTAATAATGTATCACTGGGAAGGTACATTATTGGCTTTTCGTTATTGCCTTCGAAGAGGATTTAATGAAGTGAAATATTCAATAAGGTCGCCACGTTCAACCGTTTGATTGAGATCCTCCAACGCTCCCACTTCGACTTCACCGGTTTTGGAAAACCAATCAGTTGAGAACGTGTTAGTACGTGAAATTATATGATTAAATAACAAGGGCTTTGTAAAGCAAATGTAAGTAGTAGGAATAGTATGAACCTTTTCACCGAATTTAGTCTTTAATGCCTACCTAATTTAGATTAAATTGATCGTGCATACTTTATGTGATTTCTACATTCGAAAATAATTTTTATTAAGTATTTTTAGAAGAAGTTTCGATTCAGTATCAGTAGTGATTTTCCAAAAGACAATTACACGTACGAACCTAATAAGACTGTGTAAGCAATTCTCGTTCCACTTAATGCACTCAAGAAAAGAGTAATTCCTCTTTTATCATGCTTGCGAAGCAGAAACACATTTACGGTGATACGCTCCCTCCATGTTTCAAAGCTTTTTCGTCTCCTTGGACCGCTTTGATGTTTGGACGAAGCAAGTTTTTTAAATTCGTGCGATGCAAATAGGGTTGCCATTGCCAGATTTACCGGCGCGGCGTGAATTCCGAAACCAAATCATTAAGCTTAACGTAAGAAGTTAAAAACATGAACTGTCATTGCATTCTGCTGTACTTTAAACTCTTGTTTTAATGCGAAAAAAGGTTTATTGTGAGGCACAAGCATACTTTTTAAGATTCCGCGACATTTTTGGAAATTCCGGGACCTAAGCATGGATCATTATCCTTGGTCCATGACCTGAGACACAATGGAATGAGGCGTAATCTTCACAGGTCTCCAGACACAGGTAGCGCTGCCCAATGGGATACTTACTTTTGAAACTGATCCGGAGCAGCCCTACTTTTCATCTTGTCATATCATAACACAATGACAAGAACGGACAGTGCATAGACGTCATACATTTTAGCAAATTAAAAGCAATTTGAGTTAGGTGGTAGGCCTGCAGGCCTTTGTTTGAAACAGGTTTTCAGAAATAGTGGCGGTGCCAATCGGCTACTTTTGAAACTGCTCATATTAGTCCCCATTCCGGGACAATCACGGTGGATCCCGGCAATCTGGCAACCCTATATGCAAACTAGCGAGTATATTCCCTGGACAGGACAACTTGGGCCCGGAGAGTTTGTGTAGTGTATACGGCCCGCGTCATTGAAAGTTGTTATGAGATAGAAACGCTGGTTTACGGTGAACGTTTTAGATGTTCTTGGCAATTTTGTTGTGATATTGATGTTTATGGATGAAAAAAAGTTGTTGTTTGTCGTGAACTGGTGCTGCCAGTGGAAATGGGTCTGCTTCTGACTGCTTATATAAAGCATATTGAATTGTTTTTTTGTAACAGCCGAGCCTAGACTGGATAATGACTTTTGATGATTAAATCATCAAAAGTTATTATCCAGTCTAGGCTCGGCTGTTATATTTTGAACAGTCTATTTTGAATTTAGCTTGAACCCTGTAAATTGATTCATCAAGAAATGAGAGCTAATTAAATAATGTATTTTTTTGTTATATGATAACATAATGTCTGGAAACGTTAATCATATTTGTAATAATATCGTTCCATTTGATAAAGTTAATTAGTTTTTTGCACCCATTTTTCTTGTCAGCTAAAAGACGTTATGATGGGTAGTAGGGTAAAAGAATTGACGATTTAAAAATGCTTATTATGTGAACCTATTTGAGTAAATATATTTTCATTTTAATTTTTATCAAAATTCTCCAAAATTGGTTTAATGCCCTAAGGTTAAGTTTGAAAAAGTAATAAATAAATAAAAATAGATAGGTACATAGAAAGAGGTAGCTGCACCACTCCAACATCGAAATGCAACCAGTGCATCATTGCAACTCCGCGCATGTCACCTATAATATAACTATGATGAATAATGACACGTGTGGCTTCTTATCCTATTAAAGCTCAAGATAATAGCATCTTGCTACATAATCCTGCACTAATCAGGCTTGGCCGAATTGAAACCTGGTCGGTTCAAATAAGCCAATAGTGCCCTAATTAGACACAATTTACTGTAAACACGTCGTTTACCCTTTGATGCCTGTTGAAATAACGTATAAGCAATCTATGATGAAAGGCTAACTATCAATTGATATGACGACCTTCGATGGTGTAAATCTTATCCCGATGCCACCGCTACTATCTTACTATAGTAATATAAAACTGTGTGATACTACTAAATACCTACAGTATTATAATAGTGTGCCACTGCTAATTATTACTAATATATGTAAAAAAATTTGTGTTGCGATCGTAGATTAAAAATGTATTTTATTAGACCTAATACATTTTGTAATTTAAATGCACAACTTGAAGCATAGTACCTGGAAATTAGAAAACTCTCCATATAAAGCGTTGTTAATGTAACTGTTGTTTTTTGTCATCCTAACGAAATTTTTATAAAATTTTAGATATTGTTTTAATTTGATAAATTTATAAAAACGCGTTTGAAATTCGTAATAGTGTTTCATTTCAATAAAAAGTTGAGTAATATTGTGTTTTGCAGATATTATTTATCACTGGAATAAAGGCTTGATGATTTTTTTCTATTTTTAATTTCACTTTAAATATTTTTAACTTTTTTTTACAAAACCCAGGGACCGACTTGATTAAAAGCTTAAAACCCCATGGTTCGTTTGGGTTTTTATTATTTATAGATTGAAAAAAAGAAGTTTAGTATATTCTAACTATAAGCTTCTAGAGGAGCTCGATGGTGCAGTGGATTAGCGCCTGGCCCAGCGAATGCGGAGGTTAAGCAAGTTTCGCAAGGGTCGGTCATGGGATAGGTGGCCAAAAAATTATTATCTCGAGTTTCTCCGTGCTTCGGAAGGCACGTTAAGCCGTTGGTCCCGGGTGAATTTGCAGCCGTTAACACCCACCAATCCGCATGGAGCCGCGTGGTGGGTTATGGCCCAGTCTTTCATCCTCCGCAGCTAGAACGCCTATTTCAAAGCGATAGCCAAAGCGACAGCAATGCTCTATCCGTCCTTGTCATATCATAACACGATGACAAGGACGGACAGTACACTGACGTCATAAACCAAAGCAATAGTCAAAGCAGTCGAGTTAGGCGGTAGACCCGCCGGTCCCTGCAATAAAACACGGCTAATATTAAGTTTATAATCGTAGCACAATCGTAGCTCGTAGAAAAATTATGTCGTAGCAAAATTTCGTAGCACAGTAGCACGTAGTAAAGTTTTTTTTAATAGATAGGCAAGCGCTTGCCCTCTATCACACCTGATGTTAAGCAATGATGCGAACTGCGACGAAAAACTCTTGCCTACAATATATCTATTCACTCCCGACTTGAAGGCATCCAGATTGTACCTATCGGGAAAGACAGACTCGGGCAAGGAGTTGCACTCTCTAGCTAGATAGACGTCCGTAAACTGTACTAAAATAGTTAGTTCTTCTCGATTTATCACTTTTTAAATTGTATTCAAAATTATTGTACTCGTATTAAAAAAAAAACACCTACATGCAACATGGATGACTATATAAGTACTCTTAATTTGGTCATTTTACGGCATAATAATCACAGACATGTTTTGTTCTATTCTAAAGCTTTTAGTTTATTTTAGTTTTCATTAGGTATTCTAACATTCAATAGCAAACTAATTGGAGCAAAAACCTGTTAAAACCTTTTAATACCCAAAGGTCAAATGTCAATATACAGGTGTCCTAAAATAGCAATTTAGATCTTGAGTTATAGTTCTGGTTACATAGATATTTTCAATTGTTAAAATATTTTCTTTTTCTGGATTTATTGAAGAGCATGCTTTTCGCATTATACGAATTTGGTCAGATTAAATATGAGGAGGAAATCTTTTAAAATCGTGATACTCACATTTGGTCACCACACTAGGTGTTTAATGTAACTGTTTTACCTCTTGACTTCCGTTAAGCAGTACTTTTATATAATGCAGAGATGGTTCTTAAGAAATAATTAATTTTTAATGAAATAATCTAATCACCTAAATATTCTCCGTTTGTTTGATCTTTGGAAAAGAGTTGAGAATAATGTTTTATGATTCCGGTGATGAGGATTATTGTTTTGTTATAATTCGTCCATTTTTACGTCAAGAGTTTCTGGAGAAATTTTATTCTGGAAATATAACAATTTTATCCTGATTCAAAATTATGTTCCATTGAAGTAAAGTACTCCTTTAACGCGTATTAAGAACAATGGGTTTATGAGCTTTTCAAATGTTAATTCCCTAGATTTAGCAACTAATGTAAGCAATTATGTTTAAAGCACTTTTTATTTTAAAATCGTAAGGGTTTGATATAAATACTATATACACACACACATAACCTTAGGTGTAATTATTGCCACTTGTTACTAATTTACTAATAGTTTATTATTATTGTCACTGTTAACTATTGCAACAATTTAGTTCCCTTAAGGTATTCGCTCGTTCAAAAAATATTCAAATAATACGTCATTTCAATCATTAGGCTATGTTTACATTACGCCAGCAGCTCGTCCCAGCAAACATTCCAGTAGAAGTACTTTACGTGGTGTGTTTGACGTTCTTTTAAAATCGACGAACTGCCAGGCAATGTACTTCTACTCGCTGTACTCGACTCGGTCGTCTACTTGAGTAATGTAAACTAGGCCTTAATGTCGAAAAAAATTTAACATTTGAATTTTGTTTCTAGTAAGTAGAAGTTTGACATGCTTTACAAATAGTTTAGTCACAAAAATACATCAGGAACTGGATACATATTACATACTAGCTTCCGCCCGCGACTTCGTCCGCGTGGATATTAGAGAAAATCCTTAGGGAACCTTCAACCAGGATCCGACCAGTCGTTTTTACGCGATTAGGCGGGTCCCCACCAAGCGCGCTGCCTCGCGAGGCAAGACGTTTGCCGCGTGAGGCGGGCCTCGCACGAGGCTGCTCGCTTGGTGGGGACCCGCCTAATCGCGTAAAAACGGCTGGTCGGATCCTGGTTGAAGGTTCCCTAAGGATTTTCTCTAATATCCACGCGGACGAAGTCGCGGGCGGAAGCTAGTTTTTTACAATAATCAGAATTGGTCCAGAGATATTAGTAGGTATCTCGTCCCCGTCCCTGTCCCCATAACAGCTCAAAAACGACATCCACATCGATTTTCATGTTTACTTACCCCATTCACCCCTAAGGCATGATTTTCAAAATAAAATATATAATTGCCTTTTTATTTTTAGATGTGTTCCTACGAATTTTAAAGTTGTAATGTCTATTTAATATTATTTTTCCATACAAAATTTTAACCCCGATTTCACCCCTTTAGGGGTTAAATCATGTCCACCGTGTTGGCCTTCAAAATAAATGTCATTTTCGCAATCACTATCCCATAAAACCTCAAGAACGACATCCATATAGATTTTTATGTTTACTTACCCCATTTACCCCCTACGGGGTTGATTTTCAAAATAACAATAATATATGTACTTATATTTATTTTTAGACGTGCTCCTACGAAGTTTAAAGTTGTACTGTCTGTTTAATATTGTTTTTCCATACAAAATTTGAACCCCATTTTCACCCCTTTAGGGGTTAAATCATGTCCACCGTGTTGGACTTCAAAATAAATGTTATTTTCGCAATCGTCAACTCAGAAAACCCCAATAACGACATCCATATCCATATCGATTTTTACGTTTATTCACCCCATTGCACCCCCATTTCATCACCATGGGGGTTGAAATTATACCAATACAATATGCGTTGCGTTAGATTTCTATCCATAAGCCTAAATTACAAATTGAGCTATTTGTACTTCAAAAATAAAGGATTATCTTCTAAACACAACTTCATCCCCCTTTTCACCCCTTCGGGGGTAGAATTTTGAAAAACGCTGAGACATTTATTTATTTATTTTCAATCATCAGCCTAAACACAAAATTTGAAGATCCTAGCTTCAAAACTGAGGGACTTTCATACAAACTTTCATCCCTTATTTCATCCCCTTAGGGATAGAATTTTCAAAAATCCTTCCTTAGTGGATGCCTACACTGTATATAAGGTATCTGTGTGCAAAATTTCAAGTCTCTAGGTTCAGCGGTTTGGGCTGTGCGTTGATATCTCACTCAGTCAGTCAGGACTTTGAATTTTATATAAATAGACAATGTTGATATAAAAATTAGTTCGTTGAACTCATTTCAATCCTCATTCATTTATAACACTTTTACGGGGAATGACACGATTTTTATCTATAAAATAATAACAAACTAGCGGCCGCCCGCGACTTCGTCTGCGTTACACTTTTTTGATATCCCTCGGAAACTGTACGATTTTTCGGGATTAAAAGTATCCTTCTCTGCATCCCTAGCAACGTGTAAATTTCATGATGATCGGTTCAGTAGTTAAGACGTGAAGGCGTAACAAACAAACTAACAAATAAACAAACAGACGGACTTTTGCATTTATATAATATTATTAAGTAACTATAGTACATAATAAACCTAAAAATTAAATTTTGGAGTCAGGTTTGTATCTCCGAAAAATCACGACATGTAGGTATATGCTGTGATGATTACTAATAATAATCATAATAAATCCGGAACTTGACGGATATCAACTGAATCACCACTATTATAACTCAATTACAAGGACATTAACGTTAATTTTACCGAATAAGCACAACCCCCAATGTTCGCCATTATTCAATCATAATCATCAGGATAATTTCATAGCGAAGCTCGCCATTTAACTGTCAGTTACTAAGTAATTAACTTCATTTATAGTACAATTACGCGAAAACCGAAATTACGTGAAATTGATGTAATCATTTTAGAATAATGACAATCCGCCCAGATTTGGCAACAGGGTGATTATGTTAATTAATTTGGATGTATTTTAACTTTTATGGCCCGATGGATTAGTGTTTGTATAAAAGGTGTTAATTTAAACTGATTCCAATTAAAAGTGTATGATTCCAATTACTGGCAATTACTAATGATATTTTAGTAATTGCCAGTAATTGGAAAAGTTAATTAGAGTATTAATCAAACTGTTTCATGTTAAAGAAGCAAAAAAATGTATTTAGATTATAGGTAATACCGAATAAAATGAAAATTAATTGAGTGTAGTAAAAAAAAAAACAATAAATAAAATTGTTCTAATAACTCTATAGAAAACTCTTTTTAATATGTAAATAACTAATGCTTCATATTTACAACTTGTATTGTTGAAAGAAAATACATAAAACACATAGTTCTCTTTTCATTATGAAGAACAGTTAAAATAGGTACTAGGAGCAGGAGCTTTAGAAAAAGCATTTTATTGTTTCAAAATATTCCTTTACTTGTACTAAATACTTACAAATATCAATGCATCTTACTAAAAGGTCTTCAGAGGAACATATTTTTCTGCTTAAAATATACCCCGAGGGGATTCCAGAGCATTCGGGCATAGTTTGTGCATTCCTCGTCGCTTGCGGCGCATCGCGGCTCATCCTTAGGCGGCTCTCACACTGCGATACCCTAAATCACACAAAATGTTTGCTACTATACGCTCTATGGCACCCCACGATGGATAGAGTGATCCTGTTATTTGGTAGTACGTAATGTGTAAAGAAACAAGTGCGATAAAAGTATTTGTTGTGTGGTCTATGGCGGTAACACACGCAACGCACTGATACGCGTGCGTAATTTTAAATGTTCCGTCCCTCAAATAGAAAAACTAACTTTTAAGATCCTCGTTCTCCATTTGTTTCCGAGTAAGTCAGTCTACCTGACTGTTTATATAATTTTCCCAGGAACGCAAAGTTAAATTAAATAGCTTATTAAGTTAAATTTAATAGGCAAAAATTTAATGATTATAAATCTAGCTGCAAAAATCAAGATTTTAGTCAACAATAGTTACGGCCACCCGTCACTATAGGGAACTACAGTTGATCTAGACTAGAGTATTAAAATTTGATAAGAAGCAAAGTTTCGGCGGAAGTAAAGCCTAATGTATTAATCTAGTCACTCAATATTTTTTTGGAACCTTCGGTGCACGAGTTTCCGATGCGCCGAAACTTCGCTTTCTTATCTTTCACTACTCTTAGTCTAGCCGTAACTTTCGTTGCGTTGATTGCAGAACGGACCGTAGATTTATCATGGCGCAGTGTGCGGATGGCCTTAATGTATAGCTGTTGGCTCAGTGATATCTTTTACTTAGGAATCTATCTGAGGGTAAGTCGCAATGGTTTGAAGTTGGCTGGTTTATTTACAGCTAAAGTTTACTGTGAAGCCATAATGTACAATAAAGAAGATTTTTATTATTTTAATTTCAGTTAGGTGGGTACTTTACATGAAAATAACATTATAATTAGTCCAAATTAATTAGCTATTTGAACAAGGATTTGCTTTAATTTTAACTTTTTATTCACCACTTTATAATGTTTAATACTTTCATAAGTAAACACAAAAATAAATTGTCCTTCATAATAAAATATTACACACCCAAAAGCACGGTTAATCCTCTGTAAGCGTTGTTAAACAGGAATACACATGATAAATACCCGTTTATTATGCTAAACGCATAAAAGTGTCACGGCCGGCCGCAAAAAGACATTTTTCTGTTTAAAATATGTTCCGGTACCGGGAATTCCTCTGAGGCTAGGCTGCATTCTGCCTGCAGCCTGTATATTGCTAGGATCCAGAGGGAGCTTCCCTAGAAATGCTTTTGAAGAATATTTCTGCTGCTTATTCAAAGAAATTACGTCGTTTGTAGAGCTTCGTTATTAGGTGAACTTGGCTTTTTTAATAAAATACCCTTGGAAAGAGGGATTACAAAGCGATTCTGTGGAAAAGTATTAATGTGACATTTTGTGTTCCAAATGGAATGGAGAGAATGCGAGAGATAGATTGTTTGAATCAAGAATCTTATTTTTTTTTCTTTGTTCTGTGGTTTGCATACTCTAAACCTCATAAAAATAAATGTAGAATGATAACGCAACGTCTTCAAATTTCATACGATGCTATTTTTTTTAGAGCTTTTTTGGAGCATAACCCAAACCACGCGAAGGGGCAAACAGCAACGCGACAAGTGAATTCCTGCCAATGAGGCTTTTCAAAATGACATAAAACTGTAGGCACGATAGATGGCGTTGATAAAATATGAATGTGCCAAATGTGTTTTTTTTTACTAAGCTTTGAAGAGTAGGCGGGCAGATGTAACCCTAATGTTTCTCTTTGGGCAGATCTCAGCCATTGAGCGCTTGGGTACCTACTTGCCTCTTTGTACAGGCCGATTATTTTTAAAAGTTAATTTTGACACTTTTCTTTCCATCAACGCCATCTAGTGAGGCAAATAGTGACTATTTTTATTTTTTAAGTCTCACTTTGAAAAGCCCTTATTGTGAAATAACCACTCTGTGAAGCGGAGTCTAACCCGGCCGCATTAATTGAGAATTCGCTCGTCGCATCGCCGTTCACCACTTCTTGTGGCCAGGCTGATTCTCAAAGAACTCACAAAATGCAAGTTATAAATAAATTACTATTCAAGTTGTACACTAACTATCATTGGAATCGTCGTATACTAAACATACCGACACTAATTAACATTTAAATTATTTCACTTATTTGAATAAAATATTTTTCTATTGAAAATATAGATTCAGGTCTGGAATCTCCAGCGTTCTGGAATGGAGCATTCCTCGCCGCCTGCCGCCGCTCATTGCGTCGCTTTGAGCAATAAGACGTAACCCCGGATTTTAGATATCCTATTTTAATTAAGTCAGAACGGATTTGATATATACTTGGCGGAACAATGGACGCAAAAAACTTTAGAATTTAGCCTTTGCTAAAGCAGCAACATCTCCATTGTGGGTGGGCGGGCGTTACTCAGGCACCAAATTAAAATTTGTATTCTCACGAAAAAGTGTGACGCTCGGCCGTATAACCGTAATAATAATCGTGACTACTTACGTCATTTTTTGTTTTTTTTTCTGATGGCTGCATCCGAGGTCGTCTGTACTTTGTTAAGAAGAACTGTGGTTCACTTGTACAAATGTACAAGTGGTTCTAAACAACAATATACAATGAACTAAGATGATATACAGTGTGTCTCTAAACTTTGCCACACGGAGGGAAAATACTTTCTTATATATTGGAGATAGGAAATGTTAACAGAATAAACTATGTCGGGATTTACACCATGTATAGTCAGGTGGGGTAAGTGAAACATACTTTATTTTTATTTTTATTTAACAAGGTTTAGTAAAGCTATAAAACTCGCAATTAAAGTAGCTGTGTAGGCAATGTACTCCTAATTAAATCAGCCTTTAACGGTATGAATATAAATATCTAAAGACTTGTATTAAGCAACAAAATCACGAAAAGAATATAAAGGCTAAGAAGTGTTTCACTTACCCCTGACAAGGGGTAAGAGAAACAGTGGCCGAAATAGCTTTAAATATTGTGTCCATTTAATTAAAAACAGGACAAAAGGATCATGTTAAACCGTTAATATTCAAAATGTATCAAATTCTCATAAAATATAGTTCAGTTTTAAAGATTTATCAAAAAAACATAATCCGGGGGAAGTGAAACATAGTTGCGATGGTCAGGGGTGACAAACCTTAAATAGGTAAGGTAAGCTTTACAAAAAAAAAGAAAAAACGTTTTTCTCTGTGGGCCGATGTCGATGAATGAAACTCGGTTGTTGGTACTTTTTTGACAAGAAAACAGCCACGCAGTGTTAAAAAATTTGAAAATCCAAGATGGCGGCTAACTTTGTTGTTAGCGGGCCGATTTAGATGAAACTCAGTTTTTGGTACTATTTGGTCAAGAAAACAGCAATGCAATGTAAAAAATATTAAAAAATCCAAGATGGCGGCCAACCTTTTTGTTTGTGGTCCGATTTCTATGAAACTCGGTTTTTGGTACTATTTTGGCAAGAAAACAGCAACGCAATGTTAGAAATATTAAAAAATCCAAGATGGCGGCTAACTTTTTTGTTTGTGGTCCGATTTCGATGAAACTCGGTTTTTGGTACTTCTTTGACAAGAAAACAGCAACGCAATGTTAAAAATTTAAAATCCAAGATGGCGGCCAAGTCTTTTTTTGGGGGTCTGATTTCGATGAAACTCGGTTTTTGGTACTTTTTTTACAAATAATAAAGATAGCCGCCATCTTGGTTTTAATTTTTTTTTAACATTGCGTTGCTGTTTTTGTGTCAAAAAAGTACCAAAAACCGAGTTTCATAGAAATCGGACAACAAACAAAAAAGTTGGCCGCCATCTTAGATTTTTTTAATTTTTACGGTTGCGTTGCTGTTTTCTTGTTAAAAAAGTACCAAAAACCGAGTTTCATCGAAATCAGACTTCAAACAAAAAAGTTGGCCGCTATCTTTTATTTTTTATATTTCTAACATTGCGTTGCTGTTTTCTTGCCAAAATAGTACCAAAAACCAAGTTTCATCGAAATCAGACCACAAACAAAAAAGTTGGCCGCCATCTTGGATTTTTAAAATTTCAAACATTGCGTTGCCGTTTTCTTGCCAAAATAGTACAAAAACTGAATTTCATCTAAATCGGCCCGCAAACAATAAAGATAGCCGCCATTTTGGATTTTTTCTTAACATAGCGTTGCTGTTTTCGTGTCAAAAAAGTACCAAAAACCGAGTTTCATCGAAATCGTACAAAAAACAAAAAAGTTGGCCGCCATCTTGGATTTTTTATATTTTTAACGTTGCGTTGCTGTTTTCTTGTTAAAAAATCACCAAAAACCGAGTTTCATCGAAATCGGACTTCAAACAAAAAAGTTGGCCGCCATCTTTTATTTTTTATATTTCTAACGCAAGAAAACAGCAACGCAATCGTTGCTGTTTTCTTGACCAAATAGTACCAAAAACTGAGTTTCATCTAAATCGGCCCGCTTACAACAAGTTGGCCGCCATCTTGGATTTTTTAAATATTATAACGTTTTGTACTTCCGGTGATTAAAATAGGTACACGTATTATCGTTTGCTCCAAGAAAATATACATTTTAAAGGCGTAATAGTGCGAAAAAACAAGTGAATACCACATACACTTTCACAACGGCCACAGAAGCATCAAGGTACGCAAACAAGATTTCACTATTCGAGGGTTATCACACCTAATTTCATCAAAACATTTTTGAACTTGCTGCCGAGAACATACATTTGTTTACATTAACGGATAACATTTTTTGAAAATCAGCCAATTATACCGATAAAAGAAAGTGAAACTCCGCCTACATAAATTACGCACTTCCTCATCGGCTGATTCAGTTTTGACAACTGACTGACGTCTCTGGCAATGTCATAAACTAACATAACAAGTGACAGACTACTGACACTTTCGTTCAGAAATTGAGGCAATACACGTTACGTTCCGTCACACGCTCTTATTCATTGCATCTTATTATACGGGTACCGTAAGATGGATAAAAAATGTGATACATGCCATATAATCATCACTAGCAGAAGATTTTTGCAATGCCCTGTTTGTACACAATGGTTTCATATAAATTGTGTAAATGTGTCAGAAAAGAGATTTTACCTAATGACGAAACAAAATCGGGAAAATTGGAAATGTGACAAATGTAGTGAAACATTGCTTTCTAGTAATATTAGAGTAAACATATCCACAAGCAATTCGTTTCAATCATTGACTGACGAAAATAATCTCTCAATCTTATCTACCAACAATCGTTTAAATAGCAGTTGCCCAAACCTAACAAGATTAGATATTATGGAAGAAAAAATAGAAGAACTTGAAAGACAAAAGAAAATGTTACAGGAAAAACTCGATATAGCGGAAAATGAAATCGAAAATTTGCTATCAGAAAACTCAAATTTAAAAAAAGAACTAGCAAAACATGAGACTACAACAAAATACCTGACTAACATCTGTAATTCTAGCTCAAAGAAAAATGTTACAAACAGAAGAAAAACTAAGAATTTAAATAGTCGGGTACTAGACTTCTCACACTTACAAGATAAAGAAGGAAACAATTTTACCTCGACCCCGCAAAAATTAAATACAACGCCGTCTATAGACATGAACACAAATTTCAAACCCACACTTAACAATTCGCCTAGCAATAACAATCTCACATCTTCAATTATAACAACGCAGCCGCCAGTAGAGGTCGCTGATATTAATCAAACGCATGAGGAGATCGTGAAAAAACCAAAAATATATATATTCGGCGATGAACAAGTACGAGGTCTATCACAACAATTAATAAAAACACGCTCTGGAAAATGGAATGATAATTATGAAGTCACTGGTATAGTTAAGCCATCAGCATCAAGCGAAAATATATTAAGTAGCTGTCATATTAAAAAAAATATATTTAATGAAGACGATATAATTATATTATCAGTGGGATCTAATGATAAAAATCCCTATAGTATTATTTCAAATCTATGTAATACATTATGCAATATAAAGAACTGTAAGATTTTTATACTAAGTGTACAACAAAATGAATATATGAATGTAAATAAATTAAATAATAAAATCCACTTAATTGTCAATAATTATAACAATTGTACATTTATTAATTTAATGGACTTGTCTAAATATAGTTTAAAAGATATGTCACTTATAAATTTGATAAGTTTTAAGTTAAATGCGGCAATAGACCAATTAAAATATGATAATGATTTCATAATAAATATTACTAAATGCATGAAATTATATAAGAAAAACATTAATTCAAGAAATTCTGGCACCGTTATGAATCAGACAATACAACATAAGAAAGGTACTATACCTTATTATTTTCCTGCTGTGAAATCGATGCCTAGACCTAATCAATGTTTAAATGATGAAACGTTTTTTCGACCGTAATACACAAAGTAAATTTTCTATCTTGCATCAAAATATTCAAGGTCTTTTATCCAAAAAAGAGTTTATTGAGGTTACACTGTCGGAACTTAAACCGTGCCCAGATGTCATTTGTTTATCGGAAACGTTCATAAAAAAAGGCGAGGAAAAAAATATAAATATTAAAAATTATGAACTGGCAACTCACTTTTCAAGATGTCAAAGGAGAGGAGGATCTTGTATTTTAGTGAAAAGAGGCACGTCCTTCGTAAAAATTTGTGACTTTGATGAGATTTCACAAAACTTTCACTTTGAATGCTGTGCAATTAGTATACCGCTGCAAAATATTATTGTAGTCTGCATTTATAGGGCCTCCACTGCTACAAAACGTAGACACCATGAATACTTTTTTCAAAGTTTGGAGAGTTTGCTTTATTCTTATTTACAAAGGTACAAGAAAAAAAGATTAATAATAGTAGGCGATATCAACATAAATACTATTATTGAAAACAAAACCTCTAGACAGCTCTCAGATATTTTAAAAAATTATAATCTGAAACAACACATTACTGAACCGACTAGAGGAAGTTCTTGCATTGATCACGTTTTTAGTAATGTACCAGATGCCTCTGGTTCTCTACTTCCGCTCTGGCTTTCTGACCATGATACTGCCCAGATGCTTACTTTCAATACCAAAGCTAAGCCAGTAATACCAAAGACAGTTTTCGCATTTAAACGTTGTTACTCTCAGGAAAACATGGAAAAATTCCAAGGGTATCTAAACAGTTTATCTTTCTCTGATGTTTTTAACGAAAAGAACCCGGATAAAGCTTTCACTAATTTTTATCACTGGTTCTGTTTATTATACAAGCTTTGTTTCCCTATTATTAAGGTGAAAATAAACACTAAACCAAACATTTCTTGGATAACAAGGGGTATCAGAAAGAGCTGTCTTACAAATAGAAACTTAAGATACAAATACTATACGAAAGTAAATAAAAAAGCTAAATTCCAGTATAAAAAGTACTCAAAATTGTTGAAAAAATGCATATTTATGGCAAAAAAACATACGAATAATAAATACATATTAAAAAGTAAAAACATCTGTAAGGCAAGTTGGAATGTAATCAAAAGTGAAACAGGCCCTGAATTACAATTTAACAATCAAATAGATAAAATAGAACACAATGACTTACTTGTTGATAATCCTAAAAAAATTGCTACTATTTTTAATGACTATTTTATTACACTGACAAATGAAAATAATAATACTAATAATGACAATAATTACCATGACATGTATAATAATATTAACAATAACAATGACGTAAACGGACATAAAATAATTACTGACAATTTGAATAATTCTATATATCTTTCTCCTATTGATGAATATGACATTAAAAAAAAAATCATGACATTAAATAATACAAACTCAGAAGGGTATGATGAACTAAATACAAAAGTTATTAAAGCTTGTAAGGATCAGATAGCTTCAGTTTTAGCCTACTTAATAAATTTATCGTTCGAAACAGGGATTTTCCCTGCGGGACTAAAACTATCAATTGTAAAGCCTCTTCTTAAAAAAGGCTCAAAGTTACTGATTAACAACTTTCGACCTATAACATTGATATCGATCCTAGCAAAAATATACGAAAAAGTAATGCATGACAAACTTATTTCATTCTTTAAAAAGTATAAAGTATTGAATGACAATCAATATGGCTTTCAGAAAAGCAAATCGACTGCGCATGCTGCTTTTAATCTGATTGATCATATATTAAGAAGCATAAATGATAATAATTTAACCACAGTACTACTATTTGATATGTCTAAAGCGTTTGATTTTGTATCACATAGTCAATTGTTGTCAAAGCTAGAACGTAGTGGAATAAGAGGCAAAGCATTAGATTGGATCAAATCGTACCTGCAAAATAGGATGCAATTGGTCGAAATTACCCAACTCGGTGATAACCAAGTGGTACATAAACATCATTCTGAATTCAAAGTAAATAAATTTGGAGTGCCCCAGGGTAGTATACTTGGTCCTCTTCTGTTTTTAATTTATGTGAATGAATTACCTAAAGTGACTAAACACAGATGTATCCTATTTGCGGATGATATATCAGTCGTAGTTACTACTAATAAAAATTATAAAAATCACAATATAATTGACCATGAAAATGACATTAATGAAACAATTAAATCGATTACAATTTGGCTAAATAATAATAACCTAAAAATCAACATTGACAAAACAAATTATATAAATTATAATAACTATCATTCCTTAAACATACATTATCAACATCATACGCTAAAGAAGGTAACAAATGCCACATTTCTTGGCATTGAGCTCAATCAAAGAATTGATTGGAAATCACATGTAGATAAGGTATGCAAAAAAGTAAATAGATTTGTTTTTGCTCTTTTTAAATTAACTAAAGTAGCCACAAGAAAAACTGCCCTAACAGCATACTTCGCATATGTGGAATCTGTGTTACGCTACGGGCTTATCATTTGGGGCAATAGTACAGACATACAAAGGGTTTTTGTTGCACAAAAAAAAAGTATAAGAGCAATATGTGGACTTGCACCGGATGTGTCATGTAAGCCATTTTATAGGTTATTAAATATTCTGCCACTACCCTGTCTTTACATCTATGAAATCGCGAAGTTTGTGAAATCTAACCAAAGCAAATTTAAGACTGCCAAGGACGTGTTTCCTAGAAATACAAGGAACTGCAATAGATTGGTCATCGATATTTTACCGAAAAGCGCACGATTCAGGAAAAACTGCTATTACATGGGTATTTTAATATATAATAAGATTCCTGATACCATAAAAGAATTGCCTTTTAATAGATTTAAGACGGCGCTGCATAGATGGCTTATGGATAAGTTATTCTACACGGTCCAGGAGTTCTTGAATTATAAAAACTAGAACTTACACTAAATTGACATTTTACTTTAATGACATTTCTGACTAGCATGTAATTTATTTCTATTCAATTTCTGACATTTATTTTGACATTTTATGATGTGAGTTAATTTTTTATGTTTTAATTTTATTAATTGTGAATTTTCAATGATGCTGCTATATCAATGTTTTAAATTAGCTTCAATATTAATTATTATTTGCATGCTATTGTCAGTAGCTGAGTAGGTGAAACTATTGTTAAGTATAAGGTTTTTGTAAACCATTTATAATCCTATTCTACCCTATTCAAAAGCAAATAAATTAATTCATATTAATTCATATTCATATTAATTCATATTAATTCATATTAATTCATATTAATTCATATTCATTGCTGTTTTCTTGACCAAAAAGTACCAAAAACCGAGTTTCATCTAAATCGGACCACAAACAACAAAGATGGCCGCCTATTTGGATTTATAATTTTTTTAACAATGCGTTGCTATTTTCTTATAAAAATAGTACCAAAAACCGAGTTTCATCGAAATCAGACCACAAAAAAATTTGACCGCCATCTTGGATTTTTTAATATTTTTAACAATGCGTTGCTGTTTTCTTATCAAAATAGTACCAAAAACAGAGTTTCATCGAAATCGGACCAAAAACAAAAAAGTTGACCGCCATCTTGATTTTTTAATATTTTTAACATTACCTTAGTGTTTTCTTGTCAAAATAGTGCCCCAAACCAAACCCCCCAAGTTTCATCGAAATCGGCTCACAAACAACAAAGTTAAACAACATTATATAGGTACCTAACAAAAAACTTGTTCTTTGATAATGGGCGCATTCTGCCAGACAAATCTTTGAGTCTTCGATCGCCATAGAGTAATTTTTAACCATGGAAAGTAATTTGTATAGAATGTTCAATATTTTACTTTCCATGGTTAAAATTTATTCTATGCCGATCGATGACTCAAAGATTTGTCTGACAGAATGCACCAAATGTACGTTATAAAAGTTCATGGAAAAAAGGTTTGTGATATCTGACATGGGGGAAGTGCGCCATATGTTTCACTTCCCCCGTCATGACTGTTTCACTTCCCCCTTTTAGCTCTTTTAGATGTTAAGATTTTCAGATTATGATAACTCAATTTCATGAAGGATTTATCTAAAATAGACGTTGGATCATGTAAGATAATACTTTACGTGCAATACTTTCCATAATAAAATTTTTAATTACTCTTTAATTTTGCTTGTATGATTGCCAAAATGTTCCCGCCTATCACTCGTGTTTTGCGTTTTGACATCTAATGAATTTCTTTTTGGTTTACTAGCTAGTTTAATGATCGCAGCGATATCTGTGTTGTGTCAAGGGAAGTAATTCGTCATTCCTGCTTTATCGACACATCGCTATGAGAATAAACTACGATAGTTTCTTAGATATGAATGGGTGTTTCACTTACCCCGGTGTTTCACTTACTTAGCCCACCTGACTATACCTGTTTATTTTTGAGACTCAGATATTAGACATAGTTTATTCTGTTAACGTCAATAACCATGGAAATTTAAAACAATATATAGGAAATGTTACTGAAAGGACACTTTAATTAAATAATAGGAACTAAGTATATTTAAGGACTTTTTTGAAATCGTATTCGATACTATACAAATTGATACAATACGTATTAATTAAAATTTAAATGTTAATTTTCATAGTCTTTCTTTTATTATCATCATCATCATCATCATCTGGACTTTTTTGTTCTCACAACTCTTCCTGCGGCAGCTGTTTAAATTAAATCATTTTACTATCATTGGACCGATTTTATTTAATTGACTTCAAACAGTAAATTGTACCTACGTGCTTTTGTCATCGTCATCCAATAACATTAATAATATTTATTCCGAAATAAAACACTTTTTAACGGATATACTAGCGCGGTTTTATTGAAAGTTTTGGTAATTAGTTGGTATTTGTTTAGTTGGTTTCTAGTGAGCGCGTAAGCTTGAGAAGTGAATATATTTATTCTGCTTTTTTTTTTGTGGAATAAAGGCGAAAACCGTTTCATTCATTGCAATCTGTTTCCCATTTAAGCTTTGAAGTTTACGCCAACATTTTTCGTAGTCATAAAGAGATTTGGCGAAATGCCACGCTATGGAAAACTTGTTTTTGACCGTATATTTCGTACATCGAGGTACGTTTTGTATGTATTACAACAATCAATAACATTACAATTTTGAGAGCAAGACTTTTTCTGATGATTATTCGTAACAAAAATACTTACAATTATTTTGAAAATAAACCATTTGAATAAAGTTTAAACAAATTCACAATAGAAGTTTTGAAATCAGTTTCGATTTATTTTTCAAACTCTACTTAATTCTTCAAGCCCCGGAAAACGAGACACAATAGATTTTCCATTGTTGTGTTGTGCGGCCCGATGGGGCCGCTCGGGCATTCATAAATTAAAATGCACCCTCAAAAGTATTATTAAAAGAGACAAATATGAAAAATATGTTATAGTATAGTGTTTAAATTCCTTAATAGATTGACGTTAAGTATACGATTGTCACAAGTCTAGAAATAAAGATATTCCAGTTTGAAGATTTTATCGTAGTCCTAAGTCCGAACGGCAATTAACGTAATGTCAGTTCAGTTGGCCAAAAGACAAAATTTGAAACCATAATAAAAAAAGAGTGACAAATTCAAGCTAGTTACGTTGTAATGTTTAGTACATACCCTTGTATTTGCAATATTTCCCTGTACTTTTACTTTCACAGTATTAAAACTGCAGTTACAAAGTCGAGTAGATTTTTCCCAATCAAACAGGATCAATAATCCTGGATGACTGTGTTATACAGGTTTTATCTTTAGTTCGCTCAAACACTTTTCCCCTCATACATATTCATCACCTGCACAGGAGAGCTGTCTGTACAAGCCAGATGTTCGTCAATGCTTTTAGATCGAAAACCTGACACGCTTCAGTACAAAATGGCTGTAAAATATCTATGGCTACAAAATATCTTTTGATTTTATCTGTATGATATATTTTCTACTCTCGTCTGCCCGTACTTACAACAATATTTATCACTCACTCAGGACAACAATAATAATAATTTGATAATTTATTTTAAATGTTTAAGGCTCGGTTATGCGGAATCATTTGTCTCTGTCCTTTTCTTTACGTGTGAAGAGTATAGAAAATAACCTTACTTCTGCACTTTTTCGATGTGACGATGATTTCGTTATTTTTTCATCATTATCTTTAGCACAGTTATCTTTCTTGAACAAAAGTTATTGGAGCTATTTCACAGTACGTTAAAGTATATTTTGATGTAGAGTTCAATACGTTTACGCTATTATTTATGCCAAAAATATGAACCTACGCAAGCGCTTTTGATGATATTAAGATTTTTTTACAATCATCTGTGAGGTTTATACGCAATTTAATACTTGTAGCTACTAGAGAATCTCTTTAGCTTGTCGTTTTTTTGTGGCTACAACTTTACGTTTTCTATATAAAAATATGACCCCCGCAAACCATGTTTTCCTATTATGGACCCTTAAGCGATCTTGCAGTTGGACACCATATTACCCAATTTCCAAAACATAAAAACTTCGCTTAAAGTTTAGAGCAACATTTGTGATGTTACCTTAAAAATTTCATTCTTTTATGTCAGTACGAAAAATTTATAAAAGAAAAACGATAGCACGTTGGCATAGTTAGGTCGCGTCGCGCAACGATACCGTAGTCAAACTGCGAGTCGTCGGCACGATTCCAACGCGGCACGGCAACGGCGGCGACTGGAGCCGCTCCAAGTCACGGCCCCACGCGGAGTGTCCTATTAGTGGTTTCTTGCCATTTCGCGTTTGTATAGATCTGGGGCCCTACCGCCTAACTCAAAGCTTTAGCCAGAGTGATAGCAATGCTCTGTCCGTCCTTGTCATATCATAACACGATGACAAGGACAGACAGTGCACTGACGTCATAAACCAAAGCCAGAGTCAAAGCAATAGAGTTAGGCGGTAGAACTGCTGGTTTGAAAGAAATACTGCATTTGGTGGAGTAGAAATTCTGATGCTATATGACGTTTGTTTATAAAAAGTGATAGGTACGACCTTAAAACAACGGTAACGGTACCTGTTGCTGTAAATGCGGTCCGAGGGCCGTATGCGGCCCGCGGTTGCGTCCTTGGCGGCCCGTCATAAATTGACAAAATTAAATTCACATGTTTTCAAATTATACCCATTTACAGATTAAAACGATTTTCTTGTGTTGCGGCGGCCCACCAAACTAATATCAGAGAATACTAGGCCCTTGACATCAAAAAGGTTGAAGACCCTTGCTGTAAGCGGTTCTTGAGTTTGAATTTTAGTTATGCCATGTGTAGGAGGTCCGCTTAGTGCATATTTTTCTCTGGTAAGCATGTGCATAATAAGATCAGAGCTTCTGGTCTTCACACTAGGTTTGTATTCACAAAAGCTCTGCTTTTAGTTAGAGTATGACTTTATCTGTTATCAGATAGCATACTGGTTATCTCTTATCAGATAATTAGTGTGCTTGATGCTAAAAACCAAACAATTTTGCTGTCTGAGAAATGAGTTTAAGTACCTAAAGGTCGAAGCAAGATTGAGGAGTACTGTGTCTAACTTTTTAGGTTTAGGTTTGTTATCAAAAGTAGTATAAAGAGAAGTTGACTGAAAAGCAAAATTAGAAAAAAGAACAGTACAAAATATTATAAAAACCGCATATACCGTCTCCATTCCGTCGTGGGTAAAAATACACAGACCTTTTATTTTGTGAAAATAGTAACATTCAGACATCACTAGTTCACTAGCAGGCAGAAACAAATTTTTATCGAAATTGTTAACGATAGCAATTTCAGTGCACTCCCCGCTGGATACATCGAGAACACTTGCAACTATCAATATTACTACCTCCCAACGGCCCCCAACGAACTGCGGCCCACAAAAAATAGGTAATATGCAAAAGAAGCAATCCCTTCGGGCGTCCCTTTCTCACCAGACCTCTGCTCCTTAAAATAAAACGTCATTTCCATTCACATCTTATACGTGAGAATTTGCTGATCTCTTATAACGTATTCTGTTCGCATGCATAGCGACTCGTATGAAATGTATTGAAAGATATCCATCTTCGAGTAGATATAGTACCATCAGTATCTTTATGATTCCGATCAACTTAAAGTTCCCCATGGGACAAGGCAAGGTTTCTCTTTGGTTATAGCATCTAACTTAGAGTGGCAAAGAACTAAAATAAAGTTAAACGAATTGCATTTAAGTATTAAATTTTCTTGCATGTGGATTTCGATAACCTTTCTACACATACAATCTTCACAAAAATGGAGAAAGTGATAATTAAAACACACACACACGTACACAAACCAAAAAGACAGCTAAACAAGTTGACCAACGATAAGCCCCTTTCTGATCCGGTGTCCACTTATCAAGTTCACCTGGGTGGACTACGGTAACTTGCACTGACCCTTAGTACACCTCTGAGGTGGATTACGGTTGAAATATTTTTGTCTATAGTTCAGCTGGGTGAACTATGGAAACTAGCACTGACCCTTAATACACCTCTGAGATGAATTACGGCCACCGCCTGATGCACTCATTAGACCTTTATCACCCCAACTATATTTTATTTTAGTTTATACACACAGTATATAATAGGTACTTATATTTTATTAAGTTATTAGGACAGAATATTTGGAGTGGTATCGTACTAAAAAGCTACTACAAGCCGACCAGTCTATGCAAATAAATTCATATTTTCAGCTAAAAAATATGCCATGAATGAGAGTTTCATAAAAATACTGGAGTATGACTTGAATAAAAGTTTGTATTCACTCCTTCTTTCAAACAATAGAATGAGTTTCTAATCCTATTATGTGCTAGAGGCTAAAATTGCGTGCAGTTCTGGTGAACTCAAAGTGACTTTAACGATGAAACAAAGCCATCTTATAAATGACATTTAGACGTGAAGAACATTGTTCTGTTCTAGTGTCTCAATGCGGAGTGGAATAAAATGTTTAAAGAGTTTTTTATATAATAATATAAAGTTCACATCTTATTGCTTTTATCTTAGAGCAACGCCGTTTGTAATGCATTATATTCGTAGTGATAGAAAACAAAAACCCCGTCATAAAGTTTACAGCTAATGTTGTTGGTTTTGTTGGATTTGGAGATACACAAATGGAATTATCTTGCTTCATAGGTACTTGATTTATACTTTCTTAGAATAGCATGTCACCGTGTATAATATCATTCATAACAGTCAAAGCTAAAGCAAACCTACAAGGCACCCTAATCTTGTTTCACACATGAGTCAACTCTAGAAATTTATGAAAAGTGGTTGCTCGGACTCCGCCATAGCCTAAATCCTACTCAAATTATGATAGTGACGACTATTCCCTCACTGTAAACTGATTCTTAAGTCTTCTCACGTTAAGGTTTAAAATGCGAGTGTTGTGAATCAATTAGCTTTCAGTGGCTTTGAATCATGCAAGTTGCAATTACAGCAACGTTCTCTAAGTTTGTAATAATTTATTGGGGCGTGGATCAGACATGGTAGATTCGGCATAACAGCCAGGCCACGTGAAGGGCTAACCCGCCTGGCCACACAAAACGGCGAATGGCGGCGTGGCTAGCAAATTATAGTACCCTCATGGCGTGCGATGCCGCGAGTTGTTAATTAATAACTATGCGGTGACCAAGTATAAAGGCAATCGCAATGAAGAGTGAATTCGCTTGTCGCTTCACCGTTCGCCGCCGCTTGAGTGGCCACATGCAGACGAAATTTCTATTCGCAATTCCGAAACGGAATCTTTCCAAACGCAGCAAATCCATACAAATCTATGGAATGGATCTACCACAAACATGCGGAATTTTTCCGTACGGAATTTTCATACATAATCTATATTCCGTTTAGGAATTCCGAATCGGGATTCCGTCTGTCTGTTATGTTTCCGGCTTTAGACTTGTACTATTATGTATTCTGTGGCTTTAGGCGGTAACGTCTGCGCGGCGTCTGAGTTGCTAGAATACGGCTTGGCTTGTATCCCAATTAACTGTTGTGCAGCAAGCGTTTCGATCGCAGAATTCAGTTACCGCGCCGCGCCGCCGTTCGCTCCTACGTGCGACCAGGCGGTAAATGCTAAAGCGGATTGTAAGTGCTGTTCTTATGCAATATAATACAATGTCGTTGCGTTATGGCCGTGAAGTGTTGGATAATAGCCATTGCTAGGCGTTCCGCTTTTAAGGCCTATTGTTATTTGTTTACATTTTTGAAAATCTCCTTTTATTCGTTTCCCATTTTTTAATGGAACGATGAGAATGCAAATGAGAAGAACACCATAAGTAACACGTAATCATTAAATTGCTTGATTTCAGTGTTAGCCACTACTTAAATAAGCAAGTGATATTTTTGTTCGAACTTGTATTGCAATGCAATGGACAAAAGCAAAGAGGGCTGCCGAAATGCCAAACGGAATTTCATCGGCTATACTTCATGCCGTGGAGTGGTTTTGATTGCTAACATTATACGTTTTGAGATAACATAACACCCCTCTTTTTGCGTTAGAAAGAAAATAAAGACCTAGCATCGATAGTAGCATTGAAGTTTAGTTAGTTCTAGAGGGCTAAATCATCTATAGTTGTCCCCCATCGGTGTCAGATTAGTATTCAGTCCCATCGCGACTGAACGAGAGTTCAGTTCAAGTTTTACTGGTTTATTGTTTTTATCCCAGATGGCCTTTAAAAATACAGTCGCCATAAAAGTCTTGCCGTACGTTGGCTGAGAAAGCTTGGGGTCGGTTTCACACTTATTGCTGAGACAATTTAGTGTGATATCATTTGGTATTCAGCTTGGTATCTACGTTCGTGGAAAGAGTTTGTAAAATATTTTAAACCTTCGAGTATAAAACTTTCGTTCTGCTGTTAAAGATATAACAAGTTTATTCAGTATTCAGGATCTAGCATACGCTTGGAACTCTAGTTCGTAAGAAATTATGACCTAGGACAAAAAGCAGGTAAGTACAACAAAAGATTATTAAAAATAAACGTCATTTCTCAGAATTTAAAACTATGAAAACGTCAAATTCTTTCAAAGGGGAACCGTTTGATTAGTAAAACACTACTAAAACTATCAGACTTCTCATAACGTATTTATTAAAGTTATTATTGCAAACAGTTTCATAAAATAAATGTAATAATAGTTTTCACATGCAATTTTTTAATTAACATCAAAATGTTACACATTATTTTTACTTAAAGAAAAAAAAGCACAGTTACAAGTATATTTATGAAATATGCGCGGAGACACAAACTCCATTTGATATTAGCTCTGCATTGACTTTTTACCGAACAAACAAGCTTGACCAAAACTACGTAGTCCATGCTGTAAACCGAACACTCACGGACCGCCCATAGAAACTATCGTAACTAAAAGACTTTAAAATCGGTTCAACCGCTAATTGAGAGCCATAAATAAAGCCCGCGCCCCCAGGGGTACACAGCCCAAAAACGAGGGGCTAACGTTACAAAACAAGTTCCGGAGCTGGCCGGCCACACGATTAAAACGTAAATCTACCTTTTAACTACCGCCTATTTCACGGTCCGACTGAAGTAGGCAACTTTGCAGCATAGTTTCATCAAATCGTTGGGTCTTGATTGACTGACGCAGATTTAGTAGGTCGTAAACAATTTATTGAGTTACTTCAGTTTGTGGAAATTAATTAAAAAAATTATGTTATGGTGTTGTTCAGTTTCAGCGTCGAATTTGCATTTCGGTATCCATTTTAAAGTATAGCAAAAAATAGCAAATTAAAATTAACACAATAACTTGTGGTCATTTTGACCGGCTTTGTACTGGTTAATAACAAAATATGTTTTACGGTTTATCAACGAAAAACCCCAAAGTGTGGTTAACCGTTAACTAATATACTCTGACAGTGCCATTACCATTTTAACCATTAAATAATAAATTGTATTGAAATTACTCGTGTTAATAAATAATTCGAAAGTTTTGAAGATGGAAATGATTATCATAATAAATATTTGCTACACAGTACAGGTTTCAGTAATTTTACCTATTGATCTAAATATTAGATCACTATTGAATAAATGTTTGCATTTTTTTATGATGTTAAAATCAAACTAATGAAAAATCTACATGAAAAAAAACGTAACGCGTAAGCTTGAGAAGTGAATATATCAATACGGAAGACTGAAAATCGGTGTTTCGCCTATTCCACGGGCGAAAATTTTACACCGAGTCTAGACCCTGTTTGCTGCTGCTGCACATAGGCACATCCGCACTACCATTAGTTAAGTTTTCATTCTTTTTTAGTATGTTATTCTTGTACCTACCAGATATTTCTATGTGTATTGCAACAAATAAACAATTTATCTATCCATCAATACTACACTTTGACAAGTAGCGTCGCGTCACAAGTTAGGTAGCACACACAGCGTATACCTACTTACGAAACTTAATCCAACTTGAGCTACTCATAACTAAATGAAGTTTGACTTCAAGGAATATGACAGCGTTCCTAACGGAGTGCCTTATCGTCTTATGGATGAAATAATTATTAGACAGGAATAAGAAGAAGAAAATACGTTTCAGTACTTTGTGAAGCATAAACTTATTCGTTTCTGGGATATTGAAATAAAATACTTTTTACGGGTTTTATTGACAGTACTTTGTTAATTAGCTGGTATTTGGTTTGATTTTTGATTTTCCCGACGTTTCGTTATTTTCGTTCTGGGACATTATTAAAATTATAAGTTTTCGCTTGAAATTTGCGACTTTTTCTTACACACTATAAAAGTACTTCTTTATTTTGGCTACAAATCCATGTAGGTTTATCATATGAAACACGATAGAATAAGTTGTCATATTTGTAAAAAAATATGACAACTTATTTACCACTAATTGGCATTCACAATACAGAGGTAGACAAGGAAATAAGTTGCTAATACCTAATAAAAGGCTTAGACTATATTCTAAAAATGCGTATTGTATCGCAATTACCATTTATAATAAATTACCCAACAAAATGACTCAATTGCCGTTTAATAAATTTAAAACAAGTCTATTTAATTTTTTACTAGATAAAACATATTATTCTGTTAAGGAGTTCTTAGAAGATAAACTGACTACTTAATTGATTTAAATAATTATTTGTAAATTATTGACATCCCTGAGCAGGTTATAGTAAAATTGTTAATTATAATTATTATTACATAATTTCACTTCTTGACATTTTAATAATAATATTTATCTTTATTTGACATTTAATTTTTGAGATTGCATTGTATTGACATTTAACTTTTGTATGCATAATGATTTTTGTTGACATTTTTGTAATCATAATTTTGAATGTTTGACATTATTAAATAACTTAATTATATGAATGATAAATATTTGCACGTCGACAATCTCGACAAGTCATGCTGTACTACTATTTAATTTGTAACTTGTATTTTTACTATGTCTTGGCGAATAAATAAATTATTATTATTATGAAAAGGTCTAATTTTTCACAGCCTTATTATTATTATTATAGACTTATAAGAAAAATACTCTAACAAAAAAGGCTAGTACGGCCCAGCAAAATATCGCTACTGTGCAGTGTCACAACGCATTTTTTATAATTCCCCTAACGGTGGTTAGTTCATGATATCAGATGCATTATGCCCACTGCTGGGCCCGGCTTACAGTGCAGTGGGATTAATGTAGCTGATCCTTTCATTTAATAATACCTATGCTTAAAGACAGTTTATAGACGACATATATTATGTGGTAGTTAGGAAAATATTGACGATTCCAAAGCGTTTAAATTTAAACCTTTTTTCAATTTTTTTTTTCACATGATGACAAATTTGTTTTATGTTGTATTTTTGCCCCGATTCGAAAGAAAGAATAGAAGTGCGAACGCAATATTGATTGATAAAGCAACGTTCATTTATACTGATTGATTCTGTTTTCAATCTCCTTAAAAGAGATGAATATCGAGACCTTTTTCTGTGTTTCATCACGTCTAATCTGGATGGTTTGCCCATAGTATAAATTAACTCTTGGTTCTGACCCATGTAATCGCCAGTATTAATCTCAACCGACCCTGTTCCGAAAAAAAAAGTTAAAGCGTTGTATTAAAATTTTTGGGAATGCTTTTCTTAAATGTTCCACTTTTTTATCTAAATGGGTATTGGTATCAATACCTGAAAATTTTAAAAGGTATACTAAACCTTTTATTAGGTTACTAGTTTTAATGTTATTTGAAATATCAAAAGATATTCAAACTTAACAAACAACCAGGGGCCAAAATCTGCTATTGTTAACGTCATAATTTAATTGTGTTTTGTTGTGTTTGAATTGTAATGCTTTTTGACACAGTTTTTGTGCCTTAAACCCAAAATCGAAACACAATTGAAACATGCGTTGGGCCACAGACAGAGTTACTTTTGCATTCTCATTTAGAACAGATTCCAATTTTCTTTTCTTTTAACACTTTCAAATTTTCTCTCAGACAACCTCCAGCGCTCGGTCAATATGTAATATTTCCAAACGCAGACGGCAAATTGCCTAAGATAGGGCATATATTTTCATGAAAATCTTAGAAGATACGAGGCGAGCACTTGTAAAGGCCTGGGTGCTAAAGCATTTTTTAATAAAAGTCTGTTTTTGATGTGTTTGCATAACTAAGCCAATATTAAGTGGCTTGGTATTACCACAGAATAAATAATAGTATAAGAAGGTACCTACATATCAAATAAGATGTCCAAGCTATCCTGAATGAGTGGAACAAGATTGCCATTGTTATTATTCTAAGTCCTTGTCCACATGACGCAATTTTACGAGCGATTAGCCACGCGATTTTGGTGATATTGCTGTCAATATTAGTACATTACTGACAGAACTGATTATATGGCGTATGAGCTGAAATTTATAATCACGGTGTACTTGTAGCACAAAGATTAGGTAAACACGCGTGTCGTCTCAAGTCGCGCGTAAAATCGCGTGGATAAACACACACACAATTTAAAAAGAAAAGGAGTAGATCAAATATACAGCGTGAAATTTTAATCATTTGGTTACCGCAGTGGGATGGTTCCATTCATGATAACAAGCAACTTTTACTATGGGGTCAACTCTGATATCGCGAAAAAAAATCAGCTGTTCCATTAATTAAGGTCGAGTAGGTATTGCGTTTTTGTAAAGAACAGCTTTTTTTTTTCGCGATATGCCGAGTGGAACCAACTCACTGCGGGAACCAAAAGATAAAATTTCAGCGTGTAATAATAAATAGTACTATTATTATATTTAAATCAGATTGTTAATCCTATCGCATGCCGTGGCAACCTTTAATTAAGGTGACGACCTGAGTGGCGCAGTGGTCAACATGCCGCCTATCATGCAGAGGTCCCGGGTTCGATTCCCGGCCGGGCAGAAATTGAAATGATGGATTTTAATTTCTGTGACGGGTCTGGGTGTTACTATGTATAATAAGTATATATTTAAAAAGTATATAAGTAGTATATCAGTTGTCTAACACCCATATTACAAGCTTTGCTTAGTTTGGGGCTAGATGGCGCTGTGTGAAATTGTCCAAAAAAAAAAAAAAAAAAAAAAAGGTAACATTACTCCTAGCTTAAGTGCAACTGTATTTTAGAACATGTATTTAGTGTTAGCCTTGTTGGTTGTCCTTAAATAAATGAAAAAAAAGTACCTATAGTTAAATAACACTGCTTATTTCTTATTGAACTTACGTTTTAACATTTTTCTTTCCCGAATTTTAAAGCCACTCGTTTAACACTACTATTAATATATTACGTAGTTAGTGTTAGAAGCTTTAGCAAGTTTCTAATGGCTGGCATGGTAAGATTTGTTAGATTTAGCCAAAACTTTAATCGCTATTATTAATATAGACTAGAGTTCTTGATCTGATAGCAAGTTCAGAAGTCGGCGTCGTAATGAAGAAAGTTCCAGAACTTTAAAAAAGAATGAACTAACATTTCAGAAACTGGAGCGAAGCTTAATAGTAAAAATCGAAATGGGATCACATTATTCAGAGTGATTTACGAATTCGGGTTGAGAAATCTCTAAAACCGCTTTGCCTCTAAGTATAGGGCCCACATTTTCCTTAAAACCGATGGGAATACGATTAAATGCAAACGAAGTATTCAGAAAAGCATTTTGAAAGTAATACATATGTAAGTAATATCATTTCATCATGTCTATCTCGTTTTTAAACACCTTCTTATTTTTTATTCAGAGTACAAATATTGTGGTCTATATCTGCTCTTGAAATAGCGCAAAAACTACAAAAAGGAAACTAGTTGATTGTGAAAACAACTCAACTGAGCATGCTAAATTACAACTCGAATAAAAGTAATGTAACGACTCACGAAAACGTAACGTAACCATGTCGCAATAAATTAGAACGCAGATTAAAAGTGACTCGGGAGAGAAAACCCGCCTTACATGGTATGTGTTACGCACGAGGACCCCGGGGAGAGCCGTCAGCAATAGCCGTAACATTTTCTTATCAAGACAACACAGAAACTACCACAACACCCTACCAAAGACTGCAATCACGAACAAAACACTGCTGATTGTATACAACGCCCTTTAAACATAAAACCTCTACCTCAAATGCGAACTTTGCCAGCGATGGATGGATACCAAAGCTTTTACACCACTCAATGTAAAAATAAGTAAAAGTAGAGACGTTCTCTTGATAAGCATCGTAAAAACTACTGTCGAGCGCCAAAAAACTTTGCATTAGCTCGGCTTATTTTAACGTATGAGTAAACGGTTTTCGCAACATAATCTTCGTGAAAAGGACTCTTATTATGATAACGTCGTATGATAATAACGTGCAACCTGCTGATCTTTATCTATAGAACAGTGTATTTGTCTTTATAAGAATAGATGATATCCATATGATATCCAGCCATCCAGATGATACTTAGTTCAAATAAGATCGTTAAATATGGTAAAACTGTGTGATAGTGTTTCATTGCTCGTGGCTGTACGCTCACTTTAATCCCATAAACATAAGCGATATAGGTCCTATGTGTTGCCAGTCCTCCCACAAACAACTATACCAAAAAGGTTCAAGTTAATCCTAAGGCAGATAGTCGGCGGTCGATTTTACACGCGATAGCCGCACAAAAGGATTTCCATCCGGCCTGTTACCCAAGTTTTCTGGAGAGCAACTTGACTTAGGGTGCGGTCCCATTGACAGGGATTATTATACGATAGTCAGCTACTAAACTACTGCACTGGTGTGACTGAGTCACATTGGCAAGTTATGAAGAGTTATTTATTTCCTATCCACGCCCGCGCTCGTGTAGTCTACACTGAAGTGAAATGAAGTGAAGTGAAATGAAGTGAAAAATTCTTTATTCAAATAAGCTCACATAATAAGAATTTTTAAATTGTCAATTCTTTTACCCTACCACCCATTGAGATGTCTTTTAGCTGACAAGAGAAATGGGCGCAAAAAACTTATCAGCTTTAGCAAATGGAACGATATATACAAATATGTATATCGTTTCCAGACATTATGTTAATATAAATTACCAATTAAATCACATTATTTAATTAGCTCATTCCTTAATGAATCAATTTACAGGGTTCAAGCTAAATTCAAAATTTAAATACATTATTCAGAATCAATTCATATAATTTTAAGTTAAGATAGGCAGTCAGAAGCGGGCCCATTCCCGCTGGCAGCACCCGTTCACGAGCATGATGCATGAATCAGCCATCGCTTCGCTCAACCGTTTAGCACACAGCGTCGCAGTAGCCGAGCTGGAGTTTCATTAGCTAAGTAGGTGACATAAAGAAATATCTGTCTAAGCATGTAGATTGCAGTTAACTTTCAAATTATAAACACAGTACATATATAAGTTTTTTTAAACAATAAAGAAACTCCATGGAAACGTTCGAATTTGACGGCTGACGTCACTCTAAGAGCTCTAAGCAAAGTTCGCAGGTCAGGGTTGTGACATCGCGTCGCAGTTGTTTCCAGCGTTCGCGCATAGCATTCCACGAGACGGCCGGAAAATGCCAACCCTAGCGATCCGACGGAGTGCAATGACAAAAGGGCCTAAGTGACGTTAGCTCCTCTACTGTTTTGAAAAAAACTTATATATATACTGTGTTATAAATTAGCCAGTTAACAGCTCTCAATGCGCCCACGCTCTTACCCTGGAGAGCTATAAATCTGCCGATCGGCCGATCCTGATCCGTTTTATGTTCATACTTTTTAACGACTGAACTCCACTTCATAAGATTTTATACTCTGACTTCTTGTCGAGTTAATTATGAAAATTGCCAAGTTTGTGGCTTGTAACCGAAGTGGCAATATTGAAGTTGCCACCTTGATGAGTTGCTAAATAAGATGATATTATGTTCATCATAGACTATGTAATGGGAAACTAATTTGAAGTTTGTGGGTTTCATAACCTTGTGTAGTAGATAATAATGTATCTCGTTTATCTTTTGATTTAATCTTTAAAAAGATTCTTAATCTGTTTAAAAAGAATAAATAAATAAATCTATTATCTTTTTCTACATAGTTAGTAATTAGTAATAAACATAAAGTGAAGTCCTTCTGTGAAAATAAATTTGTCATGTCACTTTTGCATAATGAGGATGCTAAACCCTAAATGTCTTATAATTCTCATAAACCCGTGGGCTCAGCCGAACGAAGCGAAGGCAAGTTTAATTAATTGTATCACACGAAACTTTCACAGCTATTAACAAACAATTCCATAGATGTATTACTTATCTAGATAGTTAGATACCTACTGAATGAAGTGACGTGAAGTGTAGCGGCTGGATATAGTCAGCGCAGGGCTGATACAAAGACAATCTAACCACTACGTTTTAGGCTGATCATTGTGGAGATCCTTAGGGGAGGCTTGTGGCTAGCAGTGGTCGTCAGTCAACTGATAGGGATTCTAGGCGGCTTTTGGGCTTTTTATTGACATTTGCTTGTAAAATTGAATTACCATCTCGTTGAAATTAGGTTTGCAATTCGATTTTACAAGCGTTTTAGCGATATAGCATATTAAAAATCAAACTCTTGCGGACCCTTATCTTCTGTATATTTCTCTACGCTTCGTAGATTTGGACGCTAAAGGCACGTATCCGAGCTAAGATGCATTTAAGATGTGGTGCTGGCGAAAAATGATTGACTCTCATGAGAGGAACACCACATTAACGCTTCCATTCTGTGCAAGTTGGATATAAAGACCCGCTTTTCAACTCTGTGCATGCAGCGTCTCCTGCAGTACTTCGGTCACGTGGCCAGACGGGAACTCGACAACCTTGAGAAGATCATCGTCGTAGACCACGTGAAAGGAAGAAAGAGCCGTGGAAGATCACAGAACCGAAGGACCGAAGTAGTTAAGGAATTCTGCCAAACTGACATGCAGACTATCTGGATGGCCGAAAACCGTACCGCATGGAGAGCCCTCATACACCGAGTGACTTCATGCTCTTGCGACCCTCAGTCATGAGGATACGAGGAAGAAGAAGAATGTGGCTCCAAACCCTTGATAATCAACATATATTTTTAATTTAAGCATGTGCAGCACTTATATAGTCCCTACAGAATTTAGAATAGCTAAAATATTATTCATAGATTCCCAGAATATACCACAATAGAAAAGTTTCAAATTGAATAAGTTTAAGTAGACGGGTAAGATCGTTAACTTCGTAACTATTTATTGTCTCCGAAACCTTCAGCTACACGAAAAAGGTTTTAATTCAATACAAAATAATAGTAATTGCAAAATCATTATCATATTTTACTTGGAAACTTTTGCCATTTCGAAATAAACTGTCTCCATTTGCTTTGAAGCGATAAACCTAGCCTTTGAGAAAATGCAAGCATGAACAAGTTTAATTCATTCGTGAAGGTTGATATTGAAATTGTAAATCAGAAGATTAAATCGTAAATATAAGATAGCATTATTTAATACATAAATACATATGTGTGTACGAGGGTGGTTTGATAAGTTCATGACTTTGTATAAAGTCATGAACTTATCAAACCACCCTCGTACACACATATAAAACACTTAAAAGAAGAAACACTTTTTTCGGTATATTTTGTTTAATTTCTCTACATACTCTTTTGTAGCTCTGCGTTACTGTCCAATAAAGATTTTTTTTCTCGGGCACCATCTTTTGGCTTGATGAAAATCTTTGCCCGGCAAGACACTTATTTATGTTTGGAAGGAGACAAAATCTCCGCGCGCTAAATCTAGAGAAAAGGAAGGCATAATATGAGTTTTGATGTCATGCATGACTCATGAGTGCAGCCGCGAGGGTCAACAGAACCTTTAAGAAAAGTTAGAAGTCGCTTGAACTTTTTGTTTCCAAAAGCAATAATATTTTTTCAAATTAGAAAAAAGTTTCGTAATGAGTTTAGAGAGTGACTGAATGTGACATAGCTAGTTCTATGATGTGTATTTTCATTGTTCGGGACTTGACACCTACGTGAAAATTCACACATTTAAACATATGTGTGTATAATATTCTTTATTGATAGTTTTCTTTAAAAAGGTATTTCGTTCTAGCATATCGAGTCAAGTAGTTTACAAGCTATATAAAACCATAGGTAAGTACTCGAAACAAACTCTATGAAAAAAAATTATCAACAAATAATAAAATCTGTCAGTGTTATAAAGGCTTTTGAGTATTTTTGATACTTTTGACAAGTGTAATTAACTCGTTTGCTCAGAAAAGGGTAGTGAAACTGGATACGTAACATGGGTCGAGTCGCTTTTAAAGGTTGTATCAAACGGAACGGGGACCAATTACTTACTTTTCGGATTCTCATACGAAACCCTTAATCCCATATTTTTTTAAACATTCAACATTTGGTGGCTAAACACTTTGTAGAAATAAAGCGCTCCTTAGTATTCATAATTAATATTCTATGCACAAAGGAAACTAGATGCATATGAAGACCCCTAAAATAAAACTTAAATATGCAAGCTTAGGCATACCTAATAATACGACATTATTAAATTATTTTGTAAGACAAGATACTGTGACGCCATGAAGGAAATATAATGAAAATATTTCAACTTTGCCTTACTAAATAACTTACCTTTTACTATACACATACTGTACATTACCTTGACTATGGTTCAGACCAGCAAAACATTCTATGGGATACATAAATTATTAAACATTGACACCACTTGTAAAATTATGCTGAAAATATTGGAAAGTGGTAATAAAAAAGTTAATAAATAAAAACATTTTTGACACAAATGGCTCTCCTAAATATTTAAGTAACAAGAACTCTTATACCAGAGGGGATTTTATCTGAATGACCAAATTTAACAAGTGCAAACTTAAGATTCAAATATCTTTGAATTCGTGGAAAAGACTGCGTGGGAACAATAACGGAAAGTAGGTAATGTGGTAGGGATAGGGATGCAGAAGCGAGGCCGGGGGCGAGAGTTCGGGATTCGAGGCAGGACGGCCGAGAGGGACGGAAGGTTTTAAAATTATGTGCAGACTTGTAATTTAAGACGAAAGTGTTGAGAATAATTCTAAATAGATACCTAATAATATTTAATCCTGAGTCAGTTATTAGTGTTGATGGAGTTAGTGGTAACTATGAATTTCCATTCGGTAAGTGTCATTTGATTATTTAATCTACTTTAATGACCTGCCTGTTGTCAATACTGGTATTGAGATGTGTCAACTAGACTAGTAATTTCTCAGCCTAGGATTATCATAGGGTAAACGACCTGTGGTCGGCTCGTTCATTCGAAGTATAGGGGAACAATATAAATTGTTCATTTAGGGACATACCTAGGTATTCCGCACAATAACACTATGTTTGAAAACAAACGCTTTTGCATTCACCATACGAACTAAACACAGACACTCTTGATGTTGGATTGACAATAAGAGAGTTCATTATGGTAGTAGTCCCGTTGAAATTCCTCTTATAGTAAAATTAATTTTGTTAATTTTCTTTTAATTGTATTATGCCAGCTGGAGATTTGTCCAGTCCGGTGTCGAGAATCACAATACGACGCGGTATCTAAGAATCTAGATGATATCTAGATTTTTAGTTGGAGGGGCGTCGTTTCTCCCCCCCATTTTTCACATTTCACAAGGGGGGAGGCTGGTTATAATACAGAAAATAGTCTAAAAATCTTAAACAACAACGATTTCGAACCTTAGAGTAAAGATGAACAGTTACAATACGTATCACTTGATGGCCATGATACTATGGCTGGTTTACGTTATCTTAGCTGTAAGTAGAGTGATTTAGGAGAGTGCATTAGTAGAAACGTGTAAACGGTCGTCTTAGGCGACGAAAGTCACTCTACTGAAAGAATGTAGACGCTGATATTTTTTTCGTGATCTCAGAGTTGGTCCCATAGTAAAAGTTGTACCGGGCATTAGGGGTTATTTTGTAACACGTTGTGTGTTGTGTACCTTTTGTGTACGGTGCTACAAGGATCTTTTGGTACTCCAAAGGTGGCGATGGCGGCACTTTCCCTGTTAAACTATTATCTTATTAGAAACTGACCCTCATTATAGCTGCCAAAATTAGTTATGATTTTCGCCACGTGTCAAAAGATCCTTGTAGCGCTGTAGTACAGTCATGATGTAATCATGAAAAAGGTGGAGATTTTGGAGAAAAAGTTTTTTAAAATTCGTTTCTGCTCAGATGCTATATGGCGAAGGGTCCATACAAGCTGTATCCATCGGGTAATCCTTTAAAAATCCCACCCTACCGATCCACTATGTAGATTTTCGCCATAATTTTACCCCTCCACTATTGTAGGATATATTATCGAGCGCCGTGTTTAGAATTTTGGACTCCCTCCAGAATAGGCCGGGTCATTAAAAACTTACATGTCCGTTTTGTTCGCTTTGGGAATTAATTAATACAGCACAGTTCGCGAGTGGTTACGTCCGCGCAAACAGGACGCGAGAGGATTACGAAGGAGCCGCCTTGACCTAATTGCTGACGGCAGTCTGCGGTTAGGACCGTTGGATGCATCGTAAAACAGTGAAATGTAGACCTCGACTTTGGTAACTACATGAAACACTGTAGTGGAAGCTAAATTGAAATACGAAACCAGCGTATCATGATGCAAGATAAGGTCAATTATCGTCAGACTATTTACTTGCAGACGCCTTCCTTATCTAGGTAGATAGGAAGGCGTCTGCAAGTAAATAATTATTATTATGCTATTAAATACATCCCATATTTTTATGTAAAAAATATGGGATGTATTTAATAGCACTTTAAATTTGATGAAAACAGCTATAAAATTGTATATCAGCACTTTAAAATATTATCACTACAAAAATAATGAATAATAGATCTATAATTTAATATTTAATAATTTTATTTAATTTATTTAATAATTTAATAAATTTATTTAATTAATTCCGAAACCATTTAGTTTCTGTCCAACCATGTCAGACTGACCACCATCTGTCCACTGTTAAAATGAGATGGAAAGATGAAAACAACTTGAGGTATAATGCACAATTAGTGAATGCAAATCCGTATATATTTCAAAATCCGGATTTTTAAGAACGGATATTGGTCAAATCCGGATTATCCGGATATCACTGATTTTTTGCAAAAAATATTTTCTTTTTTATAAAATAAGTCATTTCTGTCCATATAAGCTCATTAATGTGATGTCTCTTATATTTATGTAAGTGGATTCATTGAAAAGAAGGATATTAATCAAATCCAATATTTTTGTCATAAAATACTACAATATTATGATGTTATCTATTGCTCAAATGTAATTAATTGTCAGTGTAGGATTCGCGTGCGATTTGCGAGTTAAGCGATCGTTCGCATGAGGTGAGAGCTTTTGCGACGTTTCATCGCGCGATATTTCTGAAGCTTCGAATAGAACACAATGTGACTGACTGTGGAACGGGATAAAAATATCGCACGGTAAAAAAAATCGCTCGTGCAAACACACAGTAGAGAAGTTATTTGTTCTATTCCAAAGCGTTAGAGCCATAACACATTGGGACGCCATGGCGACGTCGCCGGCTTCGTATCCAAACAATTCGTATTGAAATGTATGGCAGATAACACACTTGGCTGGCGTCTGGCAACGTCGCCAATTTGGAAGCGTAGCCACTATGCCTATCGACCGGCCCCTACGCGGAGACTGGATACTCTGGCTACCTGCAATGCGTAGCCAAATCGCCAGTATTTTGTAAACAAGTTATGCCTCCCTCACTCAGTGGCCAACTGGTCGCCGCCAGGACAGACGCCCGCTGTGAATTGTGCGAAAACAATGAGTTTCGATACAGAACGATTTATTGCAGAGATTCAAAACCGTCCATGTTTAAGGGATAAGTACTACATCTAAAGAATATTCTGATCGATCAATTTATTTCTACATAATATATTCTCACATAGTTGAACAATTTTTATCAAGGATATTTTCAAAATATCCATATAGTTTTAAAAAAACCATTTCGACTTTGATCTGATATAAAAGGATGGACTCGTAACTTTTTGGGTTTCTTCTTTTTCATTTTATGACGCAGATAACAATAATATAGCGATCTCTTCTATGCACCTAGGACAGTGGCTACTTATTTGGCAACTTCATTTGGCTGCGCTAGGTTGCCAGAGGTAGCCATGGCCACGTCACCGGCGATGTCGCCATGGCGTCCCTGTGTGTTATAGCTCTTAGAAAAATCGCGCGATATGACGTCGAAAAAGAACTAATAAAACTAAAAATCATACTCTTTATAAAATTATACAAATGAAGAATTATATATTAATATGATTAAAAATGGACCTAAATTAAATAACATAATAATGTTGTTTAGTTTATGTGAATTTTAAAAATATAAATTATTTTTGGGACTTAATGTGATAAAGCCGTGAGAGATTGAGAGACGCGCTGTATTAGCCACTCGTTCCTTAGGAGGTTAGGGGAGTGGCACCCGCGCACCATCCAGAAGACTATACGCCACCACGCTAACGGGAAGAAGAGACCCTACGCCAGTGGTCGTCACACTTATCAAGGGCCACAAAGGACAATGTGAGGTATCACTGCGGGCCGCAAATTCTTGGATATTAATTGACACCACCAATCAATTGACATATTGTTTTTGAGCTGTCAAAACCTGATTGCCCGCTAGATTTTTATGGTAATTGCTATCTATGACTTATTGAAAAATTCTTTCAGAGCCATGCTCGGCGAAATATGTTTGGTGAAAATTGTTTGCTTTGTCGCGGGCCGCACAAATATCGCCAGCGGGCCGCATGCGGCCTGTGGGCCGCAGTATGACGACCACTGACCTACGCACGCCAGTGACAACAGCCAAGAAGTTCGCATATAAGATGATGGCCATTTTACATTCTCCAGTCGACAAGAAGCAAGCGCGCCACACGCACTAATGGAAGTGATACGAAGATTGATGCGCGCTCCGTACGATCACCAAGAAGCGAAGCAAAGTGGACCACCTTGTCCAGGGGCCCCTACCGCGCGAGTTTCATCAGGATCGCACACATTGCTCTTTCTTTTTGGCAAATATTAAAACTTATCACAGAAAAGTAGCAATGTGACATACCTATCTGTCAAAAGAAGCAGATAGCGATGCCAATGACACTTGCGCGGTAGACCCACTGGTCGAGCTAGAGACGCTGCAAGTACACTCCGAAATTGACGATGAAGAAGGAGAGTTGTATCGGCAAGAACACCAGGAGAGCTGGTTCAACAAAACGAACTTTTTGGGATTTAATGTGACAGACCTGAGACACAGCACTGGCAAGACGCGTGAATGGCGTCATCTAGAAAATAGCATCTACCGTCTAGCTAGTGCGAGAAACGAAGTGTTTCACTTAAAGCAACTATCAATATTTTTGTAAGTCATTTTGTTACATATTGAAAGTTGTTCTAATTGGAATACTTCAGTTGTTATTCGCCCAGTTGCTATTCGCTCGATTGCTCTACTCGTAAGTGGAATACTTCCGAGAAACTTGCTTGTTTAAATTTTTTTGTAACCATTTATTATTATTCGAAAAATCCGAATTTGATTTTCAAATCCGGATTTGGAAGTCTAGTTAAAATGTGCGGATATCCGGATTTTTCGGATTACGGATTATCCGGATTGCATTCCCTATGCACAATTATACGCCATCAGGTCGGTTCTGGCAAAGAAAATATATACTAACGTGTTCTGGCGTAATTGGTCACAATAGAACCTAACCTTCTCCTGGGCTCCTCTCTCGCTGCGCCCGCTCGTCATCGCACCTTACTGTTTACCAGTGCTAAAGTTATAATATTCATTTGTAAGGTGCAAAGTATTAATTTTAAAACTAATAAATTAAATTGTATAGTGCAAAGTATTAATTTTTTAAGCTAAGCATATTTATAGTAGAAACCATTATTTTTATAGTTCATTCAATAAATTTTGAAGCTAAACATTTTAAAGTGTGTTACATTATTTTTAAAGTGCATTTATATATTCCCCTAAAAATATCATAGGAAGAACGAGTTTGGTAAAATCGTACAGTGTATCATTAATATAAAGAGATTTGGCTGATTTTTTTAAGTTTAACGGGGTAGTGCTTGGCGAAGGCCAAGCTCATCTCACCTGATGTTAACTGACGATAAGGCTGAGGTGGAACCCGCACTTCACCCGGATCCTCATTACTGAGGTACTGGCTATCTTACCTCTAACTGCTGGAACACAACAATTTTTAAATTGTTGTTATGACGTCAGACTTAGTTAAGACGGTGGTAGCTAGCCAGTCGAACTTGAAATAAGCCCTACCACCAACCAAATCAAGTACAAATTGTACTCCCCCTAGAATAACCCACCTGCGTCTTACACGTCACTAGACCACAGAGGCGGTTAAAATATAATAATAATAAAGTTGTAGGCATTTTTTTGCGTAATAAAAGGTAAGTAGTAACAACAAGTAAGTCAATCAGAGCAGATACCAACTCTAACCTTGATTACAATCACAACACAGTTCACAGACAAACACAACCGCTCCTGAATCACAAACCAACTGAATACGTGACATGGAACTTACCACACATTACCTACACTACATGTTGCATAGAAGACTTGCTAATCTGTGGCGCTGCGTCGCCGCGCCTCTATGACAATAAAGCAGTTGCAAATGGCCGCCTGTCGTTTTACTCGATACGGATTATTGGCGACGAAAATTAAAAGTGAACCCACCGTAATACCGAGTTATTTATACGAAAAATCACAAGATGTCACACTATGGAGTGTTGTCGACCTTTGATCATAACATACAAGAGTGGAAAACATATAAAATCAGATTGACGCAATGGTGCATAGCCAACGAAATCGATGATACATCGGACAAATTGGGAGTAAAACGCCGTGCGATCTTACTAAGCGCGCTCGCGGATAGTACTTTCAAACTCACAGCGGATTTGGCTCTACCGAAAAACCTCGAAGAGGTACCATACGGAGACATCATCATTCTTCTGGACGGCCATTTCACTCCAAAGCGCTGTGGATTCAGCGAGCGATATAAGTTTTACGCGGCGGTTCAACAGCCAGGCGAGACACATTCCCAATGGGCGGCAAGGCTGCGGGGACTCACAGCACACTGCGGCTTCAACGACGTAGAGGAGGCGCTCCGTGATCGCTTCGTCATGGGGATGTCGGGAGGACCCGAGCGAGAGAAACTGTTTTCTCAAGACATGAAGTCATTGACCTTGGCAAAAGCGATCGAGTTGGCGGAAAGCATCCACAGTGCTCGCGCAGGAGTGGCGTTAGCGCCGGCGGTACAGCAGCAGGATCCAGTGTTTAAAATAGCGAAACAACAGGATACCGCTAATACCAAAAAGCCGGAAAGAGTGAAGTGTTCAGTGTGCGGCCGTAATAATCATAAGTCGTCACAGTGCCGGTTTTCTAATTATACATGTAGGAAATGCAATGTGAAAGGTCATTTGCGAAAAATGTGCAAAAAAGTTAATTATTTGACGGCGGAGGAGGTGAGTGAGGACGATGATGGTAAGTCAATCCTAAATATTCGGTCTCGTAGTGGTGAGCCTATGACGGAGAATATAAATATCAACGGAATACCACTGCTATTCGAAATTGACAGTGGGTCTGCCGTAACAGTAATATCCGAAAATACCTACAAAATGTACTTTAAAAGTGAGCCATTGCTAGCCACGGGTGAAAAGCTTTGTAGTTACACAGGTAACAAGATGTTGTGCTTAGGTTATGTTCGTTTACCGGTTACCTATAATCAACAGACACATGTGCTGTCGGTGTTTGTCATACAGGATGGCGGCCCGCCACTGCTTGGCAGAGATTTTATTTCATGCTTTAAATTGGAATTTACAATAAAAGCTGTCCATTTTGTCAGTAATTCAGATCAATGTATCAAACAGCTGCAATCTCGATTTCCTAATGTGTTTTCAGATAAATTAGGAACATTTAATAAATATAAGGTAAAACTAAAGCTGAAACAGGATGCTAAGCCAGTTTTTTTAGAGCAAGACCGATGCCATTCGCCTTACGTGAAAAGGTGGATAGGGAATTAGAACGCTTAGTGAGTTTAGGTATTTTAAAGCCGGTCGACCATAGCGATTATGCATCACCCGTTGTCCCAGTACTCAAACGAAACGGCTCAGTAAGATTGTGTGCGGACTATTCAGTCAGTTTAAATAAACAGTTAATAATAGATCAATACCCATTACCCACAGTAAATGAGTTGTTTACTAGATTACACGGCGGACAGCAGTTTTCAAAACTATACTTATCGATGGCCTATAACCAGCTTGTACTAGATGACGAATCCCAAAATCTTACATGTATAAACACACATCGGGGCCTATTCAAATTTACACGCTTGGTGTTTGGACTTGCAAATGCTCCGTCAATTTTTCAACGAGTAATGGAAAACTTGCTTGCAGGCATAGATGGAGTCTTGTGCCTATTGGATGATGTCCTTATTACAGATAAATGTCCTATTTCTCATCTAAATAAGCTTAATATTGTGTTGAAAAGGTTACAGGATGCAGGGCTAACCTTGCAAAAAGAAAAGTGTGAATTTTTCAAAAACGAAATATGCTACCTAGGCTATATTATTACTAAGGATGGCCTTATGAAAGATCCTTTGAAAGTTAAAGCTATTGCAAATGCGCCAAGACCGGAGAATGTCAAGTCATTGCAATCGTTTTTAGGATTAGTCAACTATTATAGAAATTTTGTTTCCAATGCTTCAAGCATTTTGAGTCCTTTATACAACTTATTAAAAAAAGAAGCTAAGTGGGGTTGGACGTCAGAACATGAAAAGTCATTTTTAAATATAAAAAAATGTTTGACATCTGACGAGGTCTTGGCACATTTTGATACTAGTGCTAAATTAATTCTAACTGTGGATGCATCCCCTAATGGGTTAGGAGCGGTTTTATCACAGATAGAGAGCGATGGATTAGAACGGCCTATTTCATTTGCTTCCCGGACACTAAGTTCAGCCGAGAAAAGGTACTCGCAGATACAAAAGGAAGCCACCGCCATAGTGTTCGGAGTTCGTCGATTCCATCAGTATTTATATGGAAAGTCCGATCCTTTTGTTTTACGAACGGACCACAAACCACTTATTTCTATTTTTGGTAAACATAAAGGCATTCCCGAGGTTTCAGCCAACAGATTACAAAGGTATGCGATGTTTCTCAGCGCCTATAATTATGTAATCGAATACATACGGAGTGGGGACAATAGCGCTGACTATTTATCGCGAGCAAGTCTAAGGCCAGAGAGCGGGGACGCCGCGGCGGGGAAAAACCACGACGGACACGCGCCCGCAGCAGCCGCCGTCGTGCTCGAACGCGCGGCTTACGTTAATTTTATAATCGAAGGAGACTTGCCGGTGACCCTAGATGAAGTAAGAACTGAGACAAATAGGGACGCCACGTTGGTTAGGGTTATAGAGTATGTGGGTAAAGGTTGGCCAAAGAAGGTCACTGATGTCAAGGTCAAACCTTTTTTCAATTGTAGATTACAGTTATCTTATGAAAATGGGTGTTTGATGAGGGGACATAAGATAGTTTTACCTGAAAAACTATGTTTTAAAGTTTTAGAAGAATTACATAACTCGCATTTAGGAATCGTGAAGACAAAGGGTGAAGCTAGGTCGAGGTTTTGGTTTCCGAATATAGACAAGGCGTTGGAAAATATGATTAATTCTTGTGACATTTGTAGACAACTCCGGCCTACGCCCGCTAAGACACCGCTTACGCCATGGCAGTACCCTCCCACACCTTTCTATCGGTTACATATTGATTTTCTGGGTGCGATTAACAATCGCATGTTTTTAGTCGTAGTAGATGCGTATACTAAGTGGCTTGAAGTTTATGATATGACTACATCAACAGCATCTTCAAATGTCATAAATAAAATGTGTGATTTTATTTCAAAATACGGGTTGCCACACACCATTGTAAGTGATAACGGAACAGCATTCACTTCTTATGAATTTCAACAATTTTGTGCGTTGAATGGAATCAAACATTTAACGTCACCGGCGTACAACCCGGCTAGCAATGGACAGGCTGAAAGTTTTGTGAAAATTGTGAAAAAGGGTATTAAATCCAGTATACTATCATCTCGTAACAAACATGAGTGCGATTTAAAAATTTTAAGGTATCTCTTTGATTATAGGAACTCGATACATTCCGTCACAGGCTTCTCACCCGCCGAACTAGTCTTTGGTCATAAGCTTAGGTCACGTTTAGACCTACTATTACCTAAGCCATCAACGGAACCACTCACTCCCTCGGCCGTTAATGTAAAGCGTAAACAGTGCTCGCAGATTAAACATTATGGAGGAACAAATAAACAAGCTTACAATGTTGGCGATACAGTACTTTATAAGAAATATATTAATAATAGAACATTTCATTGGTGTGTTGGAACTGTTGTTAAAAAAATTGGTAAAGTAACATATATTATTCGAGACTACGAATACTTCATACATAATTCAGAAAAAACACAAAAATCAAATTGCATTATATAAAGGCAACACTTATAAAAACCCTGATAATGAACACCAGGACTTTGATGACTTTGTACTATCTGATACCCCTACAGAAACAGGAGCATCAAACCCTCCAGCAGTGGGGGAGGGGACAGAGAGTCATACTAGAGGCTCTAGTCGACTCCGTAATATACCTAGAGTTGATTATAAGCAATTCTTTTAAGATTGTATAATTTGGCTAAATGGATTATCTTACTTATTGTCAAATGGGGGAGGACTGTTGCATAGAAGACTTGCTAATCTGTGGCGCTGCGTCGCCGCGCCTCTATGACAATAAAGCAGTTGCAAATGGCCGCCTGTCGTTTTACTCGATACGGATTACTACATTATCTGGTACCTAGGCATATTGTGCATGTTTTTATTTTATGATTCAGTAAATCAGACTTATGCTCCATAGCCCCCGGGGGTCAGTTTAATATTTTAAAGAAATTCCCCACTGCCCCCAAATATTAAATGTACCTATGCTCCATATTATTGCCCCCAAAATAAAAAGTACAGTCAGTTAACAAATTTACTAAGGTGATTAATAAAAAAAACAACAGAAAATATTTATTTATATATCATTCATTTTGGGTAGACTTCTTATTAATAAAGTAAGAGTAAGTTTACACTCGGCTATTCGCCAGAACCGTTTTTAAATATTTTATTTTTTTCTTTCTTGTAATAGAAACGTCTCCAAAGTACCAGGATCACATAAATATGGAGAAGGTCAACTTTCTCAATTTGCAATTTATAAGTTTAAAATAATAAGAGTAAAGGTTTCACGAGTTTTGAAAATTACAAAAGTTAACCTTCTTTATATTTATGTGATCCTGGTACTTTGAAAACGTTTTCTTACAAAGGATTGAAAAACATATATTTCTATCCAAAAGTGATTGGAAGTAAAATAACTCAGCTTTGTTGACTGTACCCAAATATTCTCATGGACCCGCTGGTAAAGAAAATGCTTGGGGGGCAATGGAGCATAGGTACTTTCAATATTTGGGGGCAGTGGGGAATTTATTTAAAATATTAAACTGACCCCGGGGGCAATGGAGCATAAGTCGTAAATCAAAACGGAAATACACAAAAATGCTTTTGATATTCTACTCATTCATGACTCAAGAGGTGATATTACAATATTTTGCTCCTCGTCTTATGTGGTACTAGCAGCCGCCCGCGGTTTCACCCGCGTGGTGTCCGTCCGTTCCCGTGGGAATATCGGGATAAAAAGTCCTATGTTTTAATCTAGGCTATCTACTATATGTGTGCCAAATTCCAACCAAATCCGTACAGTAGTTTTTGCGTGATTGAGGAACAAACATCTAAACATCCAAACATCCGCCGATGACGACCTCCGTGGTTGAGTGGTTCGCACGCCGGTTTTCAAGGCGTCGCCATATCTTGAGGTCCCGGGTTCGATCCCCGGCTGGGTCAATGTAGAAAATGAACTTTTAAATATTGTTTCAGGTCTGGGTGTCTGTCATACCACCGTTGTTTCTGATTTCCATAACACAAGTGCTATAGCTACTTACTTTGGGATTGGAGCAATGTATGTGATGTTGTCAAATATTTATTTATTTATTTATCCAAACCCACAAACAAACTTTAACATTTATAATATTAGTAGGATTTACACGAGTCAACTTGGAAGGCGTTTGCTGGTCTATTTTAGTCAATAAGAGCTTTTTATTGCTATCGGCAATCGCTTGTAAAATCTAATCTAATTTCGAGTTTATGGCTTCGATTAGAAAAGTGACCAATTGAGTAGGGAGGCAGATTTCAATAAGGTGGCGATTTGATTTTACAAGCAATGAGGATCAGCAACAGGTTTGAATCCTATAGTTTTGCTTATTGGTATATAAAAACATATTCATATCTATGAAACTTAGTGAAAGATTTTTTGAAATCCGTTGAGAAATGGTTGTGTTGTAAGGGTTTTGCAGGGAAATGCCAAGCTCAATGCAATATGGGCTTTATCACGTACGACATAAGGTTCGCGTACGTCTCGATGACGTCATAAGGACCCCCCAAAATAAGTGTTTTAGCACGTTTAGGCTCATATATCTTCTCAGGTGATATCGTAAAAATGTCTTCACAGTTAATCATGGTGGCATAAGCTTTCTGATAAGCCACAGATAAACAAAAATCGTTACTGATCCTCATTGTCGTATAAAAAGCCCTATTTGACTAAAGTCGTCCACCAAGTCGCCCGGAAAATCGACTCCGTTACATAGAGAAGATAACAAAATATGAATCACGACAAATTAAATATTATGCAATGCAATGAAATTTTGTGTTCAGTAAATGCTTTCAAGCATTGTCCTTCAGAACAATAGGTATTCTCATCCAATCCAGGGTGTGGAATAGTCTAAATAGAATGGGAATCCTATAGGCAATATCAAAATAGCGAGATGCAATCCAAACCTAGAAGCGCTATTCGCGAACTAAAACTCTTCTTATAAAAGCGAGTGACGCATGAACTTGCCAATTAAGGCCGCACTTACACGTCGCGAGTGGCGCCTAATGGAATACACTCGAAAGAGACTACGAAAACCACATGGTTCTTGTCAACCTTGTATAGTCAGCACCAATTTATGTTCCTATGGCAAAGGGTTAAAACTACATTTGGCCGCCCAGCGTCACCTTTCTTACCCGGAATCTTCAACTTCTGAACTGGCTAAACCTCTAATCCAGGGGTCTCCAAACAACGGCCCGTGGGCCAGCTCCAGCCCGCGAGCACCAACAATCCGCCCAGCGCATACCAATATACAATTTACAGTATGTTGGTACGATGAGCTGGCTAGATCCTGGCCCTTGGGACTTCGTGGAGGAGTTAGTTTGGCCCTTGGGCTAAAAGTTAGGCCACCCAAGCTTTAATCTAACACAATTTAATCTAAATAAACTGAAAACGCGGAGTGAATATTTAACTATTATGATTATTTAGCCCCTTCAAAATTCGAGTCTTTGCCTTTAGAACTGTAGCACATTTATTTGTAGCCACTTAGTAATTTTGCACGTTCGACTGAACAAAACGCTTTCAACAACGTACGTTGTTTCGAATGTCGGCTCGTTAGTGCGACTTCAAATGCTGCTTACAAAGACTTTTGTCATAACGTCTTGCTCCAGCAAGCTAGCCTTAGTTGCAGAGTTTCATTCTACTTAAAGCCTAGGTTACACGTAGCGATTTATAGCTGCTATTTACCGCCAGCAAAATTAGCTTCGTGTTAATCATTGATCGAAAAATAGCCGCTATAAAATTGAGCATGTTCAATTTTTTCGCTAACGAAAAATAGCGATAGATAGTTACGTATGATAGAACAATTGATAGAATTAGCGCGAGCAGCCATTCCTTGTCTTTAAACGTCAATGTTGTGAAGCAGTTTGTTTACGACATTTCGACTACGGCCACCAATCGAATGAAGTTTAAAGCTGCTTAAAACTGCATGTAGTCGACAGCGGTCACACCGTAGCGGCGATTTATAGCTGATAGTAATCGCAAGCAGTAAATAGCAGCTATAAATCGCTACGTGTGACCGAGGCCCAAGGGTCCTCGCAAATGAGCCACCGACCACGGTCACCGATGGCTATAGTGACAAGCAGGTTACATTACATCACATGTCTTAGATAATTACTTACTACACTTTTATTAAATAAAACACTTGTAGATTGTAACACGTATTCTTAGAACTACACCTACAAAAAATACGCGTTGCAACTTGCAATCCGTAAAAGTCTTTTAATTCAGTTTACACGATTTTTCATACATTTTGTATAGACCTATTACATAGACGCACAGGTGTAGAATTGTAGAGTGTCGGCCACTTGTAACCTATATAGTGTCTACCAAGTCTGCACCAGGGGCTCTACCGCCCAACTCAAAGCGATAGCCAAAGCGATAGCTAGTCAAAGCGCTTTGCGTATTCATAACACGATGACAAGCACGGACAGTGCACTGACGTCATACACCAAAGCCAGAGTCAAAGTCCGTCCTTGTTATCGTGTTATGATATGACAAGGATGGATATCGTCTAGAGCAGGGGTGCCCATACTTTTTCTTAAGGAGATTGACCTAACAACAATTTATGAATAAGAGATCGACATTTTGACAGTTTTTGAAAAAAAAACCCCATACTTAAGTAAAACTACATTGGGTATAAAGTGTCAAATCTGTAATCCTTGGCGATCGACTTTAAAACCTCTCGCGATCGACCGGTCGATCGCGATCGACCGTTTGGGCACTTCTGGTCTAGAGCTGTCGCTTTGGCTATCGCTTTGAGTTGGGCGGTAGGGCCCCAGACCACCGATGGCGGCCACTGGCTTTACAAAACGCCGAAAATTCTATCGTTAAAATGTTCCTACAGCAGAAAAAGTGTTACAATTTGTGGCGGTCACCGACAACTGATGGTGGCTACCAACCAGTCGTAGCAGCCACCTACTACTCATAGCGGCCACTGACTTCTTGTAGCAGCTCCGATCACATTGTTTGCACAGCACCTAAGGAGGTGTCAAAAGGTTACTGGTGGCTGAAAGCAGGTGGATCAATTTTGTGCGAAGCCTAACAAGTACGTTATTGTTACTTACGTACATATTAAAGGTACTTTCTACATATTACGCAAAAGCGGCAAAAGAGCGTAAAGCGCAAAAATGAGGTGACGTTCATCGTAACCTAATGTAAGAAATGATACGTTTATTTTAATAAGTATCAATAGGTAACACATAAAAGAAAATAAGAGTCCTTGACAAGTTTCTTGTGGCTTCTTCCATATTACAAGGTATCGCGACAACAACGACGATGTAAATAATTGTACGCGTACGCACGTATTACTAAGTCACAAAGTTATTAAGGTTCAAAATCAAAAATCTTGTAAAAATATTAAACAAATTCTTGTAATAAAAATATTATATCTATTGAACCGTAAAAACCTACACACCCTGATTAAAAACGTAAAGAGGTTTCATTTAATTAGTCTTTGATGTCAATTCCATGCGGAAAATTGAGAATATTAATTAAAAAATGTTTGAAATCCTTGTACAATGTTCAGGTTCTCTTGAGCGTAATTGTGGCAAAATTAAAATTAATTATCAAAGGCTTTCTGGTGACCAATTTCTCTTCATCATAATTTGTGTACAAAAAAACATATTCAGTGACTGCGTTTTGTGGTGTGATTACGAAAGCTCATTAAAATTGGTCCTTTGATTTTATTCTGGTTCGTTCGCCGCGAAAGGTTTTGTTACGAATAAACACTTTTTAAGTTTTGAATTGCGTCGCTCTGTTAGTCTTTTCTTTACTTAACACTTCAAAGATTGCTTTTCAATAAAATTTCTAATTGAGTCAAACTTTTGTAAGCCAAACTTTGCCAACAATACAACTACATAATACTCTGGCAGCATCAATTACTGTAGAAATTAGTAGCAGATATTAAGAATTACTATATAATATAATATTATGAATGTTAAAGTAAATAAATTTTATCTTTTCACGTAGCTTGAACCACGGAACCATTTATCAAAAGGGCTAGATTGAACCATGGAGAAGAACAAGAACTACAATTGTTCTCGTGAAAATGAAAACGTACCCTATATCAAAAGGAGTGAAAATTTTTACTGAAAAGGGAGATGAAAGTTTTTAATGGTGACTTAGAACAAAGTCTACGTGGATGAAGGCGCACTTTGTGATGGCATGGAATGTCATCACGCATAAAGAGAAGAAAAATCTCTTTGGTTCTAAAAATATCGCCAAATACTTCCACATATGGCTTTTAGCAAAACTCCTTAGAATTTCGTTGACCAATAATTCGTTCGAAAGCCAATATTTTACCACTTCAAATAATCATAAATTACTACAAGCATGACATTTCAGTTGAGAATATTAAGAAAAAATAAAACACATCTTGCAAACATCAGACGAAAGGAAGTTTTTTTTGTTAACTATAAATTAGTGTCACTTGTCGATACGTATACAAATTGGCGCCGACCTAAACCTAAATATAAAAAATGCTAGCATGGAAACACAGATGTATAATGACTTGAGCACCGCCTGCCGAACGAATCTGAACCTTAAGTTTTGATGGATAAAGACTACGGAGATATAATATCACGTCTCCTTAGTTATTATCAAAATCTAAAAATGCAGTTTCTACGCAAATGCCTTTTTGTTTTTCAGGTTTAATCAGAATGACTGAAAAGTATTTTTAATTGAATGTTGCAAACAACTCCAGACATATTTTGGATGTAAAAAGAATCACGGATGGACCAATACGTCATCGAGAGCGTTGGAGGCGGAGTTTTAGTGCAAGTGCAACAAAACAAGGATAAAGGAAACTGAACCCTAAATTTGACTCATTAAGGATGTAATTAGAATAAACTAGGTTTAGTTCTTTTGTTGTAAACATGGTATAGAGAAATTTGTTAAGATAGGGGGATTAGCATCGGGGGCACGGTGTAAGACGGACGTTTTGTGGTGATAAATGCTGTTTACCTAAAATTAGCGTCCCCCGCTTTTCTTTAGAATTATGAAGTTGTAAAATCGTAAATACATATTTTGTGACATGAATATGAATAATTTCAAAATTTAAATTAAAGAAATAAAAGCCAGGTGCACCTGCTGCGGAAACTTGAGTTAAGTACTAGAAATAAGGACAATGTTTATACGTATTTTAGACCATTTCACATATAAATTATACATCCAATTTGCTTAACTAATAAATTGATGAGCATTGATCTCACATAACTGAAAGGTCTAAAATAAGTACACGACATTATATTTCATTTTATGTGTTTATGTTTGTTGTTTAGATTAAGAAACTAAATGACGAATCTGGTTTTTTTATTATCTCACTTCGTTTTTCCAGATTCATTACTTTTAGGAACTGAAGTGAGAGACCAATTTCTTACTATATCGTGAGAAATTGATCAAATTAATAATACAGTTTCGATATCAGTTTCTATTAGAGTAATTTTATAAATTGATTGAAATAACTATATAATTTCTTTTGAATTGATCAAATAATCAAAGAAATTTCAAAATAAAGACCTAAAAATGATAATTTCATAATAAACAGATAATTTCCAAAAAATAATCAAATTCTCTAAATTAAACCCATTTTATCAAATGATCAAAATAACTTAACAATCAAATTAACTAAATCAAAACCAATTAAAATCATTTCTTAAACATAACAAAATAATCAAATTTTCAAAACAAACATCTCTAATAATAAATGACTTTAGCATTCAATCTGTATTCATATTTCTTTCCATTATAGATATCCCTATTCATTGATAGGTTTATTTGCATAACCTTGTATTTTCAGAAAAGAGAGCTTAATATCTTTATAGATATCATTAAATTAATACATGTATCATCTTCGAATGGTGATGCCTTTTGTCTGTTGGGTAACAGATAAAATTAGATTATCTTACTTTGAATTTGACTACCAGTGAAAATTTACAGATAAAGTTCAAAGCTATCACGGTTCTTTCGAATAGAACTTAGAATTTTATTGGTTTTAAATTGATAGCCTCAGACAATTAATTTCAAGCTCAGCTTAGATAAATCCTTAACTCAAATCACATTTGTTTACATAGTTGAAGTTCTGATGCATTCAATATGAATGATTTATGACGCTGTCATAAATCTTTAACTCTGTAATTGAATTTAGCTAAAGGTAGTGATTGATTAAATAATAATTAAATTTTCCTTATATTAAACTGAAGTTGAAAACGCTGTCTGGATTCAATTTAGCATACTTCACGTGGTCTTCGTATTGCGGGAAGTTGTGCGGAGTGTGACTTTCATTGTGGTCAATGTAGAAATAGCATAGGAAAAAGTTTAAAGAGCTCGCGCTAGTCTATTACCCAATAGGTGGCCACCTTAATAAAGGAGAAAGGACTAACTCCGCTACATTTAATAATAAAGAGGTAATAAAGACAGCGAATTATTGACATCCGTCTAACGAGATTGTCAAAATCAGAGTAGGAAATTAGGACTGCACTTGAATAGATGCTCATTGTGATTGAATCCAAACGCGTATTAAAATCATTGTTATCATTTATTAATCGAATAATTATTATCACACCTCAAGCTCATTATCCAAAAGGTATACAAGATCATCTTTTCCAGACGAGTTTGTTAAGAGGTACATTTGTTTAGGCTGAGCTATATTTTGGGATAATAATTATATAAAATCACTAGACGATCAAAACAGATACAATAAGTATCACAGATAACTAGGTGATTCTCAGCCGACTAGGAGCTGAGAGACCACCACGGGCCATCACACATGGCGCTCGGTGACCAAGATTCTTAGATTTTGTGTTCACTCAAAGGAATCACAACTAGGAATCGAACCTTAAAATAATAACACAACGTAGGAAACTTATATGTATCCCAATATGATTTTTTTCAACATATTTATATTGAAATTGTATCAAACATTGCAGACTGAAATTTTGAATACTTATTCTATAATTCTAGATATCCTGACAATTAAATTAGAATATGTTTATTCTAAACCTTGGGGAGAGGAGAGATTATTAACTTGTCATTTGTAATAAAGATAATACCCATAATTTACATATTAAAACTGCTGACTTATTTCACCCTGCAATTTGTTTGAAAATTTTAAAAGTTTGGTGTGCATGGTATTATTTTTTGTGTACTTTTACAGGCGATGCTCATTTTATTGTTACATTGTGTTTCGTTCGGCGAGTAAAACAATATTCTTTGGTAGTTTTATACAATAACGTTTAGAAATTATTTTATTACAGTTGTAGGCAAAGCGTTAGGGAAAAATTAATGACGGTTCGAATGTTTGACGCGACGCGGAAGAAAGGCAGCGGCATTATAATAGTTAGGTTTAGATAAGCGCGAAAAACTTAGTTAGGTATAAAGTAGGTGTAGGTTTAGGTAGAAACGGGTGCTAGCCTAGCACATTTCAATAACAACAGATTGATAGATATTAGCGGGAAAGTTTAAAGTAAATCGTAGCTTTAGATTCGCGTACAAAGAGATCTTAGGACAATAGGTTTGTTAGTTTGTTAGAGCATTACTTAATTAGGCAAGTAGTTGTGCGGTTAATTAATTATTTAGGAAAAATTTAAACAATACAAAGACGTTCAAAACAAATGTAATTCATAAAAGCAATATTTTCATAAGTTAAAAACGTAAATTTACAAACAGAAAAATAAAACCAAACAAATTAGAATTAAAGTGAAATCAGAATTCAAATTAAATTTAAAATTATATAACATCCAAATAAAATAAATTGTAAAGCTAGTGCTACACTCTGATATTTGTATCAGTTATTGATCAGACGTTTATCTTTACTAAAACCGAATTACATTTTTTAAGTGTAGTTTTAAACTAAAATAAGATGAGTTGTTGATAAGGTTCACATATTATAAGCAACAGTTATACCAGTCAGATGATAGGTCATTAATAGATACCTGTTTCAAATTTAATTTAATTACATAATACCGATTTGTTCAAATCAAATGGTTTATTTTAGGATGGATACACTTAATTTGGTCATTCTAGTAGTATTATTATGGACGAGGAACGAGTAAAATTATTCATACAGGTGTATGAATTTATCAATGCGTACTTACATGAAGTCTAAACTTAAGTTAGGAATAGAATAAATTAAGCTAGGAATCTGAACCCAACCTAAAAGATCTGAAAATTTACCAGAAATGGAGTTAAAAGTATAGTGAGTGTGACGCAGGTCAAATATTTTTTATCAATCAGCAAATGTTTGAAACAAACAAAAAAGGTTCTCAGGCAATAACTTACCAAGCTGTCGGTGCAGCTGTCTGTTTTCTGAAGAACAATAAATAGTCAATGCTAGAGCTGACCCACAGACTGGCCATTATTAACAAAAGACCATCTGGTTGTTTTAAAGATTCTTTATTTAAGTAAACTTTTAAACGGAAAGGAACTTACAACAAAGGAGTCAATACAATAGACATACAATTCAAATTGTAGGTTAAAGATTTTGAAATCATAAAACAGGGGCCGATATTTGGTATCCTGTTTAAGTTCTATTCAATTAGTAAAAGTGTAATGGTGAGATAAGTTCATAGGGTTTTGCATTGCAATGAAATAGAAAATATAGACAGAGTATTTTTATCATACCTAAAGGTTAGTTATTTAAAATAAATAATTATTATTCATTCATGAACTGAAAGTGGATTAGTCTGTTCGATTTCAGACTTATGTATTTTGATTGCCGATTGAGAAATGGAACCTATAATTTAGTACTTTAAGTTATATTATACACTGAACCAAAGTAAAACATTACTTCTTCGGATCAAGATCAATTGATCAAATAATAGGTAGACGTAATCTAAGTTTAGTAATTTAAGAGTAACCAATCTTCGGAGCGAAAATGAGTTTTCCTTATTAATTCAATTCATGTGGTTAACCGTCATTGGATAAATTAATATTCTGTGGGATAAAATGGGAAAAAAACCAAATCTGAATGACTTGATTTTTGCAAAACTATTAAGTATAAAAGGAAGGAATATATAAGGTTGTAGTTACGTAATAAGTACATGGAGGAGAAAACAAAAGGTTTAGTTAAGCTTGTCTGTCTTGTCTGATTAAAATTTAGAGGTAAATTGGTATCCGAATTCCAGTTGAAGCTAAGATGATTTTGGGTGCATACCCCTGCCCTGTTCGAATCAGGTGGATTATTACATACGTGAAAGAAGTAGTTAATAAATAGTAAGGTTAAACAATGGAAACTCGTAAAGTTGAATTAGAGAGAAGTTGCTTAGAGCATATCAAGTAGATGTGACCATCAGCTATCTTTAAAAGATGTAAGGACATTTTAATCTTTAAGATTTATTTTACTAGACAGAAAATTAAGATATTATAATAAGACTTACTCGAGTGATAAAACAAGTTGGGCTTATCGCTTAAATGTATTTCTACTAGGCATGGTGATATTAACGAAAGGAGAAACACGAGACGAGATTGCGAAGTGACTCAGTGGTTTAGTGGAGAAACATTGGATCGGATTTAGATGTGGTCGCGGGTTCGAATCCCGTTTTGAGAAAGAGATGTGGTGACGAGACAAAGTGATACTAGTGTAATATTCTGTATTATAGGTTATACAAATATAAACATAAGTATAAGTTTATTCTAATTCTGTGAAAGTACCTATACAATGAAAGCCTACATTGAACAAAGGGCATTGCATAAAGCTTGCAGGTTTCAGTCGTACATAAATAATGGGTGATTTCGATTCTTTACTTTGCAGTATGTTTAGTCTTATAAGACTTCGGTTTTAATGAAGATATTTTCTGTCAAGAAAAGAAATAATAGTACCTATCTGATTAAAAGGGTTAAAAGTGACAATTCTATTAAAAACATAAAACTAAGTTGCATATTTATGATAATAAATAAAATAACATTTTGATAATTGAAGAATTAATTAAACAATAGACACTATTGTCTGCAAATAGATAATTAGTCCAATAATATTTACTGTGGTGGAAAGATGTTGTAAGAAAGTGATAAGAGAATAATCTATAATAAAACTAAGACAATTAAATGGTCTAAACTTCATTGATTGTAATGAAACGTAATTCTCTTCAAAAGTTAGTTTTGAGCATATGATTGACGTATGAACTATTGTTTACATAAAACGTTACAGAATTAAAATGTGATAAATGTGACGAGATTAAATAAAATGTCTGTGAATATCTTACAAAACGATTTAGGCTTGGGAAGCTACGTATAAATAGTAAAAGGAAGAGCCAACCAATACAATTTAACTAAAACACCACATCAAATTAAAACATTTCAATAGTCCAAAGCAACAGAAATAATAACGAGTTGAGTTACGAGATTTTACACTTTATTGCATTGTAATGAAATTATTAAAACAAGGCATACGGTTGACTATTAAGCTCAAAGTTATGTTTTATGGAAAAATTCATACATTATTATGCGCAGACCTAATATTATGAAAGCAGTAATGTAGTAATGCTGACAAATAAGTAGATATTACCTAAATACCTACAAGGAAGCAATAAATAAATAAATACTAAAGGTATTGTCAGGCAGATGTCCGAAAAAAAATTTGAGGCGCCGGTTCTCGGAACAATTTTTTTGGTGATGCTTTAGAAAATCGCAAACAATGACCATTGTATTGTAGTCGTCAGGAATTCAGGATAGTTAAAAGGCGAACTTACAGTAGTTTTTTTGTCTTTCAGCTTATAAAGAGATTTCGTTGAAATAAAATCTAGACTTTGCGAGAAGATTATGTAACTGGAATTTAATTCAATTAAATAATCTTCTGGGAGAGGATGTGTGATGGCATGGAATGTCATCACGCATAAAGAGAAGAAAAATCTCTTTGGTTCTAAAAATATCGCCAAATACTTCCACATATGGCTTTTAGCAAAACTCCTTAGAATTTCGTTGACCAATAATTCGTTCGAAAGCCAATATTTTACCACTTCAAATAATCATAAATTACTACAAGCATGACATTTCAGTTGAGAATATAAAGAAAAAATAAAACACATCTTGCAAACATCAGACGAAAGGAAGTTTTTTTTGTTAACTATAAATTAGTGTCACTTGTCGATACGTATACAAATTGGCGCCGACCTAAACCTAAATATAAAAAATGCTAGCATGGAAACACAGATGTATAATGACTTGAGCACCGCCTGCCGAACGAATCTGAACCTTAAGTTTTGATGGATAAAGACTACGGAGATATAATATCACGTCTCCTTAGTTATTATCAAAATCTAAAAATGCAGTTTCTACGCAAATGCCTTTTTGTTTTTCAGGTTTAATCAGAATGACTGAAAAGTATTTTTAATTGAATGTTGCAAACAACTCCAGACATATTTTGGATGTAAAAAGAATCACGGATGGACCAATACGTCATCGAGAGCGTTGGAGGCGGAGTTTTAGTGCAAGTGCAACAAAACAAGGATAAAGAAAACTGAACCCTAAATTTGACTCGTTAAGGATGTAATTAGAATAAACTAGGTTTAGTTCTTTTGTTGTAAACATGGTATAGAGAAATTTGTTAAGATAGGGGGATTAGCATCGGGGGCACGGTGTAAGACGGACGTTTTGTGGTGATAAATGCTGTTTACCTAAAATTAGCGTCCCCCGCTTTTCTTTAGAATTATGAAGTTGTAAAATCGTAAATACATATTTTGTGACATGAATATGAATAATTTCAAAATTTAAATTAAAGAAATAAAAGCCAGGTGCACCTGCTGCGGAAACTTGAGTTAAGTACTAGAAATAAGGACAATGTTTATACGTATTTTAGACCATTTCACATATAAATTATACATCCAATTTGCTTAACTAATAAATTGATGAGCATTGATCTCACATAACTGAAAGGTCTAAAATAAGTACACGACATTATATTTCATTTTATGTGTTTATGTTTGTTGTTTAGATTAAGAAACTAAATGACGAATCTGGTTTTTTTATTATCTCACTTCGTTTTTCCAGATTCATTACTTTTAGGAACTGAAGTGAGAGACCAATTTCTTACTATATCGTGAGAAATTGATCAAATTAATAATACAGTTTCGATATCAGTTTCTATTAGAGTAATTTTATAAATTGATTGAAATAACTATATAATTTCTTTTGAATTGATCAAATAATCAAAGAAATTTCAAAATAAAGACCTAAAAATGATAATTTCATAATAAACAGATAATTTCCAAAAAATAATCAAATTCTCTAAATTAAACCCATTTTATCAAATGATCAAAATAACTTAACAATCAAATTAACTAAATCAAAACCAATTAAAATCATTTCTTAAACATAACAAAATAATCAAATTTTCAAAACAAACATCTCTAATAATAAATGACTTTAGCATTCAATCTGTATTCATATTTCTTTCCATTATAGATATCCCTATTCATTGATAGGTTTATTTGCATAACCTTGTATTTTCAGAAAAGAGAGCTTAATATCTTTATAGATATCATTAAATTAATACATGTATCATCTTCGAATGGTGATGCCTTTTGTCTGTTGGGTAACAGATAAAATTAGATTATCTTACTTTGAATTTGACTACCAGTGAAAATTTACAGATAAAGTTCAAAGCTATCACGGTTCTTTCGAATAGAACTTAGAATTTTATTGGTTTTAAATTGATAGCCTCAGACAATTAATTTCAAGCTCAGCTTAGATAAATCCTTAACTCAAATCACATTTGTTTACATAGTTGAAGTTCTGATGCATTCAATATGAATGATTTATGACGCTGTCATAAATCTTTAACTCTGTAATTGAATTTAGCTAAAGGTAGTGATTGATTAAATAATAATTAAATTTTCCTTATATTAAACTGAAGTTGAAAACGCTGTCTGGATTCAATTTAGCATACTTCACGTGGTCTTCGTATTGCGGGAAGTTGTGCGGAGTGTGACTTTCATTGTGGTCAATGTAGAAATAGCATAGGAAAAAGTTTAAAGAGCTCGCGCTAGTCTATTACCCAATAGGTGGCCACCTTAATAAAGGAGAAAGGACTAACTCCGCTACATTTAATAATAAAGAGGTAATAAAGACAGCGAATTATTGACATCCGTCTAACGAGATTGTCAAAATCAGAGTAGGAAATTAGGACTGCACTTGAATAGATGCTCATTGTGATTGAATCCAAACGCGTATTAAAATCATTGTTATCATTTATTAATCGAATCATTATTATCACACCTCAAGCTCATTATCCAAAAGGTATACAAGATCATCTTTTCCAGACGAGTTTGTTAAGAGGTACATTTGTTTAGGCTGAGCTATATTTTGGGATAATAATTATATAAAATCACTAGACGATCAAAACAGATACAATAAGTATCACAGATAACTAGGTGATTCTCAGCCGACTAGGAGCTGAGAGACCACCACGGGCCACCACAACTTCTAGTGTTAAATAAACGTTTTTATTTATATGATTTTTTTTCTTAATAAAAACAAACCAGTAGTATTGGTGTTTGATTTCAGGTAATATCATAATAATCTCGCTCACTCGCGTGCCTACGTTACACCGTGACCAGTGACCACAGAAATAAGGGGTAGGTAATAGTATCAAATTCCGCAATAATTCTTAATTACCAAATTTGAGTTAGTAGCATCGTTAGAAAGCTCTTAAATAAAGCTTTAAAATGGTCGGCTAGTTTTGTAGAAAAATCAACTAAAACATAGAGAAGTCTGCTAAACAAAAACAAGATTCAGGATCAAAAGCCCCTATAACCGTTGGTCCAAATAAAATTGGTGTTGCCATTTCATAAACTAATTGGTTAGACTGAAAATTCCTGGTAAGTTATAATGATCAAGTTTGAACAGTTTTTTATGTTCAGCAATTTTTTTTACGCGACTGCCCAAAGCAAAAAGAGTGTTATGTGTTCAGGGTTCATGTATGTTTGTGGGTATGTGAGATTCTTTATTCCACCATAACTTCTAAATGCCTGAACTGATTTGGATAAATGGGGTATCGTTAGAATCCTTACAACATTCCGAGTGAACTGGCTATATTTTTTTTTAGAAAAAATCAATATGGCGACTGTACGACGCAATTTTCAAATGTGAAAAAATATATATCTTCTTCTATTATTACAATATGGGCATCAAATGAAAGGCCTTGATGAGCACATTCCAAAACTATATAATATGTCACTAAAATGTGTGAAATAAAAATAACTAAATTAAAAAAATATTAAAATCACGACTGCCCTGCCAAAACAAACTAAAAAGTTAAACAACAAGTGTCATTGCAGTCGGGGGACCTCGTTGATCAAAAATTGTTCCATGATAAGGTCCCTCGACTGCAATGACACTTGTTGTTTAACTTTTTAGTTCGTTTTGGCAGGGCAGTCGTGTTTTTAATATTTTTTTAATTTTTTTTTGACAAAGTTATCTTAGCGGATTTTTATATTTTTGATAGTATACCCATCAAATAGCATTTGATTAAGTGCAATATTATGGTCGGTGCCTGAGGCAGCAATCAGCTCGCTCTACACCCACTGAATGGCCATCGTATACGCATGCCGTAGTGATGGCCACTTACCTTGGTAAAAGAAAATAATGTCTTCATATCCGTGTATGCAAAGGACAAAAACACGACTGCCCTGCCAAAAACGAACTAAAAAGTTAAACAACAAGTGTCATTGCAGTCGGGGGACCTTATTATGGAACAATTTTTGATCAAAGAGGTCCCCCGACTGCAATGACACTTGTTGTTTAACTTTTTAGTTCGTTTTTGGCAGGGCAGTCGTGTTTTTAATATTTTTTAAATTTATTTAATTTTATTTCACACATTTTAGTGACATATTATATAGTTTTGGAATGTGCTCATCAAGGCCTTTCATTTGATGCCCATATTGTAATAATAGAAGAAAACAAATTTTTTTCACATTTGAAAATGGCGTCGTACAGTCGCCATATTGATTTTTTCTAAAAAAATATAGCCAGTGTCACACGGAATGCTGTAAGGATTCTAACGATACCCCATTTATTCAAATCAGTTCAGGCATTTAGAAGTTATGGTGGAATAAAGAAACTCACATACCCACAAACATACATGAACCCTGAACACATAACACTTTTTTTGCTTTGGGCAGTCGTGTAAAAATTGCAATGCAATGGAGGCTTATCATGACAGTATCACATTTAATATGGTATGCACGCTTATTGATATATTTGCTACCGCTATAGGCGATGATACATATAAATCATAGAGGCATTTGAATATATGTGCAAGATGGCGGCGCCTGAGGCAGCAATCAGTCTATCGTAGTGATTGGTAATCATCACCGATTTGCAATTTTACCCGGGAAAAGGTACGTGTAAATAGCCGAATCTGCCGAATAAAGGAAAGTATACTTAGTTACTCAGACCAAATAAAAAAAGTAAGGCGGAGATTTCCGAACAAAGTGGCGAGGCCTGTAAAACTACGCCTTGGCTGTGTACATACACAGTTCACGCACACACGTGTAACGAAACTACGCCTTTGCTTTCCATACAAAACCCTGCCGCCTTGGACGAATCGTCCAAGCCTGCCGCCCGCACCCGGCCCCCGCCCGCCCCATTGTACGCACACAAACATGTACCATCAAAAACCGGCCTCACTTCATTGTTCGCAACGCTCTATCTTACTTTTTTATTTGATCTGAGCTTAGGTACTTATTACACTAATTAAAGGTACTAATCACATCGCTTTGCGCTTACTCAATAGTCATCGCGTATGCCTAGGGTTGCCACCTCTTGGCCGTTTGAATCCGGGAAATAGAAAATAAAAAAAAAACTATTTTTTTAAACATATTTTACTATTATTTGAAATTATATTTTTCATTTGTCCGTACAGATTTCATTATTTCTGGTTTAGAACTCACAAATCGTAAAAAACTATTTACATGGACTTCTGCCTTGACATGTTTTTTGTTTAAAAGTTTTTCTTTCCTTTGTCCATATATCGAAGAAGACGATGCTAAAAATGCGCTCGCATGGAACTCACAAATCGAAAAACTTTATCGGATAATTTGAATTATCTTGAAAAAATTCCGGGAGACGTTTTTGTTTTCAGGGCACAATTCTGGGAGTCTCCCGGAAATCCGGGAGAGGTGGCAACCCTACGTATGCCGTATGGGTAGTCACAGATTCATCAATACCCGGGTAAAAGAGAGTATAGCTTCTCACCATAGTAACCAATCTTAAAGTTTGAGTAAAAGAGCATTGAAAGGGCTTTTTCTAGGCAAACTCGCTCCATCAAAGGTCTCTTCTTAGGGCTTAGAGTGTGGCGAAGATGAAACCTATTTAATATCAAAATCATGGCGCGTTACGTGGTATCATATCGAATATCATACAATGTTAGATGACACCACACTTCTAAAATGACACTGACCTAACGTTGTCCTTAACACAAGATGTTTATTTACACAACATGCAAACTTTTACCTACACTCGACGTCAGAAAAATCGCACCTCTTCGAAAATAAAAGTTTGTTGTTGATATCTATTGAAAGTTCATTTAATGAGCTATCAATTAATGATTATTTTATTTAATTAACATAACAGTTACCATAATTAAACGACTAAAGTGTTATTGCTTGTGCCGCCATAAAAGGGAAATAAAAGGAGTCAATTCAGGAAATGCGGGTAAATTCGCTGTCGAGAAGATGGAGAAAACACACTTCAATAGTTCAATTAAAAAATGGAATACCCAAGATGGATACTATTGCCCATGAAGTTGCTCAAATATTGCAAAAATTAGGCAATGTAATGTGCTCGGTAGTTACCGAGTAGTTATTCAGTTGAATCTCAGTAATTGATTGCGTTCAACCGTATTCCAACGGATTCTAGAGACTGTTGGCTATGTCCAAAGGGGAAGAAGTATATAACAATTCTTACCATTAAATAAGATGGGATTAAATTAACTTTGAAGAATTTTTTAAAAAGGTGCGATTTTTCTGACGCCGAGTGTATAAGTTAAACGTATGAATAGATGCTTAGATAGGACACTATAGTACCTATAGGTAATAAGAATTTACCCCATTTAGGGCTGATTTTTCGATTCTCAGTTAAAAGATATCAGTCAGTTTAAAATATTAAATTAACCAAATATTAGGTACCTATACAATAAAGTAATTCTAAAACTGTGACAGCCAAGTGAATGTTACATTTTTAATTTGGCGGTATCAAACGGATAAACTTTTTTCTAGGCATTCAAAAATCCACCCTTAGTCACAGAATATAATAATAATAATAAATAATAATAATAATAATAAATATTTGACAACATCACATACATTGCCCCAATCCCAAAGTAAGTAGCTATTGCACTTGTGTTATGGAAATCAGAAACAACGGTGGTATGACACACACCCAGACCTGAGACAATATTGAAAAGTTCATTTTCTACATTGACCCAGCCGGGCATCGAACCCGGGACCTCAAGAGACGGTGACGCCTTGAAAACCGGCGTGCGTACCACTCGACCACGGAGGTCGTCAATATGTAATAGTACTAACGTCAACGTTTTCCCATCTCTATACTGCGCCGTAAATTTGTGAAAAGCCAACCTCTATATTGTGATACAACAAGACCTATGCCAATACGGATATTGTGGGCCTTTTGGTTGTGCCATTATCACAGAACATACAACAATACTACGTACATATACTATTTAGAATTCTGTGCTCTTGGTAAGGTTGGAATTCGGATAAATTAATTAAGTACGCTTCTATTCATCTTGGAGGTGTAACGATTTGTGAGGGAATAATTCTGGGCATTATGTAAGTAGGTATTTTAGAGGACAGTAGGTATGTAAATTGTGTTTGGTAGACAAAGTATTGATTACCTCACTAGGTATAAAGCTAATCATAGCACCGTGTAAAAATTAATAGCACTGTGATATTTGAATTTAGGTATAGTAAAGTTTAAGGATGCGGGCAGCGCAGGACCACTAGATGCGAGCAGCGCAGGACCGATAGCCGTGGAGATCCTTAGAGAAGGCCTATACCCAGCAATGGGTGTCGTGCGGCTGATATGATGAAAGTTATTAAGCCTCACAGATTATTGATAAACTAATAAGAAAAGTTGTATAAGACTAAGACCGTTGTTCAATTAAAATCTTCATCCTCCTGCGCTGTAAAAAAATATGTAAGTAGTCAACTTACATATTTTTTTACAGCGAAACAAAGGTTTTTCAATATCGAAAATGTCATTTTTGAGCCTTCGATACGACGATACTCCCTCAACCTCTCGATGACACAGGGGCTTTCATTTTCATCAAGCATTTTCTAAAATCTGTAATCTGCAATCAGTAAAAAATATGGACAATGATTACATTGAAAAAGTTGACTGTTGTTTAAATCAGACAGAATTTTCTAGATCAAATAAAATGGGCTTGAAAGAGCTCAGAGGAAATTAGTGGTTGTCATAATTTGAAGGCAGCTGTTAGACCAAATTAAAGTGCTAAGTTTGAGATACCCTTAGAAACCTGAGGTTTTTCCTTTTAATCGTAAAGGAATGTAGGTTTTGTGAAAAAAACTGCTTTAATTCATCACGAGCCTTTGTAAAACACATTTTTACATAATTCAGATATGGAATGCCTTCTTCTATGTTTATTACTGATTAATAGTTTGAATCAAATGATTGCTTTGATTATATTGGTGTTATTAAATTCATGGTGCTCAGAAGTTCATAAAAAGCGATTTGATGTAAATAACTTACTATCATTTTCAATACCAGAAATACCTAGATAGTGCCGTATTTAGTGGCATCATTTGTATGGGGACCTTGCAGATCGTCAACAAAGGAAGCCGCTCGGCACAGGCGACTTTGTGGTCATCTGAGCTGATTTAGCCCTGTACCCACGTGGTACCACCATGGTGGTAGCCAGGGGTGGGGGGGAGAGGTCCCTTCTACCACGCTGTACTTTTACATCCATATATCCATAAGTTTAGCAAATAAGTCGTGTTTGGTATCGTTTTCATATAATTTAGGGACGCGGAATTTATTTCTGGAACAACTTTTTCACTCGTTCATAGAAAAAACAAAAGTTCTGCGCAAAAAAAGAAAAATAATAAAACAAAAATCTTACAAATTCTATGCCTACAAATAAACCACGAGATTGTGCTTTATAAAAAAAATATAATTAAGTAGCCCTGTTTATCTAGAATATATAAACATCAACTTTTCTATACAAATTATATTTATAAATGTGTAAAAAAAAACATTTGCAACGCGCGGCGGGTTTTTAAGCTCAGTAAATTTGGATAGGATTTAACACTTATTGTTTAATCATGTCACTAATAGGTCGTGTTTGGTATCGTTTTCATATAATTCAAGGATGGGGAATTGAATTCTGCAACAACATTTTTTCTAGTTCACAGAAAAAAATAAAGTTCAGCGCAAAAAAAGATTTTTTTTAAAAAAAGCTACAAAATCTATGCCTACAATTAAACCACGAGATTATGCCTTATAAAAAATATGTTTTAACAGCCCTATTTATCTTAAATATATAAACATAAACTTTTCTAAAGAAATTACATTTATAAATGTGTCAAAAAAATCAGTTTAACCGCGCGGCTGGTACAAAAACGAAAACAATCGTAAAATGTTTGTATACCTAGACCCTATCTTATTGAAAATAATAATTCAATAATTAATAATATTAGATTACCTATTAGAATTTTCTTGTTTCATGTCATTTTTAGTTGACATGTCGAATCACGACAACGTGGATGTTAATGTGACAAGGTTTCAGCGCATTACCAATTGATGGGGATAATAGTCCCATAATTTTAGATAATAGAGAGTTAAAGTAATAATTTAGTAAAAAATTTTTTTTACCTGGGTGGGTACCTAGCTATAACAAATTTTATTGGCAGTCTCCGCTGCATCTACGTAGTTCGGTGCACTTTATTTCTCTTTTTAAACAATTGCACCTTCCTGCGCATTTTTGCTTACACTTACACCTTATTATGTGTTCCGTTAGACGTCCGAAGTCCATTATGAGAGTACATCGTCTTCTTTTCCGTTCATTTAACTTGAAATCTATAGCTCCATCACGTTGCCGACCTCCTCCCCGAGCGCAGCGCCCCCTTCCGCCTGACCTGTCAAACTTACTCACCACAAACAAGCCGCTATTTTGGCATTGTTGTGTCGTTTTTCAATCCGTTCAAAACTACTTCCGAAATAAAATTTATAATTTTTGAGATAGAAGTAAAAAATTCATAAATTTGAGTTCACTTAATTGTTAACAAACCTAAAAGAGTAATTATTTTCGATAAAGAGTATTAAATAGCTCCATTACAAGTGAAAGTGTGTGTTGTGGCAAATTTAGAGGTTGCTTTTTCATCATGAGTGATCAACGGGATTCACGGGATGTGCAATCAAGAAATTCGATTGAAATCGGGAGGAAATCGTGTTCGTCGTCATCAAGCAGTTCTTCCTCGGACTCGCAGGAGGAGAACAGACCGCCACCGTCTAAAAGACGTAAGAGGTCGGGCGGTCATATGGAGGCTGACACTGACACTTCGGTGTTGAATCGAAAGTTTGATTTACTATCACAACAGCTGGTGAGTCACGTAAATAATCTTTTTCTATCGAATTATAGTACGATAATGTCAGCAACAAATCCCAGTCATAATACGAAAATGTCAGCAACAAATCCCAGTGTGGAAGATGATAGTTTTCTAAGACCTCCGGCCACAACAGAGATAATTGATAATAGTGATATCGCTGAACTAGAGGTATCAATTAAAGAGCCAGTAATAACTAGAGCGATTCCAGAACGTTTAGCTAAAATCACCTCGATGCAAAGATTTGATTCTCCAGATTGGAATTCAGTTCGATATACAGATGTGCAAAAGAAATACCTGGCTACCCCAGGATTTACAGAATCAAAAGTTAATGAAGAGATGCGACGTTTCGAAGACCCATTCTCCCCGGTGAGATGGTTCCAGATGGAACGCAGTTTCGCTGCTTTATCAAACGCATTCCTAGCTCAGAACGAAGCAGTAAATTCAGCTTTACAAACCCTGATAGATTGGTCAGCCACTCCTAATTTGCAACTCTCACCGCAGACACTCTATACAAAGTGTAAAGAGTTATTCGGAAATAACTCTTCATATAAGTCAGTTTCCCATGATATTTTGCAAATTATTTGCGGAAAGCGGGCAGAAGCGCTGGAATTAAGACGCCGCTCTTTAATTAAATCTTTGAAAGACAAATATGTTCGTGAAGATTTAGATAAGATCCCCCCTTCCTCCGAATACATGTTTAACCCTCAACAATTGTCTTCTTACTTACAGAAAATTGGTGGAATAGATAAATTAGAAAAAGTTAATAGTAATAATATGAAACGTTCACGCGCTAAGTCTCCTCAACATTCCATGACTTTTGAGAATAAGCCCTTTCGGTTCACAGCTACTAAAAAGCGAAACGATAAGACTGAAAATACCAAACCGCAGAGAACGGGTGAAGACTATTCACAGAAGAGAAGGGGGGGGGAGAAAGGACAAAAGCAACAGAAGGCCAAATTACAGCGGCAAGAGAAAGTGACTCGGAGACCTTTTCGGGGGGTTGTCTGAAACTTTATCACAACAACTGGTTGCAACTAAACCCTCCGAAATCTATTATGAAAATGATAATAGGCACTCGAATTCCATTCAACAACCAACCTCCTTTAGTGCTACCAACCCCAAAAATTTCAAACTCCGGCCTCTCAAGCAATGTCTGCAGAAATTCGGTTACTAATTCAGAGCAAGGTATTGGAATTAGCCCCTTTAACACCATCTTTCATTTCTCCGATGTTCCTAGTAGTAAAATCAAATGGAAAGAACAGAGTAATTTTAAATTTAAAAGCGCTGAATCAGTTTATGGATCCAAAACCATTTCATCTGTTCAATCACTACCACATGCACGAGTTTCTTCAACCAGGCGACTGGATGGTAAAACTAGATCTCAGCCAAGCATATTATCACCTGCCTATAAGTCAAGAGCATCGACCTTATCTCCGAATCAGTTTCGAGGGTCAACTCTATCAAATGACATGCCTACCATTTGGACTCTCTGCGGCTCCCCGATTGTTCGCATCTGTGACGAATTGGATAGCAGAAGTGCTTCGAAAACGAGGAATGCGTCTGATAGTCTACCTCGACGATTTTCTAATAGTCCACCAGAAAAGAGAACTTTTAAGTATGCATTTAGCGACAGCCATCAAACTCTTGAGACACTTAGGCTGGTCAGTCAACAAAGAAAAGTCGATTGTCAAACCCACACAATTGATCGATTTTCTAGGGATAAGATGGGATACTCATTTCAACACAAAATCTCTTCCTCCCAAAAAAGTGGCGAAGATCCGCCAGTTGATATTGGCTCGACTTGCTGCAGGCAGTTGGTCCCTCAAGCAGGCACAACGCCTCTTAGGACATTTCAACTTTGCTTCCTTCATCACCCACCGGGGAAGGTTGCATTGCCGAACATTGCAGCTTCACAGCAACCAGTTGCGACTCACAGAGCAAAAGTCCAGCCGGTTAACCATAGACGAAATAACAGAAATAGAATGGTGGTTGGAAAACCTACATTTAAGGACTCCAATTCATGTAATGAAAAAGGTTACAAACTACGTAATAACAGATGCATCAGATATTCAATGGGGTGCTCTAGTAAACAACAACAGCGTACAAGGGTCGTGGAAGCGTCATCAGAGAGCTTGGCATTGCAACATGAAGGAGATGTATGCTGTGATAGCGGCTATCTCAGCTCACGAATCCATTCTAAAGAACTCGAAAATTGTACTTCAGACCGACAACAAGACAGTAGTCTCCTATATAAAGAACGAGGGCGGGACAAAATCTTGCAAGCTTTTGAATCTAACAAAGGACCTACTAGCCCTAGTAGACAGTCTGAATGCCGTGTTAGTCCCTCACCATCTGCCAGGCATTTACAACACCGAAGCCGATCACCTGTCAAGAAGTCGAACCAGGGCAGAATGGTCTCTACAAGAAAAAGCCACATTAGACGTCTTTCAAAAATGGGGAGTTCCAGACATCGACTTATTCGCATCTCAGACTGCTCACGTCGTACCAAACTATGCTACGCTAGACTTAGCAGACTCGAACGCATCCTTTCACGACGCCTTCAGCAGGGCTTGGCACTACGATCTGGCCTGGATTTTTCCAACACCGAGTTTAATTCCTCGTGTGCTCAACCACCTGAACTCGGCCCAAGGACTTTTTGTGATAATAGCACCCAAGTGAAAGAAACCATTTTGGAGAACCGACTTGAAAAACAGATCTCTGGCCCGTCCTCAAAAGATAAGGAATCTGGAACAGTGTCTGATAGATACAGTGACGGGCCGACCTCCACCAGGCATCAACAATCTACGCCTGGAAGCTTGGCTAGTTTCGGGTGGGATTCAATAACCGAAAAATGGTCTGATACAGAGAAGAATCTCCTAACATCTTGTTGGAGATCATCAACTATAAAGACTTATGTCCCTATATGGAATAAGTTGTCTGTTTGGTGTCGCGATAAGGATATAGATCCATGTTTACCTCGTCCTGCGGACGTAGCTAGGTTTTTAGCCTATCTACATTTAGTTGAACATTTAGCTTACCGTACAATCCTTGTTCACAAGTCTGTTATTGCTTCAATTTGTGAGACTTCTTCAGCTACAAAAATTTCTTCTAGTCACATAATTAAGCACATTCTCAAGACTATATCTTTATCCAAACCAATAGCTCCTAAAGCCCCTATTTGGGATGCCCGTATACTCATAAGATTTCTAAAAAATGAGTCCCCCATTTCTGATAGTATTTATGATGTATCTAGGCGCGTCGCGGCTATTCTCTTGCTAGTGTCAGGTAGAAGAGTCCATGACCTAACTCTGTTACACTGTGATGATAGCCATTTTATAGACAATCAGGATTCAATAACTTTAATACCTGCCTTTGGTTCAAAAACAGATTCTATTAATTATCAGCAGTCAAATTGGACTTTACTGACATCCCCCGACATAAACATTGACCCAGTGCGATGGCTAAGAACATTAAAAAATCTTACCAAAGATATCCGAGGCTCGGTTACTAACTTATTTTTAATAGCTAAAGGTCCTCCTAGGCCAGCAACGCGTACTGTTATAGGAAATTGGTTAAAACGTCTCCTATCAGATGCAGGAGTGCAGGCTTCGGCTGGAAGTTTTCGAGCCGCTGTAGCATCTTTAAATTGGATAGAAAATTACCCAATTAATGACATTTTGGCTAAAGCAAATTGGCAACATGAGCAAACATTTAGAAAGTTTTATCATAGACAAATTGAGTCTAATAATACTAATAATTGTAATTTAATTGATGACAGATCTCTTTCCCAATTGTTTTCTACTGATTAATTTTTATTTTAAAATAATTTGTCAGAATTAAAATATTTTTTTTAATTATAATGCAAATAAATTTTGTAGTTTGGACAATAAAATCTAAATACAAAATAGACAAATCTTGTTTATTTTAGAAGTCATTAGAATTCATATCACATTGTTGCGTTTATTACTTACTAACAAGCCACCAGAAGATAACAAACAACTCTCTCATAATGGACTTCGGACGTCTAACGGAACACATAATATAAAAATTTTACCTTACAATAAAATTTGTATTATGTTTCCTCCTGACGTCCGAAGTCCACATAATGTCTTTCTGGTGCTCAACATCATATCATTATGAGCCACACAATGCCAAAATGGCGGCTTGTTTGTGGTGAGTAAGTTTGACAGGTCAGGCGGAAGGGGGCGCTGCGCTCAGGGAGGAGGTCGGCAACGTGATGGAGCTATAGATTTCAAGTTAAATGAACGGAAAAGAAGACGATGTACTCTCATAATGGACTTCGGACGTCAGGAGGAAACATAATACAAATTTTATTGTAAGGTAAAATTTTTATATTAACTCCATGCAAGCTGTGGCTGCTGGCGGTAAGGTGGTCTACATAGGATTCCCATAAGCCATTATTTTTGCCCCAACCCCAATTTGCAGGACCATGCATGGTTTTGGATTGGTTTTAAAAGTTGACCCCATACATTCCTCCCTGATAAATCGCTCGCAAAATATGGTTGCACAGGGCGTCTCTGGTTGGTGGGAGATTCTCCAGTCCTTTTTCTTGAATAGCACTTTTCTGCATTGATTAATATCAAGGACATGCATTCCAACATTTCCAACAATAACTTAAATCACAAAAGCCAATCACCACGTAACTTACTTGTCATACAAAGCAATGTCATTTATTTCTAATACTTATTGGCAAAGCTTGCTCCACATTTCCTTCTTCAGCGTATTTAAATCCTTTCATTGCAATTGGATAAACGCCCCAAGCTTCGAAAGCGCTTTTTTCCCTTTACCAGCAAAAGACGATACGGTATCACACTCGGAAAAGGCTTTCTGCTTTTTCCGGTGAAAGAAGATAAACTGTATTAATTGCTTGAGGAATTGTGGGTTCATATTGGCACGGGTAAAAATCATCAGTTCCTGCCTTGCCATGCAATTGCAGCTTTATTAAGTAACCCAAATAGTAAAGTATAGTATTTTCACACTTTAAAATCTATAAAGAAGGAAATGTGGAGCAGGCTTTGCCAATAAGTATTAGAAAAAAATGACATTACTTTGTATGACAAGTAAGTTACGTGGTGATTGGTTTTTTTGATTTAAGTTATTGTTGTATTGATGTTAGAATGCATACGTCCTTGATATTAATCAATGCTTTTGGTATCAATCAATGTATAAAAGTGCTATTCACTAAATAGGACATGCAGCTGGAGAATCTCCCACCAACTAGAGACGCCCTGTGCAACCATATTTTGCGAGCGATTTATCAGGGAGGAATGTATGGGGTCGACTTTTAAAACCAATCCAAAACCTGCCATGTCCTGCAGATTGGGGTTGGGGCAAAAATATCGGCTTATGGGAGCCTATATGTAGACCACCTTACCGCCAGCAGCCACAGCTTGCATGGGGTTAATAAAGTGTAAGTGTAAGCAAAAATGCGCAGGAAGGTGCAATTGTTTAAAAAGAGAAATAAAGTGCACCGAACTACGTAGATGCAGCGGAAACTGCCAATACAATTTGATATAACTAGGTAGGGTGAATATGCCAATTACCAGCCCCCCCAAGGATTTTTCAACTTTGAATCTCTGTTGTTGCCACAATTGCTATCTTAAAAATATTGTTGATACAGTTTTAGGTAGGTTGATTCATCTTTATTACGAAAATAGAACTTAGTTTTACGTAGTTTTGTGGGAAAAAAATAGAGAAGCGTTTAAATGTCCGAAGGGCGAAAAACCCTAACTCCAGCCGCCTTTGCCCTAATATCAGCCGCTTTGCTCCCTAATTCCAGCCAGGTACAGGGTGTTCTAAAATAATACAACCATGTTAGTATAAAATAAAAAATAATAATTTGGTAACTCTCAATAGTGATAATAAAACACTAAAGGCTATAAATTATGATTCCCATAGCAAGTCATTGAAACTTACACCTCTCCTGTAGATATTAATCAATTAAGAATACACATATATTAAAAATGGCGTATCAAAAAGTTAACTTTGGTTTAATAAACATATAATCAACGAGTATGAAATCGTTTTAATTATTTGAAACTTTTTTAAGCGTTTTCCAAGAAGTGGAATTCAATATACATTGAATTTATTTTCTGTTTCTATGAGTGAAGAAAAGTATGATTTTAATTATTATTACTTTTTACATCTAACATTAAAAAATAAAACAAAATAATTAAAATCATATTTGAGAACACCCTGTATATTGCCGTAAAGTTAGATGACCGGCTGGAGTTAGGTTCTCATACATATCCTAATACCAGCCCCTAATTTGCAGAACAAATAACTTAGGAATTAAACATTTTTCACCCGGCTGTAATTAGGTCATAGGGTGCAGGGTTAGTAATTCTAGTGAATAGCACTACAAATTCCAACCTTGAGACGAGCAAATTAAGATGAACTTGATTTCTTAAACGAAAGTTAAATACCCAATACCAGCCCCGGCTGGTAATAGAAAGTTATTGAAAATTATCCAGTCAAACTCCAGCCCCCCTATTTTTTTCGAAATTAGTAAATTTAATTACAAACTAGTAATGTCAAAACGTTATATATCTAATCTATTACTAGTATCAAAGCTTAAAACCTAAAAAAATTGCATCTTGCCTTCGTAAACACACTTCCCAAAGTTCGCATCGATCGAGCTTTTATGCTGTTTTTCAAACATAGTCACCTCTACTCGGTCTCGGTAAACATTATTGCTCGTTGTGTGAGTTGTAGGTGACGTGACCGGCTAATAGTGATTTTACAACTTAGAGGATTAACTAGCGGTGTGGCTCCATCAAACAGTTTCCGATTTTCACTGTTTTTTAATGAAAGCAAAGCAAAAACTTTTGGGGGTTGGTATTAGGGGGGGGGGCTGGAGTTAGGCATATCCACCCTAGGTAAAAACATTTTTTTACTTAATTATTACTTTAACTCTCTATTATGTGAAACTATGGGACTACCAATACTAATCCGTGTCATTATTAAATAATAAGTGATAAATCCAAATAAAAAAATACTGCACCAAAGTACCGCCGCGCGGCTAAACTGATTTTTTTGACACATTTATAAATGTAGTTTCTTTAGAAAAGTTTATGTTTATATATTTAAGATAAATAGGGCTGTTAAAACATATATTTTTATAAAGCATAATCTCGTGGTTTAATTGTAGGCATAGATTTTGTAAGTTTTTTTTATTTATTTTTTCGCTGAACTTTTTATTTTCTATGATCTTGTAAAAATGTTGTTGCAGAATTAAATTCCCCATCCTTGAATTATATGAAAACGATGCCAAACACGACCTATTTGTGTCATTATTAAACAATAAGTGTTAAATCCTATCCAAATATACTGCGCCAAAATACCGCCGCGCGTTGCAAATGTTTTTTTTGACACATTTATAAATATAATTTGTATAGGAAAGTTGATGTTTATATATTCTATATAAACAGGGCTGTTTAATTATATTTTTTTATAAAGCACAAACTCGTGGTTTATTTGTAGGCATAGATTTTGTAAGATTTTTGTTTTCTTATTTTTCTTTTTTTGCGCAGAACTTTTGTTTTTTCTATGAACGAGTGAAAAAGTTGTTCCAGAAATGAATTCCGCGTCCCTAAATTATATGAAAACAATACCAAACACGACCTATTTGCTAAACTTACGGATCTATGGATGTAAAAGTACAGCGTGGTAGAAGGGACCTCTCCCCCCCACCCCTGGCTACCACCATGGTGGTACCACGTGGGTACAGGGCTAAATCAGCTCAGATGACCACAAAGAACGCCTGTGCCAAGCGGCTTCCTTTGTTGACGATCTGCAAGGTTGATGCCACTAAATACTGCACTAAGAATGGTCATAATATAAATAAACAATAATGAGTTAGGTATGCTTATTCTATTATTTGATTTGAAGATTGTCGTTTATTTTGTAGTGGGTACTTAATTTAATAGTATGTTTAGGTTCCTTGTCTATTAACAGATTTTTTATTAAAAAATTATAATATTTTATAATAACAGCAACGTCATCAATTCAAAATACTGTGTCAGTAAGACGCAATAAATCATTGAGATTAGTTTCCATCGTCTATAACTCACCGATGTTGTTCCCAGCAGAAAGGAAATTGAATACAAAACTCGATTACCATAAATAATGCCAGAAACACGTCCTCCAAACCAATAGGCTTCAGTAGTGCAATTCCCTAAATCAAACATTTCTCACATTGATAAATACCTACCAACAATGACATTTCCGTGCTATTGCTCCTCGCCCACTGTACCAGGATACGATAGATCAATCACATAGCGACTCTCTCTTCAACTCTTTTGAGTGTAGTGCCATAGTTAGAGCATTCAGTTGGTATAATTGCGGTGCGAGGAGCTCGGTCACAGAATAACTAATAGAACGCTCGGTGGCGCAGTGGTTTAGCGCCTGACTGACCCAACGATTGCGGAGGTTAAGCAACATTCGCAAGGGTCGGTCATGGGATGGGTGACCAACGATTTATTATCTCGAGCTCCTCCGTGCTTCGGAAGGCACGTTAAGCCGTTGGTCCCGGCTGCATTTGCAGTCGTTAACACCCACCAATCCACATTCGGCTCGCGTGGAAGGAAGGCATGTGGCCCAGCAGTGGGGACATTAAAAATGACTGATGGACTGGTGCGGTCAGAGCCTGAAATTTTGGAAGGTGGGGTCCCCCCCCCCCCCTCTTCGGACCGCGCCTGAGTCTCTGTCGGACGTCTACATTCCTGTCTCGCTACTATGTGAAACTTTTTCTATAAGACACCACTTGAAAAAGAATCTCTTGAAAATCAAACGTTAAGTGAAATTAACAAATATTAACCAACTCTATGATGCATATATGATAACAACGTTTAATGTGGCTTCTAAAAGTCATTTAGCTAAAAATTGCTTAGATGTGCAGATTTGCAAGGTAACTCTTTCTGGCAAGACGCCAATGTTTGCGGCAAGTTTCACCGCACAGGCTCGAACAAAGTAGTGTGAAGTTTCAGCTCACTTTTACATCTCAAGACGATCGCAGCTATCCACCATTCTTACTAATGTTACTAAGAAACTTGAGGAGTATTTTTTAAGAAATTTTACTTAAAGAACTTTATAGTTTTCTACAAGGTCACGGTGTTACAAGGCCGATTTTTAACAGGCACATTAAAATTCCTTTATTCAAATAAACTTAATAAGCACTTTTCTATCGTCTATATTTTCCTACTAGACATTATTTAGGTACAATGCCTACTGTTAGAAAGGTTAAGTAAACTTTTAACCTAAAATAGTTTTTTTAGGCAACAAAAACAAAATCATTGCCTTGGTCAACCCAATACCAACTAAAATAAAACGACTTTTCTTTGAAGCGTTGGCGTACTCGCTTTGTCCACAATACTTTTGTGCCGGTTTAAAAAAAACACAGGGTAGGGTGTATTGGAAAGGTGTCGTGTGGTTGTGGCAAAGTAGATACTAAAACGCTGACTGCGTTGTGTAAAACAATAATTTAGGAACAGAACCATGTAAAAATACTTATATTTGGGCGTCGTTCACTTGTAATACTCGTATTTCGTTGAAACTAATGCAAAGTAATGTTGAACAAACTTATGAATTCAGATGATAAAGTGTCTCACTTTATCATGTCCAAAGAAAAAGAAAATATCGTAATTTCACAAAGTCAAAAACAAATTTATATTCACTTGTCTCCACGAGGCAAGGTTAAAAATAATACTGTCTTATTATAAAGAAAAGCTTTTCGTTGTTCGCAGACTTGTCATTTGTGTAACTGGAAACGTCTCGAGAGAGCCGAAACAACTGTAATCGATTGTCCAAACTCTGCGAGGATCGCAAACTTCCTGATAAATAGATTACAGAGTTAGGCACAACTTTCTACTTTCACAATGTGCTCTATGAATTGTCTTTAAATAGGCATGTTAGTAGGTATATTAAGAGTTTGTTGGTGCAGTGGATTAGCGCGTTTACCCTGCGATTACAGCAGGTAAGGGCCGATCTTTAGATAGGGTAAGCAAAAATATATTATCTTGAGCTTCTCCAAGCCTATGAACTTCGATCAGATAACCTGCTTATGAAGGCACATTTAGCCGTGCATTTGCAGTCCTTATCCACTCCAAAAACATAGAATACTAGCGGCCGCCCGCGGCTTCGTCTGCGTGGAAAGTTTTTTTGCTATCCCTCGGGAACGAAACATTTTTTCGGGATGAAAGGTACCCTATGTCCTTATCTGTACCCCTGGCAAAATTTAGTGATAATCGGTAGAGTAGTTAAGACGTGAAGGCGTAACAAACAAACAAACAAATAAACAAACAAACGGACTTTCGCATTTATAATATTAGTAAGGATAATAATAGTACTAACGTCTCAAAAACGAGTTCATAAATATGTAAGTAAGCAATTTTGACGGATGTTGACTTTTATTACAAAGACAAATAGGTAACAAAACAAATAGGATACAAGGACAAGGTAAAAGGTTGATGAAACTGTCAAAGGAGCGTACCTACAATATATTTGAATTTGATTTCGTCTCGTGCGGAAAACAATGACGCTGCATAACAGCATAAATAATGAAAGTAACTTGATGAGAAGAATAAATCTTTCTTTTCTTTTTGCTGGTACAGACCTGTCAGTTATCAAAATTGAATGCCCTCTCCCCATAATGTAACAGGTGAAAAATGATAATTACCAATAAATTACAATCTGAACTGAGAATATAAGAAATTAATCAAATTTATTCCGGACATATCTTTAATAAGACGGGAGAAAATTTCGCTTTGAGATTTTAATAGCTTCGTCATGGAAATAATGGAAAAAATGAATATTAATGTTGGGAACTTGAATGGCAGTTCATCTTTGCAATGCAAAGAGATTTACTACCTCCAAACAAGTAATGAGTGGGTTGAATATAGAGAAAATAAACAAAGGACTTTTACGCAAAAGGAAATACGCCCTACGTCGTCGCAGCGCACCGCACCGCACCGTCAGGGTTCAATATAAATGGTTTTCTGACTTATGCTCTGAAATATTATGATCATTACATCTGAAAAAGTATGTTGGAGGTTCCACATTTACGTGGTGGTCTGGTTCATTACGTTTTAAATTTGAAATTCAGTGCGGGGAATGAATTTCAATTCAATAATTAACTTTTCGAACAAGTAACTATACCTACCTATTCCAAATTTAAGCTATAAGCGTTATTATTATGAACTCTACGGCTGCATGTCTGGTCATTTCACATGGCCACAAAAACCAATTCAAAAAATTTTTTTTTTTGTTTCCTCTCATATCTTGAGAAAAGCACTATACAAGCTTTGTGCGGGAAGCAATTTGCATTGCTTCGAATGATTAAAACCCGGGGAAGTAGTACGGAAGTTAGCATTTATATTGTCGAGGATACACTGAGAAAAATTTCCTCTGCCGCACTACGTAAAATAAGGATAAAAATCGACCACAATGACGTGTGTAACCCGCTACATTACGCGTAAGTAGTCAGTCATACGTAGTCGGCATACTGACGATCATCATGGAGCGGGTTACGTAATTTACGAGTGGTCGATTTTTGTACGTACGTACGTAGCCCGACATCCGGCTACGTACATACGTAGTGCGCAAGTCGCACTGAATACTCCTGAAACTACGACTGCGGCTTACGTACGTTACTGTAGCGGGCACAGTAAATAATGGTGAGCTATACGTGTGCACCGCGGCGGCATACGTACAATACTGTGGCAGACACAGTAAAGCACGGTGAGCCGTACGTGTGTACCACGGCGGCATACGTTCGATACTGTAGCGGGCACAGTAAATAATGGTGAGCCATACGTGTGCACCGCGGCGGCATACGTACGATACTGTAGCGGGCTCAGTAAAGCACGATGAGCCGTACGTGTGTACCACGGCGACATACGTACGATACTGTAGCGGGCACAGTAAATAATGGTGAGCCATACGTGTGCACCGCGGCGGCATACGTACGATACTGTGGCAGACACAGTAAAGCACGGTGAGCCGTACGTGTGTACCGCGACGGCATATGAGCGATACTGTAGCGGGCACAGTAAATAATGGTGAGCCATACGTGTGCACCGCGGCGGCATACGTACGATACTGTGGCAGACACAGTAAAGCACGGTGAGCCGTACGTGTGTACCGCGACGGCATACGTATGATACTGTAGCGGGCACAGTAAATAATGGTGAGTCATACGTGTGCACCGCGGTGGCATACGTACGATACTGTGGCAGACACAGTTAAGCACGGTGAGCCGTACGTGTGTACCGCGACGGCATATGTACGATACTGTAGCCGGCACAGTAAATAATGGCGAGCCATACGTGTACACCGCGGTGGCATACGTACGATACTGTGGCAGACACAGTAAAGCACGGTGAGCCGTACGTGTGTACCGCGACGGCATACGTATGATACTGTAGCGGGCACAGTAAATAATGGTGAGCCATACGTGTGCACCGCGGTGGCATACGTACGATACTGTGGCAGACACAGTAAAGCACGGTGAGCCGTACGTGTGTACCGCGACGGCATATGTACGATACTGTAGCCGGCACAGTAAATAATGGTGAGCCATACGTGTGCACCGCGGCGGCATACGTACGATACTGTGGCAGACACAGTAAAGCCCGGTGAGCCGTACGTGTGTACCGCGACGGCATACGTATGATACTGTAGCGGGCATAGTAAATAAGGGTGAGCCATACGTGTGCACCGCGGCGGCATACGTACGATACTGTGGCAGACACAGTAAAGCACGGTGAGCCGTACGTGTGTACCACGGCGACAACCGTACGATACTGTAGCGGGCACAGTAAATAATGGTGAGCCATACGTGTGCACCGCGGTGGCATACGTACGATACTGTGGCGGGCACAGTAAATCATGGTGCACCATACGTGTGCACCATGGTGGCATACGTATGATACTGTAGCGGGCACAGTCAAGCATGGTGAGCCATACGTTTGCACCACGGCGGCATACTTACGATACTATGGCGGACACAGTCAATCATGGTGCGCCATACGTGTGCACCATGGCGGCATAGGTAGGATACTGTGGCAGGCACAGTAAAGCATGATGTGCCCGACGTATTAACTGTCGTAGTAGAGGTAAGGTACCGTTGCCGGTACAGTAAGGCATGATGAACCGTGCGTATATACTACGGCAGCATACGTACGATACTGGTGCGGGAACAGTAAAGCACGGTGAACCATACTTATGTAACACGCCAGCGTACGTACGATACTGCTGCGGGTATAGTAAGACATGGTGCACCATACGTGTTTCGTATGGCACACCATGCCTTACGATACTCGCACCTGTATTTTCCTTATGCTGGCATGGTACATACAAAGGTGTTCAGATAATTAGTATGAATATTAACCAAAGTCAATGAAATTTTGTAGACACGATCGAGAAACTAATATCTAGGTCTATAGTTTATTACATTTTCGTAAAAATGTATAGTTTAAATATTGCAGGGAGTTTTTAATGAAAATATGAAAACCCCCTGTAATATTTAAACTATACATTTTTACGAAACTGTATTAAACCACAGACCTAGGTATTACTTTCTAGACCATGTCTACAAAATTTAATTGACTTTGATTGGTTAATATTCAAAATTATTATCTGAACACCTATGTATGTACGGCCAGCGTCATAAATATATATATACGTTAACAAGAGCTCAAAAATATCTACACACCTCTATGTCACTGATAATAAGGTTGGTGTTTACATATTTTGACTCAATGGCTGTATATATGTATATAAATGACACTGACTGTACCATGCCAACATAAGGAAAATACAGGTGCAATTATCGTAAGGCATAGTGTGCAATACGTAACACGTAGTGCAATAGTGCATCATGCCTTATACCCGCAGCAGTATCGCATGTACTCGGGCGTGAGTCTAATTAGACACACTTGATTTTTAAGTTTCCGTTTTTCCTTTTTTTGAGGCACGGAACCCTAAAAATCAAATATGTCTAATAGCCGTCCATCTATGTACATACGTATGCTGAATGGTATGGTGCCTTATTGTCCCACACTAGTATCATACCTTCTATTTGTCTTCTCAGCATATATATTTGTCCACTGCTGGAGATATGCTTCTCCCATGGTTTTTCTATGTCGTCCTTGTTGCGGCGTATCTGGTTGAGGTAGGCCCTGACATCTTAGGAATGGCGGTCTGCCCACGCTTCGACTTCCCGTTCATACCTCTACTATAACAGTTAATAAGTTTTATACAACATTATGCTTCTTTGTAGTATAACCTGCACTGATTACATAGATATCTACTTATAAATATTGGTGCGGGTACGATAAAGAATGATGTATCATTTTAAAGCTGACCAGATGTTTTAAAAACCCGCATGCGGCATTTTTCACATTTAATTTCTTTTACTGGCAATAGTTACGTATAAATAAATCACAAAGGTCGCGTCCTTATTGCAGGGTTTTTTTAAACTCTGGTCAAGCTTTATCTACTTTTGTTGAACTTGTACGATATTAGTGCGGCTATTATTATTATTATTATTATGCAAAATAATTTTATAGCAAACTTAACAGCTGCACCGATATAGCACCAAAGTCCAGACCTGTAAGTGAAAAGCATATAATAATTGGTAATTTAGATAAAATCATACTTCACGATACATATACATTTAGTGTACACAGCCATGATACAACATTTTTTATTTTTTAACTTTTACAAGGTTATTAACAGAAGAAATTCCGTTCTCAAACCCTGTACAAGTTTTATAGCTTAACATGTTTAAAAGGAAATAGACATAAAAGATTCATATTATTTATTTTCAATCGCAAAAATTGAGACATACTTAGTTACAAAAAAACCACAACAAGCTTAATTAATCATACTATTCTAGAATTACATGGTCGTCAAATTGGCGTACCCGTGAAACATTATGCTTTCTTTGAATGATCTTGTTGGATACGTCGGATTCAAAAGCAGCTTGCGATATATAGCCGTCGCATTCCGTGAAAGTGAAATGTTGATGACATAAGCCAGCAACTTCAAAGCAATATTGCAGGATGTCTCGGTTTATCTTCTGTATTCAAAGAAAAAAAGTTTCGGTTAATTTTTTAATACTTATTTTTATGAAGGTTTAATAATAAGAACTAATATTTGAGAAAATATTCTTACCGTCAATCAGTGCAATTATATTTGCTATTTTTGTTCTCGTGTCTCTATTTTTTCGCAATTTTGATGAAGCATAAGAGGAACATAATTTGTTTTCCATTCCTAGATACAAACGACTGAAATCGTTCATTAGCTGAAAAAAGAATAAGTAACTTTTGTCATTTATATGTCATTGCGTACGTTTTTATAGAAAAACCACAAAGATTATGTAAAAAATAAAGCTGCGGACTGCGGTATATGCTTACCAAGGTATTGCCTTGTGATTGTTTCAAGGCTGGAAAATCCTTGAAGTAATCCACTATATCACTTTTTCCACACTGGATGCGGTTTAGGCAGTTTCCGCCTACTTTTCTTCAACAGATTTCCATGGTTTCCAGATTTCCATGATTTTTCATTTTTCAGCCAGAGTAATGTTTCTTCATAGACAATCCCTGTAATACACACGTAAACCACATATAAATGTTTATGGTGGGATGAGTTAACAAGAGGAAGCGCATCAAGGGCAGAATGAGATGACAGCAGTCGAGCTGTCAAACGTCAAAGTGACGCACAACGAACTAACATTATGAATTTTACATGGCAATCGAAGTTCAAACACTTGTCTTATAAGAAATAAACAAACTTTTGGATATATAGCAGTCGCATACCTCTGCTCTAGGTAGCTTCCACGCTGGCTTTCCTTTTATATTCGGTGCAGGTGGAATGTTGATGACATAGGCCAGCAATATCAAAGCAACCTTGCTAGATGTGTCTCTGGTTCATCTTCTGTATCCAAGAAAAAAGTTTGGGTTAATTTTTTAGACTTAATTTTATGATGGTTTTATAGTAAGAACGAATATTTGAGAAAAACTTCTTACCGTCAATCAGTGCAATTATATTTGCTATTTTTGTTCTCGTGTCTTCGTCTCTAATTTTTCGTAATTTTAATGAAGCATATTTTATAATTTCTTCATATTTGATGGTGATAGGGCAAAATAATTTGTTTTCCTTTCCCGGATACAGACGACTGAAATCATTCATTAGCTGAAAAAAAGAATAAATACAATAAATGTACGCTTAGTTATTTCCACTGGAGAGAAAGGTCCGGATCGCAACCACAGAGCTTATTGGGTTGTTAAGCGAGCACTAAAATAGCTTGTCTCTTTTAGTGCGTGCACAATAGCTAGTTCTGCAATGTCGGCAGCGCGCGAGTGTTACTTTTGGTATTACAAGAGTGTAGAGTCTGTGCGAAAAGAGAAGAATCGTGGCAGAAACGGAAACTAACATTATGAATTTTACATGGCAATCAAAATTCAGATATTTGTCTTAAAAGAAATAAACAAACTTTTGTCATTTCTATGTCATTGCGTACGTTTTTATAGAAAGACCACAAAGACTAAGTAAAAAAATAAAGCTGCAGTATATATGCTTACCAAGGTATAGCCTTGTGATTGTTTTAAGGCTGGTAAATCTTTGAAGTAATCCGCTATATCACCTTTTCCACATTGGATGCGGTTTAGGCGGTGATCTGCAGTGTCAATTTTCCTCAACAGATTTCCATGGATCGACATTGTTTTTTAGCCACAGTAATGTTTCTTGCTTTTTCATAGTCAATACCTGTAATTTATATGTGTATGGTGGGATATGTTAACAAAAGGAAGGGCATCAAGGGCAAAGTGAGATGACATCAGTCGAGCTGTCAAACATCAAAGTGACGCACAATGAACTGTAAATAATATTTATTACAGTCTGTTTTTCTAACCTGGGGCGTGTTTCATAAAAGTTACTGATTTTATTAGCTAATTTTATTAGACTCATAAAATAATTTTATTAGTTGTCATTTTTCAGTTTCATAAACTTTTTGATAACACTACTGCTCCACCTGCGTTATCGTTCACGTTAGTGATAATTTTATTTTATTTTATATTCAAGGAAAACAAACAGCATATAAAAGTAGGAACACTAAAAACAAGACTTTTGTATGAACATGCCTTAGACAGTTTTTATAATGTCCAACTACGCTTTAATTAAAGCGTTAAAAATGCGTATTGGCTACATTAGGTTTTAACGCCGCTAATGTTAATTTCTAGTGAATTATCACTTAACATTTAATGACATTTGTAATGACGTTTGTAAATTAAAGACGTTAGAAGAGAAGAGAAGAGAAAGTTAAGTCTTGGCTACATCTGCGTCACGTCTAGATTAACGCTTTAAGCTATGCGTTAAGACGCAGGTGGAGCCGTAGAGTAATCGCTGCGGCAGGAACTGCTCGGGGTGCGCGTAGTACGCGCGCGTGTGCGGCGGCATGGGGCTGGGCGGGGTTCGCTAGACACTGGGCTGTAGTACAGCACGCTACTGGCACACTCACCCACTGGTGCTGCGGCCGGGCGCGGGCCACCCGCTGCGGCAGAAACTGCTCGGGGTGCGCGTAGTACGCGCGCGTGTGCGGCGGCATGGGGCTGGGCGGGGCTTGCTAGACACTGGGCTGTAGTACAGCACGCTACTGGCACACTCACCCACTGGTGCGGCGGCCAGGCGCGGGCCACCCGCTGCGGCAGGAACTGCTCGAGGAGCGCGTAGTACGCGCGCGTGTGCGGCGGCATGGGGCTGGGCGGGGCTCGCGAGACACTACGCTGTAGTACAGCACGCTACTGGCACACTCACCCACTTGTGCGGCGGCTGGGCGTGGGCCACCCACTGCGGCAGGAACTGCTCGGGGTGCGCGTAGTACGCGCGCGTGTGCGGCGGCATGGGGCTGGACGGGGCTAGCTAGACACTGGGCTGTAGTACAGCACGCTACTGGCACACTCACCCACTGGTGCGGCGGCCGGGCGCGGGCCACCCGCTGCGGCAGGAACTGCTCGAGGTGCGCATAGTACGCGCGCGTGTGCGGCGGCATGGGGCTGGGCGGGGCTCGCGAGACACTACGCTGTAGTACAGCACGCTACTGGCACACTCACCCACTGGTGCGGCGGCCGGGCGTGGGCCACCCGCTGCGGCAGGAACTGCTCGGGGTACGCGTAGTTCGCGCACGTGTGCGGCGGCATGGGGCTGGACGGGGCTAGCTAGACACTGCGCTGTAGTACAGCACGCTACTGGCACACTCACCCACTGGTGCGGCGGCCGGGCGCGGGCCACCCGCTGCGGCAGGAACTGCTCGGGGTGTGCGTAGTACGAGCGCGTGTGCGGCGGCATGGGGCTGGACGGGGCTAGCTAGACACTGGGCTGTAGTACAGCACGCTACTGGCACACTCACCCACTGGTGCGGGCCACCCGCTACGGCAGAAGTGACGCACAACGAACAAATAAATATTTATTACAGTCTGTTTTTCTAACCTGGGGCTAACTAACTATTATTACTGGTCATAATATTGAACTAATATTTTTTTATGAAACACACCCTTGGATACTAAATTGACAGGTAATATAAGTAGTATGGAGAATATCAAAGAATGTAGGGGTTGCAGTCTCTTTTGGGGTGTAAAATTCAAACCTCGAAGTGAATGCATTCTAAAGATATATAGCCACTTATAAAAAAAAACCGGCCAAGTGCGTGTCGGGCCACGCGCAGTAGGGTTCCGTAGTTACCGTATACAATACCATATTGAATACCACTATAATTTTCCGTATGCAAAAATAACTTTGTTTTTCATAGTGTTTGTATGAATGACAATGTTATATTTGCGGTTTTGGAAAATGTGATATATCTCTAAAAATTATCACTATATCTCGTTCCAACCAATTTTCGTTGAAAGTATTTATTACGATCTACAGCATATATTTTTTTTAGATTTTTCACTCTGTTATTTTAAAAGTTAAAGGGGGGGGGGGGGACAATCATTTTACCACTTTGGCAGTGTATATCTTTCAAACGGTTAACTTTGAGAAAAAATAGTCCTAGTAAACTCAATGTCATTTTTAAAGACCTATCTACAACGTGTTAATGAAAAAGCGCAAAACCTCTTAGGTGGTGATTGTGCTCATGAATATGAACAACTTTTACTATGGAGCCAACCTTGAAATCGCGAAAAAAAAATCAGCTTTTTCATACAAGGTGTCAGTACCTACTCGACCAGAATGTATGAAACAGCTGTTTTTTTTTTCGCGATTTCAAGGTTGGCTCCATAGTAAAAGTTGTTCATATTCATGAGCACAATCACCACCTAAGAGGTTTTGCGCTTTTTCATTAACACGTTGTATAGATACCCCGCACGTATAGGTTTGATGAAAAAAAAATTTTCAGTTACAGTTTCATGTATGAGGAGCCCACCCTTAAACTTTTTTTATTTTTTATTTTTATGTGAAAACCTTAAAGCGGTTTACAGAATACATCTACCTACCAAGTTTCACTTGTGTAATCCTAATAGTTTCGGAATAAAGTGGCTGTGACATACGGACAGACAGACAGACAGACATGACGAAACTATAAGGGTTCCGTTTTTTGCCATTAGGCTACGGAACCCTAAAAATAGCAAGAAGCAAGGTCGTCAGCAAATGTAAAGGAAAATCTGAAAATTGTCAATTTCTAGTTTTATCAGATAGAATTGTTTGTTGAATAAAGAATGTTTGTATCAACATATACATAACCGGTACCTCGTGGTGCGAGCCCGACTCGAATTTGACTAGTAATTATTATTTGCTTACCACTTTGCAGAGATTGAAAGGGATGAGGCCGCCTGTCAGAATTGTATTACATTACAATTCTACAATATTGTAAGCTTTTTACTATCAGTGACTGACAATTTTTTTAATTATTGCCCATCTTGACATTTTTTTAATAAATACTTAAAATAATAAATAAAAATGTGTTTATTTGTTTAATCTAATAGGAATCTATTGAAATTTTAAGATGAATCTGAATTAGAAATGAAGTGAATGTTATACCTAGTATAAGTATAACAAGTGATTTTCTTTTTTTAAGTTAATTAAGTATAGAGTATTGACTAATAACTTTGCGACTGTTGTCTTATCATTGCATTATTGTATCTTGTTTGGAATTTACTAAGTAAGGTAATTTTATGGAAAATCTGTAATTGGCCTTGCTTTAATGGTTAGAATTTGTAGTAAAAATAAATGGTAACGCTGTTGGTTTTCAAATAAAATAAAATAAAAATTGCCCATCAGGCGTCAAATTAAAATCTCTATTGAACAGAAACATATAAAATGGTCGCTACAATTCGACAATTTTTTTAATACGTTTTGTTATCAAACTGAGTAATGTCATATGAGTAACTTACATTGTTATTAGCTGCAGTAACAATCTGTAGAGATTTTTGCATTATCACCGACATTAGTGTCCCGTACTTACAGCGTTTTGAGTGGTTATATGGTTGACTGAAAAATACAAATACAAATAAAATAATGTTGTATACAAAACTTGTCATGTACCTACCTACTTGTAATTGCCTACATGTTTAAAACTTATAGTTGTCTATATGTTCATAATCTCATGTTTTATACTTTAATTAGGTAGGTATTAAATAATGGAGTAGTCTAAGAAACAAACTTTAGAGCTCATCGACAGTTAGAGCATGTTTATGAATGTTTTTGGAATTGCGAAAATGGAATTTAAAAGATCGGCAATAAAAAAGATGGGGGTCAATTATGCTAATGCATTATGTTAACGTCGAAATCGTGGTTCAATGTTGTTTGAATGGTAATGCTTTTTGACACAGTTCTTGTTTCTTATACCCAAAACCGAAACACATGGTGTTTTTGGGTTTAAGAAACAAGAACTGTGTCAAAAAGCATTACCATTCGAACAACATTGAAACACGATTTTACGATAAAATTAGCAGATTTAACCCCCTGGTTTAAGAAAAAATGCTGTCCGTTCAGGTTTACAACTTTATCCAACAAGCAATGGACTTATTTGTAATTAGTATTATTCAGATTTTTCAATAAAACCAACAATAATTACGTCAAATACGTTTGTATGTGAAAATTCACTCATTTGAATGTTGACACATTTCGGTGAGCTGTTACTATGGTAAGGGCTTATCTAACGATTTAAATCTTTGGCTTGACAAGCATTCTACAAGTTTTCTATAAAACTAGCCTTACTAATTTAAGAAAACTAGTATTTAACTTTTGTACCTACAACATGAAAAGTGCAATAAACGTTTTGAACTTTACTGACGAGCAATTGGCTTACCTTCAAGAAATGGAAGTATTTCACTTTTAATATCTTTGTATTTCACTTAATATCTTCCTCAATATCCTTAATTTCTTCCATAACTTCGTAACGTAATAGGCACCGGGCACGCGCCGCCGCTGCATCATGTCACTCACTCGCACTCTCTCTGCCTGCTTGTGCTTGCGTTGCGTTGCGCGGGGGTCAGTGTGACCAGATAAAATTTTTCGAAATACCGAAGCACCTCAAAAATATATATATAAAACCGGTTTTATTCATTCATCATTACAATAAAACTTAGTATTGTACATAATTTTTAAATTCTATTCGAAGGCAAAACTAGACACGCCACGCTTTCCGGATGGATGCGTCAAGTAAAATAAAAACAAAGAATAAACGCGCTCTTATATGACGACAAAAATGTACTGCAAAGGAAAAATTCCCAAATTACTTATCCAAGGAAAAATTTCAAAGATTAAGTCAAGTGCGGGACAGAAAATCATTTAACTGAATATAAAAGATGACTGAACAAAAAAGTAGGTACAGTTGCCAAAAAATTTTGAAAATTTGTTCCTGGAGAATTTTTCTGCGAGGGTTCGCACTTCGCCCGGCCCCTGTATCTTCGTTCGATTCTTACATTCCAATACTAACTAACTAAAATACAAAATTGTAACGTTAGAAAGTAGCCAGATGGTAGCAATTTGCATCTAACAGAATTATTTAGTTTCGCTTATATTTTTAGTCAACTAAAGTGGTTGCCCACTTGGTTGTAAAAACAGAGCAAACAAAAATACGCTAAATAAACTTATAAAGTAGCTAATGACCACCAAACAACATAATTTAATGTGATGGCAACCCCAAATACGTTAAATGCGCAGTACGACGACGTAAGTAACCGCGCTATTTATAAATAGCGCGGTTCATTATAATGAGCCCGCTTACTTATTTACGTAATAGGGCTGCAGTATAATGCATGCGGTTATTCCGATACGCATAGTGGCTGTTTTTTTCCGGTTCCAGGGTATCTTTTAACTAATGCGACTACTTAAAATGTTTCGGGATATCTATACGTCGAGTTACCTTACCTACTAAGAACCATAGACTTAGAAAATTTTTCGCTATATTAAGTTTATGCTAAGAACATATAATCTAAGATGGCGGCCAATTTGTTTATGGCGCCGGCTAGACGCGTGGTATTTACCGTGATCCAACGCCATAAAGTAAATTTTAACCATTGAAAGTAATTTGTATGGAGTATTCAATATTTTACTTTCCATGGTTAAAATTTGCTCTATGACGTTGGATCACGATATTTACCACGACGTGTAGCCGTCGCCTAAGGGCCGATTAAAATGAAACTCGGTTTTTGGAACTATTTTGGCAAGAAAACAACATGCAATGATAAAAAAAAATCGAAGGTGGCGGGCAACTTTTTTGTTTGTGGGCCGATTACCATAAAACACGGTTTTTGGAACTAATTTAACGAGAAAATAGCAACGCAATGTTGAAAATATTGAAAAATCAATAATGGCAGTCAACTTTTTTGTTTGTAGGCCGATTTCGATGAAACTCGGTTTTTAACAAAATTGTGACAATAAAACAGCTACGCAAAAAAGCTACGTAAAAAATATAAAAAATCCAAGATGGCGGCCAACTTTTTTGTTTTTCGGCCGATTTAGATGAAACTTAGTTTATGGTGTTATTTTAACAAGGCAATAACAACGCAATGTTAAAAATATAAAAAAATCCAAGATGGCGGCCAACTTTTTTGTTTTTTGGTCGATTTCGATGAAACTTGGTATATGGTGTTATTTTAACAAGGCAATAACAACGCAATGTTAAAAATGTAAAAAAATTCAAGATGGCGGCCAACTTTTTTGCTTGTGGGCCGATTTAGATGAAATTTGGTTTTTGGTACTATTTTGACATGAGAACAGCGACGCAATGTAAAAAAAGTAAAAAATTCAAGATGGCGGCCAACTTTTTTGTTTGCAGGCCGATTTCGATGAAACTCGGTTTTTGGTCCTATTTTGACAAGAAAACAGAAACGCAATATTAAAAAGTAAAAAAATAAAGATGGCAGCCAACTTCTCTGTTTGCGGGCCAATTTCGATGAAACTCTGTTTTTGGTACTATTCTGACAAGAAAACGGCAATGCACTGTTAAAAATGTAAATAATTCTAGATGGCGGCCTACTTTATTGTTTGTGGGCCGATTTCAATGAAACTTGGTTTTGGGTACTATTTTGACTAGAAAACAACAACGCAGTGTTAAAAATCTAAAAAAATCAAGATGGCGGCCAACTTTTTTGTTTGTGGGCCGATTTCGATGAAATTCGGTTTTTAGTACTATTTTGACAAGAAAACAGCAACGCAATGTTAAAAATGTAAAAAAATTCAAGATGGCGGCCAACTTTTTTGCTTGTGGGCCGATTTTGATGAAACTTGGTTTTTGGTATTATTTTGACATGAGAACAGCTACGCAAAGTTAAAAAGGTTAAAATTCAAGATAGTGGCCAACTCCTTTATTTGTGGGCCGATTTCGATGAAACTCGGTATTTGTACTTTTTTTACAAGAAAACGGCAACGCAATGTTAAAAATGTCAAAGTTCAAGATGGCAGCCAACTTTTTTGCTTGTGGGCTGATTTCAATGAAACTCGGTGTTTGCTAGTATTTTGACAAGAGAACAGCTACGCAAAGTTAAAAATGGAATAAATTCAAGATGGTGGCCAACTCCTTTGTTGATGGGCCTATTTCGATAAAACTCGGTTTTTTGTACTATTTTGACAAGACGACAGCAACGCAATGTTAAAAATGTAAAAAAATTCAAGATGGCGGCCAACTTTTTTGCTTGTGGGCCGATTTTGATGAAACTTGGTTTTTGGTATTATTTTGACATGAGAACAGCTACGCAAAGTTAAAAATGTTAAAATTCAAGATAGTGGCCAACTCCTTTATTTGTGGGCCGATTTCGATAAAACTCGGTTTTTGTACTTTTTTTACAAGAAAACGGCAACGCAATGTTAAAAATGTCAAAGTTCAAGATGGCAGCTAACTTTTTTACTTGTGGGCTGATTTCAATGAAACTCGGTGTTTGCTAGTATTTTGACAAGAGAACAGCTACGCAAAGTTAAAAATGGAATAAATTCAAGATGGTGGCCAACTCCTTTGTTGATGGGCCTATTTCGATAAAACTCGGTTTTTTGTACTATTTTGACAAGACGACAGCAACGCAATGTTAAAAATATAAAAATATCTAAGATGGCGGCAAACTTTTTTGCTCGCGGGGCGATTTAATGAAACTCGGTTTTTGACACTATTTTGATCAGAAAACAGCAATGCAAAGTTAAAAATGTGAAAATTCAAGATAGCGGCCAACTTTTTTGCTTGTGAGCTGATTTCGATGAAACTCGGTGATGCCGTTTTCTGGCCAAAACGGGCCAAAAAACCGAGTTTCATAAAAATCGGCCCACAAGCAAAAAGTTGGCCGCCATCTTGCATATTTTATGTTTTTAATATAGCGTTGCTGTTTTCTTGTCAAAATAGTACCAAAAATAAAGTTTCATCGAAATCAGCCCACAAGCCAAAAAGTTGGCCGCCATCTTGAATTTTTACATTTGTAACTTTGCGTTGCTGTTTTCTTGTCAAAATAGTGTCAAAAACCGTGTTTCATCGAAATCGCCCTGCAAACAAAAAAGTTGGCCGCCATCTTAGATATTTTTGTATTTTTAACATTGCGTTGCTGTTTTCTTGGCAAAATAGTACCAAAAACCGAGATTCATCGAAATCGGCCCGCAAACAAAAAATTTGGCCGCCATTTTTAATTTTTTACATTTTTAACACTGCGTTGCTGTTTTCTTGTCAAAATAGTACCAAAAACCGAGTTTCATCGAAATCGACCCGTAAGCAAAAAAGTTAGCCGCCATCTTGAATTTTTTACATTTTTAAGAGTGCATTGCTGTTTTCTTGTCAAAATAGTAGCAAAAACCGAGTTTCATCGAAATCAGCCCACAAGCAAAAAAGTTTGCCGCCATTTTGAATTTTTTAATGTATTCAACATTGCGTTGTTATTTTCGTGTCAAAGTTATATCAAAAAGCGAGCTTCATCGAAATCGGCCCATAAACAAAAAGAAAAGGAGCAAAAACTAAGTCACATGTTTTTCTATTCTTTATTTGAAGAGCATAAAAAGAAGAAAAGAGACAAATTTAAAAAAAATATTCTTACCTTTTAGAAAAAAATTACAATTTTTTTTCAAAGAATATAACTTGAATTTTGAAGTACCAATCTTATTTTTCTTATTAATTTTTGATATTCAAAAAGGCAAATCACAGAGTGCCAACCCTTACACCTTTAGTCGTTGCGTCAAATGCCTAACTAGACGAACAGCGGTTCTAGTAAGGGTAACATTTTTCGAATTTAAATGAAAATACAACAATGTGTGTGGATTTTGGGTAAACAAATGAATGACGTAAAATTAATTGAAGGTCAACAATTTCTATTTGAGATAGGAATTGTATGGTATCTTAAAATAGCAATATCTCGAAAAATACTCATCCTAGACTGGTGGTGTAAATGAAGTCTAATAAATTTACCAAAATATTACCAAAAGTAATAAAAGTAAATGTTTTTCAAAGTTGAGATAAATAAATAATACTCTATTTCCATACCACAGTGTTTTTATCTATACCGATTATAGCAATTAATAATTTATAAAAACAAAAAGTAGCAACCCTGTTTGCCTTGCCGTTGAGTCGCCGGTGACGCGCCGTGCCGGTGACGCGCCGGCCGTCACGTCACCGGCGCGTCGCCGGCCGTTACGTCACCGGCGCGTCGCCGGCAAGGTAAACAGGGTTGCCACTTATTTGATTCAATAAAGTATTGGTTGTTATAATAGGTAGAAAAAAAAGTACATTGTGGTTTGGAAATAAAGTATTATTTATTTAATTCAACTTTAAAAACATTTTATTTACACTTTTCTTAATATTTTGGTAAATTTTATAGGCTAAATTTACACCACCACTTTAGGATGAGTATTTTTCGAGATATATTGCTGTTTTAAGATTGACAAATGACAACTTAAAACAACAATTTCGCAAAAAGAAATTGTTGACCTTCACTTGTTTTTCTGAGATTCATTTGTTTACCCGAAATCCACACACGTTGTATTTTTATTAAAATTCGAAAAATTGTACCCTTACCAATATTTAGTGGAACTGATGAATAAGGTCTCACAAAGTTACCGAAATATGAACAAAAGTTATAAAAAATGTTTTTCAAGGCTGAAATAAATAAATTATACTTTTTCTGTACCGATTATAGTAATCAATAATTTATTAAAACAAAAAGTAGCAGCCCTGTTTGTCTTGCCGGTGCCTCGCCGGCGACGCGCCGCGCCGGTGACGTGCCGGCTGTCACGTCACCGGCGCGTCACCGGCCGTCACGTCACCGGCGCGTCGCCGGCCGTCACGTCACCGGCGCGTCCCCGGCATGGCAAACAGGGTTGCCACTTATTTATTATAATAAATTATTGGTTGTTATAATAGGTAGAAAAAAGTACATTGTGGTGTAGAAATAAAGTATTTATTTATTTATTTCAACTTTAAGAACCTACTGTTTAAGTATTGTTTTTGGTAGTATTTTGGTAACTTTGTTAGACTTAATTCACCTTTACCACTAAGTTCAAGCAAAGGTACTATTTTTCGAATTTTAATAATAATACAACAATTTCTGTAGACAATGTTTTCATGCCTTCACTTGTGTTCCGGCATTCATTTGTTTACCCGAAAATCCGACATTCGCATACGTTGTTGTATTTCTATTATAATTCGAGAAAATAATATTTACCTTTACTTGAACTTAGTGGAATAAGTAAATTAAGTCTAATAAAGTTACCAAAATATTTCCAAAAAACAATACTTAAACAGTAGGTTTTTAAAGTTGGAATAAATAAATAATTCTATATTTCCATACCACAATGTATTTTTTTTACCTATTATAGCAACCTATACTTTATTAAAACAAAAAAGTGGCAGCCCTGCTTGCCTTGCCGGTGAAGCGACGTTGACTTGACTGAAACGAGCCGGCGACGCGCCGGTGACGTGCCGGCGCCGGTGATCTGAACTGCTTGTTCACACATATTTTTGACGTTGACGGACGGGCCGGTGACGCGCCGGTGACGCGCCGGAGCTGTGGGAATGATCCTTTAAGCCGCATACGTAACTGTAAAGAATGCGCCACAGTAATTTAATGATGCGGCTGACGTCATAAAGATTCTACGTACCAAACACAGTCGGTAAGTAAACGGAGTTCGTAAAATGAGCCAGGATACGTAAAAACTGATGATGTAGACGGAGACATTATTAATTATCCCGTGTACGTTAAATGTATCGGCATATCTCCGACCCTGCTCGTGCATTATGTACGTAACCGGGACCATTACTTAATGTGACAGAGACAGTATAATGATTTGGCAACCAGTTACTGTTATAAAGAGCCTGGATACTGAAATATTGCAGCTGTATAACTATTCGTACGTATGGCGCATACATATTTTATGTTACGGGTTAAGTAAATTACGTATGCTGCTCCGTGCAGAATCATTAAGCCGAATACGTAACTGTAAAGAATGCGCCACAGTAATTTAATGATGCGGCTGACGTCATAAAGATTCTACGTACCAAACACAGTCGGTAAGTAAACGGAGTTCGTAAAATGAGCCAGGATACGTAAAAACTGATGATGTAGACGGAGACATTATTAATTATCCCGTGTACGTAAAATGTATCGGTATACCTCCGACCCTGCTCGTACATTATGTACGTAACCGGGACCATTACTTAATGTGACAGGGACAGTACAATGATTTGGCAACCAGTTACTGTTATAAAGAGCCTGGATACTGAAATAATGCAGCTGTATAACTATTCGTACGTATGGCGCATACATATTTTATGTTACGGGTTAAGTAAATTACGTATGCTGCTCCGTGCAGAATCATTTAGCCGCATACGTAACTGTAAAGAATGCGCTACAGTAATTTCATGATGCGGCTGACGTCATAAAGATTCTACGTACCAAACACAGTCGGTAAGTAAACGGAGTTCGTAAAATGAGCCAGGATACATAAAAACTGATGATGTAGACGGAGACATTATTAATTATCCCGTGTACGTAAAATGTATCGGCATACCTCCGACCCTGCTCGTACATTATGTACGTAACCGGGACCATTACTTAATGTGACAGGGACAGTACAATGATTTGGCAACCAGTTACTGTTATAAAGAGCCTGGATACTGAAATAATGCAGCTGTATAACTATTCGTACGTATAGCGCATACATATTTCATGTTACGGGTTAAGTAAATTACGTATGCTGCTCCGTGCAGAATCATTAAGCCGCATACGTAACTGTAAAGAATGCGCCACAGTAATTTAATGATGCGGCTGACGTTATAAAGATTCTACGTACCAAACACAGTCGGTAAGTAAACGGAGTACGTAAAATGAGCCAGGATACGTAAAAACTGATGATGTAGACGGAAACATTATTAATTATCCCGTGTACGTAAAATGTATCGGCATATCTCCGACCCTGCTTGTACATTATGTACGTAACCGGGACCATTACTTAATGAGACAGAGTCAGTACAATGATTTGGCAACCAGTTACTGTTATAAAGAGCCTGGATACTGAAATAATGCGACTGTATAACTTCGTACGTATAGCGCATACATATTTCATGTTACGGGTAAAGTAAATTACGTATGCTGCTCCGTGCAGAATCATTAAGCCGCATACGTAACTGTAAAGAGTGCGCCACAGTAATTTCATGATGCGGCTGACGTCATAAAGATTCTATGTACCGAACACTGCCAGTAAGTAAACGGAGTTCGTAAAATGAGCCAGGATACGTAAATGTTTATGTAGGCGGAGACATTATTAATTATCCCGTGTACGTAAAATGTATCGGCATATCTCCGACCCTGCTCGTACATTATGTACGTAACCCGGACTATTACTTAATGAGACGGAGTCAGTACAATGATTTGGCAACCAGTTACTGTTGTAAAGAGCCTGGATACTGAAATAATGCAGCTGTATAACTTCGTACGTATAGCGCATATATATTTCCTGTTGCGGGTTAAGTAAATTACGTATGCTGCTCCGTTAATACATATGCGGCATCATTAAACCGCATACGTAAACGTTAACAGTGCGGGCACAGTAATTTCATGATGCGGCTTACGTATTAAGGATTCGGCCTCATTACAAGTAACTCGTTTACATTGTCTTTACAGGGCATTATGCCGCATACTTACTGGACATGGTGTCGGCTCATTATAAGTATGGCTCTTATTTATTTCATGTGAAAAGCACATTATACGTATCTGGCTGCCAGTGCATTACAAATTTGCCAATTTTAAGTAGCCCGTTTTTCTCAGTGTACGGCTCTACCCTTGACAATGTAAATGGTAACTTCACGTTCTTAGCTGCAATGTGAATTCCTTACTTACAAGGTAAATACAGCTCGCGCAACATAACTTGAACCAAACCATAGACAATAAAGCTTGCGCAGTAGCAATTTTCAGTACAAAAATTGCAGTGCGCAGGTCACGTGGTACTAAAAATTGGGTCAAGTTATGTTGCGCGAGCTGTACAATGGCGTCAATTCCCTTAAGTTCACCGCATTAACAAAACTTAATCAGATCAAAAACGATTTGCTGTAGTTTGTAGGTTGTTTGTATTTTTGAACAAAATTGCTTAGTTCATAAATTGGTAACTGTTCAGATATTATTCATCAATATTTCGTAGTGTTAGTTACACTACGAAAACTTACAAATAATCAAGTTACAATATTTATTGGGAATTCCGTAAGTTCAGAACTATTTTCTGCAATGTATTCTATTTCAAAGTTAAAATTGTGCTAATTAAATTTGTCAACGTTATGGAAATGTGTATAATTTCGTTGTGGGCCGACTGACTATTTTAGCTCACGACAAGTCCATATCTATTTACATCCTCAACTATTGATTTTTTGGAAGCTGACGAATTTAAAGCAGACAGTTGATTATGAAAATGAGGCTGTAAAGCCGTTTATGCACCAACACTGTCAACCAGACGAGAAGGGATGACGGCGCTGATATAGTTGTAAATACATTTACTATGACAGCCTATCCACCGAAAACCTGTCTCGTCAATAAAACTTCGACGCCGTCATCCCGTCCCCATGACGTCATTATGACATCCCGGTAACGGCGTTGGTGGAAAAACTGTGTAAGATGGTATCGGAGCACGATTGGAGATCGACAGAAGCTCGTCTTGAGTGCGACCGGGGCCGATTTTTAATACGATTGTAGCACTTGTACCACTTGTGTTGTACCTTATACGTACGTACCTGACCATCAGCCATTTTTGATATCCTCGCTGCTGGGGCACAGGCCTTCCTTATGGGTGGGATAAGGAGGATGGGCATAACCCACCACGCGGGCCCAATGCGGATTGGTGAGTTTAACGACTGCAAATAAACCCGGGACCAACGGCTTAACTTGCCTTCCGAAGCACGGAGAAGCTCGAGATAATACATTTTTGGTCACCCATCCCACGACCGACCCTTGCAAAACTTGCTTAACCTCCACAATCGCTGGGTCAGGAGCTAAACCACTGCGCCATCGAGCTTCTCGTACGTATGTACATACCTAATTGTGTTGCTTATATCTAGCTCTAGTTGGTGAATAACCCAAAATATGTATACAGTTTAGACCTTTGTCACTTTGTTTTAGTTGTCATTTGTCATTGATTTCTGTTCAAATACGTAATAGCTTTTAGATTGGCATAGTTCTTAATAGACGTGACTGTACATAAACGCGTTTTTAGTGTGCATGGTAGCTGAAATAGGGGTGCTGTGCCATCCTATGTACCTGCATGTGTAGACTAAGCATGTCGTAATTTCCTGTCATCAGAGCTTAATCCAGAACGTTTGGTACTGCACCACTCTCGGCTAAATTGTTATCGTAAAGGCCGGTTATCGGATGGGTGGCCATGTAAGTATTTATTAGAACTTTGATTAAAAAGATTCGTAAAATGTATTTTCTCTAGTACTGTTACGAAACTCTGCTTTCAAAAGCTCAGAACTGTTTGCACGAACAAACAGTATTAATGTTTTCGCTGTTTTCTATTCAATTTATAAAACAATTTCTGAATCGCAACACCGGATGCAGTACTCAGGACGAAATTGCGGTCACCATTGCATAAATGAATAACAGTGAACTACTGCACTACTGGGACGGGGCGGCGCTTCCGTCGTCGACAAACAAACACAAGCTAGGTATCTTATTACTATGTCATAATGTAATTTACAAACAAAACAATTTACAAACCAGCTTACCAAACGAAACGAAAAACCCTTTTATGTCGCGAAAAAATGCCTATTTTTGACTAGCTATGTCCCAAACAATGGACATAAACTACTTGGGTTAGGCTCAAATTGTATAAAATATAGTTAACATTACAAAAGTATACTACAAATTAACCAGAAAAACGCTTCTTTAAGGTAGTTTTTTTGAAAATACTGAAACAAGTGCCAATACCTAAAATAAAAATAAAAGTTTATAAATGTTGGTTACCTACTGTACAATTTTTGTAGTAGTCGTCCTCCCAATAGTGGTCGTTCTACGAGCGCAAAATTTTATTTTGTGTAGAGCACTACAAATAAATTGGGATAAGGACAGGAGGATGATGATGACCTACTGTACAATTTTTCAGAAACTGTTTAATAAATTGCAATTTTTTATACCAGAAATAAATTCAACGTTATTGATTTATCCGAAAATTATACCACATTTGACCTATTAGCTAAACCTGAATTGATATAATTTTTAGAATGATGCCGGGAAAAGAGCGCTATTTAACCCGCCGCCGTATGGAACTGTATGTAAGGACAGTTTGGCCCAGCTCAATATTAGTTAGGAACAGCCTACAGATCAGTTTCCATCATGTGGCCAAACTTTATCACGACTTGTAACTCCAAATATTTTTTTGTATAGAGATTCATATCTACTATAGTAGATGCCAGATTCTTAGTAAATAAATGAAAATTCTCTCGAAATCAGAGCGATTGGAGTATAATAATTTATCGCCGGAGAAACGTCTCGGTTTGGGTACATAATAAATGTGTTTTGTATTCTTGGTTTGTTTAATACAAATCAAGAAGGAATTTGCTATCTAAATCGAAATTATGACTAATTGCGGCATGATTATTGTTCTTGTTGTATAATATTATATAAGTGATTTAGATTATGTTGTTTTATTATATCACCACGAAAAAATAAGCAACTGTGTAATTTTACAAAGTTTTTGAAAATCAATTAGATAATGTCTATATTTAAGGGAAATACTTTTTTTGGATTTAACCTTGATCCAAAAAACAAGATCTGGGATTCCGGGAGTGACACTTGCATACTTTACTGTCTAATTGCCATTTTATGGTAACAAACAAAGAATGAAGGATTTTTCCGGTCATCACTGATTACAATAGTATATTACAGCCGAGAACGGGAAGTCAGCATTTGCATTATCGAGGATGGTTTGAAGGGCTTTTATCATTCTAGGCAATGCAAATAGTTTCCAGTAAAAGGCTTGTATAATACTTTTCTCAATAAATGCGAAAAAATAACATTTTCTTAGTAAAAATGAAATTTTAAAAAGATAATGGCGATCAAAATTATCCAGTATCACATAACTATTATTCAGTAACAGTGTTTTTAAAAGCTACTAATTTCCTTTATGAATAACCTATTGAATTGTAAACAATAGCCACTCCATTCGAATCCGCCATTAGAGCAAATTAAGGTTCGGTCCACTGAGAAATTTTCTGAATTAGAAAAGTGTTATAGTGGGTTTGAAATAAATGACTGCACTTTTTCATGAACTGAGCGCGCTTGAAGCAAATAAAAACCTATAAAATTTTCCGGGAAGCTTTGTTAACTGCAGTGTTAGGTTAGCCGTTCGCAAAACTGGTTTTGTGGTGTGAATAACCGTAAAAAGAAGCATTGTTTAGTTGTTTTTTGTAAGTTCGTTAAATCATAAAAAAACCGGCCAAGTGCGAGTCGGTCTCGCGCTCGAAGAGTTCCGTACCACAAAACGGCAAAAAATCAAGTTTGTTGTATAGGAGCCCCAATTAAATATTTATTTTATTCTGATTTTAATATTTGTTTATATTAACTGTGAAAACTTCAACTGTCTAGCTATCACGGTTCACGGTTCATGCCTGGTGACAGACAGACAGACGGACAGTGGAGTCTTACGGAACCTTAAAAATGAACTTCACTCGTTTTAAATATCTTATGTATTAGGAGTTAAGAATTTAAATAAATTTGCATTTCCAATATTTTAGGTACTAACATTTTCATAATTAATTTAACAACCATTGGTTACTACTATACTGGTTTTTTGGGGGGTCCTTCTGACGTCATTGCGACGTACGCGAACCTTATGTCGTACGTGATGAAGCACATATTGCATTGAGATTGGCATTTCCATCAAACCCTTTTAACTCAACCATTCTAAACGGATTTCAAAAATTCTTTCACTAGGTTTCATAGCTATCAAAATGTATTTGTTTATATTATAACAATAAAATTATAAAATTCAAACCCCGTTACTGATCCTCCGTTAACATAATCAAAATGTTTCATTCATTACTCCTCCGAGTGAAAAAAAAAGCTTGCAAATATAAGAGATCGGCAGTATTATACTTTAACCCCTATTATCAGTCTCCAGTTTACTAAACTCCGTTCCACGAATTGAACTCCTAGGGAACAAAATACTCGCAGCTCATTGGTCAATGCGCGCGGCTAGAGCTCGCTTATAGGCTAGGCTACTGAAGGTCACGCGCATTAACCAATGGGCGCACACGGACCAATTTTCTTTGAGGGAGCTCGTTTCGTGGAATGGACTTAGTCCCGATTTTAGCTAAGGCTCTTAGATAAGTCCTTGTTGTTATGGCGACAGACAGAGGATAAGCGATAAACATTATAACGATATTATTTTTTCCTTTATTTACCATTAGATCCTGCGTTTGAAAACTTAGACCAACCTATCTGTGTGTATGGAATTTGTTTTCAAACGTTAATACAATATTATTATCATTGTTATTATGAGGATTTCAGTTTTGATCGCATTTGTGTATTCTATTTCACATTTCAATATCAAGCGTCATAGTTGCGTTCAGGATTTTAATCAACAAAACTTTATGGTAATACTAAAAATCACCGAATATCCCTACCATTCCCCGTACCGATTCCGTAATATTATCATATTTCAATTCTAACGAAAATGTGCCTTTCCAATATCATGGGATGAAGCCGAAGGAGATTATACGTAAATAGAAAACCTCCCAGATTAATCTTTAGTCAATATTGGTTGTCAGCAAACCCGGCAGGAAGGAATATTTACCCCTGTGAAGCTGGGTCGCATCGCATTTGATTTTTCCACTTACTTTTGTGCAGAATTTGAGGGAGACAAAATCCTCTCGAGCCGTGTCAAGTCAATGTTGAGCTTGCTTACAAATCTTTTTTAAATATTTATAGGGTTGTAAAACACCTACAAGGAGGAGTAGATTACTACTTAACTTCATAAACAACAACGTTTGTTCAAAATAATTGACTTTCCATACAAAATGTCCGAACAACCTATTGAGTTTTGTATTATTGAAAAGTGTTTGTCTGTTTTCGGAAAAGTCGTAGAACAAATGTTGTTTGTTTATGATGTTGTAATCTACTCCTGCGAGGTTGTTGGTGTTTTACAAAAAACCCTGTATATTAGGTAGATGCAGGTAAAATAAAAGACGTTGTTGTGAACTAAATTTTAAGAATAATTGACTGTTTAATCGACTTTGAATGGAATTGCATTATGTACTTCTGTTGGAACGGAGTCATGAGGATTGAAAACAAAATGATGATGAATTGCTCATCTATGACATGTTACAGCAGATGGTTGATAAAAACAATTTATTATTAGGGACAATCAATAAAAACATCCTCGATAAAACTTAAGTAAATTAGAATGAAGTTTGTGATTGACGGAAACATTTTATTACAACTTATAATTTATTCATATTTTTTATCTACAACAAACGGGTCAATGTTTGGACTTCACCCTTACCTGATGTTAAGTGACGATAAGGCCGAAGGTGGACTTCACCCGGAATCCTCATCAGTCATCACTGAGGAACTCGGTGTTAGAAAAGTATTATTTGAGATGCGAAAAGAATGTGACGCCATCGATCGTCATAAAAAATATTGATAAAACATACACGCCAAAGAAAACAACAATATATTTTTTTAATGAAAGAAACTATGTCCTCGTTGACAAAAGTATTATACCCACACAAAATAATAGTATCTTTCATAAGATTAAAGGTAGTAAGTGTTCACAGTAGGTGGTATTACGTAGTAAAAGGTGAACTCAACGGGAAAAATCCAGAAAAGTTAGCTTTTTAGTATTTACAACAACATAAAACTTGCTACATTCGCAGCATGTGCTGTGAATTTATTTACTCTTTATATTTGTTCCGTACCAACGTACTTATTTTATGTCTTATTTTGAGATTCTCATTTCAGGAAAAAAACACATTTGCGTTCCTTATCTGCATAGAAATATATCTTCCTATTTAGGTATCTTTTTGTATCTTTGACCGAAATGGAAGTGGCAAAAATAAGTGAACGAGGTTGAAATTCTTACTCATATTTCCGAGAAATAAATTATTTGATATTTTCCCATTCTGCTCAAATTTCCTTGATTAACTTCGATCACAATAACTTTCAGCAGAATGAAAACGAATAAGTTTGGTCATTCCATTAAAACGGTTCCGTATAATTGGCAAACAACGGCGACCCTGTTTATAACTTGCTTACTGCGTACAAGTTTTTTAATTAAATACGTCGGTAAAAGCATAGAATAAATTAGCAACAGTAATATATCTCACATTGTCATTGAAATAATACCTACGGCCGCTCAGTGCTAAATACATTCATATACGGTCGCTAACTTCGTAAATCGTAGGTGACAAGATGGCTTTTCACACACACAGTCTTTATTACCCACGACGGACGGAACGGAACGGAGGCGGTATATGCGTTTGGGGTTAGAGGTTGTGCGTTTGTTTGTTTGTTTGTGTGTTTGTCTGTTACCATTTTCCTCGGAAACTACTAAGCCGATTTCGATGCGGTTTTTTGCATTCAAAAGGTTTCATTTCAGAGCAGGTTCTTAGACATGTTTCATTGTGGTAGATCACCAAGGAGCACTGCAGCAACCAGATAAGTCGCACTTGAGAAGTTCTCTAAAACTACTCAACTGATTTCGATGCGGTTTTCTGTAATGGGTTTGTAGGTTATCGGCGATGGTTGTCAGATAGATGTTATGGTGTTTAACCGCTTGGGGGCGCTGCAGTTATCATTTTGTCATTTATTTCCAAAGCGGTTTGACCAATTTGGATGCGGTTTTCTGTAATAGTTTTGTAGTTTGTCGGCGATGGTTCTTGGTGTTATGGTGTTCAGCCGCTAGGGGGCGCTGCAGTAATCATTTTCCGAATGGTTTGACTAACTTAGATGCGGTTTTTAGAGTAGATAACGTATGAATTCTTTAAAAAGTTTAAAATAAAATGGCAAAATTAAAAAATTTGAAAAAACCCACGACGGTTAAAATTGTAACTCTTTATTTAAAAAGACTAAAATAAGTTTTACAAAAATCCCTCGACTAAAAGTGATGTAGGTACTATACATACTTTATCTACCTATTCATAAACTACAAACGCAAGAAAAATCCGTCGGGGGCTGCCATTGCCATTTCTCTAAAGTAACTATAACTGAAAAATATAAGGTGGTACCAAATGATCTGATGATACTTAAACAGGTGATAGTGTTGCTTAAACTGATTAACTTTCTCCAAGGAACATAGGTCGAAAAACGAAAAAAAATTTTCATACTCCCATACAAAATGTACTGGTCAGCTGACCGACTTACTATGGAAAGGCGAAAAAAAAAATTCGTTTTTCGACCTATGTTCCATAGAGAAAGTTGTTCAGTTTAAGCAACACTATCACCTGTTTAAGTATCATTAGATAATTTGGTACCACCTTATATTTGTTCATTTGGGGGCAGGTAATGGCAGCCCCAACGGATTTTTCTTGCGTTTGTAATTTATGAATAGGTAGATAAAGTATGTACCTACATCACTTTTAGTCAAGGGGTTTTTGTAAAACTTATTTTAGTCTTTTTAAATAAAGAGTTACAATTTTAACCGTCGTGGGTTATTTCCATACATAATGTTGGCGCAATCCAGTGTGCTGAACTGTGCTAAGTGTACGCCATAAATGTTCGTTTCAAACTTAGATTACACCTAGAAGCCGTGTCTGTGTATGCAAAGTGAGGCAACGAATACTGAGCCAAAATGGCTCAGTATTCAGATTTATATCCTTTATACGGTACATAATCCTAACTAAAATCCAATAATATAGTAACTAATCTTTGTAAGGTAGGGAAATTGAAATTGATTTGTACTTATTAGGTATCATTATGTAATAGTGGACAATAAAAATCTGAAATCGGCGCCATTTTGGCTATTTTAGTTGCCTCACATTTGACAGTGCGCTTTGTAGGGAATTATCGTTCTAGGTGTTATTATTCTAAAGTTTCGAATAAGTTCTTCAAATGTTTCGAATACCATTTCTAAGCGCGATATATCAGCATACTTTACTTTCTTTACAAAGACGCAATACTGGGTAGGTACTTGCTTAAACTGTGGAAAAAGGCATTTGCAGGATCGAAGATCATTGCAGACATTCTAATTTTCAACGCTTGAAAAATATACACTGTGATTTTTTGTAAATATATCTAAAAAGTATGTGCAGTAAAAATATCAATAATATTTTTATAATAGTCAATAATATTGACGTTTGTTTGTGTCCCTAATTTTTTTTTTGATTTGTTGATTTAGAGCTCATTCATGGACTTACACGTGCGTAATGAAAAGAGAGTTGCTTGCGTAAATTATCTTCGTTTACTTTTTAACTGCACTGTACTCAAAAATTAAGGGTGTACACTCGAATATGTAAATGCAGATTGTCTTTCTTTAACCTCGGACTAAGGTATGCAATGATTGAGGTCTTAGTTATAGTCACTGCATGTAAAATCTCGAGTTTTAACAGAACGTTTTTATTCAAAGAAATATCCTTTACTTGCCACATAAGTACTACCAATTTTAGCTAGATTTTATAAGACGTGAAAATTTGAAACTTTCAAAACCTAGTTCAAGGGAAATTGGAAAATCTAAACCAAACATCCTGCGGCGCAGGATATTGCCACGCGGAAATGAAAACTAGGAAATTTTAAACCATTTCAGGTGCGTTTACTTTATTCATTAAATAATAATAAACAATTAGATTCAAAAACACTTTTAGCAAAATTACTAAGTATGTCTGATTGATTTCTCAATTTAGAAGGAATTGGTCTATTTCATTTATTTATCTGGGTAGGTACATCAATATCTTAATATTCAATTGTTTTTGTTTACTGTTGATTCTCATGATTTCCCATTTTTATAAATATTTATAAATAAATAAAGTAAACTCTGTTGGGGTAAAAAACGAGGATTTATATATCTTAGGACACTTATTCAAATGTTTGAATTGCTGAACAGCTGTTCTTTAGAACGCTCCATTTATACTAGGGTATACATATGTTTTGGCACCACATTCGAGTAAAAAAATGCACAAGACCTTCTTTCACTAAAGAAAAGTTTGATCCTATACTACTTTAATTTTATTAAGCAAACCTCAATAAGTCACTTAGCAGCAGTAAAAAGCTTCCATAAGCATAACCGAAGCGTTTTAAATGAATAACCAATATCAGCAAATTCCATACAACTGTCTGGCTATTTTGGCCCGTAACGTGATATTGATGAGATCCGTTTTTAAAAAGATTTTAAACCCTCGTAAAAATCGGCCGTATCTCGTTTTTGGCGCGGTCGATTTAAAAGCCTTATAAAAGTGTACAGTTTTTTCAACTTTATGGTTTTCGGATATCAATATTTATACAGAGTAACGGTATCTGTAAATTTTAATAAAAGTTTGTTTAAAATTCGTTATTTTTAGTCCTGAATTCAGCCTAAATCTACGAAAGTCTTACTAAGGGAATCTGACTAGGTATAGAAGGAGCTCGATGGCGCAGCGCCTGGCCCAGCGATTGTGGAGGTTAAGCCAGTTTCGCAAGGGTCGCTCATGGGATGGGTGACCAAAAATTTATTATGTCGAGCTTCTTCGTGTTTCGGAAGGCACGTTAAGCCATTGGTCCCGAGTGCATTTGCAATCCTTCACACCCACCAATCGCATTGGGCCCGCGTGGTGGGTTATGGCCAATCCTCTTTATCCCATAAGGAAGGTCTGTGCCCCAGCAGTGGGGACATCAAAAAATGGCTGATGGTCATATCAGAAGTCAAGAATTTGAGTTCCGTGATCAAATATTATGTCGTCTCGATTGCATAACCTCTTGTATGCATTGCAGCTTGCAACTGACAGTCGAACCCCTGTAGTGTTATTTTTCGAAAAAAAAAAATCTATTTTAGAACTAATATTAGGTAAAAGATAATCGTAGATGAACGACGAAAGTGCGATGAACGTTTGTGCAAACGAACACTTGTGTCACGTGTAGGTACTGGACGCTACGACTACTGTCAACTTCATGCACTCGTTATTTATTGAAATTCAAAATAGCTTTCATTTTTTTACGGCAGAGTTATATTTTTAATTCTAAGAAGAAATCACGAAGCTATTGTCATTAAGAGAATGGCTTTACTAAATTCTGTTCTTAAGGTTTTCGTTTTAAGTGAGATCCCGGCGTTTCGAGTTGCATCAGGAATAGCAAACATTATTTTTCGTGGAATGGTGCACGATTGCAGTTTGTACTTATGAAGAAAAAGAAACACAGTTTGAGTTAAGGGATCCGTATACGTTTTAGAAATAATATTAAGCTTCAAGTCATCAAAAGTATATGCGAGAGCATATCTAGAACAAACAATTTAGTAATCTAATAATTTATCTAATAATTTAATGAAATAAGCTCTATTAACATTACTTTCATTTTTATTTAACATGAAAATAATTATTTAAAAACACAGTTTATTAACTTAACTACACATTTTTATATTTTTATTTTATTTATTTGAAAACCAACAGTGTATCAATGGATATAATCTACGTTTCATACATTTTTGGTCCAAATATGAAAGTGCCGGCCAAAACACAAAAGTGCTTTATTCTGAAAGATTTTGTCTATCTCAGCATTTTTTATTATGGCACTGAAGCTGTAGCACCGCTTCACATTTGTGAAAAATGTATGAAAAGACAGACTTTTTGAACTCAATTAAAATCAAGTATAACGGTGCTACAGCTTCGGTGTCCTAATAAGAAATGCTAAACTGGACAATATCTATCAGAATAAAACACTTCTGCTTTTCGGCCGGCACTTTCACATTTGGACCAAAATGTTTTTTATTATTAATTCTATTAACCAATAGTAAGGCCAATTACAAGTTTTCCATTAAATTACCTTACTTAGTAAATTCTGAACAAGTTTAAATTAATACAACTATGCAATGTTAAGAAATCAGTCGCAAAGCTATAGTCAACAAATTCTTTGTAGAAACTACAAATTAACTTTAAAAAAAACATTGTTGTATATTTTTTATTAATATTATTACACAGTAATTAATCATTTAATTTTAACTTAAAATTCCACAACACTGAATAAAACTGATAAAGCTTAGTAAAGTAAATCGAGTTCCATGTTTTCAAAATAAAGATATCGACTGTGGAAAGGAAAAAATGCTAAAGCACCACTTTGGCCATTATGAGTTATATATATCATTGGATAGGTGTGCGTTACCCCAGCAAAAAGTTGAGCTTTAGAGAGATGAGACCTTATCAGATAATTAGTGTGTCGTGAGGAGAAATTTGTTTACTAATAGCAAAATTTGTGTGAGTTGTAGTTTTTAAGATATATGAGAAAAACAGATTTTGCTGGGGTCACGTTTTAAACATTACCCTGGCAAAAAAAGTTGTTTCAGCCTGGAACCAATTACAAGAATAGATAGCTTTTGTTGCATAGTAAATGTTAGCAAATAGCAAAAATTGTGTGTGTTATGGTTCTTGAGTAATTTAAGTTTTTGCTGGGGTAACGTTTTGGGTTTTCCCAGATCTCGAAAACGGTTCAACGCAGAAGTTTGAAAAAAATACCACTAAGAGACCTTAATTTGTTTAAATTTGTTTGATTGTTAGTTTTTGATTTGGTTGTCGCAAACCAACGTAATTAAATGGTTTCGAAAAACAGAAAAAACGAATTTGCAAGTAAACTAGTACACTTATAATCAAATAAACAGCTGTAAAAAATAGCCGTGGTAGACACTTATTACGTCAAGAATTTAAGGCTTTGTAACTTTACACGATATAAAGATATAAACAAATTTGATAAATTTTAGACTGGTCGTACTTTAGCAATCGAATACACAGTTTCCATAACATTAAGACGCATGGCATACATTAAACAAATTTAAGTAATTCATTAACATTCCTTCCAGTTAATTTCAGCTTTCAATTACGCCTATCATGAAAGTTGTCAAACAAATTTAAACAAATTAAGGTCTCTTAGTGGTATTTTTTTCAAACTTCTGCGTTGAACCGTTTTCGAGATCTGGGAAAACCCAAAACGTTACCCCAGCAAAAACTTAAATAACTCAAAAACCATAACACACACAATTTTTGCTATTTGCTAACATTTACTATGCAACAAAAGCTATCTATTCATGTATTTGGTTCCAGGCTGAAACAACTTTTTTTGCCAGGGTAATGTTTAAAACGTGACCCCAGCAAAATCTGTCTTTCTCATATATCTTAAAAACTACAACTCACACAAATTTTGCTATTAGTAAACAAATTTCTCCTCACGACACACTAATTATCTGATAAGGTCTCATCTCTCTAAAGCTCAACTTTTTGCTGGGGTAACGCACACATTGGATAGCGCTTTTTTTTCTGCGTCGATCTGTCTAGGTTTCAAAGCAATCGGAGCACTTTTTTGGCGCTTTAGCATTTCTAAAATTCAACGTTTTTCACAAATTTACGCTGTCAATATGACTAAAGCGACGTATTTTTATTATTTTTGTAACAAATGTAGCATAAGAATTTTTATCCGGTCCACCTTTATTTCATTAGTACCACTTGAGCAATTTTCGTTTATTCAAATTTGAAAAGTAATGGTGATTTAGTAATTTAAGCATTTTATAGACTACAATGGTTTGGCGCTTTAGCAAAACATCATTGGTTTAAGAAGTAAGAACGGTTGGCGCTTAAGCAATTTTTGCTAGCTGTTTGTGTTATTATTACTCTAGTACGTTAGCGAAAATACTACTCTCAGATTTATTGATGCAACGTATATTACAATACAGAAGTCATAATTTGACATTATTTCGATTAACTGAAACATAGTAATACTAATTACTTCACGCTTCCAAGACACTCAATGGGAAGTCACCGATTTTGATACTTCCCTGGTTTCACCCACCCAAATAATGTTGACCTCTGCACTACTCAGGTCGTCGAAGTATGGCTCTCAAACAGCTGAATAACAACCGATCACTACAAGGTGTTTGGTAAAAGCCTTATAAAGCCGAATATGGTAGATAGGGACCATCAAACTGAACAACTTTTACTATGGGACCAACTCTAAAATCGCGAAAAAAAATCAGCTGTTTCATACATTTTGATATTTTCGTTATTAATTTTTGTATGAAACAGCTGATTATTTTTTCGCGATTTCAGAGTTGGTTCCATAGTAAAAGTTGTTCAGTTTGATGGTCCCTATCTACCATATTCGGCTTTATAAGGCTTTTACCAAACACATTGTACAGAACTTCTTAGAGCGGGTGATAAGCCAATACTAAAATCCTCCAGAAGCTTTTCAATTCCGTCATCGTGAAGGCAGAACGCCGAAGGCATGACGCTCTTAAAGAACTACAGACCCATCTCACTTCTGAGCCATATTTATAAGTTGTTTTCGAGAGTCTTTACGAATCGTCTCGCCCGCAGGTTTGGCGACTTCCAACCTCCCGAACAAGCCAGGTTCCGTAAAGGCTTAGCGCCATGGACCACATCCATAAGCTGCGGCAGGTCATACAGAAGACTGAGGAGTATAATTTGCCACTCTGCTTGGCGTTCGTGGACTAAAAGACAGGATTTGATTCAATAGAAACCTGGGCGGTACTGCAGTCTCTCCGGAGGTGCCAAGGGTAGTGGACTGCAGGTGCAGGTATATCGAGATGTTCAGGTACTAACACGAAAATGCCACCATGTCGATCCGGTCGAGTACGAGTACAGAACTAGAGCACAAATCCAATGCAACTGCAGGGAAATGTAATTTCTTTGAAACTGTTCACTGCTGCATCAGAGGACATCTTTAAACTCTTAAACTGAAAAGGACTCGGCATCAACATTAATGGTCAATACCTAACATATCTTCGTTTTACCGATGATATAGTACTGGCTGTGATCTTGGAAGAACTGAACACAATGCTCGAAGATCTCCGTTGTGCTTTGCTCCCCAAAGAGTGGGTCTCAAGATGAACATGGGTAAGACGAAAATTATGTCGAATGCGCATGTTGTGCCCGCTCCAGTTCATGTTGAGAACACTACACTTGAAGTTGTGGGATGGGCAGCATTCGGGAAGCTTTGAAATATCTTCGCTTCAAATTTACCTTAGTGTCTCAAGACGAAAGTCAGTGCGTGTTGTCAGTGATAATGATTTATGGCAGTGAAACGTGGTCGCTCACTATGAGTCTCATAAGGAGGCTCAAGGTCACCCAGCTTGCAATGGAAAGAGCCATGATAAGCGTTTCCTTGCGTGATCGAATCAGAAATTAGGAAATCTGCAGGAGAACTAAAGTTACCGACATCGCTCGAAGGATTGTTCAGTTGAAGTATCAGTGGGCTGGACACATAGCGAAAAGAACCGACGGCCGTTGGGGCGGAAAGGTTTTGGAATGGCGACCCCATACTGGACGACGTTCCGTGGGTAGGCCTCCGACAAGGTGGATCAACGATGGTGAAGGTCGCGTCGCGGTGCGCCGCTGGATACAAGCAGCGCAAGACCGATCGTCGTGGAGATCCTTGGGGGAGCCCTGTACCCAGCAGTAAGTGTCGTGAGGCCGATATGATGATGATTTTAATATTAGCCAGCAAGTTTTCAGAAAAAATAATACAGCATTAATTTTCACCGTGCATCACCATCACCACACCGCACTGCAACTTGCAGACAAATTCCAATGTGATTTGATCAGATGGCAGTAGCCGAGCAGTAGCATAGCAGTAGCCTCTCCAAAGGCCGCCGTTTACAGACCACCAGGGCGATGCCCGCGGGCTGCTTCAGCAGCCCGCGCACCAGGGCGAAATAATAGACAATTAACTGAAACATAGTAATACTTATTACTGATATCGATAAGTAAAAAAGAAATCTAATATAGAGTAACTGAGTTGGTGTTCAGCAATACTTGTTTGCAATTATTCTACAGCATTGGTGCATTTAAGCAATTTTCCCTAAAGGGTTCGGATAAATCATCGCCAACATGGGTAATTGAGTAAACTTTTCTTCACTGCATCTGTTAAAGTTAAGGTCATTAAGCATTTTGTCATTGCCCTAGAAAAGATCATTGCGACTTATAATCAGTTTTCACTGACTGGGTTCTTACAATATTGTGGACATAAGTAATTTTTTCCTGACTGGAGTTTTCTCAAAAAAATAAGTATTTTTGCTTAAGCGACAAGTATTTCGCGATATAATAGAATTAGAAACCAATGAGTATTTCCTAAATTTGGGAAAAAAATAAATAATATCGACTGTGGAAAGGAAAAAATGCTAAAGCGCCAAAATGCTAGTTGTGGGAAATGAGGTTTAAAGTTTCATTTTTTCGAAAAAAAAACATAACTTTTTTGTTATTAACGTGAGCAAATTCATGTGTATGAAAGACCATATTATTTATTTTTTTCCCAAATTTAGGAAATACTCATTGGTTTCTAATTCTATTATATCGCGAAATACTTGTCGCTTAAGCAAAAATACTTATTTTTTTGAGAAAACTCCAGTCAGGAAAAAATTACTTATGTCCACAATATTGTAAGAACCCAGTCAGTGAAAACTGATTATAAGTCGCAATGATCTTTTCTAGGGCAATGACAAAATGCTTAATGACCTTAACTTTAACAGATGCAGTGAAGAAATGTTTACTCAATTACCCATGTTGGCGATGATTTACCCGAACCCTTTAGGGAAAATTGCTTAAATGCACCAATGCTGTAGAATAAATGCAAACAAGTATTGCTGAACACCAACTCAATTACTCTATATTAGATTTCCTTTTTACTTATCGATATCAGTAATAAGTATTACTATGTTTCAGTTAATTGTCTATTATTTCACCCTGGTGCGCGGGCTGCTGAAGCAGCCCGCGGGCATCACCCTGGTGGACTGTAAACGGCGGCCTTTGGAGAGGCTACTGCTATGCTACTGCTCGGCTACTGCCATCCGATCAAATCACATTGGAATTTGTCTGCAAGTTGCAGTGCGGTGTGGTGATGGTGATGCACGGTGAAAATAAATGCTGTATTATTTTTTCTGAAAACTTGCTGGCTAATATTAAAATCATCATCATCCCCCAAGGATCTCAACGACGATCGGTCTTGCGCTGCTTGTATCCAGCGGCGCACCGCGACCTTCACCATCGTTGATCCACCTTGTCGGAGGCCTACCCACGGAACGTCGTCCAGTATGGGGTCGCCATTCCAAAACCTTTCCGCCCCAACGGCCGTCGGTTCTTTTCGCTATGTGTCCAGCCAACTGATACTTCAACTGAACAATCCTTCGAGCGATGTCGGTAACTTTAGTTCTCCTGCAGATTTCCTAATTTCTGATTCGATCACGCAAGGAAACGCTTATCATGGCTCTTTCCATTGCAAGCTGGGTGACCTTGAGCCTCCTTATGAGACTCATAGTGAGCGACCACGTTTCACTGCGGTAAATCATTATCACTGACAACACGCACTGACTTTCGTCTTGAGACACTAAGGTAAATTTGAAGCGAAGATATTTCAAAGCTTCCCGAATGCTGCCCATCCCACAACTTCAAGTGTAGTGTTCTCAACATGAACTGGAGCGGGCACAACATGCGCATTCGACATAATTTTCGTCTTACCCATGTTCATCTTGAGACCCACTCTTTGGGGAGCAAAGCACTACTGAGATCTTCGAGCATTGTGTTCAGTTCTTCCAAGATCTCAGCCAGTACTATATCATCGGTAAAACGAAGATATGTTAGGTATTGACCATTAATGTTGATGCCGAGTCCTTTTCAGTTTAAGAGTTTAAAGATGTCCTCTGATGCAGCAGTGAACAGTTTCAAAGAAATTACATTTCCCTGCAGTTGCATTGGATTTGTGCTCTAGTTCTGTACTCGTACTCGACTGGATCGACATGGTGGCATTTTCGTGTTAGTACCTGAACATCTCGATATACCTGCAGTCCACTACCCTTGGCACCTCCGGAGAGACTGCAGTACCGCCCAGGTTTCTATTGAATCAAAGGCTGTCTTTTAGTCCACGAACGCCAAGCAGAGTGGCAAATTATACTCCTCAGTCTTCTGTATGACCTGCCGCAGCGTATGGATGTGGTCCATGGCGCTAAGCCTTTACGGAACCTGGATCGTTCGGGAGTTGGAAGTCGCCAAACCTGCGAGCGAGACGATTCGTAAAGACTCTCGAAAACAACTTATAAATATGGCTCAGAAGTGAGATGGGTCTGTAGTTCTTTAAGAGAGTAATGCCTTCGGCGTTCTGCCTTCAACGATGACGGAATTTAAAAGCTTCTGGAGGATTTTAGTATTGGCTTATCACCCGCTTTAAGAAGTTCTGTAGTGATCGGTTGTTATTTAGCTGTTTGAGAGCCATACTCCGACGACCTGAGTAGTGCAGAGGTCAACATTATTTGGGTGGGTGAAACCAGGGAAGCATCAAAATCGGTGACTTCCCATTGAGTGTCTTGGAAGCGTGAAGTAATTAGTATTACTATGTTTCAGTTAATCGAAATAATGTCAAATTATGACTTCTGTATTGTAATATACGTTGCATCAATAAATCTGAGAGTAGTATTTTCGCTAACGTACTAGAGTAATAAAAACACAAACAGCTAGCAAAAATTGCTTAAGCGCCAACCGTTCTTACTTCTTAAACCAATGATGTTTTGCTAAAGCGCCAAACCATTGTAGTCTATAAAATGCTTAAATTACTAAATCACCATTACTTTTCAAATTTGAATAAACGAAAATTGCTCAAGTGGTACAAATGAAATAAAGGTGGACCGGATAAAAATTCTTATGCTACATTTGTTACAAAAATAATAAAAATACGTCGCTTTAGTCATATTGACAGCGTAAATTTGTGAAAAACGTAGAATTTTAGAAATGCTAAAGCGCCAAAAAAGTGCTCCGATTGCTTTGAAACCTAGACAGATCGACGCAGAAAAAAAAGCGCTATCCAATGATATATATAACTCATAATGGCCAAAGTGGCGCTTTAGCATTTTTTCCTTTCCACAGTCGATATGGTCTTTCATACACATGAATTTACAAAAAAGTTATGATTTTTTTTCGAAAAAATGAAACTTTAAACCTCATTTCCCACAACTAGCATTTTGGCGCTTTAGCATTTTTTCCTTTCCACAGTCGATATATTTCATTTTCGTTCAGTTTCGTTTTCATTCAAAGGAACCCTAAAACATCTCACTCGGTACACGTAAATGTGGTCATTAAAGAGATCACTTTGCATCCAGCACTGACTGGTGTTACAATCGTAGGTTCGTAGGCGTGGCTCTGTTTAATTGAAGTGTTTCTTGTTCTCTCTACCTACGTGTAAGTCTTGAATGGTAGTAAGAAACGTTAAAGCTTAGTACTTGCAAACAAATGTTTTACTTCTCTATGTTTTGCTGAGATTGAGTATCTTTTTATCATGCTATCTATTCACCCGGCGCCGCTGGCGTTACGGGGTTTGGGTCAAAATTACCCGCCATTTTCTGGTTTGCCTACAGCTTGAAACATAGAAGTCTTTGCTTTAAAAGCTTACCTTGCCGTTCTTCTCAAAAAAATCTGTGTAAAGATACACATTTTTGACAAGAAAAGAGTCGGGCAGTAACTGCGCTCGGTCACGGTAATGATATCTACTAGTAATCTAACTTAATACAAACGGTCGAAATGCGAGCCAAACCTACGCGCCTTGAGTTCGGTCTGCACTCGGTACACATAACAGTCGCGAATGCGCCGCACAGTGACGAATGAGCGGTGTTTTTGTTTTGTGATGTAGAGGTTGCATAGCTGAATCTTATAATCATCGACATAAAATACCTACTGTTAAGAGATAACATTACCGTGGCTATGTGCTACAGTTGATCAAAATAACATCTTTGTTTTATGTGGAAATGTCTGTATGTCATTTTATTATTTTATTATTTTATTACAAATATTTGATATTTCATTTGATTTTTGATTTCTATTTCGTAGTTAGTTAGGCATTCAAAAATGAATACATTCTATGTTAGCTTAGGGAGGAGAATAGTTTTTTATATCTCCTCCGCTATGTTACCCTGATTGCCTTTATTTAGACTATAGAACGAGTGTGACCCACATGATCCCTCGGATTGGACATAATGTTAATTGCCTGTCACATGCGAGCTACGGGCCAGGGACCGCTGATAGGCCACTTTTTTAAGGGCCTTTGTCGAATAAATAACGGCCAGCTTTCGTTGGTTGAATACCAACATGACTATTTATTGGGATCACGCCTTCCATCAAGAATATCCTAGATAAAGCTTCACGAACTAAAACAATACGCAAAAATGGCACCTCAAATAGCGTCCCACTTACAAACTTGGCGCTTATTTTGTACAAACTCGCATTTTTTATCACTTATTTTGTACAAAAACACATCTTTTAATACTTACTTTGTGCAAAATAAGCGTCCAGTTTGTAATTGGGACGCTATTTGAGGTGCCATTTTTGAGACTCTGACCGGACATCTACATTCTTGACCGAAAAATCACGCAGACACAATTATTTCATCCAGGTGACCTTTTTGGCCAAGGGTTAATCTATAGTAGACTACATCATCACACACTGGGTCCTCATTTTCCATAGATCTTTCTCTTTCCTCTGCTCTGAAAGATCTTTTGAAAGAGCGACAATACCACTCGGGCGACGACCAACGACGAATGACGAAGAGAAGGCTGCTGTGAGTTCTTGTGAGTTCTTATAGTAGCAATTCTAAGGTAGCACTCAACGTTGTTCGTAGTCCGTTTATTGCATTTATATAAGACACCGACACGGCTACGTGATTTCTTGTTCTAGTGAACGATCTTTCTGTGGGATGGAATGTGATAGAGCTTAATCTAAGATAGAGATAAGAAAAAAATGGGCGAGCGGTCCAAATGTGGTTTAATTTTATGCGCCTCATGTTAATAGCGTTGCTAATTCTGTGGATTAAAGTTTTCGTTCTTAGAACAAAAAAACGTTTATCTCATACTGACTCAAATGTTTTCAGTTAGTTCGTTATCTATTTCGAATTCAAATGTGTTTTACTCGGTTGACTAAGGATCAGAAGATTTATGGGATGTAGATATCAAAATTGTCTGATATTCCAATTTCCAAAATACAGGAGCCCATCAACCAGTTTTTTTTTATGTCCCCACTGCTGGGGCACAGGCCTTCCTTATGGGAAGGAGGACGGGCCATAACCCACCACGCGGGCCCAATGCGGATTGGTGGGTGTTAACGACTGCAAACGCAACCGGGACCAACGGCTTAACGTGCTTTCCGAAGCACGGAGGAGCTCGAGATAATAAATTTTTGGTCACCCATCCCATGACCGACCCTTGCGAACGTTGCTTAACCTCCGCAATCGCTGGGCCAACCGCAATTTTGGGCGGGGTTGGATGTGGTCTCATGGGCTGGTCCCATGGCCTTGAGCGCCGAGAGCAGATCCAACTCCAGTCTGCCTACCTGTCCGGTGAGCAGACATGGCGAATGGTCATAGGAGGAGCGCAACAGTCGCTGATCCCCATGGCAAGTCTGGCTGATTTTCCTTCCCGCGGTTGCTGCCTGTTATTGGTCTGGTTCCCTCTGAAACAGACGTAACTGAAACAGCTTGACGCAATTCTCTCTCTTCCCGACCCTTCCCATCCTTCCATCCTATCCTAACACCTTACTGCGGGTAATATGTGGTTGGTGCTTGCGGCCTCATCATCTAACATGACTGATGGTAAGGGGGAGGGGGGGAACAACCACCCGCGTGTTTGTGCCGTGCGCGGGGACCCGTACGGGGGGATGAAGGTGTCCTGGTGATTGAGTCGATGGAGTGTAGGTTGTATAAACACTCCTGAGACAACACATCACTTTGGCCCGGATTTCTTCTCACACGGGAGGCCTAGGACTAGCCATCCTAGGTCAATCGGCTGAGACATCCCGTTAGAGGGCTGTCAGGCGAGAGTCCTGATATAGTAGGGGCAGACGGCGGGTGGGACGACCTTGTCTTCCTGCTATGTTCGGCCTGTTTCCTGCTATATTAGGGCTCTATATCTTTGCTGTATTTCTGGCGTTTGTGTGCCTTTTGCCACAACGTCCCCACTTGAGGGCTCCATGGATGGTGGAAAACAGCAAAGACGAACAATAACACTAACACATGGCATCTAAAACCAAAACTAATGATACCACACGTACCAAGGCTGCACCCCGGGGTGTAAACCCAGGCGGCGCGCCCAACACCCAGGCCGCACCTCAGGTGAATAACCAGAGTGTTGCGCCACACAACATACCGGCAGCTCCTCAGGTGCACAACCCGAGTGTAGCGCCACAAAACACACAGGCAGCTCCTCGGGTGCATAACCCAAGTGTAGCGCCGCCAGCACAACACAGTTTGGACCTCTCCTCTCTGAAGGCAGCAATGCCGACGACCACCGAGCCCCAACAGGAGGAATCCGGTTGGAATGAGGTGGTCGTTAAGAAGAAGAAGCCCAAACAGCTACCCAACCAACCACCCAACCCGCCTGGCAAGTCACAAAACGCCAAACGGTTGAAACGGATGGAAGCCCGGAGGGAAGCGAGGAAGGCGAGGCGACAGGCTACGGATGGTAGTAGGCCGCGTGAAGCGGCCGAAGGGGCTGCAAAGCCCAACGACGCCCCCCACAGTAGTGCGCCGACTCCTCATGTGGACAATAGTCCTGCTGAGGAGAAAGCTGCTTCTGAGGGGGCACCATCTGACGCCTCGAAGCCAGCTGCCGCCAACGCACCTGAGCGACGCAGACCCTCCAGACGAAGTCACCGGGGGAAAGGGAATACTGCTACGCCCGCCAAGCCCGCAAAAAGGAATCGCCCCGACGATTCCTTTACTCCGCAAGGAGGGGGCAAGCGCAGCAAACCCCATCCCACCACCACCAGCTCCATCGCATACGCTGACGCTCTGAAATCAGATCTTAGCGTCGCGATCATGCTGGAGCCATACTATGACCTTACCAAGAAGCAGGCTGAGGTCATCAAGGGGCAGGTTGATGGTTTACTGGACGAAGAGATTTTCTCTCCGAGACCGCTAAACCATCCATATGTCGCACCAGCCTTTAAGGCAAACGCCTTCTATAGTGACGGCGTCCTTAAATTCTGGTGCAAGGATGACCTCTCGCTCCAGTGGCTCCATCGCACTACTGCGAGAATCGGCTCACCACGTCCTGGCACCAAACTAGTTGTCAAGCGACAACTAGAGATCCCCAAGCGCATAAAAACGGGGCTCTTGGTGCCACAGTATGGACCACACGACACTCTAGACCGGGTACGCAAGCGCCTCACGTGCCAGAACACCCATCTTAACGTTTCCAACTGGGCCGTCTACCACGCCGAGGATCAGGAGGACAAACAATGCCTGTTCCTCGTGCTTGGAGTCCCAGAGGAAGACGTTAAGAAACTCAAGGCAAGCGAGCGTAGAGTTTACTACAAGCTGGGTAACATCTACGCCCGCTTCCTTGACAACACGAGCGCGCCCCCGCCGAACCCCAATACACCTGGGGAGGTCACTAGTGACCTAGGCAGCGGCACAGCACACGCAAACACCCCACAACCACCACCACAAACGACCGACGTCGCTGATCCGCCCAAAGGGGACCCCAGTGCAGTCCCCCCGGAGGGGCTAAGGGATGCCCCCATGGATGACGAGAACGAGAGCGGAGACAGTGACGTGGACGAGGAGGCCTTGCTAGACAGCGACCATGGCGCTGCCAGCACTCCCCAGCAATAACCTCCCCGTCCTCCAAACCAACCTCCAGCACAGCCAGACTGCAACGGCTAACCTACGCAGAATGCTGGAGGTCAATCCCAAGACCGTTGCCCTAATCCAGGAGCCGTGGATTAGGAAGGGCAGAATATGCGGTCTAAGCAACATCGGAGGTAAGCTACTCCTAGACACCACCGCTGACAACCCGCGTACATGTATCTTCACACCTAAACACGCAAACACTACCTTAATGACCGAGTTCTGTTCCAGAGACCTGACCACCATCAGGCTCCGAAATGACCCCTCTCCAGGCCTGCCTGACGTGGTGATTGCGTCCGCCTACCTGCCGGGCGACGCGGACATCCCCACCCCTGAACTGGCCGCGCTGGTGCAACACTGCGAGCGCGAGGGACTGGAGCTGATCATATCAGTTGACTCCAACGCACACCATGTGCTATGGGGCAGCAAGGAAAACAACACGCGAGGTGAGGATTTCGTTTCTTTTTTACTCGCGACTAATATGAACCTAATCAACAGGGGCTCTGAACCGACTTTCGTAACATCACGAGCCCAGACAATCATTGACCTTACTCTGGCGAGCGAACACGCGTCTCATCACATCTCCGATTGGCATGTATCGGACGAGGCGTCGTGCGCCGATCATCGCTGGGTCAAGTACAACCTAAATACGACTCTCACACCGCCTAAGCCCAGACGTAATCCACGTAAGATGGACCGACGTAAGTATGAGCTTCTGACCGCAGAGAAGCTGAGGTGTCTGGACACACCCACAACTCACGCGGTAAAAGCGGATATTGATAACCATGTTGATCGCATAACAACAACACTAACTACTAGCTTTGAAGAAACATGCCCACTTTCTACTCCCAGCTCCCGGCCAGGCAACAGGTGTCACTGGTGGGGACCTGACTTGGAGAAACTACGCCGCAAGGTAAGGAAGTTGTTCAACAAAGCAAAGAACTCTCGGGAACCGCACCATTGGGACGCATACAAACAAGCCCAATACGACTACAGGAAGCGTATTCGCCTCAAGAAAAGAGAATGCTGGAGACGCTACTGCACCAACATTGAAACCAACAACGAGGCTAACAGAGTGAAAAACATCCTGTGCAGCGAACCAACACACAATCTTGGTTTCCTGAAAAAGCCTGACGGAACATATACCAAAACAGATCAAGATACCTCAGAACTGTTAATGACCACTCACTTCCCTGGATGCCGCATAGCGGAAAGTCGAACATGGGAAGAAAAAGATGAGTACCTACCTGCTGAAACCGACTGGACCACCGCCCACAAGGTTGTCAAACCGGAAAAAGTAAGATGGGCAATCAACAGCTTCCTCCCTTTCAAATCAGCGGGACTAGATGGAATTTTTCCAGGGCTGATGAGGTGGAGTGACGGCGGTCTTATTGACCACCTCGTAGCCATCTACAGAAGCTGCCTAGCACACCGCTATATTCCCCTGAAATGGAGGGAAGTCAAAGTAGTCTTTATTCCTAAACCCGGCAAAGGAGACTACACTCAACCTAAATCATTCAGACCAATTAGCCTCACATCATTCTGGAATAGACAGACAGTCCCCTATGTAGAGGATGCCTGGACGCAGAGGAAACAGCCGCCCACGTGATCCTGGAGTGCGTGGGTTTGGCCGCACACCGGGCAGAAATCCTCAAAGACGTGAGGTCGCTCCTAGAAGCCTGTGAACGCCCCAGGAGGCTTCTGCGCTTCTGGAAGGAGCTGGGATGGCTTGACTAGCCACACCAATGCTGTGTTCACGCATAACGGACCAAATGAGAGTCTAAATGCGGAAAAAGAGCCCATCACCAATAATCGCTGGGCCAGGCGCTTAACCACTGCGCCACCGAGCTCCTCAAATACAGGAGAAAGATGAAAAAAATAAAAACTTGCATCTCGCCTTTAAAAATGACATAATAATTGGTATCTCTAGATCATTAATACAGATACCAGCATATAACTTGGCAAGACAAAGATGAGACAAAAGATGCACAGTAGCTACAAACAAACACAAAACTCGGCACATCTTTTGTCTTATCTATCGTATCTGAACATTGTAAAGAATAAAAACAGGTGAAAAAACCCCAGCAATGAAGTCTTTGTCAATTATTGACTCTCGGCTCGGTCGCCAATTACACAGTCAGATATCCCAGTAAGCATAAATTCAGACATATTGTCGAATGCCTTTGACAACCAATTACCATCTCTACGGGACACCATTGTTGTCCCGAACAATGGTTACTAATCTGATGGAATGGCAACTTCTACAATCCTTTTGTCCCAGTTTTAAGATCTGTGAAATTTGTTATGTGTTCACATGAGTTTGTCGACGGCGATATTTCATATTTTTCGAGAACAATGGAAAATTCGTTTCCAATTTTTCAACAATCCGTATAAGCTCAAAAAATGTTATTTATTTGTGAAATACTAAAACTATTTTTATAGCGAAAATATTATGTTGTAAACATGTTGGAGTACTCATGTAAAAGCGTGTCTTTTTATTTTAATCTTTTAATACCTACCATTTTTTATTTTTTATCCAAATAGAATAAACTGACTTACGTCAAAATTAAAAAAAAGTCTACCTATATCATTTATACCGCCTCTGTGGTCTAGTGGTTCGCCGTGTAAGACGCAGAGGTCCCGGGTTCGATTCCCAGGGGGGGTACAATTTGTACTCGGTTTGGTTGGTGGTAGGGCTTATTTCAAGTCCGCCTGGGTAGCTACCACCATCTTACCTTAGTCTGACGCCATAACAACAATTTAAAAATTGTTGTGTTCCGGCAGTTAGAGGTAAAGATAGCCAGTGTTCCGGGTGTAGTGCGCTTCCATCTTCGGCCTTATCGTCACTTAACATTAGGGGAGATGAAGGCCAAGCACTATCCCGTTGTGTATAAAATAAAATAAATATAGATTTCATTAAACATTAATGTTGAAACATAATATTTTACTTCTTTATCTTGTACTAGCGGCCGCCCGCGACTTCGTCTGCGTGGAAAGGTTTTTTGCTATCCCTCGGGAACAGTCCTCATTTTCGGGATGAAACCCTATGTCCTTCTCTGTACCCCTGACAACGTGTATGCAAAATTTCATGATGATCGGTTCAGTAGTTAAGATGTGAAGGCGTAACAAACAAACAAACAAACGGACTTTCGCATTTATAATATTAGTAAGGATAGTAAGGATATCGATTTTGAGTTCTAAGAAAAGCTATCCATAAAAACGTATCTCATTTAAATAATCTCTTATCATCACTTTAAAAGCTACAAGAAAACAATAAATCTTCATTATGTGAGAAAACAATGGTTTAATAAAGGCCATTCGTAAGCAACGAAGCTCGCGCAAAGGCTACGCCACGAAATATTAAAAAGACAGTACAGGCAATGCAGGCACACTTCGACATTAATTTTCTCGTACAGGCAATGTCGGGCCAACTCAGACCGTATTCAGTACTGTAGCGTCTGTTACAATGAGTTCTTTTTATTTTTGTTTTGACAATTCACTCCTCTTCTGCGAATATTTGCCAGTTTCAAGTGTTCGATAGGGTTCAGAGAAATTGTTTCGGTTCGCATTAGAATGTGGGTGCATCGCATTCTAATACTTCTTGCATTTACGCTAAGCGTCTCTATTTCAACTTGGTCAAAAATGCTTTCATATGTCCAGCTGTCCTGCTATCCGTCTCATCTGCAGGTCGTATTTCTTAACAGATTCTCGTGAAACTATGTGCTGCTCATAAAATTTCACGAGAATCGTTCGGAATTTGTACGGATTTTTATGTTGATTCAGTTATTCGAAATTTTTCAAAATTGCGGAAATATAGGGAAAAATCATACTTCTGTCATTTAGAAAAATGTTAAAAAATGATGACGATGATCACAGAGTCACTAGTTTTAGAACTTTTATTGAAAATTAAAGTTTTGTAATGGCTCTGTGAGCTCCTTTTGAACGCTACGCGCCAGCGCAAACAGATGTCTAGAAATTCAATTGACCATTTGAGAAGAGGGGCAGAGTTGACCTTCTGTTGAAATACACAAACTTTTTGTTCTATGGCTTCGCTTTGTAGCTCTGTAAAACGTAAAACACATCGAACTGACTTCAGTTTAAATAAAAGTCTATTGCTTTCTCGATCGTCGTGCGGTAATACAGTTTGAACTTTGTTTATTTTCCACACCCAGCCAGGAACTCTCATCGGAGGGTATACATTTTGTTTTAAGTTTACACTTTTAGTCTACCTTGGTCAACAGAGGTATGATTATGAATGAAAAGTTCAGTAGAGAATCATGGAAAAATCTTTCGTAAGTGTTCAATTTTGAGGCCGCACAACAATGGAAAATCTATTGTGTCTCAAGTCTGGCTTGACGGGTTAAATTACAAATTATATGTTACCTCCTTGTTTAGACTGCTATGATCTTAACTTAAGCAAGAACAAACTTATGGAGCTATGTGTGTGATTTGTTTGAAAAGCTTTATAAGTAAAGCTGATGAGAAAATGATGTCCGTCCGTTCGTCCTTTTCAGTCAACTATTTTGACCTTGACAACAAGCTTAAGGAGGTATAAATGTATCTGACTTGTCAGTTTAGCTTCAATCATTAAAATTAACACTTTATTTAATAGCAGATGGCAATTTCATCCCAATTAACTATAAATGTAAATAAAAATATAAGTCTTCTTTGAATACCCGTGTTCACTTTTGATTTGCAAATACAAAATTCCCCTCTTTTAAGTTGAAGGTAAAATGTATCAGCGTTGTGATTTGGTAACAAAAAGGGGACCACGAAAATCGGAAAACAAAATAGACAAAGCCGAGAGTAAATTGAAATGTTGGAGATCAAAAAAGGATGTGTAAATGGGAAAATGGTTGCTTTAACAGGCAAAGTGCGAAGCTTTATAAATACAGGGTGTCATGTAATGGATTCTCCACACGCACCGACCCAGTCTGCATGAGCGTACGGAGAGGCGCGGCCGCCTACGGCCTTCTGGCCAAATCTCAACGTGTGTAGGGAGAGGCGTGGCCTCTTCAGTCCTGAAGATGCCGCGCCCTGCACATGATGGTATGTGGCCGGAAGGCTACGAGAGGCCGCGCCTCTCCGTACTGCAAGCCTGGCCTGTGGGTGCATGTGGAAAATCTATAAGAGGAACGCTTCCTTATGAGTCTCGCGCGGGTGAGTAAAGCTAGGGTTTCCTAGGATGACGGTGCCGTCATATTACGGCCGTAATTTAGCGGCGTAGAACGTTGTCTATGTAAATAATACGGTGCTGTTTCTGACGTTACGCTGTCGCTGTATTGCTTACATAGACAACATTCGACATCGCTATATTACGGCTATAATATGACGGCACCGCTAACCTAGGAAACCCTAGCTTAACCGCTGCAGCCGATCAGATGATTTGTTTTCGATTTCGAACGTGTTGTTAGAAAAACAATAAAAACAATAATTTTTATAAAAGTCGTTGCAATAGGTAAGTTTATTTCACACAAAAAAGGGGTAGATATTAAAAATAAATTAAGAAAAAATCAAACTTTTTTATTAATCATTATCTTATACAGATTTAGTAACTCTACCACCTGCCGTTTCTCGGAAGCGTTCCCCTTACACCCTGTATAATCTAAATCAGTTTTTTACACGACTGCCAAAAAACATAAGAGTGTAATTTATTTATTATTATAAAAACTTGTTTGATTTAACAAGGGCTACGCCTAAAATAATATCATAGATTTTACTTTCCAATTCTAATTAGATCGTAGAAACAGGCCTGAATAATATTTCATGAATATAGGTCTTGAAAATATAATGAGTTTAGCCTGCGATCAGATACCAACCTGAGTTTAGCACGAAAAATCCTACATAGCAACGTTCTTAACTTTTACTTGCTTTTCTTTATGTATATGGCTAGTTCCAGAAAATATCAGGGTCCATGACAAATAAAAAGATAGGCAAATAACTCTCCATATTCTAATAATGTGGGATTTACACGGGTTGATTTTCTGGTCGTTTTCAGGCGACTAGCTATTTTTTCGACAATCGCTTGTAAAATCAATCAAATCATTTTCATTAAAATTGCGGTAGCGTTTCGAACTTTCGATCTTACAAGCGAATATCGATAAAAAGTCGAATACGACTGAAATCGACATGAACACTTTAAAATTATATCTTGAAAATCGGCAAGAATTTAAAATAACTGTAATTACATAGTACATTTTAGTGTAATGCAACTGAATTTGCTTGATTTTAATTAAAGCTTCTTAGTAGCTTTTTAGCTTTCACACCATTGTTATTAAAATCTTTTATGTTTTAAGCTTGAATTATTGGGTTGGGACGTTTCAATCTTGGATGTTTGTTTCAGTTAAAATTTAAAACATTTCTGCAATTTCTGCTGAGGATTAGCTTGATATTATGGATACCAAAGTCTTGAATTACATTTTGTTCTATGAATGATTAAGTCCTTAAATAAAACACGTCTTTTTTGTCGAGTAGAAATGTAGACATTATACTGATATACATAAGTAATTTAAGAAACTGCACATCTTAATTAATTTAGCGAATATAATAAGAAAATCGAAAACTACATATATTACTCATAAACAATCATGGTAATCAATCATATACATAACTTTACTCTCCATAAAGCAAACTCTAATAATGTGGAATTTACACGGGTTGATTATCCGGTCGTTTTCAGTCGATTAGCGACTGTCGATAAAAAAGCTCTAGTCGACTGAAATCGATTGAAAAATCCAAGTTCTGATTGTTGGGCGTCGATGACCTCCTGATAGACTCAAGGAGCAAAAACTAAAGAAAATGATTTGACCAATATGTTGGATTTCCGTCGACACACCTACTTATGACCCTCATCATAAGGTCACAGACGCAAAAAGGATTTTATTTGAAGACATATTCAATATAATGGAAAGTCAAATTTATTACGTCATCGTAAAGCATTCACGCAACATCTCTGAATCAACTTTACTTTTAACGCGAATACTATTAGCAAAGTTCTATTTACGCTACGGAGGAAAGTAATTAAGAAATGGTTTGGTTTTAATCTGTTACAACTTTTGTAGGACTAGTTGGGTCAGCTCAGAGAATCGCAGTTTCCTTGTTTTATTTATTAACATTATAAAATAACAAATACATATTATATCTAAATATCTCGGCAATGAGGATCAGTAACAGGTTTGAATCCTATAGTTTTATTGATATAATATAAAATCATATTAATAGCTATGAAACTTAGTAAAAGATTTTTTGAAATCCGTTTAGAAATGGTTGGGTTATTAAGGGTTTGAAGGAAATGCCAAACTCAATGCAATATGTGCTTATCACGTACGACATAAGGTTCGCGTACGTCGCGATGACGTCATAAGGACCCCCCAAAATAACAGTGTTTTAGCATGTTTTAGCTCGTGAAACTTCTCAGGTTTAAGAGATACCGTAAAAATTTCTTCAAAGTTAATCATGTGGTGGCATAAGCTTTCTGATAAACACAAATCGTTACTGGTCCTCATAAGGATTTAAGTATGCAATTGCCGTTTAGTTTAGATAATATTAAAGAATAAAAAATTTCCATACTTCCTAACATTGTTTTAATTAATTTAACAAACAAGTACGCTAGTGTTTTAAAACTTTTATGCACAAATGTTTAAACACTCAGCTAAGATGCCACATGTATTAAGTGAAAAAAATCGGCTAAGTTAGGTACATATAACGGATTAAGTTAAGAAATATGGAGTCACTTTTAAGATATTTTTTTAACGTTTAGGAAAGAAAATCAGAAATATTTTTATTGCTGGTAGTGGGCCGTCATGATCAAGTAACTGAAGTATCTTTAATATCATAGAAGATTTCATACTTTAACCTCTATTATTAACAAATAAATTATCTTTATCTCTTTATCTTTAATGTTTGATACATATTAATTTTTAATCAAAATCAATAGTATAATGCGTGAGAAAATCAACTGTAATATTAAAACTTTTCTCTTGCGTTTTTTTCTCGTAACATAGTTACTTGAAGTTAGCACGCATCAGCTCCCGCCGAAAACGCTCTATACAAATATGTGACGTCACTTATCACGTTTCAGGGGTGTTTCAGGTGAGTTTAATATGGAGTTAGCCAAGAATCTTCAATTAACTCCTTAAATTTTGCGTTTTAGTACATATGTGTCATACAAAATATTATTTCTTATTGGATATTCTAACTGACGTTAAGTGCATTATATCCGAAAATGAAAAAAAAAACATTATTTTCCCCTGATTTCATCGTGTGATAAAATTAAAATAATTCTTTTTTTTTTATTTTTCTTTCGGTTCCATCATGTTTTTACAAGTGTCCGCAGCGATCAAGCTCAATTTTATGAAAATCGGTGACTTATGCATATTACGGCCTAAAGCTCGTATTATAGAATTAAACCAGGCACGTATCCAAGGGGGGGGATAGTTGGGATTTATCCCCCCCCGAAATCTAGAACACAGTACAGGACTAAATTCAAATTTAGCGGGCGAGGCACTCTTCGGTTTGCGGGATGCAGTTATCCCCCTCCGAATTAAAAGTCTGGATACGTGCCTGAATTAAACTCAAACTCAAATATCTGCTTGAGAACAGTTAGAAAGGGATGGGGCTATTCATCGCATCTCGCGCTATCCATTTCTAACTGTACTCAAGCAAGATTTGAGTTTGAGATTGATCCTATAATACGAGCCTTGTCATAGAGTGGGACGGACATCGTTCGATTATCGAGCTACTTTTTTTGTAATAGGCTCTTTGACTCTGGAATCCTCATACAAGTCGATAAAGGGCGTGCATTGGTCGCGCTCCAATGACTCTTGTTATTATCTTCGAGAGGGTCCGACCCGTATAATTTCGTTAAGCCAATTGGTTCAGTTCCCAGATGTTAAGCTGCGTTTTGACGCAGAGACGGCTTTGCATTGACTCGTTTATAAAGGCTTGTACGTGTCAATTATAAAAGGTGATTGGTATCGAATGTATGTCCCCGAATATGGCGGGTATAGGGTACCATGCATACAACCCTGGAAAAATATTAAAAAGCCTGAAAACCACGACTTGACTGTAATAACCGATGGCGTAGCTTCTATAACATTCACAAGTGCTTGTAAAAGCAAAAGTGCTTCAAAAGTGGACGGACTACCTGGTGGCGGCACGCTTCCAATTATGTTACATTTGAGCATGTTCTACAATTATTTTCTCAAGATTAAAAATTGGCAGTCAACTAGATTTTATACAAAAAAGACCTGAGAAAGTGGTCAGACCACTACTGTCGTGGAACACGGCCAGTCAGCACACCACAAAAGTTCTTGCCATCGTTATGGCTCTCCTAAGGAAATATTTTTTAAGAACTGCTGATCCAAAATTTTGTTTTGACTTCAAGTATACGTGTACCAAACAGCTTTGCTGTACATGGATTTGCGGTTTTTTTCGTACAAGTAGCACTATAAACGAGCACACGATTCGGCACATAAACTTGAGGGGTGGGGTGAGGTAATTGATTCTGGGGCGGGGCGGAGAGTGTGCTTTCTGTACGGTAGTACTAATATCTATTCTGTGCTTTAGGTTTCGTTTTAGGCAAAAACTTACTTATTATTATGATAACAAAACTTTAATTTTGGCACCTGTTTATTGTTATGTTATAGATAGTACACTTACTGAATCCGTCTCTGTGTTCAGTGTTACCAATCGTCACCAGATGCCTAATGCCACTGAGGGCTTATTGCGGACGACGCTTTACAAATAAGTGTGTTTACGTAATTGACCCCTTTCAAATGCTTGTTACCTAAATTCCATTTGCAATATCCGTCCTTTTACGCCAGGTTGCCTGTTGTTCAATTAATGAATTGAATAATTTGTTGATTTAAGGGAGGATAAGGTAAGGGGTACACACATCCTTGATTCTATCATTTATCGAATACACACTGTAATCTTATTAATTTATTTTTAAAATAATCTAATGCAGCAATTCATAAACATTACAGTACTTCAAGTTAAAGAATGGGCATCAGAAAACCTCGGAAACAATCGTCTACTTATTATATATCATAACACAATTAACAAAAAGTAGTTTGGCCCTATTAATTATCTTGACGTACTGTACAATAATTGTATCAATGGCTTTACGCTTATAAACCGACGAGGTTTGTCTAAAGCTAGGGTTTCCTAGGATAGCAGTGCCGTCGGGTTCGTGCGGATTACGCCCCCGGTGTCTTTTGCCCCCGTGGTGTTTGCCCCCGAATTTTTACTAAGTATCTATTAACTTATTTCTTAGTTAAAAATCGGGGGCAAACATCACGGGGGCAAAAGACACCGGGGCCGGGGGCGTAATCCACGAACCCGTCCCGTCATATTACGGCCATAATATAGTGGCGTTAAATGTTGTCTATGTAAACAATATAGAGAACGGTGCTGGACACCGTAACGTCAAAAACCGCACCGTATTGTTTACATAGACAACGTTCTACGCCGCTAAATTACGACCGTAATATGACCGCACCGTCATCCCAGGCATTTATTGGTTGCAGCCATTGGGGAATGGGAAGACAATAACGCATCAGAAGATATTTTAATCAGAAAAAACTTACAGAAAGTATTACAAGTGATTAGCCTATTTATTAATTTCCCGGTTGATAAAAGAGTTAATGGTTTTTCATAGCGGAAACAAAATATCAAAAGTAAATTGCAGAGAAGCTCACTTCCAACTGTTACTGTTATTAAAAACTTGCTGTAACTGCTTCCTTACCATTACCACAGAATATTATAATAGTACTAACCAGCGAACTAAAATCTATGGAAGTGTAATTGCAAACAAATATTGCTTAAAAAATGGCACCACGGGGCCGAAAAAGTACAACCCGCTCAGCTTTAGTCGGGCCAGCCACGCGTTTGGTGACTCACGTTAGTGTTCTTTTCAATAACTGCAGTTTGTATTGTAACTAGATAAAAGATAGAAAGCGAGAGTTTATTAGAAATGACGTCCTTTATAGTCAAATGGTATAAAAGAGGCAAATAAAAAGATGCAGAAATAACGTATCTTATTTTTTTGTTTAAGTATAGAAAATATCTATGAGTATACAAATTATGGTAGCTAATAAGCAACCAGTGTTCACACGCTTTGTGCTGAACAATTAAATACCAGCATTTTTAGGTCTATCCACTTAGTTGTACTTTTCGTGTGGTGCCATTTTTTGAGCGGAATGCTTATTCCATAGATTTTATTTCGCTGGTACTAACCATTACCTTAAGTGGTATATTTGATGTTGATATACCTTATCCATTCTCGCGTATTTGTCTTTAGTTCCATACAACACAAGCGAACATAGACGTCATTGTTTGAGGACAAACAATCTCGTTTGTATAGTCATTTCTTGGGTATAGACGCTTCAGTACTGACCGAACTAAAACAATAGGCTGGAATATACAAGGAAGCTATTCTGTGTCAAAGATCTATACCTACTGACGTTTCTGGATTCATAAGCTCTTTCAGAGCTAGACCACAGCTCGATTAGAATAGCAACCTCTATTAATTAATTTCACAAAAGGTTGTTATATTCAAATTGAAAATAATTTAATCAATCTAGACTCAAGCACTTTTGAATATCAAAGAAACTACGCCATCAGTTAGCAAGCCCATAGCAAGAGAGTAAGGAACAGAACACTCAAAGTAAAAAAAAGCTTTAAAAAAAAAAAGCAAAACCTCCTTCAAAAACCTTAAAAAACAGCTCTATAAAAAGCAAGAAATAATGTTCAAATCGATTAATTAAAACCTTAGAGAAAGACGGGCTTCTGTTCCATAGCAAGCCGCGCGTTGCTCTAAGATTAAAACACGTCTATCGAAGTCGGGTGGAGCTGGAAGTATTTTTTTTACTTATTGTATTGTTTATATTATAAAATCCCCACCCGACTTCAATATACATGTTTTAATTAATCGATTTGAACATTATTTCTTTCTTTTTATAGAGCTGTTTTTTTAAGTTTTTGAAGGAGGTTTTGCTTCTTTTATAAAGCTTTTTTATTTTAAACTTTTTTTGGTAGGTATGTAAACGATGTTTTTATAAAATAAAACGTTTATGTTATTCACATTTTTCAACGGTATACCCCTAGTAACCCAATTTACACAGGAGTTCCGTTGGGCCTTCGCAGTTCAAGTCTAGTCCAGAACGTCTTTGACAATAGATAGGTACTCAACTTGTTTTTGATTGCCATAAACCTACCGATTATTTATTTATTTATTTTATTTTATTGGTTCAGGGACAACAACAGCCAAGAACTTAACTACTAGTATACAAAACAGTATATAAATAATTACAAAGACCAATGCTTATTAGGCCAAAAACGTTATCCACAATTTCACAAATAGTAGGAAAAAGACACAACAACTAAAACAAAAGACAGTACAGCTGTAGGAGGTATTTGCTTATGACATAAAAGTAAGTAGGTATTCATCACCATACTATGCGATATTAAAATAGATAAAACTAAAACGAATTAAAATTAGAATAAAATAAAATATATATAATTATATATATAATGTTGTACCTAACCTATGTGGTTTACCAATGAAAAATATATATAAGGTAGACACTAAAAACATATAAATAGTATAAAATTATGTGTATATATTATATAAATTATGTGTAATTAAAAATAGAATAATATAAAACAAAATTAAGTATCACTGTCACAACAGTCACTGAGACTATATTCCATTACTTTTTTTACTTTATTTAAGAAAGATTTCTTGCTTTCAATAAAAGGGTCTAAACTAGAGAAAATCTTATTGTAAGTCTCGAACATTCTAGTCAACACTGCATTGTGACCATATCTAGTCTCATGAGATGGGACAGCAAATAATGAGGTGTGTCGGGTACGGCGCCCTGGCACGCACATAAATCATAAATCATAAATCATAAAAATGACACTCTTTCAACTAGCTCAGGACAATCAAGTCGACCACGAACCACATCAAACAACAGACCCATGTCAGTAACAACGCGACGCTCTTCCAAAGTCAGCAGACCAAACTCCTTACAGTTAGCTTTATAATTAATATATTCGGATTTTTTTCTTTTAGCTCTAAAGTTGAGGTGATAAACGAACTTCTTTTGAATACTTTCAATACGATTTTTGTATAATGCATAAAACGGAGACCAGACTGGGCATGCGTATTCTAACACACTACGCACGTATGCGTAGTAGACAACCTTCAGACTTAAGAAATCAGAGAATGGTTTACACGTACGCATCACGAAGCCAAAATTACGATATGACTTCCTAACCACAGTATCGACATGATCCGAAAACGTCATCTTACAGTCGAGCCAGTCACGGACAAGTTCAACCCTGCCTATCGCAATGTTATTGAAGTTATAGGTAAATAATATGGGATTTCTTTTTCTCGTAAAACTAATACAATGACATTTAGGAATACTGACTGTTATATTACTGACTTTTTGTCGTCAGCATATAAAAGATGTTTTGAATGGCTGAAAGATGTATATATGTCGTACAGATAAGCATTATAGAGCAGGGGACCGAGACGGGAACCTTGCGGAACCCCAGAGGGTACTCCGATGTAATCTGATCTATAACCGCCGACTACAACCGCCTGCGATCGATTCGATAGGTATGACGTAATCCACCGTAACAAATCACCATGTATACCCAAAGATTCCAATTTTTGGAGCAGGATGACATGATCCACACGATCGAAAGCTTTTTCAAAATCTGTGTAGATCACGTCAACCTGTCCACCTTCCTCCATTTGCTCTAAGACATAGTTAGTAAATAGGACCAGATTGGATACAGTAGAGCGCCCCTTTAAGAAACCATGTTGCGATGTCGGGACACCGCGTGAAATAACAGGGTAAATGAGGTCATAGACAATAATCTCCAATACTTTGGCTACAATATTAAGAATTGAGATAGGCCATGTATAACCATGATAACCATGTAAGTTCGGAGAACGACAGGATTTTCAAGATTACTTGAATACTACTGAACCGATTTCAAAAAAAGGGGACCAACTTGGGAAAAAACCTGATCTAATGGCATTTGAATCATTTCAATCGGTTCAGCCGTCTTTAATCGTTGTACATACATATAAAAAAAATATACGCGACGAACAGATAACCTCCTCCTTTTCAAATTTCTGAAGTCGTTTAAAAACTACTTTATAAGTAACACGTTAAAAATTAAAGCTTGTTTGAAATCAGCAGATTAGCGCAGTGCAGCTTCAAGGCTCGAAATCACTCGAATAAGAGGTTTAATAACGCCCGCTTGGGGCGTCCCGGCAGACTGCTAGCTGGCTCAGCTATTAATTGAAAAATCACATAAATACAACTGCTAAGACGGGAAATTAGCGGAACATTCTAACACCAATTAGCGAATAAACGGAGAAATTGTTTTCGGTGTGAAATTTTGTTTCGCGTAAAAAAATTTAGAATAATAAAGTAGCCTTTATTCTTCTCCAAAGTCCAATTTTATTTATCTCTATATTATTATCTAAAATTATTAAGACTAAATTCAGCGTGAACCTTAACAAACGTACGCAGACAGAGTTATTACGACTAGCTTTGGAGTGGGAGATAATGAGATATTGCTACTCCCCACAGGGATAATCTTATAGAGTTATATATTTTTATTGACACTTTTTATTTTAACTAAAATAATGTGAATCGATTGATCGTTTTCGATTTGATGTTTAACACAATTTATTAATGAAACCGAGAAAATAATACAAGATTCATGGCAAGGATTACGTTTTGATTTTCCTTGTTTGCTTTAGTTTTTTTTTAAATATTTGGATATCAGTTTATTTTTGTGGAATGAGTTGCGAATGTTGCGATGTGGTTGCAACTCGCATTATGCAAATGAATGTAAATTATTTTTATTCCAATAACAACTTTTCTGGTTTTCAATCATAAAAAATATCTTTTTATCCAGATTTTGATTAAGAACTTTCAGAACGGCAATAACAACCTTTGCTGTATGCTTATGCACTCGAGTCGAATCGCGCAAATTTTCATCGATAAAACCAAAACTTAAATCGTTAATATTTCAGTTTAGCTTACAAAAAAACTAGCTTAAGTCTTGTTAAAATTGTTTTAAAGCTATTAGGGAGCCTAAGTCGCCAATCTTGGAAAACTAAATGAGAATTCTGAAGCTGAACCAAAGTTTTTTTTAGGTAAATATAACTTATATGACAACGTAACGGAAAAAATTAGCGCGATAGTGCATGTTCTCCGATCCACCGGTGGAGCCTCATCGGTGGATCGTAGAGGAATGAGGGTGGAGGGCGTAGCTACATGCGTATCAATGCAGTGCTACGCCGTAGCTTGTGGTTTCACGTACGTTCTACGAATCTTGTTGCACTGATATTATTTACCGTAGCGAAGATAGCACATTGGCTTGTATTTTGGAAAAGAGGTACTTAATAAATAAAAGTTTGCCTTGGGTAAATAATTGGTCAATATTAAATTTAACCTTGACTCTATACTTGGTATAGAACAGCTTTATTCTAACAAATGTCAAATTGACTCTTGAATAAATTTTAATTTCAACATGAGTTTAAAAAAAACTGACGACAATTTGTTTGTGTAAGACAGATTAGCATTTTTTCCATTCCTAATGGATATGGTTTTGATGGCGAAGAAAGATGAATAAAACGGGATACGTGGTCATAGCATCAACAAATGCCGTTCGCTCTGTTTAATGATATTCTAAGGCAGTGCCTGGCCTACCTCCCCCCTCCCCCACTTTCTTCCGGTGCGGTGATGCCGGTAGCTACGTTATAGATAGGGCCAATTGTTTCTGTTTGGTTGGAATTTGGCACATAGATAGAAGATAGCCTAGATAAAAACATATAATACTTTTTATCTCGACATTCCCACGGGAACGGAAACCACGCGGGTGAAACCGCGGGCGGCTGCTAGTCATTTATAGCCAACCCGCATTCGTGAGATAAAACAACTGTACACATTCAGATTTCACACAATTTTAATGAGAATATTTATCGCTAGTAATACTTTCTCGAAAACTTCCATTCCAGATTAATACTTGGAGTTTTAATTAAAGAACCCCAGGATGATTGGAATCTGTCTAAACCAAATGAGACGTCAAATACTCTCCCGGTGAAAGGTAAATTAACTCTTGATTAGCAATTTCAGAGATAGGAGAGGAGAATTTATTTATAAATTAACAGTAATTAAAAGTTGATGTTAAGATTACATTACACTGTTTACCCGAATTCGGATGTATGCGGGATTCGGGAAACTCTCTCTCTCTCGCTTTCTTTTCTCTTTCCTATGCAGTTATTATTCCCAAGTGTTTCTTCGCCCCTTTCCCCATATCTAGCTACGTTGTCGACTCGAGAGATATTTTGTGACATGAGACCTTTTGCACCAAGTCCAGCTATCTTGTGTTTGATCTGCATTTTCTTCTGGAATCGGAAAAGTTGGGCTTCTTGCTTGTTACAAGAAGAACCGAATCGGGGTATGCCAAAGTAAATGAACCGTCATGTACTCGAATCTGTTTAATCCGATTCGGGCTTGCGACTTAGTGTAATCGTGCCGTAATTCTAGCTAAATTTGTTTTTCGCCAAACTAAGTGTTATTTTTATTTTCCTATTATAACTTATTCCTTGGTGGCTGTGATGATATTAATCTATATTATAATAATATAATAAAAGGTCATTATTTTGTAATAAGTGAGTACTTTTTATGTATAATATTTAAAATAATGTTTAAAAACATATACGAATGCGGGAATCGTAGGGCCGATCCTTGTGGAGATTCTTGGAGGAGGCCTGTAATAACCAGCAGTAGGTGTCGTGCGGCTGATATGATGATGAGGAATAAAATATATACATAATTATATTACGTAAATTATTTTAGTTTCGTTCATACAGAAAAACAAAACACGCGCAACATAACGAAAAATTATACTACTCTTGTATTATAACAGCAGGATTGTATCAAACTTTTTGTTGGCACACGATTTAAATCTCCTAACGGCATTATTTATGGTGTTCTTCTTGCTAGTTTTAAACTAAACCTCGTTTAAGTAATAGCCGGACAATTTGTTAAAGTGTCACTTGATAGTTGTAAGGCCGACATTTTCCGGTCAGTCGGTCAGCTTTTGTGGCGATTTTGGTAATTAATTAGTTTAAGCGAAGTTTTTGCTACGGCGTCCTTGCATAGGAAATGTGTCACCGTTAACAGTTTTTGCCCTTAAATATTTTGAATGAATGACAAGGACGACTATTAAATTAACGTGCAAGAAAATTTGGTTTAGATTTTCAGATTTAATGAAATTGTAATAGAAAGTACGGCTTTAACTACCTATAAAAATTAAGTGTTATAAATACCTGAGATTCCTGCTGTCACACTCACTGCTGCAGTGACCTGCAATCCAAAAGTTCATGCTTATGAAAGGTTTTTTTTTCACTTTGAACACACCGCCCACATTATATAGTTTTAACTCTAATGATACACCAAAATAAATATAACTTAATAATGATTGATTTTATCATTATTATTATTATTTGAGTGTTAGGGCACAGAATACATAATAGTACAAGTGTTAGGGGCTATGCAGCTCAAGATGAAGCTGTAGTTATGTCAGTCACACCTAAAAGATCTATTGTAACTCGCCACCTAATTATAGTAACTCTTTAAGCCCAGCGGCTTCCAAGAAGTATCTTCCTGGTTTTACGAGTTTTTATATCCTGGAGATACTACGCCTGTGGATTAGAGGTCCACAATCACATAAGAGATGCTTGGGCGTTTCCTGCTTCTCATTACAATATCTGCAGACGTCAGTATCACTCAATTTCATATGAAATAGGTGTCTGGTTAATTTGCAGTGTCCAGTTAAGGTTCTAATAGTCGCGCTAACGTTTGATCTACTGAGCTGTATAAGCTCATTCGTCCGTTTTTGCGAGTAGCCTTCTACCAAGAATTTGGCTTGTCTCAATCCTGGCTGTTTAGCCAGAATTTTCTCGACTCGTCCAAGAGATTGTCTTTAAGGAGTTGCATAGCCTGGTTTTTTGAGATGCCGCAGAAAGGTTCTGGGCCGATCTGTTCGCCTCGCACCCCAGTACTAGCAAGCTCGTCGGCTGATGAATAAATGATTCATTTGCACAAATGTTAAATTTTAACACCGAAATTAATAAAATTCAATACCGAACACCTAACTAGCTAAAGCTACCATTACCGATATGCTTCTTACTACACTCGTAGAACGAAATTACAAAACATATTACGTTTCGATATACCTATACCGAATACTTCTTATTCTTAAATCCATTAAAATCTTGATTTATTATTATAATTAACTATATAATACTTATTATTAGAAACATATTTTCTTAAAATCTATTTCTCTATCAAACGTCTTAAGATTATAATATCTGATAGGTAATTGAAATCACCCTTAAATTTATCAACAATGTTTCTCTTTTAATTTGGCACATGTAGGTGCTCTCGTCAGTATAAGACAGATTATAACTACTTATAATTTAAACACCCGATATTATTTAATTCTACGAATATTCAATAATATGAAAGTGACTGCGATTGATTCAATTTCAAAAGTTTCCAAACAAAAATTGATTTTCAAATATTTGAATACCTACTAATATTAAATGGGTTATTCCTTATTGCTGCTATGGTCAACCAGCATTCCAGTAAATCAGCGATTATGGGACATTCTGTTTGAGGGTATAAATCATGGCGATATGACAACCATTTAAATATGGCGTCTATGTTTGCACGATGACCACGATCTAGCGAACTGAGTCTTGGAATTTTTCCAACATGAGATTATGAGTTACACATACATAATATAGATGTTTGAATAATAACAATGGATAGATATGGAAATGTCCTTAAAAATTATAAAAAAGTTCAAAAGACAGTCTTTTGCTGAATGAATTGTAGGTTATATAATCATCCTTAAAATAAAATCCGTGGTTTCGTAAATTATTTTGGTTTCCCTCAAGATGGCCTGTATCAGAGGCTTAACATTCCGTCACCCACCAGATCTTCCATGTAACCAATGCGAGAACAAGTTAAATTAGTACGAAAACGTGTCCCGGTTTTATTATCCACTCCGAGGAGTTTGTTTACGGAGGTCGTAACAAATCGTAATTGTTGCTTACCTAATTTCTGAGACAATGCTGTGTAAAACTGTTTTACGGCTCGCGGTGTGGTAAAAGAAGTATTGAACTAATTTAAGGGTTGTTTGGGTGCAGCGGTAGTCTGGCTTCTGCGGCAAGGGCGTCTCTAAATAAAGTCACATTAAGGTTCCACTGGAATATTTGTCTCTGTCTTTTTCTTCACATGTAAAGAGTAAGGAAAATAACCTCACTTCTGTACTTTTTCGATGTTTTTCGTTGTTTTTCATCATTATCATAATCACAATAATATTTTTTATATAAAACTAATTGAAGCAACTGTTAAAGCGGGTTTTGATCTAGAATTGAATACACTTTCGCTATTATTTACGCCAAAAATATGAACCTACGCAAGCGCTTTTGATGATATTCTTATTTTTTTACAATCATCTGTCCCTACAGATTTATTGATTTAAATTTCCATGGTTACTGACGTTATTAGAACGAACTATATCGCGATTTACACCATGTACCTGTTGCACCGATTTGTGAAATATCGGAGTCTCAAAAATAAACAGGTACATGGTGTAAGTCCCGATATAGTTCATCTGTAGGGTTTATGCGCAATTTAATATTTGTAGCAACTAAAAAATCTTTTTAGCTTGTCGTTGGATTCTTTGTGGCTTTTTCTATATAAAAATGACCCCCCCCAGCCATGTTTTCTATTATGGACCCTAAATAGCAAATCTTTGCTATCGAATAATGTATGAGTTTGAAGTTTTAAAAACGGAGAACTATATCAGTTCCATACATCTTTCGGTAGCGGAGGTACTAATTATCCATTGGCTACCTAGGGAAGATAATTATATTCACTTCTCAAGCTTACGCGTTCACTAGACATGAAATAAAACAATTTTTAACGGATACTAGCGCGGTTTTATTGAAAGTACTTAGTTGGTATTTGGTTTGATTTTTGGTTTTCCCTTACGTTTCGGCACCTTTGCAGCTGCCGTGGTCACGGGGGACTGAAGCTACTCGTAAGCCTACTCTCAAGCGATGAATTTTTTAAGACGTTCAGATTTTTTTTTTATCTTTTTAATTGGTTTAAGTTAATTTTGTGATTTAATTAATGCTAAAGAGAGAGAATCTACTGAAAATACCAACTAATTACCAAAGTACTTTCAATAAAACCGCGCTAGTATCCGTTAAAAATTGTTTTATTTCAAGATAATTATACCTATATTTTGTTCTATTCGTTATTTAATTACAAGTACTGCTCAGTTTGTGAGTTTTCCAGATGTTGTTAGTTTAGTCAAAAATAAGCCTTCGTTTACCTAACAAAGAATGTCACTAGATTTAACTCGGTCATCAGTGGAACCTCGCAATCAAATGGGTATTATCTTAACGCTAATGGAATAATGATATTAATGGGAGGAGATTAAATATTCTAAGGGAACTGCCGTCAAAGATATTTTGGCAAGAAGCTAAGTTTTTTATGTCCGTTCACAAATCGGTTGGCTTCCGAATCGGTTCTTTGATGTGATTGCAGGAAGAATAAAAGAAAGCCTAGATACGATGACCATGGAAGCGTCAATCAATACCGTTATGATAGGAGAACAGATTTAATGAACTCTACTTCCACTTCACTTGAATAAATTTTACGATTTTATTAAAAAATCTATAAGGTAGGTTTTAACGTATTAATTCCGTTATTATTCCGTTTATTAATGTTCTTTGTAAAAAATAAGGAAGAACAACAACTCCAAAATTAACTTATTGACATACAATACATGAAATCGTCCTAGAATGGCTTGAGATATCTTGAGATATACCGGGTATCCCAAAACTTTGCCACACGGAGGGAAAGTACCTTAAATAATGAAGATAGGAAAATTTACTGAAAAAAGACTTCATTTTATTTTAAAAATTAATGCGAACTGTATTCAAAGATTTTCGAAGAATCGCATGCCTTAACCAGGAATCGAACCTACCAAATTAGAAAAAAAACCATCTTTTATTTTTACGATACCGATCGAAAGGGTTACTCGTTAGGATTATTTTCGTTAAGTAATACAGCATCTTAAACAAAAGGAAGACCATGAAATTTTACATTTAAATTTTAATGATTACGTATTGTATTACTTTGTATAGGAAATAATGCGATATTTAAAAAAATCTTTGAATACAGTTCGCATTAATTTTTAAAATAAAATGAAGTCTTCTTTCAGTAAAATTTCCTATCTTCAATATTTAAGATACTTTCCCTCCAAGTGGCAAAGTTTTGGGACTCCCGGTATAGTATATCTTCAAAATAAATAAATGTACTATGAGCAAAGTCGACTTTTCCGACTTTTACTCGAATAGGCGCCCACAAAGTTATATTGAATTTCAATGCAGGTGATTTTAAGCACCAGCAAATTCGTTTGAAAATCCATTATTATCAAGTTTTGTTTCATGGCGGGGTCGAATTTTAATAATTGTACTTTTAACAATTGTTAAGTACTTTACAGAGCTGGTTTTATTTGAATTAAAACACTATAGTCGCATTGTTTGAATAAAGCACTATACAAGCAGTGGTCAGCAATGACTGCACTGCTGGCTACGTTATGATGGCCTCGAGTTAAGCTTAACTATGCTCTCGGCCTTCTAACTTGGTCATCATTGCAGCTCTTGCTGTTCGCTCTATATTTTATAGTTATTCCAGCTTGTCCATCAAGGGCTGGAATGCTAACCACGCTGTGATGGCTTGGACCTGCGCTAAAGCTAGGGTTTCCTAGGATGACGGTGCCGTCATTATGACGGGCGTAATTTAGCGGCGTAGAACGTTGTCTATGTAAAATTTACTGCGCGGTTTCTGACGTTACGGTGTCGCCGCATTGTTTACATAGACAACATTCAACGCCGCTATATTACGGCCGTAATATGACGGCACCGCTATCCTAGGAAACCCTAGCTTAAGCTCAGCTTTCACTCATCGTTATCGCTGCCAGAAACGCAGTCATTACAGAGCGCGGGAGTATTGTGCTATTATTTAAAAGTTTCAAATATTCAGTTCAAAAAATTTGTTAAAGCGGAATATTGAAATGAACCACAAAAGACCGTAGATTTAAATTTAATTTAAATTGTTGATGCAGCTTGCTGACTCCTAATTTGTTAGCATATCATCAGGTAACCGATAAAATGGATTGTATTGAATGAACGCAACAATCAAGCAATGAAGATCTGAATACAAATTACATTTAGTGCATGTGAATTCCATGTTTGAAAAAGTAAATCAACACTGGGCCGCTCGGGTATTTATTCCGCATTGTCAGCAGCTAGGAAAGTATCCATAAGGCCTTCAATCATCTATCGAAGCATAAGGCCCAAAATCCTACTTTCTACCCATCCTACTATTACTATCCTTCTGCCTACTTCATGAAATTTGGCACAAAGTTTATTTATAGCCTGGATTAAAACATAACATACTTTTTATCCCGGTCAAGGGTTCCCTAGGGATTTTCCGGACATTCGGACGGGGACGAAGTCGCGGGCGGAAGCTAGAATGATAATAAAAGACCCAAAAGCTGATTTCATTCAAAGCTGCCCTTCAATAATGAGCACACAGAAAAGAGGCAGAAAATCACAGATTTTGCAGTCCCCGCAAGAATCGGAGCATTGAAAATGAATACCAAAATTTACGAAAAACCAAAATCAAATCGAATGCAAAATGCTATTATATTTTTAAAATTACCTAGGTAGTACCTATTTATTTTTACGATTGTGACGACACAGCCGAAATATTATTAATCGATTTTCAAAATTCCAATTAATGCACTTCTCGTCTACTTCTGCATCTTTTAACAGTATTACCATGACGATCGGTCAATAATCATAGAAGCTGCATTACTTTTTATGTACGGAAACACCCGTTTTTCTAGAATTCCAAATCTAAAGGGACCACCTACAGGGCCTACAGGTCACAATTATTAACCGTTTTTCAAAATTATTTCGCCATTTGGTAGCTAAACTAATACCCTAGGACCTTTTTTAATTTTTTCAGAAATATTTACAACTTAGTAAACAAACACCCCCCAAAAAATCCGGAATTTTTGGAATTTTGCAAAATTTCAAAAAAAATAGTAGTAGATTTTTAAAGTTTAAACGTTCACAACGTGTCTCGATTAATTCCTCAAGTTTTGGTACTATTTCCATCTCGATCCTTTCAAAATCCTGGGAGATATGGTCAAAAATACGTCTCACGCGATTTGCATCTGATAACCATTTTCAATGGTAAAATAATTGATAGCTGTTGGCAATTTATCTGCTTGACTTGATAGGTTACCTAACTGACATTTTATTGGACATTATCTACAAACTTTTTCTTTTCTCATTCATTCTTCTCATAAATAAAGCAAAAGCAAAGACAATGAGAACAGAAATATAAATTGTGACGCCTCAACTTGTAACTCGTTCGAAAACTGCAATAAATCTGTACGAAATTAATTTTCAACGGCAGAAGTCTCATCCGAGGAGGATTAATCGCTTTTCGAATGCCAATAGTTTGTGAGTTACTTTTTGAGTTATTGGTCTTCAGGGCTCGGGTAAGTAATAAACTCTGTCTTTGAACAGGTTGAGCAATCAGGTATTATATGATCAAAGGTTTACTTGGTACCATGGATTTAAAGAAGCGACGGATTGCTGTACCCAATCAAAGTTGCAGCCATAATGTTGAAATCAGATGGAATCGCAATATGAATATTTGGGATTCTCAAATACGTGTTTATCTTTCAAACATTGAGCTGTATTGGGCCAAGACTCACTTCGGGTCGCTGAGCCATCGGATTAAGTAAGTAAGTATGATATATCACTAATAAACACTGGTAAATAAGAGATACGCTTACTTTTAAATTATGCCTAGTACATGCCTTGAAGATTTTTGTACTCTGGGTTGACTAGCTAGAGAGACGTTTTTTCTTAGTTGAAATGTGTAAGACGCGTTTCCCAATTTATCATGTAGAAAGAAGACAATACCACAAGAATTATATCTGGTAAAGATCATCATTAAAATCTGACATGGTAGGTAGTTTTTATTCAAGTTGTATAGAAATGTTTTTATACACTGAAATACCACCTGCTGATTTACAACATTGTTCAATAAACTTTGCCGTCCTTCACTCATCTACAATATTGTGCCCAAAAAGAAATAAAGTGTAGTAAATAAATTACGAGACTAAAAGCCTTTTGTTTAGTCCCCTTTATTAGCATTATCTTTTAATAATGAGCCTCGTTATAAAAACCTATTCCCATAAGGGGCTCAATCACGTCGTTTATTTCAGGACACCGATGCGTGAAAGCTTAATAAAATTGGGTTTCAGAATGAGAGAATCCTGGAATCACGCTCGTTTTTTCAAATTTATCGATGCTTTTTATAAGCCCAATCTATGGGCAGTACGTGTACCTTTATCAAATGGAATAAAAAATTTGTTGCTTTTAAACAAATTGTTTTTTCTGGCACGTAAAAAAATTCAATATACGAAATATGTTGGGTCTTAAGGACACCGAAAAAGAATGAGATACCCAATTCATTTCCTATACATGAAATACTCGAGGAAAATATAATAATAGAAAATATATTCTGTCATTCCGTAATAGAATATAGACAGTTTACGTATTGTGTATCACCAGATACGGCGGATAAGGATCTGTATCTAAAGAAATTGGATTCGAACACAACGGAACGCCTCAGCCGGAGTCGTAAAGAGTCGTTCAGAATTGTCTGAAAGGGATATTGATGATAATTCCTTTTTGTATTCGATGGAAGGGAAAGGGATGGAGATATTGTTATCTATCCCTTTACGAGGACCTATGGATGCCTTTTCCCACTTAAATGGCATCTGCAGGTCAATTTTATTAACATCACTAACGCTATCCTCATCTTTGTGCGCGTTCTCGACTGATAGCAACAGATGCGTAAGGGAATTTCACATTGAACTTACCTTACGCAACTGAACTATCATGATTGATATTATTGATCGAATTATATCGATGGTTAAACATTTATGATGATGAAGCATATCACTGTGTATGTGCATACAACATAATTGCCGTGACGGATATGCTGCATCCGGTTTTACCCGAGTAAGACGCAGGTGTCCCGGGTTCGATTCCCAGAGGGGGTACAATTTGTACTCGGTTTAGTTGGTGGTATGTCTTATTCTAAGTCCGCCTGGCTTGCTACCACCATCTGACCTAAGTCTGACGCCATAACAATTGTTTCCGGCAGTTAGAGGTAAGATAGCCAGTTCATCAGCGATAAGGATTCCGGGAGTAGTGCGCTTCCACCTTCGGTCTTATCGTCACTTAACATCAGGTGAGATGAAGGCTGTCCGCTATCCCGTCCTGCATTAAAAAAACCCACGCTTTAACCTAATTTCTTCCACGGAAAAGCCCTACATCCTGCACTATACTATGATGGGCTGTTATGATGATATCGAGATGTACGACATCTAGAGTGGAGAGGAGTGGGCCCTTGTTAAAATTTATACAACACTTACCAGAGGTAGGACGCCCAAAATTTAATTTGTAGGAAGTTGCAATTAAAGTTAGAATACAAGAAGTTTACAAACTGAAAATTGTATCATCAAAATTACATAGGCGTTGCCATTCCATCGTTGATCAACAAAGACTTCTATGTTGTTGATCAATATTGAATTATGTATTCTGTGATATTGATAAGAATCGAGATTAGTTTGGTGTTGCTATTTTGATTTTACAGCGTTCAATTCAACCACTGTTCGCAAAATAGTGGATGTTAACTGAAATTGGATAATCTTGTCAGTCTCGATCGATTACTTCAAACAGGGTGTCGTTCTATGTATTATTGAATAGATGTGGTCACGCCTTTAGAATAGCATTTTGTTAAGAGAATAGCTTTGTAATATTTTTTATTCTGTGGTTTTATAGTACCTACCTAAAATAATAATACTCTGAAGAAATTTTAACATACATATTATGTTAAAATTTCTTCAGTGTTACAATTTTTTTATTAAATCCTAAAGGTAGGCGCGTACCCCATTATGTTAGAAGCTATTTATGCCATACTAAAACGTGACGATAATGCTAATTTCTACTTTAAATTCGTTTTCCTTGTAGACATCCAAAAAGGGAACGAAATTTAAATCAAAGGTCACAATGAAATACAGTTTACATTTCAAGGAAATAATTAAAACTTGACCTTAAGAGCTGTCAACCAGCAAGAGAAGATAGTTTTAAAAATTATAATGATTTTTAAATTTCAATAATAGCATAAGTTTGATTTTTTATAACAATAACGTATTTATAACAACTAAATAACATGAACAGTTATTACCATGTTATTATAAATTAACCAGGATAAACCATCAATTTAAACATAAAAATAAGAACTGATTAATTTAACTGTGTCGAATGTAGTAAAGATAATCTCCACACATCCCAATCAGCTTAATTAACTGACATTTTTATGGGACCACAGGACGTAAGATAAGTAGGTACCATTTAGGTAGTAGAACCAACATTTTTTCAACTCAAACATACATCAACCCTAAAACACACTGAAGAAGACATTTCAGATAATCCTGAAGCTGTTATCACTTCGCCTATCGCTCGGAAAAAAAATTCAAGAATCTTGACTTTGACGGAGGCATTGATGAGTCACCTTCCATAAAATACTCCGGGACACAGGATCGCATGGGGCTGATACAGGTAATTTATTTTCGGAAGAAAATTCGCATTAATGTCAGGGGCGGGCAATTTATCTTGGCGTAATTCGCGTAAAACGCTTATTGGCTGTCGTAGCCCACACGGAGATAACATGATTTATATCCTTCAACTAATTATTTTAGAGATACGGTATGTACCTTATTGATAACCTTTTGTGCCTTAATGGCAAGGCACTTGTCGAAGATTTGCTTGGTTGAAAACCTTTTATATTTCTGTATTTCCCTTTATACAGCGTGAAATTTTAATCATTTGGCTCCCTCAGTGGGGTGGTTCCACTCATGATCACAAGCAATTTTTACTATGGGTCCAACTCTGATATAGCAAAAAACAGGTTCCATACATTTAGATCGAGTAGGTATTGCGCTTTTGTTTGAACAGCTGATTTTTTTCGCGATGTCAGATTTTGCCATTTAGTAAAAGTTGCTTGCAATCATGAGTGGAACCACCTACTGCGGGAACCAAAATGATTAAAATATCAGAATGTATTTCTATTTAGAATATACAAAACAACGCGTGAATTAAGCCATGACAAAAGAGATAGTCGTTTATTCAATATACAGTGGTAAACAGGCGGGCAAATGACATGTCCTAATGGTGCCCTCGGTCGCTCGCACCTCACAATTATGCACTCATGGAACCGCAATGCAGTTTGTGTCGCGTTGTCGTTTTATCTCTATGAGCTCTCGTAGTTACTTTATATACGAGTAAAGGGGATGAAAGAATCTGAATAAATAATAAGCCACGCTTACACTGCTTAGTAGTAAATCTTATTCAACTCCAGTAGATTTTTTCAACACTTTCAGCTGAAAGATTTTTATCAAAATTGGCTGCATTTCTTGGCAAGGGTCTTTAGTCTTGGTCCCAACGCTTTAAGACTTGTTTATAAAATAAGACCAATGTGCCATTATCATCTATGCTATGCTATTTTCATCAGATAACCGTATTTTTCTCAAACGTTGGAAAATGTCTGAGAAATTTCTTATTAGATTTTTATATCAGAAGATAATTTGCGGAAGTCGACGGGGATTATCTGCCCAGGAAACGGGCGGACTGAATCATTTGCATCGTAATGTCACGGGTTTGGAATAAACAATTCGGAATTTATCAGTGAAAACCGTGCCCCTTAAGTTTTTTTATTTCCTCTCTTTTGGAGGGAGGCCAAATATGTCAACCGAATTTGCTTACAAAATAGGCTTTTTTGATTCATGGCTCTTAGTTCCTTTTGTACAACCCATTAAAACGTCTTTTGAACGCTTTTTTACTAGCAAAGATTTAGGGCTTCTTGAAGTTGATTTAACAAAAAGAAATAGTTTTATTTCTCTGCAGGCCGTCGTGAATTTTATTATTGACATCGTAATAAAGTGTTTTTATTAACAAGATTGATTTGATTCTATCAATCGTTGCTTTCAAATCTCAACTCTGGTTTTTATCAAAATTATTGGTGTTTTACGTAAATCATTTTCCCCCAGAAAACCAACATTTAAAAATATTTCAGCCTTATTGTTAATGTCGGTATTGCCAATAACAATATTAAGTAGTTCGATAGGTAGTCTCTAAGTCCCTAGCCTCCTGTAGGTATATTACAGCAATAGTTTTTATTATAAATGTACTGAAAGGCTTTCAATTTAGTTCTTTTCTTTGTTGATGCTCCCAAAGGATTTTCACTACTGGCGATATTTTGTTTCAAAGTGCTTTTTTAACGTCTCACTCAAACGTCATTTTAAATTACAGCTAAAAGATATATACGAGTCTTTGATAATTTAATACAGTGTGTGTTGCCAGTGATGACTTACGGCAGTGAAACGTGGTCGCTAACTATGGGTCTCATAAGGAGGCTCAAGGTCACCCAGTGTGCAATGGAGAGAGCCATGCTCGGCGTTTCCCTGCGTGATCGAATCAGAAACGAGGAGATCCGCAGGAGAAATAAAGTAACTGACATCGCTCGAAGGATTGCTCAGCTGAAGTGGCAATGGGCGGGACACATAGCGAGAAGACCCGATGGCCGTTGGGGCGGAAAGTTTCTGGAATGGCACCGGACGCCGCTCCGTGGGTAAGCCCCCGACAAGGTGGACTGACGATCTGTTGAAGGTTGAGGGAAGCCACTGGATGCGGGCAGCGCAGGACCGATCGTCGTGGAGAGAGGGGAGGCCTATACCCTGCAGTGGGTGTACGGCTGATATGATGATGATGAAGTGCCGTTATTTGTAATCATACCGTCATTTTGTAGTCGCTTAAAGGAGTGTTCTACCAATGTAACTGAGCTTTTTGCCAAAAAAGAATGGGTCGGAAAACGACAAAAAATTTTGATCCTCCCATAAGACAGCTACAACATTGTATTAGTATGGGAAAGTAAAGAATGTGTAGTAAGTATATTTTCTACTGTTACCTAAAAAAGCTTGGAACTTTTGTTATTTTCGTACGAATACTACGTTTGCCACTTGTTTGACAACAAAAATCCATTACATTCCAAGAGAAAAAGTGTTGCTTTTTCACTACCTACCTAATACACTAGAATAAAAATTAAAAATTTATCACGGTTATATCACGGTAAAGTCAGAACAACAGAATGAAAAAGTCGTATCGAGTTTTCGCGGTCTGAATATTTTCTTATCATCCGTTTAGGGTTCGCAAATCACCTTTCATTATTTTTTGTTTTTTTATAAATTTTTGCGATATGTAAATACATAATGTACCTACTCAGGTATATCTTAAGATTTAATAGTAACGAAAGAAAGTTGCTATTATTCATCAAGCAGGTGCTGAATATCTGTCTTTTGACTCATACATAAGTAGGTATAAGTATAACTAATATTAGATTATTAGATATTATTTTATTTTAACTTTACTCGTCTGTGTGTGGAGTTCCTTAGTTTCTTAAAAGTTACTAGGAGTCTATTATTAAAGGCTTAAATTTTAAAAATTAAAATTTTAATAGACTCAATAACAGTGCATCTCCAAAACAATAAACTACAGGAGGTTTACTCCAAAAACACGAACGAGAAGACGAGAATCTGAGATCGAATTGGATTGGTATCGAGTAAACGTCAAAACTGCGGCAACCGTTTTCAATGTAGGTACTAAAATAACAAACGACAATTTTTGTCCAAATGTGAAAATGACGGTTATAAAGCAAAAGTTAGTATTTTGGATAGATTTTTTCTACCTAAGCATTTCTTATTATAGCACCGAAGCTGTAGCACCGCTATACTTGATTTTAAATAAATTCAAAAAGTCTGTTATTTCATTCATTTTGGAACAAATGTAAAAAAGTCGGCCAAAAAGCAAATTCTGATAGATTTTGTTCGCCTAAGCATTTCTTATTATGGCACCGAAGATGTAGCACCGCTGTATTTGACTTTAATTGAGTTCAAAAAGTCTGTCTTTTCATACATTTTGACACAAATGTAAAGCGGTGCTACAGCTCCGGTGTCATAATAAAAATGCTTAGATGTACGAAATCTATCAGAATAAAGCACTTTTGTCTTTTGGCCGGTACTTTCATATTTGGGCCAAAAATGTATGAAACGTGGATGATGTCCTTTTTGACGTTTATTCGATCTTGTTGTGAACTCGATCTCGTTAATTTCTGTCGAGAGTAGCCCGGCAGTTCTATTGATTCTCCTACAAATGACCCAAGATTTTTAAACGAACAGTAAAACAAATGACGATTTCTCGTATAACTGACTGTCAACCCTACGCAACCAGCCGGTATTGCCAGTGCTGCGGGCCGAGCAATTAACTTTTCAGATGGATCTATCCACCGGGCGTGGAATAGAGCAATACCGAGCAATACCCGTCGTGTTGCTATTAGCTCCGTGTATTTTGCACTCGATAGCTACGTCCACGGAATAATAAACTCCGTACGCCCTATTTTCTGGCGGTGCGAGACTCGAGTACAAGAGCCATTTAGAAGGTAATTGCGCATTTTGATATTATAACTTGGATTTATAGTGGTATTTGTAAATCTTGAATATAATTTTGTTTATGACTGTAGGTACCTACATCGTGAATACATTTGAGATGCAATGAGTGGAAGAGAAAACAATGGTGATTAGGCAAAACAACAGTAGTTGCTGACATTCCTGGCAAAACTAATAAATAGTTTTAAACCATTTGGTTTAAAACTATTTATTAGTGAACTTAAAAGTTTCCATAGAAAAGATATGAGTACTACCGTACAGAAAGGAAACTCTCCGCCCCGCCCCAGAATCAATTACCTTACCCCACCCCGCGAGTTCATGTGCCGAATCGTGTGCTCATTTAGTCGAGTTTGTCAACGTTAACTTATTTTGATATTCAAAGCAATGCGTCTCGTAACTTTTTAGTCGTGTTTGTCAACTGTCAACTTATTTTGATATTAAAAAGCAATGCGTCGTAACTTTATTTACCAAAAAGTTCGAATTATGAATTGAACGCCGCTCATACAGTACAAACTGCGCGGTAGCCCTAGACTTACACATACAGTTGTGCGTGTACAAAAACGTCATCATGTTTATAATGGCGCGGTTGTATGGAGTGACCCCGGTGTGCCAAATCAACACCAAAAAAATCGTGATTTTAAGCGTGCCTAAAGTGACCTAAGCACGTTAGTTCTATTATTTATTCTGGGCCTAAGCCATAGGCTGGCTATGGTACTGTGTCAATGGGCAGACATCACTACATCAGCCACAACATCACCGCAGTGGACGGCACGGTAAGTGAATTCGGTAATCAATGCGCGGTCGTGACAACGAGCTGAGAGGCCAACATCGAGATAGCGCGCAGTGATTATTGAATTCGTTTGCCGCGTCGCTCACTGCAAATTACTAAAGAGGTTTTACTCTTATTAGTTTTTTGGCATCTTATACCCCACCAGTTATCGAATATTGGAAACTTTCGAGATTGACAAAAATATGTGGTTATTAAAACAGAACTTTTTTTCTAAGAGAAGACAATTCTACGAAAAATGTAACAGTACTTTAATTGAAGTCAAATTACTGTCAGTCTATTGTTAAAAAAATCTTTGCCATATGGTGCGTAATGAAAATGTATGATACATTTTCCAGACTTTCAAAAGGGAACCTTGAACTTAATAAAATGTAATTTGATATTCCACGAGTTAATATGAATTCGCATAATACAAGCACAGCTTCCATTGTATCGGCTCTACAATACATTTTTATCGCGAACGTTGTATTGTGCTCGCGGAAATTTAGCGAGCTGTAAAATTATAATGAACTTCTCGAAAGAGTGATTATGTATTTTTTTAACGTTTCTATGTTGATTGTGTGTGCTTTAATACAGCGGTTCCTGAATTCTTTTAGCTACGGAACCCTTTTTGGTATATTGTTTTTTGGGTGAACCTTAGCTCAAGTAAGAAGTAAACTAACTGTAAAATTGTTTTTTATGTGAAATCACACCATACTGAGGCTTTTTGGCTTGGTGCTCGCATCCTGTAAGCATAGTTTGACTTAAAAAAAGGTTTTTTTAAGATAAAGTATTTATTTAGTTAGAAGTAAAAGATATTGACTTAAATTTTTAATTTTCGCGGAACCCCTGAGAGTGTCTTACGGAACCCTAGAGTTCTGCGGAATACCATTTGGGAACCGCTGCTTAATATATGAAATGGCGACTTTGCTATTAATTATGACGTTATTAAAATGACTTATGATATTATAGTTTTTGCTATCATAAAGTATTTTGTATATATTATTTACTGGCGGTCGCCCGCGGTTTCACCCGCGTGGTTCCCGTTTTCGTGGGAATATCGGGATAAAAAGTATTCTATGTTTTAATCTAGGCTATCTACTATCTGTGTGCCAAATTTCAACCAAATCCGTTCAGTAGTTTTTGCGTGATTGAGGAACAAACATCCAAACATCCAAACCCACAAACTTTCACATTTATAATATTAGTAGGATTCGTAGGTATTCTTTCATTTCATGTTAAAAATTGGATAAATATGGAAGAAATATCTCCTGTCAATGGTAGTATTTCGCATAAATATGACAGAATCAAGCTTGAATTTCGCAAACTTTTAGATTTTTGCATTCACAATGCTATTTTTATATTAAGATGAATAAATAATGAAAAAATATTAGAAAAAATCGACTCACCCGTAGCAACTCAGACGGGATTCGAACCCGCACCCTTGGGATTCCGGCCCAAGTGCATTTTCGGTGCGGGTTCGAATCCCGTCTGAGTTGCTACGGGTGAGTCGACTTTTTCTAATATTTTTTCATTATTTATTCATTTTGAATTTCGCAAATTAACAAAGAACCAAGATTTAAAGCTAAAATCACAATAAAGACTTTTCTAAGCTATGTAAAAATACTATTTGTTAGGTATTCATGTTATAGATATAGTCACAAATTACGTTCTAACAAACAAATTATGAACATAGCCATACTAAGATTGTTCAGCAAACTACTGTCGCAGACAGAAAGGAAGTTGACGACAAGATTAGTTCCATAGTTACAAACTAACAGACAGCACACCTGTCAGCTCAATGGTTCCCTGTCTACACACATTATTTTGTCACTCAAGTATTTGCTACTAAACTTCTCATCCGCTAAGTGCATTATCGGAACAAATAAGCTACGTATTGGGTAAAACAAAACAATATTGACTGGCGCGGAGAGCTTGGCTTGATCGTATACGCTTCAAAGAATTATTTTGGATCGTTTGATGTTTAATGTTGTTAAAGTGTAATATATAAACGTGTTTTTTTTTTTCTCCTTTTCTTAACGTTTTTTACAAGTAACTGTTATTTGTTTTAAATAAACAAATCATGTAAATGAAGAACTATTGCAAAAAGCAATGAAATATTAGATGTTAGGTGAATATTTATTTATATTTCGAAAGCCAAATTATATTTATTTATCATCATAAAAAATATTTGCCTAATTCTACGAGTATCAAGTGTAAGTAAGTGAGATTCGACAATTAGATTTCTGTAAATATTGAATTTCACAATCACCGATCTCAATAGTGCTTGGCTAAATTTAATTGATACTTCAATAATGGTTATTTGGTGACACAGTAATATCGGCTGCCTCAAGTTTAAAGCAACGTTTAAAGTTTGTTATGTTGTTTATTCGGAACTTAAGTCAACTTAATCAAATGTTTAAAAGTAGTTCACTTTTCTACGTTACAGTGATTATGTTACATAAACAAAAACTTTCACGTGCAATTAAACAGTCTACAAATTCTACAGCAAAAAAAACAATATAATTGACTATACCTACACAACATAGATAATACCTATAGTAGATTATACAACAAGTGAAAAAAGAAGGAATTTAGTTCGAGGTACTATGTTGGATCCCGAGAGCAGCGAAGGATTCTAGAGTTGAATCCCGAGCGTAGCGAGGGATTCAAAAGAAGAATCCTGAGCGAAACGAGGGATACAAAGGACCGAGATGAATTTTTTTTTCACGTGTTGTGTACTCTACTTTTTACCATTGACTGCGAGAAAACATAATAGCAGTACTTACACCTATAGTACCTATTTATAGTTATCAAATTTTATTATTTAGATAGGTAATAGGTAATTTAACCGTTAGAAAATAGTGAAACTATAAGTTTTCCAATGACATAAAACAACCATGCTATGAGGGAAATTACATGATCAGTCTGACATCAGTCCATTTCATGAGTTTTTATAGACTTTGAATTTTTACAGACTGAAGATCGTACCAGACTGATGGAATGGACTGATGCAAGACTGAACATCTAATCTCCCTCTAATATAAAGAAAAGAACCCAAAGATAAGACACTAAAAAGAACCTAATTAATTTGGCGAGATATTTTTTTTTAGAAAAGAACCCAAAGATAAGACACTAAAAAGAACCTAAATAAAATTGGCGGGATATTTTTTTGGCTTTATCTATGGAATAGCTCCATACTTTCAGCACGTTTTATTTTTTTTGTACATAATTCATACGATGCGCGCTTGTTCCAAATTCAAATCATTTTTATTCACTCGGTGAATAAAATCGCTTATTATTCACTCTTATCGTTGAATTAAACGCACTTTTTAGAGTGGCAATGGTAAAAAAACATATCCTATACGCGACGAATACATAACCTCCTCCTTTTCAATAGGGAACATGCATCAATTTTTTTTGTATCAAAATCAAAAGTATAATGCGTGAGAAAGTCAACTGTAATATTAAAACTTTTCTCTTGCGTTTTTTTTTCGTGATATAGTCACTTGAAGTTAGCACGCAGCAGCACCCGCCGAAAACGCACTATACAAAACGGTCAACATGTGTTAGTTAGATGTCACTTATGTCACGTTTCAGGCGCATTATTATGGAGTGAACCAAAAATTTTCAAATATCTCCTTAAAAATATTGCGTTTAAGTACATATGTGTCATACAAAATATTATTTCTTATTCGATATTCTATCCGGCTGTTAAGTGCATTATATCCAAAAATGAAAAAAAAACGTAATTTTCCCCTGTGTGATAAAACTAAAATATTTTATTTTATTTTTTATTTTTCAGCTCTATCTTGTTTTTATATGTATGTGTCATAAGCGATCAAGCTCAAATTTATCAAAATCGGTGACTTATGCATGTTCCCTATTTATGAGTTGGTTAGTATAATGATGTCTTCTGCCCCTCAACATGACCACCGGAACACGATATGATATAGCTATGTATTATCACGTTCAACTGTCAAAAAACAATAGATTTTGACAGTTGAGTATTTCTAATATCGCGTTATATGCGCAATTTATATCGTGTTTCGGTAGTCATACTAGGGGAGCAGGATGCTGTTGAGACTCCCTAGATACTGAAGTACGTGTAGGTACCATATTCACAGAAGCCGGTATGAATGACACTACTGCATCTTATGGATTAAGAGCTAGCCCCGGAAATAGGTATACAATTTACAGAGCGACGAAACCTATCTTGTTAGTAAGCCACACTATCATTATTAACAGATCCGGACACCTGGCAGATTTTCAGTGGTGGGGGTGGGAGTGGTTGGGCAACAAGGGGGCTGAAAAACTGATTGAAGGTATACAATTTACAGACCTCTGGATTTGATGTGGTATAATAGCAAGCCAATCATGTATCTAAATCGAATATAACATTGCCAGGCATTTTGGCTGGTGGGAAAGTAATGCCAGGAGGCATCAAAGGTGCGCGATAAAATGGTAAAGTTTGATGCCGCCTGGCACTATTAATAATGATAATATGGCACACTAATAAGTGGGGTTTCGTCGCTTTGTAAATTGTATACCTTTTTCCGGGGCTAGCTCTTATTCCATTATGAAAGTGAACAGTTTCGATTTTAAGAAGAGGTCGGGATAATACCAACGCATCTGACAGTGCTTAATTGTAGGATTGTCATTTTGTTCAGACATTGGATCCAAATGTCATCATCATCATCATCATATCAGCCACACGACACCCACTGCTGGGTATAGGCCTCCCCTAAGGATCTCCACAACGATCGGTCCTGCGCTGCCTGCATCCACTGGCTTTCCGCGACCTCCACCAGATCGTCGGTCCACCTTGTCGGGGGCCTACCCACGGAGCGTCGTCCGGTGCGCGGTCGCCATTCCAGAACCTTTCTGCCCCAACGGCCATCGGTTCTTCTCGCTATGTGTCCCGCCCATTGCCACTTCAGCTGAGCAATCCTTCGAGCGATGTCGGTTACTTTAGTTCTCCTGCGGATCTCCTCGTTTCTGATTTGATCACGTAGGGAAACGCCGAGCATGGCTCTCTCCATTGCACGCTGAGTGACCTTGAGCCTCCTTATGAGACCCATAGTTAGCGGCCACGTTTCACTGCCGTAGGTCATCACTGGCAACACACACTGTTCATAGACTTTCGTCTTGAGACACTGAGGTAAGTCGGACGCGAAGATTTTTCGAAGCTTCCCGAATGCTGCCCACCCGAGTTGGATTCGACGAGAGATCTCTTTCTCGAAGTTGGACCTACCTAACTGGACTGCCTGTCCTAGGTATACGTAATGGTCAACAACTTCAAGTGTAGTGTTCCCAACATGAACTGGAGAGGGTACAACATGGGCATTTGACATAATTTTCGTCTTATCCATGTTCATCCTAAGACCCACTCTTTGGGAAGCACTACGGAGATCTTCGAGCATTGTGTTCAGGTCTTCCATGGTCTCAGCCATAAGGACTATATCATCGGCAAAACGAAGGTGTGTTAGGTACTGGCCATTAATGTTAATGCCGAGTCCTTTCCAGTCCAAGAGCTTAAAGATGTCCTCCAACGCAGCTGTGAACAGTTTCGGAGAAATAACGTCTCCCTGTCTCACACCACGCTGCAGTTGGATAGGATTTGTGTTCTGGTTCTGTACTCGGATCGTCATGGTGGCATTTTGGTATAAGTACCTCAACACCTCGATATACCTATAGTCCACTTGGCACCTTTGGAGAGACTGCAGCACCGCCCAGGTTTCAATCGAATCAAAGGCTTTCTCATAGTCCACGAACGCCAAGCAAAGTGGCTCATTATACTCCTCAGTCTTCTGTATAACCTGCCGCAGCGTATGGATGTGGTCTATGGTGCTAAAGCCTTTTCGGAACCCGGCTTGTTCGGGAGGTTGGAAGTCGTCGAACTTGCGAGCGAGACGATTCGTAAGGACTCTCGAAAACAACTTATAGACATGACTCAGAAGCGAGATGGGTCTATAGTTCTTTAAGAGGGACTTGTCACCCTTTTTAAAGAACAAGATCACCTCACTTATGTTCCATGTCTTTGGCGTTCTGCCCTGGACGATGACGGAATTAAAGAGCTTCTGGAGGACTTTGAGTATCGGCTTACCGCCCGCTCTCAGAAGTTCTGTAGTGATTCCATCGTCACCCGCCGCCTTGTTGTTTTTCAGCTGTTTGAGAGCCATACTAATCTCGCACAGGCTGACGTCCGGGATATCTTCGGTATAGTGTCGGGTAAGCTTGGCTCTGGGGTCTTTAGCCTTGCTTTCAACAGGTGTCTGCGTGGAATATAACTGCCCATAGAAGCTCTCGATCTCCCTCAGGATTTCAGGCTTTGATGAAATGATGCGTCCGTCGTCAGTTTTCAGCTTCGTCATCTGGCTTTGCCCAATAGACAGATCTCTCGCGAACACTTTGGAGCCTTTATTCCGCTCGATGGCCTCTTTAATACGATTCGTATTAAATTGGCGAAGGTCGCTCGTCAAAGACTTAGATATCTGTCTATTAAGCTGCCGATAACGATTAGCATCTAATGAACTCTGGAGCCTCATTTCACGTCTCTGATCCATGAGTAGGAGTGTGTGGTCGGAGAGTTTCTTTATCTTGGGACGGCGGGTCTTAAAGAGCTTGGACCCTACCGTACGGACAGCATCCACCACCATGTTGTTTAGATCGTCCACATCTATGCTGTTCTCAAGGGCTTCGAAGCGGTTTTGGAGTTCGAGTTGAAAGCTCTCGGGGTTTTGAATATGGGCCGGCAATGGTCGAATTGTTGATTTTATCAGTCGAGATCTTTCCAGCTTTGGGTTGATATTCAATGTGCCACGTACCAATCGGTGATCGCTCCCCGTCTTAACAGCGTTGATCACAGTGACATCATTGAATATTTGCTTTTTCGTCGACATGATAAAATCTATCTCATTTCTGACTTTACCGTCCGGACTGACCCAGGTCCACTTCCGGCATTCCGGCTTTCTGAAGAAGGAGTTCATCATAAAGAGGTTCTCCTTCTCCATAAAGTCAGCCAGCATCTGGCCTCTGTCATTCCGTTGCCCAACTCCAAATTGCCCCACTCTCAGCTCATCACCGCATCGTTTCCCCAACTTTGCATTGAAGTCCCCCATCACAACAGTGTAGTGGGTTTTGAAGCTATGCATGGCTTTAGAGATCTCCTCATACATAGCCTCCACTTCGTCATCTTGGTGTGTCGAGGTCGGTGCGTAAACCTGTATAACATTCAGCGAACACCGTTTGGATATTCTGAGTATAAGGTACGCCACCCTGGTCGACACACTTCCGATGGTAGTCACGTTGTTGACAAGGGACTTGTGGACGATGAACCCGATACCACCTTGGGACTGTTGGTCGCCCTCCCGGTAGTAAAGCAAGTTACCGGAGTTGAGGATTATCGAGTCCTCTCCCGCTCTTCGGACTTCAGATAAGCCGATAATGTCCCAGTGTACCTTGCTGATAACTTCTTCCAACTCGGTTAACTTCGCGTCGGTCCTTAGTGTGCGCGTGTTATAGGTTGCCAGGTGCAGTAGTCGTCGTTTTTGGTAGCCGAGCCGCACCCGGGGATTCTTAGCACCCCCTGCCCCGCCGTTACCGTAGCCGCTACCGTAGCTAGGAATAGCGGGGCTGCCGGGGACTGGGGGCCAATTTTTTGATCTATTATGCATGAGGGGGGGGGGTTTGCCATAATCGCCACGCTTGGCAGGCGGGTTGGCGATCGCAGTAGGCCAAGGTTTTTTGGAGACGCTGCTGCCCGTCTCTTGAAGGCTATGCTCCCTTAGTCGCCTTTTACGACACCCACGGGATGATAGGGGGTAGTGCTATTCTAGGCCGGCACATACACGGCGTATCGATCGCGATCCAAATGTATCTAAAAGATATTTCAATGAATACCTAATGCAGTTATGTAAGTCGAGAAACGTACATAAAAGATATAAAAGTATAAATTAGTTAAAAATAAAATCGTCATTACAATATATTTTGTGGAAAAAAATCGTTTACTGTTGTTTAAAATAGATTTCTTCTTATGTTTTTATGTTAAAATCATTCGTTCGTAGAACTTGTTTATGTATTACATAAGGTTCTTTAACACTTGCACACCACCACATTAGATAAGTACTTGTATTAATATTATATCATTGATACATTGTGACTTTGATAAAATTCTTGAGTAAAATAAAATAAGGATAAGTAATACTGTTACCTAATATTAGGTTACCTAGTTTTCTAATATATTTCCGAAGGGCATCACTAATGTACGCACGAGTAAGATTGACTTTTATATTAGCTTTCAGTAATAATTCGCCTCTGCCTATAGGTTTTATTCTATGTTCCTTTTTATTTACACGGATTCAGAAATACTTAGAATTAGATTATTATATTTCTAATAATCTAGTACTAAGTATTTCTGAGAGCTAGCAAGAGGGATATTTATATTAATTTATGATTATATTTTAGGCAAGATTTGGCTTCAAATAAACCCTCGCACCTTTTTTCACTACAAAACGCTGGGTACATACTGTTACTCCTTCTTATATAAGAAGCATTTTATCCAAAATCTCTGCCAATCCATTTTACATGAAAGTCACGATACTGCAAATTACATAATAAAAACGAAAGCATAAATCAACCACTTGAAACTAAACACTAAAAGTTACGGGGTGGGTCCTAAATGCGGGTGCCTCGTAAAATTTTCTGTCTAATGATCCGGAACCTTTTGGACGTGGACCCTCCACGTAAAATCACGCCACCAAACGATCGTCCACGTGAAATCACGGATCGATCCTTTGGGAGAGGCCGTTGTCAACTGTTACGTGGACAAGACATGAACACGCATAATACAACAACCTTTGTACAGGCGTACAGGAAGTCAAGAAAAAGGAAAAACAAATAAAATATGATAATGATGACTGCCTCACTCATGCAGAGACGTTAAGTAAGATTGCTTCATTAAACTTGGTGTTATCTCTTTCTTTTCCATAATTTATAGTAGACGATACGACGAGACACACAATGAAATTCCAAAATTAATTGATGTCTTTGAGTGCGGTTACTCTCATTCAAGAAAAGCCGTCTCTAAGTACGGCTTTTAGATAAAGAAGTTTACCTACTTAATGATTTGTTTAAAGACATTAATTAATTGGCAACCAAAAAAGTAATTTTAATTAAACATGTATTCAACTCTGCAGGGTTACAACTAGGATAACTGAATGATAAAATCACAATGACAACGTTAAATAGTAGATTATACAACAAGTGAAAAAAAAAGGAATTTAGTTCGAGGTACTATGTTGGATCCCGAGAGCAGAGAAGGATTCTAGAGTTGAATCCCGAGCGTAGCGAGGGATTCAAAAGTAGAATCCTGAGCGAAACGAGGGATACAAAGGACCGAGATGAAATTTTTTTTCACGAGTTGTGTACTCTACTTTTTACCATTGACTGCGAGAAAACATAATAGCAGTACTTACACCTATAGTACCTATTTATAGTTATCAAATTTTATTATTTAGATAGGTGATCGGTAATTTAACCGTTAGAAAATAGTGAAACTAAGTTTTCCAATGACATAAAACAACCATGCTATGAGGGAAATTACATGATCAGTCTGACATCAGTCCATTTCATCAGTTTGTATAGACTTTGAATATTTACAGACTGAAGATCGTACCAGACTGATGGAATGGACTGATGCAAGACTGAACATCTAATCTCCCTCTAATCTAAAGAAAAGAACCCAAAGATAAGACACTAAAAAGAACCTAATTAATTTGGCGAGATATTTTTTAGGAAAGAACCCAAAGATAAGACACTAAAAAGAACCTAAATAAAATTGGCGGGATATTTTTTTTATTTAATTGTATAACTATGGCTTTATCTATGGAATAGCTCCATACTTTCAGCACGTTTTATTTTTTTTGTACATAATTCATACAATGCGCGCTTGTTCCAAATTAAAATTATTTTTATTCACTCGGTGAATAAAATCGTTTATTATTCACTCTTATCGTTGAATTAAACGCACTTTTTAGAGTGGCGATGGTAAAAAATATTTTATGTCTACCTAAATAAAATATCGTAACATAAAAGAATCTTTGAAATAGAAGTACATTATTGTAACGGAAATTAAAAAAAACATAATCAAAAAGCGATTTGCCCATTTCCTTTAAAAAAGCTGTACAACTCAACGAGTACCTGTGTGTCATTATTGGTCAAGTAAGTTTTATCGTGAAAAGAATTTTTCCGTTGTATTTACAACAAGGGGGACGACATTTTTGACAGTTGACAAGGGAAAAACCTTTGTGGCATTATCCCACTTTTGTCAGCAAGTACACTTGGATGCGATCCAAACTTGACGTTCAATATTTTATATTTTGATGAATGACCCTGTTCGGGACATTAGTGATAACCAATCGAGTGGAAGGTTCTAAGCGTTGAAAGCTTTTGAAAAGTACTCGAAGGGAGTTTTTCAGATAAATAGTCAAACTTCATCGGCAACGCGTCAGGCAGACTTGGATCTTTTTGCGACAAGTGAAGCTTCGATCAAGCTTATTATGAGTCTGTTTTTTCAATACGATTCATCCTTACTAATATTATAAATGCGAAAGTCCGTTTGTTTGTTTGTTTGTTACGCCTTCACGTCTTAACTACTGAACCGATCATCATGAAATTTTACATACACGTTTTCAGGGGTACAGAGAAGGACAAGGGTACCTTTCATCCCGAAAAAAGGAACTGTTCCCGAGGGATAGATAAAATACTATCCACGCAGACGAAGTCGCGGGCGGAAGCTAGTTGTATAATAATTGTAAGATAATTAATTACTAAGATAGTGCTCGTTAAGTGTATTTTGTCTTATATTTGTGATGACCTATAGTTGGCTTTCTAGTAAGTTATGTATTATGTTATAGTAGCTGTTGGTCGTCCGAAATTAAATAAATTAAATAAAGTGTTGTAGTAGGTAAATCACAAGCTCATACTCGTATTTTGACCACTAAAATGTTGTCTCAGTTTGAAGCTCCCATTCCATTTTTTTATGTGTTTATAATCACATCCATTCATACTACATAATACAGTTTCATCACCAAACCATTGTATTTGTAGGAATCGAACTTGCTACTTTTGCATTTAGTGTCATTTCTCATTTGGTAATCTTCATTAAATGACATTGTCATCGACAAACATACGTTTTTTTGAATAGGGTTGCACATACTCAAAAAATCGTATACGTTTGTTTGAAGTTTATAGTCTAACTAAATGAAAGAGATTTCTGTAAGTAATCAAAAATATGTATTATGGGCAACAGCGTTGCTTAACCAGTTAGCAACAAAATTCGCGTGCGCGCGTCTCGCCCCTGCAGGAACTGAACGTTTGTTGTGACGGCGCGGCGAGCAAGCGATTTTAACATTAGGAGTGGTTAAGCAACGCTTTTGCCCATCAATCTACTTTCTAATGGAGAATCATCTATTAGGTATTATTTGAATATAACACATTTCAAAACTATGGCCACCGAGAATTTTAAACGAGAGATTCGTTTTATCCGATTACACTGAAAAAGTGACCATTTGATACACGGTGCGGGATTTAGCAAGTATTTTATATTTTGTCGAATCATGCTTTTCAGAACATTAGCGAAATGGAATCGGGTGAAAACTTGTATGTGAAAGCTTTCAGGTTTTCAGGAAGGTGGCTGAAAGTAGCGCTATTGACATCGTTTTAAGGAAGTAGTTTGGAATAAAAACACAACCTTTTGACCTTAGAAAATAACTCGTAGATAGAAGGATATATTTTGTCAAAAAAATACAATGTCAAAAGTGAAGATTAGACACTATAATTTATATACTTTTCCTGATGATCTAGTTTTTTGCACAGTCACGAAAATCATATTCTATAACACAAACCAAGTAGCAAACACTTGGTAATAGTACATTATGAGACAAGTTAGCTTAGGTTGCTCATTGCACACGAGGCTATGGGTTGCAGCCCGAGCCGTAGGCGAGGGCGTAACTCAGCCGAGTGTGCGAACAAAGGGATGAGTGAGCATACAACCTACTTCAAAATTAAAATTATGAGTGATAAATGCTTATGAATGATTTAATATTTTATAACAAAATATTGTGAATTATGAATAATTTGATAATAAATATTTGTTTGACTTAATTAAGGACTTACACATTGTTTATTCCAAAAATGTATATGAATTTTCAGCGGCATTAAACCTCTTTGTTTTTACTAAAAAAAACTGTATTACCCGGTTAAATTGGGAATGCTCTGTTTACTCGCATAGAACTTGCAGTACCTAACAGTCAGGTAGTATCTTAACTTTGTAGGAATAATTCTATAATGCACTAGTGTTTTATATATTATCACACGGTGTTTGTTCTAGCTTGATTTATGGCTCTAAAAGCGATGTATTAGGGCTCACTTTACAAGCAAGTGTGTTGAAAATAATATTATTGAAATTTTCCTTCGACTTGCTAGTAAAAGATGTGTATGCTTAATGAATTTTCTTATGACTTTTTCTGATTTCATTAGAAATTATGGTTTAACATAGAGCTAACATTAAATGTTTACGAAATCAAATAAAGGGTTTTAATAATCTTAAAACTATCCTGAGCCACAGCTATGTTAAAATGTAAAAGGCTTAACCTTTACAGTTTAGTGCTTTTAATTTGAAAGCTTTCAAGTAGAGAAAACAAACGTGCGAGCAATTTGCTTATTAAAATCTGTTTTAAAACCACCGTAAACTTATAAAATATTCTGAAACTTCCATAATACAATCCATTATACGACCGCAAAGTCTATTTCTAAAGTTCATTGTAGTAGTCGACAACAGAAACTTGGAATTTATATAGAGGAGTCGTTAGCGTATCCGATATCGGATGAAAAATAATAGCGTAGGTTCTGAACGAGCGGCGCGCTGGGCTCCGCGGAAAATATTATTTCACAATGCCTGCGACCGATACCCCTCATCGTTGCGGACTGCGGTAAAAATAGGATATTACTGGATAACATTGCAATTTTTAATCATACTATTAACTCTTGATAATAGATAGATAATAATACTTTATTTTAACACCACATCACAGTACCATCACTGGAATAACAATGAAAACATCGAATGTCTACCTACAGTGACCTAACCGCCTCTGTGGTCTAGTGGTTCGCCCATCCGTGTAAGACGCAGGGGTTCCGGGTTCGATTCCTAGGAGGCGGCTATAGTAAATTGGTGGTAGGGCTTATTTCAAGTCCGCTTAAATAGCTCCACCATCTTACCTAAGTCTGAAACCATAACAACAATTTCAAAATTGTTGTGTTCCGGCAGTTGGAAGTAAGACAGTCAGTTCCAGAGTGATGAGGATTCTAGGTGTAGTGCGCTTCCACCTTCGGACTTATCGTCACTTAACATCAGGTGGGGTGAAGGCCAAACACTATCTCGATGTGCATAAAAATTCACAGATTTTACAGTCCCCGCAAGAATCGGAGCATTGAAAATGAACACCAAAATTTACGAAAAACCAAAATCAAATAAAATGCAAAGTCCTATTATATTTTTAAAGTTACCTAGTAACATATTTATTTGTACGATTGTGACGTCCGTGTTGTAAAACGCCCGCTGACTGCCTCGACGCAGCCGAAATATTATTAACCGATTTTCAAAATTCCAACGAATGCACTTCTCGTCTGCTTCTGCATCTTTTAACACTATTACCATGACGATCGGTCAATAATCATAAAAGCTACATCACTTTTTATGTACGGAAACACCCGTTTTTCTACAATACCAAATCTAAAGGGACCACCTACAGGTCAGAATTATTAACCGATTTTCAAAATTATTTCGCCATTTGGTAGCTAAACTAATACCCTAGGACATTTTTTTTCATTTTTTCTTAAGTCGGTTTTATTTCCGAAATATTTACAATTTAGTAAACAAACACCCCCCAAAAAACTTTTGACCGAAATTTTTGTAATTTTGCAAAATTCCAAAAAAAGTTACCAGTAGATTTTCAAAATTCAGACGTTCACAGGTGTCTCGATAAATTCCTCAGCTTTTGGTACTATTTTCATCTCGATCCTCTCAAAATCTTCGGAGATATGGCCAAAAACACGTCTCAGGCGATTTGCATCTGATAACCATTTTCAATGGTAAAAAGTGACAGTTTTACAAAAAAAATTAAGCAAGTAGATGCAAAAATAATTGTAATTTTATTTATTTGAAAAGTTTTATATGAAAATACTTCCGTCATTTGTTTTGTTGAGCTATTAACTGCTATCGTACTTTTGTACTGAACTGTACAGTTTTGGACCAAGTTTGCCTATACATAATGTCGATGTGTGCGAGAACGGAAACCCGCCATTCATTCCGAGCGGTTCCTCTATCTTCTACTACTTATATATTTTTTACCATATATGGAATATACCATACAGCAACAATAAGTCACTTGTCACCACTAAACTACAAAAGGGATCAAACGGCTTAAAAACAGGCGGTGCATCCGCTAACTTGGAAATAAAATACGATGCATGCCAGTAGTGAGACAGACGTCATATTTCATTTATTTCCCGACCCACTTCCAAGATGCAGCAGTCCTAGACGATTGTGCTGGTTGCTTTGGCTTTTCATCGAGTTATATTTTTTTTTGAGAACGCTCGACGGGTACCCATTAGTAAGAATTTTCTGAGAGAAATCTTTTTAACAAGATTTTGTTTGGTATTAGCGTTGTTATTGGGAATCAAATGTTTTTATAATAAATTAGTGGCTCTGTGAGCTATATAGACCTTGAGTTTGTGATATTATTTTTGAACATATTGACTGAAATATGTTTTACTAGCGGCCACCCACGACTTTGTCTGCGTGGGAAGTTTCTTTGCTATCCCTCGGGAACAATAGTGTTTTCGGAATGAAATGTGCCCTTTGTCCTTCTCTGTACCCCTGACAACGTGTATGTAAATTTCATGATGATCGGTACAGTAGTTAAGACGTGAAGGCGTAACAAACAAAGAAATAAACAAACAAACGACTTTCGCATTTATAATAATAAGTAAGGATAAGGATTTTACTTTTCAACTTTTCATTCAGAAAATAGAATCTTTAAGTAAGTATACTTATCGAACCTTCTCACAAATTTTCGCTTCGCACTTTTCGAAAAAGTTTTGCTTTTTGAAAAACCGATTTATGATTGAAGTTGTGATTAACGACAACAGTAAAAGTATTGGATTTTACTTACTTAATTTATACTATACTGTATATATAATAGGTACCTACCTATCAACAGTAAGTACTCGTATAAGGGACCGAAACACTAATTGACTTATATAATGAAATCTGGTACATAAAATAAAAGTTATAGTTATAACTTGCTATAGGACGATTTATTATACTCTAAAATCCAAATTGTTGGTTTGGTTTAAAAAGTATATTTTTTCACTCCGACTAATCGAAACTTTCAACCAAAAAAACCAATCCGATTTAAAACTGATTTGAATTATTCCCAAAGTAAAATCCATTCAAAAATTTACAAACTGGGAACATTTGGGTTGGCTGCGATGTTGATGCGCCCAACCAAACGTAAGATTGATTACCGAAGAGCGGACGCGCGATAACAATTTAGGCTGCCTTTCCACCAGCTACCTAAGCCACGGTAATAATATATAGATATTATCACCGTGGCTTAACGTGGCTAAGTTGTGAGTGAGGTCAAAGCTAAGCTACGAAACTGTGTCACAGTTTCAACAAATGTTATGTGATGTGACGTAGCGGACCGGGTAAAATGTAGCGGGTAAGACTTAGCTCCTATCCTTATAGCATGCATCGATCCATATAAAAGTGAAGCTTCGTTGAACCCACCCACCAGTTTTTTCTAAGCTACGCTATAAAAATAAACAATCCTTATTGGTGCATATCATACACAACCTTAGATACGCAGCTTAGCAGATATCTGGTGGAAAAGTAGCCTAAGCCTTTATATACCAAAGTACTTCATTAAAACGTGCTTTCATAACAAATATTATAACAATAGTCTGTGAGGTTCGGACAATCAGGTAAGAGTTGGCAACGCTTACTTAATCAAAACCAACGGGACTTCGTATACCTAACCCATGTAGTGATTGGTGTAATTGGTGATGATGTATTTTTTCCATTACTTAAGTTCTATTTTGTTTTTGTTTACCTTGATTATTATACCTATATTATGAAGAACAATAGTTTGATATTACTTAATAAATGAAGCATAAAAACAAATATATTTTAATATTACTTAATAAATGAAGCATAAAATAAATAAAGAATAAAAACGTTAAAATGACACGCGTGAGTTGAAGAAACATTTTGCTAAACCGACGATTTTTGTTCAAATACACACTTTTTCATATGAATTACATACTGACCGTAAATTCGTCGGAACAGTCAAATTATTTAGATCCCTGAAACTTTTTTAACAGAAGGAAAATAGAGAAAGAATACCAAATAAATGCGTTTTCATTTAGCGGTTCTTTTGTGTACGTGGAAGAGCGGACAGCGATATATGGGGTACATTAGGCAAAACAATGCGGTATTGTACTAAATAGGTGTGAGCCTCCATTTTGAATACGTTTTGATCGAATGTTCGTCCTTTCGTTGTGCTTTTCATACCGAGCTAACGCTTTTTGTTGTACATGGAGGTCAAAAGACACGAAACAAAAAGGTTAAAAAAAAGCGGAATAACCTCTTTGTGTTATTATAAGCTGTGTGTGTAATAAATAATAATGAAAATAATTTCCTTGACAAGTTTGGGTTGGTATTTAATTTGAAATTTACTACCTTATTTTATACTAAGAAAGTAAATTTCGTATTATTTTTCATTCATTTAAATACCAACTCAAACTTGTCAAGACAAGTTTTTGCAATCATACTAGGTTTTTGTAAAGATCCGATTTGTACGAATATCCTACGTCATACCTACATAATAAGGATTAGTTACTTAGATTAAAAATATGTGTTATTTTAAACTATTTCAAAGAATGTTCGGAGCACCACTACTACACCAATATTTGGATGAATATGTCGCAATGGTTTTGTTTGAAATATCAAATCGAATAGCCACCTCATTGAAATTAGATTTGCTATTAGATGTTACAAGCGATTGTCGATAAAAAGCGTTAATTGACTAAATTCGCCTGCCAAGTCACTCCATGTAAATACCCCATTACTGACATATGACATATCAGCCGATTATTACGTCGGGCATTTCTGCGGCTGCAGAGTAGGGGTGGTCCTTTTGGCAAATGTGGCGCTAACTAATCTAAAATACATAATAAGACCCCATCGGCAAAAATCTTTTCACGTGAAAAAACTGCTAATTAGCAAAACCATGAAGTAGGCTGCCCTTAACCAAATTCAAGTATCTTTTTTTTTTTTTTTTATTTGACAACATCACGTACATTGCTCCAATCCCAAAGTAAGTAGCTATAGCACTTGTGTTATGGAAATTAGAAACAACGGTGGTATGACACACATCCAGACCTGAGACAATATTGAAAAGTTCATTTTCTACATTGACCCAGCCGGGGATCGAACCCGGGACCTCAAGAGATGGTGACGCCTTGAAAACCGGCGTGCAAACCACTCGACCACGGAGGTCGTCAAAATCTCATTCCATACAAATTTTCCAGGAGAGCTTAAAAACGTTATTCAGTGTTCTTATTGAAAAAATGAGATATTCTGAACACTAAAATGTTAAAATATCATTGGTACTTATTTAAAGTAAAAACATATGTCTGTAAAAAAATAAGTTCTCATACCTACCTACATTTTGATTTGACGAATGTATTCTGCGTAGAAATATGTTTTGATATTTTGTCAATAATATTCTACGCTATAAACAAGTAACTTGAGATTCTCTATTGTACTTTAGCAGATACTTGTTTTTAGCTTTGCATAGAGGCATAGAATATAGTACTTACCACTATAAAATAAATACATAGAAATCAAGTATCTGCTAATCTATTTCAAATACAAGTATCTGGATAAGACTTGTTTGTTTTTAAGTTAGAAAAGGGAAATACCTATACTTTGTTTTAGCGTAGATTTTGCTAACGGAAAAAGATACATGAAACAAATTATTGGATATATTTTCCGAAGTAAACCGACTTTTATTAAAATAAAAAATGGTAGATGCGATTTGCTTTGCTAAAACAAAAAAGGAATTTTTTTAGAAGCTGAGTTACTTGACTTCTGCCTAGGGCAGCCGAAGTTGTGAAGAACCAAACTTTTTACTACGAAGGAATTAGAAAACAATTTTATTATTACAGATACATAATTAGATCGGTGAGAATAAAAGACATAACTCTGTGAGAATTGAGTTAAACTAATCTCGGGAGCGCTCATAAAAGAAAATAACAATGAGTAACTTCGTTAGAACTCATTATGAGGGTGCGCAAATTTGTGAGTTATGATTATTACATTGAACTAATTGTGCTGATCACGAGGTGCGGTCTACGGATTTATGTTCTATTTTTGTGTTACAGTAATCTACAATGGTAAAAATCTGCCAGTTAAAAATTTGGAGGATGTAACCTCAGTGAGGGAAATAACACGTCATTATTTTTTAATAAAGTATGACCGTAGGAAATATTTTTGGCCCAAAGTGGGAAAATATTTTGAGCTGTACCTGTACATACAAACATACAGACTGATGTTAATTAGTATCACGTCGGTAAATAAGTACGCAAATAACTTTAGAATCGAATGCAAATTTACAAAAGCTGTTTAGACATGCAGGGACAATCAAACTCTTCGCCAGTTATGGTAAAAATTATCCATTTGGGATCAAACTAATCTGTCACTATGAAGTACTTAAAGTAGTTTTAGACATTTTTTTAATGCACGACGGGATTGTTCTTTCCTGATATTAAGTGACGATAAGGGCGAAGGTGGAAGCGCACTACACCCGGAATCCTCACCACCGAGGAACTGGCTATCCTACCTCTAACTGCCGGGACACAACAAGTTTTAAATTGTTGTTATGGCGTCAGACTTAGGTAATATTGCCAGGCGGACTTGAAATAAGCCCCACCAAACAAACCGAGTACAAGTTGTACGCTCCCTGGGAATCGAACCCGAGACCCTTGCGTCAAACACGGGTGGGCAAACCACTAGACCACAGAGGTGGAAAATCATGAAATCAATCTGATACCATATAGGAAAATAAGATGTAATAAAAAGTACAAAGGCCTCTCCCGTGGATGCTATCACAATATCTATGCTTAGGACGTGGTTTAGAATTTGCAATTTTGGACCAACTCCATCGAAATGGTAACCGATCACAAGTCCGAAATTTACTTGACGTAATTTCATTTGACCGAAAACTGTTGACCGACGTCTTTGTTGCTATATGTTTTGTTTGCCATATTTTTAAATCATCGAAATATCATTAGGCATATGTCTCATTTTACCGAACTACGTTTTACCGATTTTCAAAATAACTTTTTACTATTGGCCGAAGTTTCTTTTGACTTTTTTTCATTTGCCAGATAACTTATTTGCCATACTTTCACTTCACCAGAACAACATTTTACCGAATATTATTTGGCCGCAAGTTTATTTGAATAAAGATATTTTTACTTCGACTTTACCTTTGACTTTGACATTGGTGGGTTAGGTTAGGTCAGTGTTTTGACCACTCGTAGCAGAGCGAGCGAAGCGGGTGGAGCTTAATAATGCTTGCATGCATGTTCCGTGCTTGCTTGCTTGTTTGCTTGCTCGCTTTGATGCATGCTTGCACGCATGCTTGCTTGTTTGCACGCATGCTTGCTTGTTTGCACGCATGCTTGCTTGTTTGCATGTTGGGTGCTTGCTTGCAAAATGCTTGCCGGGAGGTGCAGGGGGGCTGCCCCCCCTGCTCGGGGGGGTCGGGGGGCCTGAGGACCCCCGCTATAAAGAAAAACTTTTAATGCACCTACCAGTAGGTTAGGTTAGGTTAGTGTTTTGACCACTCGCAGAATGCATGCTGCATGCATGTTTGCTTGCATGCTGCATGCTTGCTTGCATGCTTACTTGCATGCTGCATGCTTGCTTGCATGCTGCATGCTGCATTCTTGCTTGCATGCTGCATGCCTGCTTGCATGTTGCTTTTGCATTTGGCAAAATATTAATTTACCTAGAATCGAGTGTTGGTAGTTATTTTGCATGCATATTTATTGAGTCAAACAAAAAATAATTTAAATTAATAAATAATTAATTTTCAGAACATCATGAAAATTTGTCCGATTCCAGTTTAAAACGATTTTGGAAATCAACTTATAACATTAGAATACTAAATACTATACTAGAAAAAATACGACTCGCTACGAAGATTAGGAATCGGAAATAGTGTGCTACAAGTTTTTAAGGCGTAAGTGACCCTGAGGGGTTTGGTGAACTGAAATTATGGCAAATAAAACGGAACAACGTTTCACCGATTTTCAAAATAACTTTTCACTATTGGCTGAAGTCTCTTTTGACTTTTTTTCATTTGCCATACTTTCACTTCACCAGACCAACATTTTACCGAATATCATTTGGCCGCAAGTTTATTTGAATAAAGATATTTTTTATTTTGACTTTATCTTTGACTTTGACATTGGTGGGTTAGGTTACGTCAGTGTTTTGACCACTCGTAGCAGAGCGAGCGAAGCGGGTGGAACTTAATAATGCTTGCATGCATGCTGCATTCTTGCTTGCATGCTGCATGCTTGCTTGCATGCTGCATGCTTGCTTGCATGCTTGCTTGCATGTTGCATTCTTGCTTGCATGCTTGCTTGCATGTTGCATTCTGGCTTGCATGCTGCATGCCTGCTTGCATGTTGCATGCAAAATGCTTGCCCGGGGGTGCAGGAGGGCTGGCCCCCCTGCTCGGGGGGGTCGGGGGGCCTGAGGCCCCCCGCTATAAAGAAAAACTTTTAATGCACCTACCAGTAGGTAAGGTTAGGTTAGTGTTTTGACCACTCGCAGCGGAGCGAGCGAAGCGAGCGGAGCTCCAAAATGCTTGCATGCATGCTGCATGCTTGCTTGCATGCTGCATGCTTGCTGGCATGCTGCATGCCTTCTTGCAATATGCATGCCTGCTTGCATGCTGCATGCTTGCTTGCATGCTGCATGCCTGCTTGCATGCTGCATGCCTGCTTGCATGTTGCATGCTTGTAAAATTTGGGAAAATATTAGTTAACCTAGAACCGAGTGTTGGTAGTTATTTTGCATGCATATTTATTGAGTCAAACATTAAATAATTTAAATTAATGAATAATTGATTTTCAGAACATCACGAAAATTTATACGATTCCAGTTTAAAACGAGTTTGGAAATCAACTAATAAAAAAAATAATTTATTCACTTTCTTATGACTAAAATAACAAAAATTATTGAAGCCCCCTATTAAGCAAAAAGATGCCTGTGCCAGGAGACTCCGCTCTATTTACTTATTTTCTATACACAGTCAAAGATTATCTAAATATTGTACTTAGTTAATTAAAAAAAAATGAGAAAAAAAAAAACTCTTAATTTTATGGTGCTTTAGGTTTAGAATAAAATAACATTAGAATACTAAATATTATACTAGAAAAAATACGACTCGCTACGAAGATTAGGAATCGGAAATAGTGTGCTACAAGTTTTTAAGGCGTTTGGTGAACTGAAATTATGGCAGTTAAATCAATGGTGTAATGAATGTTCGGGAATATAATACTTCGGTGAAACGTTCTTTCGACCGAGCATTACTTCGGTAAAAAGTTTTTCGGCCAAATGAGACGTCAGAGTAACGAAAAAAGTCGAATCAATATTAGGTCAACTGAAACAGTGGGAAACGTGATTTCGACGAAGTAAAAAAAGGCGAAACGAAAATAGTCAAAAGGTTGTCGGTAAAATGAAATTCGACCAACACAAAATTCGATCTTAAGATAGGTAACCCATCGAAATACACTGTGACCTACTTTGTGATCCAGGGACGTGATGGATGTACTACTTTTGAGTAATCAGTTGCCTTTAATGACACGGTTGGTGTTATTCTTCTCTGTTGGACGTCACTTTTACCAAGTATCAATATAAAAAGCTTTTCGAAAGTCCAGTGGTTCTTCAACCTCTATTTAGGGGCGAGAGCACACTAATGGATAGCTCACATTACATGTCGTTCAAGTGAACGACCTGTATAAATGGGTTCAAGATGGATTTAGATTACAACCTTTTTCCTATTTCTTCTAAATAGACATAAGTACCTAGATGAAAAGGAAATAAAATAGGACATCATATCCCATACCTACCTGATTATTCAGACCGTTTAATCTCTGATTTCTAATTGATTCGCAATACAGATTGATTCATTCCTTTTTAAAAACAAACAACGAGGATCCCCTAAAAAGATAATATTTACCCGTCATGTATTATGTAGCGTGGTTTTTTTGCTGTTTTGTCGATTTCCCTTAAAGGGGAAGTTTTGTTGGTAGTTTGTTTCCATTAATGATAAAATTTATTTTTTGGCAGTATGCCTCATGTCCTTTTCCTTATTTCCGTAAAAAGTCTGTTTGAAATTCGCGGCATCGACTTATAAAAAAAAAAAAAAAAAAAAAGAAAGATTAAGATCGTATTTCTTATGGTCGTCCTTCGCCCACTTCAGGGGCCTTTGCGATGAGCCCTTATCGCCAGGATTTCTATTCAATTGTTTACCTTTCATACTAGATCCCAAAGGTTAGTGTGAAAGCAGGCCTTAAGCAGTCCTGTAATGTCCGTAATGTCGTAGGTTGTTTGACCGTGTTTTCGGGAAGTCCGATCCGATTGAAGTCGCTTTCGGCGGCGCGATGTCAGTCCAGTCCACGCGCATCGATGAGTGATCAAGTGTAGGAAGTCGGAATGCGTCGTGATGGCGCGAGACTTGGAACGCAGCGAATATCAGCTGTGATTGATAGGATACAAAATTTTTCGGTTGGAAAGAATTTCATTTTATATTTATAACGCTGTTAAAGTTATTGGATTCGTAATTGTTCCTGATTTAAATAATATCTTGCAGCTATTCATTGTAATTTTCGTCGACACAATAGAATTTCGCCAAGAGGGTTTTGGCTAATAAAAGCCGCCGAGAAGAGTTCTAATTCGTGTCGTGATATCCGATCGAAGGAGGAATACTGATTGACCGGATTCTAAACCATATAAAATATATTGTTATCAAGGAGCCGCAGGTGAAGAGTGGCGTACGTATCCAGCCACGAGTCCACCACTGCTCTGTCGTCCATTCAACCCCAGTTAAGCGGAAAAAGTTGAAATAAACCGGACTTTGGTTTCTCACCCACGGCTCCGAGGCATAATTAATAGAAAGCAGCCATCGAAGCGTTTCTCTACTAAACAGACTCGCTGCGAGATATTCTAATAGGTACCAGTTAACTCTCAAATCTTTTTAACCCTTAAACTAACCGAAGTATAAGAATCCAGCTATCCGTACTTCGAGTACCAACCTACGAGCTAGATTTATGTTAGATTAATTACCACATCTCTGATATCCGAGGGCAGGCAATTCTTACCCACATAACGCTCTGCGAGTAGTTTTAAGTTTAACCTTTTAAAATAACCCCTTGGGAAAAGGATTAGATTCATAGCTTCGTTTTTCTTCGTGTCAAATCACCGTGTAAATTTGCAGATCTGCGATTACAACGTTTGATGTTTATTATTGTATAGAATCAACCATATTTCAATAAAACTGTAGCTTGCTGTTGACTGTACATTAAGTGTTTATTTATTTTCCTTTGAGTTGTCATTAAGGTGAGTCATTCGCATGAGTTTATTTATTACTTACTGTTTCTTAAGCCAAAAGGCAATAAGAGAGAGAAAAAGACATAACAATTGGCGCCCGAACCTGTGTAGACATAAGGATTGCCTGAAATAAATTATTTAGTTACTACAATTTTTGTGTTTCTGTTTTTTTTTGTTGGTCAAGTAACTTTATTAAGCTCAACAGGAAACCCGGGGATATCAGTGATGTGGAGTTATTTAGTTGCATGATTATTACATTACCTATGTTTTTATATTGAGTTAAAATACTGAGATTTATTCATTCATTATATTTTTCCAAGACTGTATATACATTTTCTACAAAAAGGATTGCCAAATTGTAATTTTGTTAGCTTGTGGGATATCAGATACATAAAAATCTTTTTTTTTTAACTAGAAAAGCAGCTCTGTATTTTTAGGGTGGTCAGAGGATAGCCTGTGTTTAAAATAATTGATACATTGATTTAAAAGACAAGACTTTATTAATTCATTTTTTTTGTTACATTGAGAGTTGAGTATTGGTACCTACTTAGGGTCACTTGCTTTACAGAATAATATTGGTAGTAAAGTAACAGCTTGTTAATATATAGGATTTCTTAAATATAGTATAAAAGGGGTATTGTTTTGGCTGGAATTGCTTAACAATACACTTTTCAGATTTAGAAAGTAAATTACTTACTAGTTAATTGAAATTAAATATACCTACTTACTTTTTTCCACTAACTTAGTTTGACAATTTCAATTTTAAACATAGTTGGTGAATATATAGTTTACATAGTTAGTAGGGACTTCAAGTGGGCTTGAATTGCACTAGTTTCTTGCCAGTTTCTTAAATATACCATATACCTATATTTACTTTCTTCTCTTCTCCTTCCTCATTACAAGATGGAGGAGGAGCGACCTATAAAGTTTCATTTATTACATAAAGATGAGTTGGAGTATGAAGCTAAAATTCGGGGCGCTGAACCAGCGGGTAAGGTTACAGATCTTCGAGCCCAGTTAAGAAAACTAAGCAGAGAGCTTCCATCAGATGAAATAGCTGAAGTGGACCTTGATATTGTATCTGAATGTGCTATAATTAAGGATAAATTAGCTTACTTAGACAATTTGATTTTGGGGGCTGCCAAGCCGGGGTGCTCACTCAAATCTCTGAACCGGGTGGAAGCGGTAGCTCATCACCTGTTTCATAGGCTTAGTCGCTTAAATCCTACGGCTGAATCGACGGTCACATATGATCAACTGCATAGTATGCGGGAAAATTTAGACCGTATCTTGCATAAACTGGATAATATAATGTATAACTTCAAGAGTGGATTGTCGCAGAGACAGCCCTCTATACAACCAGCACAGGTATTGGATGAGCCCGCCGGTGATGTAAACCACTCGCCTCCTGGCAGCCCTATCAAAGCGATGAAAAGTAATGAGTCCGCTTCGGCTATACATAAACTTGGGATTAGTTTTAATGGTAATACTTGTGTGAAGGCTTTTTTACAGAGATTAGATGAACTCTGTCGCTCCCGTAATATTTCTGAAAGCAGACTGTTCAATTCAGCCGCTGAACTTTTTACAGATGAAGCTCTTTGCTGGTACCGGGGCAATCATACCGAAGTAAATAATTGGGGCGAATTAAGGTCCCTGTTATTGGAAGAATATCTGCCTACAGATTATGACCATAGATTAATGCAGGAAATTAGGGCTCGCACTCAGGGATCTTAGGAAAGCATAGTAAATTACCTCAGTATTATGCAAAATTATTTTATTCGTTTATCTAAACCACTATCGGAGGAAGATAAATTAAATATTGTCTTATATAACATTAGGCCTTGTTACACTTCACAGTTAGCCCTGTATCCAGCAGACTCTTGGGTTGATTTGAAACGCAAATGCAGGCTTATTGAGATGGCTAAAGATAGGACGAATAACTTTGCTGATCCTCCGAAATCAAGCACATCTTCTTTGGCTCCGGATCTCTGCTACAGATACAGCCGCCCGGCGCCAAAGGTAGCCGCAGTTCAGGCCCCGAATGCAGACTTCTGCGTGCGCTGTAGGGTGGCAGGGCATACGTTGAGGAGTTGCAAAGCGCCTTTCCGAGTCGTTTGTTATAAATGTAGCGAAAAAGATGTAACTGCGAGGACTTGTTTGAATTGTCGTAAGGCCTCCGATAAGCTTGTATCTGCGCCAAAAAAACGCGCAGGCGTGAGCCGGCGGCGGTGGGCGAAAACATCAGCGCAAGAGTGGACACATTGGCTGAAATTCCTGAAAGATTTTTATTATGAAAATGGGAAAAATAACACGTCAATGTCAGGTGCCATTTCCAAACGTCAGTGTCAATGTCACTCGTCGCCGACTCACGTATGTCAAAATAGGGATACCAGACCCTACTTAAAAATTACCATTTATGATATAAATTTTAGAGCTTTGCTGGATTCGGGATCTGAAATTTCTATAATTGGCGGAAACGCTATCAAATATTTTACTGATTTGGGCACTCTCCATAAATCTACCGATTTAGATATAATTAAAACCGCTAACGGTTCAGCTTCACCTGTTACTGGGTATATGTTTTTACCAGTCACAGTAGACGAGCGGACCGCTATTATAAAATTTTACGTAATTCCAGGAGTCTCCACTGAATTGTTGTTGGGTATAAATTTTTGGAAAGAATTTCAAATAGCGCCAGATGTTTTGTCACTGTTGAAGGATAGTGAGTTCTTACCGGGTAATCAGCATGTCAGTGCGATAGCTACGACGGACAAAATTTTGATCGATTTCGAGTCACTGTCGGAGTTCGAACGCGAACAGGCAAATAGGGTTATTCGCGAGTTTGAAAGTATTTCAGATGAGAAAAAAGGGCTTGGTAGGACGCACTTAGTAACGCACAAAATAGACACCGGGGATCATCCGCCAATTAAACAGCGCTACTACCCGATGTCGCCAGATAGGTTGGCAGAACTGAACAAACATCTAGATCAAATGCTGGCGGAAGATGTGGTGGAACCTAGCAACAGTGCTTGGAATAATCCCGTCACTTTAGTGCGGAAGGCAGACGGAACGACTCGCTTTTGCTTGGATAGCCGAAAACTCAATGCCGTTTCTAAACACGATGCTTATCCTCTACCTTACGTGACTAATATACTAGACCAACTAAAGAACGCGAAATACATCTCGACAATAGATCTAAAATCGGCTTATTGGCAAATTCCGCTAGATGGCGTCGAGAGCCGTGAAAAGACCGCATTCACAGTGCCTTCACGCGGCCTGTATCATTTTAAAGTTATGTGCTTTGGGTTGACATCAGCACCGGCCACTCAGCAGCGATTGATGGACCGGATTTTGGGGCCTGAATTCGCGAATAATGTAAGCTGTTATTTGGACGACATTATATTAACTAGCTCAACTTTGACGGAACATCTGGAGTTATTGCGGAAAGTGTATAATAAATTAAAAGATGCAAACTTAACTATTAACCTAGGGAAATGCCAATTTTTTAGGAGGCAGCTAAAGTATCTTGGGCACGTGGTCGATGAATATGGCTTGCGCACCGACCCGGATAAGGTGAGGGCGATAGTAGATTTTCCCACCCCTACTTGCAGAAAGGACGTTAAACGCTTCCTAGGTACGGCATCCTACTACAGGCGGTTTATTAAAAATTTCAGTAACCGAGCGGGGCCGTTAAACGCGCTGACGTCAACACGTAAGGGTGCCCCTCCGTTCAGCTGGTCGCCGGAGGCAGAACGTGCATTCGCGGACCTCAAGTTAGCACTGACCAATGCTCCTGTCTTAACATGTCCAGATTTCACGAAAGAGTTTACCGTTCACTGTGACGCGTCCAATTACGGAATAGGAGGTACACTTACGCAGTTGATCGATGGCGAGGAGCACCCGGTTGCGTATTTTAGCCGTTCTCTTGCGCCCGCCGAACGCAATTACTCCGCGACCGAACGCGAGGCATTGGCGGTCGTATTAACTGTTGAGCATTTCCGCCCGTATCTGGAAAGTGACAGGCCGTTCCGCATAATTACAGATCACGCAAGCTTGAAATGGTTTTTAAATCTTAAAAGTCCTGCCGGGCGGTTGGCAAGATGGGGTTGTAGGTTGTCTCCATATAATTTTACTATCGAACACCGCAGTGGTTCGCAAAATATTGTACCTGACGCCCTCTCGCGAGCTATGCCTGTGGGGTCTATAGATATATCACAAATAGAAGACCCTTGGTATCTAAATATTATTAAACGTTGTACCGAAAAGCCGCGGGCTTGTCCTAATTTTCAGCTCGTAGATGGTAGGCTTTATCGTTTTACTAAATCCAACAACAAACTGAGTGGAGATTTCCAATGGAAGGAGGTAGTGCCCAAGGAACTGAGAGAGACGATTATCCAGGAAAATCATTCTAAACCTACCGCGGCACACCTAGGCGTCGCTAAAACCTATCAACGCTTAAAATTGAGATATTTTTGGCCTGGTATGTACCAGGATACAGCCGAATTCATTAAAAAGTGTTCTACTTGTAACGCTTATAAACATAGCTCGCAAGCAACGCCAGGCTTTATGGGAGAACCCAAAGTCTGCTGTCGCCCCTTTCAATGTTTGAGTATCGATTTATGTGGACCCTATCCGTTATCGAGGCAGCAAAACACGTATTTATTAGTGGTGGTTTGTTGTTTTTCAAAATATGTTATGTTGTTTCCGTTGCGAAGAGCGACAGGGAAGGTTATTGCGCAGCGTCTCGAAGATCACGTATTTTTAGTTCACGGCATTCCGCAAACCGTGATCTCAGATAACGGTTCACAATTTGTAAGTCATGAGTTGCAAGCGCTTTATACAAAATACAACATACCCCAGATACACCTGGGGCCAGTATACTGCCCTCAGGTAAATCCAGTCGAACGTTATAACCGTACCGTGATTACGGCGATCTCATCGTTTGTGGAGAACGATCATAGGACGTGGGACGTTAATATACATAGAATCCAATTCGCAATGAACACCTCGATGAACGAATCCACATCTTATACGCCATTTATGCTAGTTCACGGTCGCGAAGCTATAGCCGACGGCAAAATTTATAATGATTTTAAAGATGTCAATGAGTTAGTCTGCGCGCCTAGAGATGCTTATGTCTCGAAATTAGGTTACCTCAAAGACATATATAAAACAGTCCAAGAATCACTTATTAAGGCTCACAGTCGTAACATTAAGTATTATAATCGAAAACGTCGAGATGTGTCTTTCGACGTTGGCGATTACGTCTGGAAAAGAACTTATAAACAGAGCGCCGCGAATAAATACTTCGCTGCGAAACTGGCACCAAAATACGAGCGTTGCCGTGTAGTTAGGAAGCTTTCGCCCCTGGTTTATGAGCTAGAGGACGAGAGGGGTAAATTTATAGGCAAATGGCACGTGAAAGACTTCAAATCCATAGACGCGGGGAGTGATTAGGATTTCGTACGAACAGTGTTGCCAGGGGGTGAGTGTAGTGCGGTTGCTTACAAATATTACTTTTTACCTTACATTTTAACGTGAAAGCGCTGCGCTACAAATTATATTATCATTTTTATTTTTATTTCTTTTTCTTTAGAACACCGTGTGTGGGCGGTGCAAGAATACTCACACCGCAGTACTCCACTCTCTGCGTGTCGTAAGAGCCGACTTACGGGAGTAAAAGCGCCATTTACCATCTTGTCCGCGTATTACGTAGCCGGGGGCTACCTATGTGGTGCGGATTTCAAACGACCACAAAGGGCAGCTTACCTACTTTACCTGCGTACTACATAGACTTCGGTTGCTTGTCATTAGGGTGCTACTCTGTGGTACGGATTTAGGTGCTACCCTGTGGTACGGATTTAAACGACCATTGGGCATTTATAGCGCCAACTACCATTTTACATAACATAAATACTATAGTACGATTTTTCTTCAATTTTACCTGATTAATAGGCTCTGGTTTCATTACAGTGCGACCCTACGGCGCGGATTTCAAACGGTCGTGGGTGATGCTTGAATGATATACCATTTTACTTACGCCTTGCGCGGTCTATCTTGTAGTGCGGATTCAAACGACTACAAGGCAGCACTAGCGCCATCTACTCTATCTTACTACGTACTACGCGTATCTATTTGGTTGCTTTATTGTGTATGTGATCCGGGTGTTTGTGTTGGGGTTTCTCTAGTTTGATGTTTTTTCTTTTATGTCAGTCTTACCTGGAGGCTTGAAGGGAATTAGACTGAGGTAATTTAAGAAAAAAAATATAAAGATTGGCATATTTATCATATTCTATCTGTATCGTAAGGGTGCCGACACATTTTGTAGTCGGGTTGTTGATATTTTTTTGGCAATTTTACCATAGTCATGAATAGTAATGTTGGCATAGACAAATTAAGATACGTCTATTCCATCGATTGACAGTCTAAATTTTTAAAATTATTTTAAAGTAGTACAGGGAAGTCGAGCGTGTCTCGTTAGTCATGGCTTGTCAAGTATCACACGGTAAGATCATGGGCTTGTCCAACATCGCTCGCTTAAGAAGCAAGTGCCCATCAAGCATTTTTTCAGAACAATAAAATAGGACTGACAAGCCGATGCAATGTGAAAACTGACACGCGGGTTGATTTATCTAAAAGGGGAGAGCTTTAGTAAAGAAATTACAGAATAGAGTATAACATATGGTCAACCTCAACACGATCACATACATTTTTCTACTGGAATATTTTTTTTTTTTAGTTAGTTTGAGTATGTAACTGTAGAGTCAATTATTATATATTTTATATCAGTTTTTTTTTTAATTTGGCATTTGTATAACTCAACAGTCGAGTCAGTATAAGTTTTGGTTCTTTTAATTTTAAAATTGATGTCAGGGGTGACAAGCATTTACTTGGGCTTGTTATGAATTGCTTTTTACAAAGTAGGTTTGTTTTGGCGATGGAGCAGTGTGGTTTGGACGTGGTCGTCCAGAGAATTCCCTGCGTGAATTCTTGCGTGGCGGGGGACTACTGTAGCGTGGTTTTTTTGCTGTTTTGTCGATTTCCCTTAAAGGGGAAGTTTTGTTGGTAGTTTGTTTCCATTAATGATAAAATTTATTTTTTGGCAGTATGCCTCATGTCCTTTTCCTTATTTCCGTAAAAAGTCTGTTTGAAATTCGCGGCATCGACTTATAAAAAAAAAAAAAAAAAAAAGAAAGATTAAGATCGTATTTCTTATGGTCGTCCTTCGCCCACTTCAGGGGCCTTTGCGATGAGCCCTTATCGCCAGGATTTCTATTCAATTGTTTACCTTTCATACTAGATCCCAAAGGTTAGTGTGAAAGCAGGCCTTAAGCAGTCCTGTAATGTCCGTAATGTCGTAGGTTGTTTGACCGTGTTTTCGGGAAGTCCGATCCGATTGAAGTCGCTTTCGGCGGCGCGATGTCAGTCCAGTCCACGTGCATCGATGAGTGATCAAGTGTAGGAAGTCGGAATGCGTCGTGATGGCGCGAGACTTGGAACGCAGCGAATATCAGCTGTGATTGATAGGATACAAAATTTTTCGGTTGGAAAGAATTTCATTTTATATTTATAACGCTGTTAAAGTTATTGGATTCGTAATTGTTCCTGATTTAAATAATATCTTGCAGCTATTCATTGTAATTTTCGTCGACACAATAGAATTTCGCCAAGAGGGTTTTGGCTAATAAAAGCCGCCGAGAAGAGTTCTAATTCGTGTCGTGATATCCGATCGAAGGAGGAATACTGATTGACCGGATTCTAAACCATATAAAATATATTGTTATCAAGGAGCCGCAGGTGAAGAGTGGCGTACGTATCCAGCCACGAGTCCACCACTGCTCTGTCGTCCATTCAACCCCAGTTAAGCGGAAAAAGTTGAAATAAACCGGACTTTGGTTTCTCACCCACGGCTCCGAGGCATAATTAATAGAAAGCAGCCATCGAAGCGTTTCTCTACTAAACAGACTCGCTGCGAGATATTCTAATAGGTACCAGTTAACTCTCAAATCTTTTTAACCCTTAAACTAACCGAAGTATAAGAATCCAGCTATCCGTACTTCGAGTACCAACCTACGAGCTAGATTTATGTTAGATTAATTACCACATCTCTGATATCCGAGGGCAGGCAATTCTTACCCACATAACGCTCTGCGAGTAGTTTTAAGTTTAACCTTTTAAAATAACCCCTTGGGAAAAGGATTAGATTCATAGCTTCGTTTTTCTTCGTGTCAAATCACCGTGTAAATTTGCAGATCTGCGATTACAACGTTTGATGTTTATTATTGTATAGAATCAACCATATTTCAATAAAACTGTAGCTTGCTGTTGACTGTACATTAAGTGTTTATTTATTTTCCTTTGAGTTGTCATTAAGGTGAGTCATTCGCATGAGTTTATTTATTACTTACTGTTTCTTAAGCCAAAAGGCAATAAGAGAGAGAAAAAGACATAACAATTAATGTAAACAATTATAAGTATTCATACTCCAAATTATTTGACTCACGACGAAAACTTAATGAAATTCACACATCAAATCGGCGAGATAACTGTCAGTCGATGAGTGGATGTGTCGACATTCGCGCGGTTTCTCGCAAATCCGACTTGAAGATGACACATTCCTGCAGATTGACAACCAATTGCGGCGGAAATGTTGGATGTTGGTTGAGGGGCTTTAATCATTATTCGGTGAAATAATTTACTTTTGATGTTATTTAGTAAAACAATTTTACTGTACAGACGATGCAGTTTTTTTACGTTTTTTTTAACCTAAGCTTCTGGTTGTTTTGATCTACTCAGGCAGGAATCTATTGCACACATCAAGCCAATTTTAAATTATTTTGAATTAAAGAGTATTTTTCACTTGTATTAGAGTTGTGCGAATGGATGATATACTTTAATGATCAAACGAACTTACCCTAAGTGAAGTTCGATCCTAATTATCCCTTCTTCGTCGAAGAGATTTAATTTGTTACAAAGTAGTAGCTCTGCTACTCGTTCGCACTCTGTCGCACGTAGTTCAGCGCCCAAGCGGGAAAGAGAAAGCCGCTCCGACCCCTTCCCCTCCCCGCCTCCGACCATCGCTGCCCTCCGCCGCGTCAACCTCATTCAGTTTGGAGTAACTAAGGAAATACATTGATATCCCCATCTATTATAGGGATACGGTTGTTGAACAAACAACTAGCAAGGGAGGGCTGGGACTTTAAATCTCTTCGACGAAGAAGGGATAATTAGGATCGAACTTCACTTAGGGTAAGTTCGTTTGATCATTAAATTATCCCTTCTTCGTCTCTGAGATTTAATTTGTTACAAAGTAGGATGTTTAGAGAAGATATCAATGTTATTAGAGGAAAGTCTTGTTTGTTTATATAAATAAACAAGGGTTAAGTGAACACTCATTAAATTATTTTTTATAGTTAAATAAGATGAAAATAAGTCAGTGCTCCTGCAACTGCAACACTAAAAAAAGTAGTTTTATTATAATGTCGGTTCTGTGACATTAGAGCCCCACGCCTGGAAACACGCAAATATTGTCGATTGTCCAGTCCAAACAGCAGATTGCGAAAAGAATCCACAGAAAATCCGGCACACAGACTAGTAAGTGCACAAATTTTTCGTCACGAATGGCAGCAACTTGGCCGCCGCGCCGATGTGACCACATGTTACACAACATGATAAACAGGTAATGAGATAAAAAAAGGGGGAAGGTGTAACATTCCTCCATTATAAATTTTGCCGAATGTTTGTGACGAGGCAGCATTGATATGTATTTTTTTGGGGTTTGTATTAGTTCATAAGGGCGACAATATTTAAGATATTTATATAAATAAACACAAATACTTTTATTACAGAAATAAAAACTTAAAGAATGGAAAGTTCAACAAGTTGAGACTTACAGAAGATGTGATTAAACATCTGTCATTTAAATTTTAAATAATCAATTATTTCGTCAAATCTTACTGTGTTACCTCAGATAATATAATACAATGATCTGAGTTGCTTAATTGAGTTAAGTACATGATCTGTATTCATTTACTTGTAGCCAAGGCTAACAAGGTGATCAATGAGTGCTCAATTGTTCAAAATGTAAGTTATTTGGGAGTAAGTTTAACACCTTAAACTATTGTGAAATCCAACGTCTAGTGTAACAAACATATCTATATATTTTTTTAGGTTATCATTGCCGGTGATATAGATTTAAAAAAATTGGGAGATATCTGATCAATGTTTGTTTAGTAGGATTCATTTAGAAAACAGTTGTTTCGAAAACCTATTTAATCATTAATTAGTATATAATAAGATATTATTTCTTGGCAATAGTTCCAATAAAAATAAAGATTTGCTTGCAGTATTATTCAAATACTGAGGCAAGATATCAATAAACACTTCTTACGCTTGACCAAGGAACGTTTGCCTTATAATATGCAGCCAGAGAAAACTGAGAGCGAGGATGATGTTTCTTTCTGCGAACAGATGAAAATAAATTAACGCTTGATGTGACTATTACCATCGCTATTTCTTTAACAGCAAGTTGATTAAGGTTTCAACGAGGGAATGGAGTTGCCTGCCACAAGTATATTATTATGTTTACTGGGTAGCTTCAATAATATAAGTGTATTTAATGTATTGTGTAATTGCAGAAAAAAAAACCTTTTGTTTTTTTTTTCATTTCATTGAGAAACCATGGCCATGATAGCTATTAAGTCATTTGGCTTTGTCATAAAAAATAAAGTTATTCTTTTAAAATAAGTGAGGAAAAAGAAAGCTGGGAGGCGTTATTACGCCTATTGTTGATCATAGCACTGCCATTTCTCGCGAGCAATTTAGCAATTTGATTTAATTGCAAGCAATGAACACCACTAATTCGATTCATTAATGAAATGGCAGTGGTGTTATTAATATACAATAAAAAACTTCAGTATAGGCACCTGCAGACAGACGGCGTGGTGCACGTCCCAGCTGTAGCCAGCGCAGCCGCAGTGGTAGGCGCCGCCCATCAGTAACAGACCATCAGTGCTAGTATACGCACGGTATGCGAAGGATTTTATACAAAAAAAGCAGATCCAGGTCATTAATGAGCAGCAATTTTTCCTCGTTTGTGCATAATCTTATATTGTCTCACTTTGACCGGCTGCTGCACAGTCCATTGTCAAAGCAACGGAGAAAGAATTGAAAACTATTCGTTTATCATATTGGTCTAAGTATCAGGAAAAGAAATATATTATTTTTTCACCATACAATACAAAGTTAAAAAGGTCCATAGTATGATATAAAACGTAATTATTATATCAATCATTTTAATATAGTTAAATATTTATGATCAATTTGTACAAGCCTTAAGCTTGTCCAATATTACAATTTTAAGTGTTAAAATAGTAATGCTACTGCAGTACAAACTGCTGTAATAGTTCATAAGTATCTGACAAAGTCACTAAAATGTATTTTATTTGATTTTAATAGCTTCTTCTAAAAATATTTTGTTTGTCCTTATTTGTCAATATACTACTAATTTTAGAAATTCAATACAAGGCCACAGAATTTACATGTTTGGCTGGGAGTAATAGTATTTTCTTGATTGTTAATGAGGATCTTAAATATTTGAATCATTGTTTTCATAGTTTCTAATACTTGTAAATTTGAGAAATTTTGGTAATTAATACCCAGACATAAGTGTCATCTTAATAGGTCATTGAAGCCTGAAAATTAATGGTTAAAATTATTGGTTTAAAACATTTAGTAAAGATGATGATTATGTGTAGTGCTGTGCAAAAGTCACAGAATAAGACCCAAAACTCATGAAGTTTATTGTCTAAATAACATCCTTACTAATATTAAAAATGCAAAAGTACTTTTGTTTGTTTCTTTGTTACACCTTCACATCTTAACTACTGAATAGATCATCATGAAATTTTTATACACGTTGTCTGGGTTACAGAGAAGGACATACGGTACCTTTAATCCCGAAAGGAAAATATTGTTGCCGAGGGATAGCAAGAAAGATTTCCATGCAGGCGAAGCCATGGGCGGCCGCTAGTCTTAAATGCTTTTTGCGCTGTGTGTAAAAGCAACTGTTCTCAAAGACTAATAGTTGTGCCATGACATTATCAGGACACATGTTATGAGTTTATTGTTGTTCTAGCATCCTCCATAAAATGTTCAGAAAATACCCACATGTTCTATTTTTTTTGTTAAGAAAATAAAATATGTATATTTGTTTATTTTCTAATTTAACTAACTGAATACTTAGGATTAGTATTGGAAAGCACATAACGGTCGTTTGTGATAGATTTTACTCGAATCGAGAACGTATTTTAGCTGACCAGCTAAAAATACAGACAAGGTACAGACCTTTTGTTCTGATCCAGTAGCGCGACGGTGCCGACGGTGGTGATTACAGGTAGCCCTTGGAGCTGGAAGCTGCAGGTAGGTGCCGCAAGGCTGATGAAACACGTTAAACTGGCCCTGCTGGTTGCTGTCCGTCACCTCGGCCCAATTGCTTGTGTTCCAACTCCAAGATATGGTTATGGTTGTTGTGGCAGACCCCAAGTTTAGAGAGGACTGAGCAGTAGGTGTCGTCGCGCTGACGGTCTTTAAAGACACTATACGAACGATTTTCAGTAGTGGTATAATATATGATAATCGCATGATTCATTTTCAACGAATCGGCGATGAGTTTGCCAATAATATTTTTTTTTTAAACTTTACTGATCTTAAGGGCACCTTTAACACTTGTGGGAGTGTATTTTGATGTTCAACATCATTGCTGATTTTTTCACGAAGAAAAACAAAATAAGAAGGAATCAGAATTTTGTTTTATAATGTTGTTCGAGAAAACCGAAAACATATAAAAGTACTTGTATGTACATAGCTGTATCAGTGACAACAATTTTGATGTTTTACTAAAAACGTTATTAGGCCTTCAACTTTGATAGCAAATATTTTATTAATATTTGTAAAATAACGGTTAATATCTCGTATTAACACATAAAAGTATCTCGAAGTGACTTTAAGTAAATAATCTACAGTTTACGTCAGCAAATCTAGGTATATATTTTTTATAAAATTACGGCTAATATCTTGTATTAGCTCAAAATAGTATCACTGGTCAATATCACGTATTGACTCGGGAAAAAATATCTTATAAAAGCAAGTATGTGGTATTGACTCAAAGCAAATATTTTGCAGTTAACACCAGCACATCTATTCATATTTTGTTAAATATTACCGGTTAATAATGATTAAACGAACTTACCTGTAAGTTGAGTTCAATCATAATATATGAAGGATTCGTCCGAAGACATTAACTCACAAAAGCATGTCGTATCGACTCGAGGCAAGTATTCGGCAGTTTATTGTAAAATGATGGTTAATATCTCGTATTAACTCATAAAAGTATCACTGGTCAATATCTCGTATTGACTCGGGAAAAAAAATTCACTGGTCAATATCTCGTATTGACTCGGGAAAAAAGTACCATTGGTCAATATCTCGTATTGACTCGAGGCAAATATAAGGCAGCTTGCCTTTGTAAATAACTTGCATACTTTTCATCACTAAGAGTGAAGATAATTGTGAGTCTACCTTCAACATTCGTATCACTTGCATAGTGACGGTATTTTACCGTTTCTCACGAATTAATTCACGTCTATAATTTCACTCATTTTAAGACTATAGTTAAACAAAAGAGTAACATTTTTGTGACTACGTGCGTCTTGCGCGCGCGCGCAACAAAGAATGAGGTTGACGCGGCGGAGGGCAGCGATGGTCGGAGGCGGGGAGGGGAAGGGGTCGGAGCGGCTTTCTCTTTCCCGCTTGGGTGCTGAACTACGTGTGACAGAGTGCGAACGAGTAGCAGAGCTACTACTTTGTAACAAATTAAATCTCAGAGACGAAGAAGGGATAATTAGCTCTTGTTTACTTTAACCATTTGTATACTGTAACCGTCGGCCTACCTACAATAAAATCTAAATGATCACGGCCTATGAAAGAGACTAAAACCTAAGTGGAAACCTAATAACCTACAGGACAGGAGGACAATCAAAATCCGCTTACTATTCACCGTTGATTACAACTAAACTATTGGAACCTAATTTTACTGGATTAAATAACCTCCAAAATGCAATTTACTAAGTTTACTTTATTCAACCTTAACTAACCTACAACGAACCTTACTAACAAGCTTTGTGCGATCTGAGAGGACCTGTGAATGTCTAGTGGAGGAACCCTGGATGTGATAAGTAGTGAACCCAAATTCTTTTAAAAGTGTGATTAGTATTGATTTTCATTTTCCAATAGAAGTATTCGCTTTTATTACTAGGTCTTAATTATTCCTGCTATTACATTTATTTCTAAAAGAAAATATCACTAAATCAAAGATATTGCTCTATTGATACAACCAGAGAAATAGAAATTAAGTCTGTATTTTTTCTAAGTGAGCCTACTTTAATTTCATATTAATTCTTAATATTTGTCATACTACCAAGGGAAACCCCATAGTTCTTTAGTATCAATAAATGGGAATACTATAAATAGAGGGGAAAACGTTCCCAACTACGTTCCGTTGATGAAGTAAGTATGAGTGAAATAAACCTACGTTGATAGGAAATGATCAAAGTGAATTTATGAGTTAAATGGAGTATTGTTATAAGGTAAAAGAGGGTATGTTCAACCATAATAGACTGTAAGGTAAAAAGAGGTAAGTCGGGTTATAGAGAAAAGTTAAATTTGGATAATTCTCTTCCGATGCCAAGTGTCAGTTTATCTGCCATGTATGACGTTATTCTAAATAATGTAAATTATCTATTGTCAACTTAATTCATTAAGATAAGAGAGATAATTTGAGATAAGTTAAGAAGTTATAGTCGCCTGAGATCAAAGTATAATAAAATTTTCAACGCTATTAAATAAGAATTCTTTTACTTTCTTAAATTATTGTACAAGTAGTGGATATGCAATTGTGTTTTTGCCAGCTAAGGTACAAGCACCACCCCGCTTTATACAATGGGTCTCGACACCAGACGTGGACAACCCTCTTCTGGCCAGCCATAATTTTTTCATGATAAATTTACTTAGTAAGTATTATTAAATTAAGGTATTTGGTCTTTGTCAGTCTGTTTCAACAAAAGAGGACGGAGCAAAATGCTCCCAAACGAACTATCAGTTTTCACAATGAAGAATTCTCCTTCAATTGTGATGGCTGAATTACAATTTTTTTTGCTTTAATAAATAATTCTAGTATGACTGTTTAACATTATAACAGATGGACACAACATTACTATCCATTTACTTGGGACACTGATAGTTCTCATATTCTGAAGGAAAGACAATTCTAAACAAGGTAATAAAGTTCTATGACGGATTTTCCATACTTTAATCTCGGCTAAATTATAAATATACAACCATAAACCGAATTAATTTCAGTTCATTTCATTTAAAGTTAAAGGCGATATTTCAATTAAATGTTGAGTAGACTAGGCAATGTTTGATTTCAATTGTGAATGAAATTCTTTTACTTTCATCCTCAAATTGAGTTGGTTGAACCTAGTTGAAATATTTGAACTCAGATAATATGTTGAACTTATTATTTGTGAATTTAATGTATTCACTAAATAATATAATATTTTCATTGTAGGTAGATACTTTTCATAGCATTAACTCACTGTTAGTCATAATCTTCATTCTGTTAACTTGAAAGGTTTACTCAAACTATGATCTAGTGTTCCATAAACTGTGATTCAACATTAGTCTAATGGTAACACGGGATTATTCCATACGCCCAGATCTTGTTTTAGTACCCTTCCAAAAATCACCAAAACAGATTATCTCAACTGTAATCGACCATTTGAAAACCAGGCTCAATTTAACCAATCCAATTCAAAGATGAATAACTATTCATTATTTATGATTCAACTTTCACTATTAAATCATTATCCAATATTAACAGAAAAATTTGTCTAGCTCTAATTAAAAGTAAGTCAAACTGTAGGTACTTACTGAAGCTTGCAAAGTCTACTCAATTGAGCACATCGTAGTAATTATTCACAACACTGAGTCATAGCATTAATAGATCTTTGTTAAGGCGCCTACTATGGAAGATTGATACTTTTCCTTCGGATCGGTCAACTTGTGGGTACTTACTGAAGCTTGCAAAGTCTACTCAATTGAGCACATCGTAGTAATTATTCACAACACTGAGTCATAGCCTTAATAGATCTCTGTTAAGGCGCCTACTATGGAAGATTGATACTTTCCCTTCGGATTCTACCCAGTAGTTTCACATAACCTTTCATTCACTATTTTAAACACTTCTGCGCTTCCTAGATTCCGTTCCTAAATCATCCTACCTCATCACTTCCTAGTTAAGTTCCTATGTACCACTGAATGACCTGCGGCAGCCATCTTGTTGATACCATTCTCGACACCACCTGCCTACGTTTCGCTCGACAGCCATTTTGTCATGCACCAACCTAATTGCGGCCTACCTAAATCTGATACACTACGAAGTGACCTACCTCTCCTTCGCCTATATAAGAGTTCCTAGCTTATCTAACGTTCCTGCTGTTACCTTGCTGACAGCTCGACCTTCTTGAGAACGTCCAATCTTTTACCAGCATCCAAGTTTCCCTCCCGTCTTGAGATGCAAACCTAACCTACTGTTCCTACGCGCCTAACAATGAATTTATAAACCTAATGAGTTTACCTGCCTACCAGCGACTAAATTTAGATTTCCTATGCAATATTTGTGATGCTTACCTCATCACCGACGCCCCGAATCTCTAAAGCGTGAGCAAGCATGACTCGCCTAAATCTCTCCTAACAGCTTGGACGTGGCCAAATTTGATTGGGAGGGAACAAATAGGCACCTACAGCGGAATAAGTATACCGAATCCTCGGGACACCAACGCGCTAGCACGGAATTAGATTCTCAACTCCTTTCGGACCGTCGGATTGCTAGAGATGGGACACATTCGGTACACTTATGTGACTAGCTAGGCAATCTAGAAATTTTGATGCCCGTCTGATACGCCACATACCAGACTATTTTACCTAACCCCTTGAGGATTGACAGAACGCCCCTTAGAGACACAAAACTGATGATATTTATTCAAAATCAAACCCCCTTTATCGTTCCCCAACTGCTTATATAAATTTCAAACAAATTTAAATCGGAAAATGCTTAGATTTATTGGGAAATTTACTTTACTTTATGAAAATTCGCAAACAAAATCTACCTACTTTAATTTCAAGCTTACTTATACCATATAAGCCCTAATTAAAGCGTATATGCAAAATACTCGCACCCGGTTGCGGACCTATACGTCAAAACCTCAATTAAACACTTTCTTCCTGACTTCTTGCTGTTTTCTTGCGTTATAAAAATACTACTTGTTCGAAGCTATCTTACAAAGAGGGTATCGACGGCTTCTACTGAGGTTCCACTTGATGCTACGTTGACGACGAGGAAAGTAAAGAGAGCGATTTCCCTCGAGCCACGTCTTTTATAACCCCCCAAAATCATTCACTTACTCCAGGAACCTCACCCCACACGACCTAAGCAAGATTCTTAGGTCGTGTGGGGTGAGGTTTTACCTACCTTCATTTCCCTACTTTACATAAATTATTCCTAAAATTTTCCCTTCTCCTTCAAAAATGGGGAGAATTCAGTTTTGTCTTACTCAACTTGTAAATATAATATTTAAGTTACTAATCTTACAAAATGAACCCCTAAACTAATCAATAATTTCAACGTACAATTCAACTAACTAATAACCTCCTACGTTCAAGATTCTTTATACTCAAGCGCACAATGCCACTCAATTTGTAACCAAATTAAAATTAATCTGTTACCTAAATATTTCTCTATACTGACATTTCAGCTACATTTAATTTAAGTAATTCATACAATTGTATGAAACAACGTTTCAATCATAAATAAATCAACAAGTTTTCCCCCTTACATCATTTCTAACAAAACTAACAACTTTGAATAATATTCAGCATATTTATCCAGAATCATATGAAATTATTGTACTATAATCATAGAACTCTGATTAATACGAATTTTATATTCACAACAAATTGAACCTCCCATATGCTACAATTAGAATCCAACTTTTTCAATCTTTTTATCTTGCCTTCCCCAAAATATCATAACCTCTAGAATCAATTTGCTAAAATACGTATTACAACATTTTCCATTAAGTATTTGGTCCAATTAAACCTAAAATTTCCGATCAATTTAGCATCACAATGTTGGTACTTTAAAAACCCTAACTGGCAACACTCATCCGACTACTTTTACATTTTCTAAATGCCTACCCTCATTTGAGTTATAAGCCTGCAGCATAAAATCCCGCTTTCGAAGAAACTTCATATCAATCTTTCTTCGTACAACACCCAACGACAAGACAAACTTTATTAGGCTCTATTCACATTTTCCCATGAAATACTTTCTTATTACACCTTCAATAACTATTGTTTATGTTTTTTAATAATATTTCTAGATTCTTCCTTACAATATTTCTATTAATTAATTATCTCCCTTTTATTTCACAATTCGAGTTTTCAATTTACCACTAAACTGTCAACTAAACTCCGCCCAGAATAAAACATTGTTCCATTTCTTTTCTTTCTCTCTGTATTATCTCTGAACATCAAACCATATTATAAGATCAAATTAAACTTCCATTTTAATTTCAAATCTCCAATTTAACTGTGTCATGAAGCAAAGGCATGGTATAACAAAGTACCCTAATTTAAGCAAATACCGCCTACGATTAACAAAATGTACTAGATCCGCTACAAAATTCTCCAAGCCAACTAAACTTGCATTTATCCCCCAAATCTAACTAATGTCTAATATTTCCTAAAACAAAATTTAAATTTACAACTATGATTTGGCAAAAGATATGGGACTTGCCTTGCGACCCTCAGTTACCATCTGGCAATCGATTTCTCATCGATCAATCCACTGGAACGACCTACTATATTTAATTTCGTTCTTTAGCTAAAACACATCACGTGGTGTGACACTACTGACAACTTACAGAAATAATTAACACCGAATTCAATCCTTTTTTAAGTAATCTTCTAAAATAAACTATTATAATGATATTCGAGAGGCTCTAATAAAATTTGATAAATAAACAATAATAAATATAAATAAATTTTAAGCCTATTAACGTCGTTACCTACACAGAGACTAATATTTGAATTTTAGCGCCGTGAAAGATTAAAAGAACTTCCGACATTATTGCTAACTCAAAACCTGAACTACTCTTTATTATAATAACTTGTTCGATAGTTAAATAATATTATGCTCAATATGAAACAAAATTCGAAAAATATTTGAGATAAAATAGCATGTTCAGTTTTGAACCGTTACAATACCAGAAAACAGCAAAATTTCCAGGTACCTTTGATTTCAACGGTGACTTCACCTAGCATTATTTTTGTTTAATCTTCTTATCAACATTGTTTCAAGTTTTTCAGGCACTGTTTTACGCGATTTTCATCAAGAATAGGACATTTTCATCAAAAGTAAATTATATTCACGACAAAAGAAAATCGTGCTGTTTTGAATAATGAACAAATTCCTTAGAACAATAGATCTACGAAGATACAGAACCGCAATTCACTTGCTTCATTGGAAATTCGATTCGAATCGCTCGCTTATGTACACGCTTATAGAATTTCAAACGTAATTATGAGGTCACATTTGGTTTTGCGAGCGATACAAACCAGCCACAACAAAGTAATGTAATACTGCTATTTGGTACTCAAAAGGGATTACGACTTATAACACGACAGTTTCGGTTATTCAACGCCAACGTGATTGTTAATGAAATATCATGTAACTCGTAATTATGTTCAGTGAAAATTAGTCACTGACGTGAATTCCTAAACTATTACAGATTCAGATTTATAATATATTAGAAACTCTAGAAAAAATGACTAGGCCGAAGCACCTCAGATGATATTCGAACCCTTGGGATCTGGGATTCCGGCCCAATGCACTGACCAACTTTGGTACTGAGTCTATAAAACCAAGGGTGTGGTTTCGAGTCCCATTTGAGGGGTTAAGCTTACGGGTGGGTCGTTTTTTTCTAGTATTTTTATATTACGAGAATATTATTTATCTTAGTATAAAAATAGCATTGTGAATGCAAAAAAAAAATCCATTTCGTTAATTACTTTACTCAGAGTTAAGCATACAGCTAAACACAAAGAGGTAATGAGGATCAGTAACGATTTTTGTTTAGTGGCTTATCAGAAAACTTATGCCACCACATGATTAACTGTGAAGAAATTTTTACGATATCTCTTAAACCTGAGAGGATATACGAGCTAAAAAGTGCCAAAACACTTTATTTTGGGAGGTCCTTCTGAGGGTCATCGAGACGTACGCGAACCTTATGTCGTACGTGATAAAGCACATAGTGCATTGAGCTTGGCATCAATTTTGCCAAAATTACATATTGTTGGCTTTATTCGTTTTTTACGTTTGTTACAACATTAATCTTAATAAAAGAATTTTTATTTTCATGATAAATACTTCTACAATGAATTCAGTCACAAATTTTAATCAAGGTAAAAAAATATATGGATGTTAAATATCATCCAAATCAGTTTTTGCGTGATTGAGTAACAGACATTCAAAAATTAAAACTTTTACTTTTATAGTATTAATTAGTAGGTACGATAAGTTATTAAAAATCGTGTGTTATTTCGTACAATTAAGTTTAAATCTGTACATTTTTTCTACTTATTCGTTGCGTTAGCGATTACATCGAAAAATTTGATATCGTTGAAATTAATTACGAACTTAAATAATTAATATCGTAGGGTAATTTAATTATTCCTTTCGCGTAATTTAATTAAATTGAATTATACAGAAGTAAGTAATAAGAAAAGATTAGAATAAAATGATTTATTGATTATTTGAAAAGCCAATTTGTAAACATAACTATTCTTGGAAAATGTTACCTAAACCACTGAATATATAATAGAACTAAAAGTCCCAAATTACAGTTTTAATAACGCGCACATGTAAAAATAACTTCCATAAAAAGAAATTGAATAATTAATCTAATACTCTTTCAATTCACTGTTTTTGTCTTCAATATCTACTTACTGGCCAAAATTACCTCATTCGAGCCAATTATTTCGAAATGAATAAGGCCATTACGGAACCCTGTCTCTTTGTCCTCCCCAAGCAATTACTGGCCAAGCAATTCAAAGTATTCCTCACTTAATTTTTTCTTACTTTTCCCACGAAGTTTCCAAACACTCGGGACAATTTTCGCCGTATTTGATGTAATGCTGGCTGTTTGTAACTTTTCGCCTTTGTAAAAAAAAGACTCAGTATTTAGGGTTTTGTTGGTAGGTTAATTTGGTATGACATATTTTAATTTTGACAAAAAATTACGGCTGTCTAAGAAGATTCCTTTGCGTATTCAAATGCCGTTCCCGGTGGTACGACGCTGTCTACATACAATAGTAGCGTACACTGCCTACGAAACCATGTAAATGCAACGATATGTTAAAACAAGTTTAGATACGTTACCCGCGCTCCACAATGGCAAGACGAAAGTCAGGTAATTGCCCAACTTTCAATTAGTCAGGCACAGGCTCGTGACACGTAAACACACACCACTCTCGTCAGTCAGACACTAAAAAACCGTGACATCCTTATCAAAAATGCCTTCCTGCGTCTTTAAACGATGTGCAAATTATACAGCAACAGTCAGAGATCGGAAAAATGTTTCATTTCATACGTAAGTACTGTATTTAACCGTAAAATGTATTTTCGTATTTTGTATAACTCTAATCGGCCATATTTTTACAAAGAGCGAGCATTGCGACTGTCACTCCCATGATCGAGCGAATGAGCATGCAGCGTATCAGACGAAACTTATGATGTCTATTTATCTCTTTCTAACGACAAGTATTCCGTATGGTGGCGCTCATTTTTGTCCCTCTCTCGACATAATATGTCAATGTGTGTATCTGCAGTACCTGTCGCTGTTTTAAATTGCATGATGTTGGCGCATGCGCATGACCCATCTAAACTTGTTTTGACATATCGTTGTGTAAATGAGTGTAAATGGCATGGGAATATTTACCGTTTTTAATCAGCTTCTACGACATGGAATAAAACACTTTTTAACGGATACTAGCTCGGTTTTATTGAAAGTACTTTGGTAGTTAGTTGGTATTTGGTTTGTTTTTTGTTTTTGTTAATTATTGATTTTTGAACGTCTTTAAAAATTCAACGGGTAGGCTCACGAGCAGCTTCAGTCCCCCGTGACCACGGCTGCTGCAAAGGTGCTGAAACGTCGGAAAATAAAAAATCAAACCTACTTACTTTCAATAACACTGCGCTAGTATCATCCGTTAAAAAGTGTTTTATTTCATGTCCAGTCAGGGCGTAAGCTTGAGAAGTGAATACAGCTGCTACGACTTTAAATTGATTTAAATAAATTTTGACTTGTTATTATTGTTTTTTGTGCCTTAAATTACAAATAAAATATTGTCCTCCCTGACTGACTCACTGATTGATTTATCATCGCGTAACTCAAACCACTGGATGGCGCTCCGTCCGTTACTGTTTGCATACAAGTTTCAGCTCAAGTATGTCGCTACATACTAACGAACGACCGACGTAGCCATCCGCGAAAAAAGTAATTCTCGCGAGAAGTCGTGTGAGAGAGCCAGCCTTTTGATAAAACTCTATAGAGTCATAAGCTCTTAATGGACTGAATAGTAAACGTACCGTTTTTTTTTTATGAAAATTCTTTTAATCGTTTCTTCACTGTCGTAACCATTCTTTATTTTTGAAGCTCTACATTTTCGCAGTCGTGAATGAAACAAACTATAACATATTGTTTCATTACGGTTCTAATGGTAAATGCTTATTGAAATAAAACACGTTTTAACAGATACTAGCGCGCTTTTATTGAAAGTATTTAACTATGGTAATTTGGTATTTGGTATGATTTTCGTCGGGAAAATAAAAAAATCATACTAAATTACCAAAGTACTTTCAATAAAACAGCGCTATTATCCCTTTAAAAGTTTTTTTTGTATTTCATGTCTAGTGAGCCTAAATCTTTATTATTCAAGGCATTTTTTAATTATATTTTCATAATTATTTTAAGGGGTTATAACTTCCTACTTATTTTACAATGAAAACTATTTTCACGTCCTCACACTATCCATATCCACCTTCGTGTCGTAACCAGTGTACGCACTTCCGAACACAGTGTACTACGTCAGTTCGCTCCCGCTCACTCCTCAGCTCAGCGGCAGTTCCATACAGCCTCTCAGCGAGGCGGTCCCGTTCTCGTACGAGCGGACGCCGTGTCGGTTCACTCGTCAGCTTTACTTTTCGTGTGGAGTGCAGTGATTGTTCGTATTAGTGCTCCTGCCCGTTTATGAATGCCTGGTACTTGTTGGAGTTCTAATTATGAGTTGAAATGTAAGTGCTTTTGGTTTTTTTTAAAGATTATTCAATTAACTATGAAATTGGTTAATAAGCTACGAATTTCTAATTATGTGAAGGTTTATAAGAAATTTGGCATTAGTTTCAAAGTATAGTAAATAACGACATCTTCAAATAATTAAATAGATTCGGCTAAACGGCTGCTTTGATTATTAATATCGATGTAATAAATAAAAAAACTTAAAAAATAATTCGTTTGGTTTCTGTAGATTACAAAACAGCAGATCATAAGAATTATTCTATTCCAAGTTACGTGTCACATACGTGAATTTCATTCATGAATTTTCTACAAGAATTTATTCTTAATAAATAAAATTTAATTAGATAAACGGCATGGTACCCATATTTTAAAAGTATATAACCGCAAAAGATACAGCAAAAAACATAGCTGAAAACCGATATTCTACTAATTAACGTGTAATAATAAAAGTGTTAATAAACCACTAATCCTTTGATATTAACACCGACTTAATATTTATCCTCCTTAAAACGAAATTTGTCAAGGACCCATCTTTTTCATCAAAAAATAAGAATCTTAAGGAAGAATAATTCTTTTTCTTCATTTTAGAAGAATAATAGCCGACTTGAGATTATTAATATAGCTAAGCTTTTTGCAATTCACTGTACGCTCGACGGCTCCGTAAAATTACCAAGTTTCTTTCATAACGATATTATTGAAGTGTTTTCGTAATTTACTTGGGAATTATACAAACGCACTAAAAAGTATTTAGTTTTGCAGAATTAGTAAATGATCTGCAAAATCTTAAACTACCAAGTGAATTAGTTATCATTTATTAATTTTTTTTTTTTTTTTTTAATAATTAATATTGGTGGTTAGGTTAGGTTAATGGTGGTAACACAAGCCTTGTGTTTTTTTGAGAATGGATTTTTTAATCAATTTTTTCCTTTTGAATAAACCAAAAAGGAGGCGTGCTATGCATTCGTAAGCGTAACGTAAAAAAGATATTACATTTTGAGTTTCAGATTTTTTTAGCTTCAGCGGTGTTTCAATTTTTAATTTCCTATATGTTTTTATAGTACCTAAACGGTTGGTTTATTTTAAATTAACGTTTAATTAGTATCTTTATCGTTGTTTTTTCTGAAATATAAACGGTTAAAAGAGTGTATGTTTCATTAATTCCTGATAAATTCCGGATACCTTATTTAACAGTTCTTTTTTTTACCCACAAAGGGATAATGCTTGGTTTTCACTTCACGTGATGTAAAGTGACGATAAGGGCGCGATAGTGTAAGCGCACTACACCCGGAATCCTCACCACTGAGGAACTGGCTATCTTACCTCTAACTTCCGGAACACAACAATTTTTAAACTGTTGTTATGGCGTCAGACTTAGCTAAGATGGTGGTAGATTAGCCAGGCGGTCTCGAAATAGGCCCTACCACAAACCAAACTATTTGGACGATCTTTGATATTTGGACCCTGTAAAGCAGGTCCAGGTAAAGGTGATTGATCTTAGTCAGTGTTTAATTCATTAAACAAAATACAAACCTAAATTAAATTATACTTTAAGTCAACAAGGAACCCTTTATAGTTAACCGTGTCTGTCTGTCTGTTCGTCCGCGGTATAGCTCAGAGGCCCATTAGTACTAAAAATTTGGCATAAAGGTGTATATTTATAATGCCAAAAAAGTGGTACTTAGAATAAAATATTGAAAAAAAAAATGTGTACCTCTTCTACATATAAAGTGGGGATGAATAACTTTTTTCTCGTCAACCTCATAGTGTGGGATGTCTTTAGATAGGTTTTTGAAAATATTGTAGGTTTGTCAAAACAACTATGATTTAGTGGTCCGTTTGCGAAATATTAAGCTTTAAAGTGATAAAATTTGTTAGATTCATGTTCCCCCTCTACCAGGTGAACGGTTGCTTTGGGTAACGTGAAAAAATTTACGACACAAAGCTTTATATATGGTTTATGGTAACTACGGAACCCTACTGCGCGTTGCCCGACACACACTTGGCCGGTTTTTTTTTTAATATCCTAAATGAAGGATTGTCTTTTAGACATGGCAATGTTTAACGAATTATTTACAGAGACACAAAAATGTACTTGTAGTATAAGTACTAAATTAATAAAAATGAAAAAAAAAAATGTGTACAGGCTCTAAGTTATCGGCTACTTAAATGTTTTTATCAGATCCTAGCGATAATCCTAGGAACTGATCGGATAATAGGATAGATTTTCACAATTATCGGAGATTTCCAGGATTATCGGAAAAATCCCAGTTTGTTTAGGTCTATTATAGGAATCGTGGACTTAGATAGAAACTCTAGTACTACTAATAACAGATAGAATACGAATAATACTCGTAAAACAAGAGAATAATAATACTATTTTTAATTGTATTTTAAGAAAATGGTAGTAATTATCCTAAAATCTCTGGTTCATATTATTTGATTGATGTTATAAATAAGTTGTCTGACTTCGAATTTTGGCCGCAACTTTGGCATCAACAATTAATTAGTTTTGAACATAATTCTGGCTTTTGAAATAAATACAATTTCTCATTTTTGCGTTATTAAATTCAAATTGTCAATAACTACGTATAACAGGATTAATATTTAACGAATGTAAATTCAAATGGATTGATTTAAACGAAGTCGCAAATGGAAAAAGTTATAAATATTAGACGATATCACAAACATTGTGCTGATTCCAAGGTAAGTAGCCAAAGCAACGGTGGAACTGCAAACACCCAGACCTGAGTCAATCAGAAGAACTCGTTTTCTAAATTGTCTCAGCCAGGGATCAAACCCGGGACCTCAGAGATGGCGATATCTTGAAAGCCGATGTACAAACCACTCGATCATGGAGGGGGTCAAAAATGTACTCTTTTTGTCTGTCTGATGACAGACGCATAAAAATTTAATTAATTGTAACTTTCAGCCTAATTTTTATTATAAAGTGATTTTCTTTAAACCACATAAACTGTTCCAAAAAAATATTCTAATGATATCATTATCGTAACCATATGTAGGACCAGTACCAGTAGTACCAGTGGTAGGAAAATATAGACGATTCAAAAGTACTTAATAATTAAGTTTATTTGAATAAAGCTTATTTGACTTTGACTTTGACTTTGACTAACCGGTCCAGCGACCAGTCGGTCGACTTTTACAAACATTACTTCTAAGTTAATTTCATTTTCAGTTCATATCATTTTGCGTTTGAGTACTTTCGCACTTTCCTCGTGCCGGTTTTGTCTTAGAGCGATTATGTCAGTTGTGTAGATAATATGTGTGTACTAATGGTTGGCCTTCAACCTGCTACAAACTTTAGCTGAGAAGAATATCCAGCTACAAATATCTGCGTTATTTTAAATGGCGCACAATTATTGCTTCACGTGTTTAATCTTGCTCGAATGAACTTAAAAATGTCGAGCAATTTTCTGCGTGAAAACCTATCATAACGTAACGTGATAGAACGCAGAAAACGAACGTGAATAACCGCTTTATTTCTGTTACTTAGTCCCCTTTATTTCTTTTCTGATAGATCCCTTTATTTTTCTTATTTAGGTACAGTCAACGGTACGTTAGACTATTATATGTTGACCTTGAGGTCGTCTTTATGCCACCATACGCAATAAAAGCCACTTTCGTGGTTCAACTGTTTAACTTACCGTGTGTGAGGTGCACCAAAACGCTGTCAAAGTTAAAGTTATCGTCAAATGATAATGCTACGTACTTGTTACGTCAAACTTATCACAGAACATCATGCTGGCTGGCAAACTCTTTTTTTGGCTAACTTGTGCTTAACCGGTACTTTAACAAGCTTGTTATTTTTAAAGTAAGCTGGTGCAACTGAGCCCGTGTTGTTGGGCGTACATTTCAAACTTACAAACAAACCGAAATCATGATCAAGGCAAGATTTTGTAATAGTCAAAGAAGCTATTTAGTTCTAAAAGGGCATTGCAGGAAATTTTTCACAGATTACTGACTTTCTTTTTGAAAATAGCTGCGCAACAATCATACCTTATTATATGGGTATTACTTTGATACGAAAAATAGTTAGCTAGCTCACCTCCAAACCGTATCCGATCCGAGATATCCGAGATAAATAATGGTTCGAGGTTATTTTTAGCTTTGGTATGAGAAAACTGGTAATGTGTTTGTGTCTTAATCTCGGATCGGATACGGTTTAAAAGTGAGCTGTCGTACTAACTATTGTTGGTATCAAATTACCTATCCATCTAATAAGGTGTGAACTTGAAACTTGGTGTGAAAATTTTCTAAAGGCACAAAAACTAGGCATTGACCTTTAAATGAAATAGAAGCTGTTAACAGGATTCACACACTTGTAACTAAAGTTCTAAGGAAGAGTTTTCTGAACTTCAGCTCCCGAGAATCAATGATCAATGGGCTGTAAACATCTGTGTGATATATCATATTTCAGTTCCAACGTCTATTGACGTCGAACTTGGATTAATGCCCTTTACATTACAAGTTCTTTGAAAGTGTTCTTTCTCTCGCATACAAAAGTGGTAGATTTTGTTGCCTTCGTTCAACCAACAAGCAATACAAGAACTCAGACCAATTTCACTATTGATTTTAAACGAAGTTAAATGCCTATTTTTTGCGGGCCGACTGTGCATCTTGCATATTGTTTGCGGAAGTAAGCTACATATATTTCTTCTTTTTTCAAAATGGTTTGGGACTTCCGCCAAGTAGGCCGTTGGAAATAGACAAAAACAGAGGCTAAATTCGCAAAGCGTGATGTAGTTCTGTATTTATGGTATGTTGTATGGGTCTGTTAGGGTAGTGTGAATTCAAATTTGCGACTTTTTTCACTATCTGCTTTCCAGGGCCAAAACTACGCATTTTTTGCGAACGCTGTCTTCTACACCTAAAAACTGTATTAAATTACCTACAATTTGAGCCTAATTGCAGCACTATTGACTAAATAGGAGCTAAGCTATTGCACTAAAGTGACGCCTATTTCAATCAAGTACTGAGTATAAATTAGTTGAATTCATTTACAAAATGACAGCTAGACATTTAATCTAAAGATCAAAAAAATACAGACCGCTAATTGAAAATTCTTTTACTTTTGTCATAATAGCTCCTGCAATTTTACTGAACTAACAGCTGCAAACAGACGAACTACACGATTGGGTTCACATTGCCAATAAAATTACTCGCAGCACGTGGAATGATGAAGTTAACCCATAGATGCTTGCCCATTTGCTTAATTAAATGGCGCTCTGTAAATTTGGGTCTGTTTATGTTTATAGGGAGGAACACTTCAAAAGCGTTCTGTTTTGGTAAGACCTGTGTTCATATCAACCGATATATAGCATAATATACTGAAGAATATAATGATCTAATCTTTCGCATGCTTCAAATAAAAAAATAAAAAAATATGAAAATAGCTAACCTTTGCTCGAAAATGTCATAGATTGTTGGTATCTGTATTTTTGGTACAAGAAGATCCTACGCAATGAACATCTCTTCCATGTTACGTTATATCTTTATTTACAAACATAACTTTATAGTACCTAATTGAAATAATTGACTCCTCAGAACGAAAATCAAAATAAACTTCTTCACAAACAATAATTGGCAAAGGAATTTGCAAAAACTCTACAAAGGTTTTGTGGAAGACTATGTTATTCAGTGAAAATAAATATTTACTATTTGCATTATAATCAAGCCTAGTTACAATTCTAGCAAATCAAGAAACACTAATTGATTTTGATGAACAGAACTCTGAAATTCTGAACAGCTTTAACTCAGTTAAATAAGTTGAGTACCTTTATTTTGTTGCTACATTCCAGACTTGGGTGGTTTCACTAACTTAATCGATAGTTTTATTAAACCTTTTTAGTTTTAAGAAAGTTATTCCACCAAAAGATTACATGCCTTCTGGAATCCTTTTGGGTCTGATAAAAATTCGGGATAAAAAAGGAAGCAAAATCAACCATTGTGAGGGCTTGATGTTATTTAATAAAAAATCTTTTACCGGGTAAAAAATAAGCAAGCCTAGAACAATTCAATGCTTTTAGATTTTTCTTATTAATTTATTAAACTTATTTCCATGATTAGTTGCGTAATATTTTGTCGAGCTTAGTATACAGTTAAGTTTTGGTAAAAAGAGATCATTAATTGTAATTTTTTAGTGAAAAATACTGTAAGATATCTTTTTGATGTCAGCAAAAATAATCATTCGTTGTAGGTAATTTAGCCAAGACAATTTTTTTATAATTAAGCAAATGTGGCATAGTTTTAATTAGTATTGAAAGTAAAACAATAATTCTCGTTAGGTTTTTTTCGTAACCGCGCGTGTTTTGTTTTTCTAGTTTTCAAATGGATTTAAAGCAAAAGTGACCACTTTCGTTTTTTTACCGTTTAAACTTTTTTCAAACTTAATAGTGAAAGTATCGTTGAGTTTCAACACAGATAATTATAATACTTTATGGTTTTAAGCACCGTACATAAGTAATCAAGGCCAAGGTTATTTCTTTTTTCAAACAAATATACTTTATTTAATTTAAAATTTTTCGTTATCCTATCAATCCTGCTATTATAATTATTTGTTTAAAAATGTGGCATCACTTAAATTGTGATGAACTAATGAGTCAGTTCGCTGCTCACTTAAATCTAAAAAAAGAGAAAAACAGTTCTTTTTCGTCAAAATAAGCGTCTCAGCAAAACACCGTTTGATACAAAGCTTCATTACTTTTACGACGGCTTCGTCATATCTTCGCACACCTTTCTACTGCCTTTTTTATGTGTGATACTTAATAATATTACCTTTAAACGCGCGCCGAGCACAGCTCTATTCTAAGAGCAATCTAAAGAGCTTATTGTCAACGAAAAAACCACTCATTCCTATCGAAAAGCTCTTTTAAACGGGAGAATAGAAGAAACATATTTTCCCAAAATCCACTTTTCAAAAGATTTCTATTTACTTCGCATTAATTTCTCGTGCCTTTGCAAGAGAATATTGAGTCAACGTCAATGACAAAGGTCATTGGGCATTTTGTTCGGACATTTGACCTGCGGCGTACACAAACGAAATAGGGCTAAATAGGGAGAAATGTTTCTGCTACTCAGTGGTATGGGTCGCATTCCTGCAGGCCATGTTTAATTTTTATCATTATATCATAGCATTTCCATAATAAATAAAATAAAATAAATAAATAAAGACAACACAAGCGTTTATTTTACTTGTACCACACATTTTCACAATGTTAAAAGTAAGACCATATTAAAAATCTCAAAAAAAAAAAAATTCACAGATCTCGTGCCTTTCACGACCTTCTGGTACATTGAAAATGAAATGAATGATTTTAACAAAATATTTTTTTATTCCTTTTTCATAGACATTAACATTTTATTAAAAGGTAACCTAAGTACTATGTATAACTAAAACATCTGAATTTCTAAATAAATTAACCCTAATAAAAAATAAATCAAAATCAAATGCAGCATGCGAGACTCTTGCGCCGACTTCATCATCACTCGAATGTGCGATAACAACCCTCATGTTTACCTAGGCATCATCATCACACTCTCATTCTCAGGGACCGTTGTAAAAATTCATTTGGAATCGCAGAGTCACTAAGAAAGACGTGACTGATCGAGTAATGAGGGGTTTTCAAATTGACATTTAAAAAAAAGAAAAGTAACTATTTGCCTCACTAGATGGCGTTGATGGTAAGAGGGAAGTCAAAATTGGCTTTTAAAAATGAACGGCCAACCAACCAGCCAGTAAGCATGTACTGCACTGACCTCTATTATACAAGGAGGTCAGTTACGTCTGCCTGCCTACCTGAGTACTCTTCGAAAAAAAACCACTTTGAATCCCCTATTTTTTTCAACGCCATCTATTGAGCCTACAGCTTTTTGTCATTTTGAAAAGCCCTCATTTCAAATCTCGAAATTGAAATAACAGCAACCCACGATATAATTATAATATTTTGGATCTAGTAGAGTTGGATCTATCTCAAACTAAAACCTCTCTTCTGTTCAACTTTCGCTCAAGATTCGTTTATCCCTTTATCTACACACAAAAACTCACTACGACGCCTTGCACATCTACTGGAGACAATAGCGTTATCTCTTTTGCTCCTACAGTTATTGCTAACCCTACTTTCTCTTTCGTTTTCACATAGTAAGCGACGTCACTTACTTGAATATGGACTTTTTTATGTATAAAAAATGTGGAAATAAATAAAAAATACAAAATATAAAACACTATTACAAGCTTTGAAATATACAATAATTTACAAACTTCAATCATACTACGTATTATTATTATCCCGCGCCGCGCGCGTCGCCCGCGGTGTCCCAACATTTCGCTACATAAAGGATAAGCTACAGCCCAGACCGTAAGAGTCAGGGACATATACTATTTTCAATAGGTAGCCTAACTCAATATCTCTAGGGGTTTTTTTCATTTTTTCGATATCGCTTTTCGTTTTTGAGAAATTGTCGATTTAGTGAGAAAAGACCCGAAAAAAGTGTGTCATTTTCTACATTTATATGATTTTCGAAAAAAGTTTTGGACTTTTTCAAAAAAATTTTTCACCATATTGTAGCCCTTGCTGAGACGCATCTTTTGACATTTAGTACATACACGTAGACCCAAAACTCACGGGACCAGGGCAATGTCTCACTTTGGCTGAAATTGGGTACCTTACTGAAGCGATCGAAAAAACATTTTCAATGTTAAAATTTTTAAAAGTGGGATTGAATTCTTCAATTAAAAACTGGTTTGGTTTCTGTCCGCGAACTTTGGAATAATTTATGAATTTTCACCGTGTTGCCATGGCCAATTTGATTATTATGACATTCTAGAACCTTTTCTTTAAATGGGTTTATTTTTGACATCGAGATAGAAAAATTTTCGCTGCGCTCAAGAAGACCAACAAAGCGTGGAAAAGAGAAGTTAACATCATACGGACATGGTCTATGTAAAAAAGAGACAAAGGATTAAGTGACATGTGCCAAATTTTTTTACAGTAAGAGCCCCTAGCGTCCCGCCTAGCAAATGAGCAATCACAGTTTGTTTAAAATATTTGTTAATCTTAATTAGAATTTAAAATAAAGGTATCGTGGAGCCACGGTGTTTTGTGCTCTAAGTAATTGTGATGTGACAAAAAGAAACAATCCAAGTAATCACACTTTTCACAGGTAAATAAGATATTGCCACACATTTCTGTAAAACCAACTTTCTCTACATTTATTCGTTTATCGACGAAGAAAACAGTATGGAACATAGTTTATTAATTTCCTTTGCCATATTATAGTCATATTTTACGTATCTCATATAAAATGTATGAATCGTTTTTCGGATCACCTGTTTATTAACATTGTTGTTCTTTGACATTCTATTTCTATGGTTTTTGATCACAACCTTACCCGAGGGCCAAGATGGTAACTCTTACCTACCATTTTTTGTCGATATGATGTGGGGGCTGATAACATAACTCTGTTGATAACAGTTCTCGATTGAAATCGCAGTTACATTGCTGCTTTAAGTAAGATAGTTGTCGCATTGGTTCTTACTAAAGCAGCAATGTAACTGTGATTTCTGTCAGAGTTGATTGAACCAAAGTTACAAAACCAGGGGGCATGTGGTGTCGTGGTACGTGTCAGTATTCCCATACACTTACGACATTCGATACTGTTCTCTACCATGCTTAACTTCTTGTTCAAGTTTGCTAACTATAGAGTTACTTTGTTAGCAAAATTATGATAAACTTCTAAGTAATATAAAGCAACGAAACAACAACATAGGTTTATTATAAAAGGTACTACTGATGAGAATTCCGGGTGTAGTGCGCTTCCACCTTCGGCCTTATCGTCACTTGACTGCTCATGCAGTCCGTCTTCGGAACTCTCTACCAGAAGGTATTAGAAAGGCCCAAACTCTTGGATCCTTTCGCAATCAAATCAGGAGTCATTTCCTTTCTTCTATTCCTCACAAATTATATTTATTATTTTCTTTTCCATTTTCCTGAATTTTAATTTTAATTTATTTTATTTTATGTATGTACTTAGACCTCGTAATAGTTACACCTACTCCCTTATTGTCCTGTATCTTATATCTCTCTCTCCCAAGGTTGCCTGGAAAACATTGCTGTCTAGCAATAAGGCCACCTATTGTGTACTTTCTTCTTTCTTCTGTTTCTTTGTTTGTAATGTCTTTTCATGTGCAATATTTTATTTATAATACACTACGGGATACCGTAGTGTATGAGAAAAATTTTGTTCGTAGTCCCTTTTTCAATCCCATTAAAATTTTGAGATTAATGATTAATTTTATCACTTATGCAGTTCTGAATCTTTGTAGTTAACAGTTTCAAGTTAAATGAAAATGTTGTGATTTGAGGACTGCGTTATAGTTGATAAAAATATAAACAAGCTAATTAAGTAACTATAAATAGTTCATCAGAACCAAATTTTAGAGAATACCTAACAAGGTATTCTCTTAAAATTAATATCGCTATATGTAACAATTAGCGATATCATATATAGAGGGCAGAGTTATCAAATTTCGCGGTTCAATAGTTCTTGTAAGCTACGTAATTTCGGGATTATTGGCAATCTTCGAGCAACAAAAGGCTTCGTTTGTCACGAAGGGAGAAGCCTTAGCGATATTACTCTATTCAAATTATTCTGGCATTTTTTGCGGGGGGGGGGGGGGGGGGGGAAATGCACACAAGTGCAGTTCCGCATACCCACATACAAAAACTACACTGTAATGACGACACTCACACATAAAAAATAAAACAAAACAGCAAAAATTTGTGTACGGATGAGTCACACATCAAAATATGACAGGTTTTTGACATAAAGGGCTGGGCTCAACTGTCGATGCAGCAATATCGATACGGAAAAAGGAATAAAGATTACAAACTCAATCATTTTACAATGGGGTGAATAACAACAAAGAGGTCATTTTTATACGCTCGAGCTTTATACAAAAAGCTCGAGAGTTCAGGTGATTGGGTTGGGACTAATGTGTACCCAGGGAAGTTGGGCTCAGACTGCTGACACTGAACATCGCTCCATGACAGTAATGCCATCTGCACACCCAACAATTTGAATTTACAACAATCGGTGATCGCTCCCCGTCTTAACGTTGATCACAGTTACATCATTGAATAATTGCTTTTTTACCATCGCCACTCTAAAAAGTCGTTTAATTCAACCATAAGAGTGAATAATAAGCGATTTTAAGTTATACAGAGCGATGCTGAATCTTCGGCTACTATTCAGCTCTTAGCAGTGTTATTTGCTTTAATTTGAATATAGTTTATTTAACAGTACTACTTACGGTCAGTATTCAGCTTGGATAAGAATCGCATAAGTCTTTCCTAACTACAACTCGACCAAATTAAAACGATGTCAAGAACTTAGCTGTCATGCAGCTATCATGCGCCTAATTATCTTGCTCGAGAGACGGCCGTTAGTCCCTCGAACTAAATTCTCTTTTTATTCACTTGTTGTATAATCTACTATTTCGACATTCATTTCGCGATATCTGTCGCGATCACATCAGTGCAGAGCAAATCATGCAAATCAGGGCCAGATTGACCAACACTTTATCGACAAACATTATTTAACGGTAACATCACTAAGTTGCCCATCGGCGAGAACTCGGATTTATCTAGCGACAGATCTGAAATTTGTACGGACGAGCCATGGACTAGCAAACCCGATGTCACTGAACAAATTTGACAACTAATCAAGAATAAAATATACGAATTTAATGTTTAAATGTAAACAAATAGCAATAATACGATAAAAAAATACTTTTATGTGAAATGTAAAACCGTCTTTTTGTATACTTGATGTTCAAGATCTCTTTTAACAGCAAAAAACTCATCAATTCGACATTTTAAACAGAGCAGCGTTCACATGCGCGACTGGACTCGGTCTAGAAAGAAATCCGGGCGCAACTGGTTTTACTAACGCGTATGCCCATTTGGGCTTGTACTTCGGCAGAGGGGAAACGCTTCGTATGGCTTCTCTTTCTGTAGAAGCCCGTCTTACTCTAAGTTGGCAATAAAGCACTAAACGCTATCTCCAAATAGTAATCGAGAAAAAATATATTTTATAACAAAAGAATGACGTCAACCTAGCATAGATATAATTATGATACAAATATTTGATTTTATATCCACTTATAAAAAATAGTATTTTAATCTCCACTTATAAAAAATATCCATTACTCACAGTTTACAATTGAAATTGGGACATTATTTAAATTGAATTGCGACCAACACTCCAAATCTAAGAAAAATGGATTTAAGGCCATTATATTCTAAAAACTCTGTCTCTGTCTTTTTCTTTACGTGTGAAGAGTAATGAAAATAACCTCACTTTTTCATTTTTTCAAAGTTTTTATTGTTATTTTGAGCATAAAGTCATTTTTTGAAAAAGTTACCGTTGAATATTCTTCTATATGTCCTATTTTTCTATATATTTTTCGTGAATAAGGGATCGATAAACTTTAAGTATTATCCAAGAAATATAAAATTAATAAAAATTTTCTTTGTGTTAGCATATTTTTTAGTCGAGTGAAGATACGAATATCGTATTTTTAACCGTAAAATAATCAAGATCGTTCATGCAACTTCAACATATATTTTTATCTGCTCAAAATAAAGAATATTTGATTGTTTATCGTTGAATCAAACATAGGCCAAATTGGATAATTTGGAATATACTGGCCTTAAAACTTTGCACAGAAATAACTGTCGGATCGAGGAAAAACACGATATTTTTCGGTCCCAAACGGAAAACGACCGCTGTGACAAACTGAAAACCCACTAGGGACCGAAATCTAGTGGTACGCTACGGTCCAATTTCCCATCGGAATTATTTAAAAATATTTACAACGGAATCCAATTACTTTCCCTCCAATTATTTTCTCGTTTCGGCGGACGAATTCAATGGGTGAATCGGGTATGTCAAGATGAAGATGTAGGTATCCTCCTCGACCAATGTGACGTCAAATCGAATCAAATTACTTATTCAGAGACAAGCCACAATGGCGGCCTCGTGTGCTGTCATACCCATGTTTCCTCCGCTTTGACCCACGAGTAACTTTAATACATTGTAGGGGTCACAACTGGATTGTTAACAAGTTAATCATTATTCAAATGTCGACAGCACCGCGTACAATGATACTCCTATTATCTTATGTGATTATCATAGGGTTGCCATCCCGGAACTTTGAATTCCAGGATTAGAAGTTGAAAATACCAGGACATTTCGGAATAAAAACAGGACGCAGGATTTGAGTAGTAGTTTAGCAACATGACATGAAAACAGGGTAAATGAAACTCAATTGTGTATTTTATAAAAAAAAAACGGACAAGGGACGAGTCAGACTTTTCCCTATACTATATTTCATACTTCTAGGTCAACGGGCCCTATGAATTTTGATTCCCTTGAGAGTGTCGAAATATGCGTATATCAGACAGACAGATGGACAACAAAGTCATTCTTTAAGGGTTCCGTTTTTACTTTTTGATGCAACCCTAAAAATTAAAGAATCTAATATTAAAATTTAAAATGTAATACCTTTATAAAATAAGAAATAAATTGAAGGATTGACTTATAAAATTATAAATGAAGAATAGGCCTAGGCCTAGCTAGGTAATTAACCTTGGACGAATTAACCACTCGTCCAAGTAATTAACATAATACGTAACTTTAGCTTTATCTTAGGTATCTAACTTTATTATTTATTCTTGTTGAATTTTATTATATCATGCTAAATCATCATCATGCTAAATATGCTTATAATTCATAAGGATGCTAAAACCCAAGACGCTACTTAAAACTATCCAGGACACCCCAGGACCTCCCAAAAGCAATACATGTTCTGCGAAAACAGGACGGTTGGCAACCCTATATTATCATTTCAATAAGAAAATGTTTTGAAGCTTATTGTGAAATAGTCTGTAGTTGCAGCCAATGTCACATTTGGGCATTTCGTTAATAAAAAAACATCACTATTATACAGATGTATTAAGAAAGTGTTCATAAAAATAATAATGCACGCATTCTTGTTTGGTTGCAATAACATTTTACAACTGTCATTACATTAGCATTGCGCAGCACCACGCTAGTCTGAGAGACGAATGAAACTATAAACTGGTATAGAACAGCTTATTGTTATTCCAAGCGAGACATTTTTATTATGGAATAGCTGCATATTGAAGCGAGTCAGGGAGTTCATTTCTTTGTATATGTTAGGCTCAAAGACCGAAATCGGTCTTTGAGCGAAAAATACGCTCACAACGCGTTCTGGTCACTGCCAAAATGCCACAACGCAAAATTCGTGTCATGGGCCTTATAAAAACGCTCAGAACGTGTTGTTGTAATCATAAAAATACCACAAGCGAAATTTGCATCGTGGTCAACATGCCAAACGACCACAACGCGTTGTGGAAATGAAGAAAAACCATGACGCATTCCGAGCACTAGTTGATGCAACCATAACTCGACGGACAGGTCGTAAATTTTCAGAACGCGTACAACGATGCATTAAAACATCGGTAAACTGGTTAATTCATTTCTTGCTAATTTTTAAGAAATATAATTATAAAAATTCTTGAAGTTCTTAATTATTTTAAGAAAGTAAGTTGTAGTTTCTTATGATTAATACTTAGTGTTCAACAATTAGTAGCCTTAAAGCGCCTACTCACGATTTAACTCAACCATAATCAAACAAATTAAAGTCATTATTATTACAAAAATGTTATTATACAATAGAAGATTTTTTTTGTGATAAGTTAAAATAGATTTAAGGAATTCATTAAGTACAACTATATTAAAATTTGTAGTTCCTACTAGTCTTAAGTATTAACAATATTTTGTAAAATTAAGGAAAAAAATATTGAATTATAATTAAGTAAGTAAAATTTACTAAAATTGCCATACCCTTGCCGGGTGTGTTAGCGTAACCCGCTTAATTTGTATTTTATTTTCACAGATTATTTTTAAATTGGAAATTATTAGTAGATTTATTGACTTTGACATATGTCAACACGGGCGTATGGCAATATCGAAGCAGTCAACGGGAGGGTAGGACGACTAGCGGTCGTGTGGCTGTCTGGCGAGTGAATAAACAAGATATGAAAACGGAAAGTGTATACTAGAACAGAATGATCAAAACAGTTTATTATCGGATCCTCTAATCAAACTAAACAAATTGTATGCTTCAAAAGTGAGTACGTCAATAATTTCAGAAGTGGGATCCAACATCTTGGCCCACAGGTATGTTTCTTAAATACAATTAAGCTAGTTTCTTTAGGCTGGCTCAAATTGAGCTGCCCAATATGAAAAGTCACATAAATATAATATTTAAAGCCAACACAACCCATTGAATTTAGAAATGCATGAGTTATTTGTAGAACTTACAATTTCTATGGTTAAAATCCAGTATTTACCTTCGACATAATAAAGAAAGACTTTAAAGTTTAACTTTAAAACTTCTTAAAATAGTTGTAATACTTGTTAGGAGTAAGCGCTTATTAGTCTGCGGCCTAAGTATTAGTGCATGAAATTGTAACCTTTACATTGCTGTGAAACAAAACTTACTTAAGATGCCTCTAAGATAAAACTAGTAGGTTATCAATTGCTTACTACAAAAACTCACTGTGTTATAGTGGAATAACCACTGACTTGTTGACTACAAAATTATAAGTTTTCTTGTCGGTAATTACGACAGTATTTTCTGGTGTACATACATTAGAATCTACATAGATAATAATTGTACAACTTTGTAGCTGTAGACTATTATAGGCGATATTGCTTTATAAATATATTTTTTCATGATTCGCACAATACTTTAAAGTTCTACTTACTGCTAATAGTATCTAATTCTACGAGTAAGTACTAGTATCTGCTCAGAATTTGAAAATATTCCCTCAGCAGAAATTAAAGTAGGATACAAAATTACAGAGAAAAAATAATTTTAATGAAAGAATTATTAATGAAATTTACCTCTTGAGAAAGTAAACATAAAGTAACAGATTAATTTCATCCATAATGGTAGTACCTACATTAGATATCAGGAAGTATAATTCTAACCATGAATTAACTTATCTTGTGGAATTATTTTGAAGACATTTTCTCACAATTTCCAAATTAGTTATTCGGTGGGAAACTACTTTCTTTTATTGCTTATAATTCTTACTTTTATTGATTTAATTGTCTTTATTGTACAATTTAATGGTACAAAAGGCGGGATTAATGTTAATAGTATTCTTTACTAGTCATCCAGTGAAATATACGTTCCGCGAAATGGACCAAATGCAAAATGGACGTTCCGTGAAATGGACCAAATGCGAAACGGATATTCTGGGAAATGGACCAAATGCGAAAGAGGTGTTTTTCGGCAAGTGGACCAAATGAGAAGTGGACCAAGTGCGCCTAAACACTACTCTACTCAACGTAGTGATCACTCCGCCTATACAGGAAATATGCTACTGAATGTAGTGATCCACCCAGTGAAATATCCTACTTAATGTAGTGATCACTCCACCTATACAGGAAATATGCTACTGAATGTAGTGATCCACCCAGTGAAATATCCTACTTAATGTAGTGATCACTCCGCCTATACAGGAAATATGCTACTGAATGTAATGATCCACCCAGTGAAATATCCTACTTAATGTAGTGATCACTCTATTTATACAGGAAATATGCTACTCAATGTAGTGATCCACATAGTGAAATATCCTACTTAATGTAGTGATCACTCTATTTATACAGGTAATATGCTACTGAATGTAGTGATCCACTTGTGAAATATGCTACTTAATGACTGTAGTGATCACCCCATTTATAAGTTTGTAAGTATTAATTTAATGCAATAATAAATGTTGTTTTTATACTATTTTAAATTAAGCTTTGGGTTATCTGCTGCAATTTAGTTTACATGTTTAACCTGCGATACTATGCTTAATTTTGCCGTCTTGAACTAGGTGTATCAAGCTTACATAATTATAGGCAAAACTATTGTCTGTGGGTGGGCCTGACGAACTGTAACATAGATTTTTATTCTAAAACCTATTTTGAGCCCCAGTCACTCACAACTATAGAAACCTTTGTGGTAGCTTGGTTGCCACTAGACTTAACTTCTATTATTTGTGAAGGGAAAATAAATAAACATTTTATTATTTTTATTTTTATTATTGATACAGGAAATATGCTACTTATTGTAGTGATTCATATTGTGAAATATGCTACTTGATGTGGTGATCACTCTATTTATACAGGAAATATGCTGCTTAATGTAGGTGGTGATCCGCATAGTGAGATATGCTGCTTAATGTAGTGATCACCCGTTTATACAGGATCAATGTTAATTAGTTAATAAAATCAGATTTACATCTCTATAAGATTAGTATCGTTAAAACACTTTATGAGCTATATTAACAATGTTTTCCTCTATGAAGCATCTGATGTTGGCTTTGGTGAGCTGAAAGATCGATTAATGCAGTGATCCAACCAGTGAAATGAGCTACTTAATGTGGTGGTCAATGGTCACGCTGTTTATACAGGAAGTATTCTGTCTGTTGTAGTGATCCACTAATTACATGGAAAAAAAGATCTACTACTATAAGTGTAGTGCTTGTGCGGATGCTGTATGGTATGGTAGTATGGTATGGTATGGAGGAGGTAAGCCATTAGTAGGAAGGCCAAAGTGAAAGATCTTCCTCCGGGCTGGGTAATATTAGCCCGGGGATCGCGGTCCAACCGACGATGGTTGGCAGTTGTATATATGCTGCTTTATATATGATGCTTCGCTGACATAACTCCGTTAGCGAGATGTAGGTTACTCCATTTGTTTCTCCATACTACGAGGTGCTATTCCTTACTAATCTTTGTGTTTATACGACACTAGCGCCAACTAGTCACATAGTGATGAATCTTGTTGCAACCATGTGTTGGTATGTGCGGCGGTACGGTAGATGCCGCTACATGCTCATTCTCTTTATTAACAAAGATACTATTGTGTAGTGCTTTGCATGTATCGTGAAATATAATACCATATGTAGTGATAAGTCTAGCGACATTTACTTTAAGCTTACATTTGGGTTGTTTTGAATAGAAATATGAATGTGTAAGTAGTAACTTCAGTAAAATAAAAAGGGGTTTCAAGTTAGACATTTCAAGAAAGAAAACAAAACATTAGAAATAGTTTTCAATTCAAGAGACCCTAAGCTGATTTTCAATTGGTACCTTTGTTTCTTTCTGACAGCTAAATGTCCTATTTAAGTGAAATCAGGACACACTCATATAATAAATTATTATTTTAATCCTTTTACCTAATATATAGGTAAAATTGAATGTTTATTTGACTTAAATATCTATACAACACATGTTGACATGTGATGACAATGACATAGGTAGACAACACACTCATTTGTATACGACACAAATATCATTTTCGAATATATTGTATAAATAAAAACCTAAAAATAAGAGATTTATAAGGATATAGTTGAAATACTAGAATATCCTTATAATCATCTTAATTTAACATAAATTCTTTATTTATCTGAATATGGTCAATACAGATGATGTTTTGTAATATGAAATTATAATCCTCACATTCTACTGTTATTTTGGTGTAGAAACTTAAATCAACTTAAAAAGTGGTAACTTCTACTTGATTATTTCATTAATTCTCACAAAATTATAACTTACATGTTACACATAATAAATAAATCGAAATATACTTAGTCAAACGACTGTTTTAGGAAACTATGATTTTGGATCGGATGTTTTGGGAAACGGATTGAACGTTCCGAAAAGATTCATACTACAATAAAATGTCAGAATAATAATATTAGAAAATTTCAGTATAAATTTAGTAATTTCGGTATAAACTACAAAATTTATAATTTGAGATATCATTTACTGTATAGGTAGTAGTGAGTACATTTTTATCTGTTAGAATCCAACTGTTTCTGAAGGATGGCCAAACGGCCGTACAAGCTGGACTTGGTAATCAAACGTATTGATGGGAATCTTTGGATTAGGAATTTTGTCACATAATATTGTTCCTTATAATTAGCTGTGGTAAAGTGTTTCGTTTAAAACTTTCCAAATCAGAGATGTTGTCTTGTAACAACTTAAAAACATTTCAATGACTTGTCATTTTATTTTAAATCCTTAATTTGAGTGAATCTTAAGAGCTACAAGAATGTAGCTGTAGCTATTATATTACTGTGTGTGTAGCTATATAATAAAATAAGAAGTAAAATAAAATGACAAAAGAAAAAAAACAACACAAAAGACAAAAAAAAATATTTAATAAAACGCAGACTTATCCTCATTTGGTAGTCTGTGGATAGACTGCATGCATTGAACATATAAATCTGTGACTGTAGAAAAAAAACAATGCGCTAAGTGCAGGCAGTATCATACGCAAGAACGCGGAGTGGAGCATAGCGCAGCGCTATTGTCAAAAGCTATTGTCTATGGTAGTAGCCGTTCAGAAGCTATAATGAAGTTTTCCTTTAACGTATCTAGCTAGACCTACCATATTATAATGATCGGATCTTTTATGAACACATACTGCTCAGAACTATAAGTTCGTGGTGTGTGTTGTTTGCGTTATCCATAATAAACAGAAACAACGTATTTTGCTCCATTTTGTTATGACAAGTTCTTAAGGGTTTCTGGCAACTTATTATAAATTCGCATTGCCAAAAAAAATATTTTTAATACAATTTTAACCTTTGAGATGGTATACACAACATTTGAATTTTCGTCGAAAAAATGTAATTGGCAATGTTATTTTAACAATAAATAGAACTTTATTTACATTTATATTCCAGAAATTGCCAATTCCTAAATAAGTATTCTGATATAGTAGAAAAATAATACTAAGGTCCCAGGATAAGGGCTTGTTAGAATCCAAGTCACCGGCCTCACATGCATATCTAATGCATCTCTTTTGTAATTTAAAGGTTTTATCCACATCAACAGAGTAATCCTATAAAATAATTCCATAACGTAGCACCAATGCCACATAGTCATGGTAGGCTGCAGTCTTGGATGCTGTTTCTTTTACTCACCTTAACCCAAAGAGGAGTCTGTCAATTTTGCTTACCATCAAATCTATCAAACTTTCCAACCACACTCGTCATCGATTATGACACCTAAGAACTTTGTCATGGTTATTTCATAACTTTTCTCGTTATTATAATTCATGTAGAAGTTATTTCTTTAAATTATGGTTTATAATTAAATGTCATATATTTTGTTTTATCTATATTTATTTTAGGTTGTTATTATTCAACCATTTAATAACCTGCCATGGATAGTGATTGCGACTTCTTTCAGTTTAGATTCTCACAAGTTCACAACCTTTTATAATAAGTGTTGTGCCATCGGCAAAAAGAATACATTGCTGCTTTGTTATGTCAGAAAAAGTCATTCATATAGATTAGAAAAGTAGGAGGGCCTAATACATTTCCTTGTGGTACTCCCACATTATTTATACTGTACGCCGACAAATAGTTTATGTCCCCTATTTTTAGATATTTGAGATCGTCACTCATTGTCGATCGTCCCTTAGATAATTTTACTTTAAAATATGCATCCTAGAGTTTTAATATGATGAAAGCAAGCCAATTTTATGGATCTTTTTATGGATCCTTGATTTCAAAAAGGTATTAGAATTAGAAAAGTTATATAACTTGTCTGCAAGTACTATTTCAAAATACTTCTGAGAGTACTGATTTTAGGGTAATCGTCTATAATTACTAACTCTTCCTTCGGTCCACTTCGGTACAGTGGCTCAATGACCGAATACTCTATCAAATAGAGATGGGAAATAAATAACCTTGGAGAACATATACATTCTATAACTTGTACTAATGGGATGACTATAAACCCTACAGCGTTACCTTTATCATTTGGTTAGTTATACCATCATATTCCATAGGTAGAGTACTTTCAAGGCCCATCATTATGTTGTAAACTCCCTTTTTTTTATCTGTCGACCTGTGAAATTGTATATCAGTTATAGCATCGTCTTTAGTAATCATTATCAAGATAATTTTACTCGTCAATATTTATTAAATGTATTAAATTCATTGCGAATGTCATTTGGATTACTACATGAAAATTTATTATTTTACTAATTCTATTTAGCCTTTATTAGAATTTCAATGATTCAATAATTCAATATTTGTACTGGTTACGTTTCTAATAATTTTCTACGATGCTGGTTTTCATACATCGTGAGACTTAGTAATATAACGCATATTATTGTGCTTCTGTGATTGAGATATATTTTCTAAGTGTAAAGTATAGATGAAAAGGTAATTTGACAATGTGAGTCGAGATATTAGATACTTAGGACTTTTATTCATGTAGCACCTTCAGACACCTTTAGTTAGCCCTTTATTTTTAACTTATTTATTTGGTTTATTCTGACTTATGGAAAATATCAGAATAGCCTTGCAAAAGTGACTGATGGCCATATCCGCAATTTGTCTTCCAAGTACATCATTATATTATAGAGAACTTATAAATTCTCTAAATGTTTCTATGTTTCCCTCACTCATATCCCATACGTTTTGATCAGTAACTTAATCGTTCTAATATTACTTTTCGGTGATTAAATCCAGTCAGATATTTTTCGAGTTGCTTATGTTACATACTTAGATTATTATTTATTTATTTATTTTTATTACTATTAAACAGAAGACTAGTTATGTTTTATAGTTTGTATATTATCAAGCAACAATTATTAAAGTTCCAATCACCGCAAAGTGCCTATGATATTTTTATCTCGTTGTATAGACAGCCGTATCAGTAAAGATTCTATTCATATTAAGAAATCCTAAATTTTTGTAGTAGTTCTATAAATGTTAACTATAGTGCACATTTACTGCACATCATTCAGAAGAGTATAAAGTGGTCACCGGAATTTCAAGTGTCCTATTTCTTAATAGTATATAGATGAACGATCCCTACGTTGTTAATTTCTACAACAGGTTGCCGCAACTTAATGGTTGGGTATATGAAGGTGTTGTTCTGAATTATTCTACATTTATTTATTGAAAAGGTTTGCCGACGTTACAATTTAATGCAGTTTGACTTCTTTTATAACTAATTGTAACAAATTCTTACAGGAAAGAACAATAAATGTTTCGGTGAGGCAAATGACATTAACCTCACCTACTTCTTTAGTAAGCTCACTTATAGTAACTGTAAATAAGTCTTCTTCACTTGTTTCGCTCAGACAGAACACAGTCTAATGTTTTTCTTATGTAAAAACAAAAAAAAACAAGTTATTAGCATTTATGATTTTAGAGTCTGATTTGGCGAAAGGAAAAATACCTATTGTTTTCTGTAGTTACTAAGCTTTTTATAAAAACCCTAATTTTTTTTAGTGTTACACAATTTACTCCGGCAGCTACACTTTCTGCTAAGCATTTCCTTTACTTTGTGCGATGCTGGGGAATTAGACATATATTGTAAATAATCAAGTTCTATTTATCAAAAAAAAGCAAATCACTTATAAATGTCTATTGTTTACATAACTGTCATTGTGTGATTATAAAATATGCAATCGTCATATTTTTGCCAATAATTTTATAATAATATAAGTGAATAACTCTTTTTTAAATATTTAATATATACCTTAAAATTACGTAGTTTATACGATGGTTGGAAGAACAATAAGGTTTCTGTCGCTTGCACCTAACGTTAATATTACAATGTCATTTGCACCTAATTAATGCTCTAACTGAACCTTCACAAACTGTTTAAGATCTGACAACAGAATACATCTTGTTTAACCATAGTTATGATCCATGCGGATCGTCATTATTATGTTTCCGAGGATCACCTACCTATGTATTTCCTCTATACTACTCTTTATAGTTTCATGATCCGTAATCTCTAGACTACCTATATATTTCATTGAGTTTATTTACATACATGGGAAGTAATAAGATGTATGTAATTGTAATAATTTTCACTTTGAATGCTTTTGTATAAGCAATAATGATAAATCTACGAATGATCTTGCCATGTAATATGTAACATTTTAACAGTTTTCTCAAAATGAAATCAAAAACATTGTTGTTTCTACTATTGTGTATTTACTTAATTTTATGTTATAATAGTTATTATTCCACTATAAGATTACAGAATAATCAATGAAATTAATAATAATAATGATAAACAATGAAATTCATTAGTATTACAATAGCTGTAATTTCCGTACGATTATCAAACTAGACTATTGTGAATATAGTTGTTAGTTTAGATCATATAGAGACTCACAATATTATTGTGGCTATACTCGAATGGCCGGGTTGGAATAGGGACATTCCAAAACCAGGACGGCCGTCTGTTAGCGTAACCCGCTTAGTTAAAATAGATTTAAGGAATTCATTAAGTACAACTATATTAAAATTTGTAGTTCCTACTAGTCTTAAGTATTAACAATATTTTGTAAAATTAAGGAAAAAAATATTGAATTATAATTAAGTAAGTAAAATTTACTAAAATTGCCATACCCTTGCCGGGTGTGTTAGCGTAACCCGCTTAATTTGTATTTTATTTTCACAAATTATTTTTAAATTGGAAATTATTAGTAGATTTATTGACTTTGACATATGTCAACACGGGCGTATGGCAATATCGAAGCAGTCAACGGGAGGGTAGGACGACTAGCGGTCGTGTGGCTGTCTGGCGAGTGAATAAACAAGATATGAAAACGGAAAGTGTATACTAGAACAGAATGATCAAAACAGTTTATTATCGGATCCTCTAATCAAACTAAACAAATTGTATGCTTCAAAAGTGAGTACGTCAATAGGTGCATGTATAGCTATTATAAGTCTTATCTTGTAAGTGTGTTACATGTATGCAATAAATAAATATAAATAAATAAATAATCTGCTGACACAATTTGTTGAAGTCGCGGTTGGCTGTGCTCTACTCACGTTGCGTTGCGCCCCCAACTCGACTACTGATGATTCAATCTGTCAACTCTCAGCAGATTGGGTCAGCAAATTGAAAAGAAATTGAATCGTGAGTAGGGGCTTTTACTGATAAAATTACTGGTTGTATTGTGTGGAATGAGGGACTGTTTCAAAATCAAAAAGTAAGTTCTGAGTTGATTTGACATATTTTTCATATCACGACAGCTGTCAAATCATCATTCAAGAAAGCTAGGTACTCGGAATTTACTTTTTGATTCTGAAACAAGCCCTAAATTACCGCGTACATGGCTACCGATCGCATTAATTTGACAGATGGATATGACACATTGCTGTTTCTTTTTATCACAAATAAAAACTCACCAAAGCGAATTAGCAATGTATCATATCCATCTCTCAAATGAAAGCGATTATTATCACCATGTAAGTTAGGCGGTAGTAGGGCAAGCGTGCTTGCTTAATTTATAGTTTTACTAGCGACCGCCCACGACTTCATCTGTGTGTTCAGTTTTTATCTATCCCTCGGGAACTGCCTTTTTTTCCGGGATAAAAGGTACCCTGTGTCCTCCTTTGTACCCCGACAACGTGTACACAAAATTCAAGATGATCAGTTGAGTAGTTAAGACGTGAAGGGGTAAGTAACAATCAAACAAACAGACTTTCGCATTTATAATATTATTAGTAAGGATAAGGCTTAGTAACAAAGTAAGGAAGGTAACAAATAACTAGAGATGTATCCATTTGAATAGGGAGGCTAATGTTAAGTGAGAATTTGCCCGGAATATTCTATTGATATTGTTATAGAAAAGTTGCATTTCGAATGCGGATAACCACCTGTATAATTAGGTGGTTTCTTGAACGATTAGTGACTTAATTATCTGAATGGGAGAGCTGAATATAAGAACGGTTACTTAACTTCTGCTCCCGACTAAATTGCTCGCACGTGCTTCAATTACGCCTTTTGGTGTTACAGACGTTTCGTAACACATTTTGTACTGAACCATATTTACCGTTTAAAGTCTCTTATAACGTTTTATAAGTTAAAATAGCATTTTAAGTATTTTTTTGTAGGTAAGTATTCGACTTTTAAAATTTAGGCACGGATTGCTTAAAGGAAGTTGTTTTGTATGTCATGTGTTGTTTACATAGCAATTCCACACTACCACCCGTTTGCACTAAACTTAATATAATGACATAAGTAATTGACATAAGTTAATGACTTATGAATCACTTATGTCATTCCCTAACTACAACTCGACCAAATTAAAATGGTGTCATGAATTTAGCTATCATGTGCCTAATTATGCCTTAGTCGAGTTGTCGCATAGTATAGATATTAGTTTTTGAAAAAAACTAATTTCTATTCTGTGGTTGTAGTTAGAAAAACATGGAAATTCTTAAGTTTAGTTCCTTTCACTTTTTTGTCGTCTTAATTAACTTTTTACACTAATCCTACTAATATCCTATAATATTATAAATGTGAAAGTTTGTGGGTTTGGATGTTTGTTCCTCAATCACGCAAAAACTACTGAACGGATTTGGTTGAAATTTGGCACACAGATAGTAGATAGCCTAGATTAAAACATAGGATATTTTTTATCCCCGATATTCTTACGGGGACGGGAACTACGCGGGTGAAACCGCGGGCGGCCGCTAGTAATAGATAAAACTAATAGATAAAACGCCGTCGTAATCCAAATTAACTCTGTAAGGTTGTGCATAAGTTTGTAAAACATTAAATTGTTGTAATAAATAAGTAAAAACCTTTTTAACCAAAAGTACATCCTACTGTATTGATTGTGTAATTTTTTCTATCAAATGTAAACTCTCATTGTATTCTCACAAAATAGCTGCGGGTAACATACTAATATTATAAATGTGAAAGTTTGTGGGTTTGGATGTTTGGATTTTTGTTCCTCAATCACGCAAAAACTACTAAACGGATTTGGTTGAAATTTGGCACACAGATAGAAGATAGCCTGGATTAAAACATAGAATAACTTTTATCCCGATATTTCCACGGAAACGGGAACCACGCGGGTGAAACCGCGGCGGCCGCTAGTTTAATATAAAGCTTTGTGAAAGAATATCTACAAATAACTACTCAGCCCGTAACAAACGCATGTTTCCGGCGCGGAAATGAAATCCCCGACCCTGTCCATTGCGCCCTTACCATTCGGTTTCCCTTTTGATCGAGATACCAAAAAGGTCACATTTAAACCTTAACAATTCGACCGGTTATTTATGATGAGTGTCGAAGTTCAATTACGAACAAGATGTATTTATGAAAATTTGTTCAGTACGGGAACTTCTTAAATGTTCAATTAAAGCATAAAAGGTGAAATTGATACCACTAGGGTGCGGGGGGGGGGGGGGATTTCTACTAGAGATGTCGAAAGAGGAAAAAATATCAATATATACATAGATATTTAAAAAAAATATCGAATCTTGTTCGTGTAATATTGGGGAAAAAATATCGGATTTTTTAAAAGATTGACGTTTGAAGTTCCTCGTGTTTTAGCCCAACAATATACTATACCTACGTCTATATCAGACGTAAAGTATTATTAATGTTATTAAAATATGGAAATAATTCAAAAATTATGTTTTTTTCTGAAAAAAAAAATCTTTTATGATACTGGAAAATTTATATCGATACATTTATATATCGAAGTCTTAAATATTATCGCCCAAAAATATTGAGGTATCGTCCAAAAAAAATAATGTATACATATCTTTTTTCACATCCCTATGGTCAACTGCTGAAACTGAACATTTTCCCTAGAGGGAAAGGGAAGGAAAAACGCCAAAAAATTGAGTTCCTATCATACTAACTGGAAACCTGAACAAACCTTAAGATAATTTCTTATCATCCGGAAAATTAGAAATAATAGATTTTGTTTTATTTTCTCTTGTTGTCCCCAATGCGGCCGCGCGGGCATTTGAGAATTAAATAGAAATTACATACCTACATTAATAAACTGTAAATATATCATGCCTTGTCTTGTTGTTATATAGACGTATGGTGAATTAGCTCAGTTGCGTAGTGGTTTATTTATTATCTCGAGTACATTCCTTCCTGCTTGCAGTCTGGAATGATTAACTTTACTCAGTACACTAATGTGTGAAAGCACTAAACTTAAGAATCACCTAAGTCTTTTCTTATCTACAACTCGACCATTAACTAGGCGAATGACAGCCACATGACGGCTAAATTTATAACACCGTTTTAATTTGGTCGTATTGTAGTTAGAAAAAGACTTAGGCGATTCTTAAGTTTAGTGCAATCGGCCATGAGTTAACAAAGTTAATGCAAATGTAAGCGCACCCAATCCAAAGGCAACTGTTCCATGCCGCTACACCACCGTGCAACATACAAAGACCATAATTTGGTAACGATTTGGATAATTCATACAGATTCTATACCAAATAGCTACAAGTTCCTCCGTGCTTCGGAAGGCTTGTTAAGCCGTTGTTCCCGCTGAATTTGCAGTCGTTAACACCCACCAATCCGCATTGGCGTGGTGGGTTATGGCCCGTCCTCCTTATCCACCCATAAGGAAGGCCTGTTCCCCAGCAGTGGGGACATTAAAAATGGCTGATGTCATGGTGAATTATTTATTACGTTGATTTAAATATTATAATGAGTTTATTTTAGTAATTTATTCTGAGGCGCTCTTTTTAAGTCTCTCTGGACGTATTCAGCTTAAAAAATAAAACATCATTCTGACTTCAGCAGCTCATAAATCTTCAAATAAAATGCGTTCAAATTTATTAATTACAATGTTAAGCACGCATTTTTACGTAAGTCTTATAATAATTCATTCACGATTATGATGAATGTGAGAGTAAAAAATAAACGTGATCTTTTTTAATCTTGTTTGCTTAAAATCTCTCCAGAGAGTATAAATGTTGTGAAGATACAATAAAGGCCCGCATACATCAGAAATTCTGAAACTCGCAAAATGTACGTGTAAATACGAAGTTAATATTTACCTACGTTCAAACTTCAATATCCGCTTATAGGAACGTTTCCATTATGTCAGTCCGATTATTTTGGTTGAAAGATTGACATTGTCATCTTGCTGTTTCTGTTGAATCGTGAGGTGATCGTGAGCGTCATCGTCATCATCTTGTAATGCACAGCAGTCCTCAGTAAGTTTTATGATAAATTATGTTTATTGTTGTAACTCAGATAGTCGACTTTTTATCGTGACGTTTTATATAAAAGTAGCATAAGTTGGGCGAGCTATTATAGTCTTTATGAAAAACCCTGTTGTGTTGAGTTTTATCCAAAGTATTCCATCTTCTTATTAAATAGTGTGTCCTGGGAGGGTATTACTACCTCTTAAAACTTGTCAGTTTTCTGAATGGTTTCAATACCTCTCATTCTCGCTGTATAAAAGAGATGCATTGATAGTAATCCAGAAAACTGATAAGTTTAAGAGGTTTTCAGTCAGGGTCTGACTCACTGATTTATTCACTATCAAACAGCTCAAAGCACAAGATGGATTGAGCTGAAACTTGAAATTGACGACATAGGCATTTATTACTACGAAAGAAATGATTGAAATTTTATTCGGAGTTCCACACTGACAAATTTGCATGAGGAATACACCACGTTTTTGACGGAACGACTATCTTATCGTCAGGACACAGTGGAAACACACCTTAAGAAGTTCTTATTCATACATATATTGTGTTCATCGTATCATACTTTAAAACAAATCTTTGAAACATAACAATGTACGTAAGAAGATAACAAAAGATTCATCACCTTTATAGTCTGATTTCGGTGACCTGTATTCGAATAAACATTATTGTGTGATTTTATCGAGTTTTTTGAGCTTTTTAGGGTTCCGTAGCCTAAATGGCAAAAAACGGAACCCTTACAGATTCGTCATGTCTGTCTGTCTGTCCGTCCGTATGTCACAGCCACTTTATTCCGAAAGTATCAGGATTACACAGTTGAAACTTGGTAGGTAGATGTATTCTGTTAACCGCTTAACGAATTTAACACAAAAATAAAAAAAAATAAAGATTAAGGGGGATGGTCTAATTTCCATACATGGAACTGAAACTGAAATTTTTTTTTACTTTAAACCAATACGTGTGGGGTGTCTATAGATAGGTCTTTAAAAATGGCATTGAGGTTCCTAAGACGAATTTTTTTCAAAGTCAATCATTTAAAAGATAAACACTGCCAAAGTGGTAAAATGTGTGTCCCCCCCCTCTAACTTTTGAAATAAGAAAGTGAAAAATCTGAAAATAATATATGCTGTAGATCTTTAATAAACACTTCCAACGAAAATTGGTTTGAACGAAATATAATAATTAGTTTTTGAGATATAGCACATTTTCCAAAATCGCAAATATAACTTTGTCATTCATACCAACACTGTGAAAAACAAAGTTATTTTTGCATACGAAAAATAAGAGTGGTATGAAATATCGTATGGTATAAGGTAACTACGGAACCCTAGGGCGCGTGGTCCGACACGCACTTGGCTGGTTTTTTGATTACCTACATAGCCAAATATTGTGTTTCAAAATTGTTGTAGGTAGATTTGTGTTTCAAATTATTGTAGCCAGACTGGAATTTAATCGAAATAACTAAAATTACCTACATATAAAATAACAACAAAAGCTTCGGGACTATCTGATATAGTTATTTTAAGATATTATAAAAAAGAGCAAGAGCTTAATTTCCTCTAAAAGGTATGTTTTATACAGGCTTTTGCCTTACAGAAAATATTTTTTCTTTTATGATTTTCGTTTTCTGTCATCACATGATATTTAGGTTTACATTATCTCATTATTAGGCTCTACGGAAACCTAAACATATTCAAGTTACTAAAATAATTCGAATTCGGCAACCCACTAATGCTTTGTAAACATTTTAATACTGAGAATGTTGATACAAAAGGGAGCCATTTTGCAAGGGTGCAAACCTCTTTAGCATTGTTTCGATAAGTTAAACATATTTACTTGGGAAATTAACAAGGGCACTGTGTTTATTGTATAAAACCTTTACATTGCGGTTCTCATAAGCTACTCAAAAAGGATAGAAAAGGTCTAGTGAGATTTTTGGAAGATTTCTTGTTATTCTTTGGGATTTCTTAGCATATGCAGTTTATATTTGAGAAGGACATTTCCTTCTTATGAATATAAATTGCTTCGTTTTCTTTAACATTATTCATGGCAAGTTGTTACAAGAATCTCGGACGCTTCCTTATGAACAGTTAAGTATTCTTTGATATTATTCAAAACAATCTTTTTGTTGATGATGCTTTTTATTCTGGACACATATTCCTTAACAAAAATAATGAACGGGCAGACATGAACCAAATACGTGTACCTAGTGCCACAGAATAATCAAAGTATCCTCAACACATTTTATTTTGTGACTCAAACTAGGTTAATATTACATCATCATCATCATATCAGCCGCACGACACCCACTGTTGGGTATAGGCTCCCCCAAGGATCTCGACGACGATCGGTCCTGCGCTGCCCGCATCCAGCGGCGCACCGCCACCGTCACTAGATCATCGGTCAATATTAAATAAATAAAGAAACAGAAATGTTTATCCTATGATATGTGGTTGAGTGTTAAAGTATAATGATTATGTGACCGAGATTATGTGATGAAGATTTATTTCATTTCATTTATGACATAAAATATTGTGTAGCTCTTCAGTAAGTTTAAGTCTTTATAATAATTTAAATCGGGGTTTTAAGGAAAGTAGACAATTTTAGTTTTTGCCAATTTTGAAACTCAATCACAAGCGAAAGTTTTACTTAAAACTTAACATTTAAGTAAATTAAAAAAACTTTACTATGTCTCGTAGTTAATTAATGGTATTGATTACTTTAAATCTTTGTACCTCGTATTGATATATACATATAAAACTCTAAATTGATTGATTGATTGACTGATTCATTCATTCATTCATTGTTGGGATAAGCGTGAAGCCCTAACGGCTGAAGGTAGAGACACCATTTTTGGAAGGTAGACCTTTCATGATGTAGATGAGCACTAAGAAAGGATTTTAGAAAATTCCCGTTATACAGGTTGCTACAGGTTGTTTAAATTTGTATGAGAATTTGTATAGGGTTGAAGTAGAGACACCATTTTTGGAGGATAGATACCTTTGATGGTGTAGGTGAGCACTAAGAAAGGATTTTAGAAAATTCCCGTTATACAGGGTGCTACAGGTTGTTCAAGTTTGTATAAGAATTTGTATAGAGTTGAAGGTAGAGAGTTAGAGACACCATTTTTGGAGGGTAGATACCTTTCATGGTGTAGGTAAGCACTAAGAATAGGTTTTGTGAAATTTTTGTTATACAGAGTGCTACAGGGTCTTCCAGTTTGTATGAGAATTTGTATAGAGCTGAAGTTGAGACACCATTTTTGGAGGGTAGATACCTTTCATAGTGTAGGTAAGCACTAAAAAAAGGTTTTGTGAAATTTCCGTTATACAGGGTGCTACAGGGATGTTCCAGTTTGTATGGAAATTTGTATAAGGCTGAAGGTAGAAACACCATTTTTGGAGGGTAGATACCTTTCATGATGTAGATGAGTACTAAGAAAGGATTTTAGAAAATTCCTGTTATACAGGGTGCTACAGGGTGTTCCAGTTTGCATGAAGGTAGAGACACCATTTTTGGAGGGTAAAAACCTTTCATGGTGTAGGTAAGCACTTTGAAAGGGTTTTGTAAAATTTTCGTTACACAGCGTGCTACAGGGTGCTACAGGTTATTCAAGTTTGTATGAGAATTTGTATAGGGCGGAAGGTTGAAACACCATTTTTTGAACCTTTCATTCTTCGTCCATGATGGTGTAGATGAGCACTAAGAAAGGATTTTAAAAAACTCCTGTTATACAGGTTGCTACAGGGTGTTCCAGTTTGTATAAAGGTAGAGACACTATTTTTGGAGGGTAGATTCCTATTATAATGTACTAGCTTCTGCCCGCGACTTCGTCCGCGTGGATATTAGACGAAATCCTTTTAAGGAACCTTCAACCACTATCCGGCCAGCCATTTTTACGCAATTAGGCGAGTCCCCATCAAGCGCGCTGCCTCGCAAGGCAAGACATTTGCCGCGTGTGGCGGGCCTCGCACAAGGCTTCCAGTTCCCGTTCCCGCTCCCGCTCCCGCTCCCCGTTCCGTTCCTGTCCCGTTTGCGTTCCCGTCCCGTAAACGTCCCGTAACCGTCCCGTACCCCTTCCGTTTCCGTTCCCGTTCCCATCCCGTTCCTGTCCCGTTCCCATCCTGTTCTTGTTCCCGTTCCCGTCCCGTTATGTTCCCGTTCCGTTCCCGTTTCTTTTCCGTTCCGTTCCCGTTCCGTTCCCGTTCCATTCCCGTTCCGTTCACGTTTCGTTCCCGTTCCCATTCCCGTAACGTTCCCGCTGCGTTCCCGTCCCGTAAACGTCCCCTAACCGTCCCGTACGCCTTACGTTCCCATTCTTGTTCCCGTCCGGTTCTTGTTCCCTTTCCCGTTCCCATCCTGTTCTATTCCCGTTCCGTTCCCGTTTCATTCCAGTTTCGTTCCTGTTTCATTCCCGTTACGTTCCTGTTTCATTCCCATTTCGTTCCGTTCCCGTCCGATCCCGTCCCGTACCGCTTCCGTTCCCGTTCCCGTACCTTTCCCGTTCTAGTTCCCGTTACCGTCTCGTTCCCGTTCCGTTCCGTTCCATTCCATTCCGTTCCGTTCCGATCCGTTTCGCTCCACTCCGCTCCGTTCCGTTCCGGTCCGGTCCGGTCCGGTCCGTTCCGTTCCGTTCCGTTCCGTTCCGTTCCGTTCCGTTCCGTTCCGTTCCGTTCCGTTCCGTTCCGTTCCGTTCCGTTCCGTTCCGTTCCGTTCCGTTCCGTTCCGTTCCGTTCCGTTCCGTTCCGTTCCGTTCCGTTCCGTTCCGTTCCGTTCCGTTCCGTTCCATTCCGTTACCGTTCCCGTTCCCGTGCCCGTTCCCGTGCCCATGCCCGTGCCCGTGCCCGTTCCCGTGCCCGTGCCCGTGCCCGTGCCCGTTCTGGTTCCCGTTCCCGTGCCTGGATGTGCATGTCCAGGTCCAGGTCCATATGTGTCATGTCCACCGTGTTGGACTTCAAAATAAATGTCATTTTTGCAATCGTCATCCCAGAAAACCCCAATAACGACATCTATATCAATTTTTATGTTTACTCACCCCATTTACCCCCTAAGGGGTTGATTTTCAAAATAACAAAATATATATTTGCCTATTTATTTTTAGATGTGCTCCTACGAAGTTTAAAGTTGTAATGTCTATTTTATATTATTTTCCATACAAAATTTGGACCCCATTTTCACCCCTTTAGGGGTTAAATCATGTCCACCGTGGTTTGACTTCAAAATAAATGTTATTTTTGCAATCGTCATCCCACAAAACCCCGATAACGACATCCATATCTATTTTTTGGTTTTTTTTAACCCTTTTCACCCCCATTTCATCCCCTTTGGAGTTGAAATCCTAAGTAAAACAATATACGTTGCTTTAGATTTCTATCCATAAGCCTAAATTATAAATTTAGCGATTTTTACTTCGAAAATGAAGGATTTTCTTTAATACACAACTTTTGACCCCTTCGGGGGTAGAATTTTTAAAACGCTGAGACCCGTATTTATTAATTTTCAATCGTCAACCTAAACACAAAATTTGAAGATTCTAGCTTCAAAACTGAGGGACTTTCATACAAACTTTCATCCCTTATTTCATCCCCTTAGGGATGGAATTTTCAAAAATCCTTCCTTAGTGGATGCCTACACTGTATAAAGTATCTGTGTTCAAAATTTCAAGTCTCTAGGTCCAGCGGTTTGGGCTGTGCGTTGATAGATCAGTCAGTCAGTCAGTCAGTCAGTCAGTCAGTCAGTCAGTCATTCAGTTTACGATTTTATATATTAAGATTAAGATGTGATCACTACGAAAACGGTTTTGGAAAATTCCCGTTATACAGGGTGCTACAGGGTGTTCCAGTTTGTATTAAGGTAGAGACACCATTTTTGGAGGGTAAATACCTTTCATGGTGTAGGTGAGCCACTAAGAAAGGGTATTGGAAAATTCCCGTTATACAGGATGCTACAGAGTGTTCCAGTTTGTACATGAATTTTTATGAGAAAATTTAAATGTGTGAAATGAGGTCTACAGATACATACCTAAGTATATTGGCAATCCGCGACTTTCAAAATAAATGCAAAACTATCTTAATCACGCGAATGAAGTCGCGGGCAAAAGTTAGTAACTTTATAAATTACAAACACAATAGAACTGAAGTCAAATATTTTACAATAATCTATTTGAAAAACAAAATTATTCTTGAATCCGGCGAGACAAAACAGATAGATGAATCAGAAATTGCTTTAAGCCGTGGCTTGAAACATTCTGATTTTAATTAGATAACCTTCCAATTTGAATTAACAAAACTTTTATCATTAAAAATGTCGTCTGTCCTACTATCTGTTTGCCAAATGGCATTTTATTTCGTCGCTATACATTTTTATAACTGTGTTAACAAGCAAGTATGTAAGTAATTTAAACTTTGCGTAATAATACATTTGAGTTAACGGATCATAATTAAATAATTATTACTTTGAAATCTTATATACCACCCACAATATTTCCTTCTCTTGTCTGTGTAGGCGTTGTTTAATAGATAAGTTTGATTTTGATTAAACAACCGAAACGACTGATATAAACAATTGACAACCGTTTACTTATCATAAAAAAACTTATTAAATTGAGTAAGTTTTTCTATTAAAACATTTATCTTGATTAATACACTTAAAGCATGCTTCTAGCTAATCAGTATTGGTATTACCAGTAATTTAATGTTTTTTTTTATATTCAAATCACTGCGGTTTTGACCTAAATTTTCTTAAGCACACACTCCCCCACTAACCATCTATAGGTAGATATAAAACTATCCTTATACCGTAGAATCATAAATAATGTAAATAGAAGGGGTACTATCTGATCCCCTAACACGAATAACTTGCGAAAATGTATTCATAACGTCATCGTAAGCATTTGTATGAAATACGCTATAGCGCCCCCTATGGGGCGTAAGAAGAACTAATTTTGCATGCGTTCGTTTTTCTACGTGATTCTAGCGTTTATTTGCGGGATTGAAACTCGGGAAATGTTTTCAAGGAATTATTTCTCAAACAAAACTTCAATTTTAAATTACAAGATGTGGTTGTTATTTTGCCACGTTCGTAAAGTTACTTTTAGGTTTTTAGGACTATTAATTTACTAGCGGCCGCCCGCGGTTTCACCCGCGTATATTGGGATAAAAGTATCATTTGTTTTAATCTAGGCTATCTACTATCTGTGTGCCAAATTTCAACCAAATCCGTTCAGTAGTGTTTGCGTGATTGAGGAACAAACATCCAAACATCTAAACATCCAAACATCCAAACCCACAAACTTTCACATTTATAATATTAGTAGGAATATTTTTAGATTCTAAACAGATAAATAAATAGGTAACCGTATTAGATTAGTGAATTACGTGGTAATGACATAATAAATTGTACCTATTGGCTAGCAAATATATTCGTATTGTTTTGTGAGACATGTACATTTTTAGCTTAAACGAGATCTACTGTAACATTTTTAGTTTTTATTTTCTTATTTTTCTTAAAATTCTAAGACGACTATATCCAGTCAATCTTGCACATCCGTAGGCATTATCATAAAATGGAATACAAATGGTTTCGCGTTACTATATAAACACGCTCCGTGCCCGGAATCCCGTCATCCCGCAAGGGAACATTAGCATTCCGCGCATGTGAACAGACAAACGTGTTCCACTGTGACTTATTCCGCATCAACTAATTAGCGAAATGCGGATCACATTTACAGGAACATGTATCTTTAGGAGGTCAATGCTACTTTCGGATTTAGGTTGATTAAAGTAAATGTTGCTGTTCCTGAGGGATTTTAACCAGCTGCTTTTGTACCAGAAATATGCAAGGTACGGGAGTTTTCGGTGCGCGATGCGAAAAATCAGCCAAGAGCATTTCTTCATTTTTCTAGCCGCGCTCAATTCTAGTGGAAATTTATATCGTTTTAAAGCATTCACTACACATCTTTGCATCGCTTAGCCTCATCACATCTGCGGGGACACCGAGACGCAGTCTAAATTGGGGAGGAAAGCTCGTAATCATTTTAACAATATTCTAAAGATAAGAAATTAACCAATTACTTTTTTTTAATCCACCACGGGATATATTGGCCTTCACCTCACCTTATGTTAAGTGACGATAAAGGCCGAAAGTGTAAGCTCACTACACCCGGAAATCTCACCACTGAGGAACTGGCTATCTTACCTTTAGCTGCCGGATCTCAAAAAAAGTTAAATTGTTGTTATGGCGTCAGACTTAGGTAAGATGGTGGTAGATAGCCAGGCGGACTTGAAATAAGTCCTACCACCAATTTCATACTTTAATTTTAAAGAGTTAGCGTTAATATTGAAAATATTCTCTAAAAATTATTTGGCTTTTACGTTTTTTCTACCGTGATTATGTACATATTTAGGAAGTAACAATATTGTTTAGAAAATGTAATAAAATTGTCAATCATTTGTCAATCAACGAGTTAATACTCGTACGCAAGAATCTTATATTCATATAAAGTTCTTGCTCGCACGTAAATAATTTTAAATTCCTTTTGACAACCCCCATTTCAATTTGTTTTTACTCCTTTAACTTAATATAATAAGACTCCTGAACAACATCGTCGACTTTTCCATTTCGAAACACCGATTATCACGTGCCAAGCTGCGATGCAATTTCAGATAAAATTCAATTATGGACGAAGAGGTTACAACAAGGATGCGAAGCTTCGCCATTAATAAATTCATGGTATTATTGCTTGAGAAATAATTGTTTTTCTATGACATAAATTTTACTTTTAATTTAAAATTTACATTCGTATTTTTAATCACTCACCAAACCGCATTTGGGCCCGCGCGTCGGGTTTTGGCCTACTCCTTAAATGAAAAATGAAAATATTATTATTATTCGAATAAGCTCACATGATAAGAATTTTTAAATCGTCAATTCTTTTACCCTACACTCGTTTTGACGTCTTTTAGCTGACTAGAAAAATGGGCGCAAAAAACCTTTTTTGCACACAGTGCCTAAAATGCAATATGCCATCGCTGGCACAATGCCTAACACGGTCAGTTGACTAAGCTTTATCAGATGGAACCGATACTTTAGAATAGTATATCTTTACCGGACATTACATTTATATATATTACAATTAACGAAAAATAATTATTTTTTCTTAATTCCTTAGCCGACGCGGCCGCATGAGTCCGGCTAAAAATAGATTAAGCCGTTGAATTAATTTACAGGGTTCAAGTTAAATAAAAAAAGAAGTTATTTATGCGGTCTATATAGGCTGTTACAAAAATGCAATTCATACAATTCAATATGCGTTAAGAAAGGTAATCAACAAACCCATTCCTACTGGCAATGGCAGCACCCGTTCACGAGTATGACGCATGAACCAGCAATCGCTTCGCACAACCATATTTGAAGGAACGTAACGACCCTCCTCACACGACACCACCGCAGAAATGATTAAAGAAAGCATGACATACTTAGGCTTATGAAGTGGGGACGTTATAAAGACCAATGCTGATAATATATTTTTATAGGTTTTAAATTAAATAAGTATTAGATAATATTACACACGTAGCTGACACTAAAGCACAACCCGGGCACTCCATACAAGCGCTGCGTTTCAACTACCTACCTATTACACAGACGCTACACAGTGAAGTTTTTGCACACGCCCAACTGTGTGCGTGAAGTCTAGGGCTATTGAATGAGCACACGATTCGGCACACGAACTCGCGCGGTGGGGTGGGTTTCGGTATGGTAGTACTTATATCTATTCTGTGACTAAAGTAGCAACACCAAAGTAACCCTTCTGCATGGTCCAATTTATCTTTACTAAAATTCTTTAAAATTGGTGTAATGTTTCAAGCGTGAAAATGTAATAGACAGAGCTACATTCAAGTTACATTATCGTTAAACTCGCAGTGAAAGGTTAGTTAGAGTCGTTATAGTACAGAGTACAGTCGGCCTTATTAGTAACTATACACTTTGGTGCCGTGTCACACCAATTAACGCGTTCATTTAGTAGTTGCAATTTACTTAACAGGCGTAATAGTATCTACGACAAAGTTGTAGTTCAGCTACGAAAGCAACTGGTTGGTTAGTGCTATGTTATCGTTTGAAATTACAACTTTCCCAACAAGTAGTTTTACTTGGCTAAAAATTCGTTGATGAAACTACTTAATAAGCTATTACAGCCCTACCTTAGCTTATAGCTTACAGAAAAGTAAAAAAGTACTGCTACTACTATCTTCTAGTGACTCGGTAGCTCAGTTAGAACATTCCCCTGGAGTACGAAAGGTCGTGAATTCAATACTCTCATGAGTTCATTGTTAGTGAAATGATGCTTTTTGAGACGACGATGGCATATTAGACTACAATGTTTACATTGAGACTATCTTTGTGCCCTTCGTAATAAAAACTGTTTTTCGGAGTTCAATCTTAATGTGTTGTCGTGTGTACAAAAATCAAATAGCATTAGAATGCCAAAAATCTTAATCAAAAATAGATATCAACTTTTAACAAAAGTAACTTAATATCTTTTGAGTTCATATTTTACATAATGATTCAATAAATTGTAACGGTTGCTAAAAACCTACTACTTATAATTAATAATTACTGTCGAACTTTTCTTAAAAATTCATTACATCACTTCACCTGTGGAATGCGGTTTGGGTCGTCCCTCCTTGATCACTCACGCTATCGACACTGGTGACGCTGCACCTATTAGACAGAGATACTACCGAATGTCTCCTCATAAACAACAAATTCTCTCCGAACAGCTGGATGAGATGATAAAGGATGACGTTGTGGAACCGTGTGAGAGCCCTTGGTCGAATCCGGTTCTTCTGGCTCCTAAGAAGAACGGTAAATTTAGGTTTTGTTTGGACAGCAGAAAACTAAACGCTGTCACTCGTAAAGATGCCTATAGCTTACCCTATATCTCGGAGATCCTAGACAATCTTAGAGATGCTAAATATCTATCTAGTATTGATCTTTCTAAATCGTTCTGGCAAGTTTTAATAAAACCTGAAGACAGATGCAAGACTGCGTTCTATATTCCCTCTAGGGGGACCTTCCAATTTAAGTCTATGCCGTTTGGCTTAACTAATGCACCTGCTACTCAGCAAAGACTAGTAGATTTGCTCTTTTACGGTCCTGAATTTGAAAATAAGGTCTACGTTTTTGTCGATGACGTAATTATAGTGTCAAACACCTTCGAAGAACATATGTCGCTTCTTACGCGGGTTCTAGAAAAATTGAAATTCGCCAACTTAACAATTAACTTCGAAAAGTGTCAATTTTTCAGAGAAAGGCTTAAGTATTTGGGCTACGTCGTTGATTCAAATGGTCTCCATGCTGATCCTGAAAAGGTGGATGTTATTGTAAATTATCCTTCCCCTACTAATAGGAAGGAAGTTCGTCGTTTCTTGGGCACTGCTTCTTGGTATCGTCGTTTTATCCCTAATTTTAGTTCCTTGGCTGCACCATTGAACAAACTAACTTCTCAAGGTAAATCGGCGCCTCCCTTTGCTTGGACAGAAGAAGCAGAGGCCGCTTTTGTTAAACTGAAGGAGTGTCTGACGTCACCTCCTATCTTATCTTGTCCTGATTATTCTGAACCTTTCCAAGTTCGCACCGACGCTAGCGACTACGGGTTAGGTGCTGTGCTCTCTCAGATTCAAAACGGCGAAGAGCGGGTTATAGCCTATATGAGTAAATCCTTATCGGCCCAACAACGTAATTACGGCGCTACAGAGCGCGAAGCTCTCGCGGTACTTGTTGCTATTGAACACTGGCGGTGTTACTTGGATAACGGTAAAAAATTTTTTGTTTATACTGACCATTCATCTTTAAAATGGTATCTTAACATGAATAACCCTACAGGTCGCCTTGCTAGGTGGGGAATACGTCTATCGGCCTTTAACTTCGATATCATATACACATGTGGCAAGGACAACGTTGTGCCAGATTCTCTATCTCGTGCCTTACCTGTAGCAGCTATAGACAGTGCCAACCAATCTTGTTCACCTGTAACAGATCCATGGTATTTGGAGATCTTTAATGGTTGCCAATCCTCTCCTACTTCCTTTCCTAATTACAAAATCACTAACAATAAATTATATCGTCACATGAAATCCTTAAACCCTTTAGCTAGGGAATTCGAATGGAAGGAAGTTGTCCCTAACGATTCCAGACTTGATATTATTGTTGCTAACCACTCAAATCCTACTTCAGGACATTTGGGAATTTTTAAAACCTTTAAACGTATTTCTTTAAATTATTTTTGGCCTGGCTTACATAAGGATGTTGCTAACTTCGTAAATAATTGTGATGCTTGTAACTCGCACAAACATGCTAATCATCCTACCTTAGGACTTATGGGTCGACCTAAAGAATGCTCTAGGCCCTTCCAAATGATTAGTATTGATTTGGTCGGTTCACTACCTCCAAGTAGGAAGCAAAATACTATGCTCCTGGTTGTCACTTGCTGTTTTTCTAAATACTCTCTATTATTTCCTATACGTCGTGCAACTGCTGAAATTATAACTAATATTATTGAGGAGAAAGTCTTTCTTGTACATGGCATTCCTAGCACCGTTCTGATGGACAATGGTAAACAGTTCGTTAGTCAGAAACTACAGCATATGTTCGCTCAATATAAAATACCGAAAGTGCATTTTACGCCTAAATACACTCCACAGGTAAATACAGTCGAGCGTTACAACAAGACCATTATGACGGCTGTTTCGACCTTTATTGATGAAGATCACAGAACTTGGGATCTTAATATCCCTAAAATACAATTCGCTCTCAACTCTGCTGTAAGTGAAGTCACGGGTTATACCCCATCGTTTCTGGTCTTCGGGAGGGAATTAGTCTCTTGTGGATCTCATTATCTTGATGTCGATCTAAACGACATTATCTTCTCACCTAGGGATGAATATGCTGAAAATACTGGGAAACTTAGGAAAATTTTTGATCAAGTGCAAAGTTCTCTTATAAAATCGCATGCTCGTAATTGTGGTCCTTATAATCTTCGTCGTAAAAAGTTCGAATTCAACGTAGATGATATTGTCTGGCGAAAAACTTATTATCAAAGCGACAAAGATAATAAATTTTCTAAAAAACTTGCTCCTAAATATATTAAATGTCGTATAAAATCTAAATTGTCGCCCTTGGTCTATGAACTTGTCGATATGAAAGGGAAAAATCTGGGTTCTTGGCATATCAAAGATTTTAAATTGAATAATTATTCTTAAACTTGTTTTTAATACTTTAGATTAAAATAATAATAAACAAGCAATATAAGTATACATTTTTAAATACTTATACTGTTTCCACTACTATAATTTACATTGCATGAAAATTTTAACTATTGTCTTTTAATTTGAATATAGCTGTTGTTGTCTGAATGAAAGGGTCTTATTCACTTGTTTTGGGTTGTTATCTGGTTTGTTGGTCGTTTTTGTTTTTAACTGGATTTCGTCCAGGCAAAATCCTACTCTAAGAGGGGGGATATGTAACGGTTGCTAAAAACCTACTACTTATAATTAATAATTACTGTCGAACTTTTCTTAAAAATTCATTACATCACTTCACCTGTGGAATGTGGGAAGTTCTGACCTCTGCCTTATTCCAAATCGCGACTCGGAACGCGGCCGTAGTGTCACACGGTGACAGATGATGTCATTGTCAATAATGACATCCACCTTCGTTATGTCAAGCTCGACCAATAGGATAAGACCGGGACTTCGAGATCATTCTCGCTGTTTTGAGGTGCTTCTCGATATTTATCTTGCTATAAATACGAACGATTCGCAAAAATCCTTTTCTTCTTTTCAAAACATTCGTAACCTTAACAAGTTACCTACATTAATTTCATTTCATTTCTTTGTGTTGTGCAACCCCGTTTCTAGGGTGAGTGTAGCTATAATACGTTCGTTTTGCATTTCAATTCCTTATAAATTTTTATAGTGAATTCTCATATTAAATACCTTAATCAAATATCTAATAGTTTTTCTCATATTAATATCTAATGGTTTAATCAGTGTGATTTTTGTGCTAAATTCTTATCGAGTGTAAACGATTCATATCAATGTGCAGCAATATTTTGTGGAAAGTGATATGCAGAACGAAATCCTTGTTTACAGTAAACTCAGAAGGCAGGTAATAGTATTTTGTATGAGCTACTAAATAGCTTGTGAATAAATACTATAACCAACATTAATTTAATTTCTATCTTGCAATGAAATGATTTCGTTTTATAACCTACGACGCTGCCAATGGGTGAATCCCGATCTTAATGTTTATTTTATAATATTCTAAATTGCCTTTCAAAATTAAGCATTAAATTATTATTCCCTTTTATTAAAATATACCTTTCTACTAATAAAATTATTCTTTTCAAACATGTTAATAGGGTGAAGTGCTCGAATGCTCACCATAAGTAATATTATAGTCAAATTAGTTAGTTTGATCAAATTGACCAAAATAATCATTTTGATTATTATGGTCAATAATCTTTTTTTGAGACTTTTCAATTGTAGCCGTCTGCCCTAGCACCTATTTAGCAGCGTTAAGAATTAGTGAACACCTGTTCATACCTTTTGTGTAACATTCCAGGGTCGTACCAACGGGCAGGAGTTCCCCTACCGGACCCTCTCCTGCGCCGCCTACCACTACACCTCCGGGCACCTACCTGCCCGAGTCACCACCTGCTGCTTCCGGCCTACCCCGGAGCAACACCACGCCGAGCCTGCGCACTCGCCTCACCTTGAGCGCGTAGCCCTCGTGCTGCACATGCGCTTCTGCTTCCGTTAGGCAAAACGCAAGCTAAGTGCTTTTTATACTACAAGGCGACTACCACGAAACGAAGATCTGTGTACCCCCCTTGAGACCTTTTTTTCAATATATCTTGGTAAATTGTAACATTGACGTTTCATTTACCACCTTCTGCGCACTGGTCGTGCTTCACACTTCCAGCTGTGGCAAAATGTTTCAAAGAGAAAGACTTCAATATTATAATAATAAAGTCTCTTTTTAGTTACTTATTGTTCGAACTTACGAATCCAACCACATTGTTAGTAATGTTCAAAGCTTAATATTTCTATCGAGGGCATTTAAGTAACTATGTTATAAGTACCAAGGGGCTAAGATTTGACACTACCGATAGAACGAAGGAAATCATATATAATTCACCAAATAAAATCAATCAAATACGCTTGAAATAGTAAGCGATGTGTTGAAAGTTTCAGAAGTAAGGTTGATTAGGTCAGTTAAAGGTCGTTTAGAAGTCGGAAAGGACCTGCTAAAGGTCTGTTCAAATATTAGATTTATCAACTTGTGTTTGAGACAGAAACTTGTATATGTATATGCTATAACAAACTCAGTTGTTTTTTAACCGACTTCACAAAAAGGAGGAGGTTCTCAATTCGATTGTATGTTTTTTTTTTTTTATCGTTGTTCGCGCATATCTTCGTCATTTATGAACCGATTTTGATGATTCTTTTTTTGTTCGATTGAGTTTTCTTGCGAGATGGTCCCATTTAATTTTTTTTCAAATCGGTTCAGTAGTTTTTGAGAAATCCTGAAAATACTATGATTTTCATCAACTCACATGACGACTTTGTTATTTATGAACCGAACTAGATGTTTCTTTTTGTTAGGAAAGGGGTACTTTTAGTGTAGTCTTTTTAACCGACTTCAAAAAAAAAGGTTCTCCCTCAGTTTAACCTGTATGGATGTATGTTACTCCGCGAATATCTCACGTTTGGCTGAGCCGATTTTTCTACCCAATAATATACCTACAATAATATACCTAATATAGAAGGTACTTAAACTAAAAATAATAAAATAAAAAATTGTTTTAAAAAACAAAAAACCGACTTCAAAAACCTGCCTCTAAAAAGCAAGAAATAATATTCAAATCATTAGATACGCATTATCATTGTTATAACAACACGTCTATTGAAGTCGGGTGGGGCTTTTAGAATAAAAAAAGGAAGTTGTACTCCAGCCCCACCCGACTTCAATAGACGTGTTGTTATAACAATGATAATGCGTATCTAATGATTTGAATATTATTTCTTGCTTTTTAGAGGCAGGTTTTTGAAGTCGGTTTTTTGTTTTTTAAAACAATTTGTTCATGTATTGACTTATATTTAAATATGTTATTTTATAAATTCTTTACATAGTCTATTTATTTCTTTTATGTCCACGTTCGAATACAGTTTTCACTTCATATCGTCTTTACTGTCTTACTGTCGCGTTTTTGTAAAAACTTTCATTGTTTTGGGATATTCATATCAAATTTGATATTTGATTTATAATTTTATTATTAAAAATTCGCCGAGTCATTGCGATACCTTGTGTTTTAATCTCGCTTAATTTCCGATGCTTTGTATTTTGACCTACATGGTACACTTAGATTATTTATATGTTTAGATAGAGTGTTGCGCTTTTGACGTACTAAGCAAAACAGGCTAACTTTTTAGGTTAGTGTGCATTTTTAGCATCATCGCGTCCAAAGAGTATTGCAATAAAAACTATGGCCGAGTCACACTACTGACAATGTGTGCGTGCTTTAGTCGTCCAACTGTTGTGTGATATTTTTTATGACGCTTTCGTAGCTTCGACTGTCTACCTAGCCATATAAATTTTCTAAAGGTACCTACAATACGGTTTAGACACTGATTGGTAAAATCAGTGTCAAAATCGTAATCGTAAGATATAATAATTTCAAGTGAAGAGTCATAGTCGAATATCTTATCGAGTGAAGTATTTTTGAATCGTCATAGAATATGTTGTCTTTAATTATTAACTTGTGTCTGTCTATTTATATGTGACGTTTTCACAAGGTGAACCATTAATTTTGATGAATTATAAGTTGTCGGACTGTTATTACGGATGTCTGAAATTCCCATGGCATGAAAAATCCATGCGAACGAAATTGTGAGCAAAACTTCGAATACTTACTTACTTACTTACTCCGATGACTCAGCGACCCGAAGTGAGTCTTGGCCTCCGACACAAGGTGACTGTCTTGCGCGATCTCTTGCCAGTCGCTAGTCTCCAGGAGCTCACGCAGGTCCTTGGTGACTTGGTCCATCCAGCGGTATTTGGGTCGGCCAACTGGTCTTCGTCCTCTGGGATTCGAATACTGACGATACATTTTAAAAAATAACCTTTAAAAATCTACGAAACCCTTTTCATAGTTTCTAAAAGCGATTAAAATGTAATTTGTTCGACAGAAACACATAAAGACGATCTAGTTTTCTTCGTGATCTGAACAAATCTACAAGTCGGAGCTTCTGACGTTGAAATATAAAGCAATTGAAGATGTTCCAAATCGAATAGAAACTTACGGTTCATTTGGTTTTTTTATTGGAAATATATTGAATCTTTACCCTATTTTATAGTAAAATACGTACTTACATATTTAATTATAATAAACATAAAAATTGTCATAATAAAATGATATTTCTAACAATAATAATACATAAGAAATATTGCTTTTTTGAATTGAAATAAAAGTGATCTCATGATAGGTGCCTTATTTGTTTTATTATTTTCAAGACTTCTACTTCATAGACTTATTATATTACTAGAATTACTTATTTTTATTTGTTTAAGATGTTTTTGTTTGCTTTTTTTGTGCAAAGTAAAGTAAAAGTGCTGTATTAAAGTAAAGAATAACTTGCAAAATCAACTTTTAAGTAAGTATTACGTAGAGCATAAAGGCGGTCTCAAGCTCAATAATATCTTAACGTTTGATGTGTTGTCGGTCGTCTGAACTTTTTAAATATTTTAAGATCACTAATGCATTTTAGTGCCGTGTATGTGCCGGCCTAGAATAGCACTACCCCCTATCATCCCGTGGGTGTCGTAAAAGGCGACTAAGGGAGCATAGCCTTCAAGAGACGGGCAGCAGCGTCTCCAAAAAACCTCGGCCTACTGCGATCGCCAACCCACCTGCCAAGCGTGGCGATTATGGCAAACCCCCCCCCCCCTCATGCACAATGGATCAAAAAATTGGCCCCCAGTCCCCGGCAGCCCCGCTATTCCTAGCTACGGTAGCGGCTACGGTAACGGCGGGGCAGGGGGTGCTAAGAATCCCCGGGTGCGGCTCGGCTACCAAAAACGACGACAACTGCACCTGGCAACCTATAACACGCGCACACTAAGGACCGACGCGAAGTTAACCGAGTTGGAAGAAGTTATCAGCAAGGTACACTGGGACATTATCGGGTTATCTGAAGTCCGAAGAGCGGGAGAGGACTCGATAATCCTCAAATCCGGTAACTTGCTTTACTACCGGGAAGGCGACCAACAGTCCCAAGGTGGTGTCGGGTTCATCGTCCACAAGTCCCTTGTCAACAACGTGATTACCATCGGAAGTGTGTCGACCAGGGTGGCGTACCTTATACTCAGAATATCCAAACGGTGTTCGCTGAATGTTATACAGGTTTACGCACCGACCTCGACACACCAAGATAACGAATTGGAGGCTATGTATGAGGAGATCTCTAAAGCCATGCATAGCTACAAAACCCACTACACTGTTGTGATGAGGGACTTCAATGCAAAGTTGGAGAAACGATGCGGTGATGAGCTGAGAGTGGGGCAATTTGGAGTTGGGCAACGGAATGACAGAGGCCAGATGCTGGCTGACTTTATGGAGAAGGAGAACCTCTTTATGATGAACTCCTTCTTCAGAAAGCCGGAAAGCCGGAAGTGGACCTGGGTCAGTCCGGACGGTAAAGTCAGAAATGTCGACGAAAAAGCAAATATTCAATGATGTCACTGTGATCAACGCTGTTAAGACGGGGAGCGATCACCGATTGGTACGTGGCACATTGAATATCAACCCAAAGCTGGAAAGATCTCGACTGATAAAATCAACAATTCGACCATTGCCGGCCCATATTCAAAACCCCGAGAGCTTTCAACTCGAACTCCAAAACCGCTTCGAAGCCCTCGAGAACAGCATAGATGTGGACGATCTGAACAACATGGTGGTGGATACTGTCCGTACGGTAGGGTCCAAGCTCTTTAAGACCCGCCGTCCCAAGATAAAGAAACTCTCCGACCACACACTCCTACTCATGGATCAGAGACGTAAAATGAGGCTCCAGAGTTCAGTAGATGCTAATCGTTATCGGTAGCTTAATAGACAGATATCTAAGTCTTTGACGAGCGACCTTCGCCAATTTAATACGAATCGTATTAAAAAGGCCATCGAGCGGAATAAAGGCTCCAAAGTGTTCGCGAGAGATCTGTCTATTGGGCAAAGCCAGATGACGAAGCTGAAAACTGACGACGGACGCATCATTTCATCAAAGCCTGAAATCCTGAGGGAGATCGAGAGCTTCTATGGGCAGTTATATTCGACGCAGACACCTGTTGAAAGCAAGGCTAAAGACCCCAGAGCCAAGCTTACCCGACACTATACCGAAAATATTCCGGACGTCAGCCTGTTCGAGATTAGTATGGCTCTCAAACAGCTGAAAAACAACAAGGCGGCGGGTGACGATGGAATCACTACAGAACTTCTGAGAGCGGGCGGTAAGCCGATACTCGAAATCCTCCAGAAGCTCTTTAATTCCGTCATCGTCCAGGGCAGAACGCCAAAAACATGGAACATAAGTGAGGTGATCTTGTTCTTTAAAAAGGGTGACAAGTCCCTCTTAAAGAACTATAGACCCATCTCGCTTCTGAGTCATGTCTATAAGTTGTTTTCGAGAGTCCTTACGAATCGTCTCGCTCGCAAGTTCGACGATTTCCAACCTCCCGAACAAGCCGGGTTCCGAAAAGGCTTTAGCACCATAGACCACATCCATACGCTGCGGCAGGTTATACAGAAGACTGAGGAGAATAATGAGCCACTTTGCTTGGCGTTCGTGGACTATGAGAAAGCCTTTGATTCGATTGAAACCTGGGCGGTGCTGCAGTCTCTCCAAAGGTGCCAAGTGGACTATAGGTATATCGAGGTGTTGAGGTACTTATACCAAAATGCCACCATGACGATCCGAGTACAGAACCAGAACACAAATCCTATCCAACTGCAGCGTGGTGTGAGACAGGGAGACGTTATTTCTCCGAAACTGTTCACAGCTGCGTTGGAGGACATCTTTAAGCTCTTGGACTGGAAAGGACTCGGCATCAACATTAATGGCGAGTACCTAACACACCTTCGTTTTGCCGATGATATAGTCCTTATGGCTGAGACCATGGAAGACCTAAACACAATGCTCGAAGATCTCCGTAGTGCTTCCCAAAGAGTGGGTCTTAGGATGAACATGGATAAGACGAAAATTATGTCAAATGCCCATGTTGTGCCCTCTCCAGTTCATGTTGGGAACACTACACTTGAAGTTGTTGACCACTACGTATACCTAGGACAGGCAGTCCAGTTAGGTAGGTCCAACTTCGAGAAAGAGATCTCTCGTCGAATCCAACTCGGGTGGGCAGCATTCGGGAAGCTTCGAAAAATCTTCGCGTCCGACTTACCTCAGTGTCTCAAGACGAAAGTCTATGACCAGTGTGTGTTGCCAGTGATGACTTACGGCAGTGTAACGTGGCCGCTAACTATGGGTCTCATAAGGAGGCTCAAGGTCACTCAGCGTGCAATGGAGAGAGCCATGCTCGGCGTTTCTCTACGTGATCAAATCAGAAACGAGGAGATCCGCAGGAGAACTAAAGTAACCGACATCGCTCGAAGGATTGCTCAGCTGAAGTGGCAATGGGCGGGACACATAGCGAGAAGAGCGGATGCAGGTAGCGCAGGACCGATCGTCGTGGAGATCCTTAGGGGAGGCCTATACCCAGCAGTGGGTGTCGTGTGGCTGATATGATGATGATGATGATGAATGCATTTTGTGGGTGATGAAAAAAATACCTTAATTCATTAATTAATTAATTAAAAATACATTATAGATACGTTAATTTTATATTCTCCTTGTCTAATGCACTCAAGTTACTCAACAAAGCAAAGTTTTCCCAAACACGCACGAACCAATTAAGTGAGTTTCAAATATTCAAGCAAGTAGGTACGTAATCTAAGTTAGGGGAGGTAGGTGTACAAGAGATAATGACGTGTTGCAATGTTTATACAGGTTAAGGTTCGCTGGTGTGGTGATGTTCCATCTCATAATAATATGAGGTTTAACCCATCGCGTGATATAATTAAAATAAACACTCGAGATTTTGTAATAACTTTCAAAAAAGCTCATTAGATTATTAATATTAGAAAAAATCGACTCACCCGTAGCAGCTCAGACGGGATAATTGGTAAGTGCATTGGGCCGGAATCCCAAGGGTGCTGTTTCGGATCCCGTCTGAGCTGCTACGGGTGAGTCGACTTATTCTAGTATTTTTTCTAATATTAATAAATCTTAATATATAAAAATAGCATTGTGAATGCCTAAAATATAAAAATTCAATAAGCTCATTAGAATCATACATAGGTATTAACACAAAGTAGTATTTGATTCACTAAAGAATTACTACTCTGTTGTACAACAAATCGTTACACACTTGCCTTGGGCTAATTGCAATAGGCATGATGACTATTTTTTATTTTATGTTACATAAATTACCTCTCGAAAAAAGAAACATTAGTAAAATAATTATTTCGCTAGCATGTAAACTGCCCGAGATATCACAGTTCGAAATGCACAAATTTGGACTCACCCGAAAACGCTCCATACTAACGGCTACTCAGTTATGACGTCACGCTTGAGTAGTTTGTATGCAACGCGTATGAAATTTGTTCGTCAGCTATATTAAATATTGTGTTTATCAAAATGGTTTCTGAGACAAAATTTGCTATAGATTTTACGGACTAATTAAATGTATTATTTATTTCAACAGAAAATTATTATAAGTAGGTAATGCATTTCAATTGTGTTTGTTTCTAAGGCAAACGAAACAGTTCAAAGATGAATGAACGTAATTTTCAATAAAATACTCATAGTTGTTTACAATTATAGATAATTATGGGAGTCAGGGAGTTTGATTTCACATGACTGGTAACACAGTGTCACCTACTTGACTCTTGTCTCTCGGAATGCTATAACTGGCGCAGCGTATTATTGTACCATGTAATTACTTATCTAACTTTCACTCGTGTATGTATATTTTGTGTAAGGTAGCTGAAAACCACATGGTGTGGAATTTGATGTTCCTTTCGTAAATAACGCTGGTTTACAGTGAAAAGTAAAAAGTACAAGAAAATGTCACCAATTCAGTAGCTTAGTTGATAAGAGCAATGGCGCGCATTGCGGGGTTATTGTAAACTCGCCACCACAGTTATTCTTCGTCAGAAAAATGGCAAAAAACAGTGTAAACTCGCCGCCGCTCGTACTTTAAAAATAAATTTGCTTTTAATTGTTTTACTCCGGGCAAAGGCCGTGGGTTCGAGTCCCATTTGGTATACAATTAGGGGAGGTCTAACAATCAATAATGACGTATGGCAATGTTTATACCTACATGACGACTTCCGTTGTTGAGTGGTTTGTAAACTGGTTTTCAAAGTGTTGCCATCTCTGAGGTCCCAGATTTGATCCCCGGCTGGTTTAATTTAGAAAACGAACTTTTCTATATTGGGTCAGGTCTGGGTGTTTGTGTTTCTCCGTCATCTCTGATTTACACAACACAATGATCGCTTTGGAATCAGAGGAATGTTTGTGATGTTGTCTAATATTTATAAAAATATAAAAATATCCATGTTTTTGTACAGGTGAAGGGGGTGCGCCGCCAGTGATGTTCCGTCTAATATGCGGTGGGAAGGCCTCTACTTCGTGTGTCTAGCTTTATGCTGCCTACACACCGCCTCTGGTAATTATTACATTTTGTATTCTTTGCCTGTTTTACAATTCATATTTCTTTATAATAGCACACCTCGGACACTCCATACAACCGCTCCATTATAAACAGATGACGACACTTGACGTTTTTGTACACGCGCAACTGTGTGTGTAAGTAAGTCTAGGGTGACCGCGCAGTTTGTACTGATAAGCGGCGAAATAAAGTTACGACGCATTGCTTTGAACATCAAAATAAGTTGACTGTTGACAAATACGACTAAACGAGCATACGATTGGGCATAAAAACTCGCGGGGTGGGGTGAGGCAACTGATTCTATGGCGAGGCGGGGAGTGTCCTTACTGTGCGTAGTACTTATATCTATTCTGTCACAATAATTTAAAATAAATATATTATAAGTATAATAAAAGCGATGAATACGAGGGGATAATATAACGAAACGTTATCTAAATCACGTGGCACTTTAGTCACAATTGTATTATTTAGTCACAATTATATTACTTTACTCGAGTTATCACACTCGAATAGATCAACACATTCATTATAAACGAACACCAAACGGAGGCTGTAATTATATTGACCCCACCACGGTAAATACATAATCTTTACCGTGACCCCACCTGGCTTACCTAACATTTATTCGCGCCATGAGTCCACGAAATAATTTTGTCTTCTGTTTTGAGCAGGGCAGACATCGCTGTCCCACATTTGTGGGACACTAGCTTGACCCACTACTAGGTTCCTTTAGTTAAAGGAACCAAGTTCATAAACTCATAAAACGGAAGTAAAATTATTCGCAATACAAAAGTAGTTAAGTGTTGTTTATACAATAACAACAAAAGAAAGTAATTTTATGCTTTGATCAATCGAAACTTTCTCGCCGAATGCTACAACCACGTGTTTCTAATAAAACTATTTTTACTTCTTTCTGCGTATTCTAGGCCGGCAAGACCATTCAGATGTTTTCTTTAATAGAATTTTATTAATTGCATGTTGTCGGATATGTTTTGCACTAACATTGAATGAATAGAAACAGGCTTACATCTAAAATATCAGAGTGTTAATATTTATCATTTCCATATCAGATAAGTATATTGCGAAGGCTATAGTGTGACTTCAGTCCAGCAAAGTAGTTCTGCAATCAATCTTATTGCTTTAAGACCCGAGGTTCTATAAACGAGAAATACAGAAATGTGAAGAATACTGACCTTCGAGGAAACCATCCATCATTCAGCAGTAGCTACAACTTTTGTTTGGATAGATTAAGATTAATTTGAACAAGATTTGGGTGTTTTTAATTCCATCTCCCATCTTTCACAGTATTGAAGTGTATTTTATCCTATGAAATCTCACTTTGTTATTTTATTAAGTTCGAAACGGACAATATTCCTGATCACGCTGCCTAAAAAGCAAAAAGACTATGAGGGCAAAGTGACCAAAACGTAGAATGACTAAAATGTAGAATGACTAAAACGCAAAATTACTAAAATGCAGAATGACTAGAATGCAAAATGACTAAAATGGAGAAGGACTAAATAACTTATTTTCTGAATGCCGTCAACAATAGGTTCATTTCATATGACCAGTAATTGTTTGATTAATAAAATCTATGATCATATGTACGTATTTCAAACAGACAAAGAAGTTTCATCATCATCATCATCCTATCATCGTCCGCTGCTGAACATAGGCCTCTCCGAGTGCACGCCACTGAGCACGATCCGCGGCTATACTCATCCAGTTTATGCCAGCCACCTTGCGAAGATCGTCGCTCCACCTTGTCAAAGGGCGTCCCACACTACGTTTGCCCATACGCGGTCTCCACTCAAGAACTGGTCTGCCCAAGCGGCCATCGTTTCTACGGCTAATAATGCCCACTGCCACCTCAGCTTGCTAATCCGGTGGGCTACGTCGATGTCAAAGAAGTTTATACCACGATAATTTGCAAATTAGTCTATTTGCAATTTAGACTTTTTTAATCATTAGGCAAACTACTGTTTAGTCATTCTGCGTTTTAGACAATTTACTTGGTAGACATTTTGCTCTTTATACATTTTGCTTCGTAGTTATTTTGATTTTTAGGCAGCGTGATCGTGAAATAATATTTCCTTTGCTGCATTAAGTGACAAAAATATTACAGACCATTGCAAAAACTTCATTATAACTGCAATGTGTTGCAGCTGCAGCAATACGTTGCAGTAAAAATATTGCCCGTTTTTAGACACCTCATTAGGACTACTCAAATAGGTACTTTTCTATATTAAGATGAATAAATAATGAAAAAATATTAGAAAAAATCGACTCACCCGTAGCAACTCAGACGGGATTCGAATCCGCACCCTTAGGAATCCGGCCCAATGCACTACCAATTATACTACCGAGCCACTAATGAATTTGGCGAAATTTTTTAATACTTTTTACGTTTCCGCTGAAGATCAGCGCCATCTCACCAATGTGAAGAGAATTACTTCGACATTCGAAGGCAGCCCTGCGCCCAGCCCAGGTGAAACAGTCATATAATTTTAAACTTTTAGATTTTTGCATTCACAATGCTATTTTTATATTAAGATGAATAAATAATGAAAAAATATTAGAAAAAATTAATTTCTGTACGGAAACACCAGTTTTTCTATAATTCCAAATCTAAAGGGACCACCACAAACAGGTCACAATTATTTACCGATTTTCAAAATTATTTCACCATTACTAAACTAATACCCTAGGACCTTTTTTTTCATTTTTTCTTAAGTCAATTATTTTTACGAATTATTTACAATTTAGTAAACAAACACCCCCCAAAAAACCCGGAATTTTTTGAATTTTGCAAAATTTCAAAAAGTTACCAGTCTATTTTCAAAATTCAAACGTTGACACGTGTCTCGATAAATTCCTCAACTTTTGTTACTATTATCATCTCGATCCTCTCAAAATCCTCGGAGATATGGTCAAAAATACGTCTCAGGCGATTTGCATCTGAAAACCATTTTCAATGGTAAAACATCACATACATTGCTCTGATCCCAAAGTAAGTAGCTAAAGCACTTTTGTTATCATCTAAACACTACCATTTACAATAAATAGTAATAACCGAGCTTTAGCTCGGTTGTACCCAGGTACTTTGACTTAATTTGTGGTTGCATCAAGTTATTCTTTTTTGTCAAATCATTGTCATGTCATTTTATTGAAATCTTAAACCATTCAAGCTATAAAAATACCGAATCAATACCAACAAGTACAAGACAGTAATTAAAGTCAAGGATTCTTTACTTAAATATTCTTGATATTAATTGCTACAATGATAATTAAAATCTATTATTTTCTTACGGTGATTGAAATTTTACTGAACGATCTAAAAGTTGAATTACCTACTCAAATATTTTACTAAGGCCCTTCAAACGTAAACAATACGATAATCCTTGGTTTATCTAACCCGTCGCGTTTATAATTAAAATGGACGCTACAGATTTTTACAAATTTAATTATAAAAATATATATATGTATTACTGTTTATCACACATAAATACTCAATTAACTCATATAGGAAAAGGTAATAAAACATTACGTAAAACAATCATAAATAGCGCTGCCTCATAAAAAAAATACCGAAGATTGAGATTTTAAATATTTTCAGCCAGTAATGTATTGCAAAGAGCGCTCTTTACTCTCACTTATTTCTGTCTTAGGCTTATTGTGATTATGCGACTTTATCGCGATGGAAGCTTCATATTGTGTAACGTTGCTGAACTTTTGTCTTAAATAAACTAATTCTTAAATAAGTTGTAAATTACCTAACTAATCTTAAATAAGTTGTAAAATAAAGTTGTCGCGATCGAATAAGTTCAAACTTGCATTTGTACCAACGCACCAACACTGTAGTTGTACAACTTGAGTAGAACTATAAACAAATGGTGGTTTATTTATAGTTTTACTCACTCAAGTTGTACAACTACAAACACACTAACCAAGCTATAGTTAGTACTATAGATGTTGTCTTAGTTTAACAAATACGTAAGAGCTTTCGATAATGGCCGGGCGCACTATTTCCGGACGATAAAACCACAGTACATATAGTTAGAGAGTTTAATTTTTACTTTGGTCAGGGTTGTGACATTGCGTCGCAGTTGTTTCCATAGCGTTTTCGCGCGTAGCATTCCACGAGACGGCCGGAAAATGCCAACCCTAGCGATCCGACCGAGTGCAATGACAAAAGGGCCTAAGTAACGTTAGCTCCTCTACTGTTTGAAAAAACTTATATATGTACTGTGATTAAACCAAAACAGTTACGTTGTCATTTATGTTATATTTACCTAAAAATCTTTGGTTTTAGAATTCTCATTAAAAATGTGCAAGATTGTCATTCTAGGCTCGATAGGCATAGCTTCCAATATTTTTAACAAAACTTAAGCGAGTATTTCTCTGTTAACGAAACTGAACAAGAATATACTTACTGAAAGGCTGTAGTTTTTGTTTTATCGTTGAAAATAAGCGCGATTGGATCCCAGAACGGACTTTATTTTTCGTGTTTCGAGAATATTCTCTTAACTCGATGAGATCAAAAATAAAACACTGTCTTGATCTAATGAACGATAAAAGCACAAAACATAAGAAGGTAACAAAAGGCCGTTTAGATAAAATTGAATAACTTCCGTGAAGAATAGCCAATTTCATTCTTAGATTAAACTAAAGTTGATTATAATCACAAAGAGACTTTCATTAACAAAACAGACCCGATTAGTGGGGGGATAACAGAATGTTTTCTGTAAAAAGCATCCATTTTATTATTAATGCAAACGAGATTGTTCATGGATCCACCCTGTAATTGCGTAGCGTAAAATTCAGATTCCGATACAAGCGATCAAACTACGGATTATGCCCAACACTATTGGTTGTTTTACAATTTGGTCGGATCGACCACAACGAAATTAGGTTTGTGATGTAATTGGCGATTTTCGTTTAACACTGGCGCATTGTAAACTCTTTGACTACTTTTTACTTAGTTAAAGACGAACAACTTGATATGTTTTTGCATACATATAATATAAAAAATTGTTTGTGTATCAGTTAAAATATCTAATAAGAAAAAATGAAAAATAAAGAAAATTCAATCAAAATTTTACCTCAGTTGGCGGGATCTTTATAGTGACCAACACCTGCCTGCCTAGCATGACCAATTTATATCGCGTGATATAGCATTTTATCGACACTCAACTGTCAAATCCCTTTGTCTTTTTGACAGTTAAACGCGATAAAACGCTATATAACGCGATATAAATCGGTTATGCTAGGCAGGCTGTACACGTTATATCAGAAAGTGTATTAGGTACATAAAAGATTTTTATTTAGTTTTTGGTTGAAAAACTACTCACTCCCTTCACTGACTGCTAATTAGAACGAAGCTTAAAACCGACACTCCTTTAGAGCAGACTCGAGACGAGCAGCTTTATTATGACTGCCGCGAGCAGGCAATTTCTTGCATATCCACTTGAGCACTCCGAGACACCTTTGAGAACGAATGTTTATGGGCACTAAGGGGCACAAAATATACAGACGGCAGAATAGCCGCTTGGAACTAATGCGGTTTTCCGTGCACGCACACATACCTATATTTCCTACAGACAATCTCAGGTCAACCCAGATTTTTAGTGCTGTGGCAGTTACCAAGGAGTTCCTAAAGTCGAACTTCTATGCGTAATCTAGGCACAGAATACATAATAGTACAAGTACAGAAGATCCACTCCGCAAAGTCATTTAAATAAGTAGCGACTCTAGCCCATACACAACATAGTGCAATTCAGGTCGCACACCGCTCCCTTACCTACAGTTATATTCACCTAGAAGTTGCCTCTCTTTCTATCGCGAAGCCCTTATCTCTTCTAACGACTTTAGGGTTTCTTCTTATAAATAATAAATTAAATTATAGACAGGTACTTAATTTATTACAAGTTATGTGTTTGTGAAATAAAATGTGTAGGTACTTAAATACGTTTCAAAAAACCTAGGCTAGGTACAGTCAATGCCACGTCAAACGATACATGCTAACTTTGAGGCAAATTGCTTTTTTACGAAATTTATGATAAAACTTTATTATGATAGTAGGTAAGTAAGTACCTACCTACTCGTAATCTATAAATTATTATTTCAATAAATAGTTGGGTGAAAATTATTTAGCAAATAAGACAAGTACGCAGTACTATGTAGCGGATACTAGGTAAATACTAACTAGGTAGTAGACAAGCACTATTCTTACGTTTCGATGTCGTTTGGAACTTTTGGAAGTGTGAAAAACGTGAGGTTCGGATCCTTTTTTTTATTATTAGTATTAAGGCAGCCCATTGCGATGTAATATGCCTTCATTTTGGTTATATATATCACAAACGTGAGAACGAACGACCGACGCGGCAATATGCGAACGCGGCGAGTGACGTGATTATCGAAATCGAACTGCTAACGTGCGACCCAGCCGGCACGCGATAGCCCTCTGAAATTAGTCCGTCCGGACGGACCCGCTGGCTACTTGTAGCTTCGTACCTAAAGCGCGGAGTGCGCCTAGCCTGATCTAGGTAACAATATGTAATAACACAGTGCCACCAGTTCAGATAAGTTCGTAACGAGCGATGCGAAAATACGGATCCAAAATCCGTTATATTCCATAATATTCTTTGCTATGTCGAATGAAAACCAAAAGAAAATAGCGCTAGACGCCAGTGGCCCTAGGATCCAAAAATAGGGCCCCTGGAGGGTATTTTTGCTCGGTTGGTGTTAAGCGCTCTTTTAACTACTCATTTTCATTCGATAAAGACAAAATCCATATTTTTGGCCAGTAGTTGTCAGTTTAGTATACAGTCCGAGTGTCAATTGTGACATTACGTCACACCCCGGACAATTCATACAAGCGCGCCATTATAGACAGATGATGTTGTCGACACGCCAAACTGTGTGTGTAAGTCTAGGGCTACTTTGCAGTTTGTATGTATGAGCGGCGTACAATTCATAATAAAGTTACGACGCAGTGCTTTGAATACTTGTTTGAATATCCAGTTGACAAACACGACTAAAAAGTTACGACGCATTGCTTTATATCAAAATAAGCTGAGGTTGACAAACACGACTAAATGAGCACACGATTTGGCACACAAACTCGCGGAGTGGGGTGAGGTAATTGATTGTGGGGTGGGGCGGAGAGTGTCCCTTCTGTATGGTAGTATTTATATCTATTCTGTGATTACGTCACACGAACGATTATGATTTCAAAAATAGGGCCCCAGAGCGGTACTTCTTTCTAAAACACTTTTGATTTTAAGCTACGTACTCTGCATTGTATGAAATCCGGGTGTTCCATCAAGTCTTAGCAAATATTTGGCAACTGTCATAAACAGTTGCTCATTATTTTTATTGGCACTTAAAAATGGACTTTGACCAAGTTTTTCCGAGAAGCCTCAAAGTTTTCTTTCGAATTCTATTCTATTCTTAGATTTACGGACATCGAGAGTAGGCTGAATGCTTGTCGAGCGACTGCCAACTTTTACTTTGTCATTTTGCGGGACAAGTCAAGTTAAAGTCAATATCAAATTCAAATAAACAAAAAAATAGCCGTTTTTAATCTTTGCGACAATTAACAAAACGTTTATCAACACCGGGCTATCATTTTTGACATTCCAATACAGTTATAACTTCTCTCGAGCTTGTCATGCTACATGCACAAAATATGAAGTGGACAGAACAGCCGCTAAGAATAAATGAATCAGAGTTTAACATGCACGCACACATAAACATAGCGTACAGACAATCTCAGGCCAAACAGGCCATCGGTATTGTTTCGCGTTTGAAGCGTTTTCGAACACATTCACGCCGCCTGTAGCACACCTCTGCCGTGAAACACCGCAGTAGTTTCAGCCATGACTAATTGTCTTGACTAAATTGACAAGCGAGAGCGAAACAGCCTGCTAAACTCGCATCTCACTTCGAACCTCACTTCACTTCGGGTGAATTTGTTATTAGGAATGAGCTGAATATAAGCTATTTTACCGATTGAAAAAGGTTTCAGGTAGCTACCGTAGCTATCTAAAATCTTTTATGCTTAAAAAAACCGCCTTCAAAAAACTGAAAACAAAAACAGCTTAAAAATTAAATACCTCTAAAAAGCAAGAAATAATATTCGAATCATTCGTTACACATATCAATATTAATAAAACACGTCTATTGAAGTCGGGTGGGGCTGGAGGACAACTTCATTTTTTTCTTAAAGCCCCACCCGACTTCATTAGACGTGTTTTATTAATATTGATATGTGTAACGAATGATTCGAATATTATTTCTTGCTTTTTAGAGGTATTTAATTTTTAAGCTGTTTTTGTTTTCAGTTTTTTGAAGGTGGTTTTTCTTTTTTTTTAAAAAGCTTTTTTATTTTCAACTTTTTAGTGGTAGGTATGTAAGCGCAGCGTGTAAATATTTTTTTACTTTATATTATAATATTTTCAATGGTAAAATGCCCAGAACTCAATTTCCAAATTTACGCTGTTTGTTTTTGAGGAGTTCCGTTGTGTCATCGTAGTCCAAGTCTAGTCCAGAACGTTGCATCGCAAAGCATGATTTGGTTTGTTTTGGATTGCCATAAACTTACCAAAACCTAAATCACTTTACTTATACTATTTGATTTTGAAGAGTTCCTTTATGTATCTTCGAAGTTCGAAGTCCAATAACAATGAAATTAAATTGTGACCACTCTTGAAGTATACCCTTTCAAATAAAAAAAGAATCATCTAAATCGGTTCATAAACAAAGAAGTTATGTTCGAAATTCCATAAAAACTCGTGCGAGCTAAATAATTGATATTTTTCAGAATTATGAAAAAACTACTGGCCAGATCTCTGTAAAAAAAATATGGGACCACACACGAACTATGTTCTTTGAGTTAAAAAAAGAATTTTACAAATCGGGTAACAACTGACGAAGCTATGTTAAAACATACATAAAAAAAAAAAAAAAAAAAAAAATACCGTCGACTTGAGAACCTCCTCCTTTTTTTGAAGTCGGTTAAAAAAACAGCCTATCATTATCATACTTATGATTTAAAATTCTTGCGAAGTGAAGTGAGGTTCGAAGTGAGATGCAAGTTTTTACAGAATCGACAGGCTGTTCTAATGCGCGAACTACTTATACTGTGAACCTGGTGCGAACCTCTGCGAATGTGGAACCGTGGGGCAGTTTTGCCGTGATAAGCGATCCGCGCTGCGACTTCTCGCCGTGATTCGCGCGTGTGTCTGGAGAGGCCATAATGCATAGATTTAACCATGATGCATGCTGTCTCTTTCACGCGCAATTCCACCCGATCGGCTCCGACCGTTGGCATACCTCCTCCACCGCGAAGATACTGACGCGAAACCGCTACGTAGATAATGATCGTAATAATATCGTCATCGATAGAAGACAGTTCATGGCCAAACTATTGCAGTTTCGCTGGTACTGTTTCGCGGCGGAGGTATGCTACAGGCGCTAGAGCGGCGCTTCTGTCTAGAACACTGACACCCGTATATACACAAACATTACTATGAGGTTTTATAGTGTCCGCGAACGCATAGCGTCCCACGAACCAATCACACGTAATACTTGGAACAAACGAATTAATCATAGACATATATTTCAACGCAGTGCGTTCGCATAAGCAGGGTCGTTTGCGGGTTGTTCTTAAATACGGGTGTCAGATTTTATACAACGTGATACAAAATAACTCTTAATGCCGAAAATGGTAGATAGGACCATCAAACTAAACAACTTTTACTACGGGACCAACTCTGAAATCGCGAAAAAATTATCTATTTCATCCAAAAATAATAACGAAAATATCTAAACCTTTATGATCAGAAAGCCTAACTTGCAAAAGGTCTTTCAAGCAAAACTTCTACTATGCTTAATGACTAAAATGCAGATGACCTATGTCTTTAAAGCAATTCGTCTATATTACTTGATGACTAAAATAAAGACAGTCTAACTTGCAAAACATCTATAAAGCAATACGTCTAATCATAACTCTATCTAAATATGTGAAACAGCTGATTCTTTTCGCGATTTCAGAGTTGGTACTGTAGGAATGATGGTATGGTGGTATGGAAAGAGGTATGAAGAGAGGTAGCCACTTGTAGGAAGGCCAAAGGGAAGATCTTCCTCCGGGCTGGGTGGTATTAGCCCGGGGACCACGGTCCAGCCGATGATGGTTGGCAGTTGTATATATGCTGCTTCGCTGACATAACTCCGTTAGCGAGATGTAGGTTACTCCATATATTCTCCATACTATTCTTTACTAATCTTTTGTGTTTATAAGACACTAGCGCCATCTAGTCACATGGTGATGAGTCTTGTTGCAACCATGTGTTGGTAAGTGCGGCGTCGTAGGTAGATGCCGCTACAGTACTATCCGCGTCAATTGGTAATGCGCCTGGCGGCCCTGATTTTAACCTCAAAATCGAAAAACAATTGCAATTTTTTCATATACCTAGGCCCTTTCTTATTGAAAATAAGAATTCAATAATTAATATAAATATTACCTATTAGAATTTTACTGTTTTTCGTCATTTTTAGTTGCGGATGACGTTGATGTGTATGTTAATTTGACAAGGTTCCAGCGCATTACCAATTGACGGGGATAGTACCATTGTAAAATTTGTTCAGTTTGATGGTACCTATCTAGTCAGTGGCACGAATCATGAAATCGGGTGGGGATTGCGCGGAACGCGTATTTTGGGTATGCGTTGAGGTGAGGGGCGCGGGCGGCGGGAGAGGGGCGCGCGCTATTGGTCGCTCACAAGAGCACATGCGCGAACTTATCCCCACTCCGTCGAAAAATATTCATGATTCGTGCCACTGAATGTAACACGTTGTATATTCTGCTACAAGTGCAAGTAAAAAAGAAAAACAGATTTATGGACATCTAGAAATCACTCACTTTTGCACAGAACCGCTTCGCTTCCCGGAGGATTACCAGTCGAATGGTGCCAGAAGGAGACGCAGCGATGACAAAGACACCCTGGCGTTGTCCAGGGAGATATTCAGGAATATCACCAAGCACCTGCGCGAGAATATCAGGAGAGAGGGACCCACAGACAGAAGTGACTTATTACAAAGTGAGTTTTTCTCCACTTTAACGTCGACGTCCGCTGCCTTAAGTGGGACAAGCGCGCGGGTCGACATAGATTAAAGCTTACTCATGCAAGCAAGCTGTCCGTCAGAAAACCAGCAATCTATATTCCCGTGCCATGTGCCCGCGCTGGGATCCCACTTAACGCAGCGGACGCCCTAACATGCCGAACGTTGGCTGGCGACGCGACTCGCGAATTCGCCACTGTGTGGTATAGTGTAGACTATACTAGTAGCCCCAGTCGTAGGAGGTAAAAATACGAAGAATACGGCTATCCATGAACCAAAGATTTCCTTCGGTAGGATTGATCCTTGGGTTCCTAAAATGGGTTTACGAAGTGGAGCCACCTGGATTTTTCAAGCAGGTGGGGGGGGGGGGGAGGGGGGAATTCTGCCTTAACGAAGTCCGAGATTAATAAATGCCTAAGTTTGGATACTAAGCCAAGTTTGGTATCATTTTCGGATAAATCAATGACGTAGAATTCATTTCTGGTACAAAAAAATGCAATTTATTAAGAAGTTTTCTAAACATTACACAATAACCAATATTTTCAACTACAATTTTTTTTACTTATGTCACCGTAAACATTAAACTGATGTTCTTATTTGCAAACAAAAAATACGTTAACAAAGCTTATAGAATGAAGACTTGAAAAAATATAACTTACAAATTTCCTTATTAACAATATAAAGCGAAAAAAAAATTTCACTGTCGCGTGCCGTCAATTTCTTTTACACCTATGGAAATATATATTTTTTATTATAACAATATGGGTATCAAATGAAAGGTAATAAATAGCCAATTCCAAATATATAAACATTATAACACTTTTATGTAACTGTTTTGAAATAAACTTAAAAAGTATAACGCAGAATTAAAAAATATCAGTAAATTATTAGAAAAACAAAAATGTCACTCAATATGGACAAAAAAAGGCAATTATCACAAGCGCGCATCTAACTATGATTTTTTCAGCTGTTGTTAGGTACCTTGAGAGTAATTTTACCCAAGTTTTAACCCTTGGAAACTCTGTACTGCTGGAAAAACTTGGCGCTTGTTTCAGTATTTTCGATAAAACTACCTTAAGGAAGCGTTTTTAAATATCTTTGCTCTATACTTTTATAAAGCTAACTAAATTTGCTACAATTTGAGCCTATCACAAACAAGTTTCGAATTGATATTTAAAATTTTAATTTTTAATAAAAATAATAACTTTCTTACAACGGTAACGAAGTTATTTTTTTTAATTAGCCAAAACAAGAATATTTTCTTTTATTATTATTTTAAAAATAAAAGGATAATAGAGCTCCTACGAGGTATTTTTCTTTTTCAAATATTCCAATTTGTGTATTTAATGGCAATTTTTTTCTTTAATCAAGCGAGTATTTAATTTTTGTTTTTATTTTTTTTAAATAGTTTAACAATTGAATCGTACAAATATGAATCCAAAAATGAATTCGACACCCTAAATTCATACGAATATGATATCAAACTGGGCATAGCAGCTTAACTAATACATCTATCGAGATTGGCCTGAAAGCCAAAACTTCAAAAAAATTACTACAAAAATCATCACCTAAGGACCAATCCTACCAAAGGAAATCTCTGGTTCACAAAACGCCGTATTTTTCACCCTACTGACGCCACTATAGTAAGCATGTTGGGCAATGAGACGATAACACCCGCGTCGCATCGCCGGTCGCCGGTTTGCGTGGCCAGGCGGTAACTAATATATTCACGTATTGCAACTTTTGTCTTTGCAACTAATTTGTCTCTCACATCAAGTCTACGGGTTTTAATGAAAGTGCGCGCACGTAGCGATGCGACAGACTTTCAAACAAACCATGTGAGAGACAAATAAGTCGCGGAGACAAAAGTTGCTCGTTGGCGTGACACACCAATAGGCGATTTTGGCATACAATACATATAAAGCAGACAGGAGAGCCGCTCGGAACAAATCGATTTTTCGTAAACGCACACAACACTACGTACAGACAATCTCAGACCAAACCAGGCTACATTACTAGTACAATAATATCTCCTAGCACAAGAAAACAATCGTTATTCATCTTAAAACAATCGTATTTATAATATTTATTTTACGGCGTTCTTTCGATTAAAACATCCTTACCCTAAAATAGTAGATATTCAATCCATAACGTTAAGAGGGCTCCACACTCGCGCCGCGAAAGCCCGCGAAGGCCGCGAACCGCGAGTTTGGAGGGTTTCGCGGCTTCGCGTATGGGCTTCGCGGCTTCGCGTTCGCGCTTCGCGGCGTTCCCCGTCCGGTGGCCGGTTTTTGGTCCGCGTCAAAGGACTTCCGTGGAGGACTGCCGTGATTCGCGGCCGCGGTTCACGCGCGAGTCTGGAGGGCTATATTTTTCGCACCGTTTTCATGCGCAAACCGCGCCCGTGATTCGCGGGCGCGGTTCGCGCGCGAGTGTGGAGCCGGCTTTATAAATTGACAATTTTTTTTTTTTTTTAACAATAAACCCTTGCCTCCTCAATCATTTATATTTGTCGCGAAACCGTTAATTTCTAAACTGTGTTTTGACGTCACAACGTAAACGGAAAAACGGAAGAACTGAAAAATATCCAGGGAACATAACAACAACCGGAAATGGCTGTCAGTTGCGATCATTTGTTACCGAACGGTTATCGATCACTCGAGCCGGCGTAGGTGGTGTTTCCGATTTTTTTTATTTCCATACTCGCTTACTGAACTGTATGATTTGTGTTTTTTTATATTAAAACAAAGATAATAAAAATCGGCCAAGTGCGTATCGGGCCACGCGTGGTAGGTTTCCGTAGTTACCATAAACCATACCTTATTTTAATACCACTAAAATTTTTAATCTGCAAAAATTACTTTATTTTTCATAGTTGTATAGTTGACAAAGTTATGTTTGCGGCTTTGGAAAATGGCTTTGAAAAACTATACCTCAAAAACTATTAAATATATCTTGGTCAAACCAATTTTATTAAAAGTGTTTATTAAGATCTACATCATATATATTTTTTTCATTTTCACTCACTTATTTTAAAAGGGGGGGACACACATTTCACCACTTTGGAAGTGTATATCTTTCAAACGCTTGACTTTGAGAAAAAATCGTTTTAGAAACCTCAATGTCATTTTTAAAAACCTATCTATAACACCCTACACGTATAGGTTTAGTGAAAAAAATTTTTTTTTCCATTTCAGTTCCATGTATGGGGAGGATAAATTCATTATATTTGATATTCAACCCTATATAGGTACTATGGGCAACAGCGTCGCTTAACCAGTTTGCAACAAAATTCGTGTGCGCGCGTATCGCCCCTGCACGAACTAAACGTATGTGACAGCGGGCGCGGCGTGCAAGCGATTTTAACCTTAGCAGTGGTTAAGCGACGTTGTTGCCCATGGTACCTACATAATTATTGTTTGTCAAAATAAAATCATTTTTATTAATGAACCCTTTTACTGAACGGTTATCGATACAGAACATGAGAAAGAAACATTATTCACTGCTCTGTTTATCGATCACTCCTCGAGTTGTAAATGGTGTTTCCGATTTTTTTTATTTCCATACCAACTCGTTTACTGAACTGTGAAATTTGTATTTGGAGAAAGTTTGAGTAACACTTGCAGCTGAGCACTTTTCCATTTTCAACTTCAATGTTCTTTTGAAGGAAAAATAAAATTCTGAGAAACTTTTCAGTGGCCATGTAGGATTTTGTAGAGTTTAAACTTGAAATTGTAAGCGTTGATTAAGTTTTTTAGTTTGGATTCCAACCCAGTTTTGAAATTTTTTAACAATACTCTATTGTTTCACCGAATTCTCCTATTCACCGTTTGTAACCTAGAACAATAAAATAATATTATAAAAGTAAAATGTTTTACTAACGCATTTATGGCCATTAGTTACTTTAGCTTTTTGTTATTTTTCAAATATTTTGTTAAATAGTTTATTTTATATAAATTAATATTTTAGATTTGTACCCTTGTAAATGATAATGTATGAGCGTCAGTTGTTTTTTTTATTAATTAACTTAATGAAAGCTACTCTAAAATATTTAAAGTTTTCTCCTTTTTCGTTTGTTTTTTAGCATGGCAGTTGTGTTTTTATCAATTTTTCTTTTATAATTATGAAATAAAAGAAAATTAAGCACTGTAAAAGGACTTTTATTAAGTTTACGCCAGGAGAACTTAATAAATGATTATAAAGAAGCCATAAATTAACCATTTGCAAAGAGTGTGCGAAAATCCATAGAATATTCAACCATTTAGACCTAACGCGGCAGTAAACATCTAATCCTAGCTTACAAGATGAATAGGAAACCAACCACATTCAAGGCGGGAAGTAATTTCTGGAATACAAAGAAGATAATTAATCTCTAACATAAATGTGGTAATTAGGAATGTGCTTGAATAAGCGTTTATTTAGGAAACGATGGCTTGTCTTAAGTTTTATTTTAATTTGTTGAACATTAACAGACTAGGATAAACATCCTACTGACTATTAGGGCGATTGTCTACACACGGTTTTCCACCGTAAAAATCTACGGTTAACTGGCCATGCCTACGCACGGTCGGCAGTGTTGTATGTGTTACGGCTAATACCCGAAGTGCGTCTAAACCTAGTTCTAGCCGGCTAAAACTAGGTGTAGCTGATAGCTGTCGGTTAAAACTAGGTGTAACCGATCTTCTTTATTACTGTAGATCCCGAATATAGGTTAGAAATTTAAAGCAAGCACGAAGCGCAGCGGAGCGTGACTCTTAAATTTCGTGGTTATTTATTTTAACAGACAATAGAAATAACTTTCTTAATACCCCATAAATTACTCCCCCTTAGTAGAAGCACAAAGAAGGCAAGACTTAGTGTTAACCGGCTATTACCTAGTATTAGCCGCGAGCAAATCGGCTACACCTAAGATTAACCAACAGCTACCGGCTACACCTAGTTTTCGCCGGCTAGAACTAGGTTTCGCACTTCGGGTATAAGCCATTACATAATGCATACTATGGAAGCTACGGTTTTGCTACGGCGCGGCGTTACGCTACTTCCGCGGTGCCGTAGCGCCGCCATACGTAAGCAAGCTTCCGTAGTGCTCCATTTGTATTCTGTGGCTCCATACAACATTGTCAACCGCGTATAAAATGTAGATTTTTACGGTGATATACCAATGTGTGGACATTTGCCCTTATAATACCAATTATCGATTGCTGAACACGTTTTTGTTTTTACTAATAATAATAATAATTAAATATATTTATTGGTCATAATTAAATGAAATAAAATTATAAAAGTAGTGTAACGGACATTTTAAATACCGGTGAATTTCTATACTATTGAGGTTTGAATGTAGAAAGAAACAGTAAAAACACTATCTGTCTTATTCAGAGTTGTTTCCCAAAACTGGAGTGCAAGATGGTTCTAGCAAAACCTAGTTTTATGCTTAGATCCCAGACTAAATCGTATGATCCCGCTTGTAAATCATCCTTACGGTGGGACTGAATACGATTTTCGCTAAAATGGCGTTTTTCTGCGGTCTATCGCCATGTTAACCTTGGCCCCAGTTTAACGAACTCACTCTGAATAAGACAGTATGTGGCTAATCGCTTGCTCTACAACTACACAGGTTGGTCAAAAGTTCTGTTACTGAGTTTCTTTATCGATTACTGGCCATTAAAACAAATGAAAAGAAAAAATAAAAATGACATATTATTGACAGTTTTATAAGCTATAATTCCATACCACACGTATATCATATTTTGTTTATTTCACCATGGAATGGGGGTTGAAGGAGAATCGTGTCGCTGTAATTGCTCTGCACAAATGTGGGCAGCCACCGAATATGATTTTCAAGTTGCTACAAAAGTTGAAAATCAACAAGCAATTTATTTATCGCACTATCCATAGGTACAGTAATACCTTGACCGTCGATGACCGAAAAAGATCAGGAAGACCACGCACCGTTCGGACACCAGCTGTGATCAAGGCAGTGAAGGCGAGAATCACGAGAAATCCCGTCCGGAAGCAAAAGTTATTGGCAATACAGATGACTGTGAAGAGAAGTTCCCTTAAAAAAATTATCAATGATGACCTTGGGCTTCACGCTTACCGTAGACGAAAGGGCCATCTGCTAAACGCACGATTGAAGGCTATGAGGTTAGCACGTGTCCTATTCAGGGCTAAGTAAGGTTCATTTCTGTGAAAAAGGTGTGAAAACTGGCGCTAGAGTCTATCAAGATACCGTTCTGGAACCTGTTGTCAAACCCTTAAGCCACACTTTATTTCAAAACCAGCCATGGGTCTTCCAGCAGGACTCTGCCCCTGCGCACAAAGCAAAATCTACACAAGCATGGTTTCGGGCTAACAAAATTGATTTTATCGCGCAGGAAGAATGGCCATCCTCCAGCCCAGACTTAAATCCTCTGGATTATGCCATATGGCAACTTATTGAGGAGAAAGCATGTGCTAAGCCCCACATGAATCTCGACTCTCTTAAGCGCGCTATTCTCGAGGCAGTCGCAGAATTGGATATGGTGGTAGTTCGTGCTGCCATCGATGACTGGCCTCGTCGTCTAAAGGCGTGTATTCATGCCAGAGGCGGTCATTTCGAATAATTTTAATACATGATAATCTTAAATATTTGTGCTTTTATTTGGTATATAATTCATTGTAGCATTATTTGTAAATTTAGTATTATTCATGTTTTCCATAGTTACAGAACTTAGTAACCAACTAGTAGCTTTAGTAGTAAGTATTGTTAGTCTAGTCATGTGTAAGAAAAACTTATGACGAAAGTCCAAACAGTTTTCTAGTTATTTGTAAGTTATTTGATCGGATTTTTATGTAAGGTTTTCGTCCTTTTCAAAGGTTGTGGGAAGTTAGTTCTTATAATTACGTTAATTATGATATATTTTTCACATTCCTAATACAAACGAATTAAAATTAATCACCAACCAAAGTAATAAACTATAATTAACTAAAGGTTAGGTCAATTAAACTGTATTTTGTCATAATATTACACCAAAGCCGGGTACAGCAATAAAACAATTTATTCCGAAAGTTTAAACTGATAACTATCATCCTTCGTGGTACGTTTTGCATAATTATTTGTCAAAGCGAACTTTATACAATGTTTATGCATGAACTGCAAGTATTGGCTCGCCCAATGGGTTAATTGTAGGGTTAAACAAATGGAAATTGAATTTTCCTTTTGGAAATGGTTTTTAAAGCTTAAGGGATTTGGAGAGATATGAATTTATAACGGTTGTTAAATATATTTGAAGCCTTTGGTTTAAACATTATGGAGGGACTATCTTTTGATGCAAAATTTAATTACGGTACATTTAAACGTTTCATGCGGTTTTTTTGCAGTAATAATAGATTTTAAATTATTATTTAAAATGCATCTTTACGGTAGTTTGTAAATTCAAGCTTAAAACAAACTGGATATTTTACCACACTACTATACTATTATAATTACGTTTCTGTAGTAGGGTTGTCACTAACAGAATTATTGTTATATTTAGTGTGTTACTTCTAAGGCCAATCATTTTCAGAGCAAAACGGACCCTAGTACTAAAGCTCCACTGTCCATCTCTCTGTCACCAGGCTGTTACTGCTACTGTGCACAACAAATACAAAAATGGAATAAAATAACTAATAAAATAACTTTGTTCCGTCCGTGCTATTTTACACCGCCCTCTTTTTCATCTACTGTCAATATTTCCATACCTCCGGTTGCCTGGAAGAAATCGCTTTAAGCGATAAGGCCGCCATGTTTAGCACTGTAAGTTCTATTGTTAAGTCTTTATATGTATGTTTCACTTTTGGTGTTGAAATAAAGAATTATCTAATCTAATCTAATCTAATCTAAATGGGGCTCTTATACAAAAACGTGATTTTTTTGCCGTTTTTTGGTACGGAACCCTTTGTGCGCGAGTCCGACTCGCACTTGGCCGGTTTTTTTATAAATATGTTCACTAATTGCTGAATCTCATGGTCACATGGTTTTTGGTTGTTATTATCACACTATGTGGTAACTAATCAACACAAAACCTTACTCCCAAGGAAACACTTGATCATTCAAAATTATACCTTAACAGGTAAGGTAGAAGAGCCAAGACATAATGTGCAGTACCCGAGTTACCACGATCATCACCATGAGCACCATTGGGGACCGTTCTTCGAGGATGAGAAGTATACTCAAGTGACTGCTCATCTTGGATCAGAAGCTCTGCTCAATTGTAGAGTTGTCATGCTGAAGGACAAAATGGTTAGTATAGTTTATTAGAACGTTTGTGGCACGCGGGGTTGGATAACGCGTCAGTGACGTCAGTCATTAGAGTTGCGCGTGCCATTGAAATGAGTCCGAGCCCACCCATAAGTCCTATAAGTGCAAGGGAGCGCGCAATTATAGCTACTCCGTTCGCACATTTTACGACCTCGCGTGCCACGAACGTTCTCATGGACATAATGGGTGGTAGGGTAAAAGAATTGACGATTTAAAAATGCTTATTATGTGAGCTTATATTATTACTATTAAATAAAGTATATTTCACTTTCACTTTCAATTTCACTTTCACATTTCACTTTCACTACAGTGATCTATCTATCTATCTAAGAATTTATGAGCTGTAAGTACCTAATTGTAACTTGAATTACTGTTGTAAGGTATTGATAACTGCATTTAAACATTGGAAAAATTGATTTAAGGATACCTAGTTAGTAACTCAACTTGATTTTTTTTGTACTTACAAATTTCAATACTCGTTTACGTGTTCTTAGAATTAAAAAATCTGCAATAAAGAGTAATTTACAGCTAAAAGAAGAAAAAAATATCCATAAAGAGTTCATAAGCAATACATAATGTTAGAGTAGTAGGAATACGAACAATACAAAAAAAACTTACAATCCTTACTGCCGTAAAAAACGAAGAATAAGTTTATACTTAGAATAATTAGAAAGTTTGTCTAGAAATATGATGCTTGAGATGTTAAACGTAAGGAGTTATACTGCTAAGCAATATATTAGGTTAAACTAGGTATAAATAAACTTATTCTTCGTTTATTTGTACAGCAGTTACAATACAAAAGAATTCGACTTTATAAAATTGAAAACCTAATGAGAACCTTGCCTTACTGAAAAAGACGGTAAAAACGGTACATAGATCAAAAGAAGCGTTCAAATATTTATTTCATATAGAAATTGCATCCGCGCACTTCCAATAAATTTTATCAAGCCCCACATCCCTGCCTCTGCAGAAACGAACCCATTGTGCTGAAAATTGTACAAAGAGCAAATATATTTCTTGTGCTCCGAGAATGCATGGCGAGGAGCGATAGGCACCAGTTATTTCATTGAGGGGTAAAAGGCTACGTAAAACGCGAAACTTGGGTAAGAAGTAGGCGTAAGCGGGGTAAAACGACTACGTTATAAATGACATTTCAAATATCTGAGTTGGCCTGCCGCGTTCCGTGAGTGCGTGGGAGGGCGGCATAAATATGAATATAATAGATCATTCTTTTGTACTTTTGTTGCTTTGAAATTGGGATGTAAAGTAACTTGTGTAGGTAACCTCAAAAGTGTTTTAGGCTGTTATATAGGCTATGAATTTCGATAAGACTTGAATCGTTATCGAATAAGTAGGTATTGAATGTAGATAACTGGTATTAATTATAAACTAAATTACTTATGAAAGTATATTTTTAATCGTAATGTGTACCTACCTATTTATTAAATTTACCCGTAGTATAAATTTTAATAGTTCTAAAAATAAGAAAATATTATTCAACTTATTTAAGTTCAATACACTTATCATCGGCTTTTACATATTTTGGGTTAGGTTAGGCCTCCATTAATTACGTGAGGCATTTAGGGGGGGGAGGGGGTCGAGCCTAATCTCACCCAATCTCACGTGGGGGAGAGGAGGGGTCTCGGCAAATATCACGTATTTTTTTTTCTACAGGAACAGTATCGCGAAAAAACTAGATTAAATAAAGTTAAACATTTTTCAAACCAAATTATGGCTAAATCCTAAACAATAATGTTTATTTAAATAAATGCAAAGCAAGCAAGCACAGATTAACGTAATCACACTAAAAATACACGTTTTGAAAAATCTCACGTGAGATTTATAGGGGGGGAGAGGGTCGAGCCAAATCTCACGACATCTCACCAAGGGGGGAGGGGAGGTCGAAAAATCGCCAAAATCACCCCACGTAATTAATGGACGCCCCCTTAGTATGGTGATCATTTAAACATAAGCCTTTGTTTTTAGGTGATGTGGACGCGTAACTCAACAGATTCCGCTCAGATCCTCACAGTAGGACCATCGCCATACACAGAAGACAGCAGGATAGCTGTCAAGTACCAGTATCCCAATAACTGGAGACTCAGTATAAACCCCGTGGAGAAATCCGACGCGGGGAACTATATGTGCCAAATATCTACCCACCCACCTAGGACTACATTTGTTAATCTTACTGTATTACGTAAGTAAAATAGTTTATTAAAATTACCCATTATTTACGTCTGCTGGGGCACATGAATTTTAAATGGATTAATAAAGATAATTGGTCCTAATCCTCCACGGGACCCAATGCCGATCTTTGAGGGATGCCGAACCAACCTTATTAATAAATAGAATATTGTAAGCATAGTTATAGTTACTAAGACTTATATACTTTTAGTTGTTCATAATTTATACGTACCTACTTAAACATTCGCACATGATATTCAACATTGTATTAACTCAAAAAAATTGAATTTTGAGCTATTTATATATTCAGATTTAGCATTTTTTTCTCTACATTCTGGTAAAACAGTCATAACTCTAAGTCATTTGGATGGCATTTTAAGACGTTCTTGCCTGTTACCGAGGCTACTGAAACATTTTGTATCAAATCTCGAGTTAACACAGCGAATCAGAAAATACTTACTAATATTATAAATGCGAAAGTCCGTTTGTTTGTTACGCCTTCACGTCTTAACTACTGAACCGATCATCATGAAATTTTGCATACACATTCTCAGGGGTACAGAGAAGGACATAAGGTACTTTTCATCCCGAAAAAATATTGTTCCCGAGGGATAGCAAGAAAATATTTCGAGGGCGGCCGCTAGTTATATATAAATGTGAGCGTATTAACTGTGACTTGATACTAATTTGCCTGTCAACTTTTATATAAAATTCATTTTTATTTTGAGTTATTACTGTTTTGCTTGTTTTTTTTTACTCATATTTTTTAGTTATTACTCTTTGCACTCTAGGCAGCTCTAGAAAGTAACTTGTATATTCTTATACATTAATCCCAAAACTTTATTTTTGAAGTATGTAAAATAGAAGAATGTGGCTTTTTAACGATATAAAAATCAGGCCATTAATACTTCACAGTCAGGAACTTTGATTTTTCAATCTTTGAAACGCTATATCTCGAAACTACGTTTTTTGAGTTAAGACTATGTTGAATATCATGTGCGATGTGTTAACTATAACTCTTTGTTTCAGCCCCAGTCTTAATTATAAATAGCGACCACGCTCGCGCAGTGAAAGACATGTTCTTCAAAGCAGGCAGTTCAATCAAACTAACGTGTATCATATCAGAAGAATACATCTCAACTTTCCCTACAAAGGCGCCAGTGACTACGCTCACCACTTCCCTTTCAACAACTCCATTAACAACAACAACAGAATTAACAACAAGAATGAGTACTGTATTTAATAGAATAGATTTAATGATGAATAAAAGTTGGAGTGTTAAAACAACGACGCTGACTTCTACTGTTAGCGTAAGTTCGACAAAAGTGCCGGAGTTAAAAACTACGACTGTATTGACTACAGTGGTGCCTACTGCTGCTCCGGTGGAGAACAATATTTATGGGTTAGCTTGGAAGAAGCAGGGGAAAGACTTCTTAGATAATGTTACGTTTCACAATATGAGGTAAGTTTGTTGGTTTTCTTTGGAAACTTGTACTGAGCAAACAGCGAGCTCGCTTCATAGAAAAGTTCGATATAACAAACCGTACAAAGTAATGAACCTGTTTGTAACTTGACGTAAATATTTTTGAACAAACATTCTAAATAGGTACCTATTAAGAACCTTACTCCTAAAATATTTACGTCATATTTACGTAATAGGTACCTATTAAGAATGTTACATCAACAATATTTACGTAATAGGTACCTATTAAGAATTTTACTTCAAAAATATTTACGTCGAGTAACAAAAGCGTATTTAAATAAGTCTAATCTAAATACTCTGTACTTATTAAGAATGCTACTAGTCCGTTTCAAAATTACCAGTGTATTAAAAGAGTAAGTAGAATTGTTACAATTTTCATGAAGGAAAACCCGCGTCAACCGCAACGGGCCACTGTTATTACTACCAAATCACCAAAAGACTTATCGAATTTGACTGTATAAAGTAGTTTTTGTTGAAAGAAATAAATTGAGAGGGCGAATTTTCAGTTTAGTGGTTGTGTAACGTCTTACCCAACCGAATAGTTACCTAAACGTCTCTCACTTCGATCGACCCTCACAATCAAGACGAAGCTGAGGGGCCTACTACGATAATCAGGCGATATTTGTATTTCGTTGTTCGACTTGAGGCTCGTGAATAGTTAACTTCATATACAAACGTAATACCAAAATTATTAGTAATTTGAGCATAACTAACTCTTCTTGTGATGTTATTTGGATTAAGACATTAACCCCCTTACTAATAAAGATTGTATAGCAGATGTATAGTTACACAAGGTTACTCTCTGGCAAACTATTTGAGTTTGACATTGAAAAGAACGTGACAAAACACTGTGTAACTATACATCTGCTATACAATTTTTATTAGTAAGGGGGTATTTGTGTAGGGTTTTATTTAATAAAAAAAATCTAAATACAAACCCGAGTGCCAATTAAATTTTTTAAGTGTAAATCGCATACTTTTTTTTTTGGGTTCGGTATTTTGGATTTTCTATTTAATAGAACCATAGACAAATGATGTCTTAATTCGTCACAATAAGAGTTACTTATGCTCAAATTACAAATCATTTTGATATTACGTTTGTACACATTCCTGAGCTAATTCTGAGCATTCTGCTCTCTAAAATGTACAGCCTGAAACACTACGGCAGAGCCGTCATCGTCAGACAGATTCCATAAACTCTTTAAAATTCATGACATGTTACCTAGTGTCTCTACAATGAGTATGATAACCTCAGCAAGAAGATTGATTATGAAAATGCATTCGATAAAATCGCTTTGCAGATCGAATATCATCCGATTACCGTAGTTCGGTTTTCAAAGTAGGCCCTTAGGTCCTCTGGCTCGAAGATTGGAATTTCTAATGAACTACATATTGATTGTCTTTGGATTCTAGCACCACAGTGAACGTCGCGTCTGCATCGCAGAACGATAGCGGCACCTATACTTGCATCTTACAAAACCATTCACAAGTATTTGTCAACGTTCACGTTTTAATTGGTAAGTCCACAAACTTTTTTAAATAAATAAATTTAAGTTTTGTTTTATAAAATGAGAGATGTTTTTATTTTTATTTTAAACACAGACAATAACCTAATTCAGGGCTCAAGTCAGAGAGCACAGAAAATTAAAACAAGATTGAATGCAGATTATGTTGCATGTCTGTCTACTAAAATTATATGATATTTAAAAGATTCTTTATTTTGCAGTTTATATTATTTAATTCTTTGCACCATGAAAAAATGCGTTGATTTTATCAAATTAATTAAGAGGTTGGCAGACAGTGAACTTCGCATACAAACGTAACACCAAAATTATTTGCTATTTGAGCATAGTTGACTTTTCTTGTGATGTTATTCGTATTAAAACAGTATTGTCCAAATTACCAAACGAAATAAAAATTAATGCGATATACCTACAGTAAAAAACAATAATGGCATTTATAATTTAAACTGGGTTATTTTAATAGAATCCTAGACAAATACTGTCTTAATCCGAATAACATCACAAGAAGAGTTAATTATGCTAAAATTGCAAATCATTTCGGTATTACGTTTGAATAGAAACCTCACTGTTTGCCGGCCTCTTAAATTACGGATTTAAAGTAAAATACTAAGATTAAATGAAACACAATTTTATTTTCAATAAGAAAAGTAAATATTAATTTCAACTTTTTTAAAACGTTTCAAAAGTGTTATTTCAAATGAATATTGCGTTCAGCAACGTATGAATTAGTTATCAAACAAAAAACTTTCAACTGAAGTTAATAAATGGAATTTAATTTTTCCATGGCTTTGCTTTCAAATGCTCGGCCAGTTTAAATACCTCATTCTTTTAACCGCAAACAGTAATCATGAAATGATTAATTAACTTAAAATTTTATGAATACTTTTGTTTTCATCAGGTGAAAACCAAGCTGCAGTGCATCATGATACGTGGAACAAAGGATCGCTATTTTGGCAACCACAAAAACTGTGCGTCTTTTGTATTGTAATATTCCTTTTGTTTATAACATGAATCACAGCGAAATGTCGCAATTTTGGTTGTTTTGTTAGATCTTAAAACGTCACTGTTATAAAACGAAAAGTGAAAAGTTTGACGGACAAAATGGTGAAGTTAAAAGAGACACAATATAGGCTAAGAAAACGGTTGTTTTATCAATCAATAATGAATTTGTGTTCAAAAGTTTTTGTTATACGAACAACTTCTGTGAACAGTGTGGTGAACTTTGCAATAAATTAAACGAGTTTGATATTGTTCCGTCAAAGTTGTGAACTAACAAAGTTTGGCTTCAAAACTGCATCGATTTTCATTGAATGAAATCTGAAAAGATGAAGATAACAAAAGTTATACAATATCAGAAATATGAAGTTATAATTTTGAATATATTCACTATGAAAAATACCGTTGATTCTCTCAGTCCAGTTGCCGGTTGAAAAAATTATTGTAAAAATGTACGCTTTATTAATCGATTTATATAATTATTGTACCGTAAGGTTTAACAAAAGTAAGTTTCTACTCGAGAGGATTCTGTTCATAATAATGTATTTTTTTAGTTACAAATATACGAAAATGCTGTTATTATAGTGTTTTGTTCACGCTATAAGAACATTGTTCAGAGTGGCCACCTTTTACAATTTTGTAACAGCATTAATGGCTAAACCAGAATATGGTAGATAGCAGCCATCAAACTGAACATTTTTTACTATGGAACCAACTCTGAAATCGCAAAAAAAACTGCTGTTTCATAATTATATTTTCATATTTTTGTTTTTAATTCTTGTATGAAACAGCAGATTTTAACGATTTTAGAGTTGGTCCCATTAGTAAACATCGTTCAGTTTGATGTTTGATCTACCATATTCGTTTACTCATTAATTCTGTTACACGTTGAATATGTAAAGCTGATATTCGGAATCTGATCCGGAATTCCGAAACGGAATATCGGTAATGTATGAAAATTCCGAACGGAAAAATACCGCAGGTTTGTGGTAGGTTCAGAGATTTGTATGGATTCGGAATTCGGAATGATTCTGTTTCGGAATTCCTAATCAAAGTTCCCTTTGTGGCCATAAAATACAACTCTACATTCAAACGTCACAATTCTCTGTCATTCAGACTATCAATATAGATTAGTTTATTTGAATGCGAGTACTTAATCCTCAGACCAAATTTTAGTTTCCATTTTAAACGCTATCGCATTGTTTATTCGTGCGAACAACTGCCAATTTGGACGTAGCTTTATTGTAAAATATGACACTTTTTGTTCGACTGAAAATCATATATATGCCGTTTGGCGTCCGAAATCTGAACAAATGTATGCAGAAATGCTATGCGAAAGGAGCCTATCAATCATGTCAAGATGAATAACTTGCCAAAGGAAAACGCACCTTACAATGTTAACATTTAAGAATTGATTGCCTTTAAAGGCTACTAGTTATAAATATTGTGTAGAATGTAAATATACCTATACTATTGTATTCGTTAACATAATAGGTATTATTCTATTAACTTCGTAAGAAGCATTTAATAGATCTACGGTATACATAAACGTGTATTTTATTACAAAAATGTACAGATATGATAAAGTTCTTGTTCTAAGTATAGGTAATTCTCTTGTTTGTAATATAACTAGGGATAATAAAGGCTAAGCCAAATTTATAAGTAGATATTTAAAACATAAAGATATTTTATATGTTGTTGCACATTTTTGTTAATATTACACAAATTTCTCATCTGTAAACAGAAAAAGACTATGTTAAATGACTGTAAAGATAAATAATAAACATAATTACACAATAAATGGAGTACATTCTTTAAAATAATCCCAAAAACATACTTAAAAGTTAAAGACCTAAGTTTCTTGTATTTGAAAAAAAAAACTGTGAGATTTAGGGCGAGGGATTTCGCCGACACGTAGGTATTACTTTTTGTAACTGCGATAATCGCGGCGAGATTTTCAGCAACTTTAGTCAGCGACAGCCAATGATTATACACTCGACGTCAGAAAAATCGTACCTCTTCGAAAATAAGTTTAGACTTGACCACCTGCTATTGCTAGCTAACGTTTTATTGTGTAAATGTTGATATGTATTGAAAGAATATTTAATGAGCTTTCAATTAATAATTGTTTGATTTAATTATCATAACAGTTATCATAATTAAACGCTTAAAGTTTTTTTGTTGATTGCTTGCGCTGCCATAAAAGGGAAATAAAAGGAGTTAATTCAAGAAATGTGGGTAAATTCACTATCGAGATGATGGAGAAAACACACTTCAACAGTTTAATTAAAAAAAGGAATACTTAAGATGGATACTATTGCTCATGAAGTTGCTCAAATATTGCAAAAAAATGAAGCAATGTAATGTTGCTTGGAAACTGTATCTCAGTAAGTGATTCCGTCCGACGGTTTCTAGAGACTGTTGGCTATGTCCGAAGGGGAAGAAGGATATAACAACACTTACCATTAAATTAGATAGGATTAAATTAACTTTGAAGAAATTTAAAAAAATGTGCGATTTTTCTGACGCCGAGTGCATAAAACAACTCGACTCACACGTCCGTCTAGTGTTCATCATCATCATCATCATATCAGCCGCACGACACCCACTGCTGGGTATAGGCCTCCCCTAAGGATCTCTACGACGATCGGTCCTGCGCTGCCTGCATCCACTGGCTGCCCGCAACCTTCACCAGATCGTCGGTCCACCTTGTCGGGGGCCTACCCACGGAGCGTTGTCCGGTGCGCGGTCGCCATTCTAGAACCTTTCGTTCGTCCAGTGTTACTATATTAAAATTTCAGAATACCGTGCTGACAGATAAAAAATACTGTGTTTCAGGCTCAAATTACCGGTGCATACATTCAAAAATACTGTGCAATTACCGTGTAAAATATAAGAAAAACTATTAAGAAATTTCGATATTTTTATTTAAATAAACCATTCTATTACTAGATGACCAATTTTCATATAGTGGGTGGGTTAACGGCTGGCTGGCAATCGTAAAACCCTTTGAATTTAGTCGTACTTGTATTGCATTTTGAGTTTTAATTTGAGGATTCTGCCTAATGTTGCCACGCCAAAGGAATTTGGAAGTAAATGTAATTGCGTTTCATTTAACGAAAGTATATTTTATATAATCAATCAGTTTTTTTGATAATTATTTTAAAAATATACACGGTAATGAATCATTATTGTAGACCGTGTTTTAGCCAAAAATACCTGGTTTCGGTAATTACCGTGTATCTGGTTAGACTGCGTCCGTCACTGGAAGTCTAAGGAGACGACTTTTAGTAGCCCGTGGGCGTTTCGGCATCGAACTTTGAATGTTCTATCCTTGGCAACAAAATAATCGCTCGTGGGCGAGCTCCCTTATTTTGATTTGAAAATAGAACTACAAAATAGAAATGTGATTACGAAAATAGAATTACAAAATAAAATATGTGAATACGAACCTCTATTACTCATGCAAAAACAAATGGGAAAATTCTGAGAAAAAAATCCATTACCAAGCTCTTGGTATTTATAAAATGTGATTTAAATATAGAACTACAAAACATGTGAATAGACGCAATTGGGTCCAATTATTCCAAAGAAAGGCGAACCTCTTTCAACCCGGGCATAGGCAAATATTACAATCCTGTGGACCTCAAGAATCTCAAGATACCATCTCCACCATTCATGAAGAAAATGGGAAAGCCGGTCGGTGATGTAGAAAATCAATTATACAGCTGACTTTGAACGGTAATAAAGAAACGTGAATGTTTCTATTAAACGGAGGAAAATGAGGTTCATACAAATACGACAGAATATAAATCCTGTTCTTTTAAGATAACTTTGAATGAAGATTTTTTAACATACAGCTGAAATTAAAACAATAAAATAATTGTCAATTTTAAGGTAACATTAGGTACAACTTGTTATATTTTTTTATGTAGAGTTGTAATGAAATTTAAAATCACTCGGGCACGATGGGTTCCGTACCAAGAAACACCAAAAAAATCTCGCTTGTTTTATGAGAGCCCCCTTAAATATTTATTTTATTATGTTTTTAGCATTTGTAGTTATAGCAGTAATAGAAATACACGATCTGTGAAAATTTCAACTGTCTACCTGCAGTCGTTATCAATATCGAGCAAAAAACGGCAAAAAAATGACGTTCTTGTATGGGAGCCCCCTTAAATATTTAAGTATTTCATTTTGTTTTTAGTGTTTGTTTTTATAGCGGCAACAGAAATACATCATCCGTGAAAATTTCAAGTGTCTGGCTATCACGGTTCATGTGATACAGCCTGGTGACAGACAGACAGACAGACAGACGGACAGCGGAGGCTTAGTAATAGGGTCCCGTTTTTACTCTTTGGGTACGGAACCCTAAAAAAGGTCTTCTTTCAAAGGTAACTTAAAAATCAGGATTTTTATAGAACCTAATAGAACTTTATGTCAAATATTATTATTTTATATTGGAGAGTTTATGATTATTTACAAAATTACTTAAAGCCTTAGAATAATAACACCTAGAACGATAGTTCTCTACAAAGCGCACTGTCAAAAGTGAGGCAACTAAAACAGCCAAAATGGCTCCGTTTTCACATTTTATTCTCCACTAGCGGCCGCCCGCGACTTCGTCTGCGTGGACAGTTTTTTGCTATCCCTCGGGAACTATGCGTTTTTTCTGGATGAAAGGTACCCTATGTCCTTTTTTGTAGCCCTGATAACGTGTATGCAAAATTTCATGATGATCGGTTCAGTAGTTAAGACGTGAAGGCGTAACAAACAAACAAACAAACGGACTTTCGCATTTATAATATTAGTAAGGATTATTACCTAATCATACCGAATAAGTACAAAACAGTTTTAATTTTCCTACATTTAGGAGATTAGTTACTATATTACTGGATTTTAGTTACGATTAGTAGTCATAGTCATAATGGTCACTTTTTGGCCTAAAGCTGCACTTTGTGATGGGAACAAGCCGCTTTTCATCATATCCATAAAAAATGCAGTTAACTTTTCATAATTACTATGACTATAGGTAACGTATGAAGGATATAGATCTGAAAACTAAGCCATTTTGGCTTAGTATTAGTTGCCTCACTTTGCATACGAGGAGACGGCTTCTAGGTGTTATTATTCTAAGCCTATAGCCTAAATTGAAAATGGTAATATTTCCTCCATAAATACACAACTAAATCTGTTTTTGATTCTACAATAATTATATTCTGTACCACGAGCACTGTGCTGATAAGCACGAACAGCTATCAAAAAAAAAAACAAAAAACCGACTTCAAAAAACCTGCCTCTAAAAAGCAAGAAATAATATTCAAATCATTACATATGCATTATCATTGTTATATAATAACAACACGTCTATTGAAGTCGGGTGGGGCTGGAGTACAACTTCCTTTTTTTATTCTAAAAGCCCTACCCGACTTCAATAGACGTGTTGTTATTATATAACAATGATAATGCATTATGTAATGATTTGAATATTATTTCTTGCTTTTTAGAGGCAGGTTTTTTGAAGTCGGTTTTTTGTTTTTTAAAACAATTTTTTATTTTTTTTATTTTTATGTGTCAGTACCTTATCTATTAGGTAGGTACCTAGTATAGGTATATTATTTGGTAGAAAAATCGGCTCAGTCAAACGTGAGATATTCGCGAAGAAACATACATTCATACAGGTCAAACTGAGAGAGAACCCTCTTTTTTTGAAGTCGGTTAAAAAGACTAAACTAAAAGTACCTCTTACCTAACAAAAAGAATCATCTAATTCGGTTCATAAATAACAAAATCGTCAATTTGATTGATGCACAATCATAGTATTTTCAGGATATCTTGAAAACTATTGAACCGATTTGAAAAAAATTAAATGGGACCATCTCGCAAGAAAACTCAATCGAACAAAAAAAGGATCATCAAAATCGGTCCATAAATGTCGAAGATACGCGCGAACAACTATAAAAAAAAAAACATACAATCGAATTGAGAACCTCCTCCTTTTTGGGAAGTCGGTCAAAAATAACGCGCTTAAAATCATTAGATAGAATAGTTTTGTATGGAAAGACAGCGCCATCTATCGCCGAAAAGTGAAATTAAATTTTCCAAAGAAAATTACTCTCTCGAGTACTTTTACTCGCTTTTTTTTCTCGATAAATGTTCGTACTAAGGGTACTGTCACGATCTAGTTGAAGGTATCAATTTTATTTGTCCTATTTTCTTGGTATCCATGTTTATTTTTTTCTGGTTTATTCTATTAAACATTAAAGGGATAAGCCAAGCTAAAATTATTAATGCTGTAGGCATGAAATGTGCTTGTCTTTAAAAGAGAAAGCGTAATGAAGGGCGAAGTAGGTCAGGAGTCTTATACAGGAATAAGTCGCACGTTTATTACTGGGTAAACTGTAAGAAGAGTAAGAGGACAATAAATACATAATAAGTATAAAAAAATCACAAACAGACAGATTAGACGTCTTGGTTTAAGGGTCAGTGACTGATAGAAAGCTGACCTTTATTTAGGTGACCTCCTGGCCCATTCTCGTTATTCGTTACCTTTGCCAACCACTGGAGGATATCCCGATATTCCCCAACAGTGGACAACGGGAATAGACCGACCTCTTCAATGTATGTTTTCGTTTCGATATTTGTAGTATGTACCAAGTCCATACAAAAAAATACCGGAACCAAAAAACGTACTAAACCTGTGAGGGAGCCACCTTAATTTAAAACCTTAAGGCAATATATTTAGAGTGAATAGTTGATCAGTGCTATACAACGTGTTACAAAAATACCCCTTATGCCGAATATGGTAGATAGGGACGATCAAACTGAGCAACTTTTACTATGGGACCAACTCTGAAATCGCGAAAAAAAATCTACTGTTTCATACAAAAATTAATAATGGAAATATCAAAATGTATGAAACAACTGATTTAAGTATTTCCTGTGGAAATGCAATACAGTAAATAGGCTTAGCTATGTAGGTACGAAATGCTAGTTATCATATTGGGATACCTTAAAGATAATGGGAATCAAGAGTGTAAACATCTATACCATAAAACCCAACAGCCTGAAAAACAACAAAACTGTAATCGGGTTGGCAACGCAAAGTTAATCGCAGATGGCGCCAGCGGTGATCTAACCACTATCAATACCTACTTTGATTGGTTAAAATATGTCACAAATGCCATCTGATTTTTGAAACAACCAATCAAATGATTTTAGTACAAACGATTGTATGGCGCCATTAGTTCCTCAGTTTGCATCCCCATTAATCCGTATTCAATTTTTTTATTCGATATTTAGCACTAATTCAAATATATATTAAATGAAAAAGTTGGTATATTTATGGTGCGCCTCCACTCACAGACATGCTTGTCGAGCGAATTTTATCCAAGCATAGGACAAGCCTATAAAAATGATCGATTTTGCAATAAGTAATGTGATTTGCTGATCAAAACGTTTGATTGTTTGATAGAACTACAAAAACGTCGAGCATATGCGTACTTCAGGAAGCATATTATTATATTCTAATTGGGTTAGAATAAAAAGTTCGTACAAAATTAACCTGACTCTGCAGAATATTTTTCTACGACCTAATTATAAATTCGTCTAACAAAGGAGTAGAAAGGGAAACATTAGAAACTCTTTAACACCAAACGCTTCACACACGCTCTGAGTGTTAAAGCGTTTCTACTGATTCCCATTCAAACCCAAAGCAACATTAAGTTCTAGACTGCCTCGAGGAAAATCCGAGCACTTGGACGAATTCCTTTCGCAAACGGCGAAGATTCCAGGGGAACTTTGTGTGCCATTATTCACAATGGAAACACAACTTGGAAACGAACGCACTACTTAGAAAAGCTGTGTTGGGCCAACAATTTTTTAACGATTTTTTCTAAATATTGGTTAAAAAGCAATACATTTTGAAAAAATACATTAGGTACTTTTATACAGCTTTGCCGTTTTTAACAGGGATTTTATATGGATATGGAACGGATCTGGATACGGATATAGGAATAATCTTAGAATAATAAAACCTAGAAGCCAAGACCTTGTATGTAAAGTGAGGCAAAAAAAAAACTGAGCCAAAATGGCTCAGTTTTCAGATTTATATCCTTTACTAGCAGCCGCGACTTCGTCTGCGTGGAAAGTTTTTTGCTATCCCTCAGGAACAATTACTTTTTTCGGGATGAAAGGTACCCTATGTCCTTCTCAGTACCCATGAGAACGTGTATGCAATATTTCATGATGATCGGTTCAGTAGTTAAGACGTGAAGACGTAACAAACAAACAGACTTTCGCATTTATAATATTAGTAAGGATACTTTACCTAAACATAACTTAAATCCTTTAAAATAGTAACTTATCCCCTAAAGGTAGGGAAAACGAAACTTTTTCGTTCTTATAGGTACGATGAAGGATAAATATATGAAGACAGAGCTATTTTGGTTCAGTTTTATTTGCCTCACTTTTGACAATGCGTGCGCCATGTGTGCTTTGTAGGGAACTATTGTTCTAGGTCGTTATTATTCTAAGGAAATAATTAAAGTTAATCTAGCGTGTCGGTTGGCTCGGCCGGGAAAAAAACGTTTCATAACGTTTTTCATTTAAACTCCGCCCCTACCCTTATCAGAAATTAATCGTAACTTTTATATCGAACACGTACGGTTACGGATAGATTTGTATTTCGGATATCCGATAGTTTTGGTCCTTAACACCTCTGGCTTTTAGCCAGAAAAATAGGATACGAAGGGCTATTCTATTTTTCTGGCTTCACACCAATTTTAAAAGGTTACTAATGAGTTGAAGTAATATTTTGTCATTCGGGAACCAGACAATAGGCAGCAGCGTTATGAAAATGGTTCAACACTACGATCTCAACCCACCCACAAGCCAAGTGTGGAGTTTTAAGACAACAAAATCGTCCCATGGCAGAAGACTATGCCTTTCAGTGAAATATAATGGGTAAGCTTATACCCACCCTCAGATTAAAGCTTTTTGACAACAATATCCTCGCAAAGGAGAGGACTACACCTTACAGTGAACTAAAATGGGTTAGGTTATACTTGAATGAGAATAAATAATAGTTATTCATGCCACTGTACTATAATGAGGGGTATTAAAACACGAATGTGGAAATATCACTTGAGTTTTTTAATAGGTATCTAATTATGTATAGTTGCATACAAGACTTTATCTACGCCCATGACATGATATCCTCTATATAGGGTTTTGAAACGGTGGCTTATTGGCAACATTGAAACAACCAGTGTCATGGTAGGTGTGATGTCCGAGCGAGGGCTTGTTGCGCTCCTCCTCCTCCTCGTCATAAAATCATCCAAACGAGTGTTATAATGCTCATCTAAATTTCATAATGTAACTCGTTCGGGCGTGGCCGCGGAGAGGAGCGCGACATGGTCTCGCTCGGATATTGTGGTTACTATGACACTGGTTGTTATAATGTTGGCAGTAAGCTGACTGTTTCAGAAGCTTTAGTCCAAGAGCCCGCGACAGTATTGCCTACGTCATATGACATCACGATGAAATGCATGGCACACGGTCGGAAAAGTTGTGCTGAGCGAGAATCAGAAGATTATCGCAAATAAAATTGGCCGGAAGCTTAAGAAAATCTTCCACTTCCGGTCAAAATTTTAAGATTATATTTACGTCATATGACATTAGTAAGAGACCCGTGTCATAATTTAGTTTTCAATCGTAGAGAGAGTAACATAAGTCTGTCAGTTCTGAAATGGCCGGAATACCTTAAACTTAAAATGTTTGTTTTTTAGTCATTTAAGAACTGACAGACTTATGTTTACTCTCTCTACGATTGGAAACTAAATGATCACACAGGTCTCTTACTGAGACCCGTGTCATCATCACTGATGACGTAAATATAATCTTAAAATTTTGACCGGAAGTGAAAGATTTTCTCAAGCTTCCGGCCAATTTAATTTGCGATAATCTTCTGATCCTCGCTCAGCACAACTTTTCCGACCGTCTGCCCTGCATTTCATCGTGATGTCATGACGTAGGCAATACTGTCGCGGGCTCACGGACTACTTTTACAGAGGATTTAAAACATGGTTGTAGCATTTTGATTTCTATATACTTACATATTTTTTAGTGATGTTTCACAACTAGTAAAAAAGAAACTATAACAAAACAATGATCTATATTTTTTTTCAAAGCAAAGAATAGGTAAATACTATTCATCTAATGATCCCTTAACAAATTATTATACGTTAATCATTTTTTTTAGATTCTTAGACCGTTCGAGAAGTTCAAGCCTACCTACGCAAATACTAAATTAAAAAGAACTCAGCTTTTTACCTATCATTTCATAAATATTAGTCAAACGAAAATTCTCTAATAAGCGATCTTTCATCCTAACGCAGACGTTTTTAGTCTTTTCATATTTCACAGAAATTGCAAGCTAATCAAGTTTTGTTTTCTGAGACAACTTGTCGTAATTTTCTGATGCTTTAAAATTCTGATAAAAGTGTGAATAAGGTTTTTGAGAAACAAACTTGTTGGTAACATTGATTGACCTTTAACATTATTTTTTAGTTAGGTTGTTTTTGACGTCGCATGACAGCTGTTTTAACATACCAAAGTTCTTTCTCTATATTTTATCTTTATTCTTTTGTTGTTTATAATATTTTTTCAAAAGTATGTCTACACAAAATGAGTGCTTCAGCCAAAATAGAATTGAAGGAAAAAGCGTCAGGAACTACAAGGGTATTAAGTTACGATGGAAATTAACTTTATACCTTTTTCATGTTTTCACTTTGATACAATACCTTTCTACTTTTAATGGCGTAGAGAAATTCGATTTCTGTCAAAAAATATAATAATGAGTCTACCACGTGTAAACGTTCATAAGTATATTTTTTAGCTGTATCGATGAAAGAATTATGTAGAGGTATTAACATTATTTTTAAATTATTACTTTTAATATGTATATATTCTAAATTAAAAGACTTGTTGTATGTAAGTCGCGTCCAATAAAATTTGGTTTACTAACTACAAACAACTTTTACTTTGCCACGTAAAACAATATCTCGTACCTATACACAGACAAAACTGCTGAAAAATAAAAAAGGCCAACTACTTAAGTCTACATTTATCCGTCTGTTATTTACTGGAAAAAGTATCTTCAATTTTTTGTCCATTTTTGTTACCAAAGGCTATGAAAATAATTTATCACCAACATGACTGTAATAGGTAGGTAATAAGAAGCCATTATGGTTTTCACGTCGTGCTACCAAGCAAAAAGACTTCAATTTTCTAGGATAATGCGATGTAAGCAGGCCTTTTTGGGAGTTTAATCAAAAACGTAAATAGTATGTAAACGCCGATGTGAGAACACGTGGTTTTCCATGAATAATAAATTGGGCTTATGAATATTTACACGACTCATATTACGAACATAATTCGGTAGAATATTGTGGGTGCTGGCACGGAAGTAGGCATTTATAGCTGGGAGCATTGTTTTAATTTTGAAATTTCAAATTAGGAAGTATTATTTTAATTATACTTCCTTTGCTTCGTTCTCGAGATTGGGATAATACTTGTAGTACCGCGTACCGGCTCGCCATTCATCCACTAAAAGTTTAAATTATTTACGTTATGTAGTTTGGTATTAAAAACAGTTAATAACAAACCTAAAAAAGAAAATAGTTGTTCTATTGGATCTTTTCCGCGGGACTCGTTTAGCCGCCAGAGGCGCTGTCTTCATTCGCGTTTCTAGTGCCGCGCCGTTCACCACGCGCTCCTAATATTTTTTTTCAGTTGTCATATTACGTGCATTTTCCAGTGTTTTGTTATCAGGATGCCTAAGCTAAAACACTCGGAAGATGAAGAAAGTGAGAAGTTGTGGAGAAAACTTCGATGTATTGAGAAAAAAATAAAAAAGCGGAAAAATCATTCTCGTCACAACTCAAGTTCAAGTGATTCATCAGCATCGAACGATAGTGCAATCCCGTCGATAAATGAAGGTTGGTTAAACTTTTGCTAGTAACAATACGACAATATTATTGTCTTGCATTGTGCATAACCTCTTTCATATTATGTAATTATGATAATGTGGTTATTGCCTTGCATATCTAATATGTGTACATCTGACATGGATGTTTCCAAAAACTTATCGCTACAGTGTATAGTTCGAGTGACTATTACCGAGTAGTTTCGATTTACTTATTCACCCGCTAAGGCTAGTGTATAGTTTGTTTGACTATGCTGGCTTTTTATTGATTTTTTATTCAATTACTGTGTATAGTTCATGTGACTATTACCGAGTAATATTAGAACAACCCACATAATATAGACTTATATTTTTTTCCCTACCTGCGTTTGTTTTTTGCACATTCCAGACGTAGAAGGCCTACTACTACCGATGTAGGTATGAATTTCACGGTGAAACCGAGGATCATACACCCGACCAGTGCCAGACGAGACGTACACTTAGGTCTGCCGACCCCACGCCGCCGGCACCGGCGCCCGCGCCTCCCACACCGTCTGCGACTTCCTCCAAACCCGCTACTTGTGAGAACAAATTAACACCTGACGAGGTACACCTTGATGAGGAAATTTTATTTTTTTGGGGGAGGCCGCCAGAAAAAAAAAAGAAATATATGGGCCTAAACTCCAAAATGAAATAGCGTACAGATGAGAACATGTCGTCACGTCTGGGGTAACAAGGGACGTAAGAAAATACCTTTTGGGAAAATATTTGTATCGTGTTTCGATTTAGCTGTTCAACGAACACTTTCATCGAGTCATAAGGACCCTGAGATACTACTAAACTACTGATTGATGCTGGTCGCATTATTGGTGACGTGCAACACCCTGAATCAGTACTGAGACGGAGTTACCTATTTGTGCTCCTTTATAAAGAAAGAGGTTAAAGAACATCTCAATGACACTCACATCGATAAGCATCTCTTTGGCGAAAAACTTGCAGACACACTGAAGGCTGCCAAGTCAATAAACAAATCGGGATCTGAAATTAGGGCTAGCACTTCAGCGACTAGACCATTGCAGAAAAATAAACCTACCGGTCGACCTTTAAACTCGAAGGCCCCCGCCACGACGAGCAGGCTGTCGTCGGCGGGGAGACGCGCCGAGGAATCTGCGCCTGCGTATGCGCCTCAGGTTCCGGCGCCACATCCGCGCGCCGAGCGCCCCTGCCGCTGCCGCCTCCTGCGCCGCGATCACAGCAGCGCCGCCCGAGAGCGCCCTGCCGCTAGTTACGGTATGCCGATCAGGTCGCCTTAAATTATATTTTAATCAATGGTGTAACATTACTGACGGACGACCCAATTATTATCTCGTGGATACAGGGTTACCAGATACCATTTACCCGACCTATACATCAAACACAGGTGCCGTTTGAACCTGTTTTCTCAAAATCCGAGCTCAGATTAGTTATTGATGCAATTAATGAGTTATGCTCATCTGGGGCTGTGACAGAGTGTCAACCCTGCGAGGGCCAGTATATTTCCTCTTATTTCCTTGTAAAAAAAAAGTATTGGCAAGAATAGATTCATTCTGAATTTAAAAACACTCAATAAATTCATAGATAACTACTCAACATTTTAAATTAGAGGATTTGAGGTTTTCAACCCTAGTGGTTTTGCCAGTGAGTAAATGTATGATAGAATCTGTATGTAATATGTCTTAAACAATAAACAATAACAATAACAGGACTACTTTAAAGCTCATTAGTAAAAACTGTTATATGACTATACATAACGACTCCAAAACATTTTTACGTTTTAATTTTCAATCAAAAACCTACCAATTTAATGTTTAACCATTTGGGTTAAATACGGCACGTTTTGTGTTCACCAAGCTAATGAAACCGGCTATGTCTCACCTTAGACCATTAGGTTTTCAGTCTACAATATACTTGGATGATATTTGTTGTATAGGAGATACATACCAAGAGTTCAAGAATGTTTAGAAAATACTATCCATACAAGGAACGTCTTGAAATCTTTAGCTTTTGCAATAAATGTAGAAAAAAGTTCACTTTTATTGTTTTAAATTTCCATGGTTATTGACGTTAATAGAATAAACTATGTCGGGATTTACACCATGTACCTGTTTATTTTTGAGACTCCGATATTTCGGCGCAGTTGCATGCGCCATGATCACGGAAGAACTGTCGATTGTTGCGTGCGGGTAGATGTTATTGGCAGACGAATCGGTCTACCCTCCGTCTAGTTCTTTTATTACTACGTTCGATACCGGTACCACTGTCTGCAAACTCACTATTCACTCGAATTTGTTCTCGACACACGACACTCACTGTATCTGTACGCGAAACGGCACTTTTTTATTTTTGTTGTTTTTACACAACCGGACTACACTCGGGAACACTCGTACTCGTCTTGTAGGACTACTTACTTCCGCATTCCCTGCCATCCAATACGGATGGTCCAATACAAAAAAATAAAGAAAGGTATAAATAAATACCTAGCCTTGTTAAAATATAAAGATTATGACAGCTACTTTAACTTACCTTTAGATGAAGTTCGAAGTGATCTGCAGTGGTGGCTAGAAGCATGCTCCAATTCCTATAATCCTGTAAGAATGGATAATTACGTCATGGAAATTTTTACAGATTCGAGCAAAACTGGTGGGGGGGTAGAATGTGGCGTCGATACCGCCAGTGGTCAATGGAGCGATTCAGAGAGTAGTCTCCACATAAACTGTTTTTATTTGGACTACAAATTTTTGCAAAAAATTTACGAAATGCTCAAGTTTTGCTAAGAGTAGATAACACGACAGCTTTTGTATACGTAAACCGTATGGGCGGTATTAGGTTTCCCCACCTTAATTAAATAGCAAAACGTAGATGGCAGTTTTGTGAAGAACGTAACCTCTTTGTGTTCGCTTCGTATATAGCATCCAAAGATAATTCTGTCGCTGACGCAGAACCCCGTTGGTGTCACCAGGACACGGAGTGGATAGGTACTAAGCGATGATGATGATTTGGTTCACCTGATTTTGATTTATTTGCCTCAAGATTAAATAATAAATACAAACTTTACGCATCCTGGAATAGAGATCCAGGGGCATTTGTTATAAATGCATTCACAATATCTTGGGAAAATATTAGTTTCTATGCATTTCCCCCCTTTTCTATAATTCTAAAAATATTAAGAAAAACAATAACAGATAAAGCTGAAGGCATCGTCGTTACCCCTCAGTGGCCTACTCAGCCTTGGTACCCACTGTATCAGCGACTTTTGATATCAGATGTTATAACATTCCATTCGGAAAGTAATGCCTTGATATTTCCTCTCCACAGAAACCAGCCTCACCCCAAAATTGTCCTGATGGCAAGACAGTTGTCAGGTCGCCGTTCTTGAAAGGGAATGTACTTCCTCAGTCCATAGATGTTGTCTGTGCGTCCCTATCAGATAACACAATGCGTCAATATATTATTATTATTAGACAGGCAGTTGCTGCAACTGATAGTGTCTGTATCCTGCAATCTTTGCTTTATTTTACTTTATTTAAGTTGGTGTTTGTCTAATCTATTTTTAAATTGGTTTAAGTTGTTGGCTGAGACTATTTGTTCTGGCAAATTAGTCCACGCTTTGAATATGAATGCGCTTTTCAGAAACGGTTTGTCTTTTGTAATAATCATAATAAAGATCCATATAACTCCTCCATAGAATCGGTAATAGAATTCCTAACGGAAATTTATAATCGAGGTGCTCAATATGGCACATTAAACAGCTATCGTTCGGCGTTGACTTTGATCCTGGTCTCGGGTCAGCTCTAACGATATTGTGTCTAGATTGTTTAAAGGTTTTTATCGACTTCGTCCCCCAATGCCTAAGTATAACTCTACTTGGAATACATACATCTATCGTTCTGGACTATTTAGCAAATTTTTATCCCAACTCCGAAATTGATTTAGAAATACTAACCAAAAAGCTTGTCACACTACTGGCTTTAATCACTGCACAAAGAGTGCAAACATTACATCTTATCGTTATATGTACTTAAATAATATAACTGTAAGAAGTAACGATGTTTCAATAAAAATCCCAGATACTTTAAAAACATTTAGATCGGGTTCAAAAAACAACCAGACTTAGTTATTCCTTTTTATACAATTAAACCAGAGATCTGCCCAGTCGACACATTGATTAAATATTTAGATAGAACGAAATCCTTGAGAAGTAACTCTAAAAATGTATTTATTAGTTTTAAAAAACCACCATTCAAACGCTAAGCAGATGCATTAAAGATACGCTGTTTGAAAGTGGTATTGATACCTCGGTTTTTTCGGTTCATTCGACAAGACATGCGTCCACTTCAAATGCTAAAAAACTAGGCGTTCATATTGACCTTATTAAAAATACGGCTGGTTGGAGTGGAAATTCTAAAGTCTTTGCACAGTTTTATAATAAATATATAAATAACACTCGCTGTAACGATACTCGATAATAATTATCTACATTGAAAATATAGTTAATTTATTATGTCATTAATTTGTAACTAAACTTATAAAATCAAATACAGAAGAAGTGTCTTATTTTGATTTTGTTTTTTCCTTTTTACTTTTCTGTTCTACTTTGGTCCACTTAAATAGTTCGTCGTAGCTTTCAAAATCTACAAGTATTATCCCAATCTCGAGAACGAAGCAAAGGAAGTATAATTAATGATTAAACGAACTTACCTAAGTGACGTTCTATCATAATTATACGAGATGCTTCGTTCGAAGAGATTGGTTCCCACCCACCCCGTATCCCAGGACGAACTATTGTGAACTTTCTTTCAACTAAATGAAGAGAGCGCCTCTGGCGGCTAAACGAGTCCCGCGGAAAGATCCAATAGAACAACTATTTTCTTTTTTAGGTTTGTTATTAACTGTTTTAACTACCAAACTACATAATGTCAATAATTTAAACTATTAGTGGATGAATGACGAGCCGGTACGCGGTACTACAAGTATTATCCCAATCTCGAGAACGAAGCATCTCGTATAATTATGATAGAACGTCACTTAGGTAAGTTCGTTTAATCATTAATAGTACATTACTGACGCGGTCAATAATGACTGCATTGATGGCAGCGCGATGATCATGGCCGATAGCGTAGCTTAGCGCAGGTCCAGGCCGTCACAGCGCGGTCAGCATTGCAGCCCTTGATGGCCAAGCTGGAATAAAGGCCGAGACCGGAGGTCGAGGCCTTTATAGCGCGGACAGCAAGGACTGCAATGATGACCAAGCTTGAAGGCCGAGAGCGTAGTTAAGACATTTTGACATTTTTGAGTAAAGCACTGTACAAGACTTGGTCCAAAATGACAAACATGTTAAAAATGATTAAAATTACAAAAAACTATGTTTGAAACAAAACTCGACAATAATGGATTTTCAAAGGAAATTGCTGGTGGCTAAAACTCGACAATAATGAAATCCCATACAACTTTGTTGCGTCACGAGGAGCGCGGCAACCTCGACTTTGTTCAAAGAAGGTTGTCAAAATAATGACCATATTACAAGCATTTTTGAGTAAAATGTTATTTTTAAAGAGGCACAAAATATGTTTAAGAACCCGGGACAAATTGCTGTTTTCCGTGTACTCATAATGTCTCGATTTCAGTCGAATGATTTCAAAAATAGGGCCAATAAGGGCTGCTGTTCAGAACACACACTACCATTAATAAATTATTATCTATTTATTTTATTTTAACACAATACAGCTATTCTAACAGGGGTTCCTAATACAATAGTGTAGTCATCTAAATTTACAGATACTTATAAAAAAAATCATTTCATTCAATTAATCCAATTATTCATTACAATCTATTTCATTAATTCATTATTATGATTATTATTTACTTATTAAGAACTAGCGGCCGCCCGCGACTTCGTCTGCATGGCAAGGTTTTTTGCTATCCCTCGGGAACTATACTTTTTTTCGGGATGAAAGGTACCCTATGTCCTTCTCTGTACCACTGACAACGTGTATGCAAAATTTCATGATGATCGGTTCAGTAGTTAGGACGTGAAAGCGTAACAAACAAACAAATAAACAAACAAACAAACGGACTTTCGCATTTATAATATTAGTAAGCAAGTAAGCATTTGATGCCTAGTTTACTAAAAATATTGCTAGGCAATATTACTCATTACGTTTGATGTCCCAAAGCGCCATATCTATACTATACTAATCAAACATTTTAGTTAAACTAGGTTTATTTATATATTTTTGTAAAAGAGATAATATAAGAACCCGAAACAAAAACACTTTTTAACGGATACTAGCGCGGTTTTATTGAAAGTACTTTGGTAGTCCCCCGTGACCACGGCAGCTGCAAAGGTGCCGAAACGTCGGAAAAACCAAAAATCAAACCAAATACCAACTAATTACCAAAGTACTTTCAATAAAACCGCGCTAGTATTCGCTAAAAAGTGTTTTATTTCAGGTCTAATGAGCGCGTAAGCTTGAGAAGTAAAAATAATAAGAACCCTTTCGATGAAATAAAACAATTTTTAACGGATACTAGCGCGGTTTTATTGAAAGCCCCATACACACACTGCAAGATCTAATGATACGGTTATTCCTTTTGCAAATAAATTAATAAATATAAAAGACGGAGGTCGGCTTTCCTCTCCAAGTTTTATTTCGCCATTTCTTTCTTGGAGGGGCCTCCCAATTTTGTGAAATGGTGGTAGTTTCAGTAGATTCTCTTTCTTTAGCATTAATTAAATCACAAAATTAACTTAAACAAATTAAAAAGATAAAAAAAAATTGTAAAATAATAATTTCTGAACGTCTTTAAAAATTCATCGCTTGAGGGTAGGCTCACGAGTAGCTTCAGTCCCCCGTGACCACGGCAGCTGAAAAGGTGCCGAAACGTCGGGAAAACCAAAAATCAAACCAAATACCAACTAATTACCAAAGTACTTTCAATAAAACCGCGCTAGTATCCGTTAAAAATTGTTTTATTTCATGTCTAGTGAGCGCGTAAGCTTGAGAAGTGAATAACCCTTTTGATTTTGACTCTCACTTTAATTTTCATTCTGTGAATAATAAAAACCTAAATGATCGAAGAGGTTTTTAAGTGCTTAATCTGGTCCCTGTCTCTACTAGCACGATGCTGTCCGACGGCTTAAATAGGAATCGTCTTCTAGAAGGAGTAGATAATATACTTCCGGGTTAATTTAATTACGGATAGTGGAAATACTGAGTTCAACCGGGCAGACGGGCTTGGCTTGTCGAGGCGTAAGAGGCGTAAAAATACTGACTTTTTTTAAACTTTTCGGTATTTTTTCTTTACCTTATTGGTTTTATCTATATATATAAAATTCAAAGTCCTGACTGAGTGAGATATCAACGCACAGCCCAAACCGCTGAACCTAGAGACTTGAAATTTTGCACACAGATACCTTATACAGTGTAGGCATCCACTAAGGAAGGATTTTTGAAAATTCCATCCCTAAGGGGATTAAATAAGGGATGAAAGTTTGTATGAAAGTCCCTCAGTTTTGAAGCTAGGATCTTCAAATTTTGTGTTTAGGCTGATGATTAAAAATAAATAAATATGTGTCTCAGCGTTTTTCAAAATTCTACCCCCGAAGGGGTGAAAAGGGGGATGAAGTTGTGTTTAGAAGATAATCCTTTATTTTTGAAGTAAAAATCGCTAAATTTGTAATTTAGGCTTATGGATGGAAATCTAACGCAACGCATATTGTATTGGTATAATTTCAACCCCCATGGTGATGAAATGGGGGTGCAATGGGGTAAATAAACCTAAAAATCGATATAGATGTCGTTATTGGGGTTTTCTGAGTTGACGATTGCGAAAATAACATTTATTTTGAAGTCCAACACGGTGGACATGATTTAACCCCTAAAGGGGTGAAAATGGGGTTCAAATTTTGTATGGAAAAACAATATGAAATAGACAGTACAACTTTAAACTTCGTAGGAGCACGTCTAAAAATAAATATACCTACATATATTTTGTTATTTTGAAAATCAACCCCGTAGGGGGTAAATGGGGTAAGTAAACATAAAAATCGATATGGATGTCGTTCTTGAGGTTTTATGGGATAGTGATTGCGGAAATGACATTTATTTTGAAGTCCAACACGGTGGACATGATTTAACCCCTAAAGGGGTGAAATCGGGGTTCAAATTTTGTATGGAAAAATAATATTAAATAGACATTACAACTTTAAAATTCGTAGGAACACATCTAAAAATAAAAAGGCAATTATATATTTTGTTATTTTGAAAAATTAAATATTTAAAATCATCCCTTAGGGGTAAATGGGATAAGTTAACATGAAAATCGATGTGGATGTCGTTTTTGAGGTTTTATGGGATGGTGATTGCGAAAATGACATTAATTTATAGTCCAACAAGGTGGACATGATTTTAACCCCTACAGGGGTTAAAATGGTGTTCAAATTTTGCATGGAAAAAGAATATGAAATAGACATTACAATTTTTAAATTCGTAGGAGCACGTCTAGAAATAAATAGGCAATTACATACTTATTTTGTTATTTTGAAAATCATCCCTTAGGGGTACCTAAATGGGGTAAGTTAAGTAAACATGAAAATCGATGTGGATGTCGTTTTTGAGCTTTTATGGGGAGAGGGACAGGGACGAGATACCTACTAATATCTCTGGACCAATTCTGATTATTGTAAAAAACTAGCTTCCGCCCGCGACTTCGTCCGCGTGGATATTAGAGAAAATCCTTAGGGAACCTTCAACCAGGATCCGACCAGCCGTTTTTACGCAATTAGGCGGGTCCCCACCAAGCGAGCAGCCTCGTGCGAGGCCCGCCTCACGAGGCAAACGTCTTGCCTCGCGAGGCAGCGCGCTTGGTGGGGACCCGCCTAATTGCGTAAAAACGGCTGGTCGGATCCTGGTTGAAGGTTCCCTAAGGATTTTCTCTAATATCCACGCGGACGAAGTCGCGGGCGGAAGCTAGTCTCTTATATAAAAGTGAAGGGGTGACTGACAGACTATTGTCCAGCCCAAACCACTGAACCTAGGGATTTGAAATTTTGTACATAGATATTTTATACAATGTGAACACCCACTAAGAAGGGATTTTTGGAAATTCCACCCCTAAAGGGTTGAAATGGGGGTACAAAGTTTGTATGGAAAAAAATAATTAAATAGACATTTCAACTTGAAACTTCGTAGGAGTACTTCTAAAAACAAATAAGCAAACACGTGTTTCGTGGTTTTCCGAAACTCAACCCTAAAGGGTAAATGGGGTACAAAAAGCCCAAAATCAATATGGATGTCGTTATCGAGGTTTTATAGGACGTTGATTGCGAAAATGACATTTGTTTTTAGTGGTAGACATTATTCAACCCCTAAAGGGGTCGTATGGGGTTCAAACTTTGTATGGAAAAAATATAAAATAGACATTACGACTTGAATCTTTGTAGGAGTATTTCTTTAAACAATGATCAAACGTGTATTACGTGAATTTCTGAAAGTCAACCCCTTAAGGGGTAAATGGGGTTATGGGATGTTGATCGCGAAAATGGCATTTAGGTATTTTGAAGTCCAACACGGCGCCATGAAACGGGGGTTCAATTTTTTTACGGAAAAATAATACGGGAACGAGAACAGGAATGAGAACGAGAACGGGAACTAATCCTTACTATCCTTACTAATATTATAAATGCGAAAGTCCGTTTGTTTGTTTATTTGTTACGCCTTCACGTCTTAACTATTCAACCGATCATCATGAAATTGCGTACATGTTGTCAGGGGTCCAGAAAAGGACATAGAGTACCTTTCATCCCGAAAAAAAGGATTGTTCCCGAGGTATAGCAAAAAACTTTCCACGCAGACGAAGTCGCGGGCGGCCGCTAGTTTTATACAAAAATGTAACAAAATAATAGAGGTTTCAATGCTTACGCTGTATTTGATCTCGTTCATTTGTCGAATCTAGTAATTGTGTCTTCACTAGTTCGAGAGGCACCATAAGAAGAAGAATAATCGATATTCCGTTCGGAATTCCAAATCGGGATTCTGTCTGTATGTGGCCAACTTTAAACTCTGTAAGTACTGAAGTAAGAAGAAACAAATAATAGGGGACTATCAAATTTTATTTTATTAATCTGAGTAAGTAGTAGTATATTATAATACACACTGAATTCGATACGGATTCAATTGAAAGATTTTCGTTGTTGGAATTCATAAAACAAATCAAAACAATAGCAGAATTTATCCAGTGAGGCAAACTTACCTGAATTCCAGGAGGACTTTAATTGAACTATCTGTATTTCTTCAATAGTTCCGACTTCGTTAGCTTAATCTCATCGATATTCGAATACTGGATAACTTTGTGAATGCAATCTATTAGCGCATAGTGATGTTTCGAAACAATTGCACTTGGAATTGTATCACCTATAAATAAATGTTGCAGTTGATTTCAAGGAATTGTTCAGTGAATTGTTGCTACGTACAGGACAAAATAAGGTTAGGTTGATAACGGTTTTTGTCACTAGAACGTTAAAGTTTTTTTGCTTGTCTAACCAAATGAGGAAACATTTACCTCAAAGGTTTATTTTAACCAATTATAAGACATCAAATTAGCTAGCTATAAGCAAAGACCTGTATGTTTCTGTTTATAAGGTAGTAGCGCGGTTTTATTGAAAGTACTTTGTTGATAAGTTGGTGTTTAGTTTGATTTTGCAGCAGAAGCGGCAGCTGCAAAGGTGCCGAAACGTCGGGAAAACCTAAAATTAAACTTAGTTTGATTTTAACTAACCTAAAAAACTGAGTAAATACTTATACCAAGTAAATCAACAAATTAATTTGAATAAAATTTGCGTTAGTATCTGTTATTACGAATATTATAGAATTACATTAGGTATATGTAAGTATAATAATTACTAAAGAAATGATTTAGAAGTTACTTACTTACAAAGTTAATTTGTTTTAGTTAGCCAGTTTCCAGTTAAAGTGAGCCCCTTCTTACACGGCTCTACTGAAACCTGACGAAACCAGTTAGTAATTATAGTTACAAACTACATAGTTTGCGACAAAGATTCGTACACGGCACTACCAAATTTAGTCTTTTTTAAACGAAGACAATGCTCCTAATTTTGTCATCCATACCACTAGAGAGTGGAGCTCCTGGCCTGAGTCTGTGTTTCCCGAGAGATACAATCTGGGGGCCTTCAAGTAGCAAGTGAATAGGCAAGTGCGTTTCATCGAAGATTGCATCACCGCTTACCACCAGGCGTGATAGCGGTCAGGCAGCTATCTCTCTTGAAAAAAAAATCTATAGTATTATTTTTGTTCTGATGAGACTATCTCCTTTCTTAGCAAAGACACAATCGGTCTTATATTTTTAGAAAAGTCATAGGTACCGACAATCAATAATCCAATTTGTTCATTTTATTTTCCCTTCATAATAGAACTCCGAGAGGTCGTTATCGTGTATTCTACAAGCGTACGTGATAAGAAATAGAGAAGCGAGTACTCTTTGGAATTTACTTTGCGCATTTTATAGGTGGTGTTTTTCTTGGAACCGAGTATAAGTCAAGCGGCCTATTTGGTCGGTGTTATTCTTTCTCTATTTGTGTGATATCCTACGTGATAGTTTGCCAGCTTGTTAGGCACTAAATTTCGTTCTCCGTGTTTAGTTTGTGAAAATCGTTTTTGGGATGGCACGCAATTCGACGCAACAGTTAGCAACTGTATTGTGTCGTAGATTAAAAAGTAAAATAGTACTAAACTTGTCTTTTGTTTTTGATGTTGAATTCTTCTTGGGATAGTCTATCCGATGTCCAGTCCAGTCACCGGTACAATAAATGTAGCTCTGCTTATAGGGCCAAAGTTCTTAGCATGAAATCTGGAAAATAACTGTAACTGAGCTTGCGTATCTATGGACAATCTGAAAAAAACGGGCCAAGTGCAAGTCGGACTCGCACACGAAGGGTTCTGTACCCAAAAACGAAAAAAAAACACGTTTTTTGTATGAGCACTCCACTTAAATATTTATTTTAGTCTGTTTTTAGTATTTGTTGTTATAGCGGCACACCATCTGAAAAAAATTCAACTGTCTAGCTATCACGGTTCATGCGATACAGCCTGGTAACAGACAGACAGATGGATAGTAGAGTCTTAGAAATAGTGTCCCGTTTTTACCCTTTGGGTACGGAACCCAAAAAAACACGAAAAAACGTTTACATTATAGTCGAAATAAATGGAGAATAAATTGGAACCACTGCTACGCGTATACAGGGTGTAAATTATTCAACGTCTTCATTTACAACCCTGTATACTTAAGCTGACGTATTACTAGCAGGATTGTGCTAGAACACTGAATATTTATCAGCCACTGTCACTTCTCATGAATAATCATTTGGTTATTAAAACATTAGCCCACCTTTTATGATTTATCATAATTTCATATTACGGCGTTATCAGATATCATTATGCACAGTAAGTTATAATTTGTTAATGACGTCATTAGCATAATTTTAAGGGCTTTTGGAAAAGAGGAAACTGTTTTCTAAAATCCCCTCTTTTGTATAAGATGATTTCCCACCATTTTCGAATTGACTATAAGCCATTTTTAATGTCCCCACTGCTGGGGCACAGGCCTTCCTTATGGGTGGATAAGAAGGACGGGCCATAACCCACCACGCGGGCCCAATACGGATTGGTGGGTGTTAACGACTGCAAATGCAGCCGGGACCAACCGCTTAACATGTCTGCCGAAGCACGGAGGAACTCAACATAATAATTTTTTGGTCACCCATCCCATGACTGACCATTGCGAAAGTTGCTTAACCTCCGCAATCGCTGGGCCAGGCGCTAAACCACTGCGCCACCGAGCTTCTCTAATAATTCGAACAACGTTTAAAAATATATTTGTTTTCTATGTGCATAATTCACCTATCAACTAAACGTACTTTATAGTACGTTAAATTGATACTGAAATATCAATTAAACGTACTATTATAAAAAAGTAAAACTAATAGTATAAAAACGCTTGTTTATATATTTTGCAACAATAATATAGTAGTTTATGAAACTGACACATAAAGAGGGGTATTGTTTTAATACCTAGTTATGTGCAGTTTCATACACTACTTTATCTACACTCATGCATTTGGGATTGAACCTACTAAATAAAAGATCAACGTTAGAAAAGAGAGAGAGACTTTGTTTGTATAAGCTAGGTACCTACCTTGTAATAAGTCATTTCCTTAGCTGCATCTAAAATATCGGGCAGAGTCCATTTTTTTTTCACATTTTAAAGCAAGAATTAAAAAACCTACAAAATTCAGTAAGTATAACAAAATGTAAAAATTAAAATCAAAACTTTATTTGAAATGCTTTAGAAATGGCGCGCATTCCATTAGAAAAAAAAAGATGAGTGCATTCCAACAATTTAATCGCACTAAGTTATCGATTACCATAGAGTGCATTTTAATCAATGAAAATATGTGGGAAACAAGGGAAAATATCGTTGTTTTTTTTTAATTTTACGGCACTGCCTTCTTTTTGGATTTGCCCTGTATCGTAATGAGAAAAAAAGTTATTTTATGATGCAGTTGACTGCATCGTAATGAGTTTATTTTTTTATTTTACCTATCCACGAAAATAAAGTACGTATTTATATTACCTTTTTTGAATTCATATTTGGAACATTACGTTGTGAGTGTAGATAAAAGTATTTAATCTGTAGACTAAAGAGTAGGTATGTCAGTCGTTTAATTAAACCACCTTATATTAAGCTAACGCAACTCCCTAAGCAGTAAACAAGCCAAATGGTTTTATCCCTTAACTTATTTTTTGCCATATGGCATTATCTTTCATTGCGAACCATCTGACCACAAAAGCACTTTGGCGTTTTTCATCATTTTGGCACATTTGTCTGTTCCCTGATGGCCAGTGTTGAATAGAAGGGTCTCCAATTTGTGATAATTTTCCGTACTTGAGCTCACTAAATTTCACTCCGGGTAAAGCTTAAGCTTTTGTCCAATACAATGAGAACTATGGTAGTGTCTGCAGAGTTTCATAGATTTTTTTTCTCAGAAATAGCACAATGCGGTCTGGCATCTGAATCACCTATTTACTTATGAAAGCTGAAGAAAAGTCTCAACACTGCTCTTTACTTTTAGATAATTCATTATTTTTCTTGATTTCAAAGGACAATTACAATTTCGCTTATTAGACGAGGTTGAATAAATCTGAGTTTATAAAGAGCGTAAATAAACGGTCGGTTAGAAAATGTTTTTTCGCAGTTGATACTGAATTCTCTTTATTAATATTTGATATTACGCATTTTTTACCGACTTTAAAAAGGAGGAGGTTCTCAGTTCGTCGGAATGTTTTTTTTTATGTATGTTACTCGATTACCCAAAGACGGCTGGACCAATTTGAAAAAACATATTTTTGTTTGAAATTATATACTTCCAAGTTGGTCCCATTGTCATGAGGTCAGGATTTGATGATAGGATCCTGGAGAAATCAAGGGAACTTTTCAAATATTATAGGCACACCTATAGCGATTTTGGTATTTTCCTATAACTTATGCATTTGCTTTCGGAAAGTACCATTTTGGTGAAGTGAAACTGATGATGAAGACCATAGATGATGACGCCCTCAGTCCGTCGCCCATTTAGTATTTCAGTACGCTATATTCAGTATTTTTGAGACCCAAAATGGGAATTTATTGTTACCCGATTAAATACTACCCATAATATTAATAGTGGCTCCGGTGAGCTGTAGACCTCGCGTTAAAAAGTAGCTCTCAAATTGTATGTTGTTTAAAAAATAATCTATAAGATGTCGCCACCCCTTTTTCCCACACTCTTCACGAGCTTAGCATGTAGTTGGTACGTGCTGTTTGGTATTATTTGGTAGGCATATTCGCAGCTAGATGGCGCTTCTAATTTTAAAAATTTTTCGAAATGGTGGTTTTTGGTAAATTTAGAAAAACTGGCCAAACTAAAAAATTCTATATAACTGTCGAACCTGCTCACAAAATTTCACGAGAATCTGTTGAGAAATCCGACCTGTAGAGGAAAATGGACAGCTGGAAAGTCGGACTGAAATATGTTTTTTTTACATTTCTCCGTCATTATAAAAAAAAATAAAAAAACTGGCGTGACAAAAAAATTCTATGTAATTTTGGAACCTGCTTACAAAATTTGACGAGAATCGGTTGAGAAATGCGACCTGTAGAGGAGAACATCCAGCGCCAGAAAGCCGGACTGAAATACATTTTTCTTACATATTATCTACGCCATTACGAAAAATTTAGAAAAACTGTCTCAAGTTAAAAAATCTATATGATTTTCGAACCTGCCCACAAAATTTCACGAAATTCGGTTGAGAAATGCGACCTGTTGAGGAGAAAAGACAGAGCCGGAAAGCTTGACTGCAATATGTTTTTTTTACATATCTCCGCCATTATGAAAAAAATCGAAAAAGTGGCGTGACAGTAAAATTCTATATAATTTTCAAACCTGCTCACAAAATTTTACGAGAATCTGTTGAGAAATGCAACCTGTAGAGGAGAACAGACAGCGTTGGAAAGCCGTAAAACCTGTTTTTTTAACATATCTCCGCCATTTTGAAAAATTAAAAAAATCTGGCTCGACAAAAAAATCTATATAATTTTCGAACCTGCTCACAAATTTTCACGAGAATCGGTTGAGAATTGCGACCTGTAGAAAAGAACATACAGACATACGAAAGAATTTTTGCCCAAGCTGAAGCAGAGACGTTTCGCTCGCACTTCGTGCTCGCTCGGTCAACTAGCGTTTGTTTTAAATTTCCATGGTTATTGACGTTAATAGAATAAACTATGTCGGGATTTACACCATGTACCTGTTTATTTTTGAGACTCCGATATTTCGGAACTGAATGCCGAAATATCGGAGTCTCAAAAATAAACAGGTACATGGTGTAAATCCCGACATAGTTTATTCTATTAACTAGCGTTAAGTTGTTATTTTTGAATAGATTATTCATAAAATAAAATTCAACGTGATATTATTTTGATTTTATCTTGTGAAGTCTCTCTCTGATTTAAAATCCTAAAACACGAGAACTGTCTGTGTTTAAGAAAAACATATTTCATTCTGTTTTCTCGAATGTCTGTTATGATCCTGAGGTGAATATTAAGTGCCTATAGAAATACAGAACAATATTTTTTCAGTTCAATTATTCCTATCTACCTGGGTTTTCGTGACTGTACTACTAAATTTCCAAATACAATCTATATACCGTTTTTAGGTGGAAATTCCAAAGACTCGTCGCTACTAAGCGTTTTGCTTCAAAAGTCAACGTCAAAATGGCTTTATTCAAATAAACTTAATAATTAAGCACTGTTGAATAGTCTATATTTTCCTACCACCCGTTCCAAACTTTTTTAACTGACAAGAAGAACGGGCGCAAGAAACTTAACAGCTTTAACAAAAATAAGAACCTAAGTAACGATATTTACAAATTTAACTACAAATTTAATCATCCGTACTGCCTATCTGAAAAATGTAAAATGACATGAGTTTTACTGAATGGAGTATTGACTGTGAAATTGCCTTTTAGAGAACTGTACTGCAGTATACCAGCAAGAACACTTTGAAAAGACCTGGGGGGTGTATTACAAGCTCTTAAATCTACCAGTTTTCAGAATTGCTATAGTTACATCTCTTTCTCGTTGTATAGTAAATAAAAGAGACGCATCGATAGCCATTCAGAAAAATTTGCAAATTTTAAGAGCTTGTTTGATGGAGTACCAATTAATTAATCATTGAGTAAAGCCAGATTATCAAAACCTATAGTACTGAGTTTGAGTTTGTGTAAACTATTCTTGATATAGAACTATCGTTTTCTTTTTTTCGATCGAAAACTATCGCATACCCTGTTCGTATTCAATATGAACAGGGTATGCGATAGTTTTCGATATTGAGAGCAGTTTGCATAAACTCGTACTCATCACTTTGGATTTGGAGATACATATCCACCCTGGTCTTTACCTTATTGAACACAATCGGTGGTCACAGTTGCTTGACAAAATCTAAGGAAGTCATGATCAGCGCTAGTTAACGACTGATAAGATAAGAGTATTCACATTAGTATGAACGATGCAATACATATCTCTAGTTGACTTTTACAATTTCGGACAAGCGAATGGGTATGCGCTTATCCAAATTCCTAGTCCACTTTTGCAATATCAGATAATAAGTAGTTGAGTAGGTACAATGCATCCACATTGTTTGTACTCAACTGCTTACCGAAATTGTAAAAGCCGACTAGGTGTATACATACCTAGTCGGCTGTTACAATTTCGGTCAATTTTAATACAATTTCAACATAATACAATTACAATTTCAATTTACATATTGCATTGTACTCAACTGCTTATCGTCCGGAATTGTAAAAGACGACAAGTAATGTGGTCCACATTTTGTAAATTGAAATTGTATTATGTTGAAATTGTATTAAAATTGACCGAAATTGTTACAGCCGACTAGGTATGTATACCTAGACGGCTTTTACAATTTCGGTTAGCAGTTGAGTACAAACAATTTAAGAATTCCTATTCCTAGACTATTGTAAAAGACGACAAGTAATGTGGACCACATTACTTGTCGTCTTTTACAATTCCGGACGATAAGCAGTTGAGTACAATGCAATTTGTAAATTGAAATTGTAATTGTATTATGTTGAAATTGTATTAAAATTGACCGAAATTGTAACAGCCGACTAGGTATGTTACAATTTCAACATAATACAATTACAATTTCAATTTACATATTGCATTGTACTCAACTGCTTATCGTCCGGAATTGTAAAAGACGACAAGTAATGTGGTCCACATTTTGTAAATTGAAATTGTATTATGTTGAAATTGTATTAAAATTGACCGAAATTGTTACAGCCGACTAGGTATGTAAACCTAGTCGGCTTTTACAATTTCGGTTAGCAGTTGAGTACAAACAATTTAAGAATTCCTATTCCTAGACTATTTTTAAAAGTTAGTTAAACTTTATGCTATCCCTATTCTTAGTGGACTTTTACAATTCCGGACTTTGGGCGAATTTAACAATTTCAGATGATAACCAGTTGATAATCTGAACTAGTTCAATTCCACATTCAATTTCTAAGTAACTTAAGTTGAATTTATACAGTACGTCTCTCCAATCGGTGTACCACTTTAAAACAATGCAGACAGAATTTTAATTGCTTCGGACTTCAATGAGAGATTCTCAATAAGAGCCACCTAACTAAGTCGGAATATTAAGAACCGATCCCAAGTTCCCTCAAATATTTCCAGTTAATTGAATGAATGGATTGATTGATGATGCACCTACCCCGACTAGGTTCTTAGTGACTAACAATTAAACAATGATTAATTAAATCTTTAAACAATACTATAAAATATAGTTATATATAAAAATAGCATTGTATTCACAATTAAAAATCTCATAATTATATCTGTTTTATAATGTTATACCATAACATAGAAAGTTAAATTAAACATGATTATGGCATAGTTTAATGTCATACAAAAGACAAAGTCCACTTCGAATCACTGAGCCAGCGAAGTAACTCCCGCATTAGAAATTGTAAAATTTCGTTATATTTTTATTCAACATATCAAGAATTTTCAACTCATTTCCTTTCTTAATCTCAAGTAAAAAGATCTCATCTGGCCAAATTCACAAATAACAAGCGAGAATAATATTTCGTCAACGTCAGTCCTCAGAAGAAAGGGACGAAATTTATGAAGCTGCTAAGGCCCGTTTCAGTTTTATGAATAGGCCGCTTTTGCATCTTGGGCCCAGAAGTCGGTGACCGATGAGCCTCTTACAACGGGATACGACGGAAAATGAACGACGAATACAAGGTTACAATAATGTCGCTTTATCAAGTTTGTAGGTATCGCACGAAATTATAAAGGATTTGTTGTTTTTTGGTGTAGTTGAAATAGGATTATGAAAAAGAAAATTGTGTTGCCTAACAGCTTTATAGACACGAAGAATAAGTTTACACCCTGGCTCAACCAAAAATATTGCTTAGCAATATTACTTTACTCTTTACAGTTGACGTCTCAAGGTGTGAGGTATATTCAGACCAAACTTTTTGGTTTAGCGAGGGTTTAAAGCAAGGGTCTTCAACCTTTTTGAAATCAAGGGCCTAAGTATACTCTGATATTAGTTCGGTGGGCCGCAACGCAACCAAAAGTGACCAACGTCGATTTAATCTGTAAATAGCTATAATTTGTAGACATGTGAATTTAATTTTGTCAATACAATGACGGACCGCCAAGAACGCTACCGCGGGCTTGAACACCCTTGGTTTAAAGTTATTCTTCGTTTATTAATAAGGCCGTAAGGTAACAATCATTGACTAACATTAATAACTATTCAAGGATAGGGTAAGCAAAAACCTTATGATGCTCAGGATTCAGGATAGAGTGCTTTAGCTACTTTCTTTGGAGTCGGAGTAACGTTTGTGGTGTTGTACAAAAATTATGTATTTATTTGGACTCGAGTTTCACCATTACCGTCTTTATTGTAAGTAGTTACTCAATAATCAGTAGCAGGTTTACTAATATTAGGTACTGCAAAAAAAAAATGCTTTATTTCGTGGGGTAAAAATGGTTAGAATTGCGTTAGGAACCAATATCTTTTCAGCCAGTATATTAGCTGCTTTCTCGATGCCACTCGGGTGCAATTTAATCATATGTGAGTGTAAATTCTTTCTGAGCTACACGAGGCTAGAATTGAAAATGGCGATAGCAAATGGAAGCCAAGAAACTATAAATAAATAAAATAACAATTGAAACAACATCCCATAGCATCATCATAGCTAATGTGCTTATTTTATGGAAATTACTAACAATGACGGTGTACCAAAAAAAGTCAGGTATTTAATATCGTGACAATTTGGTTTACATTGCGGTGTAGCTATGAGTAGTTTGTTCTATTTTCCAATTAGATATGAAGTTGTCATAACAGGTGACAAATTGTCACGTTTATAATTTAGCATCCACCTACCCGGAGATGGTCAAGCTATAATAAAAAATATTTTTATTAAACTAACGACTAACTTTTACAATAACTTACAAATATGTTTTACATTTTTAAACTCTGTATGTTTATAAACTATATTTCCCAATGTTAAATTACAAAAGCTTTTTAAAAAAAAAGAAAAACCGCCTTCAAAAAACTGAAAACAAAAACAGCTTAAAAATTAAATACCTCTAAAAAGCAAGAAATAATATTCGAATCATTCGTTACACATATCAATATTAATAAAACACGTCTATTGAAGTCGGGTGGGGCTGGAGGACAACTTCATTTTTTTCTTAAAGCCCCACCCGACTTCATTAGACGTGTTTTATTAATATTGATATGTGTAACGAATGATTCGAATATTATTTCTTGCTTTTTAGAGGTATTTAATTTTTAAGCTGTTTTTGTTTTCAGTTTTTTGAAGGCGGTTTTTCTTTTTTTTTAAAAAGCTTTTTTATTTTCAACTTTTTAGTGGTAGGTATGTAAGCGCAGCGTGTAAATATTTTTTTACTTTATATTATAATATTTTCAATGGTAAAATGCCCAGAACTCAATTTCCAAATTTACGCTGTTTGTTTTTGAGGAGTTCCGTTGTGTCATCGTAGTCCAAGTCTAGTCCAGAACGTTGCATCGTAAAGCATGATTTGGTTTGTTTTGGATTGCCATAAACTTACCAAAACCTAAATCACTTTACTTATACTATTTGATTTTGAAGAGTTCCTTTATGTATCTTCGAAGTTCGAAGTCCAATACCAATGAAATTAAATTGTGACCACTCTTGAAGTATACCCTTTCAAATAAACAAAGAATCATCTAAATCGGTTCATAAACAAAGAAGTTATGTTCGAAATTCCATAAAAACTCGTGCGATGGCGAGCTAAATAATTGATATTTTTCAGGATTATGAAAAAACTACTGGCCAGATCTCTGTAAAAAAATTATGGGACCACACACGAACTATGTTCTTTGAGTTAAAAAAAGAATTGTACAAATCGGGTAACAACTGACGAAGCTATGTTAAAACATACATAAAAAAATAAAAATAAAAAAAAAACCGTCGACTTGAGAACCTCCTCCTTTTTTTGAAGTCGGTTAAAAATAAATTATGATCTTTTAATTTAAGCTAAAAAAACAGTATACTTAGGTATGTCAATTAGCTACCAATAACACGTAGTCATAATAATTCACCTTACTTTTTATCTTCTACTGAAGATTAAATAAGCTTAAATGAAATAACTTTCTATTCACATCTGACCCCTAATTACGCTTAAGTTAAGATTTAACCACAATTTTCCTTCTTACCACAGAACCTTTAACCGCTTAAGCACGCTATAAAAGCTAAAATGGTCCCTATGCTTGGTTAAATGAGGAGTAATAGGTGTCAGTACCCATAAAGGTACATTAAGGACCTGAACGTATATTCTCTACTTCAAAAGAAAACCCATGTAGTGAGATTGAACTGAAAATAATTGTTATAGCTTATCTATCTTAATATATCTTAACTACTAAACCAATCATCATAAAATTTAGGATACACGTTCTCAGGAGTACGGAGAAGGACATAGGGTACCTTTCATCCTGATAAAAAGTGATGTTCTCGAAGGATAGAAAAAACTTTCCACGCAGTAGAAGTCGCGGGCGGCTGCTAGTCCCTACTAATATTATAAATGCAAAAGTCCGTTTGTTTGTTAAGCCTTCACGACTAAACTACTCAACCGATCATCATGAAACTTTGCATACACGTTGTCAAGGGTACAGAAAAGGACAAAGGGTACCTTTCATCCTGATAAAAGTACTATTCCCGAAGGATAGAGAAAAAACTGACCACGCAGATGAAGTCGCGGGCGGCCGTTACAACAGAATAAAAACTAGATGAAACTTAAGGCGCTGTTGGTAGTAATTTTCGAATAACACTTCAACAGTTGTCATTATTACTGTGAGTTTTAAAATCTATTTTAGCTCAAAGTAGCAGCTTTTGGCTAGAATGGATTTTAAAACTTACAGAAAGAATGAAAACTATGGAAGAGTTATTCGAAAAATATTAGAGACAATTTAAAAGATTATTATATGAGCTTTTTTAAAATATTGACTTGGTTTACGAGTAATAAAAATAAATGTAATGGCGGCGCTAGTTGTATTACCAACAGCGCCTTAAAAAAAGCCTATTGAGGTTTTGTAGGGCAAAGTAAAAAATAAAACGAATCATTTTATTATTTGTGTTGTTGTGAATTTAAACGTACATTAAGATTTAAAACCGGGAACTGAAGCTAAAACCTCGAAGTCTATTAAACATGTGAGAGACTATCATACATACAAACCACTCACCTACGACTTTTTGTAAGAAGATATCGGCTAGATAGGTCTTAAATATTAAATAATTCCTTTGAAACTTTTTACTAAGAACCCCCATTTCGCTAATCCGCGAATCTCAATTTACTCTAATGATACTCATAAAAGTTGCAGCTACGACTTTTTGTAAGAAGAAAAACTCCAAGATACGTCTTAAAATTTCCAAAGGTAAACATGCAACCTTATTTAAATCATTTCGCTAACAAACCCCATTACGCTAATCCGCGAATCTCAATTTACGCTAATGATACTAATTAAGGAGTCTCATAAAAAGTCGCAGTTGATTTAAGCTTATCGTTTGAAAATAAACCACCGTTAATAACTCGCCAAAGCAGATAGGAAATCTTCGATAGTATGAATATCCTCCGATAAACGACATTAAGGAAGCACTTGGCACTAAATGGAACCGAGGAGGAAACTGCGGCGTGAAATGAAGAGAAGCCTCCATGGGGATAACGGCTAAGCTGTATATGAGTAGTATAAGAGGTGTATTGTTTGTTTATTGGTTCTGTAACGGTCGAGCGTCCTCTATTATGACCGATTGTCGGAAAATGTATCAAAATAATGACACGATGCTTACAAAGAAATCTCCGAATATTAACTTAGTTCAGTTTACTGACTAATGTATAATGGTATCTAAAATAAACCCAAGGGTGTGGGTTTGAGTCTCATCTGGGGTGCTACGGTTGAGACGATTTTTGTAGTAATAGGTCTTTACCTATGAAATTGCCGATTTGTATTTAGAATTTTCAAGAAAGTGCATTAAGCATTTTCTTTGTTCATTTAACAACCGTGAACACTCATGTAACACAACTTTTATGTAGGTACTAATGTTTGAACACTATGCTAACTTATTCCATTTACGATAAGCGACCGAAAGCGAACGAAAATAAGTTTTGCCTAAAAAAAGAGTCACTTTCAAAATATTTTTTTTTGTTAAGAAAGCTAAAATGAGGAATTTATTTTTACTGATAGTTGACTATCATGGCCATAATTCGATAAGTATAGGTAATATCAAGATAGTTGTTAAATATTTTAAATCATAAAAGTCAAATATAGGCAATTTCATAGGTAAAGACCTAATATTTTTCTAATATATTATTTATCTTAACATAAAAATTGCATTGTGAATGCGAAAACTCTCAGTTTTATAAAATAAGCTAAATTATGTTTTAATTATATAGGGAATTTCTTTGTAAACCAACTCCACAACTACCATCCAGACTTTTTTTAGTTCAGAAAATTGTTTCTTCAAAATAAACTTTTGTGGCAAATTGATTAAAAGTAACAATTTATTTACTTATTTGAAACTGATAAATAAAAATTCATTTATTTCAGTAATCATAAATACAAAAAATTGCTGATACATCCCTGTAAGTAATCTAGCGATACTTGTATTGGGAAGATATTTGACAAATTGTCTAATAAAACAAGAATCCAGAAGTGGTAAGTTCCTAGATAATTTAATCAAAACTAACTACACGAGTTGACAAACACATAATTGTAATAAATTGAAATTGATGAGAAATAATATTTGATCTTACCCTTGAAACTAAAATACACATTGTATCCTCTTAAATACGCAATTATTATACACTACATTACCGTCCTTAGTTAATTGAAACTAAACATGTAGAAACTTAAGTAATAATAGCATATTGAATTTGTTGCTTAGAATAATACGAATAATAATATTACGTGGGGGATGTTCAGTTTGTAGTTGTATTCAAATTACTAAAGGTATTTTTTTTATTCAGGCATAAGTATAACTCGTGCATACCAAGAAGCTTATACGGAGGTATATCTAGGAGTTATGTCTCCAATGGAGATTGCACGGCCAGTGTCATAGTGAAGATAGAAAAAATGTCCTTGAGTGACGTGACGGCTTATTGCAACCTCTTTCTTTAGTGTTACAATACGTGTTCGTTGTTCGTTCGTTCGTGAGAAACGAAAACGTATTATAAAACGAAAAGAAAGAGATAGCAATACGCCGTGACGTCCCTAAAGAGTCTTTTTTCAATCTTCACTATGATACTAGGCGTTGTACCGGTCCAACCCCATCAGTACCACCGTTTTTTTTCTCACGCTTCGCTTGTAACTACCAGCTAAATTTTTTCGAATTAATACTTATTATGTGATAAAATCTGAAGTACTTATATCTAAAGAAAACGACATCTGACATAGTACTATCAAAACTAGTCAACACCAAAATGTCTCTAGTGTTGAGAACCATGAAAGGAATAGTAATTGCTAGGGCCATATGATACTACTGAATTACACTAAACGGCGCTGTGGTATTAAAAATAATAACCAGGGTATTTGTAATAAATTATATTCCTTTACTAATAAACTAATATTACCATTATTACTGTAGTAACTTACAAACAAATCTTGCTTTGGGAACCATAAGAAAGGGGGTAAAACATTGTGAATCCAATAGTCAACTCATAAACAGCTAGGTCAATTCTTGAAGTTCTTATGATAATGTTAACAGGCATTCTTGCCGACCATTTGCATTAAAACGAATATTTGAAGATGCAGGCTGCTTTGACTAAACGCGGTAAACTATCTATTCTGTGGTACTAGCATCGCCCAGTCGATCGGAATGTGTTTGACTAATGTAAAAGGGACATTAAAAAAGTAATCATCTTGTCTATGGTTTTGTCGTTCATATCTGAATGTTGCCTAACTTCGTTCATCGACCAATAGGAATTTAGCGCAATTGCGGGTGTATTTCGGGATTTTGCCCTATTTTAGGCCAATTTAATAACATTATAGTCCTTACTATCAAAATATATTCATGTTGGAAAATCTTATTAACTGTCTAAAATGATGACTGCGGGCGAAAGTAACAAGCAATAAAAGGTAAATAATGTATGAGAAGGCGTAAATTAATATTAGCGTGAATATTGATTAGATAATGAAACATTACAAAGACTCGTATGTATTACTTAAAGATGATAAGCTATTATCTTACTAAAATGTTTAAAATATCGGTTCATTTTATTATTTATTTATATATGTATAGTATATGTACATATTTAATTAGTTTTACCTATGTTTTGGTACTAAATTCTATCGGTCGATCAATGAGAATGAGTGGAAATTAGAGAGTCTGGTTGGAAAGTGAATGGAAGTGCCATATTGTTATATTTTGTGCAAATAAATTGGTACAAAAGTACAATGAGTAAACCTAGGTAGACAAATATAGGATTTTGAGGGCGATTCGGGAACGAGAGGCTGGCCACCCGAAACTTGAGTAAAGGGGAAATTTTGGATTGATTTGAAAATGACCAAATATGGTATGGTTTTAGGACACGGGAATGTCGACGATTCATTGCCTTTTATGGTAATGAAACAGGGACGAGAAATGAGTATAAATAGGGCTAGATTAGGATGTCTAGGGGAGTCTTATTTTGAATTCCGTCGCGTGCGTTAGCTGAAAACTGTCAGTCAAGTTTAGAAAAGTTTGTAGAAAGTTACTTAGTTGTTTTTAAATATTACAAAGTTTAGTTTTTCGGAAGTGAAGATTTAGTTTAGGGCTAATATTTTGTGTTAGGCAGGCGTGAGGTTGTGCGGCAGGCAGATTGTCTTATTTTCGAGGGTCGTAACTGTAAATTCCCGTGAGTTTTTGCCCAATCCTTGTGGATATCGGGGTTGGTCTGCGAGGCGCCACGCTGTCCGATTCTGATAGCCACAGGTGTCAAAATCGAGTTGCTTTCCATCGTCGCGAATGTCTAAAAGTTCCAAGACATCTAGCACAATGCTAGAGGTCAGCTATGATTAACTAAATGGAACTGCTTATCGCTCAACTTGCTTCCGTAAGCTGCTTCGCTCGCGAAAGGCTTGGAGGAGCATCCGTCGGCTTCCTTAGAGCTTAGCGAAGCTTCGCGTCGCGTCGCGGCGTCCGGTTCTGTGTATCAGTGCAGAGGTGGTAGAGTTAACTAGAGTTTATGTGGGTTTTGTGATTGTGATGTGATGTGTGTGGCAGGCGTTTCCTGTGTGAGAAAGCTCTGCTGAAATGAGGGAGGTATGAGGAACATCCACTTAATAGACAGGTGGAGTGCGGGTAAGTAGGGCATGTTTCCTAAAATGTATCCCCGGTTAATTAAAGGAAAATCTGTGTTCCTATTTATAACGCTGTTAGTGTGTTCTGTGTGTATACTAACTAGGTATCATACTGGTATCGGTTCAATATTATTTAACGATCAAGGTCTTAACTCTGATGTAAATACTGGTTTCCTTGCCTGTACTGTTTACAAATTATGGGACATAGCTACTGGGTATTGTGCGGTGAGAAATGTTCTGTTCACATATATATGATGTGTCTAGTCCTATTTATTGGTCTAAAATACCTACATACTTAAAATGCTAAAGTTCAGAAATACAGTTATATTGGACAAAGTCTACACACTTATTTCATATTTTAAAGTCTAAGATATGGAACTTGCCCAACTTTATGAAACTTGATATTAAATCTTACTGAGTATTATGTGAACAGGATATCATTGTTTTCATATATCTAACTTCTGGAATCTATATAGGTTTTACAACATTTATCTAAATTGACAACTTTGATCATCTGAGACGGTACTTGTCACACAAGGATTACTCTTTTGAGCATGAATATTTAATGTGTTTGGTTATTGTATGAGTGGTATGCAGTTCCCTCACATGATTGACTTCAGTTAATTTGGGCATGTAACTCAATAAACTAGTAGAGTGTTATAGTGGGCAAACGGTGCCTTTCATGCAATGACCTACTATCTTTTGATTGAGACTTGCTATTATTATTATAATATTAAGTACTCAAATTATTGTATAATTTGGAGATCTTTCTTGGGGTCTCTGAATTATATTTTGCATCATGTTATATTTTATTATGACAATTCCTTACTCATTCATCACCCTATCACTTCCATAGTGAATACCTAATTAAAATTGATATTAAATTAATTACTAACCTGCTTGTATGTTCAATATTAATTTGAACATTGCAACCTGTCTGACGGGGTGCTTCTCCATGCGCTGAGGGATTGTGTCATGCAGAGATATGTATACAAACACAAACTCCACAAGTCGAAGGTATATTTATCACCTTTTATTGGACTTACTATTCCATTTGAGCATGGACTTGGAGATCTTGTTGCTGCTTTACTTGTCTCGGCTGTTGACTTACATAATGATACAGTTATTCCTTTGGGATCATGGTTGTGAAAATATCTATGGATATAATCACAGTTATATCTTGGGGACTGATTTGGACATTAAGTAAGAAAGTAGAGCAAAGAACGCAATGGCGAGTCTGTTCGTCCTGTTCAGAATGGAATACACACTATACATACCTATCTACATACCTATCTTGAGCAAGAGTTGTTGATTGTGTATAACACCTTCGGGGTAGCTATACCCGGCTGTTGATAGGCAAACCATGAGTAAGTAGAAGAGTTCCTTCGGCTGTCGATACATGGTTTTGCAAGTAAGTAGGGAGTTACAAAATGAATCTGTTATGTCCAGTCTCCTCTTGCTTGAGAGAATGGAATACACACCATACATACCTATCTACATACTTATCTTGAGCAAGAGTTGTTGATTGTGTATAGCGTCTTCGGGGTAGCTAACCCGGCTGTTGATAGACAAACCATGAGTAAGTAGAAGAGTTCCTTCGGCTGTCGATACATGGTTTGTAAGTAAGTAGGGCGTTACAAAATGAATCTGTTATATCCAGTCTCCTCTTGCTTGAGAGAATTATTGCCTAGCGTGCTAGCCGCTTGGCAATCTCACAAACACTTTGAGTATTTCATTGGTTATGCATTATTTGGACATTCCAATGAATTACATACTTTTGTCTATGCATGACAGCATGAATACAGCGATATGGAGTGGGCGCTCTGTGGGATCAGTTGTACCTTATCCTACTTAAGAGTTGTGAAATTAGGTTTTCACGTCCCTATTATCATATTCGCGTTTTTGTTGTAGCACCACTGTTGTGCAGTACTTATCCCTCGGGAACAGCGCCTAGTTGCGTCGGAGAGGATTCGGTGGGGATCTGGGGCTGATCCTATCGATGAACTTGTTAAAGTTAATCGATATGGTCTATGGAGGAAGCGATCCCGCCAAACTCACAAGACATGTGTCTGTGAGCTTGGTTATAGGTTTTCCAAAAGAAACCCTATCCTATTATTCTATCCTCACCTCATTCCTACTAAAATACTTTTTATGTTATATTATTTAATTTATTTTTAATTATTTTATCCAAATTATTAGGTTTAAGATATTAGTGATGAGACTTTTCAGTCATAAAATAGGTTTAGTTATAGTGCATTTGATAAGAAAGCATCGGCTTGAGCTAGGCATACCAGAAAAGTATTTGGGTTACTAATAACACAACATGGGTCCATTCAATATAGACGATCAAATTTGGCCAATACTATCAACATCTTCATGAATTTACAGACTGCTTATCTCTGTAGATGATTGAAGGGGTTTAAGGAAGTCAGACCAATGGATAGCTAAAGTACTTGGCTGCAGGGAGGTATTGTTACAGCGTGCAATTTCCATTGTGGGTATAAGCTTCTTCGTGCATACTATTCTTTGCTACTAGAGTGTCAGTACAGGCACAGAATAAAATAGTACTAGTATGTACAGGGGAGTGGAATATTTTTAATAGGTATATTTTTTTCACACTTCTCTTCGCCGCACGAACCTACTATTCATTGAAATAAAAACACTTTTACGCGTTGTAAAGCGTATAAATATTATTATCTTTTGTAGCGATTTGCTTTGTGTCAACGTGACCACGACCCCAAGAAAAGGTGATGAAACGTCAGAAATAAAAAAAAACTAAATTATTTACCAATTCTACAAAAATATTTTCTTGTTTATTTTTGTCATGATCTATCTATATCACATAATAAATAAATAATATTAGAAGTCAAGAGAATTAATAAATAATCTAGTATTTTTTCAATTATATTAATTCTCTTAATATAAAAATAGCATTGTGAATGCCTAAAATCAAAATATTCAAGAAGTACTATATGCCAAACAGCCCGATCCGTCTAATGGTTTAAGGTGAGCAAAGATGAATCAATCAGTAAACCTTATTTTATACAGATTACCAGTTTTGAATTTGATGTAAACGGAAATGGAAAATGATTTGCGTAATTCGGAAGCTGTCTCAAATTAAATACTCGGATCTGTCAACTAATGATTTCAATATTCGCGTAGCGTCCCCATCGCCTAATTTCCTAAACTGGAGCCGACAGTAATTATATTATTTTGGCCCTCTTCTAACTCTGATTTTGTATTTGATATTGCTCTCAAAACCATTTAAACTAAGGGATTAATGAGGAACACTCAGAATTATTTAGTTTCAACTTAAATATTGTTGTTCGAGTTTGTTCCACAGAATTACGTAGTACGTTGTACGTTTTACTCAAAATAGACGACTACTTTGGATCAGTGACAAAATTTATTTTTGTTATAAATCATGGCAAAGAGTTTATAATTCTGTTTGTCCTTCGATTTGTTATTACAAATGAGTTTTATGATTTAGATCATTTTTTTACACGACTGCCCAAAGCAAAAAGAGAGTGAAAGAATATGTGTTCAGGGTTCATGTATGTTTGTGGGTATGTGAGTTTCTTTATTCCACCCTAATTTCTAAATGCCTGAACTGATTTGGATAAATGGGATATCGTTAGAATCCTTACAGCAACCCGAGTGACACTGGCTATAACTTTTTAGAAAAAATCCATATGGCATCTATACGACAACATTTTCAAATGTGAAAAAAAAAACATTTTTTTTCTTCTATTATTACAATATGGGCATCAAATGAAAGGCCTTGATGAGCACATTCCAAAACTATATAATATGTCTCTAAAATGTGTGAAATAAAAATAACCTCTTTGATCAAAAATTATTCCATAATAAGGTCCCCCGACTGCAATGACACTTGTTGTTTAACTTTTTAGTTCGTTATTGGCAGGGCAGTCGTGTTTTTAATATTTTTTAATTTTTTTTTCACGTAACTTTTGTACTTTACCTAAATGAGTTACTTTGGGCTAAATTTCCAGTTTATCTTTCTTTTGAGTACTTATAGCTAGAGAATTTCAGTTATCGAGACAGCTAAGTTGGAAAGAGTTCAGTTGCAAGACAAGGTTATGGTAGTCGTGTATCATATCCCGGTTTTCTTATTTTCCAAACATGAAAGCAAAAATATAATTTAGTAGCCATTGCGAACATTGTAAGTACCCAAACCTTTTGGTACGAATATTCCTCGAATCCGTAACTCACATATGCTCAGGGAAAACTGTTACTACAACCCCCGAGATTTATTTTATTCGGACACTAAGCTTTTTAGGGCTGAGTAGATGCAATATACGCGTTTATAAATAAGGGCTGTCACTCAGTTTTGACATAGGTCCGTGGTAGACAGACCGACAGACGGGTCGTGGGCAATTTTTTTTTATCCTGTGACAAATGGTTTCCGTCCACGTTTCGGTAATTGGTCGAATTTTCGGTAAGAAAACAGTTTTGGTGGGTCTTTCTTTGGAAAGACAATGGGCGGTTTTCGCGGGCGCCCCTCTTTAAAAGGATATTTTCGTTTGAGGAAAATGTTTTCTAAACAATAGTACGGCCAAAAAGTATAAGAGGATAAGGTGAAAGGGAGTGATTTGCATACTATATTTATAACGTCGACATTCAGTTTTATTTCTATCTAAGTTGAATCTTAGAAATTTAGTCTTATGTTTTTTAGGGTTTACCTACCTCAAAAATTGAATCATAAGAAATTATAGTCTTTATTTAAGTACCAAAAAAATTTACGGAACCCTTAGTGGGAGAGTCTGATTCACGTTTTTTTTTTTAATTATTTACAATTTGAGACAAGGTTTTTTCTATAATAATTAAAGTGCTTAATAGCCGTGGTGATAAAATTAGTGTCAAAAGTGTTCGTAAAATTGTGGTGAACGTTTACCATCAGATAGTCCGTCTAACATGAAAAAAATAACGGAAAATAAAAAAAGTAGATGAAACCATTATAGTTTTGTTATTGTACTTATTGTGAGGCAAATATAGTGGCTCTGTGAGCTGTAGACCTCGCGTTAGTGACATTTTTGATCGTTTTTCGAAATAGCTGAAATATGTTTTTTTTTAATTAAAAAACTGAATCGATGAAATCCTTACTAAAATTATAAATGCGAAAGTCCGTTTGTTTGTTTGTTAAGCCTTCACGTCTTAACTACTTAACCGATCGTCATGAAATTTTGCATACACGTTGTCAGGGGTACAGAGAAGGACATAGGGTAACTTTCATCCCGAAAAAACACTGTTCCCGAGGGATAGCAAAAAACTTTCCACGCAGACGAAGTCGCGGGCGGCCGCTAGTAATGTATGCAATTATCAAACCTGCTCACAATCATTTCACGAGAATCGGTTCAGATATACAACCTGTAGAGGAGAACAGATGGATAGCCGGACATACAAACATGTGCCATTTTTGAAAAATTTTCAAAATTGCTGAATTTTTTTTCTAAAGATTTCGAAAAACTAAATCGACATAAAAATCTATATATATATGCATCGAACCTGCTCACAAAATTTCATTAGAATCGGTTAAGAAATGCGACCTGTAGAGGAGAACAGATGGACAGCCAGACATACGAAAAATTTTTTTCCAAGCGGAAACGGAAACGCGCTCGCTTGATCAATTATAGTATATGCATCACGCATGTTAACTTACATAACTCATAATAGAGTTAATTAATGCATCAATATTTAGTCAAGTCCACAAAGCATACGAACAGCGTTTAACATTGAACAATATGCAGTTTAAACAGTTCATGTTATTTTATCTCCAAATAATTGACAATTTCATTCGATGAAAAGTGTTATTTCATATCGTTTCCACTGTGTTTTCTATAAACAATAGTTCGGAGTATTTCCAATTAATTTATTAGTTAGTTTCAACTTCAAACGACTGAACATTCAGTTTAGCATTTCTATTTCATATTCTCGCAAATGAATAAGTTGAAGTTAATCGAGTGGATTTGTATTAATTAATTTGATTTTGGCGTGATTGTTACAAAGATAACTACTTACTTATGTATATTTTATAACTGTATATAATTTACCTCAAAGAGTTTCAATTGAACAAACTTCAATTTCAATACGCCATCCATCTACAAAAATAAACTCATTAATAAAAAAAACAACGAAGATATTAAACCTATTTTCAGTAACACCACCATGTCGTCCCTCTTTTAGACCGCCGGCCAAGAGGCTCATTTTCAAACTATCGCATATTGGGACCAGACCACATTGGCAAGATAGTCATTAGCTTGGTGTTATCAAATATCATCGTCTGGGTGGCGAAGTAGGAAACTTCTGGGAGATATGCTACCTTGAAAACATGTGGCCTCCTATACAATGATCTCCGATTACAAAAAATAATCGATCGCATATTGATAGCTATCAGTGGCGAGAGGTGAAATTATGGCGAAGGTAAGCCGTTCTACAAAAAATCTAGAATCTGCATAGTGGATCTATGGGGTGGGATTTTTAAAAGGTAAGCCGATGGGAATCGGGTTGTATGGACTCCGGCTTGGTTAGTTTTCAAGAAGCATGCGCGCGGCCAGGGTTGATAGATATAGCCTCTTTTCCAAAAAAAATAATCGACTTTGCCATTGATATATTATGTTTCATTGCTAGAAGAGAGCTAAGATCTAAACGGCTATTTTCACTGTTTTCATAACTTCCTGACCACTATAAGACTGGACTTCGTATTCTTAAACCTGTTACATGAAAACACACCTCTTTCATAAAAAGGCTTCAAATGAGCACCTCAAATACATTCAATATCCCTTTCCTGAGGTAAGAAATCCCGAAAATTGCTGACTATCAAAAATAGTTCACCATACCACAGCTATAGCAGTAACCCATTTTTAAAACAAACGTCCGAATCAGAGCACTTACACAAACACACGTCGCTCCGAGAGTTCTTAGTAAGGTTCGCAATGCAGCCCAGCATCCGACAGACACTCGGTCGCGACGACGAGCTGAGGGGCCGACATTAAGACAGCGCGCAGAGGTTGCCGACAATGTCGTAGCCGATGCGATACCCTATGGTAAAATAAAAACAGTTACGTTTACTATACCCGATAGCGACCATAGTAAGCAATTTTGTATGCAATTTAGCACAGCGCTTCTGACGGTAACTGTACTAAACTAAAAGTTATCATACACTGTCAACAGTCGCTCGCTATCGAGTAATAGTAAGCGCCAGCGCACACGAGTAACTTTTGTCTCCACAACTATTTTATCTCTCACGTGGTCTGTATGAAAATTTGCCGACTGTCACGTCGCTACGTGTGCGCGCTTTCATACATACCCGTAGACTTGATGTGAGGGACAATATAGTTGCGGAGACAAAAGTTGCTTGTTTGCGCTGGCGCTTAGTGTAAACTCATAAAACTTCTGCAGGTAGTCTTTTCCCGTGACAGCTGGGTCAACGGACTGTCCCACGAATACGTCATGACCAATCAAATATTGCGGTCATGTCGCGATGCGGTTCATTGACCAATCAATGGTATCAATGGAAAGGCTATCGTGATGTAGTTGTAGGCCATTCGCTGGAAGAAATACTTAAAGAAACATATTATGATACCAAGTATCTATGAATATAAGATTCTTGTATGATACCATAGCTCTCGCTAGTACAGCCTGCGTTAACGAGAATGGGGCTTAGTCACAGGATAAACAAAAATCTTCTAGCGGCTTAGTGGAGATACTGCTTTAGCTATAAATAGGTGCCTACTGTGAACATACCCTACGAAAAATCGCAAGTTACTCCAAAATATTAGATTACATTCCTTTTTCCTACATAGAAAACTATGAGGCCAAAGTAAAGGCAAAATATTGAAGAGGATAGTATAAACGTTAAATCTTTGTGTGCCTCTATATTACTGGATCTTCTTTATTGGAAATCCCAAATTCTTTTCTACTGATAACGTTATTATGTTATGAACTTTTTATGTGATACCTACGTAGAAAATTAACAATGTTGCGAAGGAATCAAGATGGCATAATGTCGATGGTTGTTATAATGAACATTTTTACTTGATTATATTTCTTGGTAAAGTAGCTTGTAGAAAAATGTAACTTACAAGTTATTATAGCTGATCATATTATCCAATGATAAATTGTGAAAATGGATACAAATAAAGATCCAGCTATGAAAGAAATAATTTCGCGTAAGTAAAAAAAGATAAAATGTTATGGTCGAACAGAAATATCATTTATTATTATGAACTAAGTTTATTGGACTTAGAAAATAGCATTCTTTTAAACTGTCCTGTCAATACACTTGTTTAATTGCAAACCAACTTTTGTTTAATATCTTGACTTTTTTAGCAAATTATTATGCTGAATACTTCAAGACCAGTTTTGATTCGATTGAAAATGTTTTAAACTTTACTGAACATAAATTATTGAGACTATTTAGGTGAGTTGACATTCAGAGAATTGAAATAAAGTACCTAAATACATCAGAAACATAAGAAATATATCAAAACACTTTAGTTTTCACTTCATAGTCCTCTCGAATCCAGTTTTGAATATTTAAAATGCATCCGGTGAGAAAACTTCGAATTTTCGCTGCGCTAAACCAAAACGTTTAACCACTGCATGTAGGTACCGTTGCGAACCTTGAATTTTATACGAAAATCCACGTAGGCGAAGACGCGATGTAAATTTTCAAACTATCCCCAGATTTATCGGTTCACAATTTTTATATTTCACTTCCCAGCATAGGCGGTCTGATAAACTGCATAAAGTATCAAGTGGTTTTCTTTTTAAAGACTAAAAAGTGATCTTATAAGTTTATCCAAGGGCATTATGATTTCATTAGCTTATAACTTACTATAATATGCAATTTTTAGGGTTCCGTAGCCTAAATGGCAAAAAACGGAACCATTATAGATTCGTCATGTCTGTCTGCCTGTCTGTCTGCCTGTCTGTCTGTCTGTCTGCCTGTCTGTCTGTCTGTCTGTCAGTCTGTCCGTCCGTATATCATTTTACTGATACTGTAATTTTACTAATTACTGTAAGTGGTACTATCTGCCGTTGTAATTAGAATATAATAAATAATAAATAATAATAATAATAATCATAGCCACTTTATTCCGAAAGTATTAGGATTACACAGTTGAAACTTGGTAGGTAGATGTATTCTGTTAACCACTTAACGATTTTAACACAAAAATAAAAAAATAAAAGATTAAGGGAGGGCCCCCATACATGAAACTGAAACCGATTTTTTTTTTAAATAAGAGTGTGAAATATCTAAAAAAAATATATGCTGTAGATCTTATTAAACACTTTCAACGAAAATTTAACGAGATATACTAATTAGTTTTTGAGATATAGCACATTTTCCAAAACCGCAAATATAACTTTGGCATTCATACCAACACTGTGAAAAACAAAGTTATTTTTGCAGACGAAAAATGATATGTAGTGGTATTAAATATCGTATGGTATAAGGTAAATACGGAATCCTACGGCGCGTGGCCGGACACGCACTTGGACAGTTTTTTGAATACTCAAGTATGGTACCACAGCAGACGTAGTATTTGTTGTATGGTCTTTGTATGGTTCAGATTTTAGTTCGATTGCCGTTGCTAATCGTTTCACGCAATGATTTTTGTTCTTTACTAACTAGCATTAAATTTTTTGTCAACTATTTCGTTTTTCAAGCCTATGATTTTGAGCAGTAAAAATTTTGAATATCTTGAAACATGAATATGCATACCAACTTGTTACATCTGAAAAAAATATTTAGTAAAAATCTTTTCCTAACAAAATAAGTTCCAGAAACCGAAGAAAATTTGAAATTTTAATGTCCTCATTATATTTTGCTACTTAAGCTTGTTAAGTACCCGAAGTTATTTTGGGGATCGCCGTAAAAAATTACGACTGAGTTTATAGCAGAAACAGCGTTTACTGGGGTAAAGGTCTTGTCGCATTTATATTTAAATGAACTTTATTGTGAGGCACGAATACAAATTTGTGATCTCGACACCCGAGTTGGGAACTTCAAACATGATGTATTTTCTTAGTTTACATTTAGGGCATTCGGCATTATAAATGCCTACCTAAAGAGGTCTAAAATAAGGACATTATTTTATTCGGTGCTATAAATTCGTCATGTCTATTTTATAAGAAGGTTCTGTGTAGAAATCAAAATCTATTCTGGATTTAGGTATAGTAATATGATAACATTTATTTCTTTAAACTTTTTCAGGTAGAAGTGGATTAGAAAAATAACAGTTATAAGTTATACCTATTCTTCTTATTGAAAAAGGAATAGTGGCCACCTCTGGTGTTAGAGTTGATCAAGCCGCATGTAAGGTCTCTAACTTGGCTTAACGACTGTTATCAGATGACAACAGCCGGGACTGACGATCTAACGTGCTCTCCGAAGCACGGAAGCGCTCAGTTGTAATGCAACTTAACGGTCACCCATCCGACACCTGGCCGGACCGAGCGTTGCTTAATAAATCTCTATCTAACTCATCATCTTACAGCCCGCATGATTGCTGTGGGGGAGATCTTCTTCAGCATGACATTCAATTGCATGATAGGTGTTTAAGCGTCATCCAATTCACTGAACGCCAAGTTTTGAATAAGATTAAAGTTTTGGACATCTTCAAGAGCCCAGGTCCCGATCGCATTCCCCCAGTTTTTGTCAAACGGTGTGGTTCTTTATTGGCATTACCATTGTGTCTCATATTTAATAGTTCTTTAAAAGAGGGCCACTTTCCAGAGGAATGGAAAAAGTGCAAGATTATTCCATTGCATAAAAAGGGTGAAAAAAGAATGACAAAGAATTATCGTCCTATTGCTATTCTATCGTGTTTCTCAAAATTATTTGAATCGTTGGTTGAGCCAATTTTGACGAGACATATCAATGCTTCTCTTACATCTCATCAGCATGGTTTTCGTTCGGGTCGTTCCACAGTCACTAATCTCGTCTCTTTCGTTTCCGATTTGAAGGGTGAACTTGACAAGGGTATGGAAGTAGATGCAATCTACACAGATTTTGCAAGTGCTTTTGATAAGGTCAGTCATCGCTTGTTACTGAAGAAACTGCATCATTTTGGTGTCCAGGGATCTCTGCTACATTGGTTTCAGTCTTACTTGGCAAAAAGACTTCAGTCAGTCTCTGTCCTTGGTTTTGAATCTCAGTCTTATTATGCAAGTTCTGGCGTGCCACAAGGATCTCACCTGGGACCCGTCTTATTTACAATATTTATAAACGACATCTCCAATGAACTACATAATTGCAAATTTCAGCTGTTTGCTGATGATCTAAAATTATATAGAACTATAAGGACCCCTGATGATATCGGGATGATCCAGGATGACTTGACTAGAATAGCTCAGTGGTGCTCTCGAAACCAAATGCAGCTCAACACTAGTAAGTGCTATCATATGAGGTTCTCCAGGAAGACAAATTCCTTACAGTCATCATTCAACATTTGCAATGCACCCATAACTCAGGTTAGCATGATTAAGGACCTAGGCGTCGTTTTGGACAGAGAGTTAAGTTTTCGTAATCATGTTGACGAGGTAGTCACCAAAGCCGCGCGTATGTTGGGTTTTGTGAAACGCAACACGAAAAAGTTCAGACACGCGTCTTCTAAAATTGTTTTATACAACGCACTCATCAGGAGCCTTCTTGAATACGCTAGTGTGGTCTGGAATCCATTTTATGCAGTACACTCCCAACGCGTTGAAAGTATACAGCGTGCATTCACTAGACACTTGGCATTTATTTCTAGAGGTATCTCTCATAGATGCAGTTATGACCAACGTCTTAATTTCTTCAAAATGAACTCTTTACGTAACCGCCGCAAAATGCATGATTTAGTGTTTCTTCACAAACTTGTCAATAATGGTCTTGCATGCGACGGTTTGCTACATCGCCTTGGATTGAGCGTTCCCCGCACTATCCCTCGTTATCCGATTACAAAAACATTTTATACCCCAATCTGTAGAACTAATCTTGGCGTATCTTCTCCAGTGATTAGAATATGTAACGAGTATAACATGCTTAATTTGACTCATGATAATGTCGATATTTTCCATGATTCTTTGCGTCGCTTCAAATCTAAGATACTGGAATCATTTGTGTGATACTTATTTACTTTTACTTTTTAAGGTTGTATCATTTTGTTTAAATATATATACATACAGAATTTAAAACACACAGAAACACAGAAAAACACAGAAATTAAAAAACATATTGTGAATCGATATTAGTATTAGGTGCCTATTGTTTATTAACTCATAATTTGTTGACTGTGCCTTACTCATATTTGAATGCTGTACATGCCTGTTATTGGCTTACACATCAGAAGTGAATTTTGATTATTGTTCCAATGTGTATGTTTTATTGTGTATGCTGTTGGTGTGTCTTAAAATAATAAAATAAAATAAAATAAACGTGATCAAGTACGATCAGTCTGTCAAGTTCCGCCATGAACGTTTTGCTTCAATTACCCACTCATTATAATAGTAATACCTATTATAATTTGTGATGAGCTAGTTTTTAATGATCAAAACGATTTAATATCAGTAAAAAGTGTTTTATTTCTATATTACGCGAGATTTAGAAGTAGTAATTTTATAATAAAAATAGTGTTAGTAAGTACCACTTCTTTGTTATTAAAATTATGTTTTGAAATAATAGTTCTCTGCACCATTTTGTCGTAAGATTATTCCAGGCACGCGATTTTGACAGTCAAATTAGCTCGTTATTCTGCGATTTACATGCATAATCTTGTTGGTATTAGTACTATGAATAGTTTATTCAGCCTAAAACTATTTAATAGGTATGCTTGAGGATAAGGATGCCCTCACAATTATTATATTATATAATTATAGAAGTATTGCAAGAGAGATTTATACGAATTCGGATGCAAGTAAAGGCAATGTGTCATAATAATAAAAATGATTTTAACGTTTTGAAGAAAATAAGTGATAGAGGTAAATCATCATCATCATATCAGCCGCACGAAACCCACTGCTGGGTATAGGCCTCCCCCAAGGATCTCCGCGACGATCGGTCCTGCGCTGCCCGCATCCAGCGGCGCACCGCGACCTTCACCAGATCGTCAGTCCACCTTGTCGGGGACCTACCCACGGAGCGTCGTCCGGTGCGCGGTCGTCATTCAAGAACCTTTGCGCCCCAACGGCCATCGGTTCTTCTCGCTATTTGTCCCGCCCACTGCCACTTCAGCTGAGCAATCCTTCGAGCGATGTCGGTTACTTTAGTTTCCTACGGATCTCCTCATTTCTGATTCGATCACGTAGGGTAACGCCGAGCATGGCTCTCTCTATTGCACGCTGGGTGAGCTTGAACCTTCTTATGAGACCCATAGTTAGCGACCAGGTTTCACTGCCGTAAGAGGTAAAAATGCTTCCAAAAATAAAACTGGTGGTAGAGTTACTGATTCTGAGGGCCTAATATTACAAAATAGAATCACGATAGTCGGACGATGTTCGATGAGCAATATTTTGAACCTTATACATGAGTTAATTATGTCACGGAGAGAGACGAACATCGTACGCTTATCGCGATGCTTTTTTAGGGTTCCGTACCCAAAGGGTAAAAACGGGACCCTATTACTAAGACTCCGCTGTCCGTCTGTCGGTCTTCTGTCACCAGGCTGTATCTCATGAACCGTGATAGCTAGCCAGTTGAAATTTTCACAGATGATGTATTTCTGTTGCCGCTATAACAACAAAACTAAAAATAGAGTAAAATAAATATTTATGGGGGGCTCCTATACAACAAACGTGATTTTTTTTGCCGTTTTTTGGTCGGAACCATTCGTGCGCGAGTCCGACTCGCACTTGGCCGGTTTTTTTTAATAAGCACTCTGGATGATATAGCAATTTTTTTGTTTATTTTTTAATCCTATCGCCTTTTTCAACTTTAATTGTGTAAAATAGACTATTACAACGACTTTCATATTTTTTTTCTAGCTACACGTAATCTTTCAAAAATAACTGATCGGATACGGCACCGGTTACTGAGACGAGACTGTTAAGCTACTTTCCTAGGATGACGGTGCCGTCATATTACGGCCGTAATTTAGCGGCGTAGAACGTTGTCTATGTAAACAATACGGCGCGGTTTTTGACGTTACGGTGTCGCCGTATTGTTTACATAAACAACATTCAACGCCTCTATATTGCGACCGTAATATCTCGATATTTCTATTATTTATTATATTTCATCGATATTTAATTTTGTTATCAGTTTCTTTATTTTAATTATTTTTTCAACATTTTATTATGGATAATGAACTGAAATAATTTAAAAAGTAAACAAATTAAATTTATCCTTTTCTGATTAAGACTATTATGTTTGGCCTTGAGAAATTATTAAATTTATAAGTTAAGGCACAATCAAGACGAGTTTTGAAATTAATTTAAGTTCCTAACAACTTAAAATCTCTATCAAAATATTTTCTCGGAAAATTTCAATCTCGTTTCAGCTTATCCGTCGATAATACCGCCTCGGCGGTATAATCCGCCCAAATAACTTTTTTTCTTTCTTATTGGAAAATTATGCGTGTTTTTTTTACAAATAATTCTTAGTTTGAAAAATTGCTAATATTGTAGTGTCGGATACTTTCTGTATTGATTTTTTTAAGTTCCTAGAGGATTAACTTCACCCAAAGGAGTCGCATTTAAACTATTTCAAGTAGGAACTTTCAAAAATTCCCCACATTTCCCGAGTTACCTTCCCGGCTATGTCGTTGTCGAGTTTGCTCAGCAGATTTCATTTAGTATTCCCCCACCCGCTGGGAAAGGTTAACTTCACTTACGGGAAAATGTGTTCCCCGAAATATTTCCAAGCAAATTTTGCACCTTAACAAAAAAGATTTACTTTGCGAGATAATTTCAAATTCGGGGTGCCGCGTACTCGTAAACACATTGAACAAAAGGTCGTTCCGCTAAGAAGTATTTCGGAGGAAAATTAATGTTTAAAATTAGATCGAAATCTTTGCTTGGCTTTCAGCCGCGGGTGCTGAAGTTTTTGGACATTTTTTGCATTATGATTGAGCCTGGAAATTTTCATCTAAAACATTGTAATACAGATCGGGAGGAAATTGATATTCTTTTGACTTTATGCATAATGGAAACTTTTTCACTTTATTTCGGGTAATTTTTACTTTTCCTTTTTGGGGTTCCGTACCCAAAGGATTACTATGACTCTACTGTCCGTCGGTCTGTCTGTCTGACACCAGGCTTTATCTCATGAACCGTGATAGCTAGATAGTTGAAATATTTTCAGGATGATATATTTCTGTTGCCGCTGTAAAAACAAATACTAAAAACAGAATAACCATACCATTTTTTGGTACGGAACACTTCGTGTGCGAGTCTGACTCGCACTTGGCCGGTTTTTTTAGATGTTGTTTCTACGTGTATTATTTGGTCATTTTAATTATTCTTTGCCAGAAACATTTTTTCTTTTAACTTGTTATTTGATGAAGCAATAGTATTTAAAAAAATCAGTTTTAATTTTATATCAAACTGCTTGAAACTTTCTAATTTGGACCCAAAAACTAAATAAATTTCTGGATAATTTGAATTATTCAATTCGGATCAACAGATGCACTGCTAATGAAATTAATAGAATCTCTTCTATGATAGTAATTAATTATTTTTAATTATCTTTCATACAACTTTTTATTTGTCTTAACTTAATAATTTTCAGAATCATGTTGATTTTTATACACATCTGACTTCCTTAGAAATAAAACACTTTTACGGATATTAGTATTAATTCAGATGTTATTTTATAATTATTTAGTTTGATTTATTGGTTTTTTGGGTTTCCCGACGACGTTTCGACATCTTTTCAGGGGCCGCGGTCACGTCCTCCCGTGTAAAAAGAAATCGTGTTTAATTGAAAATATAGTAAGGCTTAAATTTATATTTATGTACCACCGACAAAATGTGATTCAGGTCAAGTGTGCCTAGTGATGTACAAGACTCGAGTCATCGAGTTCTACTTTTGAAGTCTCGAGTTGGATTGGCAGGACTCAGTGAGCTTTGTAGACTCGTAGTCCCCAGCCTAGCCAAGACGCGAGTTCTCTGAGCCACGTCTCGAGACTTCAAAAGAGTTCGAGCCTTCTAAAGAGCTTGAACCTCTCAAAATAGCTCAAGCCTACAAATGAGCTCGAGTCTAACCTCTCAAAATAGCTCAAGCCTACAAATGAGCTCGAGTCTTCAAAAGAGCTCGAGTTTTAAAATCTGTCATCATGCTCAGCAATTATAAGCAATTCACAAGTTAATACGACTGATAACCGGTGATTCTGACGTTCATCCCATTCTGTATCCCGTGCCTTTCACACCTATGAGTTCACTGTTTTACCACTAGTATTTAAATATCGCTGAAATTTATCTGAAACTAGCGGCCGCCCGCGGTTTCACCCGCGTGGTTCCCGTTTCCGTGGGAAAATCGGGATAAAAAGTATTCTATGTTTTAATCTAGGCTATCTACTATCTGTGTGCCAAATTCCAACCAAATCCGTTCAGTAGTTTTTGCGTGATTGAGGAACAAACATCCAAACATCTAAACATCCAAACATCCAAACCCACAAACTTTCACATTTATAATATTAGTAGGATTTCGCCTCGAGCCCTTGTTAAGCGTCAAGCTTCAAGTAGTTTGTTTGACTCGAGTCTCCAAAATTAAAACTCAAAAAGTTCGAGGTCAATCGAGCTCTGAAATGAAAAAAAAGACTCCCGAGTCGTCGAGCGTCAATACAAACGAGACGAGCTCTGTAAAACGACTCCGAGCTCCAGATAAAAGGACTCGGAGGACTCGAGTCTTGTACATCACTAAGTGTGCCTCCACAAAAAAGTTCTCGCCCGAACACCAACGGCTTAGCGGGGTTGAACCAACTGAGCATGTAGATTTAATTAAATGGTTCAATAACCGCCTGTAATACTGGATTAACTAGCATAGCTGATTCGGCAATTAAGGTAAGGAGTCCTACTAATAAAATGTGGAAGTTTGAATAAGATGTTTGGATGATTGTTACTCGCATAAAAATGGCTAGTTTATAGCCTGGATTTGTAAAACATAGCATACATTTTATTTCGCTTAAAGGTTTCCTAGGGACTTTCCGAATGTCCACTTGGAAAAACTAAATTCTTGGTTTAAATATAGACGCGACATGAGTAAAAGCAATAAAAATAAATTTATGGAATGTATTTCGTCCTTGTCATTTAATGAAGTACTGGAACATAATGATACAAATAAAGCATTTGTGTCATTTCATAATCTGGTAATACTATTTTATAATTTATGCTTTCCAGTTATAAAGATTAAAAGAACAAATAAACCAATCAAAAATAATTGGCTCACAAAAGGTTTAAGGCGGTGTTGTGTACAAAAAAGGAAACTTTATCTTAAATACCGACTGTCATCAAGCAACAAGGTACATAATAATCGACGCTACCATTGTTACACTACAATTTTGAAAAAATGTATACTACAAGCACAGAGAAATACGAATGCTCACTACATCTCCAAATCAAAAAATGTGTGCAAAGCATCATGGAATATAATAAAAAATTGTGCACAAGATAATAAAACAAAAAATGACATTAAACGAATAAAAGTAAATGATAATAATTATATTGACAGACCGATTGACATTTGTAATGAATTTAATAATTATTTTATAAATCTGACCAATAAACATTTTGACATTAATAGTAATAATGAATCATTGCGTAAAATTGCATTTAATCTTAACACTATATATTTGACACCTATAAATGAAAATGATGTATATAAAATTATAATGAAATTGAAAAATACTAAATCTACAGGATACGATAATATTAACACCGACATTTTAAAACAAAATGCTAAGTACTTTGTTCGACCGTTGACGCACATTATAAACCTATCTCTTGAACAAGGTATATTTCCTTCTGACCTAAAACTGTCCATAGTAAAACCTCTATACAAAAGTGGAAATCGTGATGAATTAGGCAACTATAGACCTGTTGCTATGTTAGTAATATTTTCAAAAATAATTGAAAAGGTTATGTATGATAAAATCTACACATTCATCACTAACGAAAAAATCCTTAGGAATGAACAATTTGGTTTTAGGAAAAATAGATCTACAACCTTAGCCTGTTTTCACTTAATTAAAGAAATCACACAGAGCCTTAACGATGAATTGCATACATTGGCAATATTTTTAGATATGAGCAAGGCCTTTGATTTTGTGTCTCATAAGCTGTTGCTAAATAAGCTTGAAAAATATGGAATCAGGGGGAACGCTTTGTCATGGATAGAGAGTTATTTGACTGATAGGAAACAATTTGTACAAATAACAACACTTTCTGGCAATGTGAAAGAAAATTACTCCTCGGACCACTGCTTTAATAGATGTGGTGTTCCGCAAGGTAGTGTGCTGGGGCCACTATTATTTTTACTTTATATAAACGATCTTCCAAATGTAATAGACCAGAAGTGTATCTTGTTTGCGGACGATACAACAATTATTATAAAATATAAAAATAAACAAGAATTGGCGGATGTAGCTAATGTAAACTTAAGTAATATTATAAAATGGCTAGAGGAAAATAACTTACACCTTAACTTAAATAAAACAAAATATATACATTTTAAAACACATTACAGATTAAACATAAATTATGACATCAATTATAATGGCAATAAAATAGATAATGTAAATAATACAAAATTTTTAGGCATACACATTGATGAAAACTGTAACTGGAAAGCTCACATAGAAATGCTAGTTAGTAAAATTGATAGGTATGTTTACGTTTTAAAGAGGATTAGACAAGTAGCTTCTAGAGAAGCAGCCCTCCTAGCGTACCATGGATATGTGTCAAGTATGCTACGGTATGGGCTCATACTTTGGGGCAACTCTGTTGATGTGCAAAGAGCTTTCAAGATTCAAAAGAAATGTGTAAGATGTATATGTGGTGCAGATTATTTAGATAGTTGTAAGCCCTTATTTAAAACATTAGAAATATTATCTTTACCCTGTCTTTACATCTTTGAAATGAGTCTATTTGTAAAAAAATATGACAACTTATTTACCACTAATTGGCATTCACAATACAGAGGTAGACAAGGAAATAAGTTGCTAATACCTAATAAAAGACTTGGACTATATTCTAAAAATGCGTATTGTATGGCAATTACCATTTATAATAAATTGCCTAACAAAATGACTGAATTGCCGTTTAATAAATTTAAAACAAGTCTGTTTCATTTTCTACTAGATAAAACATATTATTCTGTTAAGGAATTCTTAGAAGATAAATTGACTAATAATTGATTTGAATAATGAATTGTTGACATCCCTAAGTATTATATTAAAATTGATTGAATTTAATAATAATGAGATTGCATTGTATTGACATTTAAATTAAGTAAGTATGACTTATAATTCTGTTTGACATTGAATAAGTTGACATCCCTAAGTATTATAGTAAAATTGATTGAATTTAATAATAATGAAATTGCACTGTATTGAGATTTAAATTAAGTATGTATGACTAATAATTCTGTTTGACATTTAATAATTATGATGATAATGACAAATATTTGCACGTCGACAATATCGACAAGCCATGCTGTACTATTATTTAATTTGTCACCTGTAATTTTTACCATGTCTTGGCAAATAAATAAATATTATTATTATTATTATTATTGGACGAAGTTGCGGGTGAAACCTAGTCACAGTGATTATTTCATCATCATCATCATATCAGCCGCACGACACCCACTGCTGGGTATAGGCCTCCTCCAAAGATCTTCACGACGATTAATTTTACATTATAATTAGTTTTAACGAAATCATGACATAAAGTGATCATTGCCATAAACGAATAACTGTTGCTAACCTAAAGAACTGTAACACGCTTGGTAGATTCGTCAATCAAGGTTACCAAGTGTCCCCTAGGGAACAACTGTACAGCTTCCCCTACTATTGGGCTACAGATCTTCCTAATTAATTTGTACTGTATTAAAATTAGGTTATTCTTCGCCACGTGTGGGCTTTGCAAACATTTTTTGAGTTTGACCAAGACTTTAACGTAATCTTTGAAGCACGGAGTAGCTCTAATAGTGTTTTGGTCACCCATCCAACACTAAACTTTGCAAAAATTGCTTATCTTTAAAAATTTCGATCATTTACCATTATTTTAAACAAATACACAAATCCAAGTTAATAAATGCAAGTTTATCACTACAAAATGTCAAACAAGTAGCAGCGAAAGTAAAATTAAACTGTAGTGTGTTTGTAAAAACTTGCAGTATCCAATATAAAATATTTGTTTCATTCGTAAATGGAACATACTCGTGGAGTAGTAGCTTCACTATGCTAACAAAGAGAGTTTCGGGTCAAGGGTTGAACTAAGGGACCTATTTCGAAAACTGAATCACGATAATCTACGGACGACTTTCGTTCTGCTTCGTCGTCTCAAATATTTCGGCACAGAGTCTTCCTTATGGCACACCCCGGACACTCCATACAACAGCTCCGTTATACTATCTAACACAGAGACTAAACATACGACGTTTTGTACACGCGAAACTGTATGTGTAAAGCTAGGGCTACTACGGGAATTGTTTCGCCACACAAATAAAAATAAACATATTGGTTTTTCACAATTTTTAACAATAAATATTTATTTACCAGTGATAAGAAAAAAATAACATGACTCATATGAAATGTTTTGCTTTGCTTTTTGCAACTTAAATTTATGCCACTGTGCACGAAAGTTGACAGCTATTGTAACTAAGAACTAAACAAGCACACGACTCGGCACATGAACTTGCGGGGTGGGGTGAGGTAATTGATTCTGGGGCGGGGCAGGGAGTGTCTTTTCTGTACGTAGTTCTTATGTCTGTTCTGAGCTTATGGGTCATATCATAACCCACCATGCAGGTACCCACGATGTGGATCTGGTGGTTGAAAACGACTGCAAATTATGTCAAGACTGCAAATGATGTTTCACCGTGTCTTCCGAAGTTCCCATTACCGACCTTTGCCTAATTAACTTAACCTCCATCTTAGGGCCAATGTACTAACCCACTATGCCATCAAGCTCTTCCTTTGTTACACAATTAGATCAAAATACGGTCCAAGAAATAAATCGTTCGATGAACATCGTCCGACAATCATGATTACTTTTCATAGTAGGCCCTTCTGTACTTGACTAGAAACGATGTGCTCTTTTACCTGCACACACGCGTGCGGTAATTTGATTGCTTCATCTCAAAATAAAAACATATTGTGTTTTAACCATAACAGGTTATTTACATGGGTGACTAAAGCTGCACAACCTTCGCCGCATAGCAAAAATCGACCGTGTAAATGGCATTTCGGCCTAGGCCGCAGGTGACTGAACAAAATTATCTTATCCGTAGGCCAAAACTGGAACTATGTTATTACGTATTATTACCTAGGTTACGCCATCAACTACATAGACGACAGCGACGTGATTCAATTTTGAAAACGACTTGCTAGGTGACTAAAGTCGGCCGTCACAGGTGACTAAAATCGGCCCATGTAAATAGCCCAAAAATATTGACTATGGTCTGCAACTGTTGTGATTCCCAAAATGATGTTACCAAGTATGAAGAATTATCAGCATAATATGTTGATCTTTAAAAATTAACGGACAATAAAAAAAATACTTTAGTTACAGTTGAAATCACCCAAACATAACGATGCTATGGGGGCTGTTGTCCCAATCAACCTTGTTTACCAGTCTTTTAATAAATAAGGAGATTTTGGTGGTCGTTTTCGAAACAATCTCATATGAAGGGTACACGAAAAGATCATCGACGATTAGCAAAATTTGAGAAAATGGCTGATTAAAGTTGAATGATTTATTTTTGATAAGGCGATTTAACGAGAAATGGGCCCCTTTTAGTTTGTTTTGAATATATCATGGACCCTAGCTCGTTTTGAGTACCTATGTCAATGCCATCGAATGCAATTTGTTAGTTCGAATTGAACAATTAGCAAAATATAAGAAAATTGCTAGTTAAAGATTTTATTACTTAGGTACCTACTTTATTTTTACTAAGACGATTTAACGAGAAATGGACCCTTTTTGGTTTGTTTTGAATGTGTCACTTGATAGACCCGTACCTTGATTACGTAAAGCTGTTGCTAACAATTCTCGATTGAAATCGATTGAAAGCGCGGTTGCATTGCTGCTTTAGTTAAGACAGTTGTCGCATTGGTTCTTACTAAAGCAGCGATGTAACTGCGATTTCTGTCAGAGTTGATTGCAACAATTTTACATAATCAGTGGGCCGGTCAAATGCTATCAAATGCAATTTACTTCAAATTGATTATAGATATCGACGAGCCCCTTCTTTCAGTGTGCCCTTCATAGGCTAAATAGGTATTGTTATATTTTTCATATCTACATTACCTACCTAGTAGTAAAATTTATAGGTCCAATTCCAGTGTTCGTAATTTAAGGGCTTAACTGCATCGTAATTATGCGCTGGCGGCTGTCGGAATTAGTCGTGTCGCATTTGAGACTTAATTTTGCATGCGGCATGCGGTCAAAATGGTGTTTGCATATACGTTGCCTTCTGCTCTTTACGTTTCATTTGAGACCGTTAAAATTTGTTGACAATTTTGGACGAAAGATGGTGCTTCTGCAGCATGTGGTTAGCATTTTATAATAGGGTCTAAATGTTTCGTCGGAAGGTTAAAATTAACAGAGAAAGATTTTTGAACGTGTGATAAGCTATAGAGTTTGGGGTCGCAATGAATATTCTAAACTCCGTTTCCTTGATTTACACCACTTACGATGGTATACTCAAAGGCTTCTTAGCTAAAATCTTTAGTTAAGGCACAGATAATATAATACTATATACTAGATTAAGGTCTTCTTACCTTTAAGGAAGCTGTCAGTTTTATAGAGTTTCTGTTAAGACTGACAACTTTTTTAATTTAAAGCGGTCTTTACTTAAAGATTCGTTTGAATACGACAAAAGAATACTAGCGACTGAGGATGAAAGTGGAATTCCACTTTCTATGAAATGAAATGAAATGAAATGAAATGAAAGGAAATGAAATGAAATGAAATATATTTTATTTAAATAAGCTCACATAATAAGCATTTTTAAATCGTCAATTCTTTTACCCTACCACCCATTATGACGTCTTTTAACTGACAAGAAAAATGGGCGCAAAAAACTTGTCAGCTTTATCAATCAGATGGAACGATATTTACAAATATGTATATCGTTTCCAGACTTTATATTAACAAAGATTAACAAATAAATAACATTATTGAATTAGCTCATTTCTTAATGAGTTTCAAATTTCTTAATCAATTTACAGAAACTAAATTCAAAGTTTGAACTTGTTATTCAGTCTAGGCTGTTACAATAAATAAAAATAAAAGAAAAACATACAATTCAATATGCATTAAGATAGGTAGTCAGAAGCAGACCCATTCCCACTGGCAGCACCAGTTCCTGAACATGACGCATGAAGAATTTCAAATTCCACTCTTTCGTGAATAAAACTGTTTCAGTGCGATCCGTCCAGTGGTTTTAGCAGTGCGATGATAAATCAGTCAGAACATTAATATTTCATAAGTACAAATTCTGTTAGTACAAATTGTTAGCAATGCCAACTCAATAACTGAATCACGTATAATATAGCAAAGATCTTCAATGCGCTTATAGCATCTTGGGTTTTAATATTTTTTTTGTAAAGTCACGAAAATAAATTATACTCTTTTGGGTCATTATTTGAAAAGCGTTATCCGCGCAATTTTCGTGGCGATATTTCACTTCGAGTTATTCGAATAAATAAAATTAGTATATTAAAGAATCCAAGAAATAAATAAATAGTATACTCGAAACATGCTAATCGGTACATAAATCACTGAGATATTAAATTTTGAAAATTTGAAAGCCATGAAAGTTACGATGCACTTCACAAACATTACAAAACGATTTACTACAAAGTACTGCTTATGCTGATACAACCATTGAGGGCACTGAAAATCTAATGTTGAAAGCTTCGTACCTTTATTTGGTGTATAAGTAAAAAAAAACGATGTTTTAGTGCAATGTCGTGACTAAGTAAATATCACCACCTTCTCTCCTTCTCTGTGTGAGAATAGGTTAGTATATGTATATAAAACAAGTATATTCAAACTAGCAAACAGGATTCTTATCAATTTGAGAAGAAACTTAAATTTCATAGCATGGTCTGTAATTTTCGTGGACAAATTGCCACGAAAATTATGCCACGCAAATTACGATAATTTACTTTTTTTAAATTTCAAAGTTATGTTATGGACAAATTATGAAAGTAAATACTTATATATAATCTCGAGGACCTATCCTATTCTAAAATATATAGCAAAAATCGATACCGTATGCATACATCTATTATAATCTGTCCATGAAAGTTGTTTGACTAAGGGCATCAAACATTTATTGGAGAGTTACGGACCGATATTTGTTTTTCAGCATAGCAATGAACAATATGTGTATCATCAAGTGCTAGTTTGATCAACAGAGTAGCAGCGCGGCTATTAAAACTAGTTATAAGGCGATAAGCTTTAAATTTATGATTTTTTTTGCTGCGCGCTCGAAAAATTGCCAAATCGTGTGACAGAGAGAAAATGCCCTGCAACTTTTTTTTTATTCACGATAAAAAAATAATTTTTGGCACTATTAAACATGAGTTAAATACAAATATTTTGATGTATAATACATACATATTACTTAAAAGACAAAGAAGTTATTAAAGGTCGTCCTAAGTGCGAATAGAGTGTGACACCCGAAGAACAGCGTTTTTACTCCCGATTTCGATCTTGGAAAATTATTTTAAATTTTATTTTAATAAATACCACGCATTTTTATTAAAATTGAATAGAACTGTAAATGAAGGATCATTTAGTTTTTTTCTTAAAGCTATATTTACAATAGGTTAGGAATAACAAGCGTGTGACCGCCAAAAAAAGGACCTCGGAGAACTACCCTTTTACTTGTAAAACTAAATCCATCAAACGAGTGAGTGACGACCGACCTCCGTGGTCGAGTGGTTCGCACGCCGGTTTTCACCATCTCTTGAGGTCCCGGGTCCGGTTTTCACCATCTCTTGCTTGAGGTTCCGGCGTCACCATCTCTTGAGGTCCCGGGTTCGATCCCCGGCTGGATCAATGTAGAAAATGAACTTTTCAATATTGTCTCAGGTCTGGGTGTGTGTCATAACACACATTCCATAACACAAGTGCTATAGCTACTTACTTTGGGATTGGAGCAATGTATGTGATGTTGTCAAATATTTATTTATTTATTATTAATTTATCAAAATTTTATCGAAATCGCAGTTGTTGTTTGTTTGAATGAATAACTTTTTTCAGTCACATTTGTATTTCCAATAGTTTTATTGATAGTGGGAATAGTTCCATCAGAGTTGGTGACTAATTTACAAACTATCGACGTTTTCGAAATATTCTCGATTTAGTTGACAGTGTTGTAGCATCTATTTTGGACTAACAGGAATATGCTGTGAAATGTTTTAAGAGTAGTTTAATCGAGTTGAGAAATTTGACTACACATTGCAGATACAAAACAGTCAATTCACAATCAAAATCAAAATAAAAAATCGAAATCAACTTGTGTAAAGTCAAAGATTTCCATAAGCGATGTATTATAACTATGGGTAGTATAGTAATACTTCGCATATTTACTATACAACCTGGGCCTGCAGTCTCGACATAGATAGCGATCGTAAAATTAACGAATTCGGTCGATATGTCATTTTAACAACTTATTTTCGATTTTTGGTAGTCTCTACAATCATAGCTACCGATAATTTTCGGTACCGTATCGATTACCACAGAGGAAAAAATCACTACGTGTCGGTACTCTCATTTTGACACTCAACCATTGACACATATTTTATATTATATTAGATTTAATATATGCTGTGGCACTGGGTTCTGTCTAGTCAGTGTTACAAGTAATAGTCATTTAATGTCCACCATTGCCCGGCCAAGCCAACACAAATACAATTTATATATATTGCATTGTTGCAATATGGCTGCAATTGGTGTCAATAGTATGGCCAACGATGCAGAATCCCAAATTTACATGAAAATGTTTTGACTTACCAAAAATATGTGGCTATAATTGCCGGGCCATACTTAAAATATTGCTTTAGTGGTATTGCTAGCAAAATTTCCGCCTGCCGGCCACAGGAAAACCGCTAAAAATTGCCGGAAAATACTTAAAGCATCTTCACAATATTTATAATTAGTTTATTTTATACCTATCTCTCTAAAGAAGGAATGTTATAATTATTAACTTATGATGAATAAAGACAAAAAAATAAAATGCTTATATTTTTTGTAATTTTTTGTTAAACACGGGTAGTTTTTAAGTACCTACCTACTTACATCTAAAAAAGTTAAATGAGCGTATCTCTTTTCCCTTTACTAATCAAGTATCTACCTATGTGCAGTGAAAAGTTTTAATCCTTATCCTTATACTTATTCCTTATATTCCTTACTCTTTATTCCTTATATAATATTTATATTATTAAAATGTAAATAAGGCGTAAATAATTATTTTATTATGTTGTTTGAGTTTTTGCCAGTTAGTCAAAAAGTGTTTTTTTTTTGTTTTATAGGTATTTAAGTTAATAATAATGTATAATAAACTATAACTTCAAAGAAAGTTGATGATATTTGCTATAAAACGTTTTTTATTTTACAACTCGTAACTTTTATAGAAGAGAAATTGCAATTTGAATAAGTTTTAAACGTCGGTGTAAGACAGTTGCATTTTCGCATATTTTTTAAATTTCCCTAAATCGGAGGGACAGTAATTCAATGGCCACACAATGATTTCGGTTATAGCAATAGCGGGGAAAATCGCTTGCCGTAACGATCGATAAGGCAAATGCAAGTCTCTACTATTACGTTATCGCACAAAATCGTAAAAATTTTAGTCGATAAGTTACCGAAAATTTTAAGTAATTGTGTGGCCATTGAATTGCCCTCCCTTTGATGAAGGGAAATTTAAATATTATGCTTATTAAAAAGCAACTACTTTATTTAACCAAAAATAAAAAAAACATCTCTTATTATATTTTCTTAATTTATCATCTGATATAAAATTCCTTCTTTTATTATTACATGAATAACCACTAAAAATATGTATCTGAACTTGTGGACATTACTATAATTTTACTTGTAACACTGTGTCATAGCCAACGGTTATGGCGTTGTCATGCCAACAGTCATATGTCAATGAAATCTGTGTTTACTTACGATTGATAACCAAAGGCCGGATTTGGGTGGCAGGAATACAAATTTGCTAGTGATTACCAAATTATCGTAAATGTTTTTATACATCGATGTTTTGAAAATATTTTTGAAGTGGAACTTCTTTGATCGCGTCTGTATATATTTATTGTATTTTACCAAGAGGATGTATTTCTTAAAAAAAAAGAAAAACCGCCTTCAAAAAACCTGAAAACAAAAACAGCTTAAAAATTAAATACCTCTAAAAAGCAAGAAATAATATTCGAATCATTCGTTACACATATCAATAATCAACAAAACACGTCTAATGAAGTCGGGTGGGGCTGAAGGACCACTTCATTTTTTCTAAAAGCCCCACCCGACTTCATTAGACGTGTTTTATTAATATTGATATGTGTAACGAATGATTCGAATATTATTTCTTGCTTTTTAGAGGTATTTAATTTTTAAGCTGTTTTTGTTTTCAGGTTTTTTGAAGGCGGTTTTTCTTTTTTTTTAAAAAGCTTTTTTATTTTAAACTTTTCAGTGGTAGGTATGTAAGCGCAGTGTGTAAATATTTTTTAACTTTATATTATAACATTTTCAATGGTAAAATGCCCAGAACTCAATTTCCAAATTTACGCTGTTTGTTTTTGAGGAGTTCCGTTGTGTCTTCGTAGTCCAAGTCTAGTCCAGAACGTTGCATCGCAAACCATGATTTGGTTTGTTTTGGATTGCCATAAACTTACCAAAACCTAAATCAACTTACATATACTATTTGACTTTGAGGAGTTCCCTTGTGTATCTTCGAAGTTCGAAGTCCAATAACGATGAAATTAAATTGTGACCATTCTTGAAATATACCCTTTCAAATAAAAAAAGAATCATCTAAATCGGTTCATAAGCAAAGATGTTATGTCCGAAATTCCATAAAAACTCGTGCGATGGCGAGCTAAATAATTGATATTTTTCAGGATTATGAGAAAACTACTAGCCAGATTTCTGAAAAAAATTTATGGGACCACACACGAACTATGTTCTTTGAGATAAAAAAAGAATTGTACAAATCGGGTAACAACTGACGAAGCTATGTTAAAACATACATAAAAAGAAAATAAAAAAAAAATACCGACGACTTGAGAACCTCCTCCTTTTTTTGAAGTCGGTTAAAAATTGACATTCACATCACTCACTTTGACATTGCTATCTTTGCATCAAGAAAAACTGCAGTGAATTTTATTATTTATACATTTCAAGATTTTCACTTTTCATATATTATGTAGGTAGGTAATTTCTACTATATCAAACAGTAAGTCCATAATTATATCATGATACTTAATTATATTTTTTTATCGATAAATTACATAAATAGATAATCAAGTTGTCCTCGCACTATTAAACGTCATTTTATTCGTGCCACCGCAAGTCCGGGCTCTATTGATAACTAACTGTCAAGTGTATGGTGTTGATTTTTTAATAAATAAATTCATTAAAGAATAAAAAATCTCTATAATAGTGGCTTCAACTCAAAGGAGTAATAATTATTCGGGTTCGGTCCACTAGCTAGACGCAAGCTAAGCTGCTGTCTGCTGTGAGGAATATGCTGTAAGTACAAATACTTTTCTTTGAGTTTTCTTTGGATCTTTCAATATTTAATTATGTTTGTTATATACATAATATAGTATTGAGGTCAAAAATGTATTTTAAAATCTGCTCAACACGCGTCACACGGGTTTGGATTGGATGCTTGTGATTTCTTTGTTGTTTTCGATCTTTCATAGTCACATGTGATTTAGTTATTTACTTTTATGATCAATGCAATGAATTTGCTGATGTCCACTACTTACTTAAGTATTTAATTAATATCTGTCTCAATATTTTAATTTAAGAATCTATTTTTTCTAATTTAATTTATATTTTTTATTTCAGAGATTTAATCCAAGAATTCAAAGGCTCCCATGAGAAATGAGGCTACGGAGACTGAGGCATCAATGGCGTTTGGCCCCTGCATGAACTAACCAGTATATCAGTGATGGCGTGGCATACAAGCGATTTGCAGCTCACTAGTAAAGCGGAAGTATTGTCCATAGTATCTATCCATGAAATAAAAGGATATGTTGTTAACAATAATAAATACCTCAAGTTATTTGATTGTACTCTTTTATTTGACTAAACTAGCTTAAATAATTGCAATTAGTGTCCAGTGTAGATACTCATAAAGTTGGATACGAGCGTTGATACTGTGCAACTGATGATCGTCCAGGCAGTAGTGTGTGATCTGTGAGGAATTCCGTCATCCTCCAAATCAACCGGATTTCGGTTATAGCGTCAGTTCTTCCCCATCTTCGACGCCACACCATAATTTTCTTGACACTCGATAATAAGCGAATGCCATGCCAATTAGCTGCTGATGATGATGAACGAAGAGCGGTTAGTATCTAAAACAAACAGTAAAAAATAGAAAAACATGTAGTACATAAAAAAAATCCAAATGAAATTTTAATTTAAAATAAGATGATGATGGTAAATTGCAAATTCTTACTGGGTAATATCATAAATGCGAAAGTCCGTTTGTTTGTTTGTTTATACGCCTTCACGTCTTAACTACTGAACCGATCATCATGAAATTTTACATATACGTTACAAGGAAAGACATAAGGAAGGTACTTATACCTTTTATTCCGAAAAAAACTATTTTTCAGAGAAATAACTGACCACGCAGACAAAGTCGCGGGTGGTTGCTAATATATTTTATTAATTTTAGCTCAAACCAAACCAAAGATCTTACATTTCGAGTTTAAAATACTTAATTACAGTTAGGTACCTACTCACTTGCTATTGTATAGGTAGAGAATCCCCAAGGCCGCTGTCTTTAAAGATAAGGCCATATGGCCGCAACTCTTCGACGAGCTCAGCTCCATCAGCTCGGTGAACATCTTCTTATCCACCCTATAAAGTCTGAGGAACTCGTCATCCTTTTAATGGATTTGTTTTGATTATTGCGCCTATTCCTCGCCACGCTTCGACGCCTCACCATTTTAGCTCGATGCTTGAGAGCAACTAAATCCTACGCTAAATAGGCCTATGCCTTGCCATTTCTTGCTTTTTTGGATTTCCTAAACACAAAATAAACACCACAAAAGTAAATTATATTTTATAAGTCAGTGTCACAAAAACATTAAATGGCCGCCAAGTACCTGTAACGATGAATCGCAAAGTTTGCGGGCTGTCAAATTTCGCCGCAAACTAAACAGCTAAAATCGTTTAGGTGACAGTTGTTATAAATACGCTATCGAAAATTATCGGTAGTTATGATGGTAGAGACTACCAAAAATCGAAGAATAATTGTTCGTTGTGACTTATCGATCGAATTCGTTAACTTTACATAGAAATCTACTATGTAGAGACTGCATGCCCAGGCCCTGGAAACTTATCTTATCTAATAAAGCTTCCAGTCTATATAAAAAAATCAATTAAAAATATCCAATAGTTTAGTCACAGGAAATATTTTTCAGTTACTATTTTCAGCACACATTTCATGCTATTTAGTTTGTTTGAATTTTTTTATTTTATTTTGTTTCTAGGAATAATTTGATAGTCTTAAAACACTCCTATGAACTAGTGTCACCAATGTTTTAATTTATTGTCGTCTCCAGGTTGTATATGAATAATGAATCCACGTGAAATGAGCTGCCATTTCGACTAGATATCGTTACTAAACATCAGCTTAGTCGAAACTCAGAAGCTTCCCGCTGTTAAATAAAAAAGTTTTTCCTCAAATTCACGATTTCAACTCCAAAGCAACAGTTCTACGTCAACAAGATAAATATTAGGCTCAGTCCACACGGACGCGCTCAGTCCACTACCAAGCAGTGGTACGTGACTCGGCTAGCTAAGCCAATATTTGTCACACAAAATCTGGAGAAATCGCAGCGTTTTATTCAAGATATTAGCCGTCGCTAACGAAGATTTTCTTTATTCTACTCAAGATTTTCTGGCGTGATTTAACTAAGAAAATGAGGAAATGTATGATGTATGGACCTAACTGTTTATAATTATGTGAAATCAACCTAAATTAAAGTAACATTACTTTCTATTTTCAGCCGAATTCAAAAAAGGCAAAAAAGGAGGTAAGTAGTTTTTTATTGTTGATTCATTTGTTTTTTTTTATTCAGTCCATTGTCTCCTGAGGTTTCTGATCTGAGGTATTGCGTAGGTTTAACTTAATCGGAGGAGTCAACTTTATCTAGTTTAAAGTTAAACCTCCGATAATCTCGATTAAGTACTTCAGAAACCGGGGATAGTGAGCAAATTTGTGGACTTGGTAACAATATTGAAAACAAACGAACAACCAATTAAGTCATTCTTTTACGCTATTTTTGTATAAGTTAATAATTATACTCTTAACATTATCAGAAAATGTGTCTACGACTGAGGTTAACGTAATGCGCGATTACACAAAATTTGCCGGTCAAAAGACAACATTTTCAAATAGTACATCCAACCTTGAGCTCTAAAAAGTCAAACTCATCTGTTGGATTTTATCTTTTTTTATTACCGTCAGTGTTTTCAATGTTTGCTATGAATATTTAATACATTCGTGAATGGGTATTCAAATATCCCCTTATTTAGCATCTCTTTAGTGAAGGCGATTCAATAGTGTTCCTGTAGTGATTGACGTTTCCAGAGCTCGAAGCGGAACGGGGTCAGGGCTGCCAACTGGAGACAGGGCTGTCGCAAACGGCCGAGTTTGGCTGTAGCCAACTGTGAAACCTGTTACAGTTGTCTGTAATCTGTATTTATTTGACAACAAATTGTAGTGAATTGTTGTGATAACTTTAAAGATAAGTCTGTTGTAATTTGAATAAAACGTGACTAATAAAATATTTTAAACATTGACAATGTTTTTTCGATCGCTACAGTAAGTAAGTTTTCAGTGAAAGTGCGAATTCGCTTTAGCGTTGTTAGTTCTAAGCCTAGATAAATGATTGAGATGTCAAAAGATGCGTATTAATAAGGGCTACGTAATGGTAATTCTTGTTTTTTTTTTATATTTTTTTTATAATTCCTTGAGAAAATCCCGAAAAACGGCAAAAAATTAGCATTTAGTAAGGAAAAGCTATAAGTTCTTTATATTTAACTTTTGAAACTTTTTTATTTTTAACTTATAGATTAGTTAGATCTAGAGCTGGGTTTTTTATTTTTTCGAATTACGTAAAATTTTGGAAAATATTAATTTTTAAAAGGATTTATTTCATTTTACATTTACGCATGTTACTCTATGTTACTGCAGACTGTATTAAGTGCCTTTAAGTTTTAATGGCTTTAATTGACTAAAATGATAATACTTAATTAGTACAAATGTTATTTTACTCATAATTGGAGTAATTATGGGTACGTTAGAAAAGAAGGAGGAGCCTGGCGTTGCTATAAACGGTGTGCGCGCTGCGTGCATCTTGAGCAGTGTGATCGTTTTTAGTATTTTCAGTACTAAATTGGTATAGTTGAAGCTCTGCGGAATGATGTTGTATAATTTTAGTACATTGGCAAATTTAAATTTAGTAAAATTAAAACTCTTTTGGTATTTTTTTGGTATAAGCTAAGTTATATAAAAATTAATAATATCAGAACACGATACCATTTTATTTATTATTTTAATAACGTTTACGTTTCTCTATAATTATTATGCAAAAAGCCAGCCGGGGCTGTGTCTGGCACGTGGGCATTGATAAAAACTGTTTCGTCGCATCAGTTTCTATTATTTTGGTATTTCCTGGGCATTGCTGTACCGTGGGATTTCGTGATACCCCCGGCACTTTTTGTGTGTTATCGGATAAACGAATCTTGAGCAAAAGTTGAATAGAATTGAGGTTGTAGTTTCTTAAGATTAGATACAGAAAAGGAGATCCAAAATACCTATATATTCGTGGGTTGCAGTTATTTCAATTTCGAGATTTAAAATAACTCGATCTGGCATGTCTCATGTCTCTCTTAGTCACGCTTTGATTCCAAATGAATAATTTATACAATGGTGTCTGAATAAGAGTGTGGAGATGATGCCTAGGTAAACATGGTTTGCAATTGCAATAAGATGTGGGTTAAAATGAAGTCGTCGCCGCCGAGTCTCGCGGTGAGGTCGCGGGCTGCATTTGATTTTGATTAGATTTTTTTATTAGGCATAAGTAGTACTTAAGTTAACTTTCAATAAAATGTTAATGTCTATTGTAATGACTAACAATTGATTAAAAAGAAAATATTTACAAATACATTTTATTTTGTTTGATTCATTAAATTAATTTTCAATTTACCAGAAGGTCGTGAAAGGAACGAGTTCTTTTTTTTATTTTTATCTTATTTTCAATCAAATATTATATATTTATTATTTTTTATACTTTTGGCATTCACAATGTTATTTTTATTAGTTATTGTACGAAAACATCTCTTTTATTTTACCTATATTCAATATTTTTTTTTTGTTCATCTTTGATCTGCAATCGGCTCTTCAGCCATAATCAGATGGGTTCCAAGGTAGTCAAATTGTGAGTGCCGTCCCATTAGTTGGCACTGTATAGATTTATAGAATTAACTTCTGTGGTCTAGGTCCAAGATTTGCCATCTTTTTAGGCGTTTTATGTTTTGATTTTCATTGAGGAGTTCTTTGGCCAATTCATTCGTATGTGAGCTAAGTTTATATTTGTAGTTTTTGCTGCCTTTGCTGACTTCTTCCTTAACAGTTGATATCTCCAGATATTGGTGTATTTCAGTGTTTTTAACAAACCAATGTGCGCTGGATACTGTTCTCAACGCGACATTCTGAAATCGCTGAAGGATTTCTAAATTGGAGTTGCTCGCTGAGCCCCAAAGCTCTATACCATATGTCCATATGGGTTTTATTATAGTTTTGTAGACCAGGAGTTTGTTGCTTAGGGACAAAGGTGATTGGCGACCTAGCAGCCATTGCAGCGATTGGAACTGAAGTTTTGCTTCTTTCTTTTTTGCTTTGATGTGGTTTGCCCAAGTCAATCTTCTATCTAAGTGTAGCCCCAGATATTTTACACTGTTATGGCTCGGTAGTACGCCATTTCCCATATGAACTGGTGGGCAGTCACCTTTTCGCAGTGTGAATGTGACTTGTGTTGATTTGATTGCGCTAGCTTTTATTCTCCACTTCTGCAGCCAGGCATCTATCATATCAAGTTGTTCTTGTAGTTTGAGTGAAGCTACGTTTGGGTTAGTATCGCTAGCCAGACAAGGTGTGTCATCTGCGTATGTTGCAGTTACAACATCGTCTGTTGTGGGTAGGTCTGCTGTGTATATTGAGTATAGCACCGGGCCAAGAACTGATCCCTGTGGTACTGAAGCATTGATGTTATATAGCTTTGAGTATTCTTCTCCGTATTTAACTTGAAATTGTCTTTGGTTTAGATAGGATTTCAGTATCATAAAGAAGGGGTTTGGTAGGAGGATCTTTAGTTTGTATAACAGTCCCTTGTGCCAGACTTTGTCGAAAGCTTGTTGTATGTCTAAAAATACAGCTGAGCAGTACTCTTTTTTCTCTAGCGATTGTCTGATTTTGTGAACCACTCTATGTACTTGTTCCACTGTTGAATGTCCTTCCCGAAAGCCAAATTGATGATCTGGTATGATTTTGTTTTCTTCGAGTACTGGTTTTAGTCGTCTTAGGAGAATTTTTTCAAATACTTTGGATAGTATCGGCAGGAGACTTATTGGCCTATACGAACCGGGATCATTTGGCGGTTTTCCAGGTTTTGCAATCATGCAAATTTGTGATATTATCCAAAGTTTCGGATAGTACTGTATTCTAAGGATTGCGTTAAATAGCATTGTAAGAAAGACCAAGGCTTTTTTGGGTAACCTTTTAAGCAAGCAAGTAAGTTAGTAAGTCGAATCCAGGTGCCTTCTTATTTTCTAGGAGCTGAATCGTCCGTGCAAGTTCTTTTGGAGTTACCGGTACAAGTGGTGGAGTCAGCTGCTGGTCACTATTGATTACTTCATCAATTTCCTTTTCGAAACCATCCATGCTCGACTGGTTGGGTTTAAATATTTCGCTTAAATGATTTGCAAATAGTTCCGCTTTTTCATTTTCGCTCCTTGCCCAGGGGTCAACAGGGGATTTTCTAATAGGTGGAATATGGTTTTGCGGTCTTTTGAAGTTTTTGGTTATTTTCCATAAAGAATAATTGTCCTTTTTATGAGCTGATAGACCCGATATTTGGTGCTGAAACGTTGCGTTATTGGTTTCGTTAATTAGGTCTTTTAGTTCTCTCGAAATTCTGTTAAACTCTGTTCGGTCCTGATTAGATCTTGTCATGTGTAGTATTCTCCTTTGCTTTCGCTTTTCTTGGAGCTTGTTTCGTATGTCCAGTGGAATGTTGTTGTTTTCGGAGCTTTAACTCAGTGAAGGAGTGGAGCGCCAGGCAGCTACCTGTATGAGGTTCGTAATGTAGAATGTTTCCTCATCTATATCCTCTTCCGTCTTAAGCTTTACCTTCAAATTGATTTCGTTTTCCAGATATTCAGAAAAAGCGTTCCAATCTGTTTTTTTGTTATATAATACCGGTTTTTGTACCCTTTGTATTGGTGAGACGCTAAATGTTGCAATAACCGCAGTGTGATCTGATAGTGAGTCTAGTGATGATTTAAGATCGAAGTACACATCTGGTAGTCCTTTAACAATAAAGAAATCCACAAGATCAGGAAGCTTATTTACATCTGTTGGCCAGTAAGTTGGTTCACCTGTTGATAAGGCCTTTAAGTTGTTCTGGTTTACGCTTTTCTTTAATTCCCTCCCTCTGGTGGCTGTTACTCGTGAACCCCAGTAAGCGTGCTTACAGTTCCAGTCTCCCCCACTAATAAACTTGTTTCCAAGGGTGCAAAAGTAGCGATCGAGCATGTCTTGTTTCAAATTATGTTTCGGTGGGCAGTAGACAGCGCTTATATTAATAGGACCCATTTTTTCATCTATTGTTATAGTAGTAGCTTGGAGCCATTCCTCTTTGAATTCACTGTGCAGGTAATGTTTTATATTATTTTTGATGATAACTGCTGATCCACCATGCGATGTGCCATCTGGGTGGTTTGTATTATATATGAGTAGGTGATTATTGGGCGTTCTGGAACACATTCACTCCAGGTCTCTCACGTCCGTTCGATCCCTGTCGTGAAGTGTTCCAAACAGCCCAATAATCACCTCGATCGCTGTAGTAAAAACTGTTTCAGGAAGACCAGTTAAATGTATGAAAATATGGTTAAACTCCCTAGTTCCTACCTACTCGCGATGAATAAATATAAAATATACTTTATGTAAAACTTACATGCTGCTAAGCTCACTGCACACCAAATCATTTGTATTGCACTCATTATAATATAGTAACACTGATTTATGCACGATGCTTAAACCGATAATGGATCACACTCGGCGGCTGACATTATGGAACTTATCGTTTTGTTTTAGACTGATTGTTCGTGTCAGTGGCCAAATTTGGTCGATGGCACCTGAAGTCGAATTTCGATCATAACGCTTAGGAAAATATCATTCTTCGGCCGATTGCTCATGCCCATCGCCCATTGGCTGGTGGCACCTCAGAAATGAATTTCCATCACGATACGATACGATTAAGAACATCGGATAATAGTCAATGCCAAAGCTGAGGAAATTATCATTCTTCGGCTGATTGCTCGTGCCGTTCACCTAGTGGTTGTTGGCACCCAGATATGATAATTCAAAAGATAAGGCAAATATACCTCCAAAGAACTCAACAGGTAACTGGTGCCGGTGACCAAATTAGGTTGGCGACACCTAAAACAACGAAAAGATTACCACTTTATGCTGCCATCGAGAGATGGGTGACCGCCCATCTATCCAGTTTTCGGGTTTTCTCATAACCTGCACTGCACTGTTCACTTACGCGGACGACAAGACTATGACTCGAATGCAAGTGCATTGCGTCATGGTTCAAACTGTGTGATTGAAAAAAATCGCACATAATGCATTGAGTTAAGGAATGGTTTAAATTGAATATTATAATTCACTTATCACGTTTATCTATGCAGTGGTATTGACTTTTGTAAGGTAAGCAAATAGGTAAGCCACATTACCACCGTGAGAATAAATTCGCAACATAAACTAGTTAGAGCACACGGTTTGTCTCGTTATTTTTATATTTATTATCTTTTAAGGTTTTTGATTTAATTTTTCATGAAATACAATCATTGATTTCATAAACACATATTCTCTGAATATCGTCAAAAAGCCCAGTTAATAATAAATAAAATAATCAGTTTCGTTAAAAGTGTATTTTTTTCTTTTGGGCACAAATTGACTTTTAGATCTCTTGTAAACCGAAATAACAAAGGTTATTGGGCATATTTGACCCACTTGATGAATGTTTGCGTACAGAGACCAAACCAGTTTCAAATTGAAGTTTCAATCCCACTTTTCAAAATATGTATTATTTTTTTTATGTACCGACCGGCAGAAAAAAAGTTATTTTACATTAAGTGTTTTATTGTATGTTTAATGTTATTAAACTTTTGTTAATAAAACAGAAGTTTTTACTTTAAGCATTGTGAAAATGTGTGGTACAAGCATAATAAACGTTTTATTATCTTTATTTATTTTATTTTTAATTAAAGTGCTGTGACATAATGATAAAAAATTAAACGTGTCCTGCAAGAATGTGACCCATACCACTGAGTAGCAGACACATTTATCTACATACCTAGCCCGATTTAGTTTGTGTACGCTGTAGGTCAAATGTTCGAACAAAATGCCCAATGACCTTTTTGTTATAAGTATGAAATATTTATGCAAAACATCAGAATAAGTTAAACAAAGTCAATAAATTAATCCGTTGATCCATTTTTTTTTACATAATACTTTTGAAAAACATAAGTTTTTGTCATTAAGGTACATAAAGCTTAGTAAACTGTGCTAATTACTGAAATAAATATTTTTACTTAAACTTGCTTTCTGATATCAATAAGCTAAAACAAACGATGACAAAAGCGCAGCGAACTTAATGATAATTATAAAATATATAAAACATAGTTTCATAAAACATCTCAACTTTTCTGAACCATTATTGTAATATTATATCTGAGGGAATCGAACCCGTTGAAGTTTAATTTACTACCACCGCTAAGCCAGTCGATTATAACCAACGATGCAGATTTAGACCTTAGCTCTGATAAAGCCGTGTGTACACAATGCAGCTTTGTTTTGAATTACAAACCTATTGTAATATTAGTGCGCTTACGGATATTATTATATAGTTTCATAAAATTAAACATTCTTCTGGTGTTTGATTTTATTTGATGATTGCGATAAGTCGCATGGTTATTATCTCTGACTTAAATGCATGCTGTGGGTTCGAGTTTGTGTGGATATTTCGTGATGAAGATAAAATTTTGCATTTTTTAAGTAGTCATTGTTTTTAGATAGGTAGTTATTTAAGGATGGCTCACGTTGTTTTAGTAGCTTCTTAGTTTTTAAATGCCTACCTAATCATTCAAAACTTCATTACTTCAAGAACTACGAGAAATTCATACTTATTTAATTTAACTTTATTTAGATATCATTACAAAATAATCATTTAAACTATTCAAATACCTCAAATACACAAATGTGAAAATAAATCAATAGAGTAAGACATTACCATTTTAACCATTATGTACATAGCCTTAACTACATATTGTCGGCTTATTTGAATATCAAGTTTGCGACATTAAACTGATACTACTTCCGTTCCGTAATATAAAATGTTTATTTTGCAAATACTTAATAATTACAATTAACTTTGGTAAAATATGTAATAACGATTTCCAGTGGTTGTAAACCGTCACGTATTTATATTTAATACATTATATTTTAATAGAAAGTTTGGAACTAAATAATCCTGAACAAATTTAGTTTGAAGTTTAACTTAAGTATATCATTATCACATGAGGAGTGACAAGAACCTGTTTCAGTTTCAGGTCCAGTTTATTTTATAAATTTTTGTGGTGCTCTGTCAAATAAAATATTTAATATTAAAAAACAACAAAAAGTTTCGCATTTTTTTTACTTACAATATAATTTTCCATTAAACTGAAGATTTTTCAAATAATAAACACACGAATATAATAAAATGTTTTTCACTCCTGATTAAGAAATTATTGAAGATTCAGCAAAAACAACCTATTTAAAACGATTTCCGATCAATAAGTGTCACAAATTGTGGTGCTGCTCCGTCACTATTAGCAAAGACACTCTGCCTCAACGTCACCAGCGGTTTGCCAGTCATCCATCCGACTGCTCCATCCTCTCTCTGCGTGAGCACTCTGCCAGCCCCTGCGCCCCGCCCGCCCACACGCTGACCATCAGCCAGCTGCTCTGCCATCACCGCAAGCTCACTGTACAACTCACACGAGCAAAACGAGGATCCGTGCTATTGCCATAATGTTCGTAAGTTGTTATTTTACTAAATGATTTTCTAGTGATGAATACTAATCCGATAAGGTAAATTTGTAAACGTGCTTAAGTTACTATCGTGTTTGTGTGAAAAGTTTTAAATCTCGATCTTATTACTTTACCACAATGATATCAAACGCGATGGTAACGTTTGCATATTTGCAAACTTACACTCGGCCCTCTGTTCAATTTGAGTTTCAAACGTAACAAATAAAAAGGAAATATTTTTTTATCAAATCTAAATTCATTCGGGAGTAAATTTTATCTTAAATTCTGTAAATTATTAATTATCTAATGTTAGTAATAATAACTTGCAGGTCGGACTCCGAATACTACAACAATAAGCGCAGCAAAGGCGCCAGAAAACAGGTCGTGGAAGATTTCGTCGAATCGGACACCGATGGGGAAACGACTTCCAAAGTAACGTATGTATTAATTAAACTTACTTACACTTTAAAATTTAAGTCTTAGATTGTTATTATTAAAATATCACTTTTATAGTTACATTTACAACAATTACTTAGGTACTTATATTTTTTCCTTTACATTTTACATACTTACTATTTTATGGCTAAGTTTATTCAACATGTAATCTTGACGTACACTATATTTTAAGAGTTATGATATGATATGTGATGTGTGCGTATCTTTGGTCGTTTATTTATATCCAGTTTTTTTTTTTAGTTCCAAGAAAGAGCCGAAACCTGCAAAAGCGGTAAAAAGGAAGGCGCCAACATCAAAAAAGTCATCTGCACCGGCTGCAACAAAGTCAACTGGGTGGCAAATTGACTCAGACAGTGAGGAAGAGGCGGTGGCTCGACGACGAGGCAGCGAGAGCCAGCCCTTGCAGTCGTGCTTGTCGCGGCGTGTCGCCGACGGGGTCCTGCGCCGCACCGCCCAGAGAGACGGTGATACTTACATTGAAGTAAAGGTGTACAACACCAAAGACATATTGAAGGTGGAGCCCAAAGATCGCTGGGAACAGGCGGTAATCTCCCTGAAATATCGAGCAGATTCCGATGCTCCAGAGTTGATTCCACTTAAGGAGGCGCTCAAGCTCTGCAAAAAAAACTTCACCGAGGAAGGAAAATTTTTTAGCTTTAAGAAAAAGTAATAACTTAGTTATAGGAGATATTTTTTTTTTATTAACTTCTATATTTTTAGGATATTTTTTTTGTATTTTAATTTTATAATATATTATTTAAGATACTTAAAAAACTTAACTTAGTAGTACTAGTACTAAATAAATAAATAAAATAAATAGATAAACTTTAAAAAAAACATTTACTTATTATGAGTTAAACTCTATTCCCTAAAAATAAATAATATTTGGTTTATACATATAATATTAAAAAATAAAATACATAAGTACATAAGTAGGAATTATTATACCTATTCAACCAGTCCATTCAATAAAATATCACTGATTTTGGCAGCTTAGGATAATAATTCGCTTTTATTATATTCTTCCTACTACCTACTTAACGATATGGCAAGCAAAACAGTGTATTGCACAGTTTGTGACTTATCCGTTAAAAGTAAAGCATTCTCAGCCCATTTGAGAAGTAATATCCATAAAAATAATAGTTCCATCGAAATAAGTGACGGAATTGAAAAAATAAGCAGTGCATTTCGAAGTCGAATCGCATCGTACAGGGTTCGAGTGCCGACGATGGCTGATAGCGGTGACGACACGGATGACGTCAGCGTGTGTCCGCCGGCTGAGTTCCTGTCTCAGCTTCGCTCTCGCGTGCATAACTTGTTATCTGCAAGACAGGCAACCTATAGTTCTATTAAGGTGAATTTTGAATTTTTCACCGAGTTTAAGTTACCGAAAACTAGCGCTAGTGAAATCAAATCATTTGCTTTTGGTCAAAATGTTGTGTTGCATCATAATTATGATTTTAATGATCTGTTTTCAAAAATTGTTAGCTCCATTGTAACAAGTATTGACGAATTTGAGGAAAAAGATAGCGGTTGGTCTTTTGTAAGAAATTTATACTTAGAAGTTAATATCAACAAGTATAATCCATTGAGAGCCGCCCGGTTTATTGAGTTGCCGCGAAATTTAAAACTAAAGCATGCTTGCATTAACATACAAAATAATGACTCCTTCTGCTTTTTATGGTGCATAGTAGCCGCATTGTTTCCAGCTAAGAACAATGCACACCGAACATCTTCATATCCTCACTTTGAGAATGTTCTGAATATTCAAAATATGACGTATCCAGTTGGGTTTTCAGATATTAAGATTTTCGAGAAAAATAATCACCAAATCAGCGTTAATGTGTACGGTCTCGCAAACAAGTCTAACATTGTTGGACCTCTCTATGAAACGCAGAGCAAAAAGAAACATCATGTCAACTTATTACTATTAGAAAAAGGTGAATTTAAACATTATTGTTTAATAAAAAATTTGAGCAGATTACTGAGACCTCAGTTAACAAAACATCACGGAAAAATTTTCTTTTGTGACGATTGTATGATATTTTTTAATAGCGAACAAAATTTGAATACTCATATTTGTAGCGGTGTCCGGACGGTATTGCCTGATCCAGGCACTGTTATTCAATTCAAACATTTCGATAGAATGCAAGATATGCCATTTGTTATATATGCGGATTTCGAATCCTTATTAGTGCCTGAATCAAGTAGTGATGGATTGCTCTCGAATAATACATCCATTTTGCAAAAACATTTGCCTGCCGCATTTGCATATTACGTTGTTTGTTCGTATGATAGCTCTCAAAATAAATACATGTCATATCGTGGTCAGGATTGTGTTGAAAAGTTTCTTGAATATCTTGGCGAAGATGTAACTAATATACACAAAATTTTAAAACAATCAATTCCAATGACTTCACTAACATCTGATGAGCAAAAGAGCTTTGATGATTCAAAATATTGCTTCCTTTGTGATCAGTTATTGTTCGACGATAAAGTTAGAGATCATTGTCATTTGACAGGAAAGTATCGTGGTGCATCTCATGCTTACTGCAACTTGCAATATTGTGTACCAAAATTCATTCCAGTATTTTTTCATAATTTATCCGGGTACGATAGTCATTTATTTATTCGGCAGTTGGGAGCGACACCGGGTAACATTAAAGTTATAGCAAAAACTAAAGAAAACTACATATCATTTACAAAGTTTTTTAGTGTAGGACGTGAGGAATACATACCAGTTAGATTTGTAGATTCATTTAAATTTTTAGGCACTAGTTTAGAAAAGCTTGCAGGAAATTTAAATAAAAATGATTTTTTTCACTTACATCACTTTTTCCCTAAAATGGAACATTTTGATTTACTTAGACGTAAAGGTGTGTATCCATATGAGTATATGACAAATTGGAATTGCTTTGATGAAGACAGGTTACCACCACGAAAATGTTTTTACAGTAGTTTAACCGGTGAAACTGTTTCAGAGTCAGATTATTGTCATGCTCAATGTGTTTGGACAACGTTCAATTTGAAAAATCTAGGCGAATATACTGATTTATATCTTAAAACGGATGTCATTTTACTTGCCGATGTTTTTGAAAATTTTCGTCAAACTTGTAAAATTAATTACAGATTAGATCCTGCATTTTACATGACGGCACCTGGCCTAAGTTTTGACGCAATGTTACTTAAAACTAAAGTAAAATTGGAACTTATAGAAAATCTAGAAATTTTACGTATGATTCAAAAAGGAATCCGTGGTGGTGTGTGTTTGTGCTCTACTAGATACGCTAAGGCAAATAACAAGTACATATCAAATTACGATCCGTCTGTGCCCGATAATTATTTACTATACATTGATTGTAATAACTTATATGGTTATGCAATGTGTTCTTATTTGCCTTATTCAAATTTCGAACTCATAAGCCAAACGGAAATTAGTGAACTTAATATTCTTCATGTACCTAATGATTCAGAGTTTGGTTATATCTTAGAAGTAGATTTAGAGTACCCAGAGCATCTACACGACTTGCACAATGACTTACCTTTTTGTCCCCAAAAATTTACACCACCCAGTTCTAAAAACCCTAAATTGATTCCAAATTTGTACGATAAATTTTACTACGTAATTCACTACGTGCATTTGAAAACGTGCCTCAAACATGGTTTACTGTTAAAAAAAATTCATAGAGTAATTAAATTTAAACAAAGCCCATTTCTTAAGCAATATATAGATTTGAATACGGAACTGCGTCAAAAGGCTAAGTCAACATTTGAACAGGACTTTTTCAAATTATTAAATAACAGTATTTTTGGGAAAACTTTAGAGGATACTGAAAAAAGATTGAGCGTATATTTAGTCAATAAGTGGAATGACACCAGAAATAAAACGAAAAAATGTTATACAGCTGAGCAATTAATTTCAAGGCCAAATTTTCATAGTTGTATGGTTTTCGCAGAAAATTTTGTAGCTGTGCAAATGAAACCTGATTCAGTGATTTTAGATAAACCTATTTACATAGGATTCACTGTTCTCGAAATATCCAAAAATCACATGTATGATTTCCACTACTCTATTACAAAACCGTTTTATGGTTCCAATTTAAAACTATGTTACACCGATACTGATAGTTTTTTGTACTCTATCGAGGCAACGGACATTTACGAAGACATAAAATCCAATTTTCAACAGTACTTTGACACAAGCAATTACATGGAAAATAATCAGTATAATATAGTTCCGAGGAACAAAAAGGTCCCTGGATTATTTAAAGACGAGATGGGAGGGCAACTTATCACTGAATTCGTGGGTTTGAGATCTAAGTTATATTGTGTAAAAACTCAAGACAAAGAGATAAAAAAGGCAAAAGGGGTAAAAAAATCTGTAGTAAAAAAAATGGATTTTAAAGATTATAATAAAGTGCTACTTCTTAATAAGTCACTTAAAAAGAAAAATGTATTATTCAAGTCTTTGAAACACGAGATTTTTACGCAAGCCGTTAACAAAGTTGCTCTATCTTCAAATGACGATAAACGCATTGTACTTAAAGATAAAATATCTACATTGTCCTGGGGACATAAATCAAGCCTTTTCTGAGATTTTTTGTTTGGACTGGTTGAAAAAATAATAGAGTACCTAGTGAACACTTTATTGTCAATTTTTTAATACTGTTATTTAAGTATATTATAAGTATAATTATCAATATGTGTGATTCGTTTATAAATCGTGAATTCAGAATTAAAAGAGCAGTGTTCAGCAAAATCTATGCTTATTTTTGTATCACTTTACAGTCTAAAACATATGTTCTGTATCCTTGTAATAAGTAAATAAATGAATACAAATTTTATAATATATATTTTAGTATAGGTACGTTAGTAATACTTTAAATAAATAGTATGTATGTAAGTTGTTGTTTTATTCTGAATCTAATTACCTTTTACCATTTTACTTCATAGCCAGCGAGGATTTATAAAATATAAATGACAAAAAACAAGTTCTAACTTGTCTAATTCTGATTGCATCGCGGCACATGTTTGCCGCTTTGTCAGCAATACGTTTCCACTTACATAACATAATAAGGTATCGACATCAGGAGCAAGTTCTAACTTGTCCAATTTTAGGAGCTGTGTCAGCTATAGGTTTACATACAAACTCACACGATCACAAATCAAAGGTATAAATATTCGTGTTAACTGCAATTGTATATTTATTTTCATAAGAACATCGAAGATGGTAAGTTGCTTTTTAAATATAAGTTGAATGTATTTACACAATAAATATAGGAATCTGTTGTTGCTTTTAAATATATGACTCATATTATTTGTTTCAGGCCATGTCAGTGAACACCGAGCTTCTCGTAGAAGACCTGCGCTCACCATCTCCGGTCTTACAAAACGCGCAGGACCCTCTAGAAGGATGGACGCAGATGATCCCGCCTTGGGTTGTAGAGCCACCACACGAAGAAACGCCGTTGGTGCTCAAAATACGGAAGGCGGCGTATGACACGCAGAAGAGGAAGCGAAAGAAGAGATCGTCCTTCCTCAAGCACTCACACAACACGCAGCAGTCCTTCGTGGTGAAGAGCCCGCCGAAGAAAGGACGACGTCTAATTAAAATTGAGATAGTAGACCTAGAGCAAGAAGCGCTGGGTGACTCGTCGGAGGATGCCCTACTGTCTGCGCAGTATGTGGTGTCGGAAGACATGGACCAGATTATGGACCAGGCGGAAGGTCTAATAAGCAACATATCAAAAAAAATATGTGGTTACAGCTATAGTTTTTAAAGCTTTGAATCAAATTATTTTTGTAAATTAAAGTTCTCATGTAGGTTTTATGCGTAACATCTCTAGTTACTTATAAACCTATAGAGATACATTTAAAGATAATACCTACTTACATTTAAAATTTTTGAAGGCTAGATTTAGTTGTACAAATGTAAAAACATTTTTTACTGTGTAATTAAGGTTTATTAAATAAGAATGTAATAAAATTACCTTTTAATGAATTAAACTTTAAAGGAATTATGTCGTTTTATTTCTATATATAACGTAATTAGGTAGGTAAATGAAAAAAAGATTTTAAATGTACACTTATTTATTTATTGAAAAAATCATACATTGGTATTTTATTTTCTAATATCCATTTTCTTATACAAATTACATTTTTCAAAGCACAATATTTTATATGGTTAAAACAATTGTATGCAAACATATCTTTACAGTAAAGTTTACTTAGAGTTTCTAGATTAGGTATACCCTTAACACTAATATCTAAAACATTTTCATGACCACATAATTCACGCACCCATTTAACTTTCTCTTCTCCTTTCACTATGATTTTGCGTTCTCTAAGGTAAGGTTTAATGAGTCTTTTAAATTCTCTGTAGTCAATATATCCCTCACTCCATCGGTATCCTCTGTTTCTTTCTATCCACCAAACATGTTTCCTTTCTTCGAGAGTCAGTGTAGAGAATGGATATGGAGGTTTAATTAAAAAGATTTGAGTGTGTTCAGATGTGCCTATAACTAATTCTTTTAATATGAATTCATTTTTATCATTTTTAAAACCTTGCACATCCACTATTATAATATCTTTATTCATGATAGTTTTTTAACGATGTTACTCAGAGGCTTATATTCAAATATGCAGTCGTTCAGTATAAGGCAATATGCGGCGGTCTGATCAGGTATCTCTTGATCTGCTTCTATTTCCACACGAACGTCAATTGATCCCTTTAGCGTTTCGTGTTGGCGAGAACAGTCAACAACAAATAAGGGGGAAATTTCTTTGAACTCTTTCAAACTCAACAACGGCTCTGGTCTACGACCATGATAAGACTGCTGAAATCTTGCATACTGTTCGTATATTAACGAAAACTTGTTGTCAGCAAAATTAATATTCAGTCCTTCATAAGGGTAATATGATGAATTTAAAAATACTCTTACATCACGAATAAAGCAATGATCGAACTCTGCCATAGACTCTTTCGCATTATGTTTACGATTAGTTTGAAAAGCAATAACTACAAATCGTGGTTTTTCAACCTGTGATGAGGTTTTAATAGACCAAGCGTGTTTACGTGTTTTGGGTAGTAATGGATACTCATACAAGTCCCAATTACGAAATGCTACTGTAATGGGACGATCTTTTTCTAAATGCTTTAATAAATTAATTCTTTCGCGGTCTGATACTTTAATGTGCGGAACTCGCCAGACAATTTTATTTATTATTATATCCTCCACAACTTCATCGGTATTTAGTTTTAAAGCATTGAGATTTGTATTGCTTCTCAATAGTACTAACTCATGTTTACAGTTAATTATAATTTTTTCATAATCTTCTGCAAAGCCTAATATTTTGTTCAGAGGTATTGATGCAGAGAATACTCCATTGTTGACATTGGTCGTACCTGTAGGTGACCAGCCCCAAACTTTTGCACATTTCGATTCGTTTTCATTCAACGAAAGATAAGATTTTATAGTTGTAGAAATCCCTGCATTTTTTACCTTATCTATTTCTACACCATTTAATTCATAACGAATATCTTGAAAAAGAAACAATGCTGGGTTATTAACAAAATGCACACTTGTCACTCTTTCTTTTTGTTTAGTAGTACTGTTATACTTATACACATTGACTACGCCCTCAATGTACAAACTGCTGAGTGCAGGTAACACATACAAATCTTGCTGATTAATAGGTATTCGTATTTCATCGTTCTTGTTAAAACTCGTTACATATGGTTTATACGAATGATATTCGAAACTTTCAATGCTGTTATCGTACGATGCCGGTTGAGTAATATTTAAAATATTCATTTTAACAAGCCCAGTAGTTTTAAAAAATCCTTATTGCTTTTGGTTAGCTTCTTATTTAAACGAAGCGGTGTTCTTTTCTGAGAGGATCTTTTAGAACTGACTTGAACAGTAGATGCGGATGGGGTTTTATTAAAATTTATCATTTTTTTCTAAAGTGTAAATACAGCTGTACTTCTTCACCACGTAAGTTGATCTGCTTATTTTCAGCGTCTAACAACCTTATGTTAATAGCGTTGATTGAACTCCGATTGACGGGAAAATAAATTAAGTTTTTAGGTATTTCGATGATTCTATAACCTGGTGGTACGTTAGGCACAAATTCGTAAATAATGTGACTTGCTTTCCCGTTCACAAATGACCCGCTGATGACATCACATTCGATGCGCACTACAGTTGTTGATAAAATGCTGACAGGATACCGAGACTCAGTGCTTATATTAGCTTTTATTGTATCCATACCAAAGCCCAAAATTTTACCAAGAGAATCATTTTTATCGAAGTACACATTTTCGGAACAGTATATACAAGTTTTTAATGTATTATTATTGCAAGTTAATTTTAGCGCAGCATTTTTAATGTTACTTTTCAAAAAATCACAAATATCTTGAAGTTCATAGGACCCTTCAGGTATTTCGATAACTTTATCACTACCGTAATAAAATTTATTATTTCTTTCATCTATGTTCGGGATAGAATTAAAAGTTGAAAAATATAAGAGCCCACACTCATATTCTCCGCGTAATTGCAAGGTTGGCGAGTAATTTGTTATTAAAGGCCTGGGCACACCGGATGCGTAGACACGCGCGTGGTTACGCGTGCGTGTACACGCGCGTAGTTACGCACGTAACCCCCTGACACACCGGGTTACGCATACGTCTACGCTTACGCATACGCATACGCAACGCAGCCTGTCCCTTGCGTACCCAGCGGGCACACTGGATGCGTAGACACGCGCGTAGTTACGCACGTAACCCCCTGACACATACCCAGCAACTGCGGCAGCCATACTTTTTATGTTTGCAATTCTTGTGCACGATGTCTGATGATGATTGGATGGACGTACCAAGTAGTTCATCAGATGAAGAAGAAGCAATAGTACTACTGTTGTGCCAGAATATTCCTCGGCATGCAAAAAAACACGGGTTCATGCTATAAATGAAAGTAGAGCAACACATAGTGAATATCATAACCTTTGTCGTGAACTTGAATCCATGTGGAATGGGTTGTGGGTCGGTTTGGGTAATAGTTGTCTATGGTCATTATATGATGTCACTACATAGTATAAAACAAAGTCGCTTCCCGCTGTCTGTCTCTATATATAATGCTTAGATCTTTAAAACTACGCAACGGATTTTGATGCGGTTTCTTTTAATTGATAGAGTGATTCAAGAGAAAGGTTTATAATTATGTATGTATCGTGTCAAATTCCACACTACACCAAAACAAAGCGAGGGCGGGTCACAACTCCTTTTTTTTCCAAATGCGACCTTTGATTTGATTTTTTTCGGACATTCCCCATTCCATAATACATTATTTATTTTGTTAGAGCTCAGAAGTTTCTGCAGTGCTTTCGATGCTAGGCTTCCCAGGCGGCTTAATTTTTGCCGACATCTTCATATTTCTACATACATAAAACCTCAACTTATAATTCACCTATAGCTTCCTCAGGAATCACTCTATCATTTGGTGAAAATCGCATGAATATACATTTAAAAGTTTTTGAGTTTATCGAGAAGCGCAGACAGACAGACAGACACGGTGAGGGACTTTGTTTTATAATATGTATGTAGTGATATCTAGCAATTGATGACTAGTTTAAATTCATATACTTAAGTGACGAAGTTCTTTATTTGTAAGAAAAAAGCAAATTTCATAGGTGGGGGACCCGAACAAAACAACTGAATACGTAGTCACGCGCGTGGTTACGCGCGTGGTCACGCGCGTAGTGACGCGCAGGAAAGATACGTGCGTGTTCGTATTTGTTCGGTGTGACGTCCAAAAGGGAATGCCATTGAGTACAACGTCATCAATGCGTTCCGCTCTGCGTAAGTACGCGGCCTGGTTGTCTCATGAGAGCTGCAATGCGTAGGGTTACGCATCGGTCTACGTGCACGCGTACGTTACGCAAGCGGTGTGCCATGTCTCATAAAGTTTCAGGCATTACAACGTCATGGTACGTCTACGTGCACGCTTACGCATACGCTTACGCATCCGGTGTGCTGGAGCCTTAAAGATTCTCCTCTGCCAGTTATTGACACAGTGAAAGACATTTTTGTACTGATAAGTTTTTTAATTTCATTATCAATTTAAATGTTATTTCCAATAGTCTCTTAAAAATTTTAAACAAAGATGACCACAGTTTACAGCTCCAAACTTTTGATACTGTACATAATTATAGTTTATAGACATGTACCTTAAATAATTTATCAATTCTAACGGTGGCTTAAGATTGCCAAAACTATCAAAATATTCACAGTAGTCATTATGCTTAACGTAGGCTACCCAATGGGTTCCGGGATTATCAGAACTATCTAAATTTATTATAGCACACTCGATCTTTCGTGGTTTTAAAGGTAGTGCATCTCTCATGAAAACTCCTCGAAAGTGTGGAATATCAGAAGCATGCTCTAATATATCTAAATTAGTGAGAGGGCGTCTGGGTAGCCGTTTCATTCGTTTTTTGAAGGATTCAGATATAAACCAGCTCCTTTTTTATGAGGCTTGATATACAGTCCTTTTCCTAAAGCTACAGCTTCCATCATCTTGTTATGCCGTTCAGATTCTTGAAGATTTTTCTGAGCAGCCTTGTAATCATTGACAGCCTTTGCTATACCTGCTGCACCTCCAGCAAGTGAACCTAGAGCTGATAATCCAGCGAAGATTGGAATAAGAGGTAAGAAACCTCCACTTTTTGGAATAGGAATACACCGTGGCAACCGTATTCCTTTTTTATTTGTAAACAATTTTTTGGCGGCTGCATGTGCGTATTTTATAGCTGTACGATTGTCTTTAGATTTTAATTTTTTTATTTGTGTTTGTATTTTTTTTACAATTGACATAAAAGATCGAACACCAGCACCAGCTTTAAGTTTTGCTTTCATTGCATTTTTTACAATCCATGAAGCTACTTTTTCTCGTTTCCCAGCATCCTTTGATTTCAATCTTTTCTTAGCCATATTCAAAAGTTGTAAATCAGCTTTATGTCGAACACTCAAATCACTGTTATTATAGGCGATATCGTGATACATACAAGCTTCATCTAATTTATTTATACCTCGATCACCTCTTAGTAACCGTTTTTTAAGTTTTGTTCCGGGGCCACAAAACTGATAACCAGGGATATGTAACTCAAACGGTAAGTTATTTATTAAGTCGTTTATAATACCACTTCCTTCCTTCATTGATGTTCTTAAAGTGAGTTCAATCTAATTACATCGCTTCATTTATATTACAAAACTAGCGAATTTTTATCAACCCAACTATTCTCTTTATCGCTGAGACCTAACCATTTTACAAAAAGTTTTCTACCTTTTCTTTTTATAACTTTTTCGATGAGATAAAGATCAGGAAATTTAGTTCTTTGTAATTCATATTCGTAGAAAGATCCTAAAATCCTCTGTTTGTGTTTATCTTCTAAATGGTAAGTAGGTGGATTCGTATGATTTACCTTAATTATTACAAATATCTCGGTGGACCAGTTAGGGGTGTAACCCTTGTAAAAATCTCCTTTATATTTACTAATACGAACATGATCACCAAGTTGAAACTTAGGTTTGCGATCTATCTTAGGTCTTTGTGATTTAATAATGTTAGACTTTATAACCATCTGGTTTTCTTTGTTGACTTCAATAGGTTTAAATTTAGTTATACGGTGAGTAGAATTATTATAGTTTTCTACAACTGAATTTAAATTTTGCCCCAACCATTGGTAATGACCGTGCAAACTAAAAAGTTTGTAAATTTTATGTTTTAAAGTACGTATTACTCGTTCTACAATAGAAGCTTTTTTTACAGAGTAGGTAGAATAATGATTTATATTATATTCTTCTAATAATTTTTTGAAAGTATCATTATAAAATTCCTTGCCTAAGTCAGTTTGTAAATATTTAGGTTTTCGTGATGAATTTGTTAGTATCTCTTGCAGCGCATGTGTCACACATTGTTTGTCTTTTGATTTTAAAGGATTTACCCACACATATTTTGATAAAGTATCTATTACTATCAAAATGTATTTGAATCCTTTATTGGAATGTGCAAATTTCTGGAAATCCATAAGGTCAGCTTGCCATAAATCATCTATTCCTTTTATGATTGTACATCGCCGCTTGAAATTTCTTCTTGCTGCTTTGTGAAGTTCATTGACGATGTCTTTTTTACTCATTTTTATTTTTTAGTTTAATCAAATTATCTATCTCTGTTTTAGTATAATATAAATTACCCAAACGATTTGAAGTCACCTTTTCCAAGTTATTGAGATATTTTTTAACATCAAGAGATACTTTTTTTATTTCGTCTCTTAGTTCATGAACTGTTTTATCTAAATAAGCTTTATTAACTGCTTCGTCGTCTTCGTCTGGAGACGTTAAACCTTTCAATTTTGATGATTTTAAATCGTAGTGTCCTGTATCTGACTTCACTAATGTATCGCTGAAGGTATCAATATATTCTGCTAATCGTAGACGCTTATGAACATGATGGCCAAACTTGTCAATGTTCATTGCTGCTCTGATGACTTTTTCATACTGATCCATTTCCCTGTCAAGCGTTCTTTATATTTTAAATTCTTGATTATTCCTGCTTCCCACAGTTCTTCAATAATTGCGACAATTTCATTGTCTAAGCCAGTGTTACCCGCATCTCGTGAGGCGAGTAATATTTTTAATCGTTCTACTAACTCATTCGGATCATCCCAATAAACCAAATCAGTATTCTTTTTAACTTTTTTTAGTACCTTAATACCTTCTCCATGCGAAAGACTTTCCACACTTGTAGTTGCATTTCTAGCAAACTTAAATAGAGGTTTTATGACGTTCATGTACTTAAAACCTTTATTGCTGTTTATTGGTTTGGATGAATCATAATTGCGTCTGTGTGCATTGGTTTCTAATAAAAGTAGTTTATAGTTATGTAAATCTTCTTCAGTAGTTATATCTAAATTTGGTTTCTTTTTAAACAAAAGCTCTTTCAATCCATCTGTTTTATTCAATGTGTACGTTCCTATTTTTAAGATGTTGCCATCATCATAGACGCGGGTTTTACCAAGCATCAATTTTCCGCGTTCGTTTCTGATTCCAAAAGGTATATTACCCATTACATCCGAAGATGTTGACCACGATAGTGTATGTTCTTTAACGTTTGGCGATGACTGCAAAGACTTGAATGACCCCTCGCTGATATTGTGAGTTTCAGAAGGCGATACTGTAAGCGTTTTGTTTTCGTGTAAGTTGTTATCAGAATCTATTTCATCTTCTTCACTGTAATCTTCATGAAAATCTTCACTAGATGAGGACGAACTATCGAAATGATCTTTCTTATTTTTTTTCACAGAAGGCATAAACTGTTTTTCATTCCCTTGATGCTTTTCTTCATTTTTATTTGCTAACAAGTTAAGTGGTTCGACTATGGGCTTAAATATGGTTTCCAGGGCAATATTATTCGAATTTTTTGCTTCCTTTATCATTTCAACTTTTCTTTTTACAGCCGCAGCAGATTTCACGATTTTTTGCTTCAGATTTTTCTCCATTTTAGATAGGATACTGCTTGGTTCTAAATCACGAATGAGAGTGATTTATTCGTAGTGTAACAACCTGTTATGTATTTTAGTCCAGTATTATAAATGTATCAAATGTCAATCTGTAGCATCCGTTGTTTCTTTCACAATCCTTATTTATCACAAGATAATTGTAAGGCTTATTCCAAACAGCTGAGCACATTTTTCGAAATTGGGCCCAGGACATATCAGAACCAACATGTTCATCATAAACATGTTTTAAATTAATATCATCTTGTTTAAATAATATAACAAGATTTGCATTGTCCCTTACAAGCTGTTTGGGTATTTTAGTATAAGTCTGATTTATATAAAAACAATCAATGTTCTTATGACGTCCCATTGCAAAATAATCCCTTATGTTACTTTGATTTTCACAAGCAACGTCGTCGAAAATGATAATAGAATCAGGTAAAGCCTCATGCGGACTCAATATTTCACTATTATGATTATATTTATTATATGATATTTCGGGCACCCTATCTAAAACTTTTTCTAGAAATAAGTATTTTGTCTGGTACAAGGATTTTGAATAAACATACAGGTTTCGAAAATGAAGACCCTCTTTATGCAGCAATAAACTTATGACTAAATTTGTTTTCCCACAGTTTGATGGACCACAAACGACACAGCGTATTGTATTTGGTAGTAATCTACCATGTCGATTTGAGTCAGTCGGTAACGGAGAACATAGGCACTCTAACTTTAAAGATTGTTTTTGTTTTACAAACTTCATTATCAGCTGACAGTTCTACAAGACTATAGAGCTACGAGGTTTGCAATTGAATGCGTTTAAAATAATGATGCATAGATATTATATAAACAGACGATCTAATTTCACAGAGGATGCCAATCGTGCAGTTTCACTAATCTTTTATAAGAGCTCGTGGAATTAGGTGATGTGGCATGGAAATATTATAGAACAGGCCTTCACTGGCTAACACGATTTTTAAAACTGATTACTGGGCTTCCTGAAACAATTTTTACTACAGCGATCGAGTTGATTATTGGGCAGTTTGGAACACTTCACGACAGGGATCGAACGGACGTGAGAGACCTGGAGTGAATGTGTTCCAGAACGCCCAATAATCACCTACTTATATGCAATAGTTGTCTATCTTAATCTTCCTAGAATCATTAAGGTGAGTTTCTGATATCAGAGCTATATCTATTTTATTACTTTTCAGCGGAATTTCTAGTTCCTGTTTATTTGACGCAATCCCATTGATATTCCAGGTGGCAACACGTAAAGACATGACTGTTAAGGGCATTTATTTATGAGTGTCATGATAAGGTTCATCATTGTATTTAACTGGGTTATAAGTTGGTCAATTCTTTCTGTCTGTTTTGTTAAAAGTGTCTCTAGATTAAGTCTGTGTTTTTGTGTATTGTTTTCTATTCCCATTATCGTGGAATGTGTTCTCTGTGACTCGTAGTCAGCGTGATTTCTATTTGATTCTCTTTGCTCACTTCCTTTTGGTGGGTTTCCTTAGTGAGGTGAATCATCCGTTACTTTCCCTATCAAATCTACATTTCTGGTGGTTAGTTTGTGACTATCTACTTTGCCCACAAGTGCATTATTTGTTCTTTTTTTCACAGCTTCACTGTATGACTCTACAGTTTCTTGAACAGTGGGATGTTGTTTATTTCTTGCGGCGCCAGGTGTGTTCAATTGTGATACATTTGTAATTTCTGTTATGGTGTCTTTGTCTAATGGGGTCTTCATATTTTTTAGATTGGGATTACTGGGTAACTTGTTGTTAGTTATCTTTCTTGCAAGTATTTCTTTATAAACTTTACAGCCCTTATAGCTAGCAGGGTGGCTCCCTGAGCAAAGGGTACATACTGCTGGTGTATTTCTATCTAATGTGCAAAGGGTAGTTTTGTGCGGCCCGGCACACTTCACACACCTGTATGGTCGCATACAATTATTCTTACTATGCCCGTATTGCTGGCATCTTGTGCATTGTACTATTGATGTTTTCCTTTTCGGGTCTTCTATTAATATTTTTTTGATGATAAATAACTTTGATGTCTTTGACATATTTATTATTTTCATGTGGAGCTATATTAACAAAAAATTTATTTAAGGGCTCTTTGGTGCCTGGTTTTCGAGCTGTTACTATCTCCCCTTGTACTTTATTTCCAGTTTTTTCAATCGCTTCAATAATGGCGTCCTTGGGTGTACTAAAGTGGAGGTGTTTGATAACTATTCGCATGCATTTTTTGTCTTTACGAGTAAAGGTATGTCCTATTAGCCCTTTGGTTCTAATGTGTTCTATTAAAGCTTTGTACTTGTCCACCGTGGCGGAGGATATAATAAGTTGGTTCTTAGAAATTACCTTATAGGTGTAGTCATTCTTATTTACTACTTCCTCTATTAGCTCACTTAGTTTCCCAAGGTCATCAACTCCATAAAGTATGATAGGCGGTGGTTTAGGTGTTCTTTTTGGGGGAACGACATCATCTACTTCTATATCCAGCATTGCAAAACTATTGCTTGTTTCTATTCCTGGGTTATTTATCGCGGCTATAGTTTTTTGTTTAGGTTGTCTATTTAACTGTTCTCGTCGCTGAATTCGTTTGGTTTCATTAATTTTGGAGATTGATTTTTCATCCGGAGAGTGAGGTCTTTTTTGGTTGGGTATCCTCTGCCATGGCGCGTTTGGATTGTGAGTACCGTTGTCACTAGTCTCTTTATCTTTCTGAACGGTTTGATGGGTATTTTTTTTATTTCTCTAATATCGCCTAGAGACGCCGTTCGTTGGCGATTGAAGAGACCTGGGTGGAATACCTGTTGAGTCAGAACCTTTATTGTTTTTTGATTTTCTACGGGTAGCACTACTTTGCCCCCCCCAGAATACGAAGGGCAGCCCGAGCTGTGCTCAGGGAGGGATTCTCCGGTTCCACCGGTACCCTCCTGGGGTAGATTCTCTTTAAGTCTTGCTTCCATAGTTTTTTGTTATTTTTGATTTCAGGGTTTTCTTCCCCTAGCCAGATTGTTCGGTTTAGGCGCCGAAGATTCGCCGTCGCACTTCATATTTAGCTACTACTGTTCCGAGGTAGATGGATTGTGTGAAACTTGTTATGAACAGCAGCATTACCAGGGGGGACAACCTACAAGATGATATGTAGGTCCACCGCTAGACCGCGGCGGCAGTCTAACGATAGCGAGGACGTATATGAAGCACTTGTCGGTGCGTGCCTGATAGCCTAGTTTCACACACCAAGGCGTACACTACTGGCAGTTTAGCATTTTTTAGGTGCGTATTCCCTGGCAAAGAATCCGCCCCACTAAAGCCTAACACCGACTCCCCCCCCCCCTATATTCAATATGAATAAAAATGTGTTCATTGAAATGTCTGTGTCTGGCTTTGACGTCATTATTGCATATCAAATATTTTTATGACTGATGGAATAGTTACATAATTACTCATAAAAGCCTGATAGAGACCATTCTAAAATAATTGCTACTTCACAACCTATTCGAGTTTTTGGATCGTTGCCAAAACGACTAATGGATAAGATGACAGCCGATTTGCTATCCCGTGGTTACGGGTTTGACTTCTGCTTAAGGATGTATGTTGATTAATTTTCTCCTTTAGTAAGGCCTTACAAATGTCGAGACATATTACTTGGAAACATATTGTAAGTAATGATGTCTAGTCTAGTTATGTAATATTACAAGGCTTAATTCATTACTAATAATCGTATTAGCGAGTGTTAAATACTTGGCTTTTTTCTATGTGTCATTTTAACTCATTACTAATAATCATACTCATAATTAGTCATTTCACAAACGTTATCAAAATATTTTTAATTAAATTCATTTCTTAATAATGATTTCTAAATCAAATTACTAGCTTGTACTGATAAATTATATCAATCTGAGCTAAGCTTCGACTTAATAAATTTCTCTAATTTCCGGAAAGAAATCGGAGTAAGAATATAAAGGATGATTTATATTTGACCGGGGTAATCCGTGTCCTATGGGTCTACTACAAAAAATAGTATACCGGTCATCGGTATCGATGTTCGTTTCATTCTTTTGATTTCGGACGTTTTTTTTGAGCTGATAATGTCTCGAAGCGAAACGAACGTCCTCGGTTGGTGCAGATATAGATAACTAGCTTCTGCCCGCGACTTCGACATCGTTAAAATCATAGGAACCTTTGACGGGATAAACAGTGGCCTATGTTTAATCCAGGCTCTATGTACAGCATCTATATGTGTGCTAAATCATCCAAATCCGTTCAGCACTTTTTGCGTGCTTGTGTAACAAACATAAAACATTGACATAAAATATTAGTAGGATGAAGAAAAACATTCATAGGTACTTATTACTAAAATTATTCGTTTATCGCTCTCGTTCGATACCTTCTTTTAGGTCCGTTCTATAATGTTCCATGACGCAGGAAAAACCGTAAGGTTGCCTCTGGCAAAAATTATTGTTTATGTTGTTCCCGATTTCCATAACACATCCTACCTACTTATCTTGGGATCTAAAGGTCTAAAAATATACCCAATGTCATATTTCGAAAGTTTTTACAAAGAAACACTGTATCGATTTCTTGGCCACGTGTTTCAAGACCAAAAACCATGAAAAGCTGCCAATTTGTGTATACTAGCGAACTTAATAATTCTAAAACCCATTTTTAGAAAAATAATAATAAGAATGAATTAAGTACTAAGAAAAACTTATCATGAGTGAGTGAGTGACTGATGATGTCAGAGCTGTATTATTTTAGCTCAGATACAACATACTTAGTTTTTGATTAAGAATAACTTTTTCTTAGAATATTTTTCATTTCTTAAATTAGTAACTATTTAACCAGTTCAACTTATTGGCATTTCTCATGCTATAAAAAGTATAGTTCTTAAATTGTTTACGTTTAAATTGCTTATCTTTTTATTTCAATACATTAAAAATAAGCCCGAATCAATTTCAAATGAGTTAAGTACCTTGTGAATACAAATTGAATTTATTGGGTGATTGGCTTAGACAAGGGTCTAAATTAATTAATCATATGGGTATTTAGGATTAAACAATCGGCGAAGACAAGTTTAGTAGTCGACAGGCTAATATTAATGAATTCCTTAGTAAGGGGAATACTACGGACTTTAGTCAATAGAACCAGGCAATATGCACACAGGCTGAGTTAAGAAAATAATGCACGACCCAACCTCAACCCGAACTCAACTCAAACTCAACTCAACCGGAGCTCACTCCTTGAAATATAGCGCTTAAATGCCTTGATCATTCCTGCACTAAATGGGTGTATGTAAGTTTGGCGCACGGACATTAAGGGAGCGAACAGTCAAGTTATAAAGCTTTCAACTAAATTAAATTTTAACATCTAAAGCACTTACCGGAAATCAGAAAATGACGCTATTATATAACCACCGCTCAACTACATCATATCACCGCTGGAGTTCTAGGAAATAATAGCTAACTTATTTGAGGTTTATAGTGTTAAACTTTGAAGCTACCTCAGACATCCTAGGGACCTCAGAAATTATGAACTAACCTGGCGTACCTACTATGCTATGTATTCTGTGACTTGGCGTGGTCACCATCGATCAAAGGTGGTCACTGATTTACTAAATACGCAGATAAGCAAATCACCGCCGAAACCATAGTATTGCTAAAGTTAGTTTGAAAGAAAATGCGTCTATAAAGCTAAAACATATGAAAAGCTTCAAGTATACTAAACAAGGTCGTAAAGGGGGATGAGTAATGAATAAGTTTGTCCCCTCGAAGAAAATGGATCTACAAACTTAGTAGACGATGACTGAACACCTTCGTTGAATTGCCCGACTTTTGTAAAGATCACACCCGCATGCACAAGACAGATTTATGTCAAACGATTTCTCAAAAAGCCACCTAACGGCCTGGCCACGTGAAGCGGCGAACAGCGACGCGGCGAGCGAATTCTGAAAGGTACAAGTTGAAATCTGACCGCAGACCGCAACTGCACGCGAGAGGTGTCGCCATGGCACTACTGGTTTCTAGATATTTCTATTCAAACACCTTCCATAGACATAGCGACACGAAGCGGCGACATGTCTTAGTGACGTGTCGCCCGATCGCTCATCAGTAGTGCCTAGTTTGGAGCGACAACACGTTTAATTTACTGAAAAATTTCTTACCGTGTTCGAAATCATGACTACAGCGACATGACGCGGTCGCCGCGACATGAGGCGTGCGGTCGGCTACCCACTCTGGATCTGGAATGACGACAATTGTGAATTAACACTATGCGGTGAGCGAATCCAGCGCACAATGAAGAGATAAATCGCTGGTCGCGTCGCCGTTTGCCGCTTCACGTGGCCAGGCGGTAACGCTCCCATTTGGTGAAGTTAGATTTATAAGGTTTATCTGGTATACCTACTTTCTAAAGTGCGGGTGATCGACATAAGGCTACTTCAGAATCGAAACGATTCGTAAATGAGGGCCATTCTTTTGCACGTAGAGTTAATGGATAACTAAATATAAAACTCAACTAAAACATTAAATAATTAGTATTTCTTTGGATAATAATATAACTATACGTATATACAGACTGAATCGCAATTCCTTTTCATTATTTTGTAATTAATCAATGTAATTTAGATTAAAAGCTTCTTGAAACTAAATGAAAAACCCGTGTTAAGACTTACATGCTTACTTGTTTAGTATGTAACGAACCTACCTAATTACTTTTCGCTTAAACATAGCGAAGCTTCGATATTACTACATTTTGTAGAAAACTTGAATTTCAGTTTGTTAAGAAACAATTACGGAATTATGAATAGAAAAGGTTAAACGCCGTACAGTTCCGGTTAAGAATAGGACTGTCCCATCTCATCCCGTGGGTATCGTAGAAGGCGATAGAGGGAAGTTATAGGGACCCGGTACAGACCATCGCACAAAGGGTCACTCGAATGGCAGCGAGGAAACTGTCAACAACAGCATTCCCGAGGAGGGTTGGTGTCAGGCAGGCGGCCGACCGTAAAACTTTGCCAAAACCTAATGCAGTATAAATTACATGCTGCGCCGACCCCAATAGTGGTCGTTCTACGAGCTCAAAATTTTATTTTGTGTAGAACACTATAAATAAATTGGGATAAGGACAGGAGGATGATGATGATGATGCTGAATAGAAAAGGTTACTGTTAAACTGCTACTACACGTTTGTATGGGTACTTGGGTAGGTGACACGTCTCTCAAACGATCAACACAACAGTCAAGTTCTGGCATCTTGACTCCGCAAACTTGAACCGTCGCGCGTCGTCGTGGCCGTCTTAAACCTTACCCGCTACGAAAACTTTGAACTACTTTGCATACATGTGGTCATGCTCTGCTCATACACTGACGATCGCAATTTTGGAACTGCATGGCATCTTAAAAAAATTTGCAGCGTCAGTGTTTATTCCAAAATGTTTTAGTCGAACTTTATTATCTAAGAGATATCTTTCATCAGCAGGTGTAATGGGCTATTTACTTGGGTCCATTTTAGTCACCTGTGACGGTCGACTTTAGTCACTTTCAAGTTGCTAGTAAAATTGAATTGCAAATTACACATCGGTGCCGGCGGCGCTGTCGTCTATGTAGATAATGATGTAACAATATGTAAATAACACTTTTTGGCCACCGGATCAGATCAGATAAGTTCAGTTAACTGCGGCTTAGGCCGAATTGCCATTTACACCATCGATTTTCGCCGTACGGTAAAAGTCGTGCGGCTTCACCCGTCACCAGTGTAAATACTGTAACGTAAGAATCTCGAGCTTTCTCATGCTACCCATACTGGTTACTCATTATATTTTGTCCTAGTTCCATAATTAACATCTAGAAATTTCTCCAATAATGTCAATGAAAACTGTTATACGTAACTAATTAATATGCACACAAGGCAAAGTTTAAATTAATTCGAGATAAGGCTAAACTCTCCAGATAGAACATGAATAATGTTTGTCAGTTTTCGGCATATTGAATAGACTCTGAATTATATTGTTACTGATACAGATATACGGGGTATTTTTTAATGACCATCTAAATTTTAAGGTTATGTTCAGTCCATGAAACTGAACAACTTTCTCTAAGGAACTATACAAATCAATTAGTTTAGTATGGGATGACCAAAATTTTGTGACGAAATTCGACACATACTTCTTGGAGAAAGTAGTTTAGTTTCATGGATTAGTCCATGTGTTTAGACACATCCTTAGAATGTAGATAGTCAATATAAAATGATCCTTTATAAGAGTAACTAAAAATCTTCCCTTTATTGTTTTATTTGAAGTAGGAAGTCTCTGTCAATTCAATGCAAAAACCCTATTAGGTACAACACAGTACCGTCCTCTGAATGTCACAGTTACCTTTCCGAGTAACGTACTAGGTGTGTCTTCATGCAGTTGCTTTATCGTTCATCTTGCGCTTTTAACAGAGGCATGCCTCATTGCATTCAAAAGCGCATGATCTGTCTTCTCAAAACGTTTTTATATGGCAGAAAGTTAAAAGGAAAAGCGTACGGTTTGGAGGCAATATTGCTGCGTTTGATGCCAGTTGAATTGAAAATTGAAGTGACTCGAAAGCGTCTAAGTTGAAGTGAAGACAGACCATAATCATATTCCTACAAGCGACGTACTCTCCCACTCTTCACACTCTTTTTTACTTAACCGTACTTTCTTCCTTACTAAACCTATTAGTACCTCATCTCCTCCCATTTCGTCATCTCCTTTTCTTCCTTTTACACTTTTTAAAAATCCATCATGCCATTATCTGTCTTAAAAATTAAGAATCTCTCAAAATGTTAATTTGATAAAGCTCCTATACTACTACTTCAAAACATGTCTCAGATAGTTTGTAACTCGTGATCCATTATCGTTATTGTTTGCGAGTTTTAATTGTCCTATTTTTATTTGATATTACAGCTACTTATAAAACAAAAAATATTTATCCCAAAGTATACGAGTATTCGTATTTATGCTACCTTATTTTTTATTCAACGCTATCAAATTGAATTATGTTATTTTGACCAAAATTCTGAGTTTTAGTGAACTTTCAGCAAAGTCTAAACAAGTTAACGTGGCGTTGCGAAGTATGAAATATTAAATCAAAACATTTTCCTAAAAGCTTTTTTGCAGCTTTTATTTACTACTACTAACTTTCATATATTAAAACAGTTCGAATAATGTTCGGTTTCAGTATTTGAAAAAAAAAATTGGTGAAGTAAATTATTTCAGAACACACTTTTTCAACGAGTATTTTTTGTAAGGTACAGTTAGTAAATGTGCTGTTTGTGCTTCAAAATACATTGAAATTAAAGTAGATACTTTATTTATAGACGTTTTAAGACACAAAAGAGGGTAGACCCCTTTTCAATGTCAGATTTATAAAAAGTAACAGCTTTATAAATCATATTATACTATGAAAATAAAAGTAACACAAGCATAACGTACTTTTGTTACCTACTTTACTAGATATTTTAGAGATAACATTATTCGCTGAAATGATTATTTTTCTAGAATTAAATTAAGCCTTTCAGAGTGAAAACACAGGGTTTCTTCAAACAAAAAGATAACAAAATCCCTTAGAATAAAGCAGATGGTAATTTTGCTTGATATCTTTTATTTACTTTGTCCAAAACTTTTGATCCTTCCAAATTAAAAGTACCGCGATGAAAAGAAAAAAAAGTGACGGTGGACATAGATTTTAACTCCCCTTTTGCCCTCAAATGCCTAAAAGACAAGCCACTTTCATAAATCTCTGAGGTGGTTAACGCCTCGACTCGAAATCCGAGAAACAAGGGCTTCAACCGACAAAGGAGAAAGGGTGACCACACTGACCAGTTTCGATAAAAAAAGTCCTGACATTTGCTGAGGCACTATAACTTATTAAGTTGAATGCCAAGCGCATGCATTGAAGGCCCGAATCTTAATAGATTTTGATAGCTGTAATTAATTATAACTATTAGAATGTTGGTTTATTTCGTGCACGTACATTCTCAAAAAAGTGTTTAAAGTTCCAGCAATTTAGGACCAATCTTGGTGGTCATGGTCACCCTAACAAGGAAAGGCTCAAGAAAGTTTTAAGTACTCTCAAGTAAATGTTTTCACCAAGTGATCTCTTTAAGGATTTTCGGGAACCGGTTTTATTTGCTTAGTTAATTGTGTGCGATGTACCATTTCGTTATTAAGGATGCTTTAGTATGTTGTGGGAGTTTGTATGTTTGACTCAACTAAAATAGTTTGAGTCGAATTTGCACCATCAATATCTTCTCTACGTATTTTTTTTAATATCAGTATCCTACTATATTATAAATGTGAAAGTTTGTGGGTTTGGATTTTTTTTTCTCAATCACGTTAAAACTACTGAACGGATTTGATTGAAATTTTTCACACAGATAGTAGATAACCTAGATTAAAACATAGAATACTTTTTATCCCGATATTCCCACGGGAACGGGAACCACGTTGGTGAAACCGTGGGTGGCCGCTTGTATTATCTAAGAGAAGTGTTAGGTGAAAATGTTAGAGAAACCCGTCTGAGCTAAATCATCTGTGTGAATTAAGTATACTAATTGATACACTTTACATTGACTATACGAAAATACAAACAATCTGAAGTATATTGCACTTTGTAATATACGATTAAGCAATTACCTAAAATTGGAACACACATGTAGCACTCTATGCAACCAATATTCGAGAACGCTGACTAGACATAAGTTAATTCTATTTTATAATTTTATATTTTATGATTCAATAAACATCTACACACGAAACATGACGTTTTTATCTTAACTAAAAGCATCGTCCAAATAGATAATATTTCATGGCGACCTTTTGCCAACCGAACACAAAATTATATTAGTATAGAAGACTTGAAGAATATTCGACACATGGATTCAGCAGCAGCAGTCTTCGTTGCCTTTTTCTTCTCTTCAACGCATTCCTCGTGAAGACGAAATAATAACATCGGAGCTCCACAAAGCAAAAAAATGGAATTGGAGACTGAGAAGGGAATTCAACAGCGCAGCCCGGAGAAATACCATTTCATTGTGGAATTAACAACTACGTCGACTCATCCATCAGCTTAAGCCAGGAGGTGTCCAGGGTAGAAACCCGGCCCATTGTACGAGGGGCAAGGGAAATCCCAGCCCGATCTTAAGCCAGCTGTATCAAGCAGTCCATAAAAGGAAGCCGTCGTCGAAGTCTGAAGGTCCACCCATAAGAGGAGCATGAGAAGCACGCCCGCCCACCCTCAGTAACGTCGCACCGCCCCGGTCACAAAATCCTCATCATGGAGAGATTAATCAGGTTTATTCGTTCGCTATATATGCTGTAAGTTATTTTAAATATTTAATTAATTATGTAGTAGGTATTCTTATTATTTACATTAGATAATGTCAAATATTATTTCTAATTTAAATGAATTGCATGAAAAACTTTTGTATATTAAGGAATATTTGATTAAACTAGGACCAGAAAGACGTCAAAGAGAATTAGGTTTTGCAAAGTTTAATGAAGCGAAACTTGAGTACGCAAAATTGGAGTATATTTTGTCTCGAGTACACGGATTAGTTGAGAAGTCCGAAATATCAACTGAGGATATTACTTTAATTAATAAAATTGCGAATGACATACAATTCATTCATAGTAAAATTATTTCTTTAGAAAGTACAAGTATTGCAAGTAGTTCAAAAATGGCAGAAAAAGACAAGTTCGATTTAAAAACGGCCATTGCACTTTTACCAGTAATGACGGGTCAAGAACACGTCACCAAGTCTCTTATCAATTCTATACAATTATATAGTTCTATGATTAGTGAAGCTACTCATATTCAATTAATTGATTTTGTGATAAAAACTAGGCTTTCCCCTAGCGCAAAGTTACGTTTAAAGAGTAATTATCCAACTATTACTGACTTAATTAATGATATGAATACGCATTTAATTCAAAAGAAATCAGCTGTTGCCATCCAGCACAAATTGACAACGACGCTACTAAGTTCGAAGTACTGCGTCCAATTAATGAAAAGGTTGCTATCAAACGTTTTTCAGACGGATTAGTGAATCAGAAACTTAGCACTATCATAGCATCGCGTCAATTTCATTCCTTGCCAGAGGCTATAAGGACTGCACTCGACGAACAGTCAATGTCTACCAGACATGAAGAGGTAATGTCCGTCAGGAAATTTTATCCCAGAATTTTTTCCCGTACACCTACTAGTTATACACGTTACCCAGGTAATTATTCAAATAAGTATAATTATTATAATAGATTTAGCACAAACAATAGGTTTAGTGCCGGTAACGAGAAACCTCAAGGTAAGTATGTGTCACGAGACCCCCGTGCCGCGCATGGGACACCACCACGTTCACGCGACCGCGGTCGGCCGAGCCCGCGCCCGCCGCGCTCAGCTGTTCCTTTCCAACGTGTGCAGCACGCTAGCCACGAACATTCGACTGAAAATATGTCACAAGCTCATTCTCAGACCCAGAATGAAAACAATAACTTAGATTTTTTTCGTCCCTACTGATAATTATGTTTTAAATTACAATAATAGTAGTACTGTAACTTTTTACGTTAGTAATAGTAATATTGATCTTTTAGTTGATAGCGGAGCGAGCATATGTGTTTTAAAATACGAATGGCTATGCAACTATCCAGAATTAATGAATTTAATTACGTTTGAAAATTTAGTTATAAAAGGAGTAAGCGGTAAACTAGTATCTGAAGGCTATATCTATTTAGATTTATCTTATCATGGTTTAGTTTTTAGGGAAAAGATGTATGTTTTTATAAATATGTCCTGTTCTGCAAATGGGATTTTAGGCGATAATTTTTTGAAACGTTATCAAGCCATAATTAACTATAAAGAAAATATTTTAATTTTAACTAAAGATAATAATTATGTTTCTATACCTATATTGAGTCACTATAGACATTTGATACCGCCACGATGTGAGGTAATAAAATATATACCTACGTTGTTAGGCGACGATTGTGTTTGTTTATCTAAAGAAATACAGAAAGGAGTTTTTATAGGAAGTTTAATAGCGAAACCTTGTAATGGTCGCATACCAGTAAGAATATTAAACACTACCGATAAAGAAGTAGATCTAGATCTCACCGATTTAGAAACTTACTCATTGAACGATTTTGAAGTTTGTAATTTTGAAAAAGAGGACATTTCTGTCTCACGTATAAAAACGTTATTGGAATTATTAAACTTATCAGAACTTCTAGATTAGAAGAAAGACGAAGTATTGAAAGTATATGTATATTTTTCATCTGCCCGGCGACAAATTATCTTGTACTAACTTAATGACTCATACTATAACTTTAAAACCTAATGTTTCACCAGTCTATGTCAAACCACATAGATTACCGCATGCCTTAAAAAGGGAGGTTCAGAAACAGATAGATGTTATGCTCGAAAATGATATAATCGAAGAGGCTACATCAGAGTGGTCTAGTCCCGTTTTGCTCGTACCAAAAAAAAGCAGATAGGTCAAATGAAAAACAACGGAGACTTGTTATAGATTACAGACAATTAAATAATCGTATATTGGATGACAAATTCCCTTTGCGTAATATCACCGATATCCTAGATTCACTCGCAAATAATATTTATTTTTCGAAATTAGATCTTTCTCAGAGCTACTACCAGTTGTCTTTAGATAACGATTCTCGGAAACTAACAGCTTTCACCACAGATACGAAAATGTATCAAATGAAACGTTGTCCCATGGGGCTTAAGACATCTGCAAGTGTATTCTCGCGCCTTATGACCATTGCTATGTCAGGTTTGAATTATAAAAAAGCTTTTATTTATTTGGACGATTGAGTAATTTTCGGAAAATCTATAGAAAATCATAACAAAAATTTAATTAGTATACTTGAACGATTTAGAAAAGTAAATTTAAAGTTAAACCCTATGAAATGCGAATTTTTACGCACCGAAATAATATATTTAGGACACAAAATAACTTCTAATTGCATTTTACCCGATGAAAGTAAAAATGTCACTATGCAGAATTATCCAGTGCCAATGAACTGTGACGAAGTCAACCTTTTCGTTGCATTTGCAAATTATTACAGACGATTCATACCTAACTTTGCAAACATTGTTTATCCTCTTAATAAATTACGTAAAAAGAACGTACAATTTCAATGGTCATCAGAGTGTCAAACAGCATTTCAAAAGTTGAAATCAGCTTTAGTTCAACCACCGGTTTTATCTTATCCCGATTTTTCAGAAAATAATATTTTTCGTTTACAAACAGATGCATGTAAGTAGTAGGTAATTGGGCTCTCTGTATCACAGGAGATCCAGCTCGCCCAATTACCTCTATTCAATCTATTCAAATACATTTTTTTAATACTATACGTCAACGAATAACTTTTATTTCATCTATTCAAATAAGTAGGTACTCTTTTATTACCTTTATTCAATCTATTCAAATAAATAAAAAAATACATCAACCTTCAGCACTTTCAAATAATCGATTCAAAGGTGTTTTTCGAATCACCTTCAGTGGTTTTTTTTATAATCGATCGCACAGTAATTTAGAAAAAATACTCATCCTCAATACAATATTAAAATTTTATTATCTTCTCAAATGCTAATTTGAATCTTAGCGCATTCATTTAATCGTTTCAAAGGTGTCATTTAGGTAGGTAGAACGTTGCCCATAATATCATTACTTTTTAATCTTGTTCACATGCAACATTATCATTAAATTATTTTTAAATAAATTTTTTTTTTTAAATCTTCATTTATTGGATATAAATACAAACAATTTCATCATCGTCTTCTTCCAAATTAGCAATAGCTTCCTCGAAATTATCACCATATTTATTTTCAAACGTACACTGCTCCAAAAGTTGCGTATTCCATGGATTGTCCGTCACCAAACTACAAATCTTGAAAAACAGCTTCATATTATCGTTAAACACATGGGGCTTCAGTTTAAAGTTTGCGTCGTTGATGTTTTCCAGCAAATCAAAATAATATAGAAAAATATCCGAACTAAAGCATTGGTTTCTAAAGGTTTCGAAATCTTTAAACACCCAATATTTTGATTTATTCATTAATAAATGTTCAAGCTCCAATAAAGCAAGATGTAGACTCATTTTCCACGTTTGGCCACACCGGCGTTATCTTTGCGTATGTTACAGTAGGCTAAGCGGTCGACCGACCGGCACACTCGTCGTAACGGAAGTGTCTACTTAGAACAGAACCACAGCCTTTTACCGATTGCTTTAATACAGGATTCGAATGTGGGGCTTCCTCAAAACTCCTTAAATCCGTAAATCCTTATTACAATTAAGTGTATTATTGAATTATTGTCTATATTTTGAGTAGGTGCTAAATAAAAATGCTTTCATATAATTTGATTTTCATTTATTTTTATATTAATAATTATATTTTTATTAAATTCATAAACTTATTGAAGTTAAAACATAATTTTCCCTGCACCATTTATCCAAACAAACTACATTTTTTAGAGCACATATTTTATCATGATGAATACAACTTACAATATCGGGTGAACTATATTTTTCATAGAGTGTTACAAAACTAGGACAATCTATATCTTCTAAATTAAACATCTTATTATTATTACTATTATTATCGAACATCTCTTTTATCCACAACACTTTATCATAACCTTTAGTTAAAATACAACATTTTTGTTTTAAATAGTAGTTTAGACAGTCCTTATAATTAGAATACGGCACAACTCCATCATTCCAATAAATTCCTCTAGTTTTCTCAATCCTGGCTACTTCTAGTCGTTATTTTTTTGATAATTCATAAAATGGGTATGGTGGTTTTATTAATAATACAATGAATTTTCTTTTCCATAGGATTGCTATTTCTTTTGGAATAAACTGATTGGACTCGTTCTTAAATCCTTGCACGTCTACTATTACATTCATGATAATGTTGAACTACAATATTGCAGGAAGGTAGCATTTGAGCATGACCTTCACAATATAATTATGAGAGCCCAATGTGGCATAAAAATAACAGTAACCTCTTTATATGTTTTACCTACTATCGTTAATTATTGCATCTTCAAAAACAATTATATGTCGCGTTATTATTGCACCATATTTTTAGACATAGAACATTCTTTAAAGCACAAATTTCTTTATGATGAACACAATTTGATTCTTCGTTCTTAATTTCACTATAATCGTAATATAATTTTTTGAAATTCGGGCACCCTTTGTCACCTAATTCTATTATATCACAATTCTGACATAACTCTTGAATCCACTTAGTTTTTTCCAACCCTTTAACCAATATTTTTTTGTTACTTATATACGGGACCACTATCTTTCTGAATTCATAATAATCAATGTATCCTTCACTCCAAGTGAGCCCACGATTCCTTTCCATCCATCGTACTTGTTTCTTTTCTGCGTTTGACAGAGTTTTAAAAGCATAGGGCGGCTTAATGAGAAAAGTTTGCGTGTGCTCCTTATATGCTATTGCTAGCTCTTTAACGATAAACTTATTTTCAAAATCTTTAAATCCCTGTAAGTCTACAATTATAGTATTGATATTCATGATATTTTCTTAACAATGTTGGTTAGAGGCTTGTATTCGAAAATGCAATCGTTTAGTATCAGACAATATGCAGTGGTCAGATCAGGTATATCTTGATCTGTTTCGATTTCAACTCGTACATCTATTGATCCCTTTAGTGTTTCATGCTGACGAGAACAGTCTATCACAAATAAAGGAGCAACGTCTCTAAATTCTTTCAAACTCATCAACGGCTCAGCTCGATGGCCATAGTAAGACTGTTGAAATTTTGCATACTGCTCGTATATTAATGAATACTTGTCTTCCGAGAAACTGACGTTTAGTCCTTCATAGGGGTAATACGATGAATTCAAAAAGAGTCTTACATTGCGTACATTGCAGTGGTCAAACTCCGCCATTGATCTTTCAGCATTATTTTTACGGTTGGTTTGTAAAGCAAGAACAACATACCGCGGTTTCTCAATTTGCGATGATGTTTTAATCGACCAAGTATGTTTACATGTTTTAGGAAGTAATGGATATTCATACAAATCCCAATTACGGAATGCTAGTGTAATTGCCCTATCTTTTTCTAACTGTTTTAATAAGTTAATTTTTTCACGATCTGATACTTTAATATGTGGAACTCGCCAAACAATTTTACTTAACATTATATCCTCCACAGTTTCTCCTGGTTTCAATTTTAAGGCATTAAGATTAGTATTGTTTCTCAGTAACACTAACTCATGTTTACAGTTAATTATATTTTTTTCATAATCTTCTGCAAAACCCAATACTTTATTCAATGGTATTGACACAGAAAATACTCCACTATTGTAATTGGTAGTACCAGTAGTCGACCACCCCCAATTTTTTGCACATTTGGATTCATGTTCATTCAGTGATAGGTAAGACTTAATAGTAGTTGTAATGCCTGCATTCTTAATTTTATCTATTTCAACTCCATTTAACTCGTACCGAATGTCTTGAAATAGAAATAACGCAGGGTTATTTACAAAATCTACACTTGACGCTTTTTCTTTAGCAGTAGCGGTGTTCTTAAACACATCAGCTTTGCCCTCTATATACAATGTGCTGAATGATGGCAGCACATATAAATCTTGCTGATTAATAGGTATTCGTATTTCGTCATTCTTGTTGAAACTTGTCACGTATGGTTTGTATGAATGATATTCGAAACTTTCAATGCGGTTGTCGTAAGATGCTGGTTGAGTTATATTTAAAATATTCATTTTAACAAACCTACTAGTTTAAGAAATTCTTTATTACTTTTGGTTAGTTTCTTTTTTAACTGAAGTGGTGTTCTATTATGAACTGATCTTTTAGAACTGACTTGAATAAAAGAGGTAGAGGGGTTTTTATTGAAATTTATCATTTTTTTCTGAAATGTAAATATAGCTGCATTTCTTCATACAGCATTTATTGAACTTTGGTTTACTGGAAAATAGGTTAAATTTTTAGGTATATCAATGATTCGATAACCAGGTGGAACGTTTAATACAAATTCATGAATTATATGACTTCTTCTTCCATTCACGAATGATCCACTAACAACATCACATTCGATGCGTACGATGGGTGTTGATAAAATGCTAACAGGATACCATGACTCGGTACTTATATTAGCTTTAACTGTTTCCGTACCAAAGCCCAAAATTTTACCGATAGAATCACTTTTGTCGAAGTGAACATTTTCAGAACAGAAAATGCTAGTTTTCAGTGTATTGTTGTTGCAAGTCATTTTTAATGCAGCATTCTTGACATTAATTTCTAAATAATCACAAATATCTTGAAATTCATATGATCCTTCAGGTATTTTGATAATTTTATCTTCGCCATAATAAAACTTATTATTTCTTTCATCTATATTAGGAATAGAATTAAAAGTGGAAAAATACAATAGTCCACACTCATATTCGCCATGCAGTTCTAAAGTTGGTGAGTAATTTGTTATCAAAGAAGCCCCCCTCCCAGTTATCGACACAGTGAACGACATTTCTATACTGACTAATTATATTTTTATTCTCATTTATAAATGTTTTTCCAATAATTTCTTAAAAATTTTAAACAAAGGTGACCACAGTTAATAGTACCGAAAGTTTGATGCTGTATATAATTATAGTGTATGGACATGAATCTGAGATACTTTATTAACTCTATAGGTGGTTTTAAGTTACCAAAGCTATCAAAATATTCACAATAATCGTTTTGTTTAACATAGGCTACCCAATGAGTTCCAGGATTATCAGAACTGTCTAAATTTAGTATAGCACACTCTATTTCTCTTGGTTTCGAGGGTAATGAGTCTCTCATAAAAACACCACGAAAATAAGGAATGTCACTCGAATGCTCCAATATATCTAAATTATTGAGAGGTCGTCTGGGTAGCCGTTTATTCAGTTTTTTGAAGAGCTTAACTTTAAGTATAAGCTACCCCCCTTTTTCAGTGATTTGATATACAACCCTTTCCCGAGAGCAATAGCTTCCATCATTTTATTATGTCGTTCGGTTTCTTGAAGATTTTTTTGAGCGCTCTTGTAATCATTTACAGCCTTTGCTATACCTGCAGCACCTCCAGCCAGTGCACCGAGAGCTGACAACCCAGCAAAGATCGGGATGAGCGGTAGCATTCCACCACATTTTGGGATAGGAATGCATCGGGGCAACCGTATTCCTTTCTTTTCATTAAACAGTTTTTTTGCGGCTGCATATGCGTATTTTATTGCAGTGTGATCATCTTTAGATTTAATTTTTTTCAACTGAGATTGTATTTTTTTCACAACTGCCATAAAAGATCGTACTCCACCACCAGCTTTTAGCTTTGCTTTCATTGCATTTTTTACTACCCATGAAGCTACCTTTTCTCCTTTCGTAGCATCTTTAGATTTCATTCTTTTCTTAGCCATATTTAAAAGTTCTAAATCAGCTTTATGTCGTATATTTAAATCACTATTGTTGTAAGCTATATCGTGGTACATACAAGCTTCATCCAATTTGTTTATACCTCGATCACCCCTCAGTAACCGTTTCTTAAGTTTTGTTCCAGGTCCACAAAATTGATATCCAGGTAGATGTAACTCAACCGGTATATTATTTATTAAATCGTTGATAATACCACTTCCTTCCTTCATTAGTGTTCCTAAACTGACTATATTAACTAAAAATGCATAATTTATATCATGACACCAATGCTTTCTTGTCAACCCAACTATTCTCTTTATCACTAAGACCTAACCATTTAACAAAAAGTTTATTTCCTGTTCTTTTTATAACTTTTTCAATAAGATATATGTCTGGAAACTTTGTTTTCTGTAACTCATATTCATAAAAAGATCCTAAAATCTTTTGTTTATGTTTATCTTCCAAGTGATAAGTTGAAGGATTTGTGTGATTGATTTTGACGATTTTAAAAATTTCTGTTGACCAATTTGGGGTATAACCTTTGTAAAAATCTCCTTTATGTTTACTAATACGAACATGATCTCCAACTTTGAACTTAATTCGTTTATTTTTGTTTTTGTTACTTTGTGTTTTAATTATGTTTGATCGGACAACCGTCTCGTTTGTTTTATTAACATCGATGGGCTTAAATTTTGTTATTCGATGTCTAGTATTATTATAGCAATATACCACGTCTTCCAAATTTTTTTTTAGCCATTGATATTGACCATGTAGGCTAAACAGTTTAAAAAGGTGACCTTTTAATGTTCTTATTACTCGTTCTACAATAGATGCCTTTTTTATAGAGTAGGTAGAATAATGGTTAATATGATATTTATTCATCAATTGTTTAAAATTATCGTTATAAAACTCTGTACCTAAATCAGTTTGTAAATTTTTAGGCTTTCGAGATGAATTACATAATATTTTTTGCATTGAATTTGTAACACATTTTTTCTCCTTCGATTTTAAAGGACTAACCCATACAAACTTTGATAAAGCGTCAATCACTACTAAAATGTATTTATAACCTTTGTTATAATGTGAATACTTTTGAAAGTCCATAAGGTCAGCTTGCCACAAATCATCTATTCCTTTTATGATTGTACATCGACGGGGAAAATTCCTTCTCGCTGCTCTGTGGAGTTCGTCGACTACGTCCTTTTTACTCATTATATTAGACTTTGTATGACTCAATCATACGATCTATTTCAGATTTTGAATAAAATAAAGTACTTAAATTTTCTGTAGTCACTTTTTCCAGATTATTGAGGTAAATTTTAACATCGCTATAGATTTTTTTCATTTCATGTCTTAATTGTTGAACAGTTTCATCCATATATGCTTTATTTACAGCTTCATCATCATTCTCAGGAGATGCCAAACCTTTTAATTTGGATGATTTTAAGTCGTAATCACCTGTTTCTGACTTAACTAAAGTATCGTTTAAGGTATCAATGTATTCTTTTAATCGTAAACGTTTAGGTACGTGATTACCAAATTTATCTATATTCATTGCAGAGTGTTTATGCGTTCCTTACTGTTAGCTGACTGCGCAGTTTTCACATTGCATGTTACTTATATTTTTTTATGATGCCCGTTTCATATAGTTCCTCGATTATTGCAATAATTTCATTATCTAAGCCAGTGTTACCAGCGTCTCTTGACGCATATAACAATTTTAATCGTTCTACTAACTCATTTGGATCATCCCAATAAACATAATCAGTGTTTTTCTTAAACTTTTTTAAAAGTTTCATACCTTTCCCCTCTGAAAGACTCTCCGAGCTAGTTATTTTTCTTGAAAATTTAAATAGTGGTCTAATAATATTCATATATTTAAATCCCTTGTTGCTGTTGATTGGTTTTGATGGGTCATAATTACGCCTATGTGCATTGGTTTCTATTAATAGTGCTTTATAATTTAGTAAATCATCATTTGTAATAATGTCTAAATTAGGTTTCTTTTTGTACAACAATTCTTTTAAGCCCTGAGTTTTACTGCAACTATAGTTTCCAATTTTTAAAATTCTACCGTTATCATAAACTCGTGTTTTGCCAAGTAGTAGTTTTCCCCGTTCATTTCTTATTCCAAAAGGTATAACACTCATCATTTCAGAGGATGTAGACCATGATAGTGATTGGTTTTTTGGGTTAGGTGATGAATGGATCGATTTATACGACTCTTCACTTACATTGTGGTCATCTGAATGACTTTCACTTGCATTGTGATATTCAGAAGGTGAAGCAGTAAGAGTTTTATTAGTTTTTTCAAATGTATCTAAGTCTACTTGTTCTTCTTCATTTTCACTGAGACCTTCACTAAAACTTTCAATAGAAGGATGCGAGGTCTCACTTTCATTATCTTTGATCTTTTTTAGAATAGTTTTATATTCTGGTTCTTCGTTATGATGTTTTTTATTTACTAATGTATTAAGTGGGCCAACTATGGGCTTAAATATTGTCTCTAAGGCCATATTATTAGAATTTTTGACATCTCTAATCATTTCAACCTTTCTTTTTACAGCTGCTGCTGATTTCACAATCTGTTCTTTAAGTTCTTTTTCCATTTTAGAATTAATTGCACTCAGTTCAAAGTCAAAAATAAAAGTGACTCATTAATGATAAAACAAGCTCTTATGTATGTTAATCTACCACTATAAATGTGTCAAATGCCATCCTATAACATCCATTATTTCGTTCACAGTCTTTATTGATAACTAGATAACTGAAAGGTTTATTCCAAACAGTTGAGCACATTTCACGAAATTGACGCCATGACATGTCTGATCCCACATGTTCATCATAAACATGCCTTAAATTGATGTCATCTTGTTTAAATAATATTATTAGGTTTGAATTGTCTCTTACAAGTTGTTTAGGTATTTTTGTGTACGTTTGATTTATATAAAAACAATCAATATTTTTGTGACGACCCATAGCAAAATAATCCCGAATGCTGTTTTGGTTTTCACAAGCCACATCATCAAAAATAATTATTGAGTTAGGTAAAACATCATGTGGACTTAAAATATCACTGTTATTATTGTATTTGTTAAAAGATGTGTTTGGCACCAAATTTAAAACTTTTTCTAAATATACGTATTAAGGTTGATATAAAGATTTCGAATACACATAAATGTTACAAAAACGTGGACCATCTTTATGTTATAATAAACTAATTACTAAGTTGGTCTTTCCACAATTTGATGGACCGCAAACAATACAGCGTATACTGTTAGGCAATAAGTTGCCATGTCGTTTTGGTTCATTGGATGATGGAGGACAAACACATTCCAGTTTCAAGCTTTGTTTTTGTTTTAAAAATTTCATATTTATTTTTAACTTGACCACAATGTTTCATGGATGTTAGTAAAATGACTATATATCACACTGCTGAATCATATTATATAGGTATGTTATGATGTTACAGTTAAAGGCATCTATAATAATGCAACATGATCTATCACATAAATGGGTCGGCTAAAAAATCAATGGTCAGCAATGGTAATCAAATGTTTCGTGCCTAATAAGGATAGGATATTCTAAATATGGAAAGACATGATTTAACTTTTTACTAATATAATCAGAACTGCATCATTTGCGTGCCAGCTTTTGCAAGACACACTACCAAATAAAGAAAAATTTGAAGAAAAATCTAGTAAGTACCTACATGATACGTTTCATTGGTCGTATTATAAAACTAACTATATTCGTTTTCTTAAATATTTATGTTTGTTATAGGAAATGTCGCTCGATACAGATTTTATTGGCCTTGAAGTTGAAAATTGTGATCCAATCACAAATCCATTTTACTATGCTCAAGATGTGGATGGTTACTTAGCTGATGATCGAAACTTGGAACAAGAAATAAAAAACTCGAAAACAGATGAATCAAATGATAAACAAAAGCAGCTCATGGGAGCAAAAGAATCCTTAAAATCCATAAAGAAAAAAGCAAAATTGTCTTTAAAGACACTTAAACGAGATCGCATTCTGCACTTATGTGAAGAAAGCCCAGTTGCCTCTACTTCATCTACATCTTACGTTTTAAAAAAAGACAGGAAAGGCGAGTATTTAATAAAACTGAATATTTATGATCTTAAAAGTGACACTGCTGAATGTGAAACACCAAAGAATATAATTACCGTGCAGTACGTGGCTGAAAACAGATATGATGAGATTATGTATGCAGCCGATAACTTAGTGGATAAAATTGTGAAAAAATTGCATGATTCATAAAATTATCAATTCATATTTAAAAGTATACCTACTTTTATTGAAATACTACCTATTTAAATGAAATATAAAATATTGTACGAGAAATTTCAATTTGTTTCATTTACATTTACCTAATAAATAATGAAATAGTTATACCTATATTAAGGATGTGAATAAATACACAATGTATTAAAATAAGTATTTTTATTTAAAAATATATTTTGTATAAGTAATAAAACTAAAACACATAATTACAATGACCCCATGGTACAGTTTGTATTTGATTAGGTAAAATCTGTCTCTTATCATCGTTACCGCTTAAAATTAATTTGTTAACTTGCTGTGAATAAACTGAATGTCTAATAGATTTGATCAGATTCATTTTACTTCTTAATTTTTGACCTGAAATTAAAACTTTACTATAATCACTCACGCGTAACCGAGATGTAACGGGTTTTGATACACCTTTAGCTTTTTTAAGAACATTCTTCTTATTTTTAATACAATACAGCTTTGCTCTTAGTCCTATAAACTCCTGTATATTCTCACCACCGAATTCGTCTTTAAACAAGCCAGGTATTCTAGCATTTATTCTAGGTAGATTGTAAGGATTATCAACAGGAAAATTTGATGTATCAAACAATGAAATATTTGTTTTAATATCTTTATACACATCATTAGTTTGTATCACATATAACAGACTGTCAGTGTCTGTGTAACAGAGCTTTGCATTATCTTCATACTTTCGTTTAATGTACTCATAATGAAATTGATATAAGTGCACTTTTGAAAACTCCAATAAAGTAAAACCGATGTAAATGGGTCTATCTCAAATAACTTTTTCTTTTTTTAATTGGATAGCTACAAAATGCTCAGAAAAAACACTTACACTCTTTAGATTAGGTTTTGCAATTAATTTTTCTGCTCCAACACATTTATTCGTTTTATTATAGTTATCATTCCAAGTAGTAACTAACCTTACTTCAACTTCTTTTCGTCTATTTTGAATTGTTTTGCCAAATATTGCGTTATTCAAAAGCTTAAAAAAGTCTTTTTGAAATGATGATGTTGCAGCTTGACGCAGCTGAGTATTTAAATCAATGTATTTTTTCAGATAATTGTCTTGCCGAAATTTTAATATGCGTTTAATATTTTTTAATACCAAACCATTTTTTAGACATTCTTTTAAATGAATATAATGTATAACATAGTTAAATTTGTCATATAAATTTGCAATTAATTTTGGGGATAAACTACCGGGTGGAATAAACTTTTCAGGAGCAAAAGGAAGATCGCTGTGAAAATCGTGCAAAGAAAACGGATATTCTAAGTCAACTTCTAAAATATACCCAAATTCAGCGTCATCTGGTATAGTCATAACATCAAAGTTGTTGATTTCAGTTGAAGACATAAAATTAAAATCTGATATTGGTAGTTTCTTAGTCATTGCATAGCCATATAAATTATTTGCATCCAAGTAAATTAAATAAGAAGACGGTAAAGAACTGTCATATTCTGACATATATTTATGATTTGCCGTTGCATGTCTTAGAGAGCATTGAGCTAGTCCACCACGAATACCTTTTTCAAGAAACTGATACATTTCTAAATCATTTATCAAATCTAATTTTACATCAGTATACAGCAGCATTGCATCCCAACTTAAGCCAGGAGAAGAAACACAATATGCAGGATCAAGATTGTAATAATTTAAACTCATGTTTCGGAAACTTTCAAAAACATCACACAGTAATAACACATCGCATTTTAAATATAAATCAGTATATTCTCCTAGCGTATAAATGTTAAAAGTATTCCATACCTTAAATGCATGAGCATAGTTCTCATCACTTATATGACTCATACTTAGGCTGTTGTAAAAACATTCTCTTGGCGGAAGTTGAGGTTCTTCATACTTTGACCAATCATTTACATAGTCATAAGGATATACCCCTTTGCGCCTCAATAAATTAAAATGTTCATTATTGGTAAAGAATCTATGAAGATTAGTAAAATCTTCATCATTTAAATTTTTAGTCAACTCATCTAAGCTAGAACTTAAAAATTGGAAAGAATCTAAAAACTTAATCTGAATACTATGTTTATTCTCCTCAGACTTTATAAACTTAGTAAAAGTTATATATTTTTCTTTACTTTTAGGTATAACGTACAGATCTCCCTCATATTTAACCAACTCTTCTATAATGCGCTAGTGAGAAGTCAGTTAGAATTTAATTCTGTAATATGGTCCTCACACGAAGCAAAGTACAATATCATGCTGGAACGGGTTCAGAATAAATTTGTCAGATACCTTTACCTAAAGTTGTATGGAGTGTACCCATTTTACCCGCTAATGTATCCAACATTATTTGTATTGGGCATGGTCGGATACAACCAACTGAGGGTAAGGAGGGACATGGCTTTAGTACTTTATATTTTTAAAATAGTAAGAGGTAAGTTACATAACGCTTGTATACTCAGCCAAATAGGCATGTGTGTTCCGGACCGGTACGTGTGGCGCAGGCGCAGGCCTAGTCTGCTCGCGGTGCCGCAAGCGCGGACCAATTTACTTAAGGAAGCGCCGTTGACGCGGGCACTGCGCACTCTTAACCTAATAGCCAATGATATAGACGTGTTCTTTTGTCCGCTGAGTGAATTCACGAGAGCGGCTATGTTTACCATTTGTTATAAAATTAATTAGGTAATTGCAATGATTGTAAATTAATTAATAATGAACTAAATTATAATATTATTATTATTTATGAAATATATTTATGTTATAATATGTTATGTTAATTATAGTAGGTATATTGAATGTGTTAAAGATTTTTTAATTTTGTTAATTGATATTGATAAATTATATAATGTATCTAGTTACTCTATTGTAATGGGTTAATCCTGTAAAAATAGATGTAAGAGTGGAAATAAAATAAATAAAAAAATAAATAAATAAATAAATGACTATCATAATTTGCTAAGTTATGTAGAATTACAGGTACAAAAGAACATTTTTTATATATCAAATTACAATACGAATGTGCAGCCCCTCTAAATTCAGAAGTAAAATGATCGTGATCTGCTACTTTATCATCAAAAAGAAGTTTTTTACATATGTGACAAGTGGTTGCGTTTTCATACAACTTTTGTTGTTCTATAGTTAAAGTCATTGGATTTTTTTTTTTTACTACTTTATCAATGGCAATTATATCTTTAACTAATGATTTTACAAAAACTGGAACACAGTCCGAACCTCTATATTTTTTAAATTTATTTAAACTGGGGTCAAAAGAGCAACATATATAATAGGCAAAGCATGATGGTTGATGTTTTTTATACTTTAACGTATTATTACTAGAATTTTCGGAGTGATTGAAAAGTATAGACTCAAAGTCGGCATAAATTACAAATGGTATTTTTTGCTGTCTTTCATAATTCTTAAACTGCAACTTTGTGTTTTTTTCAGGCAAAAAAGTCACAACTTTAGAACAGACGTGAGTTTTGTATTTATTAACACTTGAAAAAACTTGAAGACATCTCTCACATAAATGTATTTTGCCATGATGATTTGTAATTTGATGTTTGATTAATTTTTCAAGATCTTTAATTAAACAATAGTGACCAACATTACTATTTTCTAGATAAAGTAAATTTACGTGATTTACCTTTCTTTCATTTGTTAAATATAGAGGCCCGGTTACAAGTTGTTTCTTTTCATCAATTCCATAAACGTTAATACTTACATCACTATTATTTTTTTCTAGCAGTTTTATGTCTTCAGATGAAGGAGGAAAGCTAATTCCTTGAATATTTAAAACCTTTTTAAAATGCGGGTATGAGCTCGGTCTACATACATTTCTAGCACACGGAAATAAAGAAGCTACTACAGACCATAATAAACAAAATGAATCGTTATTTTTAATATTCAAGCAACTCTTAGTATCCTTAATAAACTGAGGTAATTCTAAAAAAGTGCCTCCCCTCATGGGGGTATATTTATTGATATTAATTTCTAAATGACTAACTGAATGAAAAGACCATCCTGATTCACAGTGATCAAACTCAATAAGTTTTGCTATAAATTTACTCATTATATTTGAATAAAGCTCATCAATATTACTATTTTGAAAAATACTGCAAAATGATGAATTAAAATTTAATTTATCATCCTTGGGTAAATAATAAAAACAAAAAAGTTCAAAATTTACTTTTACACATATATGTTTTTTTAATGATAATGTTAACAAATTAAGGACACTATTTTTTATATCACTTAAGAAATTTTCAGCAAGGATATACTCAACGTTAGGTGTAGGGTTCACTTTATATGTCACAATTCTGTTTCTGAATGCAGTTGATATAATATCAATATTGGGTATTTTTGTTTTCAAAATACTATTTGATTTATGAACATTTGATTTTAAATGATTTTTAAACAATTTCTTATCTATTTCTATATTACAATTTTCACACATTTTTACAGTCTTTTTCTTTATAAATTCATGTTCAGAGTCATTTAAACAAATTCTAGTTTTCTCAGTATTATGCTCCTCAGACGATTCAACTGGAAACAGAAATAAAAAAGTAGTCGTTTTAATATGCAAGACATTTATTTAATAAACACAGATATTTAATGTTATTTATAATTAAAGTATATTTAGTATAAAGAATTATAACTATAATAAGTAACTATATTGATAATTAGTACTTATATACCTATATGATAGCTATAATAAGTAACTATTCACGTTGAAATATACGAGACCGATATGATAGTGTAATCGTACAATGCAGGTGTCGCTTGAACAAGGGAACAGAGTCTAATTTACCAATATGATTTCCTAAAAATGTTCTATGTTGTTTTATCCACACTTCAATAATTTCACTCATCCATTAATTTCATTTAAATCGGGTCTTTTATATCTCAACGAGTTTGAAATACAGAAATACAACATAAGAAACTACAGTTTTAAATGCAATATAAAAATTAAAAGAAAATTATTATATTAATACATAGTTCCAATGAACGTAGGAGTACATGATTTATACTCTTCACGAGTATCTTTTATGAATTTGCTCAGATTACGCCAAGCTTCTGTGTCAGTATCCGTTTGTGTTTTAATAGTAATAATTGCTTGTCGCCAACGATTCATCGGAGATATCTTTTCTATTTCATTAGTGTTGTATATTTTTAATTCAATATACTGCTTGCCTGATTTGTTTGGATAGAGTTGTCTGCAATACCCGTTCGCAACACGTCGGCTTATGTAAGATAATAAAGGAGCTTTTTTACCATCTTCTTGAGTGACGAAGTCATCATCGTCTTCGCTGTCACTTCCAAACAACTGTTTGGCAGTCATTTTACTGGAGCTGGTTCCGGCACTCGACGATGATGATGATGATTTTGTTTTCTTTCGTAAACAGTCATCAGCGCTGGACTTGGATTTCGATTTTCGTTTTTCTACTTTAGGCTTCTCGATAACTGTTTCGTCTTCAGACGGAAAAAGTTCATCAGCGTGTTTAGACCTGAAAATAAAATAAAAATAATGAATATTCAGCCTTTCACTGCTAAAGTAGGAAGGAATAAAAGGGTAGGAGGAAATGAAATTATCATTTAAAATTAAACAATTAAAATAACTAAGTTATTATAGAAACACTTTTTAATTATAAATAATATTTTTTTATATCAAAATCAATAACTAAAAGTTTTATAAATGTAAACTTTGAAAAGTAAGTTATTATAAAAGTAAAGGTTATTTAAAATAGAAGTTTTACTTACATGATGCTTTGTGTGTTTCACGTAGAAGAAATTTCACAAAACCAGCAAGCACAGTGTGGAAACTCAGCAATCAATGAGGAGTAGTCCCTAGACCCTCTTATATATCAATCTTAAAATTATCAATGTATGCATCCGTGTAACATTTCTTAGTGTTAAACAGAGCATTCAGCATTTTCCATAAAAGTAAATCAAACGATGCAAAGGTGATACAAGATGTTTGTTCTGGCTTTGCTCGTTGATTAAAATGATTAAGAAACGAGAGCATTGTTGTAATGACAATAGTTAATAATAATAATGTATTTCCATTAAACTTTTCTCCACGCTTTCCTTCGCATTCAATTTGCTAAAAAAACATGAATATCTATAACAAAAATAACTACTAACAAACATACAAACTTTTTTAATTATATTATAATATGAGTAGGATCTCTTTCATATTAAAAATATTTTTTTAACATGATTTTGTCGACGACTCCGTTTACTCGGAATTCAAATATTAATATATTTCAAAGATAATTTCATAATCTTCGAAATATATTATACCTATACTTGCATTCAAATTTTATACGTATCAAATTAGTTTAGGCATTGTAGGAATGAATTTCGAAACAATTAAATAAATTCAACGTTTAAACGCTCACCATTTACACCATTATTGGATTATTTGCTTTATTTGTAAAAGTCAGTTAGATGTAGATTTAAAATAACTAAAAAATAACTGGTGAAAAGAAACAAAAATATATATTTGTAAAAATCTTAAAAAGTTGCAAAACAAAGAAATTAAATTTCTTAACAAAGGTCATTGGGCATATTTGGCCTGCTTGATGAAAGTTCACGTACAGAAACCAAACCAGTTTTAAATTGAAGAATTCAATCCCACTTTCAAAATATGTTTAATATTTTTATGTACCTACCGGCAGAAAAAAGTTATTTCACAGTATGTGTGCGAGTATATGTATGATGGTATTAAACTTTTGTTAATAAAACAGAAGTTTTTACTTTCAGCATTGTGAAAATGTGTAGTACAAGCATAATAAACGTTTTTATTGTCTTCATTTATTTATTTTATTTTATTTATTATTGAAATTATATGATATAATGATAAAAATGAAACATGGTCTGCTAGAATGCGACCCATATCACTGAGTAGCAGATACATTTATCTACATATCTAGCCCTATTTCGTTTGTGTACGCCATAGGCCAAACGTCTGAACAAAATGCCCATTGACCTTTAGGTATTTTATCAAATGATTATACCTTTACAATTTGTCAGCAGCTATTGTGTGGCTTTAGGTACAACCGTTTTCTTATCGATTAAGTAGGTATTATAGCCGTTATACTATATTGTATACGTTAGAAACAACTAAAGTTTTATCTAAAGATAAGTATATAAAAATACTATGAAAATAGTACCTATAACGTCCTGAAATATTGTTGCAAATTGTATACGTTGCTTGGAACACGCTATAATTAATTAAATTGGATATAATCGATTTTTTTCATCTGAAATAAAGGACCTCAACTATGCTTACCTATAGTCTGCACGTGAACACACGAATTTATTGAAATAAGTTCAACAAATAAAAACATATTTCAAACCGCGATCTAAGTTAGACCTAGTTTAAACTTATACTCTTAACTACTATTTTACATCTTAACAATCAAAAGTGGCTACATAACCTATGTTTAAACAAACGTTTACTTTAGATCACGTTTTATAATAAAGTCAATGTACTCGTGTCTAAATAATTTATTGAACTTTCTTTTACTAAATATTTTTCCACAAATAAGTAAAGACTTCTAACAAAGAAAGTGTTTCAGTTTAGATAAATTATGTTATGACAGAAAAATTATACGCCTTTAATAACTTCGTTTCTTTTTATGTTATAGCCCTGAGTAAAAACAAAGGATATTTTTAATCTCATTCAAAGGTACTCTGAAGATTTCCTGAATGTCGCGAACGAAATCGGGGGACAGAACTAGTTTAAATATAAAACTAAGAAGTCTTAAAACGTACAGATTGAAGCAAAGGAATGTGTTCCATACCCTTATTTAGAGAGTGTAATACAACGCTCATGCACAGCCCTCCCCGCACTCACCCACACCCGTCACACCTCTAAGTTATGCGAGCTATTTTTATCAGTAAGATTTTTTTTGACAATAGTGAGTTACTTGACATAGCATTACGTTTGTAATGAATTTATTTTTAAAATCCACTATTCATACTAATATTATAAATATAAAAGTAAGTTACTTTGTCTATTACGTTTCACGCCTAAACAACTGGTTGGATCGTTTTCCACAAAACTTGGCACAGATATAGATAGGGCCTTGGGGATGACGTAGGCTACTTTTTATCCCACTGCGTCTCCACTCGCTCGATAAAAAACCTAAAACCCACGCGAGCGAAGTTGCGGAAAGCTAGTGTTATCATAAAACTTTCATAACATTGAAAATATATAAAATTATCAATTCAAAATACCTATATTCACAAACATGGTAAAGGAAGTATCTGAACGATATATTACTTACTATGTTTATCATTTGAATACTTAAAATCAATGAAAGTTATTGCCGTGCAGATTATAGAAAACAGTAAGTAGGTACCTATTAGAATAGATTCTAAATTACTGTGCGATTATAAAAAAAACCACTGAAGGTGATTCGAAAAACACCTTTGAATCGATTAAATGAATGTGCTGAAGGTTGATGTATATATATATTTTTTTTTTTATTTGAATAGATTGAATAAAGGTAATAAAATAATACCTACTAACTTGAATAGATGAAATAAAAGTTATTCGATGATGTAGTATTAAAAAAATGTATTTGAATAGATTGAATAGAGGTAATTGGGCGAGCTGGATCTCCTGTGATCCAGAGAGCCCAATTACCTACTACTCATGTAAGACAGGTTTAGGTGCAGTTTTATCTAACATGAACGGTCAAGTTGTTGCTTATGCAAGTAGAAATTTGAAACCCGCCGAGACGAGGTATCCCATATTTATGTACCGTCGCAATCAGCGATTTATCTGAGTACCCGATCGTCATCTACCCCAGAGGTGTTAGCGAGGGACTTAGAGTCATTGTGTCAAAAAATAGGCATACATAAGGTACTTATTATAAAAGAAAAGTGTATAGAGAGAAAAATTAAAAGTCTTGTACAAGCAGCAAGAAAAATTTAATCCCGTAACGCCGCGATTTCTTATAACAAAAGATATATTAAGATATAACAAAAGATATGCTGGATCATACAGAAGACAAATAATTGAACTACTGTCTGAGACATAAAAGCTATACCATATTGTATTTATCCTTTTTATTTTACACATAATATTGTTAGGTAACCATTTTCTCTAATATTTTTTTTTTAACCGGTAAAACATTTAAGCCCTTCAAGGATATCTTGTATTTATTTACATACATACCTACGCATTTACACACACTCACATCACACACACATAACACACCCTTACACAATCAACCTCATACATGTACACAATCACGCATACAAAATACACTAGATATAATATATATATATACTCACACATACATCATTGTTTAATTAAATTTTAAAGTATTAAAAAAATGTATTTGAATAGATTGAATAGAGGTAATTGGGCGAGCTGGATCTCCTGTGATCCAGAGAGCCCAATTACCTACTACTCATGTAAGACAGGTTTAGGTGCAGTTTTATCTAACATGAACGGTCAAGTTGTTGCTTATGCAAGTAGAAATTTGAAACCCGCCGAGACGAGGTATCCCATATTTATGTACCGTCGCAATCAGCGATTTATCTGAGTACCCGATCGTCATCTACCCCAGAGGTGTTAGCGAGGGACTTAGAGTCATTGTGTCAAAAAATAGGCATACATGAGGTACTTATTATAAAAGAAAAGTGTATAGAGAGAAAAATTAAAAGTCTTGTACAAGCAGCAAGAAAAATTTAATCCCGTAACGCCGCGATTTCTTATAACAAAAGATATATTAAGATATAACAAAAGATATGCTGGATCATACAGAAGACAAATAATTGAACTACTGTCTGAGACATAAAAGCTATACCATATTGTATTTATCCTTTTTATTTTACACATAATATTGTTAGGTAACCATTTTCTCTAATATTTTTTTTTTAACCGGTAAAACATTTAAGCCCTTCAAGGATATCTTGTATTTATTTACATACATACCTACGCATTTACACACACTCACATCACACACACATAACACACCCTTACACAATCAACCTCATACATGTACACAATCACGCATACAAAATACACTAGATATAATATATATATATACTCACACATACATCATTGTTTAATTAAATTTTAATAATCATACATAAGGTACCTACTTACTGTTTTTTATCAACATATTTTATAACTTACATTTTAAATAATATTCTTCCTGTCTATTCAGTAAAATAGTCATATTATACTTACTTACCTTAGTTTTAGTTACTTGAGTCTCGCATTTCATTTAAGTTTTATATTTAAGATGTAACCAACACCGTTGAGTTTACAATAAGTAATGATTATAAAATTATATATCATTGTTAAATTAAGCTGAATTGTAAACTTGTTTGTGGTTCGTAAATAAATTAAAAAAAAAAAAAAAAAAATATTAAAAATAAATGACAGTGAGCAAAAAAGAGTAATACTAAACGATTTTCATCTATTACCTACTAGCGGACACGCAGGAGTTAATAGAATGTTTAACAACATAAAACAATATTATTTTTGGCCAGATTTAAGTAACGATGTTAAACAGTTTGTTAAAAATTGCCACCAATGTCAATATCATAACCATAGTAATAAACATATTAAACAACCGTTAACCATAACATCAAAGTCAAAGTCAAATAAGCTTTATTCAAATAAACTTAATTATTAAGTACTTTTGAATCGTCTATATCATCCACAGCTCACTCATCATTTGAAATAATTTTTTTGGACATAATGGGTCCAATCGATGTTGATGACTTTAATAATAAATACATATTGACATTACAATGCGATTTAACAAAATTTGTAGAAGCGTACCCATTATCCAGTAAAGACGCGGTCACAGTTGCCCAATCTTTTACAAATAATTTCTTAATGCGATATGGCATTCCCAGGGAAATATTGACTGACCAGGGAACCGAATTCATGTCCTCAGTAATGTCTGAAATATGCTCGTTATTACAAATTAAAAAGTTAGATTCAACAGCCTACCACCACGAAACCGTAGGAGCTTTAGAAAATACTCATAAGACTCTAGGAGCTTTTCTTAGAATCCAGTGTAACAATAACAAACATAACTGGAGTACTTGGATTCCTTATTGGTGTTTTTCTTTTAATACCACAGTGCATAGCGAGACAAAATATACGCCTTTTGAGCTAGTCTTCGGAAAAGTGTGTAACCTTCCAAAGAATTTGCAAACAGAAATCGATCCTTTATATAACTATGACAGTTATCGTAGAGAACTCAAGTATCGTTTACAACGAGCACAATCTGACGCACGACGAAATTTAATCCAAGCTAAAGAAAAAAGGAAATTGATTTATGATACAAATAGTAACCCTGTTACCTATCAGGACGGCGATTTAATATTATTAAAGAACCAAGTAGGAAATAAGTTAGATAGTATATACAAAGGTTGCATTGAAATAAGATAATGTTTAATTTTAGTTCATTTTAGTAAGTAAGTAAGTAAAGTTTGGTTTGCTTCGACTGTTACGAGTTTGTTCTTTTTGCAGGGAGGGGATGATCCTTTCACTTTTTCAGGGGAGATGAAGTATATTGCACTTTGTAATATACGATTAAGCAATTACCTAAAATTGGAACACACATGTAGCACTCTATGCAACCAATATTCGAGAACGCTGACTAGACATAAGTTAATTCTATTTTATAATTTTATATTTTATGATTCAATAAACATCTACACACGAAACATGACGTTTTTATCTTAACTAAAAGCATCGTCCAAATAGATAATATTTCAAATCTTTAATTAAATTAAAAAGAGTAGTTGCAATAGTTACTTCTAAAAACTATTCAAATAAGGCTAAAAAGAAGCACAAACAAAGTTATCATAATAAGTCAAAAAGATAAACCTATTTTTAGATTTTGCACTAAAGAGAAACATCTAAAAACTTTGCACTGGCTATTATTGTTATTGTTCACTAACTTCGCAATTGTTATTCAAATAACATTGTTACTCAGGTAAGGTAACTTATGACTTTCATTCATCACAATAGACAATTTGACAACATTGAAAATAAATAGGTACTACAAATTATGGTCATCCTAACAGATAATGGCGTAAAAAAACATATTCAACTATTATATGGACTAAATTAAGTCTATTAATTGATTAATTTCAACTAGAAAAATGCAATAATTTTTGATTTTTTTCCTGTGGCGAAAACACTCTAAGCTGACTGATGACGTCACTTGCCTGTAAATAAATATGGCTTCAGGCGTTTGACACGACCATAGACTTAGGATCCGCGATTGATGACTGTCAAATGGCTAAGGATATTTATACATATATATCAATATATATCAATGTTTACAGGCTTGTGACGTCAACAAGTCTCGTGTCCAGCGCCATAGCGTTTTTGGCGCGGTTTTAAAATTTTAAACTTTAACATTGATTTTTTTTATGAAATACATTGATCTTTCCTGAAATATCAATGTGGTGCGCTTATTACGTAATAAGGAATAATTAAAAATGGTTTTCCAAAATTAGTCAAATAGTCTATTATAATGAAATTAAATACTTATTACTTTGTTTCTGCGTACACTCCCTGCACCAAATAAATAGCTTTGCACAGTTTGTTAATCTGACTAACTAAATTAAAACCTGCTTGATTGAATACATTTTATACATTACACTTTATATTTTCAATCTGAACGTCTTGATGATACAAATAAAATAGACAGCTTATCCGAAATAAAAGCCTGATTTAGCTTTTGATGGCAGACCTACAAGCTTATTGATTCGTAGACGCCATTCGTCAAGACTATACGAATGGCAATGAAATCCTTAGATGAATTATTCATAAGGCACACACTTGCTCGTTTCCCCTAATAGTGGTTAGCGAGACAAAATAGGATGGAGTCAGTCCCTCGAAGCCTCTTCATAAGACGTGGCGGAGATGTAGTATAAAATATTTTATCTACACCCATGCTTTAAATCTTTTTTTGAAACTATTTTATTGCCATCATTAAAACACCAGTGTCATAAGTACCATAATATTATCCGAACGAGTGGCTGCGTCGCCCGCACCCACTGCGTGCGCCACTGCTATTATATCATCCAAACGGGTGTTATAATGTTGTTCTAAATTTGAAATTGTGGATACTATGACACTGATTGTTTCATTGTTAGCAATAAGCTAACTGTTTCGGAACCTTTTATATAATATAACAAAACTTTTATTACATAATTATGTACAGTTACAGTTGCATGCAAGACGTCTACCTACCCATGATATGATTCCTCTATAAAAGGTTCCGAAACAGATTGTTTTAATTTAAAACACTCATCTGACTTTTCTTATCATAAAAATAAAAAATACATTCGTGTTTTAATACCTCTCATTTTACGACTGTTGCATAAATAACTAATCATTTTTTGTAACATGTAAGTAGTTTTTTGATAACATGAAAGTGGTGGACTAAAGCTAGGGTTTCCTAGAATGACGGTGTCGTCATATTAAGGCGTTAACATGCGTCAAATCCCAATATTGGATGAGGAATGCGAAAATCACATTAATTTTGAAGTCCAACACGGTGGACATGATTCAGCCCCAGGGGACGGGAACGGGAAAGCGAACGCGAACGGGAACGGAATCCGGGAACAGGAACGGACCAAACGGGAATGGGAACGGGAACGGGATACTACTAATATCACTGGACTCAATTCTGATAATTGTAATAAACTAGCTTTCGCCCGCGACTTCGTCCGCGTGGATATTAGAGAAAATCCTTAGGGAACCTTCAACCAGGATCCGACCAGCCGTTTTTACGCGATTAGGCGGGTCCGGACCAAGCGCGCAGCCTCGTGCGAGGCCTGCTACACGATCCAAACGATTTGCCTCGCGAGGCAGCGCGCTTGGTGGGGACCCGCCTAATCGCGTAAAAACGGCTGGTCGGATCCTGGTTGAAGGTTCCCTAAGGATTTTCTCTAATATTCACGCGGACGAAGTCGCGGGCGAAAGCTATACATAATAGTACAACCCAAAGTGCGTAGATTTACGTTCGATTTCACTCCATCACGGATCGACCCGCTCGCATTGACGCATGTTAAGGCCTTAAAAGAAATCCAAATCGCACTTGACCAAAACGGGCCGTCAGTAATTTAATAAAATGGCAATGAAAGGGATCACACTTTTTCCAACTCCCATAATATTGCATTCCTCTCGTCATAAAAAAGCTGCCTTGGTAGGATGTACAGTCGGCCCCAAAAATAGGTCATCACTTTAGAACCATGTCAAACTTGTTTTACCATACCTCTCATAGGGCTGTAAGTTGATGAAATGAAGTAGGAAGTGTGACATGGTACTAAATTGTTTACCTATTTTTAAAGCTAACTATGCCGTGTTCCGATGATTCATGTAGCTGTTCGTTTATGTCAAACAAATCGTAAAATGCGTTCACGATGCCAGGTTTCGACTCGGTAATAAAATGTTGGGTTGTTATTGAAATTATTACTTTTTTTCTCGCTCGTTTCCGGCGTGTTGTTATAAATTTTCCTGTTTTTTTATTGAGTTTTCATACTGCACCATATGCGCATTAAAAACCTTAAAATATAAAACACTTGTTACGCATTACAGCGCGTACCTATATTGGTTATTTCAGATGTAATTTTAGCCCCCCCCGTGACCACGGCCGTTGGAAAGGTGTCGAAACGTGTCGGGAAACCCAAAAAAACAATAAATCAAAACTAAATAATCATAAAATAACATCTGAATTAAGCAATAAATACGCTCTGTAATCCGTAAAAAGTGGTTTATTTCTAATGAACTTTACGCGCAGAAGTCTTGTGTATACCTAAAAATATAGTTTTTCGTTTAATTTTCTTTCAGGAATCCATTTTTACGTGTAATTAGAAATTGAATGAACGAATAAAATGAATTTTGAATGCAGTTCTTCTATATAGCTTTAAAAAAAAGATAAATTAAAATGAATAGCTTTAGTTACGTAATTGCGTAAGGATATAGAATGTCTGTAACATAACCAGATAGTTAAGAAAAGGTTTTCCTCGGGGAATAAACTTTATTCCTGGGGTTAGGAAGCAGTTGTTGACAGTAAATACGACTTTTGACCAAGTTGCAACTAAGTTAGAATGGACGAATACAATGTACATAAGATTCACTGGACAGTATTACTTAGTTGTGCAATACAAAAGAGAAATATTGTAAGAAAGGATAGTTTAATAGCTTTAAGACGTTTATTTTACTTTCGCTTGACATATTTAACAAGAATATTAAGAATACAAACTTCATGTTCTTTACTTGTTACAAAACAATGCCACCAAAAAATAAATATATAAACTAAACATCGTTAAAAGTTAAACGTCTTAGCTCTACCAAAATTAAATAGAAGATTCTTTAATTTGGATTTTCAAGAGCAATAACTTCAAAGTAAAATAATGGACTGAAGAATTATATTTTTGAAAAGTGTATGTTAGCTACCATAACCTATTTATCTAAAATCAGTTATCTACTTATCAAGACCTGTCTTACAAGTGTGACTGTTAAGTCAACTGAATGCAGCACAACGCGTTGCGTTGCGTAGCGTGACGGCAAACGACGTTGTAATTATGAAATGCTATGGTACATGTCACACCGAATACGCAACTTTATGCGCAGCCGCCGCGCGGCATGCGGTGTGACATAATATACTGTCATATACATGTCAACGCAACGCAATATGCTATGCTGCAACCATAGACAAAGAAAAATTTTCGCTGCGCTCAAGAAGACCAACAAAGCGTGGAAAACAGAAGCTAACATCACACGGACACGGTCTATGTAAAGAAGAGACAAAGGATCAAGTGACATGTGCCAACATTTTTTTCGGTAAGAGCCCCTAGCGTCCCGCCTAGCAAATGAGCAATCACAGTTTGTTTAAACTATTTGTTAATCTTAATTAGAATTTAAAATAAAGGTATCGTGGAGCCATGGTGTCTTGTGCTCTCAGTAATTGTGATGTGACAAAAAGAAATAATCCAAGTAATCACAATTTTCACAGGTAAATAAGAAATAGCCACACATTTCGCTAAAACTAAATTTCTTTAGATTTATTCCTTTATCGACGAAGAAAACAGTATGGAACATAGTTTATTAATTTCCTTTGCCATATATAGTAATATTTTATGAATCTAAGTCATATTTTCTGTATCTCATATAAAATGTGTGCATTCGTTTTCGGATCACCTGTTTATTGACATTGTTGTTCTTTGACATTATATTTCTATGGCTGCAACGCACACGCATTTGGTGTGACCCAGGCTTACACGAAGCATACCAAAGTAAATTATTATCAAGAAGCTGCCATTATGTATTTATTTATGCACATCAAAAAGTGTCGATAAAATAAAATAAGTACTCGTTCATCGCGCGGAAAAAGGTTGTAAAGCAACTTTTACGAAAATTGAAGATCTTTGTCCAAAGTACAATAGATAAGGAGGTTTTCACACGATGACGTGTATCAGCCCCTATAGATTGAATAGAATAGAAATTAGTATGTATTCACTTCTCAAGCTTACGCGCTCACTAGACATGAAATAAAAGACTTTTTAACGGATACTAGCGCGGTTTTATTGAAAGTACTTTGGTAATTAGTTGGTATTTGGTTTGATTTTTGATTTTCCAACGTTTCTTTTTGCAAATAAATTCACAAATAATAATATAAAAGACGGAGGTCGACCTTCCTCTCCAAGTTTTCATTCGCCATTTATTTCTTGGAAGGGCCTCCCAATTTTGTGAAATGGTGGTAGTTTCAGTAGATTCTCTTTTTTAGCATTAATTAATTCACAAAATTAAATTATAAATTAACTTAAACCAATTAAATAAAAATCATTGTTAAATATTAATTTCTGAACGGCTTAAAAAATTCATCGCTTGAGGGTAGGCTCACGAGTGGCTTCAGTCCCCCGTGATCACGGCAGCTGCAAAGGTGCCGAAACGTCGGGAAAATCAAAAATCAAACCAAATACTAACTAATTACCAAAGTACTTTCAATGAAACCGCGCTACTATCCGTTAAAAAGTCTTTTATTTCAATTAGTATGTAATTGACTAATTGAATGAGATGATTAGTACCTATGTAATTGATTGAAGACCGGACAGGCGGACAATCACGACGGTTTTGAAATTTCATTTTTTATCGGTAACTGGGCAGGCATTTGACCACCATATTGTTTGGTAAACATGATGTGGTCTGATGTGTACCTAGCACGCTCTCCCAGGAAATGCCTATTCACTCTTGCCTTGAAGAGATCAAGGTTGTTACTACCGGGGAACACATGAGCAGGTAGCGCATTCCATTCTTTAGCAGTTCGCGTAAGAAATGTGCTGGCAAAGCGCTTAGTACGGACCCTTGGAGGATCTACTATGTAAGAGTGATAATATGTTAACCTGCGTCTGGTACCCCGATGGTGGAAGAGGCTGGAGGAACAAGGTCACATGACGTAGTTCCCTCGCACACTATCAAAAGTGTATTCTATAAAAAACAGATAAACAAGCAATTTTATACATATTCTAATGTCACTCTATTCTATTCGAATAATCTAAAAGCCAAGCATTTGCCACTTGCCACAGAAAAACGTGCCACAATATGACACTCGTATGTTGCTTCATGCGAATTTATATTTTAGTGCGAAGCTGAAGTTATAGACACATGCTGTTGAGACATTCTTCATCGTGTGAGAACCGCCTAACCTGTGTCCACAAAGAGCAGGAAATCTCTTTGCATCCTTTATTCCTCACATTCACAGATAATGTATTTCTTCGGTCCCTTTCAACTTTAACCATTATGCTAATACAAGGTCAACGCTTTATCATAGGATTACACGAAATGTAATTTTATCTGTCTGTAAAGAAAATACTGAAAACACTTTGACTGATTTAAATTTTGTACAGACTGAACAGAACATGTAAAATAGAAACGTGTTAAATATACATCTAATTATCGCTCTCTGATGCGAATAGAAATATTTTGTATTCCCTTCGCAGTGAAAATATAGAAAAATATAACTCGAACGAGGAGCTAGGTGGCGCAGTGGTGGCGCAGTGGTACTTACTGGCCTGCGATTGCGGAGCTTAAGCAACTTTCGTAAGGGTCAGTAATGGATGGGTGACCGAAAATTTAATCTTGAGTTCCTCCGTGCACGTTAAGCCGTTGCTCCCAGCTGCATTTTGCAGTTAACACCGACCAACCCGCATTGAACCTGCATGGTGCGATATGAATTTATGATCCATTTCTCCTTATCCACCCATAAGAAAGGCCTGTGCCCCTAGAGTGTGGACACTAAAATGGCTGGTGTCGATACCTTAAACAAATGCAGGTTGATGCTATCGTTCTTTACAAGACATCACGCGGTTAAACCGATGTAATATTGTATACTGTTGTGATGGGGGACTTCAATGCAAAGTTGGGGAAACGATGCGGTGATGAGCTGAGAGTGGGGCAATTTGGAGTTGGGCAACGGAATGACAGAGGCCAGATGCTGGCTGACTTTATGGAGAAGGAGAACCTCTTTATGATGAACTCCTTCTTCAGAAAGCCGGAAAGCCGGAAGTGGACCTGGGTCAGTCCGGACGGTAAAGTCAGAAATGAGATAGATTTTATCATGTCGACGAAAAAGAAAATATTCAATGATGTCACTGTGATCAACGCTGTTAAGATGGGGAGCGATCACCGATTGGTACGTGGCACATTGAATATCAACCCAAAGCTGGAAAGATCTCAACTGATAAAATCAACAATTCGACCATTGCCGGCCTATATTCAAAACCCCGAGAGCTTTCAACTCGAACTCCAAAACCGCTTCGAAGCCCTTGAGAACAGCATAGATGTGGACGATCTAAACAACATGGTGGTGGATACTGTCCGTACGGAAGGGTTCAAGCTCTTTAAGACCCGCCGTCCCAAGATTAAGAAACTCTCCGACCACACACTCCTACTCATGGATCAGAGACGTGAAATGAGGCTCCAGAGTTCAGTAGATGCTAATCGTTATCGGCAGCTTAATAGACAGATATCTAAGTCTTTGACGAGCGACCTTCGCCAATTTAATACGAATCGTATTAAAGAGGCTATCGAGCGGAATAAGGACTCCAAAGTGTTCGCGAGAGATCTGTCTATTGGGCAAAGCCAGATGACGAAGCTGAAAACTGACGACGGACGCATCATTTCATCAAAGCCTGAAATCCTGAGGGAGATCGAGAGCTTCTATGGGCAGTTATATTCCACGCAGACACCTGTTGAAAGCAAGGCTAAAGACCCCAGAGCCAAGCTTACCCGACACTATACCCAAGATATCCCGGGACGTCAGCCTGTACGAGATTAGTATGGCTCTCAAACAGCTGAAAAACAACAAGGCGGCGGGTGACGATGGAATCATCACAGAACTTCTGAGAGCGGGTGGTAAGCCGATACTCAAAGTCCTCCAGAAGCTCTTTAATTCCGTCATCGTCCAGGGCAGAATGCCAAAGACATGGAACATACGTGAGGTGATCTTGTTCTTTAAAAAGGGTGACAAGTCCCTCTTAAAGAACTATAGACCCATCTCGCTTCTGAGTCATGTCTATAAGTTGTTTTCGAGAGTCCTTACGAATCGTCTCGCTCGCAAGTTCGACGACTTCCAACCTCCCGAACAAGCCGGGTTCCGAAAAGGCTTTAGCACCATAGACCACATCCATACGCTGCGGCAGGTTATACAGAAGACCGAGGAGTATAATGAGCCACTTTGCTTGGCGTTCGTGGACTATGAGAAAGCCTTTGATTCGATTGAAACCTGGGCGGTGCTGCAGTCTCTCCAAAGGTGCCAAGTGGACTATAGGTATATCGAGGTGTTGAGGTACTTATACCAAAATGCCACCATGACGATCCGAGTACAGAACCAGAACACAAATCCTATCCAACTGCAGCGTGGTGTGAGACAGGGAGACATTATTTCTCCGAAACTGTTCACAGCTGCGTTGGAGGACATCTTTAAGCTCTTGGACTGTACCTAACACACCTTCGTTTTGCCGATGATATAGTCCTTATGGCTGAGACCATGGAAGACCTGAACACAATGCTCGAAGATCTCCGTAGTGCTTCCCAAAGAGTGGGTCTTAGGATGAACATGGAAAAGACGAAAATTATGTCAAATGCCCATGTTGTACCCTCTCCAGTTCATGTTGGGAACACTACACTTGAAGTTGTTGACCATTAATTATACCTAGGACAGGCAGTCCAGTTAGGTAGGTCCAATTTCGAGAAAGAGATCTCTCGCCGAATCCAACTCGGGTGGGCAGCATTCGGGAAACTTCGAAAAATCTTCGCGTCCGACTTACCTCAGTGTCTCAAGACGAAAGTCTATGAACAGTGTTTGTTGCCAGTGATGACTTACGGCAGTGAAACGTGGCCGCTAACTATGGGTCTCATAAGGAGGCTCAAGGTCGCTCAGCGTGCAATGGAGAGAGCTATGCTCGGCGTTTCCCTACGTGATCAAATCAGAAACGAGGAGATCCCCAGGAGAACTAAAGTAACCGACATCGCTCGAAGGATTGCTCAGCTGAAGTGGCAATGGGCGGGACACATAGCGAGAAGAACCGATGGCCGTTGGGGCAGAAAGGTTCTGGAATGGCGACCGCGCACCGGACGACGCTCCGTGGGTAGGCCCCCGACAAGGTGGACCGACGATCTGGTGAAGGTCGCGGAAAGCCAGTGGATGCAGGCAGCGCAGGACCGATCGTCGTGGAGATCCTTAGGGGAGGCCTATACCCAGCAGTGGGTGTCGTGTAGCTGATATGATGATGATGAATATTGTATATGAAAATAACAAAGGAGATAATCTTCGAAAATGAACACTTACTGACCTAAACTCGAAACTGTTACAGTGCTAATTTGGCATGGATAACAAAAAACACTTGGCAAGCTACATGCGCCGGGCGGTATAAAAAAACAACACCCATTTTAATAAATAAACACAGCAAAGGAAGACAAAAAATATGGATACTAGTCGAGCAACATGCTAAAATTTATTGCATTTTCTTTCAGATTTGTAGTAAGTTGAAATTATGTAACTGGTTACCGCAACCATGAAATTTAAGTGAGTCATTCTAAACTTACGATCCAAATTTGAAGGATGTGTCCATTCCATGAAACTGAACTACTTTCTCCAAGAAACATATTGTGTTGAATTTCGCCACAAAACGTTTGGTCGTCCTCGATCTCTTTGATTTGTATGGATAGTCGATTTTTTTACATATTAGGTTCTGTGTTTCTTAGACAAAGTTCTTCACTTTCATGGACTGAACACATCCCTAAAATTTGAATACCTCCGTGGTCGAGTGGTTTGCACGCCGGTTTTCAAGGCGTCACCATCTCTTGAGGTCCCGGGTTCGATCCCCGGCTGGGTCAATGTAGAAAATGAACTTTTCAATATTGTCTCAGGTCTGGGTGTTTGTCATACCACCGTTGTTTCTGATTTCCATAACACAAGTGTTATAGCTACTTACTTTGGAATTGGAGCAATGTATGTGATGTTGTCAAATATATATAAATAATAGTAAGTTTAGAATGACTGTCTATAATAGGAACATTTTATTTGAAGATTTTTTGAGGAGGCAATAATTATTATTTTTAGTAAAATATTTTACGTACTAGGAAACAAAGACACAATGATATTTTAAATTATTTACAGTCAACAGATTGAAATGAATTAAAATTGACAAATATTTTTGAGCTACACATTCAAACTTCTACATCCCCACTATCCAGCCAACGTCAGTGAAAGTACATCGAAGGGTCTTATAAATATTCACTGTATTCTTGAAAACGCAAAGGGAATAATCGATGAAGCTTTTCTCTTTACATATTCCGTGTGAAAAGACGAAAGAACGCAAATACAACGCACGAAACTCCCATTAACGCTAAATAACTGTCATGCGTTTTTATTAGCGGCAAAAGTTCGGGAGCCTATTACCAAAGTAAAGTAAGCTCAATCTTAGCAATGAATTACCAATTTTCTTTATAACAAAGTCGTGACTTTCCCAGTTTTAACCCTTTCAGTGGCCTAAGTTCGTTCATTACGCACCCAAGAAGAAACTTTTTGCTATGTGTCGAATATTCAAGAGAAGCAAATGAGAGTTTGCTTAGTACATTTTGATCGAAGCTTTAACCAACTCATTTTTGGATACGGCAATTTGGTTTTGCGGTATATAGCTCAGTAATTGTAAAACCACTTTAATCGATGTCTTGGATACAAATTGTTTCAATTTCAATTCAGTTAGTATTTTCTAAATTACAATGTAAATTGAAATATTTTGTACATCGTACCTAATTACTCATTATTCCAAACAAATTGATAAACCATGCGAATCAGAATGTGATAATATTTCAAATTCTAAACAAGTTATCAATACTGACTTACGTGAAAAGTTTATTCATCCATGAATAAATATATTTTTCACATTCTACCGTTCGTAAAAACGTTAAAACGTTATCAACTTCATCATAACATTAAAATTATTATATGATTCTCAAAACAACATAACGCGAAACGTACGTTACCTAATATTAAAACATTGCATCTTTGTTAGAACATGAGGTAAATAGCGTAATTAAGCTTTTATAAGATAGAGATGTAAAACTCATACAAAGGCGGAAAAGCAAGCTTGTTATTAAAGTTGTGCAAATTAGATTTATTTATCTCGGGATTCAAGCAGGTTTTTAATTTTTAGTACCTAACTATTTAACTAAGCATACTGGTACGCGAGTGAGTGCAAGGTAATTCACTAAATAATGAGGGACCTGTGTATCTCAGCAGAGTTTAGATTAGCCAGTTATCAAATAATTAGATATTCTGTGTGCAGAGGTCTTTCATTAGCTGCTCTGCTAGTACTTGTTTGCAGAGGTGTTGTTTTTGAAAAACAAAACAGTGTACCTATGTTGGGGTTGTTTTATTTTAGTTTTGGTATGTTTAGGTATAATTATTTGCATTTCAACTTTTGAATGCATGCTATTTACTACTTTAGCCGCATTAAAAAAAGAGGAGGTTCTCGGTTCGTAAGAATCGGTTCTGACAAATGTCATATAGGTACCCATTACTGAGTCGCTAGGCAAGTTGCCATATATTTCAAAGAGTTTAACCAGTAATGGAAATATGACACCTGCTAGAAAACGCAGCTGCAGCGACGAACTGGACGCTGCAAACTTTAGAGAATAGTATAGCTGTAGTCTTTTTGTGGCAGTACTATTATTTAATTACCTATTATGTGGCACTCGCTGAGCAAAAGCGTATTCATGATGTCATCCTCTCTCCCTGGCCCGGCTAAAGGCAAGGAATAGAGTGAGCAGATTCTAAATATTTACAAATAAAACGGGAAGATTAAAGTTGTACAAGTATATTTATAAAATTTAAACATTTAAAGAGGAGTAAGAATAAGTATTTAACTTAAAACAAAATCTTATGTTTAGTAAGTAGTTCAAATGGTAATATTACGAGGTACAAAATGTACAAAATGAAATGGGGTGGGTACCTTAACTTTTGCTCTCATAAAATAAGAAAATTTTAGTAAAATTATTTAGCTTGCGAAATTAAAACTTGTTTACACGAAATCGTAGTCGCTGCACCGAAGACGCAGTTTTCCTCGCCAAATTAAATAAACGAACGCCCTTACTTGTTGCGACTTCGAAAGAATAAACAGCAGGCCTCAGCATGAACCCTTAGACTTCAGTCAAGCAGCATGAAAATAGCTCGTTGACGTCGTGGCGATAGAAATCGTCACGGTGAGGTTTTACATCCGAATCTTCCAATAATCAAAATAATCATGAAATATTATTATAAAATATTATATTTAATATCAATGAATTGATGTATTTATCCCTCCGCTTCCCTCCTGAAATCAAGGAAAAAAAGAAGGTGTTAAGACAGAAAAAATCGAACAATAAAAATACCCAAATACATAGAAAGGTTTAAAGAAATTTAAGTATAGAAATTAAATACATACCCTTACTTAATCCAATATTAAATACATATTCAGTCAGCATCTGCTTCTCCATGGAAATCTCCTCTATAATAATTTGTACCTAGGTACTTATTTCAAACCTACAAAAAATCAATAAAATCTAAATTAAATGTGAAAACTTTTATTAATATCAACAAAGATCCATCGTGTGATTACTTACCATTTAAAATAAAAGTGATTCGTATCAGGAATCGTCAAAAGGAAACGTTTTCATAAAAAAATTGTTTCCAGCAACAAAGTGTGGAGTGAAAAACGCTTCGCGCCGTAAAATGTCAAAAATTTTCTCAAGAAAGCGCGGGAAAAGCCACGAAGACGGCCAACCCAAGAAAAAAAGTAATAGTGTGAAAAGGATGAATGATATAAAATGGCTGTGTAAGAAAAGGATAGTAGAATACATCAATATTTTTAAATGTTGTCGACATGAATTAAAAAGTTATAAAAAATAAAATACATAGATACCAAAGAGTTTTATACAAGAAGGTTGATAGTTTGAATTTGGAGTATGGATGAAATGAGGTCGCATGTATGAAATAAATACAGATTAAGGAAAATTCATGAATTTTAATAATAAATTAGTGTTTTATACTTGTAAATAAATGAATAAGATGAAATATTAATAAATATGAAAATGGAACGATGTTTTTTCTATAAAGAAAAAACAACGTTACAATGAACACACTAGAGTTTTTCGTAGAAGTTTAAGCTGCCACAACAAAAATAAGAAGCATTCTTACTGGTTATCTACTCAACTTGAGCGTTTATTTTTGGGATCCCTTGTTTTCGCATAATGCTTTTATACCAAATTTGATTTGGCATAACGGATTTGGTATATTTTTTTGTCATAATAATACTTTGGCATAATTGTTTTTTGGCATACTATTTATGTAAGCATAATAATCATTCAGACTATTGTATATTCGCCTAATATTATTTAGTCATAAAAATCAAAAACAATCAGAATAAATATTTTTACGTACTTATTTATTTTCTTGCAAAAGGGGTATGTATTAAAATGCCGAAAATTCATAACACATACGACAGAAATATCGACGCATAAAACATCTATTTTCAAAACACCGAAGATCTTAAATATCGATATCCGATAGACCGTAACTTAAAAGATCGATTATTAAATGACCGATAGTTTAAAATCCCGAAAGTTAAAATGCCGATAATTCAAAATCCCGAAAGTCTGTTTAGGTCTGTTAGGTGCGACGACGAGCGAGCGTAGCGAGTGAGGAGGAGGTAAAGTTTCATTGCAACCTACAATGCACGAGCCGAGCGAGCAAAGCGAGCGTGCCGCGGCAGCGGCCGGCGAAGTGCCAGAACCGACCTGCTGGAATTTAACTCTCAATTAACCTTCAGTTTTTAAGCTTCTGTATTTAGTATTTTAGTCAAAATGTCCTTTCGTGATTTTAAACGTATGGCCAAACAACCGTTCGACCATTTGATTTTCGGTGTTTTGTCCATGGGACTTGTAAAATTCGGTTTTTTCAACTTCGACATTGTAAATACATACCCCTAGCCATGCATGAGACAAACAATATTTATATTTATTTCAAGTGTAAAATTTTAGCAATAGCTTTTAAATGTGCACGTTTCGCAGTGTATTCATTTTTTTGTTTATAAAAATATGCGTTAATAACATTATGCGTATTTAAATTTATGCTATAGAATATTATGCTTAAACATGATTATGCCTAAATTAGTTATGCCTAAAAAAAATATGCATAAGCTGTTATGACTAAGTAATATTATGCGTAAACATCATTCGGCGAAATCATATTATGCTATGACATATTATGCCTAAAAATTTTATGCAAATTCATAGGGAACCTTTATTTTTCAAGTTATTCACGTCATCAAGCACTACTTGTAAATAAGAATCAATTTTGTTTTTCAACATCGAGAACAAGGCTTCTAAAGAGGGCTCCACACTCGCGCCGCGAACCGCGGCCGCGAATCACGGGCGCGGTTCACGCATGAGAACGGTTCGAAAAATATAGCCCTCCAGACTCGCGCGTGAACCGCGGCCGCGAATCACGGCAACATTAGTTCGGCACACAAGTCCTTTGACGCGGACCAAAAAACCGCCACCGGACGGGGAACGCCGCGAAGCGCGAACGCGAAGCCGCGAAGCCCATACTCGAAGCCGCGAAACCCTCCACACTCGCGGTTCGCGGCCTTCGCGGGCTTTCGCGGCGCGAGTGTGGAGCCCTCTTAAAGCCGGCTCCACACTCACGCGCGAACCGCGGCCGCGAACCACGGGCCCGGTTCGCGCATGAAAACCGTGCGCAAAATATAGCCCTCCAGACTCGCGCGTGAACCGTGGCCGCGAATCACGGCAACCTTAGTTCGGCACACAAGTCCTTTGACGTGGACCAAAAAACCGCCACCGGACGGGGAACGCCGCGAAGCGCGAACGCGAAGCCGCGAAGCCCATACGCGAAGCCGCGAAACCCTCCACACTCGTGGTTCGCGGCCTTCGCGGGCTTTCGCGGTGCGAGTGTGGAGCCCTCTTTAGATTACTACCGTTTCAGCTGACGTGCATTAATTTCCTCACAATGATAAATAAGTTAATGCTTACTAATATAACAGTTGATTTGAACTGAAGAGAATTTTCGTGATCCTATACTTAATCGTAAGATTGATTCAAATATTACTATAATACAAAAATAATACGTATTTTATTATAAGGGATCTTGCTGATAATAATCATTATCCGCTTTGTGTTCATCCCTCCAATCTTTGTTGTTATTTTTATTTAGTACTTCCATGTATTGTGTATGATGTATGGTTTTCCACACGCTTAACAGCGTTGCGCCTACCTCCAAAGTTTAATGAGAACAATTTATTCTAATTATTCTGCGGAACACTCTACGGCTCACTGAATGCTTTTACATAAATTATTTACATTAGTAAATAAACGGTATACCCTGTGGGGTGATTCGGAAATCCTCGAATCCCTATTGAGTTTTGTAGTAACTTCGAGTAACTTATTTAACTAATATAATCCATTAAGGTGATTTACTTGGCATTTTGTATGTATGATTTTGGCGAATGAATCATTATCTGTAGGTATCTGTAGCCTCTTAAGATTAAAGGTAAAGTTACAATGATAAATTTTTATTTAGCTTTCAGTTCTTTTTAAAATGTTAAAAAGCTTCGCTTTGTGGACATTCGAAAAATCCCTAATATCCTAGATATCCATATTTAAATTCTTTCATTAGACTACTATCTGTGTGATTGAGTACCAAAAATCCAAACATTTTTGTTCGTTTTCAGCTTTAAGTCACCCACTTTTGAGTGTCTTTTTTTGCACGCCCTTCAAGTCATCCAGTAATTTTGCTATCCTTTGGGAACAATATTTTTTTCATAATGAAAGTTACCCCATGTCATTTCATGTACACCTGACAATATGCATTTTCATACAAACTTTCAACCTCTATTTCACCCCCTTACGGATAAAATTTTAGAAAATCCTTCCTTATTGGATACCTACACTCTATGAACGGTATGTGTGCAAAATTTCAAGTCTCTAGATCCAGCGGTTTGGGCTGTGCGTTGATAGATCAGTGAGTCATTTTACGATTTTATATATTAAGATTTTATAAGTGTCTATCGTTTATAATGGTTTAGTTTTGCCAAGCCAGGGCAAAGAAAATGTATCCTATCATGGAGATCTTGAGCATTAAAAGACAATAGGTAGTTTAACACATTTGAATCAGCGCAATAAACTTGATTCAATAATAAACAGAATCAGCCAATCCACCACCAACTAAACAATAGATTTCATTTCGAACCACTCGAGATTTATCGCGAATTCGGGTATTATCTCATACCGGATAGTTGAATCGAATTCCAAAATACCAATACTGTTTATAATACCTACACGCTATCGATACAGCTATTATAAGGCAGTTATGCATTGTCCATTGATCCAGGAAAACCGAGGCTCGATCATAAATATTAAAGATTTATTACAGGTAGTTACCACAGTGATTAACGCACAGACCGCAAACAGTTTGCATTATCGAGGTTCACCGATAATAATTATGACTTTTATTGATTTCGATATCTTTTCGCTTCCATTCCATTTCGTTGGATATCATTGGGGCGCTACTTTCATTTGTTTGAGTCAACGGAGAGGTAATTTTTATTTCCTACATTCATTGTTTGAGAAACAAAATATTATGAATATGAACCTCGAGCACAGAATACATAATAGTACAAGTCCTCGAGCTGCAAGTTCAGTCTTTAATTTCTTAGAGTATATATTAGTTGTAGTGATCCTTAATGTGAATGACTAATTCTGTACATGTTAAATAACTTAAATAAGTATAATAATTTTGTCTTACTTATTTATTTATTTTCTACGCCCACTGCTGGGTGGGTATATTCCATCCGAACCCGATATCTACGTTATGTTATGTTATGTACTATGACACTTTCGTTTTCGAATGTTGGTTGTTTTGAGGTCAATTGACTTTTTATCATATCGATAAAATGGTGTTCGAAATTCATTTCAATTCAATAACCCGTCACGTTTTTGAAAATTGAATCAACAGGTATACGGTATACAGGAAGTTGCGGGCGGCCGCTAGTATCTAATAAATCCTGAAAGTCAAAGTTTTCCGAAGAAAATGACCCCCATTGAATAAAGTACTCAAGAGGTGCGTATCTTTAAATGAAGTCGTTGGCCTGAAATTAAAAATAACAAACCAACTGGGAAATGAGCCATCCCTAAAGAGAGCTCGTTATCTTCGACTCGCCGCCTGAAGAAAATAATCAACGGGAAACAATGAAAAGAAAAATAGGGTTGGTTGAATAAAATTAAAGAATTCAAAATATCAAGGCGGTGGAGATAAATACTTTTCTTTTAATTTATTCCGTGGTGTTTAACTTGGCTTAGAAGGGCATTCAGTGACACTTGAGTTTGTGAAAGGAAATTTCTCCTTTTATTTGCTGAAATTTATTACAATAATTTACATTGTTGGGTGAAACAAAGTTTGTGTAGATAAGTAGACGGACTTTGATCAGAATAACTTAATGATTTTGTGATTTTTCGATTTGATTTATTTTTGTTTATAATCATGAAAACATCTATTGGAATGGTATTATTTTTGAAATGTGGTGGTTTTTAACACTTTAAAAAACGTAACATAACGTAGTAAGTATAAAACCAGTCCCTTTTCGTCTTACCAATTGAATGTGAAAAATAACAACAATAAATTTGTAAATGTATTAAAAAGTGAAAGCTCATTTTTAAGTTAAGGAAATATGGAATCTTGTTTTTCTTTCAAGAGTATCTACCTAATAAAATGTAATAATAGAGGATTTAAAGCATGAGTGTAGGTAAAATACTCGTAGGTACTTAAAACATCCGTGTAGTGTTGAGTCACTATTGAGTATCGGTAAACAATTCGTTACTTAAAATTACCTAAAAAAAACTATTAAAACCTTACACTTACTCTTTATTACACGTTTAATTAATCCTTAATATCTTTAAAAACAACGACAACCTATTTTTAAAACAAAACACAAGAAGCGTAGAACTTACAAAAGGAATGAGTCCGGAATGAGATAACGTAATAAATGAAATACATTGTGGTACCGTCTTTTGTTTCTTCTAATTTAACCGCCGCAATGCACTCGAAGAACAAAATATAGTGTGAACAGAAGAGCCACTTGTAATGTCGGCTGAATACACTCTAGCCGAGACACCACGAGATAGGCAGGAGTGCGAGAGTGAACAGAGCAGCTCTCGCTACCTCTCGGAGTGCCTCGTTGTCACTCACTTGCCATCAGCCCCGTGTCGGCTTTTTGCGCACGAGTCAAAAGGTCTCACTGTCTTTCGCGAGGTGCATCCCTGTACACTCTCGTTTCTCTCGGCTATGAACGAATCTAACTATGGGTTTCATAAGGAGGCTCAAGGTCACCCAGCCTGCAATGGAGAGAGCCATGCTCGGCGTTTCCCTGCGTGATCGAATCAGAAATGAGGAGATCCGCAGGCGAACTAAAGTAACCGACATCGCTCGAAGGATTGCTCAGCTAAAGTGGCAGTGGGCTGGACACATAGCGAGAAGAACCGATGGCCGTTGGGGCGGAAAGGTTCTGGAATGACGACCGCGCACCGGATGACGTGGGTAGGCCCCCGACAAGGTGGACCTACGATCTAATGAAGGTTGCCGGAAGCCACTGGATGTGGGAATCGCAGGACCGATCGTCGTGGAGATTCTTGGGGGAGGCCTATACCCAGCAGTGGGTGTCGTGCGGCTGATATGATGATGAAGATGAACGAATCATGTTGGCAGTTTTTCACGGCAAAATATAATAATTAGTGCTTAAAAAAATGTGGAACATGGAAGAAGAAAGACTTTAATGGACAAGAAGAAGAACATAATTTATTGAATAGTATCAAATGGATCCAGTCAATTAACTGATGGCATACAAGACAACTGCAGCATCAAGCGATACTTTGTCGTCCATCTCCTCGGAGTTCAAATCAACGACTGCATGATGCAAGAGTGTACGCTGTACAGAGTCGCTGTTGTACCAGGAGGGCTCTCGTGCGAGACATTCGGGCGAGGATGGGCGAGAGCACTCGGGCGAGAGTTTACAATCAGCATAACAAATCATGCAACAAAATAAACTAGAAAAGTGTTTTCGAATACAGGTAGAGCATAGTGCTACATTTATTTTTTCATGCTGCGTCCAACCATTTGTCGCAAACGCCAAGACATATGCAGAAAATCAAACTTATAGGCGGTAAGCGCTTGCAAGCTTACATACAAACCAAGCCTAATCATCTAAGATGCAAGAGTCCCGGGTTCGATCAGTTTGTATCGATTTCTTGGTTTGGTTGGTGGTAGGGCTTATTTCAAGTCTGCCTGGCTAGCTACCACCATCTTGCCTTAGTTTGACGCCATAACAACAATTAAAAAAAATTGTGTTCCCGCAGGATTTTGGGTGTAGAGCACTTCCACCTTAGGCCTTATCGTCACTTAACATCCGGTGAGGTGACGGACAAGCACTACCTCGTTGAGCATAAAGAAACTACGCTGCTATGGCCAAAGTGGCGGTTCTGTCTAGAACACAGACTTATTATTTTGTCCTCGCAGAAAGTGCAATTTCAGATTTCTTCCCAGTTGTCGACCCCCCGCTGATTTCCCAGCAGATCTGTTTCCTCGTCACATTCTATTTGCCTCATCGCTTATGCACGCTTTTTATTGTTGTGAACAATTTCTTACAACATTTTCTACTTTGTTAGTTAAAATTGCCTTTTCCTGTGATGAAACTTTAAGTAAATTTTCAGTTACAAAATGGTTGCAATTGCAATTTTTCATTGTATAACTACAGAGTATGTATAACTTTGTTCAGAATACTTATTCTTCAGGATTTAGGCTTCGAGAGTTAACTACCTATATTATGATAAGATTATAATATAACATTGATGAGAGCACATTTTTATTTTAAACTTGCATGATTTTTTTGCAATTCATTTAATATCTTACGACATCATTACAAGACATAATATTTATCCTACATTATATTTGTAATTGTTTTGTAATTATATTTTTAATTGTCTTTTTTGGTAAACAATCTTCACCAAACTCTTTATTGAAATATTTTTTTTACACTCATAGATTAATGTTACTAACTTATTTTTAAATGACGATTTAGTATAAAGACGTGCGATTACTGTCAAAAACTGTTTCCTAAATAAGACAAGGAAGGATAAACAGACTACCTATATCAAAATGTTATAATTAATAATAAATTATACCAAAAAAACATTAAACTTCACACAACATCATTCAAAAGCTGGTTAGTAAAAGTAATACAATATCTTTCACGTGGTTTTAATTACGTGTGCTAGATGCACCGCCCTCTAGAGAATATTCCACAAGCTCATTGTGCAGACTGGCAACACAATATTTGCTTAATTTTGCGGACCTACCGACAAACGACGACCCTCGGGGTCACTACATACTTTTGATTGCCTTTTTAATACTTTGTTTTAACGAACAACTTGTCATAGTTATAATACTTATACAGGGTCATTTTGTAATCACAATCCAAATTTTAAGGATGGGTTCACTGAACAAGTGCAGTTTTTCTCTATGAAACTGAAAAACTTTAAGGAACATACGGCCAAATACGTTAAAAAATCGACTATCGACCCTGTACATTGTTGTATAATATTTATGTCATCACTTTCTGCTGAGAAAGACGTGGTACGTTAGGATTTCATGATCTTTTATGTTCGTTTAAAAATCTTGATCATTGGTGCATTTTACATAAGGGCTCAGGAACAGTTGATGTAGGTATAGATAGGGTACCTAACAATACTTTACGGGGCTGTAACACAGATTCAAAAACTCACATGCTCCCTGCGTATTTTTAGTGGAAAGTTATTTTTGCTTATGTGTGAAAACTGCGATGAAAATAAATAGATCGAAAGAAATATGTAAGGATCGTAGCAAGTAAAAATCAGTGATCTCTGACTTATAGGATCAAATATTCACGAAACTATTACTACCGTACCTTTTACCAAATCACTTAGAAAACGAGGACACTATTTATTTCGATTACTGTGTACAGGTCTTTGTTAATTAAATTAAGCTTAAGACTTAAGCTTTTTGTGAGTGAGCTGAATTCATTACTTGAGAGTATAGTCGCCGTAATATAAGTACTTTCAGTCGGAAAGGGCGAACAAACATCTGACACGATCTGGAGAGTGCCAGAACTAAATTGGATTTATTTATGTAGGTCGGAACATTCATCTGTAGTTTCGTTAAGTGCTGTTACAGAGACACTTTGTTTCATTATGTTCTAAGTTATAGAATTACATAGAAATAATGGCTTCATAATAGATAAGTTAATAAGGAACTACCTATGTGTTTAGGAAAGGTAGAAAGGCATAATAACTGAGGGCCAAATTGGTTAAAGTCATTGCAGTAGGCTTTTATTTAGTTAGACAATCAGCAAATTTTAATGTCGCCACTGCTGGGGCACAGGCTTTCCTTATGGGTAGATAAGGAGGATGGACCATAACCCAACATTGGTGGTGGATTTGTGCCCAATGTAGACTTGTGGGTGTTAACGACTGCGAATGCAGCCGGTTCCGAAGTACGGTGGAGATAGAGATAGTAAATTTTTGGTCACCCAACCAGATAAAATGCCCATGGATCGACCAGCAGAACTTGGCGACCGGACCACGGGCAATGAAGGCCAAACCGCTGGGCCAGGCGTTAAACCACTGCTTAGCTCTAAAGCTGAACAGCTCACCAATAAAAGTTTCAGCGGAGCTTGGTGGCACGCTCCTCTGAAACTTTTATTTAATCGATGGCAATTACTTAGTCGTTCTCTGGCTGTATTGTACGTATCAAAGAAAGTAGAAGCCACCTTCGAGTTGGTGTTTTTCAAGAAAAGTCTGTATTCAGCTTATTGCTGGTCAGATAATTAAATATTGGGGCGGTTCTTAGGTGCTTATCGGTGGTATATCGGCGAGGTTTAACCTTATGAGAGGGGTTCACATTATCTGGTTTAAAGATCATTTTGATAACTTTGAACCAGATAAGGTGATCTTGGTCTACATTATCTAGTTAAAAGCATATAAAATTAACTATAAACCAGATAATGTGGACCCCTCCGATGAAGTACCTCAGAAACCGGGGGTAAGAGCCTGAAGATGGTGATTACTCAAACAAACACTTTCTGGCTTCTGATCTGATGATGAACAGGAGTGCGAACAGAGTATTCTTGTCTTACTCGTAAATCAAGTCAATATTAAAAAAAGAAAACAATCCATGCCCTCCTAAATTGTCTCCAATATTTTTCCTTGAAAGAATGAAAACTTTTGAAGAGTTATTTTTAGAGACAATTTAAGAGGGCTGGGTTGTTTCCTTTTTTTAATATTGACAAGTGGGCTAATTGTCTCATTTCAAAATCAATCGCAAGCACTTTCAGGATGTAATACATTGATGTTTCTTTTCGGCACAAATAAAAACTTACCAAAGAAATGCAACAATATGTCACATCCATCTGTCAAATGAAAGCGATTGCGATAGATTTTGAAAATTAGACAAGGTTTACGTATAATAAAAATAAAGGAATTGGCGACGTTAGTGGAAATGTTTAAGCGCCTTAAGTAACGGTATAGTGAGTTCTAAAACTAAATGTATATGGTTAAAAGTTGTAACGTTACTTGAAATAATGCGCTTCGTAATGGCTAAAAGGCATAAATGAGGTTCTCTACCACCTAACACTTTAACACCATGTCTATGAGAGAGCAATTAATTTGCATATTTTATTCAAGCTTGTTTGACTAGCTCTTGCTTTCAGAGGTTTCAGGTTTTGAACAAGAACACTTTAAGTTTAGACCTTAATTCCATACGACTAAGGCCTCAAATGTTTCGTGACTGAGTTTGCACGTTCGGAAACTTGCGAGAATGTAACATTTTTATTTCATTAAAAGCACACGTTGTATTTTTTCTGGATTCTATTATTATAACTTAAAAATCCTATGTCATTTATTTTACTGATTTTTGTACTAAATATGACTTTTCTCTATACCTATAAACCAGTATATTCGACAATTTAATAATAACATATTCAATTTTCTTTCCAAACTATGAAATCATTAGAAATAACTATAACTACCTACTTAATATTATAAATGTGAAAGTTTGTGGGTTTGGATGTTTGGATGTTTGTTCCTCAAGCACGCAAAAACTACTGAACGGATTTGATTGAAATTGGGCACACAGATAGAAGATAGCCTGGATTAAAACATAGAATACTTTTTATCCCGATATTCCCACGGGAACGGGAACCACGCGGGTGAAACCGCGGGCGGATGCTAGTTAGAAATAAAACACTCATCCCGTCATATCGTGACCACGGCCCCCGGAAAGGTATCGAAACATCAGGAAATAAAAAAAAACAATAAATCTTTACTAAATTATTCTAAAAATAACACCTGAATTAATAATATACGCGCTGTAATCCGTAAAAGTGATTTATTTCTATGAGATCATGCTTCAACATCATAATATTTTTCTTATTTTGTATCTATCTTTCAAAGTCCTATTAAGTAATCCCATATTTTTGTTCAAAAATCCTATGAATAAACTGGTTAGTTAGCCAAAGCTTGAAAATGACTATCAAAAGAACCCTACAGCTTTCAACTAAGCTGAATCACCAACTTTTTAAATTATCCAACACAAAATATAAGCTTATCTTGAAGCGTGTAAGGACCAAATTATCTCGCCATCTAAAAAAGAAGAAGTAGCTCGTTAATACAGCTCTTAAAGCGCTAATTGCTGTTTTTCTCAGACATTAATGAATTTGATAGGCGTTCAAAGTTTTCTTCGGCTAGAAGTTGTCTAAAGATAAACTGGTCAGAGATGCTTCTTTGAAATTATCTATGAGTATTTATTTAGTGGTGTTGTGAAAGCAAGATAACTTTATTAAAGTAAGGTTAAAAATTAAGAAGTGCTAAATAATATATTAAAAAATACGACTCGCACCAGATCAATTCTTGGACGGGAATCGAACACCCAACCTTTGGATGTTTGGTCCAATGCTCTGACCGCTGAGCTACCGAGTGTAAAAATAGCATGGTAAATGCAAAAATCACAAATTAAAGAGCTCCGAACTGTATAGCGAATCACCCTTTGCCGATGGTACGGTTCGCCAAAATCACTCTTAGTCGACGGTTGGTTCCACGAATAAATCCATCGCAAATTTAGAAGTGCTTTCGAATCGTCAATATTTTCCTAACACATTATACGTATTAAGATTAGGTTCCAAAAAATTATCAGCTTTACCAGAAATCAGTACTGAAGTTAGTTACTAGTTAACGTTTACGTTACCAAATACTGTAATGTAGCTAACTGGTTTTAAATCTTTACAATGTTTGTAACAATATCACCGTTAGTTTTAAAAGTATATCATGAAATGGGGATCACGTTACTGAATGTGTATGTCCAGTTAAAAGTTATAACTAAATAGTTTGAAAATATCGGACAAAGATAGCAAGGTGCTTGCGTAGACGCATTCATTCTTTCCATGAAGTACGTAAACAAGATAGTCTCTTTTGATTACGCGTGTGTAAAGTTAATAAATGAGCTCTAAATCCAGACTTCAGTAAAATTTTGGGACACAAACAAACCTCAAAAACTTAAATAATTATGAAACATTGAAACTTTTGTCTGAGTACACATAGTCTACCCCATAGAAATAGAATGTCAAAGGACAACAATGTCAATAAACAGGTGATCTGAAAACGAATGCATACATTTTATATGAGATACGTAAAATATGACTTAGATTCATAAAATATGACTATATATAGCAAAGGAAATTAATAACCTATGTTCCATACTGTTTTCTTCGTCGATAAACGAATAAATGTAGCGAAATTTGGTTTTAGAGAAATGTGTGGCAATATCTTATTTACCTGTGAAAAGTGTGATTACTTGGATTTTTTCTTTTTGTCACATCACAATTACTTAGGGCACAAGACACTATGGCTCCACGATACCTTTATTATAAATTCTGATTAAGATTAACAAATATTTTTTAAACAAACTGTGATTGCTCATTTGCTAGGCGGGACGCTAGGGGCTCTGTAAAAAATGTTGGCACATGTCACTTCATACTTTGTCTCTTTTTTACATAGACCGTGACCGTATGATTTTAACTTCTCTTTTCCACGCTTTGCTGGTCTTCTTGTGCGCAGCGAAAATTTTCTATGTCTATGGTCTACCCACTTAAAGAGAAGTTATACGCCCATTACTTTTTAGATATCTTAAAAATGTAACCGTGTATTTCCAATAATTTAACTAAGTGTCCTTCTCGAAAATCTCTTTAGGTACCTCACATCTTAAGGGTTGTTAGTTCATTATTGTCAGAGAATACTTAAGTTTGAATACCTGAACCCTAACTTAACCCTTAACCTACTCTTCTACTTGCTGAAGTATCCAGACGATCCACTAATACAGCGATCGACGAATCCAATAGTTCACTAATTGAGTTGAAGATCTACTACGGAACTTTGAAGTTTACGGATAATTCGATGTCTATTCAATTTTCTTCATAAAAAAACTAGAAAACGGCAATAAATAATACATTGATAAAACAATTTCCTTAACCCGTAAACCACAGGATAGTAAAACTTGGTTTCACTGTGGTATGTCGATTTGACATTGAGAATTTTATTTGCTTGTTTTCGTACCATTAATCTACTTCCAAAACGAAAGTGATTTTTTTCTATCACCTATTAACTTTGCCTCAAGTTACACTGTCACAAAAATTATAATATTATTATAAAAGATGAAATAATAAATGGATTCATAATATTAGAAGTATGTTATAATGAACAAACAACAACATAATGAACACAGAGTTAGTAAATTGATTAAGCCTGAATAATAAGTGAATTAGCAGCTGTTCGTAATTATCAGCCAACCACATAAACGTTGGTAAATTCAATTCAGAGGTTTATTCGTTGATTACAAATCTACTGAACAAATATAACACTGAAGTTATAAAAAGTGCTTATTTTCACAAAGTACCTACGTAATGAGGCCACGCCCATTACTCTTATTTATACTAAAACACCGTTACTAATAAATAACTAATAATAGTTGTATAGCAAGTGAATAGTTACACAGTGTTTTGTCCCTTTCTTTTTAATGTCATACTTGAATAGTTTGACAGAGAGTAACCATTGTGTGGGTATGAAACCTTTAAAAGCAAGAATCTACACGTCTTAATCATCATCATCATATCAGCCGCACGACGCCCACTGCTGGGTATAGGTCTCCCCTAAAGATCACCACGACGATTGGTCCTGCGCTGCACGCATCCAGTGGCTTCCCGCAACCTTCACCAGATCTTCGTCGGTCCACCTTGTCGGGGGCCTACCCATGGAGCGTCGTCCGGTGCCCGGTCGCCATTCCAGAACCTTTCCGCCCCAACGGCCATCGGTTCTTCTCGCTATGTGTCCCGCCCATTGCCACTTCAGCTGAGCAATCCTTCGAGCGATGTCGGTTAATTTAGTTCTCCTGCAGATCTCCTCGTTTCTGATTCGATCACGAAGGGAAACGCCGAGCATTGGCATGGCTCTCTCCATAGCACGCTGGGTGACCTTGAGCCTCCTTATAAGACCCATAGTTAGCGACCACGTTTCACTGCCGTAAGTAATCAATGTCTTAATACCTTACCATTAAATGTTAAGTCTCGCGGTAGAAACTTGTCGGCCTATTTATACTCGATGGACTTGTACGGTCAGCAATGAAAATCGCTTAGCATTTTAGCACTTCATAACAGCAACTTTTTGATGAATGTTTCAAACTGTGAGACATCTGTCAAAAAAGTTGCTATGACAAAGTACTAAAGTGTTAAGTGACTTTCGTTGCTGACTGTACTATTATGCAATCTGTGTCGACGGTGACATCCTACTAATATTATAAATGTGAAAGTTCGTGGGTTTGGATGTTTAGATGTTTGTTCCTCAATCACGCTAAAACTACTAAATGGATTTGGTTGAAATTTGGCACACAGATAGTAGATAGCCTAGATTAAAACATTAAAAAATACTTTTTCACCTTTACAGCACGAAAAGGGCGCTTTTGGCGCGTAAAAACTCGCAGCAAAATCGATTTTTGCTCTTAAATAAAATCCATCCATTACATTCATTAAAAGCAGGTAAATTTATCCTCATTAATATTCGTCATTAAATAATAAAGTAGGATAATCAATATACAAAAGTCACATAAATGAATCGTCGAAAAATTCTTTTAAGGAATAGTAACATTTTTGAGCTAGGTGCTTATAAAGATTAATTTTAAATGAATTTATTTTGTCAATATTTTGAATCGACACTGGAATTTTATTAAATATTTTTACGGACATGGAATATGGACCGGTGTTCACCATTTCCAATTTTGATGGGACTGTAGCTAATTTTTTTATAGGTCTTAAATGTTCAGGACGGGAATACTGATGAAACCAGTGCATATTGTTTTTTACAAGAAGGCATATTTCCAGGATATATAAACATGTTAACGTTAATATTTTAAATTTAATGAAATATTCTCTACAGCTCGTCATTGAGTCTATATTTGCAAGTACTCTGATGCATTTCTTTTGCAAAATGAATGCTTTGTTGGCGTCCGTGCTATTGCCCCACATTACTATGCCATAGCGGAGCCGTGAGTCAGCGTACGCAAAATAGGCGCTCATTGCTGCCTTCAGATCAGTAGTTTTTTTAAGTTCTGTGAGGGCATATGTAAAACTTGATAGTTTGCCTACTAATTTTGAGATGTGGTCCTTCCAATTCAAATGTGCATCAATATTTAAACCGAGCAAACAATGAGATTTAACGGATTCTAATGGAATTTTATTATAGTGATAGTTTATTTCTAAAGGACGTCTTTGGTGGGGCCCAAATTGAAGAAGTTTTGTTTTTTTGAAATTAATTTCAAGGTTATTGTCTTCAAGCCAACTCGTAATTTCGTTCAGTTTGGAAGTTAGAATTTGATGAAGTTGAGAGGTACTTGGACATGGAAGAACTAGTGAGATATCGTCTGCGAAGAGGATACATGGAATGCTCGATACATCTGGTAAGTCATTCACGTAAATCAAGAACATTAAACAACCCAGCACGCTGCCTTGGGGGATTGATTGATTTAAATAAACTTTTTCGGACCTTACAGTTTTTATGACCCCGGTATGAAAATCATTGTAAATCACATCAACATACTGTTCACGCTGACAGAGATAGGATTTAAGCCATTTATGAGCCTGGCCTCTCACTCCGATATCATACAGTTTCTTTAGGAGGATATAGTGGGAAACACGATCATACGCCTTGCTCATGTCTAGCAATATACCAATAGCGTGTTGTTTACTGTCTATTACTTTCAACACTTCCTTTATGTATTGGTATACTGCGAGTGCCGTAGAGCGGCCCTTCCTAAAACCATATTGGCTTTCGTTAAATATTTTATATTTCTCACAAAAAGAGTAGATTCTTTTGTACATTACTGTTTCGAATATCTTAGAAAATATTGTCAATAACGCTATTGGTCGATAGTTGTTGCAATTACTCGTCTCGTCTTTTTTGTGTAAAGGTTTAACTAACGTTATCTTCAGTAGATCCGGGAAGATCCCTTCCGCCAGCGATTGGTTTACAAGTATTGAAAGAGGAAGAGCGAATTCTTCTGCACATTCTTTTACAAGAGTTGGTGGTATTTCATCAAATCCGTGACTCTTTTTGTTTTTAAGTTTTTTAATGATTATCAGTATTTCAGTCGGATTGGTAGGACTAATAAAAATAGAATTTTCTCTAGGTGTGGTTGTAACTCGGTCAACCGGCTTTTTCCCATGTGCACCTACTGATGCAAAGAAGGTATTGAATTTATTTGCTATTTTAAGAGGATCATCTGTAAGTTTATCGTTAATTTTTATCTTTATATTTTCTTTATTTTTTGTTTTAATTTTGTTTGTTCGTTCCTTAACTATTGCCACATAGTTTTAATGAGGTTGACGGATTTTTTAACTCTTTTTTTATATTGTATTCGTTTTGAAGTAGCTACCGCTTTTTTTTATAGTTTTTCATAAAGTTTATAATGTCTGTTTAGAGTGTTATCGTCTGTTTGAGATACGAAAATTTTAAGAAGACGCTTGTTTTTGCAAGCCAATTTCAGACCTTTAGTCAACCATGTTTTCCGTTTTTTGTTTTTTAGTGTTATAACTTGTTTTGGTATGTTATTATTGAGAATTGATTGAACTTTGTTGTGAAATGATTTAAAATTTGAATTTATATTTTTTGATTTATCTATGAGATTATTCCAATTTATTTTTTTAAGCTCTAGTTTAAATTTTTGGACGTTACGCTCACTAAAAACGCGTCTTTCTACCCTCCATGGTTTCGAGTTTTCTTTCTTTGAAATGGGTATTTTTAAAATTACACCTTTGTTGTGGTCCGAAAAACCGTACTCTTTAGTCACTATAGAGAGATTATTGTTAGTATAACTAATATTACTAAATATTAGGTCTAAACAGGTTGCAGATGTTGGAGTTACTCTAGTTGCTTCCTTTACAAATTGGGTAAAGTTAAAGCTTTTCATTAAATTTAAAAGATTTGATGCTAACGTACTTGACTCCAACATATTGACATTGAAATCACCTCCAATAATGATATTTTTACATTTATCTTTTCTTGTGATAAGCTTCAATAGCTTTGTTAAACATTCTTGTACTTTTTCAGGCATTCTATTTTTATCTGGCCAATATAGAACTATCAAAAGCAAATTTAACTCAGGTATTTCTATTGCACACATTTCTAATATAAATTCTATTGAGATATCCGATATGTCTTTTCTTTCTTGAAATATAACATCGTCTTTCAAAAAAATACAAACTCCTCCTCCCCTTAAATTAGATCTACAAAAACAAGATGCGAGATTATAACCTTCCAAGTGCAAGAAGTCTTGATTTGAAGCCTTGATCCACGTCTCCGATACGCAAATTGCTTGTAAATTTTTGTCTTCTTCTGTAGCAGCTTCTAGTAAGTGTAGTTTGTTGTTTAGACTTCTCATATTTTGAAAAAGAATATTAAAACTATCGACGAAAATTATTTTTACCCTGTCCACTAGTTGACGGCTGAGAGTTGACGGCTCTTTTATTCACTTGTTGTATAATCTACTATTATCCCGATATTTCAACGGGAACGGGTACCACACAGGAACCGCGGGCGGCCACTAGTAATGAAATAAAAGCACTGGTACCCATTACAATATAATTACTGTACTTTTATGTCTCTGTTCGAAAGCTTACCTCTTTGTTTATCTAGATTCTAGAGTAAAATAGTCTTCATTTAAAGCGACCACTTTTCGCTGAACAATCGTTAAATCTGGTTAAACGTATCCTAAAGATTCTCGGAATGCAATATCCACATGTAGGAATAATATTAAGTCTCTACGAACGAAAAGCTTACAGTATTAACATCCTTATTTCAACTGAAAAATCGAGATAAGACTTGAAGATTTAAACTCTGAAATTTACAGAACATCAGTGTATGATACTTGATTCGATAAAGTACAAGACCAATCGTCTTTACTGCACTTAACATGCTGCGGTAGTCTTTTACATTGTTTTCGAAGATAATTGTAAAATGATTATTTTTAAGTTAATTGTTTTCTGGCATGGCAAATGAAAATGTCATTTTTTATTAATAAAGTTAATTTGAACTTAAAAATAACATTATTTTATTTTTAAACTTTGTTTATTTGACACTAGTATTTACGGATACCTATCCAATTTAGCCCTCTTCAATCATAACGAATCTGGCTATTCTCATACGGAGCAGATGTCTCTGTCACCGAAAACCGGCACAAACCGTTGGATGATGGATGGATGAGCAGGCAAATCATTAATTTAAAACTTGTGCGAACGCTAACCCGCGCCTCGCCGTTTATTTTCAAAACAAATTAACAAACTTCAGATTGAAGAAGTTATATGGATATGTAGCGATTCTATTAGATGTGACGACGATGGTGTTTTGTTTTTATATTTTTATGTTTTAAAATTACCTTCGATCATCTTGATCGAAGAAAGAAAATTACCTAAAGTTATACTTCTGCCCAGCGAACTAAAATCATGGAACAAGCATTCCGCTCAAAATATAGCACCACCTCAGACCAAATAAAAAAAGTAAGACGGAGTCTTCCGAACGAAGCGGTGAGGCCTGTAAAACTACGCCTTGGCTGTGTCCATACACAGTTCACGCACACACGTGTAACGAAACTACGCCTTGGTTTTCCATATAAAACCCTGCCGCCGTGCCCTCGCCCGCCCCCTTGTACGCACACATGTACCATCGAAAACTGGCCTCACTTCATTGTTCGCAACGCCTCCATCTTTCTTTTTTATTTGATCTGAGAGCACCACGCAAAATTACAACTTAGTGGGCGGGGCTGAAAAATGCTGGAATTTAGTTACAAAGTGACTGGTTGCATAATAGCGACCATAATCTGTGTACTCATAGATATTTTCTGTATTTAAACGAAAAAATATGTTGTGTACCTACTAATATTTTATAAGTTATATGTGTATACCATTTGACAACACAGGAGGTAATTTCTGATAAACTCTCTCTTCTCTTTAAAATATAAAATGCAATTTTATTTCAGTAAAGAACGCTAACGTGTATGTCACCGGGCGCGTGGCTGGCCTGACTAAAAGCTTTGTGGGTTGTCATTTTAGCCACGTGGTGCTACTTTATAAGTAATATTTCTTTGCAATGACACTTCTATAGATTTTAGTTCGCTGTCTCTGCCTGATAAAGCTTTTATAAGTCTCCATTAGATCTATTGTGGCGCATGAGTGAGACCACAACTCACAACTTCTATGATGTGGTTATTTCAGATTTAAATTTCTTGTTTATAGTAGGTATTGTAATGAAATATACCTACCGCCTTAGAATAATTACACCTAGAAGCCGTGTCCTTGTACGCAAAGTGAGGCAACTTATACTGAGCCAAAATGGCTCAGTTCTCAGATTTATATCCTTCATACGTTACCTAATCGTAACTAAAATCCAATAATAATTATAATAATTAATCTCTTTAAGGTAGGGAAATTGAAACTGTTTTGTACTTATTAGGTATGATTCTGTAATAATGGATAATAAAAAAATTAAAACGGCGCCATTTTGGTTGTTTTAGTTGCCTTACTTTTGACAGCGCGCTTTGTAGGGAATTATCGTTCTAGGTGTAATTATTCTAAGCCTACCGCATGTATTGCATAACAAAGTAAGAAATTGGATTTAGTAGGGCACATATCTGTCTTGTTTATAATTAGTGATATTGTGTCTATATTATATTTTTTCCCATAATTTATTTATTAATAAATTAAGTAGATAATGCACGTTATCTGGAATGAATTTATTTAACTTCGGTACATACACCTATCTTGAATGCGCGTTATGAAGTAAGATTTGTTTAGAATTCTTAAGTGTGAAACCATTTGCCATTCAAGTCACTTGATCCATGGTGTTTTACGGGACCCATAACGCTGGCTTATCATTCGACAGTGTGAAAATGGCTCCTATTAAAGTGACGTAAGTGTCATCACGGTACGTGCGAATGCGAATGTTTATCATTAAGTGAAATGGCTGGAAATGAACGTATACACTGTTAAAATAAAGATATAAATGGAAAATACTTGTAGGTACTAAAGAGGTAGCTGTATGTTTTTGTTTTTCAAACGTCATAGCATAATGTAAAGTAATTATGTGTTGTTAGTTTTGTGTACGCTGAATTTTGTTTAAAGAATTTTCTTTATGCATAAGTCACCGATTTTGATAAATTTGAGTCACCGATTTTGATCGCAGCGTACACTTATAAATAAAACATGATGGGACAGAAAAATAAATAAAAAAAATAATAATTTTAGTTTTATCACACAGGGGAAAATAACTATTTTATTTTTATTTTCGGATATAATACACTTAAAAGTCGGATAGAATATCGAATAAGAAATAATATTTTGTATGGCACATTTGAATAATGTTTGATTTGATGCATGTTCCCTTTGTTATAATGATTATAACTAATTATGTGTAAAGTATATTTTATTGCAGATAAAAAAAAACTATGTTATTTCGAATAAAAGTTTACACTTGTCGGTGAGGGACAAGGGAATTCAGCTTGTAACCGAAAACGGCCCAATCGAATAGGTAATGTTTCTACAGTTATAAGTGTAATTAAATAAAGTACTTTTTAAGAGTCGCAAATGAGATCGGCGAAACTTTCTAGTACTTTTTCGTTTAAGTTTTAAGGAAATAGCTTCGACATTCGAATGCAATATCTATAAAAAAAAAACATTGTAAATGCCTAAAATCTAAAATTTTCATAATTAAAGCCATTTAATCATTATCGATTGACAGACATCTGTAAAGATGTTGCATTCGAATGTCAAAGGTAATTCCTCACATTGATGAAATATTGCTGGCTTACAGCGAAAACGTAAATAGTACTTACTAGAAAGTTTCGCCGATCTCTTTGGAGACTCCGTAACTCAATTGCATTGGGCAGGAATCCTAAGGGTGTGGGTTCGAGTCCCGCCTGAAATGCTATGCGTGAGTTGATTTATTCTAATATTATTTCAAGTATAAAAAATAAATAATACAAAACTAAACCATAAAAAAATATTTTGTTTCACAATTTAATAAAAGACGGCATAATGCGCGCTAAAAACTAAAATACTGTAAAACCGTAAAGTTAATTTCTATTTTTCTAGAGGAACCGAATAAAATTTAAATTAATTCAACGCAGACAGCGAAAACAGTTTCAGCAAAACGAAATAAAAACCTACTCAAGCTTTTTCTGTTCAGAAATAGCTTGGTTATTTTACTAAAGTCATTGTACGTAAGAAAGTCATTGTACGATAAACACTGTGTAAGCTCAGCATTAAAGCGATAATTACCAATAGTCATAGTTACATTAGTGAAAACAGGGAATGACATAAAAATTAACTGGATTTTATTAGAAAGAATACATTTAGTTTTACTATTACCTATGTTATTGGCTCCAGTATGAGAATTTTAATGTATTCATTTTTACCCGACTGCAAGAGGGTTATATTTTTCGCGCGTATCTTGTATACATGTATGTATGTTTGTTTGTTTGTAATGTAATATTCTTTATTACCTCATATCTTTCAAACGGCTGAACGGATTTCTATGATTACAATTCGCTAGATTTGTCTCGTTAGCCCAAGTGTTCTTAAGAAGGTGGCGTTATAAAAAAACCAACGGCGGCTTTACGTACGGTGCTATTATACGTAGTGGATATATTTTTTTTTTGGAATACTGCAATATACCCATATTGCAGTATTCCAAAAAATTTTTTTGTGTCAAATTAAAGGACTTATTATAACGATTTCAAAAAGGTATATCATGACAGTAATATATAAGTACCTAATAAGTAAAAATAAATAAATAAATTAAAAAATAAATAAAAACCCGCCTGCATAAAAAGACAAGTCAACTGAAAAGATGGAAACAAGATTAAATTTTAAAGACAACATTATAACATGCAGTCGGAGGCATATAACTCAAATCATTCATAATGTCACTTTCTTTGTGCATGCCTCCGACTCTTGGACGAATTAATCTTGTTTCCATCTTTTCAGTTGACTTGTCTTTTTATGCAGGAATAACGCTGGTTTGCAGCGTAAGAGTAGGATATACTAGAAGAAATTTGACGATGTCACTAGTGACTCGGTACCTAGCTCAGCGATCAGATCATTGGACCGGATATCCAAAGGTCGCAGGTTCGATTCCCGTTAAAGTATTGATCTGATGCGAGTCGTATTTTTTCTAGTATATCATTTAGTATTGTGTAAAAATAGCATTGTGAATGCAAAAATCTCAGATTACAAAAAACCCAAAGGACATTTTTAAAATATTTGCTCTCAAATTAACATAAAGTTTGTTTTGTTGTGTTTTAAATTGCGTTAATGTCATAGCAAATTGTGAGCATCTTAATTCTAATTTGAACACACATTAAGACGGCCTCAAACTTTGAGTGAAGATTGCGACATACAGGAGCGCATTTTGATTGCTGGGTGTCACGAAGGGATTGTATGAGGGATTGCGAAATTCCGAGACGCAGATTCCGCGCAGAAAGTTCCCAACAAACTCGCAACACTAATCACAAACGGGCCCCTTAATTACGTTACTCATTTGAATATACGTACCAATTTAAGCAAAGCGGAGACACTCTATAATCTTTCGGGATTTTTTTCTTAATTGGGTGACTGAAAATAATAAAGGCGACTGTAAATGGGTTACTTAAATACTAAACCCGGCAGCGGTTTATTTTGTTGGTGTCAAAAAACCTTAACGGGCGACAAACTGTGGATAACAAAAATACGTAAAACGAGCAACTACCTACATGTGGGAGATAAATAATTTAAATTAGCAATGAAAATTCCTAATCAGTGATAAAAATACTGATTGGGCAACCTATTATACCAAATGGGTAATTTTATATTTTTTTACCTAATAAATATTTTATTGCACGTAAGCAAGCTCATGAGACAAAATTTATAAGTGGTGAAAATAAAAATGTGCGACTCTGATAGTGTGTATGTGTGTACGTAGTCGTTTGTATGTGTGTGTCTGTATATTATAGCATTATGGCTCCAACATCGTCGCCGTAACATAATGCTGAGCCGGGGACTTTTTCTCCACTGTAGCACTGGTCACAAGTCTAAAGTAGCAACAGAGTGTTTAATTTGTGTTTTTTTTTCTTTTCATGTATGTTGTATGCATTGTTATCATCATCAGCCTATCATCGTCCACTGCTGAACATAGGCCTCTCCGAGTTCACGCCACAGTCCTTCAGTAAGGTCTTGTCTCCTTTTTTGAATAACAAGTTACAATTCACAAGTTGCATTGTTATAGTGTGTGAAATAAATCATTTTAGATTGTTAATCAAATAGCTGAGTGAAGTCGTTTGAACAGCCAGCTTTGTCGATGAAAATGAAACTATCTGTTTTCTTTCAGTTCTCTCTTCGTTTTGTTGAATTCAGTGCACGCCGTTATTGAAGGAACGATTTTACGCTTTGGCTGTTTTAATTGGATTGTTACTGAGTAAGTATTGAATTAATCGAGTGCATTGGGATTCCATAACGGTTTTATTAATGCACGATATTTCAGTAAGGTATGTGGACCAGTTTTAGCAAGTTTCTCGAATCAAAGGTACTAGTTATAAACAAGTTGTTAGAATAATTATGCATAATTTTAAAATTCACTATGCTATTTCTATACAATACTAAATAGTATACTAGAAAAAAATATTACTCGCACCTTTCTCGGACGGGAAACATGTCGGACGATCTAGTGCAAGTCGTATTTTTTCTATTAACTATAGTATTTAGTATTATATAATTATGCGTAAGCTGAAATGTAAACCTTACTGAGCTATTACATAAATATCTCTGGGTACAGTAAGTTCATTAAGAACGTTTTCAAGTTTAAGTCAGGGAAAGAAGCACAAATATGTTAGCAAGAAGGGAGAAAAAGCAGCCCTTGACAATTTCCTTGCCGGTTCTTCTCATTGCAAGATCTCCCGCTTAGGGTTTACGTTGCGACCCGGTGGCGTAGCTTCTTTGACAATAAAATTGAATATAATAATAATAATAATAAACCCGCAGGGCAGCTTGTGGCGAGCTGTTAGTGAGTAGCGACACCACGGAACCGAGTGCTCCCGGGAGTCGATCCAGGCCCTCGTCCCTGCAGCAGGGGTGGGCCCCAAGGGGGCCTGCGGACTCCCGCCCCTGGCTTGCCTTCGTCGGCCGTCCAGGGTGGAGTCGTTAGAGCTATACGCTCGCAGGGTGGAAGTGAAATATGCGTAAGACGCGAGTTGGACACTGTCCCATGTACAGTGGGTAGAAAGCGGTGCACACCTCTCTACACCCTGCAGCCGAGGACACCGATGTTGCTCTCTTGCCATCGCGGCTATTTTTTGAAGAGCCCATTTAGTCCTTGGCTAGTCACCGCCTGCCAATTTTTCAATCTGGGAGACTATGATAAGGCAGGTGTCCGTTAGTCTATTTCCATAGCCCAAATCCTAGTCCATCTCAATCTCAACCTAATAGCCTACTAGTCCTTAACCAGTAGTTCCTGTGCATTTGCTGGGGATAGTCTCTGAGTATATCAAACTGATGGAGTCAGAGATCAGATCCAGCAGGTGTACCACACGCATATTAGATTAAAGTCGCTAAAAATGGCCTCTACGTGTTGGATCCATTTCCCCACGCAAGCCTTAAAGGACCGGGTCACTTTTGGCCCGTGAATTCCTAAGCGTACATAATAATAATAATTTGTAATTACAGAGAAACCAGCTTTAAGCTGAGAAAAACAAAATTTAATGTACATAATAATAATAAAACGTACTATTATTGGTCATTTCACAAACTTATTTCACGGATACATGTGTACATAAAATCAAAGCATTATAACCTAAATTGGTGAAGGACTGGCGCCCGAAATAGGTTTCGCAGAACCTGTACCACAGGTCGCCAGCCTCCTCCCGCATAATGAATAAATGAATTTGAATAGAACCGGAGGCACCCAGAGGCCAATCTGATGGATAATTCATTGATTTTGTTATATTACTGTCACGTCACGATGACATCAGATAAAATTATTTTCTTTCCGGACACTAGTCTCCCATGACTTAGCTTCCATAGGATCCACATATAATTTTTTCGTCTCTTGACTCCCATGGGATCCTCAGATTTGAGGCGTAGAACTATAAAACCTTTCAATCAAGTTTGGACATCTTGTGTTCACCTTCAATACTTGTGTGGTAGTCTTTGAAAGGGGCAATAAAACTGCGACCCGTGCATTTCCAATGTAAATCTAGGCATCGGCTCAAAGCCGTTGAAACATTTATTTACTCGAACCTGCTGTCGAGCGAGACGTGGATTTAGGTCTACTACTATAAATCTATGTACGTTTTAACCCTTTAGGTGCTAAAAACAATCCTGCCTCTTCTTCTCTTCTATTGTCTAATTTCAAAATCTATTGCAATCGCTTTCAGGATGTGATACATTGATACTTCTTTTTGGCACAAATAAAAACTTACCAAAGAAATGTAGCAATGTGTCCCATTCATCTGTCAAATAAAAGCGATTGCGATAAATTTTAAATTAGACAATTAGCCCCCTGTTCTTTTCCTTTTATCCCAATTTTGTGGTAGGTATGGGTCATTATCTTTAAAACACGATTTTTTCGGACAAATTGCAATTTTTTATATTCTTTATTTTGAAAAAAATAACAAAAAGGCAGTGGCAAAGGGTCAATATAAGCCAGTTCCCATCGGCTCATCTTTTAGAAATCATAACACACCGATCCACTGTGCAAAACAACATTTTTTGTAGAACAGCTTACCTTCGCCATAATATCACCCCTCGCCACAATGAGAATTTTCCGTATAGGTAATAAACCGTGTGGTAATATGATGACAAAATATTTAACATAAGAATCATATAGCCATTATACAAATGGACGTCAGTGCATATAGCTCTCAAGTGGCGCCCTCTTCTTAATTTTTATTGCTCACTAATTAATTATTAAATTTATCGAAAATTCACATGCACTCTGCAAATTCTTCCTGAACGAACTAAAAGTATGTTGTGATGGCACGTGGCGTGCACGCGATTTTCACCTAAAGCTAGGGTTTCCTAGAATAACGGTGCCGTCATATTACGGCCGTCATTTAGCGGCGTAGAACGTTGTCTATGTAAACAAAACGGCGCTGTGTTTGACGTTACGGTGTCGCCATATTGTTTACATAGACAACATTCAACGCCGCTATATTACGGCCGTAATATGACGGCACCGTCATCCTAGGAAACCCTAGCTTTAGGAGTGGTTAAGTGACGCTGTTGCCATTGCTCAGATTGAAGCTAAGGTCAAGGTTCTATAGTTTATTTACAAACAATAACCTCTGTAAAATAAAGTTCATTTTACTGTTTTGCCTATTACTACTACAAGTCTATAGGGCCATAAATATAATGGTTTGCAACTGTGTGCTTATAGCCAACTGCAGACATAAAACTGCTCATTACAATTGCTTACCTAAACTTTTACGTTTGCGTGGAACTGCGTCCAAAGTCCGCTACGTTTATAAAGAACAACTGGCAAATTATTTCGTTATGAATTTATACCAAAAACAAACTTAGTACTTAAAGAACGGCATATCTCCCGCTGTGTTGTAAGGAAGTATGGCTTCCCAAGTTACATTTACAAGTCCATCATTGTATTTACTAACTTCCTACTGAGACCAAAAAGAAAAGTGAAATATAGCTGAAAACAATTTGCAACTCCCATTAGAAGCCAACTTTGTCTATAATTTCATATTTAATTTGTTTGGTCGGAAAATTTATGTATCAATTTTAACAAAGGATTTACAAACAATGTTTTGGGAATAGAAATTGTTTATTTAATTTTGATAATGTAAAACTGACATGGCTTTTACTAATGGGTGCATATTGTTATGTTAAAATGTTTGTACTACTTTAAATAAAAGGTTTGGTCAATAATTTCTAATGTTTCCTTTTCAGGAAGCCGTAATTAAAAGGGAACGGAAGTTTTGTGTGCGTTCAGAAATTAATTAGTGAATTAAATTAATGATTTATTTTTATATTTGAATTTACCGAACAATATGATGGTCAAATGCCTTTTTTTTGTATGTCGATGGAAAACGCATTTACGCGCTTTCCCTCCCCTAGGTGATCGGGAAGGGGGCATGTGGGACTCGCCAGGAGGGGACCGCATGCCTGCCCAGTTACCAACAAAAAAACTTTATGGTTTTAAACACTACGCTTTGGCAGGCTGTTAAAAATAAGCTCTTCAAACAAAAACACTTTTTGTTCTGCTCAACTTCACAAAGTAATTATGTCTGTGAAATTCCATGAAGTGCCACGCGCACAGTCAAATGTGTACGTAATATTTAAAAAGTTTAACTGTTGCCGAGTCAAGCTCATGGTCATTAATCGAACTTCAACGACACATCGATTCTGCTAATAGGGTTTTAGTGCCATCAGAGCGCAAACCTATAGTTTACACTTAAATTACAACTGCATTAGTTAAAGCATGCAAAACGTTCGTAATTAATAGATTGATCAATTCGGTAGCTTCCGAACTGTCTCCTAAAAGCCACTTTGTAGTTAGATTTCTGTTGGACCCTTTTAAAGTTTAAACGTGTTATCAAAGTTACCTTAACGGTCTAGTTTACATATACTCGGTTATGTTGCGGTTACAGTTTGTAGAGGACGTTGTAAGCTGTTGGAATATAACTTTCTTAAAGTTTGTTATGTGACTTACAGTACTGTGTACCGTGTCAATGCCGGCGTGGATTACCACCGCTTCTCATCTCGTCGGTTTTGTAAAAACCTACTAAAGAAGCATGGTGGTTAGAAGACTGGTAGTAGCATCTTCTAGAATCTGCGTCCTACAACGTTTCAAAAAAAATCCTAGAGCCGAATATGGTAGATGGGGAGCAAACACATAACGAACATATATCAAAATGTTTGAAACACCTGTATTTTTTTCGTAATTTCAGAGTTGGTTGCATAGTAAATTTGTTCAGTTTGATGGTCCCTATTTACCATATTTCGCTTGAGGGGGTTTTTTGTAACACGCTGTAAAACAAAATATATTAAGCTTAACAAACTTGCAAAGCATAGCGATTGTGACCATAGAGAAAATAATGATTGTGACATCTTTTTAGTAGAGATCAAATGCCGATGAGTTCAAATGCTATACAACGTGTTAATGAATAAACGCAAAACCTCTTATGTGGTGATTTTGCTCATGAATATGAACAACTTTTACTATGGGGCCAACTCTGCAACTCAACAAAAAAACAGCTATTTTATACAAGTGTTGTCAATACCTACTCGACCAGAATGTATGAAACAGCTGTTTTTTTTTTGTTGAGTTGCAAATTGGCCCCATAGTAAAAGTTGTTCATATTCATGAGCACAATCACCACCTAAGAGGTTTTGCGTTTATTCATTAACACGCTGAGAAGTCCATTAATATTTAATTCGTTCAGTAACGGGAACAAAACCTTTTATTGATCTCCAGTTGAAGCTATCAACAAAAAAATATTAAACTTTTTTTATTTGCTGTTACAACGGTACCTATGCCTGGGAAGCTTGTGCATCTTTATTAGATAATTAGTAAATGCTATGTCACAAAATTAGCTACGAACAGCTCAGCACAACAAATTAATTGAGTTCCTGTATGTTTCTATAGCGTGGAAGAGGAAGGATCGCTTCTAACGAACCATTGAAAATGGTGACATACGATATCCGTGATAAGACAACCATGAAAATAGTTGTCTTGAATATTTAGTTGAATTACGTAAAAACTTCTTTACGTTTATAGGCTATTTACATAAGTCGATTTTTCACTCCTCTTGCTCTAAAAGTCCGTCATTGTAAGGTACAAGAGCCAGGATAAAATAGCAAAATTACCCCTAGGGGATACAGTTTTTTCTTTTTTAATGTTTGTCTATTACCAATGAGCCTACTAAAACGAAAAAGTCTTTTCACTCCTCTTGCTCAAAAAGTCCGTCATTGTAAGGTACAAGAGCCAGGCTAAAATAGCATAATTACCCCTAGGGGATAAAGTTTTTTCTTTTTTAATGTTTGTCTATTACCAATGAGCCTACTAAAACGAAAAAGTTTTTATTCATAGATAGAATAATCACACATTTTTATTTTTGAAAATGGAACTTAAAGCAGCGATTCCTTCAGTAGAATCATAGACTTATTTATACTATAAGAAATCGATAACACGTGCTATTTTTTCAACGCGCGTTTTTTTTACCGCCCGACGGGAAAAGGTACCAAAAGACTTCTCAGGTGGGTGTTCGCACGGACGATGACGACGTTCCACGGGAATAATTACCTTACCTTATGACCTGGCCATAAGGTATCTTTCCCGTGTCAGCGGGAAAATATCGCGCGTTGAAAAAATCGCTCGTGTGAACGAACTCTAAGGTTAAAAAGTAGAATGCGTGCATTGTGCGTGCTTTTGTACGTTACAATGACGGACTTTTTAAGCAAAAGGAGTGAAAAGTCTTTATTCATAATCACTGATAATCACGAATAAAGACTAGCTCGACTTAATACTGTTTCTCATTTTTATTTTTGAAAATGGAACTAAAAGCAGCGATCTCTTCGGTGGAATCATAGACTTATTTATACTCTGTGACTTTAAGTTTAAATCGTAGAATGCGTGCATTGTGTTTCTTAGCTGCTACAGTAGAAATTAATTAAAAAAAGGCACTGGCGCGAAATCTTTAGAATTTTTCTCTAATTCCAAACTGATTGAATTGTGTGACTGGAAGTAAGTAATACTTAGGAATGAAATAATTTTAATCTTTTGCCGTCAAGCACAAATCATCACAGTTATGAAAAGTTTATGAAGTGGAGGATAGAAAAACGAGTGGATTCGTTTACGGAAGTATAAACTAGGTATTTAATATTGTATTTTATTTTCTCTCAATCGTAGTGAAAAGTAGAGTGTAACACACGACGCTAAAACCCATTGTAACTCGGTTTCTATTTATTCCCTCGCTAAAGCTCGGGAATAAAACTACCTCGTATGCAATGGGTCATTTTAGCGTCTTGTATAACAATCTACTATTATTCATAATCACGAATAAAGACTCGCTCGACTTTATACTGTTTCTCATTTTTATTTTTGAAAATGGAACTAAAAGCAGCGATCTCTTCTGTGAAATCATAGACTTATTTATACTCTGTGACTTTAAGTTTGATCGTAGAATGCGTGCATTGTGTTTCTTAGCTGCTACAGTAGAAATTAAAAAAGGCGCGAAATCTTTAGAATTTTTCTCTAATACCAAACTGATTGAATTGTGTGATGTAAGTAAGAAATAGGAAAGAAATAATTTTAATCTTTTGCCGTCAAGCACAAATCATTTAGTTAAATACTGTATGAAAAGTTTATGAAGCGGAGGATAGAAAAATTAGTGGATTCGTTTACGTAAGTATAAACTAGGTATTTAATATTGTATTTTATTTTCTCGCCTTCGTAGTTGTAAGTAGAGTGTAACACACGACGCTAAAACCCATTGTAACTCGGTTTCTATTTATTCCCTCGCTAAAGCTTAAAGCTCGGGAATAAAACTACCTCGTATGCAATGGGTCATTTTAGCGTCTTGTATAACAATCTACTATTAATCATCTGCGTCGGTCGACTTTAGTACCAACTTACTAGCAACTTGCTTCCAAAACTAAATCGCAGATGATGGCGTCGCTGTCGTCTATGTAGTTGATGGCGTAACCTAGTTAACAAATATGTAATAACGTAGTTCCAGTTTGGTCACCGGGTCAGATAATTTTGTTTAGTCACCTGCGGCCTAGGCCGCATTGCCATTTAAACGGTCGATTTTAGCCAAAGATCACAGATTTTGTGTTCTGAGATTTTCGCCGTGCGGTGAAAGTTGTACGGCTTTAATCACCCATGTAAACACCACATTACACTTATAAGCAAAATATGCTAATGACTAGCTTTACTGACTAAGAAACAGTAAAAAAAGTCATATTTTTTATTGAGATTCGGCGAAAAATTAATCTTCCTTAATTGAAGTCTCCGACTTATGAAAAATATTCATTAAAACTTAACGTCATTATCTAGTAAAATGACATTAATAGGTTCAAACGTGAAAATTAGCAGGAGATTATCAAAGAGAGAAGACAAGGTTGCGTTTTATAATACACTCGCGGACAAAGAAAACGGGTCACCGCGTTATTTCCATACAAATATCAAGAAACATGCTCACCTCACAGTCTTATAGATAAAAAAATAAAGCATCTTTGCAATGAAATCATTGCAAAGGATGCTTTATAAATAAACTGATGGCTAGACCAAATGTTCAGCTTATCAATAAGCATTTAAGCAGCTGAGGTGCTACGGCTGAGTCGATTTTTTCTAATATTTTTCTAATATTTATTTCTAATATATTAATTTATCGGTGTCAGTATTTTTTGACATCATCCGTCAACATATAAAGCTTTGTAAAGCTGCCAAATTTTTTTAATAAATAAGACTGTGAAGTGAGCATGTTTCTTAATCTTGTATGAAAAATAAATAGTGACCCGTTTTCTTTGTCTGCGAGTGTATCAGCTACTTATTTTTTCCTCGATAGCTAATTATGTCACCTAATTATTTTTTAAGTAATAACATCGTGTAGATAATTAAAACGTATTTTCTTAAATCAAAAGTAACTGCTAGCATCAAATGAATTTGTCTTAGATGGTAGGTGGCACTCTTAAAATCACGCACGCGTGCCAGTTTACTCGTTTTAAAATTGTTAGTGGTCGAACTGGCACTGATGTGTTGATGATAATATGCCAGTTTATCACTCGCAAAAGTACTACTAACTAGACCACATCACTATGAAACCGAGAGCGACTTGACAAGAGATTTATGACACTAGTCACATCCCTAAAAAAATAATCAATGGGAATTTTTGTTGTAGAATGCTTACAAGATTTGTGTGCTAGTTTCCCTGCCTGTGTGTAATTCTCTTCACACAACATTGTTGGCATAGTATAGCTGACTCAATGATTGGTTGGCCCCACACTTTTGCCCGTAAACCGATGTACGTGACGGCAGAATAGTAGCCCTTTATTCACGTCAATGACATACTCTTACGTCTGGGAGAAGCTGGAGCATCGTGACGAGGGACCCGTTTGTGTACAAAATTAAGTAGGTATTTGGAGTTAAAATGGATTTGGTTTTTCTTTGAGAATTATTGTTGCATTTTAAATAAATTTGTATATATTTGCATATATTTTATTAAAGGAATCCTCTTATTATTGTACTGTAATTGATTGTTTGAAAGTTTTATGTATGTGCTCTTCTGAAAAAAAAAAATTAAGAGTCCAAGAAATCTGCACAGTAAGATTAATAATTTTACTAAGACGTTTATACTAAATTCAATAATTTGACTAAAATATTACATACTAACTAGCGGGTCTAGCGGCCGCCCGTGACTACGTTTGCATAAACCCTAGGGAACTTGACCGGGATAAAAAGTAGCCTATGTCAATCCAGGGGGCTGATTATGTTGTTGCAATCAACTCTGACAGAAATCGCAGTTACATTGCTGCTTTAGTCAAGAACCAATGTGACAACTATCTTACTTAGGGCATAAGAATAATGCTTAAGGCAGCAATGTAACTGCGCTTTCAATCGATTTCAATCGAGAATTGTTAGCAACAGACTTACGTAATCAACGGGCCGGTAATAATGTGTGCCTTTCATTGAAATACGTCCAGTCATTTAGCCGTGAAGAGGTAACAAACACAGACATACACACGCCGCATTTATAATATTAGTAGGATAGGATTCGCTTTGACCAGTTTATTTATTTTTTATCAATTCATTCTCCCCCAACAAGATATAGACCCAAAACAAAGTACTACATTTCATAAACTCATTTAAACTTAAATTGTTTACCCGCGTAAAACCTTTATACATACCGATAAAATCTTAAAAAGTTGTTAAGCTTACATTTACAAGGAGACAGCTTCAGAATAGCTTATCGCAGCGTCGGGAACAATTTCTGACGTGCTTCCCAAAGCACGAACCGCCAGTTACTGTAAAATTTTATTCGAAAGAGCAGAAACAGATATTATCTTGGCCAGTGTCTCCGGTTTTATAGCGAAGTGTAACAAGAAAACAATATTTTGTTAGTTCAAACGGCGCATCTTAAATAAACCATTACACAAAAAGGTATGTCTTTTAAAAGCATCATCACGTATTTTCACGTAGTATAAAATATAATTGCGGTAGTGATGTCTATTAATTCTTTAACGGTTCTGGGTTTGAATTCCAGTAAGGGAAAATGGTTTTGCACTATAATAGCATAGCCTAGCCACATAGCAAATTTATATCTAGCGGCATCTGCATTAAGCTAAGTTTGTATAGCAGTTTTCTGTAACATTCTTTTACATTTTTTTTCTGTGCTATGTTTTTACTATTGTGATTGACACACACACATACTTATAAATAACTTATTAAAGTTACTGAAATATTAATTTAAAACCTTTTATTTATCTAAGTCTGACGCCATAACAGCAATTTTAAAATACCTAGTTGTGTTCTGGCAGTTAGAAGTAAGATAGCCAGTTCCTCAGTGATGTGAGGATTCCGGGTGTAGTGCGCTTCCACCTTTGGCATTATCGTCACTTAACATCAGGTGAGGTGAAGGCCAAGTACTTCCCCGTTGTGCAAAAAAAAACCTAGGAATCTTTTAAATCTGGCAAAAGAAAAATAGCTTTTTGAATTAACACACAATACAGTGGGCATTAAATACTTAAATGGGAACAAACATGAAAATAGGAACGTTAATGAATTAAAACGCTCGGCTAATTACAAAGCTCAATTTGAAACTACATTCCAAGCTTTTTCGAGAAAATGTGTTTATGTAGGAATGTGCTGAAATCTTGGCAGCTTTTGCCGGTATTTTGTTGGTAATTAGTATTGCAAGATTAAGAAGGCGCTCGCGCGGTGCACACCCAAAACGGTTAAGACGAAAAAGGTACTATATGAAAATTCCAACTTGCTAGTATGGTAGAAAATTACTGAGCACAACTCTGGTTGTTGGTTTGATATTTCTAAGTTTGTACTTTATTTTGTGGAATGTAGTATCCAAACCAGACTCAATTATTCCTTTATCTACATATTTCATAAAAAATATGTTGTCTGTTGCTCAAAATACCGAGAATACATTTTATTAAGGGTCACCTACAAAATACAAAAACTGATCTGAACTTGTTTGTTAAAGTGCCTAGTTATGAACATTTTGCATTCATATGAGCGTATATTTCAAAAGTTTCATTAAAAAAGAAAAATAAGTTATTACCCAACATCGAAACTCAACAAAGAGAAAGCAAGCCTCATTCATATTAATACTACTCATTTAATCTAAAATATTTGCTTTAAATCTTTCAGTCTCAAATTCCTTTCACAGCAATGAATTTGGAATATAGAAAGGTTAATTGCGACGATTTAGCAAATAAACGACATTATTTTACAAGATTAAACTGGTTTCGCGGATACTATTTAGGAATTTTGAAAGTAGGAATGGAACGAACTTGGAATTTGAATTACTAAGGATACGATAGATTCTGTTCGTGCCTTGAAAATTTTAATAAGAACCTGTGCTATGCAGGAGCAATGTCGAGATTGGACACTGAACTAGATATAAAATTATTATGTTCTGACTGACTTACTGACTGATTCGTTATCGAAACAATCCACTAAACGGATCAGGGTGAAACTTGAACTTTTTCTTCGTTTTGTAAATTATAACGTAATAAGTAATTATTAAATAATAATATTTAGACCCGTAAGTTTAACGAGTTCAAAAATTACTATTGTTTCATGAGTCTTGAGTACTATTTCCACTTAAATTAATGTGAATATCTGTTTGACTTTTCACGCCTGAACCATTGAACCAATTTTAATAAATTTTAGTACCTATAAAGATATATTGGACTATGAGGGAGGAAGTACAGAGGCTTTTATCTTAAAAATTAATAACTATAAATAAGTGAAATAGGGGTCGTATGTATGTATAGAAACTATTTAATATTATTACTATTTTAAACGGTGAATAAGTAATATCTAAAAAAGTAATGACTTTATTTTTTCTTTTTTAGGGTTCCGTACCCAAAGGGTAAAAACGGGACCCTATTACTAAGCCTCCGCTGTCCGTCTGTCTGTCTGTCTGTCCGTCTGTCTGTCACCAGGCTGTATCTCATGAACCGTGATAGCTTGACAGTTGAAATTTTCACAAATGATGTATTTCTGTTGCCGCTATAACAATAAATACTAAAAACAGAATAAAATTAATATTTAAGGGGGACTCCCGTACAACCAACGTGATTATTTTGCCGTTTTTTGCTCCATATTGATAACGACTACAGGTAGACAGTTGAAATTTTCATAGATCGTGTATTTATATTGCTGCTATAATAACATATGCTATAAACAGAATAAAATAAATATTTAAGGGGGGCTCCCATACAACAAACGTGATTTTGTGCTGTTTTTTGGTACGGAACCCTTCGTGCGCGAGTCCGACTCGCACTTGGCCGGTTTTTTTCTCGTTAAGTATGTGCAGTTTATAATTTCAATACTTTATAATTATGCAAGATAATGAAGTTTGTGTCTCAATTTTTTTTAAATTCGTGGATTTAGAACTCATTTATAAGACTTACACGCGCGTAATCAAAAGAGAGTGTCAACTTCTTGCACGCATTTTGCTATCTTTGCGTGTTTGTCGAATACCTATTCAAGATCTTTTACCGATATTTTCAGATTATGCAGATATGAGTAAATTCAGTGGTTTATAGTGGTTTGATATCTCCATATAATTTTTAGACATCCTTAAAAATTAAGGGTTGAAGATATCACTAGGAACTGCTAAACGAATATCTCCCATAGATATCTCTTCCCCTTCCGTGCAAAGAAAAAGCTTATGGAATTATAACTATTCAATTATAAAGTAACTTAGATAATATTTCAGTTTTATAATAATGATAAATTGAGTTGTATTTCAACTTGTTGGATGTACAATATAATTGTTATCGGCCTTAGTTTGGAAGTTTTGGGTTCGTAATTTCGCAAATGCCTTTTCATGAAATATTACGCCCAGATTTTACATTTCCAGTGATTTAGACTTACTTGTTTATTTTGAAACTAGCTAAATTAATTATTTTATGATTCAAGTTGTGGCTTGAAATGCATCCATTATTTTTACGACGCGAAGCATGGGTGACATCATAGCTGAAAATGATTATGACTCTTTTATTTAAAAAAAAAATTGCAATTTCATAAAAATACTACTTATATTTTATTAAATAAAAGCACGTTTTATAAATACGTAATAATTTATATTTCAATTAGAGCTTTTTCATTTATGTTATTTTATTGAATATAAAAGTACTTTTCTCTTTTGCAGTTTCATGATTGAAAATAAAACTCCCTTTGTCAACCACCTTTCGACATATAAAATTAATTCCCTTTTCACAATCTCAAGCCCATTGATCGACCAAGTTTCGGATTCAAATTCAACACAAATTCGTCTTATATAAGAAATAAATATTTCAGATTGGTACAATAAAGAGCTTGTTTCTTTGGGTAATAGAGCTATTTCGTGTTAAGGGCCCTATCACATTTTTTCGTCGAAATTTCGATTTTGACGGATTTTAGTGATACAACCTAGAGAAACCTTTGGGTCTACTAAATACATTTAATGTGTCCGCGACAAAAAGTAATATGATGATTCACGGGAAAGTTAAAGGGTTAGAAAGGAAAATGAAAGTTGGTGAACGATTTCTTAGAGTCAACTTTGAACATACACAGAAAGACAAACAAGTACAAACAACAAATAAAAGTATGAAATTTGATTTTTTTATGAAGTAAAAATTATTATGATATAATTTTTACGTAATAATAATAATGTATCCAGGAGAAATCCACAGTTTATTCTGAGCGTTTTTAGTAGTTTTATGGTTTTTGGTTGGAATTTTTTTTCACATATTCTATACTTAATTTCAAAATTCCGAGGCCGCTATGAACTATTCGACTATATAAGAGATAACATAAATTTTTTTTTATTTCAATTGTTTAGCACAGTTGTTCAATCCATGAGCTCAAAAAAGTGCCTTCGCGCATTTTATGAAAATCTTTCTCTGCAATTTCGGGTTTAATTATAAAGCTAAGCAAATTTTCAAAAAAGCGAGGCCGCTATGAACTATTCCAATAGCTATTCTGTACCATCCAATAAGTCAAAAGTGTTAATGTATTATTGTTTCTGAGATCGATAACGCCAAAATTGGCCATTTTACGCAAAAATCACAGTCGAAATGTAATATGCCTCTTAACGATATTATTTTCCCATCTCCTCTGAATTCCATGATTCTAGATCAATCTTGTGAATGTTTTGTATTGACTCCGTAAACGGACTATAGTCCAAACTTATGACTTAAAAAAAATATTCAAATGTTTAATGAAACATAGAGAGTTGCAAGACGTTAATAAAAATATTAGTAGGAGAATCAACATATTGACATGCCTCTGTAAACTATTTCTTATAAGCGGATATAAAATACCCTTATTAAACGCGAGTTTCTAATAAACAAACTAGTAATAACTAGTAATAAACGAAACAAATCCATATCTCTAAGTTCCAAAACTTATCATGTAATAATTCGAATCGTTGAACAGACGAGTATCTAAGCAAATCCTTTAGTAGTTAATTTCGCAGTTTCCCCACATTATCTCTAAGAAGGACGTTTTGGATGGCCAGTCGCAAGTTTAGCGGTTAACCAAAATTAGTTTCAACGAAGATAATACTCAAGTTCAACTTTGTAATTTAATACAACCCTGTCCAGTATAAATGCTACAACTATTTGAAACTTTAATCAGTATTTCATAGTAAATCTACGACTATTTAACGATAGCTTGAAAGTTTCTATTACCTATGACTGATTTTGGAAAATAATGTACTTTACGTGTCTTTATTAACAATTTTCTTTTTTACTGAAATAGTGGAAGCATAATACAAATCGATTTAATATGAATAAATAATATTGATACTTAAATTAATTGTCATATAATTGTACACGATAGGTGCTTTCTTAATCCACTTTAAAATTAAATTAATTCGAAAACATATCACCTATAATTATGTTATTCCACTCGCGAAAGGAACTGTAACTCTAATGCATTTAGTCCAATCAAATTAGACATTGAACGTTGTATCAAATCAGGTATTTTTTTGTTTTTGGATTCATTGTTTGTAATATGGAGGCAATATTAAATCTAAGTTTTTGATCACGGCAGACGACCGGTTCATCCTGAAAAAAAAAAACACTTTATTTTCGATCGATAAAACAAAAATTCTTTGCATTCACGTTGTCAGGGGTTCAGAGGAGGACATAGGGTACCTTTTATCCCGAAAAAAGTATTGTTCCCAGGGATGGCAAAAAACTTTTCCACGCAGACGAAGTCGCGGGCAGCCGCTAGTTAATACTATAAGCCGAAACATCAACTCTGTTTATTTGACGACAAAATGAAATCGCAGGCTTTTGGGTCAGTTCTAAAAGCAACCATTACTCATACAAAGCTTTTAAACTCACTAAGCGGTGTGATTTATGTCGTCTACTATGATTTTTGTCTTTTTCCCGTCAATTCTGAAATGTACCATCCATTAAGGCGTGAAAAAACTAAGCCTAACTTAGTTTAGCCGCTGGACTTTTTATAAAATAGTAATATTTCATTTCAAATAATTCAATAGGTACTTTTTATAACTAAAGCACTTGAAAACGCAAAGCAAAAATCGATGTCACTGTACCATCCGTTATACATAGTTACGTTCCACTTTTTATTTCATAGTCGTTGACTAAACATAAAATATTAGGTTATAAAAAATATCATTATGAATTGACAACTTTTAGGAAAAAATAATCTATAAGTAGACAGATTCTATCCAAAAGGGACCGTTAATTACCGTCCGACCAAATTAATACTTAACCGCAAAAAAACTTCATAAAAACTTAGAACGGCGATGTAATTTGAAATCGATGAAACTTCGCTGAAACGACTTGATCAAAGTCAAAGTTTTCATGTTTTTTCCAATTTAATTTCTTTTTCACCGCGTCCCGTTTTCACCGTGAGAAAACTTTGTCGAGTTAACTTTAATTAGAATTTTAGAAGCTAACTCATCGACTTATATAGTTGTAGGTGAAAAAATTGCCGTAAGAAAAACTCCTGAAATAACCTTATCTTAAGCTTCGTTGAGCTTGTCAACATATTCACAAAATTTTGTTTTGCAAACGACATTATTATACTATATATAGCTCGATTACCACTCACTGACTGATTGACATGATTGTTCTCCCAGAAGGAGGTGGAAAAGGGTATAATGATGTTTGGGAAAAATGTACAATACCCCAATCGAACTGGGGAAAAATTATGACATTTGGGAAAAACAAGATGGCGGCTGTGGCGAAGTTTGTAACTTTTTTGTTTTCTAACCGATTTTATTCAAACTTGCAAGAGTGGTAGATTTTGACATTTAAAATTGAGAAAAATATTTAAAAAATGCAAAAACAAAATGGCGGCCACGCCGGAGAGTTTTGAAAAATTTGATTTTTGGACCCCAAACCGCGGGGTCACCGCTCAAAATTGTTGTTTGGTTTAAGAAAAAAAACTTTATTGTTTTACCACAATTACCCTCAAATTTTATTAATCAGGGAAATTTTTTAAAAATCCAAGATGGCGCCTGTCGTAGAGGCCATTTTGTTTGGGGTACGAAAACACGCCATTTTTAAAGTCGATTTTCTTCCAGATGGCAACACTAGAGCGCTTTGAGGTTCATAGAACGGCTATAGCTATAGGTACAAGGTATTCATTAGTAAAATATTTTTACCCCATTTCGGGGTAACTTTTGAGATTTACCCCAAAATGCAAAAAAGTGAAATAACCACTTTTTGACATTTTCGAGTATGAGGACTTGTGTATAGTCTGTATACAAATGACTTTATGGTATTTTGGTTGGCAACGTCTGGCAACCCTAGAAACTGCTAAGGAAAAAGACATTTTCGAGATACCCTTTTTTCAAGTCCTATTGCGGCGACTGGGTGCAAGTGAGAAAAAAAAACAAAACGTCATTGCATGCAGTTTATGTTGCTTAGTATAGGAAAAATATGAAATATAAAAAAAACAACATGGCGGACGCGGTGGCGGCCATTTTGTAAATTTTATACATTTTTTAAATATGTCAAGGCTATTTTGAGGCAGTTTACGACAATTGAGAAAGTTGGCATGTATTGACAATTTACGCAAATTATAAAGAAGTATTGCCTTGTGAAAAAAAAATACCTATTTTTATGGTACTTTTTGAGATTTACCCCAAAAAAGTGAAAAATGGAAAAAGCGGCATTTTTAAATATTTTTTATCAAAAACCATTAAATTTTGCGAATACTAATGGAATTTGACTATTTGTATATCGAAAAGATGGCAACACTGAAATTGAAAGAAGGATGAGTTTCCAAGAACCTTACATTTTTATTACCTAAAAGGAGCATTTGTAGATGTGTACAATGTACGGAAAAAGTATTCACAATTTATAAAACTATTACAAAAAAAAAAAATAGTGGAAGTCCAGGTCAAGATCCTCATGACGGAGAACTGCCCGCCAAAATGGTACTACATAGGTAGATGGTGCTCAAACTAAAGTTGTAGAGGACTCTAAGTAGATCCTGAAGCGAGAAAAAAAATTCAAAATGGTCGAAAAACAAAATGGCCGCCATACAAATTTACAGAAAACCCAGCATATACAGCTCGATTACTCACTTACTGACTGACTCACTGATTAAAATAATTGTTCTCCCAGAAGGAGGTGAAAAATGGTATAATTATATTTGGGGAAAATGTGCAAAACCCCAATCGAACTAATTCGGGGTAACTTTCGACATTTACCCCATAATGCAAAAAAGTGAAATAACAACTTTTTGGAAATTTCGAGTATGAGAGTTTATGTTTTATCTGTATACTAATGACTTTTTGTATTTTGGTCGATAAAGTCTGACAACCCTGGAAACTGTTGAGGAAAAAGTCATTTTTGAGGTACCTTTTTTAATTTCTATTGCGGCGGCTGGGTGCAAGTGAGTAAAAAGACCATAACGCGGTAGAACGTAATATATGAATTTTACGAATACTTTAAGCCTTTTTAAAGGCAGCTTACGATACTTGAAAAAGTTGGCATGTATTGACGAATGAAACTACATATTAAAGAGAACCGTCAAAAAAATACCCATTTTCAGGGTACTTTTCGAGATTTACCCTAAAAATTTTATAAATAGAAATAGCGGCCTTTTTAAATATTTTTTATCAAAAACCATTAGATTTTGCATTTGTAGAGTGGTCTAATGTATATAAAAAGTTTGTAGGATTTAGATAACTGTCAGAAAAAAAATGTGAAAATCCATTTCAAGATTCTCATGACAGGGTACCCGCTAAAATGGTACAACATATTATGTAGATGGTGCTCAAACTAAAGTTGTAGAAGACTCTAAGCAGATCCTGAAGCGAGAAAAAAATATTCAAAATGGCAGAAAATAATGTCATACAAAATTACAGAAAACCCCGGCATATATAGCTCGATTACAGCACACTCACTGACTGACTCACTCACTGATTGAAATAATTGATCTCTCCGAAGAAGGTGGAAAAGGGTATAATGATGTTTGTCCAAATTCAAACAGGGGAAAAATATGACATTTGGGAAAAACAAAATGGCGGCTGTGGCAAAGTTTGTAACTTTTTTGTTTTCTTACCGATTTTGCTCAAACTTACTTTTGGTAGATTTTAAAATTAAAAAAAATATAGAAAAAATGACAAAAACTAAAGTGCGGCCATGCTGGAGAGTTATGAATAAACCAATTTTTGGATCCCGAACCGCGGGGCTACAGCTCTGAAGCGTTGTTTGGTTTAAGAAAAATATTTTACCGTTTCACCAAAATAACCCTGGATAACCCTTGATACACTGGTTTTTGCAACTGCACTGTTGTAGTGGCCAATGTGGCCATATAGTGGTCAAAAACCATTATTTTTTCAAATAAAAAATAATTATCTTTAAAACCATTAAATTTTGCCAATACTAATGACATTTGACTATTTTTATATCGAACAGATGGCACTGGAGTTGAAAGTTATTTTCCAAGTACCGCCACATTGTTATTACCAAAAACCCCTCTTGCTAAAAATAAAACAGATCGTTTCATCCCGCCTGCAATAATGAATCAAAGGGCACCGCTTGCGGACTCGGAAGGGCGGCATAGAACCACCACCACCGAAGTCCTCTAAATCAGTTACATACAAACGACCGATCTCGCCCAATAAGGTAGATTTGACGAACAACACGAAGAAAAAACCCAAGCAACAAGCTAAGTGCATTTTTGTGATGACACGGGCCATCAGATTACCTACTGCCTGTGACAAGTTCAAAAGTGAAGACGTTAACCAACGCTGGGAGTGGATCTGCAAGCGCAACATAAGCTTATTAAAAGTCTGGTGCTCAACTTGCAAAGGCAGTCACCATAAGTTACTTCACCGTGATGTGATGTGAAGTGACGTGATGTAAAGCTGAAAAATCAACATAATACTCTACTATCCTTCTGTTTTTGATATTTATTTAAGTTAACTACTTTATTTTTAACCTAGCTGTAAGCTTCCCGAAGATTGTTAAAATAAAATAAAATGTCTAAACGCAGACGAAAAACGAATAGAAGAAAGACCCAAAGACTACCGCCACTACCGCAAACATCTGGTCGGCATCGGCAAGTTCCAAAAACGAGTCTTTTTGAAGGTGCTTCCCGTAACCGTCCAGGGAACTGAAGGCAACTTTAACACGTGTGCTCTGCTTGATGAAGGGTTCACCGTGTCACTCGTGGAGAGCAGTGTAGCCAACGTGGCAGGAGCCGGAAGGTGGAGCGTTGAGTTGGCGTTTCAGGGTGCGGTGGGCGGCTGTAACAACCTGGCAAGATCGTCTCTCTGACGCTTATTATGACAGATACAGTATCCTTCAGCCTTGAATGAGTTCGTACGGTGAAGAACTTCACGTTTCCAAGACACTCAACAGGGAATATGCATAGCATAAGTCACCGATTTTGATAAAAAATTGAGATTGATCGCTTCGGATACGTATTAAAACATGATGGAACAGAAAAACAATGTATTATTTTAGTTTTATCACACGATGAAATCAGGGGAACATAACGATTTTTTTTCATTTTTGGATATAATGCACTTTACAGTCAGATAGAATATCGAATGAGAAATAATATTTTGTATGACACATGTGTTGGCATGTTACCCAACACTATTTTTATTGTGCATCACTGCTTCAATTGGAGGGTCGCTTCCTACTCTCTCTTCGTTTCCGGGCACCATTGCGTGTGGTTCGTGTTCCATACTTTTATAAGTAATTTGAGTTAAAATATACAAGTTTGTATGTGCCTTTTGCTTCCAAAAATAAACCCTGCCTTCAGTCAAGCTTCCAGTGAGTTTCAAACATCTACAGTCATACATCTACGTGCCATTCCACAACATGTATGTTGGTACTTAAACGCAAAATTTAGGGATATAATTTTTTTGGCTAACTCCATAAAAATCGCGCCTAAAATCATGGTTGGTGAAGTCACAAAACATGACCATTTTGTATAGAGTGTTTTCGGCGGGTGCTGCTGCGTGCTAACTTCAAGTAACTATATCACGAAAAAAAAGGAAGGCAAAAGTTTTAATATTACATTTGATTTTCTCACGCATTATACTTTTGATTTAATACAAAAAAAATGCTGCATATTCCCTATTGATGGCAGCATGATTTCTTAATACGACAATCTCGATCGACAGACAATCCTCAATTCCTCATAGGCCAAGGTTATTGTCATTTGAATATAAGCCGAGAAATAAAAGAAGGCAGGAAGGATGAGCCTGTTGCCTCTCTCACTGAACTTAGTTGGATTTTACATGAAGTTTCGTCGTCAATTTCGAGGAAGATTATGCCCGAGTTTGCTTGTCACTACAGTCCGAAAAAGAGGATGAACTTCACTTCTTATTAGAGAATTTCTTTAGACTTGATAGCATAGGCATCAGGAATTCTAAGCTACCTAGATATTCTCGAGAAGAATGACGAGCACTTCGCATTATCGATACTAAGTCGAAGAAAATTGACGGCTCTGGGAGTCTGCTTTGCTGTGAAGAAACGATGACATCAAGCTTCCCAACCCTACAACAAGAGAAACGCCGAAAATAGATTACGTTTGATTGAGAAGATAATGGATTTTGATCCAAGCTTCGCAGTAGACTTCACGAAGCAGATGCATAACATGTTGGAAAAAGATTATGCCAAGAAAACTGCTCAGGCACCAGTTGATCGAGTTTGGTATCTCCTACATTTTGACGTTAGAAATATCAAAAAACATGGAAAACTTAGACTTGTTTTTGATGCGAAAGCCGAAACTCAAGAAGTGTCTCTGAATAGCGAATTACTGACTGGCCCAGATATTTAGAATTCATTAGATGATGTCCTGGTTAGGTATCAAAAAAGAAAAGTAGCCGTTACTACAGATATCAGGGAATTGTTCCTGCAGTTTAAGTAAATGATCAGGATCAAAATGCCCAGTGCTTCCTTTGGAGGGTTATGGAAAGAAATAAGCTCTCAGAATCTTATAAGTTCACGTCGATGACCTTTGGTGCCACATCATCTCCATGCACAGCTACTTGTATTATTCGTCGTAATACTGATGATTTTGTTTCATGTCATCATCCACAAGCAGTGGAAACCATTAAGGCTCCCTTACGCGAAATCATTTGTCTCTGTCTTTTTCTTTACGTGTAAAGAGTATGGAAAATAACCTCACTTCTGCACTTTTTCAACGTTTTTCGTTGTTTTTTCATCATTATCTTTAGCACAATTATCTTTCTTGAAAAAAAGTTATTGGAGCAACTGCACAGTACGTTAAAGTGTATTTTGATGTAGAATTCAATACGTTTCCGTTATTATTTACACCAAAGATATGGCCCGCGACAAGCGCTTTTGGTGATATTCTGATTTTTTTTCTAAAACCATCTGTTAAGGTTATACACAATTTTATGATTGTAGCAACTAGATAAACTCTTTAGCTTGTCGTATGATTTTTTTGGTGGCTACAAGTTTACGTTTTCTTTGTAAAAAAAATGGCCCGCGCAAACCATGTTTTCCTATTACCTCCCCTTAAGAAAAGGCACTACGTTGATGACTATCTCGACTCCACGGATAACGAAAAGGGTATGAAGCGACTGATTGTGATTCATAAGGAAGGAGGTTTTGACTTGAAGTTGGGCCTCTAATAGACCCAGCAATTGGAAACCAGCCACGACACTTTAGGGTTTGATCTCAGCTTTAAGTAGGTGGACAAAGAGATCAACGAAGGTTTGTGACCGCCAACAAATCGCGAGTTGCTAAAAATTTTAATGTCACTGGGTATGTTTATGTCCCTTCCTGATTAATTGAAAGATATTGCTGCAGGAAATTTGGCGGTCTACGATCAAATGGGATGATCAAATCGTCGAGAAGATGAGCAAAGATTGGTATTGGTTCAGAAGCTTGAGACTTGCAAATTATTTTCAGTACCCAGATGCTATGGTTTCTCACAGATGACTAAGTTAAGATTACACATTTCTGTTGACGCCTCTGAGCAAGCATTATGCCACTTTCGCTTACTGACTAGAGATGACGATGTGGCCTTTGTAGCTGGGAAATGTAGAGTTGCACCTGAAAACTGCAACGATCCCTAAGCTGGAGCTGCAGGTTGCTTTAATGGAAGCCCGTTTAGGTCACACCATGAATGGTATAAGCAAGAACAGAAACTCGAAATAGCAAAACGATTATTCTGGACAAATTCACAAACAGTTTGGAAATGGATTAATAGAAAGCCACGAAAACAGAACTTCTTATTAGTTTCTCTATGGTTTTAATACTTAAACTCCAAAACCACTTTGAAGCCCTTGAGAACAGCATTATGCAATGAAGTTTCAAAGCTCAGCGGATGCTCATGCTATATAAGCAGCGCAAGACCAATCGTTGTGGAGATCCTTGAGGGAGGCCTATACCCAGCAGTGGGTGTCGGGGGGCTGATATGATGATGATTTTAATATAAGCCAGCAAAGTTTTAGAAAAAAAACAGCATTAATTTCCACCATGCATCACTGTCACCACACCGCACTGCAACTTGCAGACAAATTCCAATGTGATTTGATCGGATGGCATGGCAATAAATACCGCATTCCACAATTCGCAGTCAGACTGTCCAAAGGCCGCTGTTTACAGTCCAACAGGGCGATGCCCGCGGGCTGCTTTAGCAGCCCGCGCACCAGGGCGAAACACTAGTTTTTACTATATAGCTGTATTATTTTGTTATATTTTTAAATCAAGTTAACTGATGCTTATATTTAACTTACGAATATTCCATGCTGTGTTATGAATCCTTTCATGTTATTTACTGTAGCATAATTCAAATATCAAGTATAAAGCGCCAATCTTTTACCGTGATTGTAGAATTACTTCCATATATTAAATTGTTCATTATAATAAACTCTATAAAGGTTTTGATTTTTATTGTAATTAAAAATAACGTTATAATATGCTTGTTTGCGGGCCATGATACGAGTACAAAAGCAATCAACTTGAGATAAAAAATATCTGAAACAGCAGATAATTTCACAAATAAAATTAAAATTTCTCGTAGAATGAACACAAAAAAACGTTGTTGTTTTAGTAACAACAAATGGGATATACGAGTAGGTTTGCCGACGTTGTTCCAAAATTGTGATTCACAAAGAGAATGAAAAATATCGGTAACGAGTATTTCACTGTCGCCAGCGAATCACGAACATACAGTTGTATTGACAGCAAAACCTGTGTTAGTAAAAGCTCGTATTCAAGTGAAAAAGTATAAAGCTTGCTAGCTAGCTAGTGCTAAAATTAAAAAAATCGAAATCTAAAATCATTTATTCAGTCTAGGCTGTTACAAGCACTTGTGTGAATGTGATAGCAGCTACGCCATCGGTTCGCAAACCCTAAGCGGGAGACTTTGTAACGAGAAGAACTGGCAAGAAACTCGTCAAGGGCTGCTTTTTTCTCCCTTTATATTTCATACAGAGTCGTCAACATTGAAAAATGACCTCCACATAAAGTGAGGTCATTTTCCATCACAATAATTAACAAAAGCTTGCACGTAATGGGTAGGTTGAAATTAATTACCTACAACATATTGGATAGGTAATTGTGAGAGTAAATAACTTGCAACTAGTTGAGAAATCACTCTGTCTGCTACTCGATAGTGCACCTAAGTAGGCAATATTTAACAAAAAACACTTGATACAAGATATAAAAAATAATATAAAAAAACCCAATTCTTAATGCTAGGGGACAATAGTGGCGACACGTGTCGCTAAAAATGATATCTGTTCTCGTCGTTTCATCTCTTTAACTGAACATAATTGTATAGTTTTTAGCATCAGTTACAGCTAAGATCATTTTCAGATGACATACATAGTATAGAAATGATTACTTTGAATGTTCACAATATATTGAGACAAGTAGTGTTAGTACAAGCTTAGAAAATTATCGGCTAAACTGTCCATGTTTATAAAACATTCTAATTGAGCAAAAAAGAGAGCGATATTTTTCAATAATAAATAAAGTTTGTACCAGATGTCTGGCGATGGGGTCAACATCGCCCAACATCTAAAGCGACACGACATAGAGATAAATGTCATGGGACCGTTGTGAAGACGAGGCTCAAACATGCTTCCATTATTTTTTTCTCCATTGCATTGAAAGACTAGCTTTTTCCTAAAATCCGCTGATGAATGGGGATACCCTTTCTGAGGGGCTTGTCAAATCAATTTGACGTATGGATTTGTCATAAGAGTCATCCATTGAGTGTATTTCATAACCTTTTATTGAGAATGAAGCTTGGATTTCAGTTATTGCTAGAATTTTGTTGGACAATTAATAAACTGTTTGTTTATAAATAGTCGAAAGTCTTATACTGTTTTACTGGTTTAGTAAGTATAATTTATAAATAAAACAGTTTGTTTTTAGTAGTTAATGATGAGTATTCTTTTTATATGATTAATCCGTAGTCATAACCAATTTGGATGTTTCATTTAAGAAATCCAATACTTATAAATTAGTTAGATTAGTTAGATTAAGAAATCCAATACTTATAAATTAATTAGTTCAGAGGACTTGTCCGGTTTCCCTATGACAAGTACGGGTAAGCGCCCCCGGACCCTCAGCCTCCGCTGCTGCAACCTCTCAACCCCCCCGCAGCAACGGTGTCCTTTTTGTACCCTGATCCGTCCCATTTTACACACTCCTATACCCACCTCACATCCCTATCCTAATCCTATTCCTTCCCCTCCGCTAAGCTAAGGTCTGCCGTGCCGATGGCTGCATGGCTAGGGGCGTGCCTAGTCATAAGCGTGCCACCCTGGAAATTGGTGCCCTCCAGGCGTAAATAGCCTTACCACACACGCGGGGCTCTGTGTGGTGGACAGTTGTCTTTCCCTAGCTAATCGTGGGAACAAAATGGTTTCAAATTTTTTTAATAAACCTGGCTGCGGCGATAGAGCTCGCCACTCATCACGCGTAACTTGTTTCTCTCGGGGCGAAAAGCGGGCATCGGAGACCCGTTTTGCTACGCTGAATGTATGTGGAGCGATGGAGGAGAAAATGGATGAGGTGTGTTTGATTATGGAAGAAAAGAAGTTGGATGTTTTATGCGTGAACGAGACGAAAAGAAAGGGCAAAGGAGTCTCAGAACATGGCCCGTTTAAAGTTCTGTGGTCGGGCGTTGCCGAAAATGAGCACGCGAGTATGGGCGTGGGACTCCTGCTGTCGGAAAGGATGATAGAATGCATGACTGAGTATGAGTGTGTTAGTCCCAGACTTCTCTGGGTTAGACTCAAAGTAGGATTACTTCGGATACGCGTCATTGGCGTGTATGCTCCCGATATATCCAAGTCAGCAACGGAAAAGGAGGATTTCTGGAAAAGTGTGGAAGACATGTTGAATGAATGCAAAGATAATGAAAGGATAGTTATGCTTGGAGATTTTAACGGATGGGTAGGTGTGAGAAGAGAGGGATGTGAGGGAGTTTTAGGAATATATGGAGACAAAAGAGTAAATGATAATGGCAGGAGTTTGATTGAGGTATGTTTAGAAAAGAATCTTGTGGTAACGAACACCATGTTTGACCACAAGGAAATTCATATGTACACTTGGCAGAGAGGGGAAAAGAAGAGTATGATCGATTTTGTGATTGTTGATGAAAGACTGAAGGGCAGAGTTGTAGACACCAGGGTCTTTAGGGGTAGTAACATTGGAACAGACCACTTTCTTGTAGTGTCTCGGGTTAGTGGTCTGTTCAAAAGTTGGCGTCATCGTCCCACAGTGTCAACAACGGAGCTGACTAGAGTAAAAGTTGAGAACCTGGATGAAGTGGAAGTGCAAAAGACATATTTGTGCAAATTGAAAGAACGATTGGGAAATGTGGCTGAAGTGAAAGATGGCAAGCTTGAGGAAGTTTGGGAAAAGTTTAAAAAAGGTGTGACTGAAACAGCTGAGGAAATATGTGGAGTGAGTAAAAGGAGGAATGCTCCCCCAATAAACTGGTGGGATAGTGAGGTAAGACAGATAGTGAATGAAAAGAAAAAAGTATGGCAGGATCTGCTGGCCATCAAAGCCAGTAAAAGAGTGAATGCAAGTGTTACAGAAGAGGATGTTGATACAGTTGCAAGGGAGTTTAAAAGGATTAAGAAAGTAGTGAAAGAAAAAGTAGACGAAAAAAAGAGAAAGATGAAAGAAAAGTGTGACTTCAAACTCTGTGATAACTTTCGAGACAATATAAAATTGTTTTGGAAACAAGTGAAAACGTCTCGAAGTGGATCACATAAGTCTAAAATGAATGTGATAAGAGATGAAAAAGGTGAGCTAGTGACAGATGAAAAAGGTGTACTACAGGAGTGGATGAAATATTTTGAGAGTTTGTTTGAGGCGGATGGCTCTATGCTAGAAGCCTCGGATAAAAGGGTGGAAGACGAGGAAGAGACAGAAGTGGATGAAAGAGATATATATATGGATGAGATTATTAGTGCAATGAAGAGCATGAAAAAAGGGAAAGCAGCAGGATATGACAGAATTACTGTTGAAATGCTGAGAGGTGGGAAAGAGCTGGTTGCGTCCTGGCTGTGCCTGATCTTTAATAAATGTTGGAACAGTGGCAAAGTGCCGGAAGATTGGCGTAAAGCCGTGGTCGTGCCGCTGTACAAAGGGAAAGGGTCACGGCAGGATGCTAAAAACTACCGCGGGATCAGTCTTCTCAGCATTGTCAGTAAATTGTATGCAAAGGTACTGATTGAAAGAGTGATGCAAAAAACTGATCAGAGTATTTGGGATGTGCAAGCGGGATTCAGAAAGGGAATGGGATGCACGGATCAGGTCTTCTCCTTGAGGTGCTTAACCGAAAAACACCTGGCTAAGCACAAAAAGGTTTACTGTGCCTTTGTGGACCTGGAGAAGGCCTACGATCGAGTTGACAGGAATGAGCTATGGAAGGTGTTGTCCGAATACGGATTGAAGAGCAGACTGATTCATGCACTGAAATCTCTCTATGAGGATTCCCGTGCATGCGTCAGGATTGACGGCGTATACACTGACTGGTTTGGCATCTCTAGGGGTGTCAGACAGGGATGTGTTGCGTCACCATGGCTCTTTAATCTGTTTTTGGACAGTTGTATGAAAGGTCTGAAAGAACGTGACTGTGGGGTTGTGATGAATGGGACTCAAATCAAGTGCCTTCTCTACGCTGACGACCAAGTTATACTTGCGTCTTCTGCGCAAGAGTTGCAGGAAATGATGTCGGTTATGAATGAAGATTTTGTGAGAAAAGGGATGAAAGTGAATGTAACTAAGACTAAAGTGATGGTGTTTGAGAGAGATGAAGAAATGACTGACTGTACGGTAATGTTAGGTGGCGAAAAAGTGGAACAAGTCCGTGAGTTTGTATACTTGGGGAGTTTGTTCACAAGGGACGGAAAGAGTGAGGAAGACATAGAAAGACGAGTGAAGAAAGGAAATTCGGTGAGTGGTGCTATACACTCGGTTATGAGTAGCCAAACCGTTTCTGCAAAGGCGCGAATGGCTATTCATAACGGAGTGCTGGTACCGACACTGATGTATGGAAGTGAATCTTGGGTATGGCAGAAGAAGAATGAAAGCAGAATAAATGCGGTAGAGATGCGATCGTTGAGGAAAATATGCGGAGTAAAACTGAGTGATAGAGTGAGCAATGAGGTGATTCGCAAAAGGTGTGGTCTGAAAGATGATATAGTGACAAGAATTGAGAAAGGAATGCTCCAGTGGTTTGGTCACTTAGAGAGGATGAATGAAAGGCGAATCACGAAAGAGATATACTGTGCGAATGTGGAAGGAACGAGTGCACGAGGGCGTCCCAGAAAAACCTACGCGGACCAAATAGAGGTTATTATAAAAAAGGCTGGTGTACGCAGTGACAAAAACCGCAGGGCATGTATGAAAAGAGTGATGGATATGAATGAAGCGAAAGAAGTGTGCAAGGATCGTAGCAGGTGGCGATCCATAGTCTCTGCCTACCCCCATGGGAAACAGGCGTGAGTGTATGTATGTATGTATGTATGTATGTATAAATTGCAATTTCAATAAAACAATGGTCTTGAATCTCAATATCAAGATTTATTTGAACAGTAGACATAACCCAATATTTAAACAAAAGCTTGGGGGTTAACCCTTCAACTTCAAGCAGACAATATAAATTTTTCAACGTAATTTAGCATTACGTCGAGTTCTTAACAAATTACGGGGAGATTTAATAAGTAATCGGGGCGAATGAGTCCCGGCTTATTCTGCATAATCTTTGTAAGCGCAAATTAAATTTAACATCATCTCTCTCACTACCTCTAAGAATAACCTTTGGGATCTATTCACATTAAGGAATATCTTTGATGATTTTTTTAAGTGATTAAGTGTGAATTGGGCAAACGATACAATATAAAAGTTTGCTTCAATAAATAATAAGCAAATCAAATCAGTCAGATCAGATTTATAAATACATTGCAATGAAGGACTTGGAAATAAATAAAAATCAAGATGATTAATAAATGAAAAATATTAGAAAAAATCGACTCACCCGTATGGGATTGGCGAAATTTTCTAATACTTTTTACGTTTACGCTGTAGACCAGCGCCATCTCACCAATGTGAAGAGAATCAACTTCGACATTCGAAAGCAGCCCCTTTGCAGATGCTAGACAATCGATTAAGGTGAAATAGCCATATAATTTTAACCTTCTTCGATTTTTGCATTCACAATGCTATTTTTATATTAAGATGATTAATGAATGAAAAATATTAGAAAAAATCGACTCACCCGTATTTTTTCTAAGATTTTTTTCTAACATTTTTCATTTATAATCATCTTAGTATAAAATAGCATTGTGAATGCAAAAATCTAAAAAGTTTAAGAATAAAAATAAACAAAAAAGTAAAAATAAACAAAAAACTTCAATATTTTTTTAGGTAGGTACCTAATTTATTGTATATAATTTTCATTAAAGAGCACAAAAATTTAGTTTTTATTTGTTTCGAGTTTAACCAAATGCAAGTGTACCCAAGCAATAATAATAACCGTAATGTTTATGAAACGAACAAAAACTAATTCCAAAACAGTTTGTACACGACCTTAATCCGAGTCAACGGTTAAATCTACGCACCTCAGCGTTCATCGCTTATTCAAGAGATCCATTCTTATAATGAAATCTCCCCTTTAATAGTCCACGGAATTTAGACCGGGTGAAACTGCGGAATCTGTGCTAATGGTGCGTAACCGCGTATCTTATGTTACGCGTTGTAAGTGTCGACGCCGTAAGTACCAATAGGCCGCAAGATTTTCGTTAGGGTCTTTGTTTTCGCTAAGAGAACATTGATTTTCATTTGTCTATGAGACCTCCATTTTAATGGTTACACTTTATTGTAACTGTTGAATTAATGTCGCATAACCACATATGCCAACAGGCTGCAATGTTTTCGTTGGGAAATCTTTGTTCTAATTATTTGTCTTCGCTTAGAGAACATCGATTTTCATTTGTCAATGAAACCTCCGTTTTAACTGTTATTCCTTTATTGTAACTGCGTAATCTCTACTAATGGAGAGTAAACGTGATACATCTTATCTTATGTTACGCGGTGTAATTAGTGTCAGTGCCATATTATTATGAACCATAAGGCGGAAAAGCTTTCCTTGGGAATTCTTTAGTTTAGTTGTTAACCTTTGTTTTCGCTTGGAGAACATCGGTTTTATGAGATCTTCATTTTATCTCTTACATAAAAGTGAAGGGGTGACTGACAGACTATTGCCCAGCCCAAACCACTGATCCTATAGACTTGAAATTTTGTACATAGATACCTTACACAGTGTAAACACCCACTAAGAAGGGATTTTTGGAAATTCTACCCCTAAAGGGTTGAAATGGGGGTACAAAGTTTGTATGGAGAAAAAAAATTCAATAGATATTTCAACTTGAAACTTCGTAGGAGTACTTCTTAAAACAAATAAGCAAACATGGTTTCGTGGTTTTTCGAAACTCAACCCTTTAGGGGGTAAACGGGGTAAAAAGCCCAACATCGATATGGGTGTCGTTATCGAGGTTTTATGTGATGTTGAATGCAAAAATGGCATTTATTTTTAAGTGGTGGACATTATTCAACCCCTAAAGGGGTCAAATGGGGTTCAAACTTTGTATGAAAAAAAATAGACATTACGATTTGATACTGCGTAGGAGTACTTCTATAAACAATGTGATCAAACAAGTATTTCGTAAATTTCTGAAAATCAACCCCTTAAGGGGTAAATGGGGTAAAAAGCCCAAACTCGATATGGATGTCGTTATTGAGGTTTTATGAGATGTTGATTGCAAAAATGGCATTTATTTTTAAGTCCGACATAGTGGCTTTGTTTCAACCCCTAAACGGGTACAATGGGGTTCATGTTTTATATGAAAAAATAATATTAAATAGACAGTTTGACGTGTAACTTCGTAGGAGTACTTCCTTTTAAAAACTAACAACAGCAAACACGTATTTTGTGATTTTACGATAGTTAACCCCTAAATGGTTAATTATCGGAAAATCACAAAATACGGTGTACCCTTATTTACCCTATCTACCCCCTGATGGGGTAAATAGGGGTACACCGTATTATGTGATTTTCCGATAGTTAACCCTTTAGGGTAGATGGGGTAAATAAGGGTACACTGGAGGTCTTTAAAAGATCTGCCTATTCAACCATTAACAGCATGCAAACATTATTTTAAAATAAAATTAACAAGTACTTTTACTTTTTTTTTCATAAATCGATATGGATGTCGTTATTGAGGTTTCATGGGATGTTGATTACGAAAACGGTATTTATTTTGAAGTCCAAAATAGTGGCCATGATTAAACCCCTAAAGAGGTGAAATGGGGCTTATTATGTATGGATTTTTTTTATTCAAAGACATTTCGACTAGAAACTTCGTGATTTTCCGAAAATGTTTAGGTTTATTTACACACTAACCCCCAACCCCTTAGGGGTTCGTGGGTAAATAAACCTAAAAATCGATATGGATATCGATAAAAGGATTTATGGGATGTTTATTGCGAAAATTTTTAGGGTCTAAATATTTTAGGGTCCAACACGACACGGTGGACAGAACATTATTCAACACCTAAAGGACTGAAATGGGGGTTCAAATTTTTTATGGAAAAATAATACGGGAACGGGATCAGGAGTGAGAAGGAGAACGGGAACGGGAATTAATAATATCAAAAATGTGAAAGATTAATGTTTGGATTTTTGTTGCTCAATCACGTAAAACCAGCTAGATGGATTTGGAATAGCACACAGATAGTTATAGCTTGTGGTATTGATACTTTTTATCTCGGTCAAAGGTTCCATAGCGATTTTCCGAATGTCCATGCGGACGAAGTCGCGGGCAGAAGCTAGTAGTTCATAGAAGTCAGACGGTGGAATTGCAGATTCTCCGCTAATAGCGTATGTATAATTATCTACACAGAATCTTATGTTTTAATTACAAAACAAAAAAGTAAAAAAATAAAAAAACCCTTTCCGTGGTGAATTCCTAATTGAATCACTGAATAATAATAAGTACCTACTGTCTTGTTAATGTATGTCGTGTGGCATCTTAATTTGGCCGATTGTCATCAATTAATCTAATATGTTTTGATGATCAAATGTGTCTAATTTCATCGTGTTAATGATGTGCGATATACTATGGAATATTCTATGGGAAGCGATATCACAATACTGTTGATTTATTTGTCAGTAAATAGATTCAATTACGTACTAATTAGCTTGATAACTATATAAATTGATGTCCTTGATGTGTTGATTAGATTATATTGAATGAGTTACGGATTAAATATCATTTGTGAGCTTCTCTATGTACCTATAGTATATATTTCTCAGACTCTAGTTAAACTCTATTTAACTTACTTGGCAGATAATTTCATAAAAATCTCGTCCCATTAAACTTGTTAAAGAAGATAGTAGTATATAAAACGTATGAAACATAGCCTGAATCGTGAAAAACCTTGAAGAACAATACAAAGCGGCTAGTTTGGAGTTTAATTTGTGGTGGACCTATGTACCTAATAATAACGTTTCAAATCATTACTTAATTCTTATCTAACTTGCTAAATTGTCATATTTTAGAAGTATCTTAGTTTGGGATGTGGCAGAATAACAGCGACAGTTGATAACTCAGCTGTCAGATGCTGAGCTGCATGCCTTTTTGTTCCACTTGTATTCATAATAATATAATACTTAAAGTTAATTGAATTCATAATTTATTGTAATTCTTAGAGTTATTTTTAAGTGTTATTTGTCTTCAATGTATTTATTTTCTGGAACAAATAAATAAATTTTATTTATTACTTATTATTTATTTATTATCCAAGCTCTTTTTTATGATTTCGTTTGATATTTGGATTTCCCGACGTTATGGTACATTCCTAGCTGCAAAAAGTAATCACCTACAATATCAAAGTCAATATAGACTGTCTATCAAATAAAATGTAAGAAGCATATTTTTTATACACAACGGGATAGAGCTTGGCCTTCACCTCACCTGATGTTAAGTGACGATAATGCCGAAGGTGGAAGCGCACTACACCCGGAATCCTCATCACTAAGGAACTATGGCTATCTTACATCTAACTACCGGAACACAACAATTTTTAAATTGTTGTTATGGCGTCAGACTTAGGTAAGATGGTGGTAGCTAGCAAGGCGGACTTGAAGCCTACCACCAACCAAACCGCGTACAAATAATACCCCCCCCCCCTTTGGGAATCGAATCTGGGACCTCTGCGTCTTACACGGATGGGTGAACCACTAGACCAAAGAGGCAGTTAAGATAAGGTTAAGATAATGTAAGAAGCATACATTAAATTCTGCATAGCTACACATTTACTTACACAGGATATTCAGTTCAGTAGATACCTACTTATTACTGTTTGATTCAAGTTTAAAGCGACAGATCGTTTGCCACCAGAAGCGACATCAACTTCATATCTCACATTCTTTCCATTACTATTTCACTGTCCAAAGCCAAGTCACGTTCTACTTTTCACGCTGAAAGTTCGCGTTTTACTTATAAGTTTCAACCGATGTTGCGTAGCGGGCTACTTATTAGTTTTAAAAGTCTTCGAAAGCTTTTATAATTCCTTTAATTCTGTTATACTGGGGGACATAATAATTTTAATGTCTAGCGCTCATTAATCGCAATAATTAAGTGTATTTTTCACATCCACACCACATTAAAGCGATATTCATATTTATTACCTATTGCATTCTTGTGGTGTATACAATTGATGTCACAAAAATATAAAAGCTCCATACAACAACCCTATAAGGGCACTACAAATTACACTTTTAAACTAGATATTTTAATATTCTTTCTTAATCTATTCGTATTAAGATGAATAAATAATGAAAAATATTAGAAAAAATCGGCTCACCCGTAGCAACTTAGACGGGATTCGAACCCGCACCCTTAGGATTCCGGCCCAATGCACTACCAATTATGCTACCAAGCCGCTGAGGTATGTGGCGAAATTTTCTAATACTTTCCACGCTTCCGCTGAAGATCAGCGCCATCTCACTAATGTGAAGAGAACTACTTCGACATTCGGTTGTAGCACCCTTGCAGGTGCCAGACTATTCGTATTACTTTGCAGTTATATTACTAGGTCAAGCAATCAAGCAGTGGTTAGGTGTAAATGGTATCGATTTATCTTCTTGCAGTTGGGATGTGGTAACCACAAAATGTGGATGCATTGTTGCTAGTGTTTCCAGCCATATAGATCAATTTCAACGTGACGTTGTGTTTTTAATGAGGCCAGCCACGAGTTTGACACTGGTGGTTGCGTTGTGGTTAGGTTTTAGTTTCAATGGGTTAGCATTTCCCATACGGCTGCGTTTGGCGGCAAAATTCGGTTTGTGTTGAATGGTTAGTTCGTAAGGGAATTAACTATTTACTTATCATTTAAATTCGCGCCCACCCACGCACGTGTTGGTTCTGGTGTGGTTGTGGTACTTACGTGTGAAACAACCCTCTAGTTGATAATAAGATATTTTTAATAGAAGATTGCCAGTGAAACTTTCAAATTAACGAAATGGACATACCTATAACTAAAATACTCTAAAATGCGGTAAAATTATTTTCTACAACATTTTCTTTTCTGCTAGTTTTTTTAACACAGACTTAATTCAGCCTTACTCAAGGTAAAAGTCAAAGACATTCAGGATAAATATTATCCTGAGCTAGGAAAGAAAACCTTTTGATTTTTTTTTCAAGAATCTCCCAGTATTCCGTCAAACACAGTTCAAAGCCTTTGATTCACTTTGCTTATTCATTCAGTGCTTAACACGACATTTTTATGTGTTGTTTTTCACTTAAAAAATGGTTAAAAGTTTTCTTAACCGGGTTTGATCGGGTAATAAAACAAGCATTTCTTTATTTTTAGTCTGAGCTGTTGTGGTGTGATTTTCCGAAGATTTCTGATTTCTATTCTGTTGAAAATTGAAAAAAAATGAAGACTCGATTCCTATTTCAAATTGAATCCAATGTCATGACACCATAAAGGAAATAAGAGGTGTAACACACGGCCGATTCCGAAGTAGTGGATCTAAGAAAAACTGCCGACACGAGCCAGCGGAAGCCAATTTCCCTCAGAAAGGAAATAGCTAGTTCGATAGCTCGCCGACGCAAATCTTGCCTTGCTGGCTCTAGCGCACACCAATGAATAACAATTGAACTAGCAATTTTAAAAGAGATTTCAGTGCAGATTGGTACATTTATTTTATATTTTCCGTAACAAACCATAATTATGGTCGTAAAAGGAAGTGTTTAGTTATTACTTCTTTAACTAACTTTTTTTATTTTGAACAACCCATTTTAGGTAACTCGTGAATAGCATGATTCATCGTAAATCAAGGATTTGCACTATTTATATTATTCTTACGCTTTGACAAAAAAATTCGAAATTATAACCTTAATGCAAAGGAAACACTTTTTTATATTTTAAATAAAAACAAGACATGTTGCAAAATAAGAACCCTTAAAAACTAATCCAGAAAAATGTGCGTTATACTCGATAAAAACACAGTTTAAAATCATTTTAAAATGGTCCGTGAGAAATAACTGCTGGAGTTTTCTGCTTCATTATCGGCCATTCCTCGCTCCTTAGCATGCTATTAGTGAATCATAACTTACTTCAGTCTTAATTGCTCAATTTTTCACTGAAACAGATAGCTTTTTATTTTAGCATTGTGAAAATTTAAATCGCAATAATAGCTTTTTATGACAAGCTTTTTATATACAAGATAATAGGGGTTAAAGTATGAAATTGCCGATATTTTCTCACACACAGAGGCTCTCATCTTCTATGATGTTGAAGATGCTTTGGTTACTTGTTATTTCGAATTATGATCATAATGGCCCACTAGCAGCAATAAAAATACTTTTTTCCTAAACGTTAAAAAAGTATCTTAAAGTTATTCCTTTTTTGGTTAGCAGAAATGACCACATAATTCATTGTAACTTATATTTTTTTTCACTTAACACATTTTGCATAAGTTTTAAAAACATTAGCGATCATGGTTGTTAAATAAATTAAGTCAGTATGGAAAATACAAATTCTTAAAAAAAATCCATACAAAATGGCAATTTCATACTTAAACCTCTAATATTATGTATTTACAGACAGAAAGAGTTCAGCCGTTCGAGTTCTGCATTCTGCGTTTTGCGAACTTGTCTTTACGTCATTACTCTTTGTCACCGTCTGTAAAATCTGTCCTGTCAATCAGTTTTTTTAATCAGTAAATGCAAGGGAACTTCGTGTTCAGCCGTTCGTTTGATATTTTATCGCGATAATAATATAAAAAAATATATTTGGTTAACAAGGTGAAATAAAAAAATCATAATATTATTTTATTTATTCTTCAAACTTGTGCTATCAAAAAAAATATAAAACAATTATCTTTGAAAAAGTTTACCAACCCAATTGTACTGACTGATGGCGCGTTCTGACCATTCTGACTGCCTGTTGTCTGCGCAGTGCTATAAAGTTACAACTGTTAAAATTTGTTCTATCTCACGATGTCCGTTCGGTTATGAATGTTGTTAGGCATGCACAAGCACATTTTTAAGTGTGTGGCTGTACGCTCTCATACTAGGCACACTAAAATAATGTATATGTACGCCTAACAACATTCATAGCCGAACTTCTTGAGATAGAAGAACTATACAAAGAACTTGGAGCGGCTGAACTCTTTCTGTCTGCGCGGGACCTTAAGGCCATAATCTCTATATAAGCAAAGAGATGCTTACTTCTTTTTCAAAACTGAGGTCCAAGCTTTTTCAAAACAAGCAAATTAACAGTTCAAAAAAGCATTTACTCAGCATTGCAAAGGAAAAAGTCGTGTAACAAAGCTGTGAGATTTCTGCTTCATTATTGGCAACTTCTCGCTTTTCAGCATAGCAGCTATTAATGGAATACTAACTTAGCTCGTCTTACTTAATTGCTCAATTTTTCACTAAAACAGATAGCTTTTTGTTCTCTTTTTTTCGTCATAGTTCAAAATTGAATGTTTTGTTTTTAAAAAACATTTTGATCACCGTTCAAGCAAAAAATAAATAAAAAAACACGACTGCCCTGCCAAAAACGAACTAAAAAGTTAAATAGCATGTGTCATTGCAGTCGGGGGACTGTTTTGTGAAACAATTTACAATCAAAGAGGTCCCCCGACTGCAATGACATTTGTTATTTAACTTTTTAGTTCGCTTTTGGCAAGACAGTCTTGTTTTTTTTTAATTTATTTATTTTTGTTTAACACATTTTAGTGACAAATTATATAGTTTTGAAATGTGCTTATTAAGGCCTTTTATTTGATGCCCATATTGTAATAAATGAAGAAAAAAAAATTTTTCACATTTGAAAATGGCGTCGTACAGTCGCATATTGACTTTTCTAAAAAAAAATATAGCCAGTGTCACTCAGAATGATGTAAGGATTCTAACCATACATCCAAATTAGGTTAGCCATTTCGAAATTATGGTGGAATAAAGAAACTCACATACCCACAAACATACATGAACCCTCAACACATATACACTCCTTTTTAGGCAGTCGTGTAAAAACTAAAAAGAGTAACTATCCAACAGCTACAACTAAATATTATCAGCACACACTTAGCAACTTAAATTAAAGGTTGTACCACACGATCAGATTATAATGATAGTGGAAACGAAGTTTGTTCCTGCGAACAAGTTTTAATTTGATTAGTTCTTTCTTCTCGTGTAACAGGCGTCGGGGAGCTTTTGTAGCCCACCCGCTAATGTTAACGAGTTCGACATTATTAATTATTGTCTGAACAAGTTACGTTACGTACACGACTAACTATGAACATTTATGAACAAATTCAATGCCATATTTGTCAAAGAGTCCGCAGCTCTGCGAGAAAAAGCAGGCATCATGGTATTAATAAAACTATGAATGTTTATTCTTTGTCAAAAAAGTTTATTGATTGAAGTTTTTTATTTAATGCACAAGATTCAAACAGATTATTATAATTTGTTATTTACAATCTTCGATATGTGATGAAAATTTTGATCAAAGGGAATAGAATCAATATAGCTGGATTCATATTTAAAATAAAAGAGAGCTAAAAATTTAAATTTATTTCTCAGTATTCTTAATAAAAACCTTTTCATCATTAATCTGAAATTAATCTTGATTTTATTATTACTTAGAATTGCTTTTATAAGAAAGGAGATTATTCATCATAATGCGGCCTAAAAAATCGAAATAAGTTTAACAATGTGCATAAAAGGAATCTTTTACATGATACCCTAAATACAAAACTTGCCCACTTAAATTTTTTCGATCCTTTTTCAGTCCCAGTTGCAATAAAAAAAAAACTTTTTTATTTGCAAATTAGTTGGGCAAATTAAAAAAAAACCCTAAAAAGAGAGGCGCTGTCATTTCAGCTACTTCAAGAGAAACGTATACTTGTACAGACTCCAGTCTCTGAACTTAATATCAGCCGTATTAAGAAGTTATTACACGATTATTACTCGTAATACGAGGGAAACGTAATATCGAAACTCCGTATATTCACCTTAGTTAATTCCGACAGCTCATTGGTTCATTCCTAATCAGATTCTGAACATATTCTCAAAGTATTTACGCGAACTTTTACTTATCGATTAAGTGCGTAACTGTACGAATTCACCAAACTTTTGCTAGCTAATTAAACTTAGAACTTCGCCTAAGAATTTCACTGTTCCACCCAGTTTGATACTGTAAATAAAAGCTTTTATTACTTTTTATACTGTTTGAATTCAGAATAAAGGTCACTGTGTAAATTATAAAACAGAATATTTTGTCTTGTGTAAATATTTTACTTACCTTTATTCGAATGTAATAAAAATCATACAAACCTTTTTCAGTAACATGAAAAGATTGATGCTTACTCTAATTCAGTACAGTTAAAATATAACTGTATTTTATTTAATGATATTTAACGCTAACGCTAACAAATTAAAATATATCACAAAAAGGACACTTTTAGTATTTTTGCTATCTATAACTACGAGTACAATGAACAATATTTTACCGAGGTATGTATATTTTTCTAAATAAACAACATAATATACCTTTACATCATACTGCTCGGCAACTAGGATTTACTAGTATAGTAAGAGGCCGTGTAAGTTGGCATGTGCAACACAGTGCATTGTTTAGATAGAACGTTCCATTTTCAAATCACTTTACAATTCAAGCATAGGTGAATGCTTTAATTGTAAAGTAACTTTACAATTCAAGCTATGTCAAACTCCTTAGTGAACCAATTTCTTTTCTTATAAAATGACGAAAGTTTTTACTAAAAAAAACTATGAAAATTCAAGCTATGCAAAACTCTTTGGTCAAACATTTTTTTTTTCATAAAATGATAAGATTCATAATGAAAGCGCGAAAAAAATCAGCTGTTTTACATTTCGATGGAGTAGGCATTTTACTTTTGTATGGAACAGCAGATTTCTTTTTTCGTGATTTCGAGGTTGGTCCCATAATGAAAGTTGTTCAGTTTGATGGTCTGATCAACCCCACGAGAGGTTTTTAATGAACTGAAAATATCCTTGTAAATGTTTTATTTACCTCGCATAAATGATGTAAAGTAGTATGCTTACCTCGGTTGAAAGTAGCTACTACACCCTCGAACTATATTCGTCCTTGCTCGCTTCGCTCGCTCGGTCGTCTAAATATCTCGGGTGCACTCGATCCATTAGCGCCCTTTGCGAGCAATTGGATCTTGTTCTGTAATAGCTCACTTACGTCCCTTGTGTAACAAACTACTATTACATCATACTGCTCGGCAACTAGGATTTACTAGTATAGTAAGAGGCCGTGTAAGTTGGCATGTGCAACACAGTGCATTGTTTAGATAGAACGTTCCATTTTCAAATCACTTTACAATTCAAGCATGGGTGAATGCTTTAACTGTAAAGTAACTTTACAATTCAAGCTATGTCAAACTCCTTAGTGATTTTGATTTTGATTTTGATTTTGATTTTGATTTTGATTTTGATTTTGATTTTTATTTTTATTTATATTTATATTTATATTTATATTTTGATTTTGATTTTGATTTTGATTTTGATTTTGATTTTGATTTTGATTTTGATTTTGATTTTGATTTTGATTTTGATTTTGATTTTGATTTTGATTTTGATTTTGATTTTGATTTTGATTTTTATTTTTATTTTTATTTTTATTTTTATTTTTATTTTTATTTTTATTTTTATTTTTATTTTTATTTTTATTTTTATTTTTATTTTTATTTTTATTTTTATTTTTATTTTTATTTTTATTTTTATTTTTATTTTTATTTTTATTTTTATTTTTATTTTTATTTTTATTTTTATTTTTATTTTTATTTTTATTTTTATTTTTATTTTTATTTTTATTTTTATTTTTATTTTTATTTTTATTTTTATTTTTATTTTTATTTTTATTTTTATTTTTATTTTTATTTTTATTTTTATTTTTATTTTTATTTTTATTTTTATTTTTATTTTTATTTTTATTTTTATTTTTATTTTTATTTTTATTTTTATTTTTATTTTTATTTTTATTTTTATTTTTATTTTTATTTTTATTTTTATTTTTATTTTTATTTTTATTTTTATTTAATAAAATTTAGTTTATATGATTATATCGAAAAAAGAATTTTTTTTTCTTCAATTTTAGTGACAAATTATATAATTTTGGAATGTGCTCATCAAGGCCTTTCATTTGATACCCATATTCAACAAAGGAAAAAAAAATTTTTTTCTTAAATATTTAGTCACAAATTATATAATTTTGGAATGTGCTCATTTGATACAAATATTCAAAAATAGAAAAAAAAATTTTTATTGAAAAAATAAATCTATTTTTTTCATTCTCCCTGGTACTCTGAGTCCAACCGACTCAGAGTACCAGGGAGAATGCCGCGCGATGAGGCTGGTGCTATAGCTCCGCGCCGAAATCATCGTCTCCTGGTCCGGCCGGTTACACGCATTGTACGGACAGCTCACGCCCCAACGAACCACGCTTTAAAACTGATAGGTGACATACTTACACAGCACTATGATATTGACATATTTGCAGATTCTTTGACACATCTTGTGACTCGATTTGAAAGTATCGTTAATGACATATAAATCGGGTTAGGACTAATTATAAGTTATAATGTTGGACATATTATTAATTGTATTTTGTGTTTACTAAGTTTTTCTTTATTTCAATTTGACATGCCTAGATATAATTATTTTAATATGTAAGTAAATTGTTTTTGATTTCTATTGGTCATGAAATTATTGAAATTGTAATTATTTTATTTTTAATTTCTTTATTCTGATTTTTTTGACATTGTTTTATAATTGATTTACTATTTCTTGCTGCTATATTGTTTTTGTAATTGACTTGTTTGTGTTTTGGATTTAGTCTGTAAGCTTACAAGTGTCTTATATAAATAAATACAGATTTCAAATATCAAATGATAGGCCTTGATTAGCACATTCCAAAATTACATAATTTGTCACTAAAATTTAAGAAAAAAATTGATTATTTCAATTTTTTAATATGGGTATCAAATGAAAGGCCTTGATGAGCACATTCCAAAATGATATAATTAATTGTCACCAAAATTTTAAAAAAAAATTTTTTTTTCAATTTTTGTTTTTTTACTTTATTGTTGTTTGATTTCCTCACAATCGAAGTGAAAGGCAGAAAAATCGACCGATAGAAACTTACAAGTGTATCAAAATTTCATCATTATGGAAAACAAGCAAAAATGCAAAGTCCGAGTTTTATTTATTTCCTCGCAAATATGTTATAAAACGTCGTATGACATACGTGCGCTTTGATAATTACAGCCTCTGCTTTCTTGTAGCCCTCGCCTACGGCTCGGGCTAGCAATATCGCCTCAGCTGTAATTTTCAACTAACCGCACTTATATCATAATGTACTATTACTTTTATTGTTGTTTGAGGAAAGTTGCATTCAAATCCAAGCCGTAAAGAAACTTTTTTATTTTTTTCAATACACTTGTTCGTAAAGTGAGCCCTAATACATTGCTTTTAGGGCCATAAACCGAGCTATAACAAACGCGTGCAATAATATATAAAACACTAGTTGGTTATAGAATTACCCCTACAAAGTTAAATAGGTACCTTACTTCAAGTTCTTTGCGAGTAAACAGAGCATTCTCAATTTAACCGGGTTATACAGATATTTTTTTAGTAACAACAAAGAGGTTTTTTGCCGCTGAAAATTCATATTCATTTTTGGAATAAATAAGTGTGTAAGTCCTTAATTAAGTCAAACAAATATTTATTGTTATCAAATTATTCATAATTTACAATATTTTGTTGTAAAATATTAAAATATTTGCATTTTATCACTTAAATTTATAATTTTCAAGAGGCTGTATGCTCACTAACCCCTTTTTGCGCAAAATATTCTTGTATTGGGCGAGTGAAAAAAACAAAATAAAACCTGCGCGCCTTTTCCCATCATGCATGATTATCATGTTTTGTTTTTGTCGTATTTGTTGCTGTGTGGTAAATTACTTTGTTTTTTCCTCGCAAATGTGTTGAAAAACGTCGTATGAAACTCGTGAGCTCTTACTTATTGCACACTCGGCTGAGTTACGCCCTCGCCTACGGCTCGGGCTGCAACCCACAGCCTTGTGTGCAATGAGCAACTTAAGCTAACTTGTATCATAATGTACTATTATTTAACTTTATAAAAACCATTTAAACTAAGCTACCTATTTTAAAACTTTTCCATCGCTACTTCACATTTTATCTCGCGTTAAAAGCAACCCTAAACTTGTTAAATAGAAATTAATCCTACATGTATAATGAAACTTTTTTCTGTTCCAGCAAAACCAATAAACCCAGGCCTGAATAAATATTAAACAAAAAGGCCCGCATTTTGTATCTCGCCGGGTGACAGGGAAATGACGATTTGCGGTCGTACTGATAAATCATTTCGTTGCCCGAATGTAATAACGGGAGCGGCAGAAGTCAGGCCTTTTGTCATCGAAAGGTTTTTTAAACCACGATGAATCGCAATTTTCAATGTTCGCAGTGTGACTTTCAATGAATTAATTGTGTTTGTTTTATCGCGGTTTAAACTTTTTTGTGGAAAGTTAGTTATAAGCTTGGTTCACACTTGACACATGGGCTTGCGCCGGGTATACAAATTATTTTCTCTATATTTCTGTGCTTGTAACTTCCTTAGATAGAGCTTCTAACAAGTTTTGTTTTCATTAATTTCACAAACCGACAGATATTTCTATTTACCCGTCAAATTACAAAAACGGATCGCATCAGCTTTCTCTAATGGCAACCTTTATAAAGAAACAATTGATAAATGATAACAAGATGGATGGAGGGCGAGGTTACAAGTAATTTCAACTGGTGACTGTGTCGCCGCAACTCAGTCCCCTGTCCACTTGATAAATTGACGTCCGCCATTGTGATGTATTAATATCAACCTAAACAGCCGGTTAACTTTCTTTATCCGACTCCTTATCGAGATAAATGAAAAGTTTTTTCTGAATGAGCTTCTTGGATTACAGTTGTTCTATTCCACGAAGAAGGTTCGGCTGTGTACATTGTTAGGCGTGCACATTGTTTTAGTGTGCATCTGCACGCTCTCGTATTATGCATACTAAAATAATGTGCATGTGCACGCATAACAACATTCATAGCCGAATCTTTTTCGTGAGATGGAACAAATACACTTGATATAGCTGATTCTGATAAGTAACTACTTCAGAACGTAATTACACATTTTAAAGTTAAAACTAAATTCGTCTTTTAAACCTTCTCTTATTGCGAAAGCTTAGTGCATGTATATGTACGGTTATACCAATATCTTACGAAGTATTGTGAGTAAATCAATGTTGATGACAGATAAGTTTTATTGTGTAGAAATACGAGTATGATGAAACTATCCTAAATGTATCTACGGGTTGTCAAGGATGACAAATATTGTATGCAACAAACGGTTTTAAACTTGTTATACTTGTATACCCCGTAGCCTGTGGGCATGCCTCGGAATGTTACAAATGGTCATGCGGTCACGATAGTGGTGATATCACGGCTTGCCATTTAGCTGGCAGTATTCTTGTCCGCCACGTTATTGCATGATAGATTTCTTGAAGTATAATAATAAATACTCTTACTGCAGATAATATATATTTTATTTTAGTATTTTTGATTGAATCCGGCGTCACTTGGCGGATGTCCCAAACGCTACTGTAGCTTACATTCGCAAACAATATAATATATATATACATATATTGCATACGCAAGATGAACCGCCCGCCCGCCCGCAATATGCACATGCACACCACAAAATATTAGTGCATAATACCTGCATTTAGCAAGACAACAACAATTATTTATTTTATGAACGTTTCACAAAAAAAATGTTTTACTAAGTTGTGATTTCAAATAATTTGATTAGTTTAAGTAATTTGCTCAGAAAAAGATAGCTATTTTATAGAATAGTTTTGCATTCGTGTAGATATTCTATCGAAAATATTGCACTATATCTTCCTAACGTTAGTTTGATATTCAAAGACCTTTCCGCCATATGACGTACGAGAAAAAGCAACTTCCTATCTCATCACTTACAACGCCATGAGTCACAAAAAAGTTTATTGCTAGCCATTAGAGGCAAAAATATTATGTGAAGAATCTTCCAAGTTTTTCATACAACCCGTAAGTAAGACAAACGATGTTCGTGGTTAAGCCTAGTTGAGGCTAATTCTATCTAGACAGTTGTCTGCGGAGTCAAGCTTGGACCCTTGTCTTGGTGATAAATTATGGAAGTGATGCGCTACTGTACCGTTGCAGTAATTCCTTAATTAGCTTACTCCTTTGCTTAATCAAGTTGATAGGATGGTGATTAATCTGTTTGGTGAAATTAAGTTCTTGTTAACGACTTTAGAGTTTATTTTAGTGGTGGAGATAATGAAACAAAAAGGTTTGAATATCTAGCAAAAAAGATAAGTACAATTTAATCATGAAAAACGTGACAAACATTGTTTTATTCACTTCTCAAGCTTACGCGCAAACTAGACATGAAATAAAACACTTTTTATCGGATACTAGCGCGGTTTTACTGAAAGTACTTTAGTAATTAGTTGGTATTTGGTTTGATTTTTGATTTTTAAGGCGTTTCGGCACCTTTGCAGCTGCCGTGGTCACGGGGGACTGAACCTGCTCATGAGTCTACCCTCAAGCGATGAAATTTTTAAAGACGTTCAGAAATTTAAATTTAACAAAAAAAATTTAATTTATAATTTAATTTTATGAATTAATAAGTTCTAAAAAGAGAGAATCTACTGAAACTACGACGTTTGCTAGATTGAGATAGCTCGGCGTTAACCGGTGGTAGGTCAACAATGCAAACAGAGCGGAAGTAAAGAGGTTTTCCCGCTCTATTAAACAATGTTTACGAGTTACGAAAAGAGATCGAGCTAATTGCAAAATGTGGTACCGGATAGCCCTATGTAGCTTAACCCTTAATGGAACAAAATGTTTACTACTACCCTACATCAACGTAATTGTCAACTTTAATTGCCCATTCCGCCCACGAATAGAAAGCCTAAGACAATATTTTGTACCATAAAGCGTGGAGATCTAAGAGATCACACAAAGCTGCACGATATTTCAAAGGGAACCACCATTCATAAGCAGAATTACGATTACGAGAAATGCACATTCATTTTCCCCGGTGTACATACAAAATACTGTGAGCTGTCATAATAAATGTTTTGACACATGAAATGTCGCTTACGCTATTTACGTGACATTCCCTCCTTTTGTCTCTTACGTAAGTAGTAAGTACAACCGACCATCTTCATTTGTTTTAGTAATGTAAACCTTAACACTTTACAATAGGGTTGTAAAAAGCATTTTAGAATACTCAACCCTTTAACCATTACATTGTATTCAATTAAATAGACGCACGCTCTTAGTTTTGTTAAGAGGTGTAGAATTGCTCGCTATTTCAGCGCTATATGCTTTTGTATGAAATTAATGTTCTCTTGGTGAGAAAACCACATAATTGTATCCAACATATTTTAGCTTTTAGCCCTATAAGATTTTCCATATGGACTGTACGTAACACTTTTTCTTTGCACAACGGGAGAGGGCCTGGTTTTCACTTCATCTGATGTTAAATGACAATAAGGCCGAAGGTGGAAGTGCACTACACCCGGAATCCTCATCACTGAGGAACTGGCTATCTTACCTCAAACTGCTGAAACACAACAAATTTTTTAATTGTTATTATTTCTTCAGACGTAGGTAAGATGGTGGTAGCTAGCCAGGCGGACTTGAAATAAGCCCTACCACCAACCAAACCGTGTTCAAATTATACGCCCCCTGGGAATCGAACCCGGAACCCCTGCCTCTTAAAGGGTGGGCAAACCACTAGACCAAGAGGCGGTTAAACTTATACAGATATCACTTTAATATAAGACATAATGGGTCTTGAAATTGCCGATGAAATTGCCGATTTGCAAACCTACAAAATTTTCTAGAATTTTTATTTCTCATACTAACTTTTTATTTATTTAACAACCATAAACGCTAGGTATTACAAAAATTTAAGTACAAATGATTAGACACTTAGCTAACTTATGTCATTTAGGTTAAGCGAAAAAAATAAGTTTTGGCTAAGTTACAACAAATAAATTGGTAATTTCTGGTAAAAAAGGAGTCACGTTTAAGATATTTTATATGTAAAGAAAACTAGAATAAATATTTTTATAATCTACAGTTTTCTTATCGAATTATGAACATGATCATAATTTGATATTTTATCAAGCAATATGATGATTTTTTTATTGAAATCGTTGTTAAATTTTATGGAAAAATGCTATAAAATTTTCTGAAATACCTAAAAAGGGATCGTATTGTATCAATAACGATTGCATAAGGACTCCGGCACCCATTCAAATTTTGTCCAATTCAATCCGTATATTGAGAACGTTTGATAAAATTGATGTCGAAGAATGAGATCGTAAAATTTAATTTGGATATTCAATGAACCAATTCTTAACCATATACTTCCTTAAAGGAACGAATACCAATAAGCAAAGTTATTAATGTTTCTTCTTTAAATCGCTTTTCTTTGGATATATTAATATAATTTATCAAGTTGAGTGAAAGAGACATTAAACCAAAATGGTTTGCATTGTAGAATTTTAAAAGCTCTGCAAAGCAATTTGGATATTGTACTGAAAAATTACAAAACAAAACACTTCACAATTAATAATGGTCACATGATTTTTTGATACAATGCTGAATAACTTTTTATTAATATTATTAATTTGTAAAACAATAATGTCAATCTCATTTTGGTGTAAAATTATTATTTGCTATTCTCATTACCTAACAACTGAGCTTGTGAAAAGAATTTAATAAGTATAAAATTTTAAAGCTTTTAATAAAACGCTAAAGGCAATAATAGTATACAATAATAACTTTAGTCGATACACGTCAAACTTTTATTATTCCAGTAAAATTTTTATGAGAGTCGTTTCGTATTGTTGATTCCATTTTACACAGCGTTACAGAGACAATGATATATTACACACTCGGAAAACTACTATGTCAAAAATAATGTTGCTACTCTATTATATTACGTTTTCCCATTTTTTCTCAGAATGCTTGAAATCCATCAAAGATACAAGATACGGCATAATTCTCTATCGCGAATAGGCACAATTTGGTAGCTTATCTTATTAAAAAGTTTCCGAGGTTCACCATTTTGTCCATGGAGATTTTATAAACTTTTTATCTCTCTGTGAATTTTATGTGTATTTGCTAATGTTCATTCTTTTATACTTTAATCTGGTTATTGTTTGTGAGAGATAGAGTGGTATATTAGCTACGTCTTTTATTTCAAATGCTCATAATTTAATTTATCTAATTAATCTCTAGTCTTATAACTAATCTAGCTGTGGACAGTTTATCAACTCATTCGTAACGTACACTCTGATAAATAACCATCTGGTTATATAATTTTATATACAGATGTGAAATTAATGTAAATTGCATCTTCTAATGGTATATTATTATGTTAAAGAGTGAAATAACATAAAAATGTTAAGATATGATAATAATTTTACGAGAAAATGAAGCATTTAGAAAATTCTCCGATCACTCGCTAACATTATGAAGTACTTAATATCTTGAAAGAATGCGTTAATGATGACAAAATGTGAGAGCTGCTATCTGTAATATTTTTAATGTAATGTTCATCAATTTGATTGCTCATGATCTCATTTTATTCGCTTATCAAATTTTATTTATCTTATAATAGTAAACTTGTACTAATACTAATACTTTGTTGAAAAAAAAATGTTTATATACTAGAGGTACGATGAAATTGAATAGCACACTTTTATTTACTACCCACGCCGATAAAGAATGGGACTGGATATCTAAAAATGGGATTGAAAATGGAATTGTACATGTTCACTTCTTGCATACCATATTACCAAACCTTTATTGCTCTAAACTTTTAGATTTTTGCATTCACAATGCTATTTTTATATTAAGATGAATAAATAATGAAAAATATTAGAAAAAATCGGCTCACCCGTAGCAACTCTAAATCTAAATCCCGTCTAAGTTGCTACGGGTGAGCCAATTTTTTCTAATATTTTTCATTATTTATTCATCTTTATTGCTCTCTTACTCATACTTATTGTGGCAAGCGCGATTAACCGCAATTTCCAGTTCCATTCTTTGTCTGCGCGGGCTGTATGTACCTATAAATACCTAATTAGCTATTATGTCCTAATTTCAATCTTACCGTACGATATAAATACTTTCAAGATTCAAGGATTCAATATGAAATCTTAAAGATGTAGGAAATACCCATTCGAGAATTCCTGGTGAAATACGCATCTAAATAAGGCCTTCATTTGGTAGAAATTGTCAATAGCATCGCGGCATCGTCGTCATCTACATAATAGTGTCATAAATGAAATATGAACCCCGGAATTAATTAAGAATCTTCATTACTGCCTATGTCTTATCACGAACACCGAAATTGACTTCCATTCAACAAAGGCAGATGATTAGCCTTTTATCAAAATGTTACGCCAACTATTGTTCGGGAAATTCATCGCAAAAATTACGGGGAACAATGAAAATATCGACTCGCCACTGTTTCCCAATTTGTCCCCTCCATTGTTGGGAATGACGGCCAATTTGTGAGTGGGGGGGTAATCGTATGTTTTTCCCCAACACATGGGTATTGGGTAGCATTGTAATTTTCCACGTCATTATTATCTTTGAGAAATGATATAAAACTGCGATAGAGTATATTTTACTCAGTACTAATAACCTTTTTTTTATTACGAGTCTTACAAAGTTTTCGTTTATTTATTTTCCACATTTGCATTAAAAAACATGTGACTTTTTATTTACTTGTTAATGATAGCAATCACAAAATTGTAATGCTTTCTCTTATAAACCTATTATAAAATTGAAATAAAACAAAGAAACATAAAAACCTTTACGGGAACATCTTGACGTCAAAATAAATATATACTTAGTGCACATGTGTGGTATGGGAGAAGGTTAGAAATCGTTTTTTTCGTACCCCTAACGTGAAACAAAAAAAAAGAGAAAAAAATAATTATTAAATTTAGATGGTGACGATCTTGTTTAATAAACTAAAACTCTAACTAGTTTTAAACTTTATTTTTTATTTTTCAATCAATCAATTTTATTGTTGATTATCAACTGCTTGATTTTATATTTAAAAAATACGAGATTTTTCCCTGTATTTTACATTTTGTAGGTCGATGTTGAAGGCTCTGTATGAAAGGCAGTATTTTGACAGCACAACTTGATGGACAGTTTTATACGGGCTTTGTTTCTCCAAACAATGGTGTAAAATTAACAAAAAAAAAAGAAAATGCTGGAAGCGGCCAATAAAATATTTATCGGAATATCAGTTCACTGAATTGAATTCACATTCGCGGAAGATTTAGAGGGTCTAATGAATTGGAAATTTTCGGGACAGCCTACCTCCTGTACACCTGTCTAAACACAGCATTACTTAGTGGAATGGCTAAGTAAAAGAAGTAGATAAAGTAAATTGAACTTTTTGTATTCAAAATGTAAAATTAAAGAATTAAAAAATTAAAGAAATAAATTAAAAAATTTAAGAATGTAAAATTTTATGAAATAAAATTTATATCTATCCCAAAAAACATCTATACGAGTACCTATAAAATATGTGCTAACTGACTGATTCATCATCGCAAATCTCAAACTACTGAAGTTGTATGGTCTGTGTACTGAACAAATTGGGGACTGAAACTTGAAATGAGTATAATAATTATTGTGACCAGGGTTGTCAACTTTTTTTGCATCAAATATAGAAGTTTCAAGATTTTTAGTGTAAAAATACAGTAGATCGCGAAAAAATCCAAAAAAATATAGTAGGTTGCCGTTTTGTATGGAGGATTTTAAAGAATTTGCATTTTTCATGCATACGTAAGTACTCGTACTAACATTTTCTATTTTAAGCACAAAAAATATTATGCAATTATTAATAATTAATTACTATGTAATATTTTTTTGTCGTTTTGGTTTAATTTTTTACTTGAAAAAATATAGTAGTTTTGCCTACTATATATTTATTCAAAAAATATAGTAGGCGAGCCCTCAATATAGTAGGATACTATATTATATAGTAGGGTTGGAAACCCTAATTGTGACGTAGGCATCCGCTGAGAAACGAATGATCAAAACTCTCACGATAGTGGAATATCACGCACAAGATTTCGCAGATGGTAGCGAGTTTCCTCAAAGTTTCTCCTTTGTATTTAAACTTCACTTTTTTAAATAACGAACATGTCATGAACATCGAGCTTCGAATATTAATACCAAACTCTCCCCACAACTCTTCATAAAACTAATTACGCAGTCTAATTTTAAACTTTCCATCGTTGTGATCCCTCAAAAACTTTATAAAACGAGCTAGATTACTTAGTCTGTTCCTAACTATTTGCGGAATCCTCCCGGGCGTGTCTCTTGGTCTATACATCACTCCTCAGTTATCTGTACCCCGACGTTGATTGATGCCCCTCTGAACAAGCTCGCTGAAACACATTTGTTTCAAACAACCACGAGGTACATGTTTAATGAATTAGATAGCACTTTTTGTATCAATTTATTTTTGATCAATCACCGTCTTAAGTTTAGGTAAGGGGACTTTAGATATGTTGATAAAGTTGAGTCAAGTCAGAAGTAGTGGCACCGCGAAAGTTAAACACAGTACTAACTCACACTGACGCAATGTGAGCGGAAAGCGCTAATCAGATACGCTATGTGATGGGACTATGATATCTACAAATCCTTTGAGTAAGATTTTCACCTCAACTTTCGTTGGTGACGTAAAGGTTATTAGGATGGTACTTACTGACTATTTGCTGTGAAGTGCGTCGGATATTTATATGGATACTTGTAATTGAGGAAAGTATCACAGATTGCCGGATTTTGTGGCAATGTTCGTTTACAGTAGACTAATGCAACTAAAAAGTTGCAATAGTTCGGTTAACCGGACTAACAGCCGAACTACTGCAACTAAAGGGAGCAACCAATAGACATTTAGGTATTCGGTACTACTTTTTCACATGAATTTCAGCAATATTAATATTTATTTGGAGAATTCTTAACACAATTAAAAAAACAGGGTATAACGTTTTGGTTAATGGTGTTTTTTTTTTAATTTGTACAAAATGTTCGCCTCATGTGCATAATATGAGAAATAATGACGACCTCCGTGGTCGAGTGGTTTGCATGCCGGTTTTCAAGGCGTCACCACCTCTTGAGGTCCCTGGTTCGATCCCCGGCTGGGTCAATGTAGAAAAGGAACTTTTCAATATTTCAATATTTATTATTTATTTATAATCTGCAGAAAACAATCAAATATTTACACTTCTGACAAAACAAAATGACAACCAATTACTTAAAAAAGTAACCGACAATCCTACCCTTGCCATAAAAGCTGTCAGTGTTTTATCCAATCCCAAAGAATTACAATCGTCCATAATGGATGAAGTTAATCCGAAGGAGGCATGTTAATTAAATATGCGAAACAAACAGGCCTTTTTAATCTACGGCATGTGTACACAGCTTAATAGAAATTTTACCCGAACATCGGAGTTGTATAATTGAATCAGACAACTCCAACTTAGCAAACAAGACCTTTACTAAAGTTGGAACGACTGTGTTTATAGGTTATTCGATTTAAAATTAAATGCTCTATGGTACATACAACCACAAACTTTATAGACTGTGTGGTACAGCTATGAAATTAGATTTCTTCGTTGATGCAAAGTCTAAGTACTAATCATTGAGTTGTTTTTGTCAATACTGTCAGCTATTAGTATTTTAGATCATTAGGTAAAAATTTTATGTTAAAAATGAAATGCAATTTTTTTTAAAAACCAAAAAAAAAACACGACTTAAAAAATGTGATTTGAATATTTTTTCTTGCTTTTTTGAGGGATTTAATTCTGAAGTTGTTTTTGTTATTATTTTCAGGTTTTTTGAAGTCGGTTTTTCTTTTTTTTCTTTTTAGTGTAAGTACCTTCTGTAGCTACGTAGTAGATAATTACTTTAGTTTTATATTATCTTATGTAGTAAGTATTTTATCTAGGTAGAAAAATCGGTTCAGCCAAACGTAAGATAATCGCGAAAAAACATTGCGAACCGATGGAATAGCTTCTATGAGATTGACAAGTTGAATTTTAAATACTGGTCAAACAGAGAACCTCCTTTTTTACTTCGGTTAAAAAACAAATGAGAAAAATCCGTTTTTGCTATAACTTAAAAACATCTCGCTCATGAAAACCAAGCACAAAACAAGCGTCAGCATACTTGAAATTTTTTCATTAACCACAATAAAGTGGACGGTTATTAATAACGTAAAAACTCCCAGCATGACCACATATTTCACTCTTAAGTATACATTAAAATATAAACAAGCCTCAAGCGACGATATTCTTTGCAGTTATTTTAATATACAACGCGATGTGGCTTAAACGGCGCGGCGTCCTTTTATGGAGTAAGTTGCTTTTTTGCCTCGGGTGTAGACTTTATGAACAGACTTTGGAAAATAGCCTATATAATGACATCGTCTTTGAAACGATGGACTTGTAAAAATAATAAGTAAGTAGATACGGAGTCTTAAGGGCGGTACAGACTGATTGCGGAGCATTGGGGTTTTTAAATACTATTGAAAATTATAATTTATTTTATAAGTCTTTTTTACTGAAAACTAGCGGTCGCCCGCGGCTTCGTCTGCATGGAACAATACTTTCTTCAGGGTGGACAAATTATTATTTGTCTTTTTCTATAGATGTATTATGAATTTATGAGTTTACGCTTACTTTACTTTATAGCGTCTGTAGTTGACATTTGTATGACAATTTTTATTTTAGTGTAGGTAGTTACCGCCAGAGGTACTGTGCCAAATTGCATACAATTTTTGTTCTACATTCGCTTTTGAGTATACTAAAAGTATCTGTGCAAACTCATAATACAGGCACTTTAACAACATTTGTGAAAATTTTCACGATGAAAGCTTGGATCATCAGATGAAAGGTTTAATAGTTAAGACTTGAAAGCGAAACTAACACACTTTCGCATTTATATTCATTAGTAAAGATAATAATGATTAACTTTGGGTTGAAAACTTATCCTTTTTTTATGCACAATGGGATAGTGGTTGGCTTTCACCTCACCTGATGTTAAGTGACGATAAGGCCGAAGGTGGAAGTGCACTACACCCGGAAGCCTCATCACTGAGGAACTGGTTATCTTACCTCTGACTGCCGGAACACAACAATTTTAAATTGTTGTTATGGCGTCAGACTTACGTAAGATGGTGGTAGCTAGCGAGGCGGACTTGAAATAAGCCCTACCACCAACCAAACCAAGTGCAAATTGTACGCTCCAGGGAGTCAAACCATGCGTCTTATACGGCTGGGCGAACCACTAGACCACAGAGGCGGTCATATGCAAGATCATGTATCATACTATAGCAAACAGAGAAGGTGGGAAATTCGTTGTAAAACTAAATCCGATTAAAGTGCTCAACAGTGTTCCAAGAACTACTTCAGTTTTAACTATTAGTGGAGAGAGCCATGCTCGGCATTTCCCTGCGTGATCAAATCAGAAACGAGGAGATCCGCAGGAGAACTAAAGTAACCGACATCGTTCGAAGGATTGCTCAGCTGAAGTGGCAATAGGCGGGACACATAGCGAGAAGAACCGATGGCCGTTGGGGCAGAAAGGTTCTGGAATGGCGACCGCGCACCGGACGACGCTCCGTGTGTAGGCCCCCGACAAGGTGGACCGACGATCTGGTGAAGGTCGCGGAAAGCCAGTGGATGCAGGCAGCGCAGGACTGATCGTCGTGGAGATCCTTAGGGGAAGCCTATACCCAGCAGTGGGTGTCGTGTGACTGATATGATGATGATGATGATGATTAACTATTTACTTTATTTCGGCAACATTTAAACTAACTAAATAAAGCTATTTTAAAACTTTATCCTGTTTCTAAATATAGACTAGACTAGAGATAGTTACTTCCCAACTCAAAGAATTTAAGCAAAGTTCTATTCATTCTTTCTTTTTATCTCTTCGTCTAACGAATTGAATAACTGTCGAATAAATTTACGAAGAAAGGAAACATTTCAATTAAGTAAGAAATCGATTGATTTTCTTCTTCATAATGCTTCTGTTGGAGTTGTAAAAAAACGGGATTTAAATTCTACATAGTCAGATAATTTGGCTATAAATGCCGCATCTTAAACACTCGGTAAATGAAAGAAAAACCTATGTGGTATTTGTGGTTTAAATAAAAATATGAGTGTATTTCATGACTTCGACGACAAAACTGCGCATAACACGATCGCAACAACTTGTTACTGCCGCTACCGTGGTTGCGACAGAAGACTACTGCGCATATCTTCATAGCGACAGAACTCTACTGCGGTGCACCCTACTCCGATATAACGCTACTTCGACAACTCAAAAAAGCGACGGAACAGTCCGGCAGTGCAACAAACAGTAGGTAGTGTTTATAATTCTTATATTCCCTACCTCCGCAGTACCATTTTTTTTAATTAGAGGGAGAGTGGGGGAACACATTTTATCATTTTGGATTGAAAATAAATTGAGAAAACCTATCTATAGACAGTGCATGTATAGGTTTGATGAAGAATAATTTAACAGTTTCAGTTCCATTTCCATGTTTGGGAACGGGAAATAAAGGGCCTTTATCTTTTACTTTTTTTTGTGAAAATAAAGCGGTTTACATCTACATACACATAAAAAAAATTTACATCTACATTAAAAAAAAACCCCGCCTGCATAAAAAAGCAGTCGGAGGCATAATTCAAATCATTCATAATGTCACTTTCTTTATGCATGCCTCCGACTGCATGTCATTATGTTGCCTTTAATATTTAATCTTGTTTCCATCTTTTCAGTTGACTTGTCTTTTTATGCAAGCGGTTTTTTTTTTGCTATTAGACTCTCCCTATAATTAAAAAAAAAGGTACTGCGGAGGTAGAGAATATAAGAATAATAAATACTACCTACTGTTTGTTGTACTGCCGGACTGTTCCGTCGCTTTCTTGAGTTGTCGAAGTAGCGTTATATCGGAGTAGGGTGCACCGCAGTAGAGTTCTGTCGCTATGACGATATGCGCAGTAGTCTTCTGTCGCAACCACGGTAGCGGCAGTAACAAGTTGTCGCGATCGTGTTATGCGCAGTTTTGTCGTCGAAGTCATGAAATACACTCTAAAAATGAGTATATGAGTGATGGAGTTTCAAGTAAGAGATAATTGATTTGTAGTTAATTAGTTTTTTTAAATTTCCATGGTTATTGACGTTAATAGAATAAACTATGTCGGGATTTACACCATGTACCTGTTTATTTTTGCGACTCCGATATTTCGGCGCAGTTGCATGCGCCATGATCACGGAAGAACTGTCGATTGTTGCGTGCGGGTAGATGTTATTGGCAGACGAATCGGTCTACCCTCCTTCTAGTTCTTTTATTACTACGTTCGATACCGGTACCACTGTCTGCAAACTCACTATTCACTCGAATTTGTTCTCGACACACGACACTCACTGTATCTGTACGCGAAACGGCACTTTTTTTATTTTTGTTGTTTTTACGGACTACTGGATTCCAGACACTCAACAATTTAAACCCATCCTCACGATTGAAATTTTTGTATTTGGTAATTTCAATCGCTTCCCTGACCATTCTTGGTATGTAGTGGCGTTCTGTTGAAATAAACAACATTCATCCGAAAATAAAACTAACCTGTGAGATGGAGGTAGACAGAAGCTTAGCATTCCTAGATGTCAAGATTAATGTGCGCGCTGACGGTACACTCAGCCACTCTGTATACAGAAAACCCACACACACAGATCGTTACCTCAAAGCTTCTTCGCATCATCATCCTACCACCTAGGCACCTAAACTCTGTCGTGGCATCACTAACAAACCGTGCATATGATCTTTGTGATGATGAACACCTGGACAAAGAGTTACAACACGTGCGCCATGTCCTGCAGAGCAATGGATATTCAGGAAAGCTTCCACCTAGACACACGAAAAAGCACCAGTTACAGAGGCAGGATGTAGATAGACAGCCAGTATTTTTGCCATATGTAAAGGGAGTGACAGATAAGGTCTCAAATATTTTGAAAAAGTACGCAATAAAAACTATCTTCACTCCTTTGAAAAAGGTATCGCAATGTCTACGGTCCCCGAAAGATAGTTTTCCTTTGGAGAAACCTGGCGTTTATAAGATCGACTGCAGTTGTGGTAGCTCATATATCGGCCAAACTAAACGCACAATAGCATGCCGTATAAAGGAGCACATAAAAGCTGTCCAAAACAACGATACGCAAAAATCGGCCATTGCTGAACATTTAATTCATTCGGACACAAATCACTGGATCGAGTTACATAACCCCCAGATTATTTCAACAGAACGCCACTACATACCAAGAATGGTCAGGGAAGCGATTGAAATTACCAAATACAAAAATTTCAATCGTGAGGATGGGTTTAAATTGTCGAGTGTCTGGAATCCAGTAGTCCGGTTGTGTAAAAACAACAAAAATAAAAAAGTGCCGTTTCGCGTACAGATACAGTGAGTGTCGTGTGTCGAGAACAAATTCGAGTGAATAGTGAGTTTGCAGACAGTGGTACCGGTATCGAACGTAGTAATAAAAGAACTAGACGGAGGGTAGACCGATTCGTCTGCCAATAACATCTACCCGCACGCAACAATCGACAGTTCTTCCGTGATCATGGCGCATGCAACTGCGCCGAAATATCGGAGTCTCAAAAATAAACAGGTACATGGTGTAAATCCCGACATAGTTTATTCTATTAATTAGTTTTTCTTCTTAAAGCAGTATATTTAATTAAATATACAGTTAGGAAAAAATATGTATTCAAAAGAATATAATATGCACTTATTAATAATAAAAGTTGACGTCAAAGTAGATCTACCTAATTTTTTTTTATAAAAACAAAAAATAATGCTTTAACTGCAAATAAATTCCGAATTCGTAAAACAAAAGAATATAATTTGCAAATATATTGAACAATTATTTCACGACCCCATTCTCATCACGTATCTCCCATAGCATCGTATTTTGTACAGGAAGAAAGTTCGCTCTAGGCTTTATTCGAATAGTTTATTACTCGAAGAACAATATTTTCCGTGAACAAAAGGGAATATATACTTTTTTCCTTTTGTCTGAAATCAAGAACCAGAACTAAATGCCCAATAACAGTTTGCCCTCGGTCCAGCAGCCGTATGCGGCACCGATAGGGTTGCCATCTGTCCCGATATTTAGGGACTGTCTTAGACCGCTTGTCACCAAAAACGAGACCTTTTTATAGTTAATGGGTTTGCTCTTGACCCCAGTCTAGCCCGTAAGCAAATACGGGGTCTACGATGGAGCGTGCTTGCCCAGAAAGGTGCCTTTTCACTCTGGCCTTGAAAAGAGGCAGGTTGTATGCGCTTGGAAACACAGACGGGAATTCCATTCCTTAGTTGTGCGCATTATAAACGATTTTGAGTAGCGTTTGGTACGCAGAAAAGGTATATCAACCAAGAACGGGTGGTTTTGTATCTAGATCAACTCGACAGTAACGGTCGTGCAGTGTATTGGCAGCCATAGTTTATGTATGGCAAATTTTTCACTAGCGAAATAGTCGTTATTTGTCTGTAATGGCTGAGACAAAGGAGTTAACTCACTATGAAAAAATATAATATTATACTATTCTATGGGTAGAACGTCCCGATGAGATCCTACCAAAATATGGCAACCCTAGAGACCAACCATGCCTGACGAAACGAAAAAAAGTCAGAAAATGTATTTTCCCACTACGTGCACAAGATTGATGGTGCAAAATGGTCTGAGCAAATGGCCGCGAGAATTTTCAGTGAATATTTTAAAATGACAAATTAATATGAATGTACCAGTTTGTTCTGCAAACAATGGATTATGGTTGGTTTGCAGCATTTAGAGTCAGGAGTGGTGAGTATGAGTTTGCGTTTACGATCAATAAGCTTTAACAATAAAGTTATTATGTATGACATCTTTCACTATGTTTTTTTCAATCTGTATCTTTATATTATTTATATAAGTGAGGAATTTTGTTAAACTACAATATTTAATTTGCATGTTACTTAAAGTATGCATCGGCATCGTAGTTAAGTTGTTGAGAAGCTTACATAGACATTTTATTATTGGTGAAAAAGGTAAATATGGAACGTCCCGCATTCTTTTTTCAAAATGTAATGATAATATTTCAGAACATGAGTGAGAAAAATAATTAATAAACGAAAAAAATCGCAGTCATGAATTAAAAAAATGTAATGAAAATGTTACGGCTAATATCCGAAACGCCGCTAAATCTAGTTTTAACTGGCTAAAACTAGGTGTAGCTGATATCTGTTGATTAAAAGTGTGGTGCTCTGCCGCAGAGCCACCACTTTAGAAATCGATCATTCATATCTTAAAATATACATTATTTTAAGTAATGTAAAAATAATGTATGTCATACGTACATTACGTACGTATGCCGTTTATCGCTGTACGTGCAATAGGTAATAATAAAATAGACATTGATTGTGGCTCTGCTGTGGAGCATACTCTTTGGCAGAGCCACACAGAACATGCACCCAGGAAAGATAAACGCTACTGTTTTTTTGATAAAAACTGATGTACGAATCGTGTTTATTGCGTACGTGTTGAAAAATATCATAAAAAGACAGTAGTTTTATTTATTTTAACATGACTAAAGTTTTCATAGAAGGCGCCTGGTTATTTTATGTCAGCATACTGTTATATAGCCATTACTACATTTTCTGATTAGGCGTTAACTATAAATAATAAAAAAGTCAAGTTTATTTAATTCAATTAGGTTCAAGCACCTATACTATTTAAGTATTCCAACTTTAATAAAAATTAATACAATTTGTGTGTATTTAAAAAAATGAATGTCGGGAAAACCAGCTAAGGAAAACTTTTTCTAGTGATCTGTAGGGAAAAAACAGGTGCAAGCGATTTTTGACCTTATCGACGTTTGAAATTTGGTAATTTTTCCCTTATTCTCCGTTCACTAACTTCGCTGTTACATGAAAAACCGTTATTTAGTCATCTAAATAACGGCGTTATCTAAATAACGTCATAATTATGTGTCGATGTGTCAATAAGGTCCAAAATCGCTTGCACCCTTTTTTTACGAGTGATCACTAGACAAATGTTTTCCGATCTTCACTTTTTTTCTCGACACCATATTTTGTTCAAACGACCATTGCCTGTGCCCCAGCAGTGAAGACATGAATAGGCTAGCTGATGATGATTATTTATCAATTTTACAAAAGCCAGCAGTAAATACTAAAGTAGGTTGCATAGCCTGGGGTCTCTTAAGGGTTGTTCACACGAATGATTTTTCGACGGTTTACCGCGCGTTTTTTTTTAATTTTTTTTCCATTAAGTGAGTATACAGTGTTTCACAAAAATAACACCTGCCAAACTGCACAGCAGTTTGTCGGCAGTAATTCTCGCCTTAGTTTTTAACTTACAGTCTAATTATGTGCTATAAACATATTTTAACATAACAAACCCCAACCACTGAATAGATCATCATTAAATTTTTATACACGTTGTCTGGGTTACAGAGAAGGACATACGGTACCTTTAATCCCGAAAGGAAAATATTGTTCCCGAGGGATAGCAAGAAAGATTTCCATGCAGGCGAAGCCGTGGGCGGCCGCTAGTCTTAAATGCTTTTTGCGCTGTGTGTAAAAGCAACTGTTCTCAAAGACTAATAGTTGTGCCATGACATTATCAGGACACATGTTATGAGTTTATTGTTGTTCTAGCATCCTCCATAAAATGTTCAGAAAGTACCCACATGTTCTATTTTCTTTTGTTAAGAAAATAACATATGTATATTTGTTTATTTTCTAATTTAACTAACTGAATACTTAGGATTAGTATTGGAAAGCACATAACGGTCGTTTGTGATAGTTTTTACTCAAATCGAGAACGTATTTTAGCTGACCAGCTAAAAATACAGACAAGGTACAGACCTTTTGTTCTGATCCAGTAGCGCGACGGTGCCGATGGTGGTGATCACAGGTAGCCCTTGGAGCTGGAAGCTGCAGGTAGGTGCCGCAAGGCTGATGAAACACGTTAAACTAGCCCTGCTGGTTGCTGTACGTCACCTCGGCCCAATTGCTTGTGTTCCAAGATATTATTATGGTTGTTGTGGCAGACCCCAAGTTTAAAGAGGACTGAGCAGTAGGTGTCGTCGCGCTGACGGTCTTTAACACCCCATTTTGTTCAATATTGGTAGGTACAATGACTTATTGAAACTTATTAGGTGGTATAATTTTCTGTCTGAAATCTATGACTGTTTGATACATTTTTTTTTGCTTTGTTTTTTTTTGTTTTTGTTTTTGTGTGTTTTTTTAAGCTTTATTTATTTATGAATATATGTAGCATGCATTTGTTTTTCTATTGAACTGTACTTATATTATTTTTGTCTTTTTACATGTATTTGTTTATTTATTACTAATAAACATATTACTAATCTTTTGTTATGGACTATTATATTTTTTACTAATAATGACAGGTAATGTTTTTTTAATATGGTTTTGAGATGGTTTTTTGAAATAGCAGCTTTCAATAAATCCGGAGGAAGCTCATTATGTAGTGTCTGTATGATCCATCGCCTCGTACGTTTGCCGAAGTAGTTATTGACGCTTGGTACTACATATTTTATTTTTTTAGATTGACGTGTTGGGTAGCTATATTCCCTTTGCTTTTTGCACGTGTTTTTAATATTTTTATCAACAAAATTTTATAATAACCTTACTTGTAACGCCTTAATCTCGTTTAAAAAGGTTGGGAACGTTAGGCCATAGCTTCCCAGTCCATAATCTATAGTTGCTTCAGCAAGCGCATGATATAGCATAAATAATATTCCTCGATTCGTTATAAATTTTAAATAATATAGTTTACCTAAAACACTACGTAGTTTATTACCAATTTGCTTTATATGTAATTTCCATGAGAAATCAGTATCAATATTCAAGCCTAGATATTTATAGGATTTTACTTGTTCTATGTGTGCGCATCCGCAATCTATTCTGTCGTTTTTATGTAAACAGTCGTAGGTATGACCCTTGATTAGAATTTCTGTTTCTTTTTGTTTATTATACGGCGAGGATATTAACATGCATTTAGTTTTATTCACATTAATGATTATGCCGTTATCATGCGCCCATTTTACAGTATTGTCCAAGTCTGTTTGCAATACTTCTTGTATATGTTTCGGATCTTTATCACTATACATTAAGCAGGTATCATCTGCATACATATAAGTTTTACTTGACTTAATCACCTTGCTCATACCATTAACGTGGATAATGTACCCTACAGGCCCAAATACTGATCCAGTAGGAACTCCGTACTTAATATTACCTACATCACTTCTAGCTCCACTTATGCAGACTTCTACTGTTCTATTTTTTAGATAGCTACGGAACCAATCATTTGTGGGTCCCCTAATCCCACACTCTTCCATAGACAGCAACAAGCCATCGTGATCCAGCGTGTCAAACGCTTTTTTAAAGTCAATGAATATAACCATAACTAGTTTTTGTTCATTTAGCGCATTGTTAACGTCATCTGTAAATTTTGATAATGCCATGTCTGTGCTTCTGTTCGGTCTAAACCCATATTGTACTATGGGCAACAGCGACGCTTAACCAGTTTGCAACAAAATTCGTGTGCGCGCGTATCGCCCCTACACGAACTAAACGTATGGTTGTGAGGGCGCGGCGTGCAAGCGATTTTGACCTTAGCAGTGGTTAAGCGTCGCTGTTGCAAATGGTATATCTGTCAGAATATTATTATTTTTAAGAACTCATACAGTTGTTTTACTATAACTTTTTCTGTTATTTTATTGAGTACATTAAGTATGGCTATGGGTCTATAGTTTGTGTAATCTTGATGCTAGCCTTGTTTGTAGATTGGCCTAATTATTCCTTTTTTTAATTCATTTGGATATACACCCTTTATAAGACACATATTAATAAATTTTGCTATCACAGGACTAATATTATTTTTAATTATTTTAATATCCCTTACTCTAATCTGGTCTGATCCCGATGACTTGTTCCAATTTAGTTGGTCTATGATTTTCGTAACATCCTCAGCAGACACCATTTTATATCGAAAACTCATACAGCAGTCGTTTGTGTATTGATTTCTATTTAAGAAAGTTTCATTACATTTGTGTTTTATTTTATCGATTTCATCAGTAAAAGTCTCGCAAAACTTATCACAAATTATTTTTATCGGCTGACCGTCTTGCATGTGTCTTTCGATAATAGCATCAACTGACATTTTCTTTTTTCATAGCCATTGATTAATTTTACCCCATATTTTACGCATGTCCCCATTACAATTAGAAATTTCTTGTTTTTTATTCTTATTTTTAGCTTTATTTATAATTTTTTGGACTTTATATCGATTTTTGACCTTATCGACGTTTGAAATTTGGTAATTTTTCCCTTATTCTCCGTTCACTAACTTCGCTGTTACATGAAAAACCGTTATTTAGTCATCTAAATAACGGCGTTATCTAAATAACGTCATAATTATGTGTCGATGTGTCAATAAGGTCCAAAATCGCTTGCACCCTTTTTTTACGAGTGATCACTAGACAAATGTTTTCCGATCTTCACTTTTTTTCTCGACACCATATTTTGTTCAAACGGCCATTGCCTGTGCCCCAGCAGTGAAGACATGAATAGGCTAGCTGATGATGATTATTTATCAATTTTACAAAAGCCAGCAGTAAATACTAAAGTAGGTTGCATAGCCTGGGGTCTCTTAAGGGTCGTTCACACGAATGATTTTTCGACGGTTTACCGCGCGATTTTTCTAACGCTTCAAATGGAACATTTTGTGACCTTCTATGAGAAAAGGTATCTTATGGCCTAGCCGTAAGATACATTTTCCTTTGGAATGTTATATGATTTCTTAGCTGTGTGTTCACAGGGACGTTAATTTTACCGCGCGTTTTTTTTATTCCGAGTGGAAATCGCCGACATAATGCAACATAGGGGAAACGCACAAATTGTTCACATGAGCGATTTTTTTCAACACCGGATTCTGCCAAAATACGTCCAGTGTGGCCAGATTAGGCAATTTATCGCAAATTAAAAAGTTTTAAATTTAATGACTTCTCAGGATATTGTCATAATTGTGCATATAGCGTCCAAATTTCACCTTTAAGTAGCCTTTCACTATTAACTGGATGCACCTACAACTTTCTTTTTCGATAACAACACATTCGTATTGCGGCAATTTCAGCGGAATTCATGGTGCATACTAGGTGAAAACAGATTCTGGAGATAATAATCACTACGTTTCAGTGTTTCTTTTTTTTACATTTAATGGGCTTACTCTTGGTCACATTCGAGAACCATAAGCCTAAGAAGAGGTCGAAGATTAAGCGAGCTTGTCCAGAAGAAGTTGGCGGGGCAGCCTTTCGCACGTGGCTAGCGCACTACTTGGCCCCCAACTAACTGCGGTCGGCCAACGGCAGGACCGTGCTTCGGATCCCGCTAGTCTCCAAAATGAGTTGCCCGGTACGGTGTCACTGAGAGCCTTACACCGTTCATAGTTCACAGCGCAACTGATCGCTTACTATTTCCCAATGGCACTGGTACTCCCGCACTCCAATGGAACGCAGCAAGCTGCTTGGCGCCGGTTTCCGGCGGGATGGTGGTAGCTGCCCAGGTGACTTCGTACGAAGCCTACCACCGCAGGGGGATCATTCAGCCGTACAACACAGATTGGTAGCCTGTGATGTTGTTGCCCAGGGAGGACCACTCGGAGGTAGATCCCCAACCACCCGAAATTCTCCTTCTGGCAAATTTAGGATTGCCGTATTCAATTGCCTAATCTGGCCCCACTGGACGCACTTTGAGACAATCGGGCGTGGAAAACAACGGTCGTGTGAACACCATCACACCGAACAAAAAATAAAAATATATTCCAAAGGGGAAATGTTCCTTATGGCTTGGCCATAAGATAACTTTTCTCGTAAAAGGTCACATAATGTTCCATTTGAAGCGTTAGAGAAATCGTGTGGTAAACAATCGGCAAACGCTCGTGTGAACGAGCCCTACTTTAGTATTTACTGCTGGTTTTTGTAAAATTGATAAATAATCATTATCAGCTAGCGTATTCATGTCCCCACTGCTAGGGCACAGGCAATGGCCGGAAGAACAAATGGTTTCGGAAAAAAATGTCTAGTGATCACTAGTTAAAAAAACGGGTGCAAGCGATTTTGGACCTTATTGACATTTATCTAATAACAGTTTTTAATCAAACAGCGAAGTTAAAGAACGAAGAAATACCGAAAATACCGAATTTCAAACGTCAATAAAGTCGAAAATCGCTTGCACCTGTTTTTTCCCTACAGATTACTAGAAAATATTTTCCTTCACTGGTTTTCCCGGCATTCGTTTTTTTTTAAATACACTCAAATTGTATTTCTTTTTATTAAAATTGGAATACTTAAATAGTATAGGTGCTTGAACTTAATTGAATTAAATAAACTTGATTTTTTATTATTTATAGTAAACGCCTAATCAGAAAATGTAGTAATGGCTATATAACATTATGCTGACATAAAATAACCAAATGCTTTCTATGAAAACTTTAGTCAAGTTAAAATAAATAAAACCACTGTCTTTTTATGATATTTTTCAACACGTACGCAATAAACACAATTCGTACATCAGTTTTTATCAAAAAACAGTAGCGTTTATCTTTCCTGAGTGCATGTTCTGTGTGGCTCTGCCAAAGAGTATGCTCCGCAGCAGAGCCACAATCAATGTCTATTTTATTATTACCTATTGCACGTACAGCGACAAACGGCATAAGTACGTAATGTACGTATGACATACATTATTTTAAGATATGAATGATCGATTTCTAAAGTGGTGGCTCTGCGGCAGAGTACCACACGATTAAAACTAGCTACTAACTAGATCTGCTTTACTCTTGTAGGTCCCGAATATAGGTTAGAAATTTAAAGGTAATAAATTAAATTTCGAGTTATTTTTTGACAGAAAACAGATATTACTTTCTTAATACCTCATAAATTACCTAGTTTTAACCGGCTACCGCTAGTTTTAACCGGATACAGCTAGTATTAGCCGCAAGCATACCAGCTACACCTAGGTTTAACCAATAGCTACTGGCTACACCTAGTATTAGCCGGCTAAAACTAGGTTTAACCTAGCCGCGCTTCGGATATTAGCCGTAACAAAAATAATACAAAAAAAGAATGTCGCATCAATAACAAATTTAACAATGTATCTCGCTCGGTTTCATACATCAGAAGGAAACTTCACTGCCGTGTTTGATATCAGAGCAATGGTCAATATTTTACTTAGTCTTGTCACGTACAGAGATACAGAGTCCAAACAGCCCGCATGTGAACTGTAACATATCTAGTACACCTACACTAGTTTTATGTACACAACTTCGTTTGCCTAATTCCTCTTCGACATCGATCGGTTCATTATCAAGGATAGTATATCTGCTATCTTTATCTTTAATTGTTTAGGCTTTTTCATTTTAGCCTCGAATATTTTTACAATGAATGAATTTACACATTTTGATATTTTCGTTATTGATTTTTGTATGAAAAGTTGTTCGGTTTGAAGAAACGGTTTTCCCATTTTTGGTTCATTTATTAACACGTTTATATCAAACATCTTGGAAGAGCAACTGACCTCTTAATTATAGCGTATCGCCAATTCACCACAAGCACGTGTCTTGTATTATATGGCTAATACTTGGCGAGCCATGATTTGTAATTAGTTAAGAATCCCTGGTTGCTCTTTTTAACAAATTGCGAATAGACCTTTTTTGTCAAACACCTTTATTCGCAATATGGGTGGGTAATAAAGATTGAATTTGACAATGTGTACGTCCATACTCCACATAATAGGTACAATACACGATCTGCTGATTTCATAAAACATTCAAAATATTGTGCTTAAAAGAAAAAAGGGGCCACTATATGGTTTTTCAAATAAAAGAGTTAATTTCCGAATGGTATTTTAAAGGTAAGTTGATATTATTCGAAAGCTGACATTAAGAGAAATTATACAATAAATTCGACACAAAAGTCCGTAAGTTGACTATTACAGATTTCGAACAATTTCAAATTTAAATAAAACCAGATTAATCTATATTAAAAACCTTTCTGAAACTAGCTCGATCATGAAAAACCTATTTTAGGCTCTTTTTTCTTTTGAATACTTTATTTTTAATACAAATATTCAAAGAAAAAAAGCAAGTAAAAGAAAATACTAAACCTGCAAAACCTAGTTTGTAATAAAATATTTCAGCCGGAGGGACATGAGAATGGCACTATGTTGTGAAATAAGATTTGTACAGAATTTCATAAGTAATTCGATTTGTCTAGAAGTAATTACGAAACTGCTTTGTTGTTGGGAGCGTTCTTTGGCTAATAAAAGAAAATGAATTTAATAATTAATATCATCTCAGAAAAGTTTCTTTAATCTTATTTTTTTTGCCTCAAAAAGTAGATCAAAAAGGAGATTGTTCTAAATCGCCCCAAAACCAACAAGCAATTGAAATGTACCTAAATTTTTATTATATTTTAATATACGATTTGAGATTTACAATTACAAGCGGACACTGCTTAACATTTAATACAATTTTAAAAGTACTTTAATTTTTAATACCATGAAATCCGCCATCTTTAAAGACAATTATTGACATTTGCATTGATTGATTGTCATTAGATACATTCCAGCAGGCTAATCGCTGAGTCATCGATCGCTATAGAGTACATTTTAACCATGGAAAGTAAATTAATAAACATTATAAAAAAATACTTTCCATGGTTAAAATGGGTACATTACTAATCGCTGAGTTATCGATCACCACAGTTTACATTTAAACTATGGAAAGTAATTTGTTTTAATGTTCAATTTCATTACTTTCCATGGTTCAAATATAATCTTTCACGATCAATTTAGCGATTGGTCTGTCGGAAAGCACCCAATATATCCTGTGGTGACCGATGGCTTAGCAATTCGTCTGCCGGAATGCAACCATTGTCAGTTCAGTTCATTAAGGCTCGTATTACAGAATCAAACTCAAACTCAAATCTCTGCTTGAGTACAGTTAGATAGGGATGGCGCTATATGCGATGAATAGCACCATCCCTTTCTAACTGTACTCAAGCAGCAAGCAGTGCTTTAATACGGACCTTAGTGATGGATGATAGGTGTTACGAAAACATCGATATTGGTGTCAATATATGTGTAATAAGTAGGTATATCAAGTTTTTCAGTTTAAATCCGATCTAAAACGACATTTTTTTCGAAAGATATTTTTTTCAAATAAATTATATATTTTTAAAGAGCTTTTTATAGAGATGGCGTTTATTAAAAATAACCTCAAAATCTTTTCATTTTTTTTTAAATAAAAATGTTCACAAAAGTGTCCGTGGGAAAACATTGTTTTAATGGGGTTATACGAGTCATTTACGATTAGAAAATATTGTTGTCTCTGCTGTTGGCTCTGGGGCGAACAATGTATGGGCGTAGAACAATCTCCTTTGTTTTAAAAAACAAAAACCTACTTTAAAAGCCTACGCTACCTCTAAAAAACAAGAAATAATATTTAAATCACTAGATACGCATTATCATTGCAATAAAACAGGTCTATTGAAGTCGGGTGGGGCTGGAGGACAACTTTTTTTATTCTAAAAGCCCTACCCGACTCCAATAGACATGTTTTATTGCAATAATAATGCGGATCTAGTGATTTGAATATTATTTCTTGCTTTTTAGAGGTGCGTGGGCTTTTGAAGTCGGTTTTTTGTTTTTTTTAATATTTTTTTTAATTTTTAGTGTAAGTCTTCTGTAGTAGATATATTATCTAGGTAGAAAAATCGTTTTGGCCAAACGTGAGATAATCATGCATACGGGTCAAACTGAGAAGAGAACCTCCTCTTTTGAAGTCGGTTAAAATACCAAAACCTTCTCCTAAACGTAACAAATACTTTTCTGAAAACTGCATCAAAATTGGTTCTGCTAAACGTGAGATAATCGCGGACAAACATACATACATACGGGTCAAACTGAGAACCTTCTTTCTTTGAAGTCGGTTAAAATACTTTAATTTTCTCCTAAGTATAACAAATACTTTTGTGAAAACCGCATCTAAATCGGTTCAGCCAAACGCGAGATATTCGTGGACAAATATACATACACTAGAGACCGCCCGCGGTTTCACCCGCGTGGTTCCAGTTCCCGTGGGAATATCGGGATAAAAAGTATCATTTGTTTTAATCTAGGCTACCTTATATCTGTGTGCTACCAAATCCTTTCAGTAGTTTTTACGTGATTGAGGAACAAACATCCAAACCCACAAACTTTCACATTTATAATATTAGTAGGATAGGATAAAACTTTTTAGTTAGACCTAAGAAACCACGAACCACAGACTTTTTCTTGAGTAATAATTTTATTAACAATACAAAAGCTATGCCCATGTGTTATTATCCTTCAAAATAATCGTCAACAAATATCCTTTACTCATAAGATTAGATTTAAAAGTATATTATTTTTATTTTTCCAAGGGAAGTTCTGTACTTGTTATGGAATCTTATTATTAGTTATTATAAATCTAGACATAGCACCTACCTATATACCTAGTGAGGCTGTGGTATAGGGTTGTTACATACTTGCGAGTATACGGTATGAGCACGACTGACTGATACGGCTACAAACTCTGCTACGTTTGCTACGGGCACGAAATATTTTGCTAGCACAAAGTACCTAGGTAGCGGCGCGTATTTTATTTTGTGTTGCTAGTCAACAAAGTGTACCTTATAATTTCATCATTATGTAGGTACTAGCTTCTGCCCGCGACTTCGTCCGCGTGGATATTAGACGAAATCCTTTTAAGGAACCCTCAACCAGGATCCGGCCAGCCATTTTTACGCGATTAGGCGAGTCCCCATCAAGCACGCTGCCTCGCGAGGCAAGACATTTGCCGCGTGTGGCGGGCCTCGCACAAGGCTTCCAGTTACCGTTCCTGCTCCCGTTCCCCGTTCCGCTCCGTCCCGTTTGCGTTCCCGTCCCGTTACCATCCCGTACCCCTTCCGTTTCCGTTCCCGTTCCCATCCCGTTCCCGTCCCGTTCCCATCCTGTTCTCGTTCCCGTTCCCATTCCGTTATATTCCCGTTTCGTTCCCGTTTCGTTCCCGTTCCCATTCCTGTTCCGTTCCCGCTGCGTTCCCGTCCCATAAACGTCCCCTAACCGTCCCGTACGCCTTACGTTCCCGTTCTTGTTCCCGTTCCGTTCCCGTCCGGTTTTTGTTCCCGTTCCCGTTCCCGTCCTGTTCTATTCCCGTTCCGTTCCCGTTTAATTCCAGTTTCGTTCCTGTTTCGTTCCCGTTCCGTTCCCGTTACGTTCCTGTTTCATTCCCGTTTCGTTCCGTTCCCGTTCCGTTCCCGTCCGATCCCGTCCCGTACTCGTCCCGTACCCCTTCCGTTCCCGTTCCCGTCCCGTTCTAGTTCCCGTTACCGTCTCGTTCCCGTTCTCGTTCCCGTTCCGTTCCGTTCCGTTCGGTTCCGTTCTATTCCGTTCCGTTCTCGTTCCCGTGCCCGTTCCGGTTCCCGTTCCCTGGATGTGCATGTCCAGGTCCAGGTCCATATGTGTCATGTCCACCGCGTTGGACTTCAAAATAAATCTCATTTTCGCAATCACCATCCCTTTATGGGATGGACGATGATGATGATCCCTCAAGAACGACATCCAAATCGATTTTTATGTTACTCACCCCACTTACCCTCTAAGGGGTTGATTTTCAAAATCCCAAAATATATATTTAGACGTGCTCCCGCGAATTTAAAGTTGTAATTTCGATTTTGTATTCTTTTTCCATACAAAATTTGAACCCCATTTTCACCCCTTTAGGGGTTAAATCATGTCCACCGTGTTGGACTTCAAAATAAATGTCATTTTTGCAATCGTCATCCCAGAAAACCCCAATAACGACATCTATATCGATTTTTATGTTTACTCACCCCATTTACCCCCTAAGGAGTTGAATTTCAAAATAACAAAATATATATTGGCCTATTTATTTTTAGATGTGCTCCTACGAAGTTTAAAGTTGTAATGTCTATTTTATATTATTTTTCTACACACAATTTGAACCCCATTTTCACCCCTTTAGGGGTTAAATCATGTCCACCGTGGTTGGACTTCAAAATAAATATCATTTTTGCAATCGTCATCCCACAAAACCCCGATAACGACATCCATATATTTTTAGGTTTTTTTAACCCTTTTCACCCCCATTTCATCCCCTTTGGAGTTGAAATCCTAACAAAAACAATATACGTTGCTTTAGATTTCTATCCATAAGCCTAAATTATAAATTTAGCGATTTTTACTTCGAAAATAAAGGATTTTCTTCAATACACAACTTCATCCCCCTTTTGACCCCTTCGGAGGTAGAATTTTGAAAAACGCTGAGACCCGTATTTATTAATTTTCAATCGTCAGCCTAAACACAAAATTTGAAGATTCTAGCTTCAAAACTGAGGGACTTTCATACAAACTTTCATCCCTTATTTCATCCCCTTAGGGATGGAATTTTCAAAAATCCTTCCTTAGTGGATGCCTACACTGTATATAGTATCTGTGTGCAAAATTTCAAGTCTCTAGGTCCAGCGGTTTGGGCTGTGCGTTAATAGATCAGTCAGTCATTCAGTTTACGATTTTATATATTAAGATTTATACAGGTCAAACTGAGAATCTCATTTTTTGTTTTGTTTGTTTTGAAGTCGGTTAAAACGTTACTTTAAAGCTCACAGTAAAAAAAATGTTAAATAAACTATGTCTCATCTCATGTATATTTTTCAGGCAAATACGAGAATTAAAAACGCTGCAAAGATAAATCACAAACAACGACGCTAATCCGTTTAGCGCTGCAGTTCACAAAAGCACACATTTCACTGACTCTATAAGACTCGGCATCTTTGACCCAGATTCCTGATGCAATCGTCTGCTGTTTTTTTATTTTTTATCTACAATGGCACAGTGCTGGGCCTTTACGTCACCTGATGTTAAGTGACGATAAGGCCGGAAAAGTGTAAGCGCACTACATCTGGAATCCGCACCGCACCACAGAGGAACTGGCTATCTTACTTCTAACTGTCGGAACTTATCAATTTTTAAATTTTCGTTATGGCGTGATACTATAAGATGGTGGTACCTAGCTAGACGGACTTGAGATAATAGTCATACCACCAATTTTGCATAATCAAATCAAAATTATGCATAAGCTGTTATGATTAAGTAATATTATGCGTAAACATCATTTGGCGAAATTATATTATGCTTAGACATATTATGCCTTTAAATTTTATGCAAATACATAGGGAACCGATTCTAGATCTAGTCAAAGATTTAAATCGTTAGATACGGCGGCGCGGCGCGGTACCATAGTGTGACTGCGCTGAAATGCCTCCATAAGTCCATATTCAAGTAAGTAACGTCGCTTACTATGTGAAAACGAAAGAGAAAGTAGCGTTAGCAATAACTGTAGTAGCAAAAGAGATGACGCTATTATATCCCGTACACGTGCTAAGCGTCGTAGTGAGTTTTTGTGTGTAGCCTTCACGTCACCTGATGTTAAGTGACGATGATAAGGCCGGAAAAGTGTAAGCGCACTACATCTGGAATCCGCACCGCACCACAGAGGAACTAGCTATCTTACCTCTAACTGTCGGAACTTATCAATTTTAAAATTTTAGTTATGGCGTGATACTATAAGATGGTGGCATCTAGCTAGACGGACTCGAGATAATAGTCATACCACCAATCAAACCGAGTACAAATTGTTTCCCCCTCCTGGGAATCGAACCCGAGACCCCTGCGTCTTACACGTTTGGGCGAACCACTACACTACAGAGGCATTCATTATTATACTATGACATAGGGGCGGTTAAAGCTTAGTATCTGGCTTTTGGGCTCAGCCTTTCTATTGTCTAATTTCAAAATCTATCGCAATCGCTTTCAGAATGTGATACATTGATGCTTCTTTTTGGCACGAATAAAAACTTACCAAAGAAATGCAGCAATGTGTCACATTCATCTGTCAAATGAAAGCGATTGCGATAGATTTTGGAATTAGACAATTAGCCCCCTGTTCGAGTTTAACGAATAAAGTTGGCTAAACTTATACAAGTTTAGTGGTACTTGTGTTTCTTTAAACTTTACTCATTCCTTGTTTGATAAGAGCAAGAGCGTTAGCTTGAACAAAATTATCACTATCATGTTCAGAAAATTAAAAAGGTTTCTATTAAACTCGCAACTGTAAAACTGGGGTCGCTACTAACAAAATAACATTATCCACACCTGCCATTAACGGGAATGACTGGACAGAAACATTCACGCGTCATTTACTCTCAGAAGTTAACCTGGGTAACAAATCCATTAGACAATAAATACGATGTTCTCTTTCTTTCAGAGATACTAAACTTTTTATCTCATACAAACATCAAATTCAAAAGTGTTAATTCACCTCCCAAACTTTGATATTACTTTCTGAACGTCTTTATAAATTCATTGCTTGAGGGTAGTCTCACGAGCAGCTGCAGTCCCCCGTGACCACGGCAGCTGCAAAGGTGCCTAAACGTCGGCAAAATCAAGAATCACACCAAATACCAACTAATTACCAAAGTACTCGTATTTTTAATAAAACCGAGCTAGTATCCGTTATTAAAAAGTGTTTTATTTCAAGTCAAAAGTATTAACTTGACTTATTTCTAACGTGAAACCAGGAGAATTCACTCATGTTATGTTAGGAGTTTTCAGTAAAGAAAGACCAGTGGTAAAAGGTAATTGTCCGCTAGGGGAGCTCCTATCGCAACGTAAGGACATTTAAACGGACACCGTGTACGTATCGACTGACCGAGTGCGGGCGTAGGAATTCCAACTTCCGTTAAATCGATTGCTACTCAATTGAGTTCGGTTTTAGAATTCCTGCTATGATGTTATTTTTAATTTCTTAGATAATTACAGATGGTTCGAATGCAGTATTGACTTTTTAGTTTAAATGTTATAAACTGGTGGCGTCCCCTGCCTCTGCCTCGCAGGTAATAGATAGTACTACCGTAATATCTATTCTGTGGTACATTCATAGATAAGTACTACCGTACAGAAAGGAAACTCTCCGCCCCGCCCCACAATCAATTACCTCACCCCACCCCGCGAGTTCGTGTGCCGAATCGTGTGGTCATTCAATAACCCTAGACTTCATGCACACAGTTGCGCGTGTGCAAAAACGTCACTGTGTAGCGTCTGTGTAATAGGTAGTTGAAACGCGGCGCTTGTATGGAGTGCCCGGGGTGGTGGCTGTACTGTACCTAACTTTTCACTACTGAAAGTTCGGTATTGTACTTGTTGTCATTTGTTTGCATTCATCGCCAAAACCAAGGAGTTACTTTACTATAATGAAAAATTTTTTTCACAATGATATAAGAGAAGATATAAATAACCCTTCCCCAGTTAGATGACCTACTTGCAACGAGATTAATTTGTACAAATAGTGTGCGTGATTCAGTATGCTGCCAGAGCCATTGATATTAATTACTACTAGATGTTTCATTCTGTGGAGCATATTATGAAGTATCACTCATTAAGGATTTGTGTGAATAGTCAGCTGAAATATGTCACACATTGCTTAAATTGAATTGTAAAAATAGATATACCTAGTAACTGTATTTATTAAAGTAGCTTTTAGAACTACCTTCCGCCTGCAATTTAGATCATTCCGTTCTAGTGACTTTCTTATTTATCCAGTGATCATTATGATGAATCCGTCAGTGAGTTAGTATTATAATGATTATAGTAGATTTAACAGTTAGTTCAATGAAAGTTATACTCGTAATTATTTATTTTAAATCGATGCTTCTTCTTCTTTTGCAGCAACATTGATTCGAATTCAATGTTATTTCATCATAACGTATGTCGAATATTTTACATACATATTCGAAGTCGTCAATTTTTTGAGTCGATTTTTTCTAGTATTTTCACTATGTTAATTATCTTAGTATGTAAACTAACGAATATTATTGGTGGTGGTGTTCTTTATCGGTCTTTATTTTACAAAATAAAAACGAAACCTATCAAAGAACAATATAGGATATTCGGATATTACACGTATTTTGCGGCAATAAAATATTTCGCTCCACTGGTGACCAGCACACGATAAATACAAACATTTATTGCATCCGCCCAGCACCGCCCACTCGCACCGGCCAGTGTTTCTGAAAAACATCTGCTTGGTATATTGTTTGCAATAATGTTTTGCGCTGCATTTCTGAAGAAAAATTACTTGAAAGCTTTGGTTTTTTTTAATTTGAATTATTGTTGAAATTGCCATTTATTCACACTTACTAGCCAATGTTTCTGAAAAACCTTCTTGGTTTATTGTTTGCAATAATATATTAAGCAGCTTTTCCGAAGAAAAAAATACTTGAAAGTTTTGGTTTTTTAATTTGCATTACTTTTTAAATTGCGAACTACTCACAATACTAGCTAATAGGTATTGCAGAAAAATATCTGCTTGGTATGCAATACAGTTTTAATGTGGTTTTACCCTTCCTTTCCGAAGAAAAAAATAAAGAGCTTTTTTTATTAAGCAAGAGTGTTTTAATATTCGCTTTGTTGTTCAAATTGCCTTCTACTCATTACCAAAGAAATGTGTTTATAGTAAAAAAAATATTTTAAGCAAACACCCTTATTTAGTTATTAATAGTAAAAAAAATCTTGTTATTTTCTATACAAAATATACAGGTTTCATATTTATCACTTAATAATAATAAAAAAATACTCTCTAACATAAAGTGGTTTGTGATACAAACGTTAGAATATTGGACATAAGCTTTAGCCATAACGAGGGGTCAGCTTGTTTAGATATTTCATAAAAGGACTTCAATGAAACGGCTTAGTTCGTACACACTCATTTATCAAAGTACACTCCGTTATTTGATGTTTGAATATACAAGTTTGAGGTTGTAAAAGACTCAAGAGTACAAGGTCCAAATTAAAACTGAAAATATTTGTTTATGAAATGGCACGTCCACAAACTGTTTCGACTCAAAAATCAACTTAATATTGCTATCAAAATACTTTCAGAATAATCAATCTGCTATTAAGTAATTAACTCAATAAACATTTCGATATTATTCGTACTGATAATAAGTGTGAATATTTGGATGTTTGTTTGTTTGTTACAAACACGCATGGCATACGGATACTTTACAACCTAGGGGGTTACTCCCGACGCGATTGAGAATATTGAGATCAAGTTGGAATCGTGTAAACGTCAAAATTTAACCGCCTCTGTGGTCTCTGTGTGGTCTCTCTGTGGTCTAGCTAGTGGTTCGCCCACCCGTGTAAGATGCAGGGGTTCAGGGTTCGATTCCCAGGAGAAGTACAATTTGTACGCAGTTTGGTTGTTGTTGTGTTTTGTTTTAGGGCTTATTAGCGTTTGATCATGTGAATTCGATCCCGTCCATTCCCGGCGAGAGTAGTTTTAGGGCTTATTACAAGTCCACCTGGCTAACTACCACCATCTTACCTAAGTCTGACCCCATAAAAATTTAAAAATTGTTGTGTTCCGGCAGTTAGAGATAGATAGCCAACGGAACTAAACAGTGACAATGATTCCGGGTGTAGTGCGCTTCCACCTTCGGCCTTATCGTCACTTAACGTCAGGTGGGGTGAAGGCCAAGCACTATCCCATTGTGCGTAAAAAATGGTACAAGGAAATCATGGAAATCGTTTTCAATGTACCAAAATAACAGATTTTTGACGTTTGTTCGATCATGTCAACTTGATCCTATCCATTTCCGTCGAGAGTAGTTTTAGGGCTTATTCCAAGTCCACCTGGCTAGCTACCACCATCTTACCTAAGTCTGACTCCATAACAATAATTTAAAAAATGTTGTGTTCCAGCAGTTAGAGATAAGATAGCCAACGGAACTCCACAGTGACAATGATTCCGGGTGTAGTGCGCTTCCACCTTCGGCCTTATCGTCACTTAACGTCAGGTGGGGTGAAGACCAAGCACTATCCCGTTGTGCATAATAAAAAATGGTACAAGAAAATCATGGAAACCGTTTTCAATGTACCAAAATTACAGATTTTTGACGTTTGTTTGATCATGTGAATTCGATCCCGTCCATTCCCGGCGAGAGTAGTTTTAGGGCTTATTCCAAGTCCACCTGGCTAGCTACCACCATCTTACCTAAGTCTGACCCCGTAACAATAATGAAAAAATTGTTGTGTTCCGGCAGTTAGAGATAAGATAGCCAACGGAACTCCACAGTGACAATGATTCCGGGTGTAGTGCGCTTCCACCTTCGGCCTTATCGTCACTTAACGTCAGGTGGGGTGAAGACCAAGCACTATCCCGTTGTGCATAATAAAAAATGGTACAAGAAAATCATGGAAACCGTTTTCAATGTACCAAAATTACAGATTTTTGACGTTTGTTTGATCATGTGAATTCGATCCCGTCCATTCCCGGCGAGAGTAGTTTTAGGGCTTATTCCAAGTCCACCTGGCTAGCTACCACCATCTTACCTAAGTCTGACCCCGTAACAATAATGAAAAAATTGTTGTGTTCCGGCAGTTAGAGATAAGATAGCCAACGGAACTCCACAGTGACAATGATTCCGGGTGTAGTGCGCTTCCACCTTCGGCCTTATCGTCACTTAACGTCAGGTGGGGTGAAGACCAAGCACTATCCTGTTGTGCATAATAAAAAATGGTACAAGAAAATCATGGAAACCGTTTTCAATGTACCAAAATTACAGATTTTTGACGTTTGTTTAATCATGTGAATTCGATCCCGTCCATTCCCGGCGAGAGTAGTTTTAGGGCTTATTCCAAGTCCACCATGCTAGCTACCACCATCTTACCTAAGTCTGACCCCGTAACAATAATGAAAAAATTGTTGTGTTCCGGCAGTTAGAGATAAGATAGCCAACGGAACTCCACAGTGACAATGATTCCGGGTGTAGTGCGCTTCCACCTTCGGTTAGGTGAAGGCCAAGCACTATCCCATTGTGCGTAAAAAAATGGTACAAGGAAATCATGGAAATCGTTTTCAATGTACCAAAATAACATTATGATTCATTTGCTAAGAACAGCAATATTCATCAGTTCAATACAAGAAATAAAGATAAACTTGCCGTTCCAAGATTTAGGCTTGCAAAAACTAGAGGTTCATTTATGGGGAAAGGCATAGCCTTTATTAATAAAGTTCCACAACAAGTGATTGATCTTCCTTTGCATGAATTTAAAAACCATGTTAAAAAAACGCTCATGGGTAAAGGTTATTATAAAGTAGATGATTATCTTAAAGATCTAAATGCGTGGAAATGATGTAACACATAACTTGCTAATAAGTACTTTGTTGAAGTAATATAATAAGTCTATGTTGTTGCCAATAATCCTGTCACCCTGTTGTAATTTTCTGGTAACGATATATTCAAGTTTGTAAATATCGTTACTTATGGCTGTTACAGCTGATAAGTTTCTTGCGCCCGTTCTTCTTGTCAGCTAAAAAAGTCTGGAACGGGTGGTAGGAAAATATAGACGATTCAAAAGTACTTAATAATTAAGTTTATTTGAATAAAGCTTATTTGACTTTGACTTTGACTTTGAACAGATTTTTGACGTTTGTTTGATCATGTGAACTCCAACCCGTCCATTCCTGTCGAGAGTAGGGGGGCTGGATTAAAACAGAGGATACTTCTATCCTGATTAATGGTTCGCTACGACCCACGCGGACGATGTCGCGGGCGTAAGCTAATTCTACTAATATTATAAATGTGAAAGTTTGTGGGTTTTGATGTTTCGATGTTTGGATGTTTGTTTCTCAATCACGCAAAAACTACTGAACGGATTCGGTTAAAATTTAGCACCCAGATAGAAGATAGCCTGGATTAAAACATAGAATACTTTTTATCCCGATATTCCCACGCAAACGGGAACCAGGCGAGTGAAACCGCGGGCGGCAGCTAGTAAGTTAACAATTAACTACATTATATTAGTTAACGGTTCTCGAAACGACCCCGTAAAGCTATCTGCGAGACAAAAATATGGTCAATATTATGTCCTATAGTTTTATATCGGTCAGAAACTATATCAGCTCTTGAGAAAGTGATTGGACATAAAGAAAAAACAAATGCTTTATTTATTAGCACAAGCTACGGATCGCTCGTTCTGGCAAACATTGTTTTGGAGGCGATCCAAATACTATTTGTATGGTGTATCGAGTACAATTCGATACTTTGAAGATGATTATCGTGGGAACAATAACGGATGTAACGAGTATGAAATACATACTAACTTTGATAAACTTTTCAATTGTTTCAAGAATTGGAAATACTCGTAACTAGGTCAATTTATTCAGTACACGTAACTTTGGCGTTTTATAACTTTACCATAGCGTAGAACAAAAGGTACATTGTACAAACGGTAGCGAGCGATTTATAATCGATGCATAGATTTGATAACAATAACTTGGAGTCAAGATAGGAACAGTAGAAAACGTTGCACACATAAATGAAAATGGACATTAAAACGTTAAAACGTTAGCTAGCAAAAGCAGGTGGCCAAGTCTATACTTATTTTCAAAGAGATGCGATTTTTCTGACGTCGAGTGTATTATTTCTAAAAGGTGCCCTACCTTTTAGAAATAATACACTCGACGTCAGAAAAATCGCATCTCTTTGAAAATAAGTATAGACTTGGCCACCTGCTTTTGCTAGCTAACGTTTTATTTTGTAAATGTTGATATCAATTAAAAGTACATTTAATGAAAACTCAATTAATAATTGTTTGATTTCATTTTTTAAATTAAAAGAAAGGTCCGGTCCTTATAACTTTTAAGTTATCTATCACTTAGTAAACTAAACACATGCACTTCATTAATTAACATAATAGTTATTAGGTACCATAATTAAACGCTTAAAGCGTTAATTACTTGCGCCGCCATAAAAGTGAAATAAAAGTGGTCAAATCAGGAAATGTGGGTAAATTCGCTATCGAGATGATGGAGAAAACACACTTCAACAGTTCAATATAAAACAAGGAATACCCAAGTTGGATACTGTTGCCCATGAAGTTGCTCAAATATTGCAAAAAAATGAGGCAATGTAATTTTGCTCGGAAACTGAATCTCAGTAATTGATTCCGTTCGACGAGTATTCCAACGGTTTCTAGAGACTGTTGGCTATGTCAGAAGGGGAAGAAGTTTATAACAACACTAACCATAAATTAGATAAGTATAAATTAACTTTAAAGAAATTTTTGAAAAGTTGAAATTTTTCTGACGCCGAGTGTATTACCGACATGACAACCTCAACAAGATATTGTATTGCTTTAATACGAAAAAGTTTGTCGTTGTACAAGAAGCTAATAAAATAATGTTGCCAGGTTTTCATCACTACCAAAAGCATCATTCCCATACTGTGACACAAAACTCATTCGTTTCCCTTCACAGTATGACAAGCGAGCTCACGTCTATATCAATGCACTTAAATGTTTTTTTTTTCGGAAGCCATTTCGAGGCGTTACACGTTTTAGAATATTGGAAATTGTCGACCTCGGAAGTCACTGTTCGTAAGTGGTTCACATAAAACCTTTGCCGCGAAGCCGTAAGGAGGGCAATTTCTTGTCTACGAGAGAGCATTGGCTGTATAGCACTAAAGATACGTGTTTTGAATTACTACATGCGGCTGATACAATTCCATCTGGAAATTCGGGCTGACTGACTCGCGATACGTGTATTGGGTGCTGTTAGAGACTGTATTGTATATGTTTCATGCCACAATGATATACCTACTTACTTTAATTCTTCTAATGTTTAGAAAACGCCGCCCGCCTCAAAATAAAAAAATCTGTGTGCTTAATAGAGGGTCCGCTCTGACTGACCGTATTCGAAATTACGTCATATGACATCACGATGAAATGCATGGCACACGGTCAGAAAAGTTGTGCTGAACGAGGATCGAAGATTATCGCAAATAAAATTGGCCGGAAGCTTAAGAAAATCCTTCACTTCCGGTTAAAAATCACTTTTGAAGGACTTTCGGCCAGATATGGCTTGGCAGGCTTATTTATTCTCAAACACACTATTATTAGAGAGAGTTTACATAAGTCTTTCAGTTCTGAAATGGCCGAAAGTACTTGAAAGACGGTGGCATTGATGGTCACCGGATACCTTTTCCTACGTCATGTGTCATCTTGACGAAAATTATTATAAACGTTTTGAAATAATAGTGTGTTTGAGAATAAATAAGTCTGCCAAGCCATATCTGGCCGGGAGTCCTTCAAAAGTGTTTTTTTATCCGGAGATGAAGGATTTTCTCAACCTTCCGGCTAATTTTATTTGCGATAATCTTCTGATCCTAGCTCAGCACAACTTCTCCAACCGTGTGCCATGCATTTCATCGTGATGTCATATGACGTAGGCAAAACTGTTGCGGGCTTACAGACTAAGATGCAAAAGCACTAAACTTAAGAATCGCTTAAGTCTTTTCTTATCTACAACTCGACCAAGATAACTAGGCGAATGACAGCTACATGACGGCTAAGTTTATGACACCGTTTTAATTTGGTCGTGTTTTAGTTAGGAAAAGACTTAGGCGATCCTTAAGTTTAGTGCAATCGGGCGTAAAACCCCTTCGTAGCATAATAACACTACCATCAGTTCTCGGGGTGTTATTCTCTAACATGCAACTTCACTGTCAGTGATCATTTCGTCGAGTTTCTTACAGATGTCATATACCCATTACTGAGTCACTAGGCAAAATGCCAAAGAGTTTATCCAGTGATGGGAATATGACACCTGCCAGACAACGCAGCTGCAGCGACGAACTGGACGCTGCAAACTTTAGAGTACCTATTGTATAGGTATAACTGAACTGAATAATATTGTTTTTTCACGGGACGACTTGGCAGGCAACTTGATGGTCGATTTAAGTCAATTAGCGCTTTTTATCGACAATCACTTGTAAAATCTAATCGCAAACCTAATTTCAATGAATTCTAAATGCCCGTTATCTAATTTAGAAATCATAATTTTCCTGTTTAATATTATCGTAATATTTTTACATTTTATATTTACTTACCTTTTTGATTAATCAAAGAGCAAGTAATTGAAATAAAACACTTTTTGAGCGATACTAGGGCGGTTTTATTGAAAGCACTTTGGTAATTAGTTGGTTGGTTTAATTTCTGATATTAATTATATCAAAAATCAAATCAGAGTTATTAATTACAAGCAAGTAATTGCTTGTAATTAATAACCTATTTCGTATTTTTTCTACTTCTTTGCATTCAAAGGTATGTGGTTGCAAGAATAATTTCTTAAAAAAGACTGATTTAGGAGTTTGAAAAGAGAATAAGATATATATTATATGCGTGGCTAAGATTCATAATTCGTAGCAATCAAAGAGTACTTAGTAATATAGGAAAGTACCAATTTAGCGTAAGTACTCCAGAAATTAACAACAGCTAGTTACTCGTATTGTTGTACCAAGAATCGAGGGTAAGGAATAATAATAATAAGCCTGCAGGGCAGCTTGTGGCGAGCTGTTGGTGAGTAGCGACACCACGGCACCGAGTGCTCCAGGGAGTCAATCCAGGCCCTCGTCCCCGCAGCAAGGGGGCCTGCGGACTCCCGCCCCTGGCTCGCCTTCGTCGGCCGTCCAGGGTGGAGTCGTTAGAGCTATACGCTCGCAGGGTGGAAGTAAAACATGCATAAGACGCGAGTTGGCACTGACTGTCGTGTACAGTGGGTAGAAAGCGGTGCACACCTCTCTACATCCTGCAGCCGAGGACACCGATGTTGCTCTCTTGCCATCGCGGCTAATTTGGAGGGCCCATTTAGTCCTTGGCTAGTCACCGCCTGCCAAATTTTCAGTCCGGAGACAATGATAAGGCAGGTGTCCGGTAGTCTCTTTCCATAGCCCAAATCCTAGTCCATCCAAATCCCAACCCAATAGCCCAGTAGTCATTTTTTATACATCTTACTTAAATGTTTTTATACATCTTACTTAAATGAACTAGACATCCTGTTCATGCCTTGAATGCCTTCCTTGCTTTAAGTAGAATTGGTGTACTCTGCGGTTTGTGGTAAGTCTGGCTGTGGAATGCTTCTGGACATTTCGTGTCACCAGAAACCTTAAAATACGGATGATTCTGCTGAGAAAATGGTATTAATGAACGTGTCACTGGAAAAGCCTTAAATAAGAAAGACATTACTTAGAAATATGAAGAAATTAAAAATTTAGTAAATATTTCAATGTATGATGATCGGAAAGTATTTTTTTCGGTATTTTATTATCTAACATAAGCAAATGAAAGTGTACGATTATTTGAAGATCTTAGAAGGAAACCTATAAAGAATATACGGCACTTTTCAAAATCCGTAACAGCGTTTAATTTAAATAAAAAGTACGCGCGAAAATCTAAGAAGTGTGTCGTATATGAATATATATAAGGGTGCACGAATGTATTAAGTAAGTCAGTAATAAACTAATCTCATCATAAAACGGTTGTCTCATTGTTTATTACTCGATATGGTGACCCTGCCAGCCAAGACAATGTAAATGCGTGCGGTGCGCAAGCGCCCGGCGCACTGCGCCGCGGCCGCTAGTAGTGGGCCTGCGAGCCACCACAACTTATTTTAAAATTAAATATGGAAAGACATTTTAAATAAATAAAAGTGAAGGATCTACGTAAAAAAAACAACTCAGAAGTCTACGCGTGTGTATCGTCTACCGAATATCTATACGGTAAAAGAGCTCGATACTTCGAGCTTGGATTTAGGTATGCATGCAGCCGGGAGATGTTCGTTGTCCTGGAGGTGAAAGAAACAAAAATGAGATGATAACAGTCATCACAGTGACCATGTAGCGGTAGCTATGAAGAAAATAAAAAAAACTATCTAGTGTAGTGAGCCCGTGAGTAACACACGTGAATCGTCGACAGACAAAATTATAAAGAGAAGAATTTTGTTATTCTTCAGTGTGTTAAAGTAGAGTAACTTGATTATTACTAATCTAATAATGTGTGTGTATTTCGGTAAATAAGTAGATTGATTAATATTTTGACGCACAATGCACCTAACATGATGATGATTTTATATGGCTTTGATTTTTAAGACATTCTACTAATAATTTTGTTTCTTTATTATGGTGTTAAAAGTAATTTGGTATCTTGTAATATTATTACAAGTAAGATGATATTCTTCTACTTATTTTCAGTAATATTTATGTTTTATTAACTCTAAATTCTAATTAAGTAAGTATACATTTGTCGTTTCTCGAGAAGTATAAGACGATATTATGGATTTATTTTGTCTTTTTACAAATACGATTAAGATAAATCATAATTTGTGAAAAAAATAATGAGGTCAGAGGTTATAAGATTCGCGTTGTCTTGTGCAATTATGAAATTCATTTTCAATCAAACAATAACAATATACTTTATGCATTTTAAGAACAATAAAAGCATACACCTTTTGTTTATTTGTACGAAGTCATGTGCATCGTTTTAATTTGTCAAGACATTGTTGATTGTTATATCAAATGAATTGATTTTGCAAACCGAAGCAACTTAGGCAGTGTGTGTCAATGAATTTTGTTGGCAATGTGATGAATGGAAAACGAATTGTTACGTAAAGAATTATGTTATGATTAGCAACATTTCTCGAAATATTCTTGAAACAAGGGGAGGGCTACCCTTAGTTTCAGAAATGTTAAGAAAACCAAGCGATATCTACCTAGTATGGAATAAGTTTTTAAAAGGAAATAGTGAGAGAATAAATAGTTTTGAGATGAATAAGTAATAAAATAAATGACATGGTTTTTTTATAGAAATAATAATGCTTATTATTATATTAATGATTAGTGGTAATGTTATTGAAATAATGTTTGATATAAAGTATAAAATAAACAACGTTACGCCCGAGCGGATTTCGTTGATTTACTATTTACTCATATAAAAGAGACTACGTGAAATGTATTGTTTATAATAAACTGGGATATTATTATTATTATTATTATTATTATTATTATTATTGAACAGGCGAGCAGTTGTTGCAACTGATAGTGCCTGTATCCTGCAATCTTTGCTTTATTTTACTTTATTTAAGTTGGTGTTTGTCTAATCTATTTTTAAATTGGTTTAAGTTGTTGGCTGAGACTATTTGTTCTGGCAAATTGTTCCACGCTTTGACCACTCTGTTGCTCAAAAAGTGCCTGTGAGGGTTGTTGTTGGATATTGTTTTTACAAGTTTGAAGCTGGGTCCTCTTAAGTAAGCGTTACTTTTCTGTGTCAGCATCTTGTCAAAGTTTGGAATATCATAATGGCCATTAAGTATCTTAAAAGTCTCAATCAGGTCTCCTCTCTCTCTACGATCTTTCAAGCTGGTAAGATTTAAATATTTCAACCTTGTCTCGTAGTCTAGGTTCTTTAGTTGTCTCGGTATTTTTGTAACCTTTCTTTGAACACGTTCAAGTAATTCTATGTCTTTAACAAAATAGGGATTCCAAACTGGAAAGGCGTATTCTAAAATGGGTCTAATGAATGACTTGTATATCCGGGTAACCATATCAGGTGTAAGTATCCCAAAGGCCTTTCTGATAAGATAGATAAGACTATTGGCTTTCTTCGTGATAGTTTGTATGTGGTTGGCCCACTTGAGGTCTTCTGAGATAATAACACCCAAGTCTGTTTGTGTCTTAACATCTTGTAGCATACGGTTGCCAAGCTTATAGGTTTTGCGTGGGTTTTTCTTTCCAATATGTAGAACGGTGCATTTGGAGTTGTTCAGAGTGAGTAACCACTTCTTAGACCACTCTTCAATCCTATTTAGGTCACTCTGGAGTCGATCATATTCTACAATGGGATTGGCAAATATTTTAGTATCGTCCGCAAAGATACTAGGTTCACATTCAAGGCAGTGTGGTAAGTCAAAAGTGTAAATGATGTATAGAAGCGGACCGAGAACTGAGCCTTGCGGAACACCACTGTAGATATCTCGTTCTTCGGATAATGTGTTACCAATTCTAACACGTAGTTTACGATGCTGAAGAAAGTCACCAATCCATGCAAGAAGTTTCCCCCGTATTCCAACAAATTCCAATTTCTGTAACAATCTGTTCACCGGAACTTTATCAAACGCTTTTTCATAGTCTAGATAAATTACATCGATTGGTTCATTATTGTTAAATTTTTGTGTCCATGAAGACAGGCATGCCAACAGATTTGAGACTGTAGACCGATGTGGGCAGAAACCATGTTGTTGGTGTCCAATCACTTGATGTTGTGAAAGAAAATCTCTAATGTGTTTAACTATAATCTTCTCCATAAGCTTGCATATTACACTGGTTAAACTTATGGGTCTGTAATTTGCTGCGTCCAACTTGTTACCTTTTTTATATATCGGTGTTACTGTTGCTGTCTTCCACTGTTTAGGTAGGGTACCAGTATCGTAGGAAGTCTGCATCAGGGTAGCCAGGCAGTCAGAAAGCTCACATTTCTGGAGTATGGTGACCGGAATTTCGTCTGGACCAGGTGATGAGTCAGATTTCATACCTTTTATGTTTTCTTTAATAATATCGGCAGTGAATGTCAGGTCGTTTATAGAAGCATCGACACGGTGTTTGGCTTCTAACACCGGTAAATTTCCAGGTGGCTCTTTTTGAAAGACACTAGCGAACTGATCAGCAAAGACTTCTGCTACTTCACGTGCATCGGTAACTTCTTGACCTTGGTTGTTAATAAGCGCCAATGGTACACCTACTTTAGAGGAAATTTGTTGTCTTACATAGGAGAAAAACTTTTTTGGTGTCGATAGGAGGATGTTTTCTTCATATTGCAGTCGAGAGTTACGACAGATATTTACTAGTTTGTTGTTTGTTTTACGATACTCGTTGTATACTTCGTCGGAACCGGTTAGTCTGTATCTTCTCCATAGGATTTCTTTTTGCTTTACATCTTTCACTATATCCTTACATATCCACGGCTTGTTTGGCATTGCACAACGGACTGCAGTTTGAGGTACATAGAGGTTTATAGCTTCAGTTATATATTGGTGGATTATATTAAATTGATCCTCTGCACAGCTCTTTTCACTTACAAGGTCGCTGGTATTGCATAAATGTTGGTTTATTTTGGTGTAGTCAGCTTTATTGTAACATCGTCTCAACGCTGTGGTACTCTTCTTCTTGTTATGCATCTCCAGCTGTATGGTCGCCAGTAGACAGGAATGGTCACTCTTACCTATTGGGGCGTGGTGCTCAACTTGCGCTACGAGAGTTTCATCATTAGTCATTATCAGATCAAGACAAGATGGTCGATTGCCCTGTCGGAACCGAGTAGGCTTATCTATAAGTTGTACCAAATTAGTGTTTTGAAACCATTGCACGAAGTTGTCTTCCTTGGGCGAGAGGCCTCCAGAATTCTCTAACGGCCAACTCACGCCACAGTAGTTGAAATCTCCTAATATTATTACTGTGCTTGTATCAGATGCAATTTGTAGTTGTCTAAGTATATTGTTGTCATCTTCTAGAGTAGAGCTATGACCTCTGTAAAGACCGCAGAGTAGTATTTTGTGTGGTCCCAGTTGTATATCCAGCCACAAGGATTCTGATGCTGTTTGTTTGGTATTGTATTGTGGATTCAATTTGGCGGTTAGGTTGTTTATATTGTTTGCTATGTATATAGCTACTCCACCACTACGCTTATCCAACCTGTCATCTCTATACAGGTCATAGCCGGGAAGCTTAATTATAGGATCAGATATGCTTGGTTTAAGCCATGTTTCCGTGATTACTATAATAGCAGGTTTCAAGGTTCTCACACGATTAATGAAGAGGTCTAATTTCGATGTTAATGATTGAATATTTGTGTATAATATTTTATAAGATACCAGTGATGAAGCGGGTTGATTTGTGTTGCAGGATCTGTTGTTAGGTGTGCATTGTCTTAGAGGTTTTTTGGGGAGCTGAATATAGGTCTGGCTTTAACTATCTTAGGATGTCCTTGAATATATTTGATTGTGAGGTCCTTTTCTCCACTAGCAATTCGCTGCTCGAGTTCTTCACGTAAGTATTTTAAGTATTCACGTTGCAATGGAGTGAGATCCGCTTTAATAGATGAGGGTTTGGATAACTTCCCTTTGTTGCGCAACACATCCATCGCCTCACACTTGTTCTTAAGAATAATCTTTAATGGACGAGGTGGAGCATTGGCATCCGACCTAGGTGCGCCCAAACGGAACATCTTCGCTTCAGAGCAGTTGACACCGCTGGCTATTCCTTCTATCAATTTTGCAAACTCACGATTATCATGTTCCTTTTTTTGGTCGACCTGATTCGAAGTAGACTCGGGTAAGTCGTAGACTATGATGTTACGGGCTCTGTTATCCCTTTCAGACAATTCTTGTATAGCAGATTCGGTAGCAAGCATATTTTGACGAACACGTAGTTGTTGCACTTCTTCTGTCAATTCATTTAGTTTTTTCAATATCAGTGGCAGCTGAGACATTGATGACTTACAGTCGTCGCACAGAAATGTAATAACGCGAGCAACGGTTTTGAGCTCAAACACACGAATCTCCGTAGGCGATAGACCGTGGCAGTCGCCACACAAAATGCTTTTGCAGCAGTCACAAGTGACCGACAATTTTTTATCATTTGGGGTTTTATTGCATTTGGTACACTTTTCCACTGGCGATGTATTCTTTGTTTTTCCCTTAGTACTCATGATGATGGCTTTTTTGACTCTCAAATAAAAAAATTCCCACAAATAGGCAATTTACGTGGACACTGGCAACACAGAATTAGGCTATGTTCTGTAATCAGTAGATAGTCTGTGTTAAGGTATGGCACTTTGTTCTGTGGTATTGCACCGAAGCTCTATAATCTCTGGTCACTTTTGTGAATATTATGGGGGTATGCACAAAATTCGGGAAATGTTCACTGTCAAACTCAAAGTTATTTTAAAGTTATTTCACACTAATATTGCGATTTTCGTGGTAATAACACTCGTACCGTGAATATAAGTAATAAAGTTTAGAATTGTGGCAAGTTCGTGACGGAAATCACAGTTTAGACATTAATTTCACCGAAACACTGAAGAGCAACTTGTTCACACCAACAACTTTGACAGCCAAAAAAGGCTAATATATTTTTAATACCAGAAGATAATTTTGTTTAATGAAACGAATGGAGTACGTATACTAATTATTAACTGGGATATTTTCTTTAATACCAGAAGATATTTTTGTATTACCTAAATGGATTAACAGAACTTAGATAGGTAAATGGATTTTTGAGATATAATTTTTTTGTTAAATAAATGAAATGTAGTAAAAATAACTGAGATATACATTTTTCCAGAATATATTTTTTTATTATCTGAATGGGTTGATAAATAAATGAGTTGATTGATAAATACATTGTTAAGATAGCAAAACTGAATGTTTTTATAAAATAATTTATGTAAGTTTGATTTATATGTCATGAAATCATAGTTTAATTTTTTTTTTGACAAATAACTGGGAAAGATTTTTTTTTACCAGAAGATGTTTTTTATTAACTGAAAGAGTTAATAGATAGGTAAATAGATTTTAAATATAAAAAATCTGTATGTTTGTAAGAAGTTAGATAGGTAATCCAAAGTTATGTTTTGTAGAAAAAAAGTTTTTAAGAAATTAGTAAGTTGTAGAAAGAAAGAAAAAGAAAGTAGTTGTTTGTAGTTTTTTATCATAATGTTTACTGTCATTTTTGTCTTTAAATTTTAAGTGTTATAGTTGAAATAAGTTTAACTACAGGCACCTGTATACTACCTTATATAATTTTGTCTTTCTGTAGTTAAGAAAAAATATATTTAAAAATGCACATATTCAAGATTTTGTAATTTTACTTATAGATCGAACTCTTTTTTTCCTGTTTTTTTCTTTGCACCCCGGTGGTGTCGTATATGAATATATATAAGGGTGCACGAATGTATTAAGTAAGTCAGTAATAAACTAATCTCATCATAAAACGGTTGTCTCATTGTTTATTACTCGATAAGTGTTTATTAAAAAAAACATACATTATAAATTAAAAGTCTTCATGGCAGATGCGGTGTTTCAGCAAATAAATCTTCTCGCCTGCTACTAGACACGTAAAACTTCGGGCTCATGTGGAACCTTAATGAAATCGCACTTATGTCGAGCGATAGCTATGGAGCTCTTATTTACGATGGCCCTTAAAGAGTCTAAAACACATTAGTTGGACCATATCCGATTACAATTTTGACAAAAAGGTAATTTTATAACACTGTTATTTTTTAAGTACCTATCTAAAATATAAAGTTCAAAATGGGGATATCAGACTACGTTTCTGAGTATGTATATGCAGTTAAAAGTAAAAAATGAATAGTTTGAAAATGTCGAAAAAAAAACATGAATAATCGGCAAACTCTCAAAAATAACAAGACGCCTGCGTGGACACATTCTTTTCATGCTTATTAAGAAGATAGTCTCGTTTGATTACGCGCATGTGATTCTTTGAATGAGGTCTAAATCCAAAAATCAGTAAAATTGTGGGACGTAAACAAAACTCAATATACACCAATTATTAAATATTGAAACTTTTAACTGTATATACTCGATTACAATAGCGAAGAGATATACTCATTACATTTTTAGATAAACTTAAAAATTAACCGTTTAACAATGACTTTTCAATCCCGAACTGAGTGTGGTTTCAATATTCCACGAGAAGCTTTATTTAGGAAAAACCAATACCCAAACATTTATTTGTGATCTTTAACGCTATCGGTGTCGGTGCTTTAAACATAGTGAGTACATACTATAAGCAGACCATTGAAATTTCTCACAAACTACAATAAAACTCAATTTAACAAATCAATTACGCGAAAGATCAGCGCCTAGAATTGATTAAGAACTAGTTTGGCGTGTAATTAAAGTTTTCTCTACTTTTCTGTACCTACCTATCTTTATTTAACTACCTATCCAATTATGTTCCAGATAGCTAGGTCTAACTATTTCGCTTATCTATTTGCAAAGAATAAGGCAAAACGAATCATACCGAACTTCCACAAAGGAATATAGCTTTTATAGAAACGAATGCATTTCTCCTTGAAATATACGTGAGTGGAATCTACTCTTGTTGGTGGACTCGATCTCATTGGTCAACGTTCATATGACGAAGCATTTACCGTAAAATATTTTCTATAAAAATGTCCGCCTCACCATTTAAAATTATTAGTCCATTGTTGAAAATACTTATATGCTCTTTCAGTTAGGAATCGAATCAATTTGAACGATGTGGTGTGACAGCAGTAAGTATTTTTCATTTTGGTATTTTTGTGCTTTGTACAATTATATGGCTTCTTAAAGAAAACTTTACTCGTGTAAAATATTACATGTCCTTTTGCAAAAGTTTTCGGTCTTGGCGTTGACACTGCATTAGTATTAGAAAGAACAATGCTTTATGATAATATTACTTCTTGATAAATACTTGCCCATTACGGTGGGCCGATATTGATCATTTTTAGAATTTTGCATCACCAGACCCTTCAAAAGTTGCGTAATGCGACGTAGGTTATAGGATTTTTTTTAATAAATAAGATTATCACTTTGAGCGTTCTACCGGCCGGCGATCAAATTTTTATAAAATATTTATATATTTTTTTATTTCAGAGTTTAGAATTTTGCAATAAATGACGAGTGAGACGTAGGTTGTAGGAAAAATAATTAAATAATAGTAGGTGCCAATCGAATTTTGTGTAAAATAATAAAAAAAAACCCTTACGAACGTTGCTTAACCACTGTGCCACCGAGCTCCTCGAGCTGATAATACTTATTCATTCAAAAAAGACAAATAAATTCATTCATAGGGAAAAATCTTAGGGATGTGTGCACATAAAACAGTGGGCAATAAATTTGGGAACACTTCTACCCATCCGCAAACATAACACGATGTATTGAATCTGCCCAATTCTCCTGAAGGCCGCATCTTCGCAAAATCTCTGCTGTGTATTCAGAGCGCGTGCTATTTAGGCTGTTTAGTGTCGTGACATATTTTATTTGTATAATAAACCGCATATGTCACAGTGCGCATCGAACGTGGAGCCAAACCGAAGCGAACCAATCCCTGCGACGTGCTTCGAGCGGCATCACGTAACTCGCATTACTGCGTTGAATGACTGTCGAGTTACGACTCTTTTCAGCGGACGTTAAAAATGGTGGCCCCTTCAGCTATTCTTTCGCCATTATTCACAGAGCACAATCCGTTGGGTGCTAAGCACCCTTTTAATGCTCCCGTTAAGGGCATAAGTACTCCTGTCATTGTGCGGCTTATCGCGACCTCAATTGAACACGGAAATCTACACAATGCATTCCCAAACCTAACTTCCTCAATCTAATAAAATTGAGTCGAGTCCATCAATCACTCGTTTCTTTCCCACTTTATAAACATCGTTACAGAAACAACGTTATTAGAAGATTTCGAGACGAAGCGAGTTTGAGAAACATCTGGGTAAATTAAAAATGTATTTCGATTTCTCTAACGACGCTCTCCGAAGATAGACGTATAACAATAATTATTATTTCCTCCGAGCATAATAGCGTCCCCGTAAAATATTCGCGAAATTATTCGGTTTTCGGCGAGCGAGTCATTAGCAAACATTTGTCATTTGCAAACTCTGTCTGACGTTTATCTCTCTACAATTGATGAACGGATGTTAGGCCACGTAATCAATTGTCCTCGGGAAATGATTGTTGCAAATTCTATCCAAATTTATATTCGCTGTTATTAATTTATTTGATACGGATTACAATGTATAATTTAATAACGTTCTCTTTGAACTGAGTTTACGGAACATTCCAGCTTAAAATTCTATACAGTTTTGTCAGAAATAGGTTATAAATATTTTTAGTGTGATGTAGCTCAACTTGAGCCGCGAGACCTTTTTCTTCCTTTTCTTGATGTAGTCGTTTGTCTATATTTTTTGTTGTTTTTACTTAGACCTATTAACTTTCTTTTTTTTCCGACAAATCTAACAATAATTATATTCCAACCAATTTATACAAAACCCTGACAAACAATATACTTAAACCTTCCATATGAATCACTCTATCTAGTGGTAAAAACCACATGAAAATCCGTGCAGTATAGTTTTTGAGTTCATCGCGATTCGCGAACAGAGAGACAGATGCGGCGGAGGACTTTGTTTTATAATATGTATTGATGTTTTGTCACGGAAGGAGAGAACTAGCTAAAATTGACACTGGTTCGAATGTATTATCTCCCTTAAATTATAAAATCAAATTATCTCATTTGTATGAAACAGTTTGCGTAATTCACAAGCTCGTTGTGTTCAAGCACATTACATTCTGATTTATTGTCAAAGCCGGACTGTGATCATAACGTTTGTTGTTGTTAGTATGTTAGTATTATTCATAGCTTGCGTGTGTGAGAGCAGAATACGTTACTATATATACTAAAATATGGAACATAGGTCGAAAAAACAAAAAACCGACTTCAAAAACCTGCCTCTAAAAAGCAAGAAATAATATTCAAATCATTAGATACGCATTATCATTGTTATAATAACAACACGTCTATTGAAGTCGGGTGGGGCTGGAGTACAACTTCCTTTTTTTATTCTAAAAGCCCCACCCGACTTCAATAGACGTGTTGTTATTATAACAATGATAATGCGTATCTAATGATTTGAATATTATTTCTTGCTTTTTAGAGGCAGGTTTTTGAAGTCGGTTTTTTGTTTTTTAAAACAATTTTTTATTTTTTTATTTCTAGTGTAAGTACCTTCTATATTAGGTATATTATTGGGTAGAAAAATCGGCTCAGCCAAACGTGAGATATTCGCGCAGAAACATACATTCATACAGGTCAAACTGAGAGAGAACCTTTTTTTTGAAGTCGGTTAAAAAGACTACATTAAAAGTACCCCTTTCCCAACAAAAAGAAACATCTAATTCGGTTCATAAACAACAAAGTCGTCATGTTAGTTGATGCAAAATCATAGTATTTTCAAGATTTCTCGAAAACTACTGAACCGATTTGAAAAAAAAATAAATGGGACCATCTCGCAAGAAAACTCAATCAAACAAAAGAAGAATCATCAAAATCGGTTCATAAATGACGAAGATATGCGCGAACAACGATAAAAAAATAAAAAAAAACATACAATCGAATTGAGAACCTCCTCCTTTTTGTGAAGTCGGTTAAAAATGAAAAACATACTCCAATACAAAATGTATTGATCTGCTGACAGATATACTATGGAAAGGCGAAAAAAACAGTTTTTCTACCTTTAAAAAAACTGAACTCTAAAACTGAACAACATATCTCTGGAAAATGTTGTTCAGTTTTAGTAAAACTATCACCTGTTTTAGTATTATCACATGATATCTTGGTTCTACAGATAGTGCAATGTATTTTTTTGTCGTGAAACTTGACGTCATTTTATGTTGAATTCGTAGAAACTAGAATGACTTAGTGTCGATTTCCGTTTTCTTCACCATATCGTTGGTGCACCCCATACATGTTTTTTGCAATCGAAACAGAAATAGTTATTTGTTCAACTAGTGAGTAAAGTTTTTTTCTGCGTGTGTTAACTTTTAACTTTATATAACGAACTAGCGAAGTACCTAGTCCAAATAAACTACTGAACACTGTGAGTGATTTAAAAGCAGAAGACAGAAAGAATTTGCTCTTGTGTGAAATGTCCAACTTTTCACCTCTACCAGCGAGAAAACTCGTAGTTTTTGCGCACCAAAAGCGACCTTTTGTGCTGGAGAGTTGAAATAGTTATTTGTTTTACAAGTGACCAAAATCAATTTGTGCTGCGAGTGGCGACTTTAAATCACGAACTAGCGAAGCAGTCTAGAATTGAATCACGAGCGTAGCGAGTGATTCTAATATAGACTACTGAGCACAGTGAGTGATTTAAAGGCACGAGGCAGAACAAAATTTTGGTCTCGTGTAAAACATACAACTTTTCACCTCTACCAGCGAGAAAATTTTCACGTGATTTCTTGTTATAAAGCTGAATTCTGCATTCGAAACACGTTCACTCAACTCTTTTGGAGTTAGACAACTATCTTCATCGTTGGACGGACGCACTCATTTTTTGTAATTTATCACAAAAATAGTTCGATCAAACCTATACAAAAAAAATATGCATAGAGTAAAGTAGATTCCCTTCGTTTTGTTTTACATTACGCTGTGTTTTCCTCTTATTCATCATTATCCCATCTTGTTCATTTACTTATTCATAATCATAAAACACTAATTTGTTAATAAATTTCATTAATTTTTCTTATTTAATATTTATTTCATACATGCGACCTCATTTCGTCCATACTTTTTATTTCGAATTATCAACCTTCTTTTTTAATAATCCTTATTTAAAACTCCTTTGTATATCCGTGCATTTTATTTTTTTTACTTTTTAATCCATGTATGACACCATAAAGCACTCTATCTATCCTTTTCTCACATATCAATTTTATAAATCTCTCCTTGTCACTTTATTTTTTTTCTTTATTATTTTAAAAGTTGGTGTTAGAAATTAAAAAAGCACTTTGCCTCACGCTCGCAGCAAAAATCGATTTTGCTGCGAGTTTTTACGCGCCAAAAGAGCCCTTTTCGCGCTGGAGAGGTGAAAAAGTAATTTCAATATTTTCGCAATTATCGTTCACTTTTTACACTTTTTAACAAAATAAAAATATATTAGTCTTTCTTCGATTGGCAAATTCTGATTCTGATTTGGGAGCATACATTTTAATATATCAAGGGCAGAATTATTGTAAGTAACAAACCCGTTTTACCTTATTGCGTATACATTTATTGGGATCCCTTCGATACCCGCTAATCTAAAGAGGTTACCCCAGATTTCGACCGGTTGTTATAGATTCTGCCCTCATCAATTTTTACTTCAGTTCACATCACGTACAAAATTATACGCCTGTAAGTTTTATGTAAATCTTGCGTTGGAAAGCTCATGCATCGTAATATCTGGCTCTTTTATAAATTTTTTCAGCGTTCATCTTTGAGAATAGCTTGTGGTTTTTAGAAAGTAGGTAGTATTACTAAATGATAACCTTTGATTAGGTCTCGCAACTCACGGCCTGGTTCACAAAACATATGTAAAGTACGCTCAACAAAAAAGTTGCTTGACATTTTAGTACTTTGTTATAATAACTTTTTTGACAGAATGTCTCACAGTTTGAAAAAAGTTGCTATGACAAAGTACTAAAGTGATAAGTAACTTTAACCCACTACAAATATCAAAAGATTATGGCCACGTGGTTTAGTGCCTGGCCCTTGCGGTTGCAGAGGATAAGCAACTTTCGTCAGGGTTGGATATGGGATGGGTGAAGGTGACGAAATATTTATTTCCTTGAGTTCTTTCGTGCTTCCTCCCAGCATGAGATCTAAGTAACCAAATCCGTATTTTTAACTAGCTTCCGCCCGCGACTTCGTCCGCGTGGACATTCGGAATATTCCAAGGGAACTCTTGACTAAGGAAAAAAATGTTTTAATCCAGGCTATAAACTATCTGTGTGCCAAATTTCATCCAAATCCGTTTAGCATTTTTTGCATAATTGAGTAACAAACATCTAAACTCTCACATTTATAATATTACTAGCGACCGCCCGCGACTCCGTCTACGTCGACAATTATTTGTCTATTCCGCAGGAATAGTCCTATTTTCTGGATGCATGGTACCCTGCGTCCTTTTCTGTATCGCTAACAACGTAATGCAAAACTTCATGATGATTGATTTAGTAGTTAAGACGTGAAAGCGTAACAAACTAACAAACTTTCGCATTTAATTTAATAAGGATAAGTAGGATACTACCCACCACGTTTTCAATTATTCACCCGTTCTGTATAAAGACATAAAAAGCTGGGTAAGCAACGCGTTGGCGCGGGTCGTGCTAGGAAATTGAACAAGGCTGGCCGGGCAAATAACGCCCGATAAGCCGCGCCGACAAATGACCAATGCAAACAGCTTATACTAGCGTGTGTACAGGCGACCGCATGTCTTTAGTAACACGCCAACAGTGGAAGCTAGTGAGAGCAAGTGATTTGAAGCGAACTTAAGGCACGTGTGGTGTCCGAATTCAATTTGAATTTTTAAATTTGCCGAATACAACTTTAGTGTGTACAAATCATAAGTACACACTAAAGTTGTGTTCGGCAAATACTACAAACATATTGCATTTAATAAGATAATTTTGCTTTGATAACATTAGTTAACAAACATGCTAAATTCTTATTGTGTAAAAGCTAAAATCTAAGCTAAAGACTAAAGTGCCTACAATAGCGAGTCACATGCTTCGGTCACATGCTATAATGTTTATGATGATGATGAAAAAACTATTATTCAAATAAGGCCACATAATAAGCATTTTTAAATCGTCAATTTTTTTTAAACTTAACATAACCTTAACATAATCCTTATAAAATTATTGAAAATGTGAATATTTCTTAATCAAATATTCTTGGATATTTCTTACTCAATCACGCAAAAAAGGCTGAACGAATTTCAATAAAAAGTTGGCATTTCAGATAATTTATAGCCTAAGCCTTGATTCTGCTAATGCATTAGCTAATAATTGGTGTTTCATTAGTATTTTTTTGGTGATTTAGCATAGAATAAGGACACATTAATAGTGTTTTAGTAACTGTACGAAAAAAAATCAACTGTTTCATACATTTCGATGGAGTAGGATTGTACTTTTGTATGGAATAGCAGATTTTTTTTTCGTGATTTTGAGGTTGGTCCCATAATGAAAGTTGTTCAGTTTGATGGTCTGATCAACCCCACGAGAGGTTTAATAATAATACATTTATGTTTGTTGGAGTGTTTACATATAGAGGTATAAAGATACTTGATAGATTAAATTGATCAGTTCAATTGCTTAGATAAACCTATTACCTATTATGTTAATTCGAATAATTTGATCAAGTAATTATTGGGAGTGTGATGTTCCTACTCCAATAATTAGATTGATTCTTGTTATTAATAAATAATTCAGTACCTTTTTTTACGAAGTACTTAACCTTCGTATTAATATAATTCTGAGTAATAATAAAGTTGTGTTAAGCTTTTATTAAGCTGAGATACTTAAATTAATACGTGCTAAAGCAATTGGAAGTAATTTATAACAACAGTACACTATTTATTGTACATAACATATTATCAGAAATAAAGCATTGCTATAGACTTATATCAATAATCAACATAGAGTTTGATAAACAAATAGCCAGTTCACTTAACATAAAGGCTTAGATTATACGCAATTTATATTTCACTCACAGTCAAGACTGTCAAATACACCACCAACAATAAATCACAGAATTCAACTACAGTTGTTTTTGAGCCCCATTAATTTTCAAATTCATACAATGACGTTGTGGTGAATGTAAAAAAAAATAACTGCACATTTGAAGTAACATGCGCCACTTGAAAAGTGAATAAATTTTCCAGAAAACCATTTTTTACGTAGCGTAAAAATGTTGGGAACAATTTTATTATACATTTTCTGCGCATAATTATGTGCTTATTTACTGCTCTATCTATATATCTGGATGAGATTATTAAGTAAGTTTAGTTTTATCATTTTTGGCAAGATTATTAATTTCGTCTGAATCTGTATCGTGTTAAAAGAAATCCAAATAAAGGTGAATTTATATCATTTCGTAGCATAGCTTACTACTATTTATTTGTCAGTGATTATAACGATATTCAAAAGTAATTATGTATTAATCAGATTTTTATTAATTGATATTAAAAACGTATTCAATTATAATTCTCATGTCTTTAGGTTATCTCTCTATTTAGGATAGTTTTATGGAAAAACAATTATATTTTCTTACATCCTCCGCAATAATATTTCAGTTTTCGCTAACGCGTTCCTTGTACCCAATGAAATTACTCAAGAAATTAATTCAAACCTATTATTACAGCAGTATTTCGCATCCTAACAACATACGCGTTATTACGTTACCTAACTTGATAACTCTATTTCAGTAACTATCTTGTAATGAGTATAACTGAGCACGAACTCTAAGGATGCCTATTTTGTCAAGTAATATATGGAATTTCTCATACAACTTCCAGTAGGCTCTTAGCTGTCTTGAAGAATATTTCGTATTGAGTATGGTTTGGTAGATATAGCTATTTTGCTCGTGATTTTATCCACGGTGGATGGAAGTTTTACGTGTGATTTCGGGAATGTTATGGTTGTCTCTTCTCAAGATCTATCAGTAATACGGAAGTACGTGCATAAGTGAAAGTGAAAGTGAAATATATTTTATTTAAATAAGCTCACATAATAAGCATTTTTAAATCGTCAATTCTTTTACCCTACCACCTATGACGTCTTTTAACTGACAAGAAAAATGGGCGCAAAAAACTTGTCAGCTTTATCAGATGGAACGATATTTACAAATATGTATATCGTTTCCAGACTTTATATTAACAAAGATTAACAAATAAATAACATTATTGAATTAGCTCATTTCTTAATGAATTTCAAATTTCTTAAAGGCTGTTATAATAAATAAAAATAAAAGAAAAACATACAATTCAATATGCGTTAAGATAGGTAGTCAGAAGCAGACCCATTCCCACTGGCAGCACCAGTTCACGAGCATGACACATGAACCAGCCATCTCTTCGCTCAACCATATTTGAGGGAACGTAACGACCCGCCTCATACGACACCACTGCAGAAATGATTAAAGAGAGCACGACATACTAAGACTACCCATGTTAAGGCATTGAATTGAAAATTTATATCCAAAAGCTTTTCATAGGTCTTTTACTAAACTACTGACTAAAGAAAGTAAAAATATTGCAATTAAATAAATCAAAACAAGGTAAGTTATTAAGAATTATATTTTTTGAGTAAGAAGTGTCATACATACAGACACAGAACATAGAAGTAGATAGAAGTAGTATGAGCTCAATTTAGTATGAAAACCAGTGTAACCAAACAAACACATTAAACATCGAAGCCAAGCCCCCCACTCAATAGTTACATGCTACGCACACACACTTTATGAACACATAATTGGATAAAAAGTAAAAATGTGTAATATCCAGAAAGCCATAAATCACAAAGTTTATTTATTTCGATTCAGTCGTATTACCATAGCAACTTGGTACCAAATTAAATAATACGTATAATAATAATGCTGCTACTTAGCCGCTAGATGGCGCAAGCTAATTTTAATAGTGCGATTTACCACCTTATTTATTAATACATAAAGTACATTAAGAAAATTTAATGAGATAAGGGAGACCGGGTTGGTTGCATTAAGAGCAGGGTGAACCTACCGATTTGACCTACTGGTAGGACCACGGTATACCACCATGTAACCGTGGTCCTACTGGACTAGGTCTTTTTCGAGAATCGATAGATAAGTAATAAAGAACGATTATTCCAACGATTATTCCGAACCTAACCCAAAATCCTATATTTATTTTATATTCAATTACGAAATAATGTTATATTCAGTCAAAAATACCAAGGCAACATGGCTTACAAGGAATTATTTCGATTTATATTTTTGAAAAATTAAAGAGCTAAAAGGAATTAAGACATATCTTCGCGGTACCAAATTAAAATCACTCCTCGTAAGTTATGTTGCCCTGGTACTTTTGACTGAATATTACATTATTTCGTAATTTAATATAAAATTTATTTGAAATCATTAAATAGCGATACAAAATTTTTCAGATCAATAATTCGTTTAAACTCTATTTCATAATTCGGTGGAATCCTGACATTTCTTAGTTCATACTAGGCAAAAAATATTTGAAATTAAAATTCAGAAACCCAAAAAAAAAAAATTATATCGGATGTTTCGAAAAGCAACACTTACAGATAGATACCTCAATGGTGAATCCCACTACCTATACAGTTGCTACCTGCCGAAGGGAAATCTTTGTTTCAGAGAGTAAACCTCGTTTGCTTAGATAGTGTCGGTACACCCGCAAGCAAATGTGTTCAGAGACAGGCATACCGGCAAGTTTTTGGTAATGTTACTGATGACGGTAAACAATATCGTTATCGGTATCGATAATTATTTAAGTTGTACCATAGTGTGCGGGCGGGGGGAGGGGGGGGGTCGTGTTTTTTTAAGATTACGGTGTCCGTCGCTACTTGTGTTTATTAAAAAACAAATACGAATACAAATAATACACACAAGCGAGGTGGAAAGGGAATTTTAATGAAAAATCAAATAAAAAAATAAGACTCCCTACTATTTCTTCATCACTTGAAGTGTCGGAGTCATTATCACCTGTATTTATAATAATAGATCCAACTTCATCACGTTCCGAATCCATACCAAAATATCGTTTTTCTTTTTTAATTGCGTTATCTATTTTTTTTTTGTGTTTACATGTTTTACAAAACACCCGTCTTTTTTTTGTTGGTTCACTTAAAGTTTCATCTTGAGGCACTTCACTGTCCTCCCAAGGACGAAAAACATTTTTGGTATACGTTAGCAGAGTCAACAAACACAACTTTTCACTACGGCGCGGCGCTTCGATGTAAACTGCCAAAATCCAAATTGACTTGCGGGGTGTACGCCGCACGCGGTATCCTTTGTTTATGCGGCGGCATCCTTTGACAAGAAGCGGCACGTGCAAAGGCGGCGCGATGAAAGGGCGACACTATCTAAGTGAATGCGCTTTACGCGAGATGTGTGACTGTGAACAACAACACCTGACTAGATTGCGACTGGGCTCTCTTACATCGGGCAAACAAAGAGAAGTATAGGAATGCGCGTTAAAAACTTGCCACGTTATGTGCCGGCACCTATACCTACCGAGTTAATTTCAATAGTTACTTCCCGCCCCGCACAAGTTCAGGAATGTAGTATTCCTATTAAAAAAATAACTATATAGCGTTATTTTTATAAAACTTTATGGCTGCATGACCAGTCGTTTCACATGGCCACATGAACCAATTTCTAAATTACATTTTAACTAAAAAAAATATTTCCCTACAAGGCTGCGAAGTTCGCAGCCTTGTAGGAGAAGCAATTTTTATTAAATTGCCTCGAATGATTAAAATCCTTGACAATAAAAATGCTAGCTTCCCGCACTCGCCTGTAACGTACTATTTATGAATTAAGTTGACTAAAATTCCGTGCTGTTTTTGCGTGTTTTCAGTGGTGAGTGTATCAAATCAACTGTTACTTAGACGTTTATGATTTACTTATCAATTTCTTGCTATGGTGATAATACTTTTCAACTTTTCACAGTCACAACTTTTCTCGGTCTCCCCTATTGACTGACATTTCCGCCATTCTACATTTTAGTGTTTATGAAACTTCAAGAAAATGTCAAATTGTGCGTTGGAATCATAAAGTTAATATACCTGTAATATTAACTTTATGGTTGGAATATGGATCTTAAGTGTATACCGAATAAAGGTGGATATTTATTGTATTGAATTTTAAAAGGAAAATATCAGTTTAATTTTTAATTAAAATCAAAATTATTTAAATAAAGCTCGCCTCTGATATTTTATGCACCCGTTTGCTAAATGATATATGTGGATATCGATTTTGCTCTTTTATATAATGCAACTCGGCATTTTTATATTATTTTCGAAGATGTTTTTGTTTGGCGTTCGTTCATACGACTGACGGAGCCAAATTTAAAGAAGTGCGGAGCTTCGCAGTTGTGATGTTACACGGGTGCCGCCCACATGCGACTTCTACTGGGGGGAAAATTTTTTCTTTGTTCTGTGCATACAGACAATATAAAACAGATCTTTTATATACGAGTTATACGACGCCCTTAATACAAGCAGACAGAAGCAGACCCATTCCCACTGGCAGCACCCGTTCACGAGCAGGACGCATGAACCAGCCATCGCTTCGCTCAACCATATGCATGAAAGCCACAATAATACAAAGTACACTCGATATATTTCTACTGCTAGATACGTATTTGTCTTCAGGAAGTTGTATCTCACCTCATCATAAAATGACTCAAGGCATTGAAACAGTAACAGTACCTACTGCATACATACATGCAGTAATCTAAGAAGTGCATGAAATAAAATGATTTTTTATTTGCAACTAGTAAATTGAGAAACTGTATCACAGTCGCTAACGCCCATCTTCATAGTACACTGATTGTGTATGTGTGTCTGTGTGTACATATATGTTTGTGTTGAGATGTGTTCAAGGTTTTTAAGTTCCCATTTTGTTCTTAAACCCTGAAAGCTGCAATAATACAAAGTATAGTCTTGACCTATTTCTTGACTATACATTGGTGTATTTGTCTTCAGGAAATGGGTCTCCGATGTGTTAGCCTGACGCCATCAGAACTCACTCATGCATGGCGATAGTAAATCCAATGCTCGTCCACTGTACACTCCCAAGATAATCCTAGACTGCATGATATTAATTTATTAATTTACCGTATATTTGGAAACTGAAATGTTTGATTCTAGTACTAACATTAGACATCTACTTTTAGTGTCTATTAGACACACATGCTTAAATTACACGACTGAAGATCCGCAGCAACACTAATGAAAAAAAAAACGGCCAAGTGCGTGTCGGGCCACGCACCGTAGGGTTCCGTAGTTACCTTATACCATACGATATTTAATACAACTATTATTTTTTGTCTGCAAAATAACTTTGTTTTTCACAGTGTTGGTATGAATGACAAAGTTATATTTGCGGTTTTGGAAAATGTGCTATATCTCAAAAACTTATTATTATATCTCGTTCAAACTAATTTTCGTTGAAAGTGTTTATTAAGATCTACAGCATATTTTTTTTTTTGATTTTTCACTCTCTTATTTCAAAAGTTAGAGGGGGGGGGGGGAGACACACATTTTACCACTTTGGCAGTGTTTATCTTTTAAACGGCTGACTTTGAAAAAAAATCATCTTAGGAACCTCACTGCCATTTTTAAAGACCTATCTGTAGATACCCCGTATGTTTGAAGAAAAAATTTTTTTTCAGTTTCAGTTACATGTATGGGGAGCCTTCCCTTAATCTTTTATTTTTTTATTTTTGTATCAAATTCGTTAAGCGGTTAACAGAATACATCTACCTACCAAGTTTCAACTGTGTAATCCTAATACTTTCGGAATAAAGTGGCTGTGACATACGGACGGACAGACAGACAGGCAGAGATGACGAATCTATAAGAGTTCCCTTTTTTGCCATTTAGGCTACGGAACCCTAAAATGACATAATGTGTCGTCAGTAATTCGAACTTCGGTCGCGTAATTTCGTCATAGTGTGTCTAGCTAGACACTTAACTGCCAAGAAAGAGATTAGCAAGAGATTATGATCATGCCTTTTTAACATATTTGCAGTAAAGACCATTCTTTTGGAAAAGCTCGCTCCATAATCAACTTTTCTTAATCTTAGGGTTTTTAAATGTGGCTTAGATTAATGAATAAAAAAGACCATGCAATTTTTCCGGAAACTATTAACAAAATCTTACAATTTTTTTTAAACTTGAAAATTGCCAAGTAATTACTTATACTAATAGCAGAAAAAGAGAAAGTAGTAATCCTTAAATTATTGTCAGCTGTCATAGCTAATTAACTACACATTATGTCATGCAAATTACCCATGAAAATAGATACTCCTTATCAAGCGACGAAACAGGATCTTTGTTATTAAATTTCCAGATAGTCGTAAATCATTGAGTGACATCTCGGTACCGACCAATAAAATCTGGAGCACGAATATCTGCACCCACAGGGAACTCGTATCAATCAGCATTAAATAAAGTCGCCTACCAAATATATAAAGGAAAGCCGAAGAATTCACAGTTCGTAAAGCTCGGTAAAATGGCTTTTATAAATTTCCTATGGCCCGATAAAGTAGGGATGCGGTCATTGGACCGGTATAATGTAGTTATTATACTGTCTTTGTCTTTCACGAGTACTAATATTGCGTGTTTACAACCCGCGACGAGCGTTTATAACAGCAATAATTATTTTTATTGGTCGCATTTAAATAGGAGCTTCGTAATTGCGGTAACAAACAATTTATGTGGCGTCCTGGGGAGTCGATGCTATAAACAGAAGTTGGATTGAATATTGTGGTAGCTTTATAGTTATGAAAATACGGTTTTTATGGGCGTTATCCTGATTCGTATTCTCCGTTAGACGGTTGGGAAACATTGTTTTTAATACCATTGATTTTTATGACTTGTCAAAATAGTTTTTTTCTTTTAATACTTTGAAGATGTTTCAATAATGTGTAATAACTGACCGATGAATATTGTAATTAAAGAATAATGAAACTGAACAATACCAGCTATCTATCGATTAGCCAGTTTGAATAGTGGGTAAAACATAATGACATAAAAGTTATAAAATCTTTACATTAATTGTAATAAGCTTCCGCCAAACAAAAAAAGAAAAAACATTGAACTTTTTTTTTTAATTAGGAGTCTTTATACTGTTAAATAAATTCTAAACCTAAATACCTACATCATGAAGAGACATTTTTGTCGAGAAAGTCGTAACCGGAAGGGTCGTATATATTTTTTGGCCGTCTCCCACAATCATTATACTACTTAGTATAATAGAAATAGAATAACATTTTACGAACATATTTCTAACAAAATATGAACCCGAGATCCTTTGGCGAAGGCAATTAATTATAACAGCGGAAGGTTTTGGGAGAAATAATTCACTTTCATACAACAGAAAATGAAAAAATACTAAATTTCTATGTTTGGGACTAATTGTGTAGTTATTTATAGAAAAATAGAAGTGAAATTTATTCAAACGTGAAATACGAAGGCAGCAGCCGTAGGATTTAAAAAAAACCGAAAAAGATTTTAAACAAGATTTATTATAGCAAAAATTACAATTATTTCTTATAGCTAATGACTTGTTCGAAGTCTGAACCGAAGTGTGTTGCAAGAACAGGTAAGCGGCGTCGAAGACGCGCGGGGGGGGAGTCGACGTACGTGTGCAGCGGTCACTATCTGCAGCGTCGGCGATTCCGCCATATTATAATAAATGATGCTCCATTTGCAGATCGCGACGTCAGCGATCTTCATAGCGTTGCACAACGTAATTCCTCCACCCTCAGAGCAGCAACTATTTCATGACATTTAATGAAAAAGTTGCTGGTACTTGATTCTGGACTTTATTGGCAGGGTTGACTTCTGTGTATAATTCTTCGACAGGAGCTGGTGAATTATTCTTCTTTACTCGGTTAGAAATGTAGCGGCGCCAGAGCAAAGTTGCAGCAAGCAGCGTCGCGCAGATTAGTAGTATGTAAAATGGCAGAGTCGTATGGTACAGGCTGCTGTCTGTTACGTCATCGAGCTGTATAGGTGGCTGAGATGACATCTTATCTTCGCATCGGTGTAATTCTCTTAGGTTGATGGTGTTCAGATGAAGTGATGCTGCGGCGGCTGGAGAGGCGATCTCGTTGGTAAGTTGAGTGATCTTGATAGGTTGACCCAGGATTCGGTTTTCTTCGTTGATGATCGTAAATTTTCGGGTTCGTAGGTGACAGTGACGTGGTATGGTAGCGAGATAACTTCCTTTCAGGACGTTGTAATCTTCGTGGCTGCCACATTGTAGTTGTACTTTGGTCGGCTCAGGCAGCACGAGGGCGTAGTATTTATCATCCAGCTTCTCCATGGCTTCTCTGGATAAGGTGATGGACATCATTTTGCAGGATACGTCAACTGATTGCTCAGTTAGCAGCTTCCGGATGCAGTCTGGTTGCGTCTGGACCTGTCGATTGAATTTCTCTTCGCAGAGATAATGGGCTTTTAACTTCGGGCATTCAGCCTCTATGTACACGAAAGTTTCATCATTGGTTGCTATGTACGGAGATGGTGGTATAATGATCTGATTACTTTTATTAGGTAATATGGATAATTTAAAAAGATTATACCTATCGCTAGCAACTATCGGTAATTTAAGTACTAACACTATACTAGTCTCTGAATAAAACAAACTAGGTACGATTACGTCATAGTATTCACGTAATTCAATATCAAGTACCTGCTCTTTATCATACAACGTTTTAAGTTGTTTTACTAAACTACCTAAGCTATCTATACTTATCATAGAATGGTGTGTGCTCGATGCACGCGTAAAAGCTATTATATTTTCTATCCTACGCAATTCTAATAATAAATCATCGATGTTCTCACCGGTAATAGTTAGTAACTGACTTAATTTAGTTAACCTAATATAAATGTCCTCACCATAATTACTACTTTTTAGGATGAGTTGAACTGTATTATTAATTTTAGATTGGTTATCTATAATTTGAGATAAAATATGGGAATGATGAGTCATCCAGTCTTTGTTAAGACTAATATGACTATTCAACTCATTTACTAATTTATCTTGATTTTTCCTGAGAATTGAGATGGCATGATCATATTTTAAAGCATCTGTGTAATCCAAATTGCCACTTATACTTTTTATAACAGAACCTAAGCCGTCTACAATGCCTCGTTTAGGACGGTCGTTGGGCTGAAGGTTTTTTAATTCAGATGAAGCTTTACCTAATTTACTTCTAAGATAGTGTAACTGAGATTCATATAAAAATTTTGTATCTTTACCATGTAACTGAGATTCGATCGATTCGAGTTGACTGTAAACTAATTGTATATTAATATCTATATCATGCAAATCAATGGATTGAAGGAATGAGTGATAATGAGTGATAAGCGCCATGGGTCCTAATTTAAATGGTAGCAGTCCCGGTCCGTTGTCCAGGCTCTCAAGTTTTATCTCTTGAGAATGAGTCATCGGTAGAAGTACGAGGATTAACCTGTAACAATTTAGTGTTTTTAGGGGCGCGTTTCAGACGAGATTTGGCGACCGGACCCCGTTTTTTCGATGTGTAAATATGGATGGGGAGGTCGGCTAAAACTTTATCCTGAGTGTAACGAGCTGCTAATTTCTGACGGGAAGCTAATGGATTTTTAACGAATATTTGCTGACCAGGTTGATATTCAACTTCTGGCTCACGATCCTTATTGCGACTTTCAATAAGAGATGTACGGTTAGCAAGCGACGTTTCGTTAATAATATCATAAACTAATTGCATTTGCTTACGGTGAGTTTGAATGTATTGCTGAAGTAATAATTCATTAAGGTCAATATCACAAGGGTCGCGAGGGTCACAGTGGCCTAATATCAAATCAAGGGGTCTACATTTTGTAAAACTATGTATTGAGCTGTTATATGCTAATATTGCGTATGGCATAAGATTAACTACCGGTTCCTTTCGTTGTTGTAAACGTAGTGCGCGTAAGTGTTCCAAAAGGGTTGAATGAAAGCGTTCGATATTACCGTTATCGTTAGGTGAGTGTGCAAGGGTCTTATGATATGTGATTTTGTGCAACTTAGTAAACTCTGAAAACATTTGGTTAGTGAATTCTGTGCCTTGATCTGTGACTATAGTGAGTGGAAGCCCATGATGAGTTGAGAATGTTAATAAAGCCTGAATGATGCTGAGTGCTGTACCATCTCGGAGATGATAAGCTTGAGCGTATTTAGAAAATACGTCAATGAAGGTTAAGTACTTTTCATTTTCAGCTGTGAATAAATCCATATGTACTATTTCAAACGGTTTTGTAGGTGGCGGTACTATATTGAACTCTTGTCTAATAGGATTACGGTCGTATTTAGATTGTCCACATATAGTACAGTCATTTATAAACTTAGTAATGTGCTCCCTCATTTTAGGCCAGTAGTACCTACGTGACAAAGCCAAATAACATTCGTTTATACCTCTATGGTTGGTTTTACCATCGTGGTAATGACGAATAATATCTTGTTGTCGTAAGTACTCCTTGACGTTTTCTAATTCGGTTTTCACAAGTACTAAGCTCATCGCGGAACTTTTAAATTTATCTTGTAAGATCGGTATGATAGTATACATGTCAAGTGGGGGTGTAATTAACAGCGCGGTTTTGACCTTGGGATTCACGTACTCCTTAATAGCGTTTATCAGGTCTTCCTCTAAGTTACCTCGAGATAGTTGTACGGAGGTCCGAGTATGAGATTCGAAAGGCTTTGAAACTGTGGGTCTTTTTTTTATGTCTCCTACGATAGTCAAGTGTATTTGTCGGTGAAATTTGTTAAGGGGTTCGTCTGTTATAGGGATTTCTAATATGGGATTTTCTTGGTTTGTATGAGCAGTTACTGTAGTTGATCCTGTCAATGATGGCTGTCGTTCTGTCGGGTTTGCTACAATGGAGCTGGTTTCCTCGTTACAGATTTCCATACGGGATAGGGCGTCTGCATTAGTATTATCTTTGCCCTTTTTATAGATTACAGTAAAATCGAATTCGCTTAACTTTAAGCGCCATCGGTTAAGTCGGGAATTAGGCTCTTTAAGGTTCATAACCCACTGGAGTGGTTTATGATCAGTTAATATCTTAAATTTGCGTCCAAAAAGGTAAGGTCTGAAATACTTCGTTGCCCAGACTATGGCAAGAAGCTCCTTTTCTATAGTGGCGTATTTTTGTTCACTTTCATTTAACGTACGGGAAGCGTACGCTATTGGTTTATCTGAGCCCACCGGCCCTTGAGATAAAATAGCTCCAAGTGCCACGTTAGATGCGTCTGTCGTTAATATGAAGTCCCTAGTGAAGTCGGGGTATTGTAACACGGGATCGTTGGTCAGTAAGGTCTTACATTTTTCGAAACATTCTACGTATTCGGAGTCAAAAGTAATTTTTCTGCCTTTTTTCAAACATACAGTCATCGGTTTAGTAATCTGTGCAAAGTCTGGAATAAATTTTCTGTAGTACCCTATAAGTCCTAAAAATTGCTTTATTTCTTTAGGGGTCTTTGGAATGGGGTAGTTCTGAATTGCTGTAATTTTGTCTGGGTTCGGTTTGATTCCTTCCCTACTAATAATGTGTCCTAAGTAAGCGGTCTCGAGTTTAAGGAACTCTGACTTATCCATCTGGACTTTGAAGTTAGATTCCCTAAGCCTCTGGAATACTTTTTCTAGATTACCGATGTGTTCCTGGAGGGATGTGCTGAATACGACAATATCATCAAGGTAGACGAGACATATGCTATTCTGGAGCCCACGGAGCACGTTATCCATAACCCTTTGGAAGGTTGATGGAGAATTTTTGAGACCCATCGGCATCCTCAAAAACTCATAGTGCCCATGCTCAACATTAAACGCGGTTTTAGCTATGTCGTCGGGGTTCATTTCACACTGATAAAATCCTGATGCCAGGTCTAGAGTGGTAAAATACTGGCATTTCCCTAATTTATCAAGGACGTCTGTGATGTTCGGTATTGGGTACTTATCATCGATAGTTTTCTCATTTAGTTTCCTAAAATCGACTACAATTCGCCATTTTTGTTTCCCAGACGCGTCGGCTTTCTTAGGTACGATCCAGATTGGCGAGCTCCAGGCTGAGTCTGAAGGACGAATGATGCCTTGCTCTAGCATTTTATTTATCTGATCGTTAACTTCTTTCCGATGAATAAACGGATATCTATAACTCTTTGTATGAACAGGAATTTCGTCTGTGGTCCGAATTGAATGCTTGATTTTATTTGTGAACGTCAGAGGCTCACCATCGAGATAAAAAACGTCTGCATAGTTTCTACAAAGAGATATAATATTCACTTTTTCTTCCTCGTTTAAGTGGTCCGTACGTAAGCGCGACAAAACCTCACGTACGCGGTGTGAGTCATGGTCGGTGCTCGTGCACTCGATATTGAACATGCTAGCCTGCGCGGGTCGATCTAATGAAAAGATAATGTCGTTATTACTAGGATTTTCTATTTCGACATAAGCGCGGTTGTTAATAACGGTCGTTAAACATTCAAGGACTATGCAGTTACTTAAAATTTGTTCGTGAACTAAAACTTCACCATCGGCTGAGTTAATAGGGATTTTAACTAATTTTGTTGAGTTTGCAGGGATAATATCCTCATACAAGTTCGCGTTCCTTGAATTAAATAAATGAATAGGGTTGATAGATGATATTGTTTTTAAAGTCATATTTTTTAAATCGATATTTGATTCCCATTTAGTTAACAAATCAAGACCGATAAGCCCGTCGAAATGCTCGTGGAATTTATAGATAAAGAACTTGATACCGTCCGGCCGATTAAATTCCGGGAAGCACGGTATTAAAATAGAATGACTATTCCTACTCGTAGCGTGAACGTTCGTAACTTCGAAAGGCTCATAAGTAGGTTCTAAATGAGAAAAATATCTTTGAACGGCTTCGGGGCTAATAAAAGATTGATTAGCGCCGGTGTCTATAAGAAAGTTAAGCGGTGGATTTTCTATCTGAATATACGGTAGCTGACGTTGAGTTTGTAAGTTCAATTCTATCTTGACTTTTTTGAAATTAAAGCTTTCTGAAAATCCTCCTGAGTCGTGTCAGAGTCTGTCTGTTGCGATTCTTCTAATTGATTTGCACTTAATAGTGGCTCGTTGTCGTAGCAATGAGCGCTATCGGATCCGTAGTCTGTCTGTTCACCGTAGCAATAGCTACTGTCGTAGTAAGTCTCGTAGTCATTGTAAGCGTCACAGTCGTACGGAGTGGTACAGTGATAATAATCATAGTTACTGTCATAAGTCCAACAGTCATTTACATTCACGTCCCGAGATTTGAAATAATTACTTGGGGGTGGATTCCCATGTCTACGCCAGTCATGTCCTGTTAAGGGCATGGGTTTTGATACATAAGGACTTACACCGCTCATGGGTTTAGGCGTATAGTTATTAGAAAAATTATTTCTAGGGGGCAAACGGAAGTTATTGCTATTCGCGTTATAGTTTGGCGGCGGCGCCCTAAACATCTGCTGGGTACGGGACGGCATACGGCCAACGTTATTAAACTGAACATTATTAGGTCTAAATTGCGGCGGCTGCGGAACAGGACGTTGCCAGTGAGGCATCTGCTGTGGAGCAAAAGGCGGTAACACAAATGGCTTAGGCACACTGGGGTTAATATTATTAGCATGCACTAATGAATTAGGTGTAAATTTGTTAATAGCGGATGAGGGTTGGTTTCTATGAGAACTTTCATTCCTTTGCACGAGATACATGATATTTAGTTCCTCCTGGACATATTCCAGGGCTTTTTCGATACTGTCCGGGCGCATACAGCGTATCCGGGACCCTAAGGGTTCTTTTAAGCCTCTAACAAATGCTTGTAACGTTAGCTTTCTATATAAATCGCGTTTCGCTTCAATCGTTGTAGGAATATTCTCGTGTAAAGTAATGTACGTTATTAAAGTACTAAAAAGTGTCTGACACCTATCGTAAAATTCCTGGGGTGTGCTATTACCCTGCGTCTGCAACGACAAATCATTGTAGAGGGCTGTTTCGTCCCTTTGGTCTGAGAAGTTATTAATAAGAACGTTTCTTATGCCAAGCCAATTCGCAGGTATTCCATTTGAATTAATTGTCCTGGCGGCATTGCCCGTGATTTTATTTAAAATGCCATTTAAAAGTGACAGATTATTTAATTCGGCTCCCGGGCCGTCTAGAATAGTGTAGGTCTGCACCACCTGGTCGCAGAGCCTTATAAATCTGGTAAGTGTATTAGGGTTCCCGTCAAAGTCGGGAACCAGGCGTAAGGCCTTGAAAATGACATCGGGGTCATAATGAGGCTGTGCCATTTCTGGTGATTGACAACCCTGTTGATTTAAAATACTATTTAAATTATCGCTACAATTAAAACTATCTGTCTCGACTAAATTAACCTGATTATCTAAATTCTCGTTACTGTCCGAGTTATCGGACTCTATTAAATTATCTATATTTTCTACGCTAAACCTATGCGAATCTATAGCCTGCTGGCGAGACTGCTGCGATGCAGTTTCGCTAGACGATTTTCCTGGATGGAAAATTTTGGCAATTACCTAACTACCAAAAATCCTAAAAACTAGCACAAAGCAACACAAAGACAATTCTTTCAGTGTACTTACAATATCATTTCGGCCCTTTCTGCGTATCAATGGCTGGATACTCCTTGGCTGCTCCTTCAGGTTCAGGATTCTCGTTGCGCGACTTGAAAGCCACACGGGCGGCACGTGCGAACGAAGGACGGAAATCTTCTGAGAAGCGCGAAACCGACCGCGAGAATCCTACCGACTGCGCCAAATACGAAGGCAGCAGCCGTAGGATTTAAAAAAAACCGAAAAAGATTTTAAACAAGATTTATTATAGCAAAAATTACAATTATTTCTTATAGCTAATGACTTGTTCGAAGTCTGAACCGAAGTGTGTTGCAAGAACAGGTAAGCGGCGTCGAAGACGCGCGGGGGGGGAGTCGACGTACGTGTGCAGCGGTCACGTTCTGCAGCGTCGGCGATTCCGCCATATTATAATAAATGATGCTCCATTTGCAGATCGCGACGTCAGCGATCTTCATAGCGTTGCACAACGTAATTCGTGTAATGTAATATTTTGAGAAAGTATAACATATTCATCAGTGGCTCACTATTGACAGTAGTAAAAAGCAAAAGTGCTAAAAGTCGTCGCTTTTGCAATTTTATTCTAGGAATGACTACATACTAGGGTAGGGAACGATAGGTAGGCACTTTTTAAAAATACTTGACTGTGTGCCTTACAATTGGTACCGGTTAAGTTTTATTAAATCAAGTATTAAGTCAAAATCGCAATCTATCAAGAATTGGAAATCTAAAGCTACAGGCAAAGCAAACACGTAACATTCATAAACATAAACCTGTGTGCTTCTATTAGTTAACCAATACGTTCCCTGCTTGCGTAAACATTAGTATGAAATTTGGAACAGAGCGCCTCTAGCGGCTACTACATAAACTACAAATACACAAATATTATGATCGCTTGCGTTAAATGTTGAATCGCATTAAAACAGCCTCAGGATATTTTGTACTTAACGACAAAGGCCCTCTAACCGTTCATCCAGAAAGTTTCGTTTCGTACATTGGAAATTCCTCCCCAGACATGCGCTCACTTTTCCTTTAGCGAAAAACGGGTGATAAACGTTTGTGCATAAATTTGGTAAACTCATTCACCAAAGGCTGAGTTTACGAGGCGAGCTCCCATGTGGCCTATTGCCGCTTTCCATATCGGCACAAACAATTTCTCGGTCAACATGCAAGTTAAGTTATAATCTAAAGGCGTCGATTATCCGTGCCGCATGAGTAGGCATGTATGAGGGGCGAAGCGCAGTGGGTTTTCCGCTTGGAAAGTAATCTTAAATTGTGTAAAATACTGAATTAAAAAGTGTAGAATAGATTTTATTGTGGAAAAAAGTATTATGATATGTTTTAGTTCAGTTTTATTAGTAAAGGAATATGATCAGTCATCATCAAGCATTATTAATGTCACACTGCCTTCCTAATGGGTGGATAAGGAGGATGGGCCATAACCCACTACGCAGGCTCCATGCGAATTGGTGGGTGTTAACGACGAAGTAACTCAAGATAATACATTTTTGGTGACCCATAGCATGACCGACCCTTACGAAAGTTGCTTAACATCCACAATCGCAGGGCCTGGTGCAAAACCACGGCGCCACCAAGCTGCTCGTGATGAACAGTCATTATCATTAGTTAATAATTATTGGCGCCAAACGTGGCACCACTTTCGCTAAATCACCGGGTCCAGTAAAAGTTAATAATGTGAATTTCACTTACTGGTCATTCGTCTTGAACCATTACATTAAAGTATTTTTAAAATTGTAAAAAAATAACTATTACAAAATTGTCTGATCTAGTAAATATCTGGAATGATTTAATTTTTTTCTAGAAATGTGTTGAAATTAGAGCAATAAGCATGTTTTTCTTATTGGCGCCCAACGTGGCACCACTTTCGCTAAAACACCGGGCCCAGTAAAAGTTAATCAAACGTGAATTTCACTTACTGGCCAGGGGTCGTTCCTTTGGAAGGTTCTTAACATTAAAGAGCTTTTAGAATTGTCAAGAAATCAATTTTTTATAAAATTATCGTATCACGTACATAGCTGAAAAAATTTATTTTTAGAAATGTGTTAAAATTAGAAACTATAAGCATGTTTTTCTTATTGGCGCCCAATGTGGCACCATTTTCGCTAAAACACCGGGGCCAGTAAAAATTAATCAATTGTAAAATTCACTTACCTACTGGCCAGGTGTCATTTGTTAGAAATAATCATAACTTTAAAGTATTTTTAGAACTGTCAAGAACACTAACTATTAAAAAATTGACTGAAACTAACTTTTTAATTTTTTCTAGAAATATGTTAAAATTGTAAGCGATAAGCATGTTTTTCTTATTGGCGCCCAACGTGGCACCACTTTCGCTACAACACCGGGCCCAGTAAAAGTTAATCAAACGTGAATTTCACTTACTTGCCAGGGGTCGTTTCTTTGGAAGGTTTTTAACATTAAAGTGCTTTTAGAATTGTCAAGAAATAAATTTTTTATAAAATTATCGTATCACGTACATAACGAAAAAAATTTTTTTTTTAGAAATGTGTTAAAATTAGAAACAATAAGCATGTTTTTCTTATTGGCGCCCAATGTGGCACCATTTTCGCTAAAACACCGGGGCCAGTAAAAGTTAATTAATTGTAAATTTCACTTACCTACTGGCCAGGTGTCATTTGTTAGAAATAATCATAACTTTAAAGTATTTTTAGAACTGTCAAGAACACTAACTATTATGAAATTGACTGAAACTAACTTTTTTATTTTTTCTAGAAATATGTTAAAATTGTAAGCGATAAGCATGTTTTTCTTATTGGCGCCCAACGTGGCACCACTTTCGCTAAAACACCAGGCCCAGTAAAAGTTAATCAAACGTGAATTTCACTTACTGGCCAGGGGTCGTTCGTTTTGAAGGACCATTACATTGGCGATGGAGTGACCCATCAATTTAGCTTCACGCCGACCGCACGCGGTGGCCGGTCCTGCGGCCGACATGTGAAACGTTTTATTACGGTTCAGGAAAAACCGTTACAATAACGGTTGAGAGTACTTACTAAGACGAGCGACGAGACATGCCGCTTAAAGTTGCCCGTGGGGTTGAAAGGAATTTTTAAATGATTTATCATGGGGTAAGTATGATTTGGTCGGGACGATACTAACACCAATAATTTTACTTAAGTTGCAGAAACTCTTTTCTTCCCAAAGGCATGTATACATATGAATGTCCATTTTTTTGCAGTTTAGTAAAAAGTAATCCATATTATTAATAAAAGGCATACACCGAATTTTGTTACAGTAAAATGAAATAAAATTTTAATTTGTAGAAATACCTATCATCTATATTGCTTACTAAGTAATTTATAACAACTAATTTAGTTTTTAATAAGTCTGCTAGATCTGAACTAAATTAGATAATATTGGATTAACTGTATATTTACAGTGAGATTTTATCTAATTTAATTTTCAACATTAATAAGTTAAGTTAGTAAACACCTATTTTTTATGATTAAAAAAGTTATAAAAAATTATATTGTAAAAAATCACAATACTTATCTGAATACTTATTAAAGTTGCGAATAAAATTAAATGAGCTTGTCGATCTTTTATTAATTCTCGCAGGGCTAATTATAATAAAATTGTTCAAACAAAAACATTATAGTAAAGATTTTTATTAAAATATATAAGAAGTTTGACTTAATACCATTGTTACAAGCTATTGTCGATTTACCAGCGGAGTATTTTCCTCAATTACTGCAGTAACACGCGCTATTAACGAAATGAACTATTAGGACCCTGAATTGTCAGGGATATTTTGTCACTTTCTTCATTACTGCTTACCAGCAGCTATCAGGCTCTGATGATAAAAATAAATTATCCGTTACCTTATATTTACCTGGAACATGTTAAATGCTCTCTAAAAAGGCATGTAAATAAAGTCGTTATGTTGTTTGGGATAAAAGAGAGGAATTCTCGACCCCTTTAAAAAAACTTCCAGTTGATTAAAGAACAAAAGACAATGCTGCTTTCTGCAACCAACATATTGAACACCATATTGGTGTAGCCATTCTATATAAAAAACTGCCAGTCCTTTTTAAAATTTCCATTTATTAGCAGAAGAGGTTGAATTGATTTATTATAATTGTTTTTATGACTAAAGCTAGGGTTTCCTAGGATGAAGGAGCCGTCTTATTACGGCCGTAATTTAGCGGCGTAGATCGTTGTCTATGTAAACAATACGGCGCCGGCGCACCGTACGACAATGTTAATATTAAGGAGGATTCGAAATATGGGAATTGTTGGTACAGTCAAGAGCACCTATTTAATTTATTCAAGTTTTGAGATGCGAGATTTATCGGAAAAGCAAGTCAATGCCAACTTAGTATTTAAGTATCCCATTAACAGTAGCTTTTAATTTTTTCTAGTCACCCAATTAATTAATTTCCATTTCGAATGCTATAGAATTTCATTTGATAACATTTGAATAAATTAACGAAAATCTTTTTGTTTCGTGATCTCAAAAGCAATAAATAAAACAAAGCAAACACGCAACTTAAAGCATAGCCTATCTCAGGATGAACGTAAATCAAAACGGTAATGAAGCTTTAAGAGTGGCCTTAGGGAATAGCCACTGTTCCAAGGGCGGAATCAAACGAACAATGGCGGCTGTTTTAATAAATGCTCCCGTTTCAAATTTCGAACGGCAACAGATGGCGCGCGATCGCCGCTCACAACGTGAATAATATCCGTCACAACATTACGGGAAATAATTCCACTCGTTGTTTCACTCGCGAGGCACGAATAAAATTGACTTCGGTGAAGGCACACAGTGCGTGACGTTAAGGTGTTGGAGCGAGCTACGTTTTTTTTAACACGAAAGTTTTGTTGTGACATTTGTGAGCAACCACATTGCACGCGCATCCTTTTATCGAAGAAATAAGGCGGTGCAGGATCATCTGTCATCATCATCATCATCAGCCTATCATCGTCCACTGCTGAACATAGGCCTCTCCAAGTGCACGCCACTGAGCACGATCCGCGGCTATACTCATCCAGTTTATGCCAGCCATCTTGCGAAGATCGTCGCTTCACCTTGTCTGAGGGCGTCCCACACTACGTCTACCCAAACGCGGTCTCCACTCAAGAACTCGTCTGCCCCAGCGGCCATCGGTTCTACGGCTAATATGGCCGGCCCACTGCCACTTCAGCTTGCTATTCCGGTGGGCTATGTCGAAGACTTTAGTTTTCTGTCGAATCACCTCGTTCCAGACCCGATATCTCAGAAAAACTCCGAGCATAGCCATTTCCAGCTCGCTGCGCGACTTTAAATTTGAGAACCAGCCCTACAGTGAGTGTCCACGTTTCGGCTCCGAAAGTCTTGACAGGCAGGACGCACTGGTTGAAGACTTTCGTCTTAAGACTCTGTGGAATAGGTGACTCAAAGACTCGGCGAAGTTTCCCATATGCTGCCCAGCCCAGCTGTATCCTTCTGTTGGCCTCTTCCTCGAAGTTGTTTCTACCCAATCGCAATGTTTGCCCGAGGTAGACATATTTCGTAACAACTTCGAGAGGACTACCTTGTACTGCAATCGGTCTTGGAATTACATGTTCGTTGAACATAACCTTGGTTTTGTCCAAGTTCATCCGAAGACCGATGCGTAGAAAGGAATCAGCTCTCATCATCTGTGCCGATTCGTAAAAATCCGCGACAAAATTGAAATCGTCACATACAAATAATTCGTCTATCAGTATGGCAAAAAACGTCATAAGAACTAAACATATAAAAAAGAATGTAATGTTTCACATGAAGATGTCCAATAGAAAATATCTTAAATACACCGTAAAACGCAGTAGATAGAGCGATTTTAAAATGGCTTTGCGTCTCTGTGGAATAGAGTACCGATGTACGGAATGAAGAAATACGCCTACACGTTAAATATATCGATATCGGAAAAATAATAGCGGAAGTGAAGTAGCAACCAGCGGATATTGTATACCCCAGAGATGACGACAATACTACAGTCGTCTGCAGACTAAATTCTCTTAAAGAAGATAATTGCCTGGCAAATGCTAAACAATTTTGATGTAAGTATTGGGTTTTGTATGTGAGTTTGAAAACAATTAAAAAATAAGTATACACCGTCATTTTGTAGTCGTTTTAATTAACTTAAGGGTGTGTTGTACCAATGAAAATAATAATTTTTGCCCAAGAAACATGGGTCAAAAAACGACAAAAATTTTGGATCTCCCATACTAACTAGACAGCTAACACATTTTACATGGGAAAGTCAAATTTTTTTGTCGTTTTTCGACCCATGTTTCTTTGGCAAAAATGTTTAGTTCCGTTAGTAGAACACTCCCTTAAGTTAATTAAAACGACTACAAAATGACGGTGTATAATATCACATACTATGAGAATTTGCGTTTTTACATCATTATACTTTTTAAGAATAATACAATGGAAATTTAATGCTGGAGAAAAACAGTAATATACCTAATATAGGTACTCAGACTTAGAAATTATGTAACTATTTTATACTAGTGACGTAACAATCCATACTAATATTATAAATGCGAAAGTAACTCTGTCTGTCTGTCCGTCTGTCTGTTACGCCTTCACGCCGAAACTACTGAACCGATTTGGATGAAATTTGGTACAGAGGTAGAGTAGAGCCCGAGAAAGGACATAGGCCACCTTTTATTGTGAAATAAGGGTTGGAAGGGTTGGAATAGGGGATGAAAGTTTGATTGTACCACAGAATAGAGAGACTTAAGAAGTTATGCCACTATCGTATTTATTAGGTACCCATTTACATACTTTTACACTAAGAGCCGATTTCACCGCTTAAATTGAACGCGCTCAATTCGAGTTAACCTCAGCTCACGCGCTTAAACTTTTGAACTTGGTTTCAGTTTCTGAACGGCCGATTTACGACGGTTAGCGTATTTGAACTTATCTATGGTTTGAACACGTTCAAGAACTGTCTGTCATCTGTCTGCCATGATGTCTTCTTCTTCTTCTTTTTTGTTTTGGCAATCTACTTTCCTCTTGGAAGTAATTTTTGCCAGTGTCAAATGTTGAATAGTTCAGTGGTAGATAATATTATTTCATTGCCATGATTGTGGAGTAGGTATGTACGTTGAACATGGGAGAATTGATTATTGCATAGAAAGAAATAAGTAGTGGAAAGAAATATTCTTTTCGTATTTGAATAAAAAAAAAGATGAATAGAGCCTTAGCTATGCCAATGCTCTATTCAGCTTTTTTCTATTCATCTTTTTTCCTCAACCACCTTTCTTAATTTGCCATCATCAGATCAGAGCCCGTTTAATCCTGGGCGGAGAACCAGATCTTCAAATTTACCTCGTTTGTATGAAAATAGGCCTGTGTGGTGCGATTTTTCTGCTCTCGAGTTTATTATGTTTTGAATTACGAGCGGCGCCTTTAAAAACAGTAATTAAACACCCATTATAATAATAAGCGTTCAAAACATTATGAATCCAATGCCTAATAATGTTTTATAGGCACCGTAAATCAAAACATAATAGAATATTGTAAAGTACACTTACTTACCTATGACCTACCTAACTTTTACTATTATGCTAGTAGATATCCCGTTAACTACGTACCTAGTTCTTCTACATACAACTAATAATAATAAAGAAAAAACGGACAACAATTTATTTCACTGATTTATTACCTACCATGTAAAAAATTCACAATTCACAAGTTTCACGACACTTACTTAAATAACATGTATTCAGTACCTAGGTACTTAAATTATTATATCCACAATCCGTTCGAAATAAACAATTGAGCAAAATATCACTGCGGAAAATAAAAATACTGCATAAAACTCAAAAATATCAGATAAACATTGTTTTAAAATTGACAAACTGACAAAAACAAATTCCATAGAGAAATTTGACAAAAATCAAAGAGACTATAAGTCAGTGTTTCCACTACCAAGTTTTAGTTTTACCCTAAATAATTTCGATCATTTCAAAATTAAAAATTATACTTGGGCCAGAAAGAATTTTAATGGAACTAATATTTTTAAGTACAAAAGATAGTCAATGTGATTTTGAAGTGTTGACCTATGCAAAAGAAAGTTGTTATAAATTATTGGAAAATAATAAAAATTTTAAGTTATTGAAAAATAAAGTGGCGACCTTTTTTTGTCAACTCTTTACATGCTGTTTATTGTTCTAAATTTAAAAAGACCGCCGTAAACTTGACATCAAATTTTTCATTACTTACTTTTGTTTTTGACGTTCTTGACAACTGACCCTGAAATTTATTTTTTGCGTAGGTAATGAATGAATAAGTGCGTAGCCTATTTCTTTAAATTCACTGAGTAGGTATGTTTCACAGGGTTCACACCACGAGTGAATGTGGTTTGCGCCACGAAGAATATCATGATCTGTATTTTTTTTCCCATTTATGTAGGGAAAATTTCTTTAATTGCAATACTTTGAACGCAACTTCATTCTTTGTCAAAGCTGAACTACGGTTATCAAAATGAAGACGGTGAAACCGGTGCAACGTAGACCGCGATCAAAACGAATTTCTGAACTCGCTCAAGTAAAACCAAGTTCAATTTAACTCGGTTAACGGTGAAATCGGCACTAAGAGATTATGATGTTTAATCGGGTACCATGAGTAAAATTGACAGAACGAAATTCAAAATCAATAATACAAAATTCATACTAATATTATAAATGCGAAAGTAACTCTGTCTGTCTGTCCGTCTGTCTGTTACGCCTTCAAGCCGAAACTACTAAACCGATTTGGATGAAATTTGGTACAGAGGTAGAGTAGAGCCCGAGAAAGGACAAAGGCCACCTTTTATTGTGAAATAAGGGTTGGAAGGGTTGGAATAGGGGATGAAAGTTTGATTGTACCACAGAATAGAGAGACTTCAGAAGTTATGCCACTATCGTATTTATTAGGTACCCATTTACATACTTTTACACCACGAGATTATGTTGTTTAATCGAGTACCATGAGTTAAATTGACAGAACGAAATTCAAAATCAATAATACAAAATCCATATCCATACTAATATTATAAATGCGAAAGTAACTCTGTCTGCTGTCCGTCTGTCTGTTACGCCTTCACGCTGAAACTACTAAACCGATTTGGATGAAATTTGGTACAGAGGTAGAGTAGAGCTCGAGAAAGGACATATGCCACCTTTTATTGCCAAATAAGGGTTGGAAGGGTTGAAATAGGGGATGAAAGTTTGATTGTACCACAGAATAGAGAGACTTCAGAAGTTATGCCACTATCGTATAAATTTATTAGGTACCCATTTACATACTTTTACACTACGAGATTATGTTGTTTAATCGACTTACTTATCCTTACTAATATTATAAATGCGAAAGTCTGATTATTTGTTTGTTACGCCTTCACGTCTTAACTACTGCACCAATTATCATGAAATTTTGCATACACGTTGTCAGGGGTGCAGAAAAGGTCATAGGGTACCTTTCATCAAGAAAAAACGTATAGTTCCCGAGGGATAGCATAAAAACTGTCCACGGAGACGAAGTCGCGGGCGGCCGCTAGTATGAAATAACGTGAAAAACAGTTCCTTTTACTTGCATTCAGTTTTCTCTTATTTTATTCCCCGTTGAACTTAGAAATCGTTAACAGAAGTGCACAAACATTTCGTTGGTATCCAATTTGTGTGTTCGATAAAATAAAAGCATTCGAAACACAAGCTAGCTGCCGCTTTCTATTCAACTTCAATGTATGAATCAATATTCTTGTTATCGCGATCACAAATTGGCACTCATATTACATTTAGGCCCGCAACATACAAACGGGATTCCGAATCAGAAACAAAAACGGAATATCGATTCGGGATTCCGAACGCACCAAATCCATACAAATATTCTTTATACACGGTTAATTTTTAAATATGTCTAAAAATTAAAAGAGTGTATCTTTTCCCTATATACTGTGACAATCCAATCCTCGATTGCCTCAAAATTATGTCATTTTATTTCAACGGAAAGAAGGATTGCCGTATAATTTTTATCAGGCACTTCTATATAGTACTGATAGAAATATAGTATATGACAGTATACCTTCACCTAGTGACGATTTTTTTTGTTTATTACTATTATTTCTTAGATTTACTATTATAAATCTGCTTTTAATATTCTAAAACAACTGTAATGTAGGGACGTTGCAATTAAAATTTAGTATGAAATTTAAACTTCTTCTTCAAACAATTTTGACTAAACAGCTTTAATTTTAATAGTTTAATAACCTATTACTAATGTAGATTTGATTTATTCATTGATTTAATGAATAAATAATAATATTCATGTTGTAAACTATATTGAATTCCACTGATCTCTCCAGCTGTTACTCACTTGTTCCGCTAGGTGGCGCATGTATGATTCCACGTTCGAGAAATAACTAAAACAATGGATTATAAACTCATATTTATCTCAATAAAATAATATATACTAAAACTAAATATTTTAATTATTTATATTTGGTTATTTATAAACAATTAACATTTTATCGAAAACGTAAAAATAAAAGGTACTTAAAGTGTTTCTACTTACCACCAGAGGGAGTATAAGTAATTTGTACTACCGAATAATTCGAAAATACCTTGTAATTTTGTGTCTATCACAATAAAATTATGCATAATAAAATTCAATGCTTCTTTAATTTTTAGTTAACATATTATAAAAGGATTAAACTTTTTTAAAACCATACCTAGATTATTTAGAAATGTGTGCTACTCGTCACCAGGTGGCGGTTATAGGTTGTGTTCGTGATATAGAGATGGCGGTAGTTTGTATAGCAATCAGAGCCACTTAAGGAATTATTTGGAACTATTTTCTTGCTAAGTGGGTGGGACGCTCCGTGGGTAGGCCCCCGACAAGGTGGACCGACGATCTGGTGAAGGTCGCGGAAAGCCAGTGGATGCAGGCAGCGCAGGACCGATCGTCGTGGAGATCCTTAGGGGAGGCCTATACCCAGCAGTGGGTGTCGTGTGGCTGATATGATGATGATGATGATGATTTTCTTGCTTACTTTTTTTGTTACAAAGATTTACAGAATGGGAGTACGTTGGATATTGTATAGATGGCGCTTTGATGAAAACCCAATAAAAATTATACAATTGGTTTGGTTGAATCAATTTATTATCCTCTTGTATTACAAATGCATCAGGAACGAGTAAAATAATACACTTAAAAAATACTATAATAATTTACAGACAAAGAGTTACTTGGAAAATCATAGTAATATGATTTTTCAAACAATGGAAACTAGTAATCTGTTTTCTTCATTTTTCTTCAGTCCTTTCTGTCATTTTCATATGGTTTTCTGATCAGGAGTGACTCTCCTCATTGTTGATGATGTGTAGATAGCATTGATGTTTCCAGACCATCATTACAAGCCATAAAGGGAATGGTACTCTGAAACATCAAAATGAAGGAGTATAGAAATTGACAATTATTTCAATTTTAAATTTTTCTTTAAAATACTACTTAAATCTGAGTATGTTTTGGTTCTATTTTAACACACTAATGGTACTAATGATAAGTAAACTGGTTTGAGCAGAATCTGTTACTTAATCAGTTCACAATAACAAAAATCAAGTTTTGAGATTTTCACCGATGATCAATATTACTATTTTTCAAAAAGTTAATTGTTATTATGCTTTAAATGTTGAAAGCTTATGATATTTGTATATACTACATTAATACATTAAATCAACATAAGAATTGTCTTAAAAGATTCTTTAGTTTTTGAGTATTTCTCAAAAATAAAATTTTTGATGATAAAAACATTGAAAATTTAAGTCATCTTAGAAATGCTTAGAACTTTTCTAATTGATAATCAATTTCTAATGTTGAAGCTAATCTGATCTATACAAAGTGTCCTTATTATATTGATGTGTAAATTATTTCTTAAAATGCATGAAAATATTATTAAAAATAGGTTAGAAAAATGACTAAAAATTGTCATTTTTTAACAAAGACACTTTTGAATGGATAAGAAATTACAGTACAAAATACTAATTTATTACCTGTTTTATTGTTGAAGCATCATAAATGTGATTAATTCTGTTATGGAGTATCAAATCCTTGTAGGTAAATATTTTCAAACTGTAGTTTTCACAAAACACTTGCATATTTTTCCTGAAACGTATAGAAACCTTGCTTTAGTACATAAAACCAACAAACAAACGTTAAAATGATACACTTTATTAAAGAATTTATGTAACTTAGTCAATTAAATGTATTTTGTTATTATTTTGTATTATCACAGAACATATGGTAAAAATTTGTTGTATAGAGAACTTACTTTTAGGATGAAAGATATGTTTTATTTATTTAATCGATGCTCCAATTTGTAAAGGTTTATGTTAAAATAAAATATTATAGGTAAAATACGTATTGAGTTAGAAAAGCCAAGTCGACATTGAACCCTGTCCAGTATTTAATGGAGGTCAGTATTGACAATAGACAAAATTTCGGTCTTACCATTCGAATTAAGGCTGTCAAAATTTGATATGGTATCTATGAAATACGTTACGTAAATAATATTTTAAAGAAAATTACCAATACTTTGTTTTAAATGCATACAATTGATATTGTATCATAATATAAGTCATCTCATACAAATTGCAACTGATGGAAAACGATTTGGACTGTCGAATGGAAGCGAATGCTTTGCAAAATAGCAATCTCCAATCTATGGATACTAGTAAAGTACGTTGAAAACAATATTTTATGTTTTTTTATTGTTTCAATAAGTAAAAAGTATAATGTAGTGAAAAAAATAATATAATAATTATTTTAAGAATATGATTGGCAACCCTACGTGTCAAAGTATTTGTTCTGTTTTTTTTAGAGACCAGCAAATTAGTCTTGCCATTCACTCACATCTGCCTAGAATATGTAAATGTTGCTCGCTTTTTACTGATTACAACGATTTGGGGAAATTTATGAACTTTGGTACTAATATTGTTGAAAGTTCAAATGATGATAAATTTTAAAAATTGGGTGTAAATTGATAAAAAAAAGGATAATTATAGTTAATATTGTCCTAATGAACACATTGTATAATGAAAGAGGACTGTCGAGTAAAGATTAAATTACTTATTTACAAAATAACGGAAATAGGGAAAATGAAATAAAAAATAAGGGTTTTCAAAAGTTGTGTAGTGTCACTCTATTATTTATGTATTTATCCATATATTATTTTAATATTTATTCATGTATTTAAGTTTTTTTATATTTGTAATTTTTTATTTTGCCTTTTCTATTAGATAGAGCTTTGAAATTGTCGGACATTGTTCGGGATCTAGTTTAAAAGCATTTTTGTTGTATTTTTGTCTTAGTTCCTGGATTTGAAATGCAATAATTTAGCCACTAGGAATTTATTTATTATAAAATAAATAATTCACTGTAGGGTAAAAGTATGGGAACACTGAGCATTGTTGGGAAAAATCGTGAGAACAATGGGGGAATCCCCTGGGAGTACGATAGAGAAATAACGGTTTTTATGTTCTAGAAGATTCGGTGGGTTTGAGTATTTATAGGACTACCGATCGTTGCTCTAGGTCAGTTTAATTTTATCCTTCGAGGAGTAATAATGCTGGAATTACTGCATAAACGTGCTTAGAAGTAATATTATTTTATTAGTGGAATTAATGTTTAAAAATCGCGTTTTAAGGACAGCCCTTGTCCATAAGTTTTAATTGTTGTTTTTAAATATTTTACGTATAAAATTAACTCGTATTTTGTAGGTAGGTAAATTCATTGATTTTATGGTAAGCAATTTATTATTATATTTGTTCAAAATTTTGTTTTGAAATTGTATGCTGGTCTGTGTTTTGATGGAGTGTTTGGGGGTGATTGGCAATTCTGGCCAGATTGTCATGATGCCTGGGATGGTTCCTGAAGTTTGTGCAAGAGAACTGCTCTGGTCTGACGATGTCTCTCTTTTGAAAAGATGACGTTTGTTTTGACGTTAGAGGTGGATTTTCTGTACAAGGTTTTAATGTCAAAATACCGAGCAGATTCAGTTAAAATCAAAACTTCGAGTAACTTTTGTTTGAATTAATTTTGTTTCTCATAAAGCTAGAAAATTGCTTATTATAAAAGTAGGTAGAGAAAGCTCAGCTTCGCGGTCTCGACAAAATCTACGATATTTTGTTCTAGAAGACAAGTTTTGAGCTCTTCGCGTCGCGAAAAGTGTTTTCTATTTGTGTTGTTAATTTTTAGTTTGTGCGGTTCGCGAATAGAAAAGTGTTTTGGTTTTTATTTTGTAATCAATTCAGGTGACGGAAATTTGGATCGCGATGATTCCGTTCGTAGCATCTCCAAATAAAGCCTGAATTTCGTGTCGCGTGTGGATAGTGAAAACTAGCCAATTTTCTAGAAAATTGCCTGAAACATAAATTTTTCATATTTAATGTCAAAAATATCGTTTATTACATGTTGTTGTAAAAAGCGAAAGGAAATCATTAAAAATTTACCTAATGTTTGGTTAATTTATTTTTTTGAAGAAATGAGATTTATTCAGGCTGTTTCTAGATAATGGCAAAAGTGAATTTCAGTGGTTTTTAGCAGCTGGGAAATTATTTATTTACCAATAAATAATTCGGGGTAAGTGTAGTATGTAAGATTAGGATATGATCGATTTTGGACAAAATCTCTATTCATTTTCTCTTTAAAATTTTATTGCAACACAATAAATACAATTTTACAGTATGATATTAATCTTGGTACTGATTGTCCTGAAATCTGTTCATATAATACTAGGGAAATTTTTAGGGCTTATTTAAAGTTGTGTGTGTTATGTTTTATGCTTTGCGACTAATTTTTTCAGACTCTTTAAATTTCATAAATTAAAATTTGTGCTGGAGAAAATTTTAACTAGAGAGTGTTATTCCATGTTTAAATTATTTAAATAGTCATCATTAAACTGAAATAGTGCTATTTTGGAAGATCCATTTCTCAATAACTACAAATTTTAAAGTTTCATAATGAGAATTCCCGCTGTGCTATTTTACTTCTTAAAATCTATTTTTTTGGAGCTTTGTATGAATTTATTGTTGCTGTTTTCATGCAAATAATATCTTTATATCTAGTATAAGCTAGAATAATTGCTGGTAATTTGAAATAATCAAATTTGAGAATAAGCGATAACCGTTCATACAAGACTTATTTTCTTAAAATGTGATTTATTTTGCTTTTATTATTGTAATATTTATGCAAATATAGTCACATACACCATACATTACTCATGCACATATAAAGTAATATATTTTGTGGGCATTAATGGATTCGAGTTTGGTTGTTCGACTTGGTCGAAGAAGTTCAGGATTCACATCTTGAATTTCAATTTTCTGAGTTGATTGGAGGATGGATTACTGTCGGACTTATATGATTAGCTTTCTTTTATATAGTATTTACTATAATAATTATCAGAAAGTTGAAACGGCTAACTTTGAGGTTGACAGATTTCATCGCTTTAAAAATTTATTTTCTTAAAAATATGATTTATATTGCTTTTATTATTGTAATATTTATGCAAATATAGTCTCATACACCATACATTACTCATGCACACATAAAGTAATATATTTTGTGGACATTAATGGATTCAAGTTTGGTCGATCGACTTGGTCGAAGAAGTTCAGGAATTACATCTTGAATTTCATTTTTCTGAGTTGATTGGAGGGTGTAATACTGTTAAACTCATATGATTAGCTTTCTTTTATATAGTATTTACTATATTAATTATCAGAAAGTTAAAACGGCTAACTTTGAGATTGACGGATTTCATCGCTTTAAATTCATATTTTTATAAAATATGATTTATTTTGCTTTTATTATTATAATATTTGTGCAGATATTTTATTACACATATCACACTATTCATATACACTCCTAACAATACATATAGTGTAAACTTGAGTGGATTCAGTATTTGGTCATTCGACTGAAGCCGATGAAATCTCAAGTTGAGGTAATGAATTGTTGTGTAGTTTCTGTAATCAGGTACTATTGGACCTGCTGGTTGGCACTTAATTACAGAAATGAGGTAATGCTGAGCTGCCATAATTTATAATAATAATATTTAACTTATTGAAGTCTATCTGGGTCTATGATCCAAATATGATTTTAATGCATCAGTTGTTTTATTTTAGGGTTCCTTGAATGGTTTCCTAGTTCAGTTACGATGTGTGCTTATCTCATCGCTAAGTAAATCTTTTGTGTTTATTTTAGTTATGTGGTACATAGTATCAGTTAATACTAGGGCCATTGAACGATAATCAACTTGATTGTTTGTCAAGGGTTTTGGTGTTCTCAACAATTTGATTAGTAAGAGTCTAATATTTATGAGATGTGGAGGTTTACCTAAAGGCATAACTCTGGGTTAGGTTGACCGACCACCAGAATACCTGTGTAAACTGACATAATCATATTCTATTCTAGGACTGTTACTAAACAAAGGACTAGGCCAAGATATTCTGTTGAATTTCTAGGCTTTAGAAACTGCTCAGTTATAGTTTTGCTTTGCGTTGCCTTTAATCAAGCCAAGTTCCTTGGGATAAAAGACAAACAAAGTAACTCATCCCCACCCCGTGTCAATTTTATATTGAAACCATATTTGGATTAATATTCCTATGACTAATTTTATTAGTGATGGCTAAGCTCATAACAGCGGTATTGGTTTGAGTAAAAGTGAATATTACTCATAGAGTATTATTTATTTCTGACAAAACCTTGTCTATTCTTATTCCTACCGTTCCTTTGAGAATGCCTGATTTATATTTGAAATATAATATAAATATTTATTTTGTTCAATAATGGTTTGAACAACATTTCCAGTTTGACTGTATGCTCTCTCATATACTGCAATTACTGTGTGTCATACAGATTAATTCTTCACATAAATACATCAACACTTACAACAGTGGTTTGAGTCAAATCACTTTAATTTATTTTATCATTCTCTGTTGAGCATTAGCTTGATGTATGTTGAGTCTTAGCCAGTAGTTAAATTCTTTGGATACTGAGAAATCTCAGTGGAGGAATTTAATGAATGCTTCGCAGTGACTGCATGCTTATGTTTAACCGAGAAGTTACACAATACAAATCTTATTCTGACTGACGGTTGAGTGCACTACGATTAAGTAGATTGTATTCTTGTCTTTCATCACTAACGATGAAATTGACCTGAAGATTACATTTTGAACAATCTTGGTAGCGCAGACTCCTTTCTGTTCAGATGAGATATCACTAAAACCTCGTCTGTTCGCAGCTTGGTACACCAACACTTGTAGTTCCTTGGATACGTTCTGTATAGTTCTATCTAAGGGCTACATAATTGTTATCTGTATGACTACATAGTGGCAGTAAGATGAGACAACATCTTTTGGATTGGAAGTATTTTCATCCAAACATATTTATTTGAGAAATCAGATTTTCTCATTCCATCTAACCTATTCCATTTTGTATTTGATGCATCATGGTTAATGCTAAAAAATAACTTTTTGTGCTTAATCGCACTGGTGTGGATTGGAGAGCCCGTGGGGTTTGGTGGAGGATGGGCTACCAAAATCAAGGACTGATTTAGCTTGGTTTTTGATGTTGGTTATAATTTTCCTAATATCCTTTCCTACTTATCTACACTAAACAATACTCACACAAAATTACTTACTTTACTATTCATTTATTATTTATATGTATATTTATTTATAATTGTTAGTTATAAGATGTAAATTCTATGCAAGCGTCTTTGAAATCACTAATTTATTTTCTTTTAAACTTACCTTTAAAAGACTCTGGATTACTGAATTAATTTTACACAACGTAGAGGTCCTACCACTTAACGATCACTTTATGGCCATATATTTTATTAAGTTTATTTTATCTTTAATAGATAAAGCTTTTACTTGGTTTCGATGACCAAGATTAGTTGGGTGTATTTATCCCTACTAATACACTCGGTGTCATGGTACGGATAACCCGTATGGTGCTTGTAAACTCCTATTGCCTGAGACCTGGATTTATGTCCCCGATAGGTAGCTAGGTATATAGGTACTTAGTTATATAGTTAGATAGGGGGGGGGTCCGTTACAATACCTATTCTAATCGAGTAGGTATGTACAGTAAAAAAGTTTCAAAATTTTATAATTGGTCAAGATATTGAGGTTTGTTCATGTCCATAAATTTTACTGATTTCTGGATTTAGAGCTCATTCATAGAATTACACACGCATAATCAAATGAGACTACTTATCTGTTTACCTACGTAAATAATGACAATAATGAATCTGCGTACGCGTCTTGCTATTTTTGTGAGTTTGCCGATTAATCAAGATTTCGATTCCATATTTTCAAACTTTTAATTTTTAACTCTTAACTGCACGTTCATATTAAGAAACGTTCTCTACTACGTGATGTCCTCATTTTATTTTTAGATATACTTAAAAATTAACGGTGTACAGAGAAAATTTCGAACCGGAAAATACTAAAATTGTGTCCAATGTCCATAGATTAGGTGTTGCTGCGTTTGGAATTCCGAATCAATATTCCGTTTCGGATTTTCGAATCGGAATTCCGTTTGAATGTGGCGGGCTTTATATTGTTACACACGTGAATAAATTGGAAAGTTGACTATAAAATAACGAGCAATCGGCATAAAAGAAGAAAATTGCACTTCTATGAGGTATTGCAATGCAAGGACCCTGCATCGTTCGATTCCGTATGAATTGTACGTAACAATGCAATCGCGAAATATGTAATTTATTTATGTGAATCGGTAGAATGCGAAATGTGGCACTTAGTTGTATTTTTACTGCAATATGTTTAAAAAGAAATGGGACATAGGTAAATTCGAAAAATTAGGTATCTCAATTACTTTAAGCGCTACCACAGAATATACAGTGTGTGGCCTAAAATCGGGGATAATATTAAAAACGGAGCCTCTGTAGGTCACTAGTAATTGAATTATTAAGGTCCCAACTAATTAAAATAAAATCTTAACTTTTTGATTTTTTCTAACAAACTTAATTGTAAATTTAATGTAATGCAAACAATACTTCCGCTTAACTCAATCGACAACACGCGTACTACTCATCGTATCGTATCGTCTTTTTGACAATTTATGGGTTGTCTGACACAACTTGTATCAGCTGATAGAAATGAACCACTTTCTCGTCAGTAGTAAATTATTTATTTTACATCATACTGCTCGGCAACTAGGATTTACTAGTATAGTAAGAGGCCGTGTAAGTTGGCATGTGCAACACAGTGCATTGTTTAGATAGAACGTTCCATTTTCAAATCACTTTACAATTCAAGCATGGGTGAATGCTTTAACTGTAAAGTAACTTTACAATTCAAGCTATGTCAAACTCCTTAGTGAACCAATCTCTTTTCTTATATTATAAACTGTGGAAACTTTTTACTGAAAAAAAAACAATAAATATGGCGGCATTTCATTTCCGTTCAAGCTATGCAAAACTCCTTGGATTTTGATTTTGATTTTGATTTTCGATTTTCGATTTTGATTTTGATTTTGATTTTGATTTTGATTTTGATTTTGATTTTGATTTTGATTTTGATTATGATTATGATTATGATTATGATTATGATTATGATTATGATTATGATTATGATTATGATTATGATTATGATTTTGATTTTGATTTTGATTTTGATTTTGATTTTGATTTTGATTTTGATTTTGATTTTGATTTTGATTTTGATTTTGATTTTGATTTTGATTTTGATTTTGATTTTGATTTTGATTTTGATTTTGATTTTGATTTTGATTTTGATTTTGATTTTGATTTTGATTTTGATTTTGATTTTGATTTTGATTTTGATTTTGATTTTGATTTTGATTTTGATTTTGATTTTGATTTTGATTTTGATTTTGATTTTGATTTTGATTTTGATTTTGATTTTGATTTTGATTTTGATTTTGATTTTGATTTTGATTTTGATTTTGATTTTGATTTTGATTTTGATTTTGATTTTGATTTTGATTTTGATTTTGATTTTGATTTTGATTTTGATTTTGATTTTGATTTTGATTTTGATTTTGATTTTGATTTTGATTTTGATTTTGATTTTGATTTTGATTTTGATTTTGATTTTGATTTTGATTTTGATTTTGATTTTGATTTTGATTTTGATTTTGATTTTGATTTTGATTTTGATTTTGATTTTGATTTTGATTTTGATTTTGATTTTGATTTTGATTTTGATTTTGATTTTTTTTTTTATTTTTTTTTTATTAAATTTACCTCGCATGAATGATGTAAAGTAGTATGCTTACCTCGGTTGTAAGTAGCTATTACACCCTCGAACTATATTCGCCCTCGCTCGCTTCGCTCGCTCGGGCGTCTAAATATCTCGGGTGCACTCGATCCATTAGCGCCCTTTGCAAGCTGCGCTCGCACGGGCGCCAAATTGGATCTTGTTCTGTAATAGCTCACTTACGTCCCTTGTGTAACAAACTACTATTACAAAATAACAAATACAGACTGTATGCAAGTAGTGTACCGACAGATAATGTTATTGTGAACGGTTTCTAAATCCACGTTTCTACCTTCCTTCTGTAGGTACCTTCTGTTTGCTTTAGAAACAACGCCAGGGCACGTGAAGCATTATACTACGAGCTTCTCCGCACATATCATATCCACAAATGGTCTAGCCATTCTCACATTACAAATTGTGTAAATTAATCTAATTCCAATATTTAATTAAAATTAATTTAAACTGAAAACTGAAACCAAAGAAATTCTCGTGACAGCATTTTGACTTTATTTATCAAAAATATTTATTACAAAGTTTTTAAAAAGAAGATCATAATGTAAAAAGAGTAACAAAAAGTTCACTACTCCTTTAACATTGAATCTTTACTCCCTGAAGAAGAGAGTAAATTGCCAAACCAAAAATAAGAGGAGAAGATTGACATGTCATGTCATTGTCATGATGGATAAAATTTAATTAAGTAAACAGATTACTGTCATTGCGATATTTAATAATTAATTACTACAGATTTTAATTAATTTGAAACAGATTTTATGCTGTGATAAGTGGAAGTAGTGGGGACAGGTTAGTTAAAGGACAAGGAGTTAAAAGTAAATTCTCTAGTGGATAGTGATAATATCATGACGTTTTGCGGTTCATTTTTTATTATTCCCTGTACCACGATAAGTTCGAAACGTTAGCGATAATGTCGTTTTGGAATAAAACACTGATTATGAATTGTAACTTTAAATTTTTATTGTGTGTAACGTATGGGTTTAAATCAACTGGAAACTTTGCAGAATAAACACTTATACTCTAGAGAGTCTCTATTTTCTGTATTATCCCCGGTTCTAGGCCACACACTGTATAATACCTATAGTACTAACGCGCTACTGTTGATAATGGATTAAGTATTGAGTGGGTGTATGAGTTATCGGTAATTATTGGTAGGTATTACTTAAAATTCTATAGACTATTTTCGAAATACTTTCAAAAATCTGCTGACAGTTCATTTACAGTTGGACCTATTTCAAAATATGCTTTCTCAACACGTAAAAATACTTATGTAAATTTTGTAACAACATACATTAGGTTTCCTTTCCGTGACTGATTTACTACTTCGCTTTTATTAATATTAAATGATAAATGATAGTGCCACTCCCGACTACCTGTAGCATTTTTAGAACTTGAAGTGAAATAAAAAAGGTAATAGTTTTCCGTGCTTTGGTTACTTACAACTTGTGTTTTATAAGTAGGTATGTACTTATTACTTCGTGATGAGAATTAAGGGCCAGTATTTTGAAACGGCTCTCAACGTTTAGAGCTATCTTGAGATCATACCTGAGACACTGTTCCTATAAAAAGAGCATATCAAGTATGATATCACTCAAGATAGCTCTCAAAGCTGAGAGCAGTTTATAAATACAGGCCTAAGTATTATTTTAAGCAGCCTAATAGTCGTCTCTCAGTGATTTCTCTAAAGATCAAATGACTTCATTATAATTTCGTGTAGATAGTACATACAGGCGATTTTTATATTTTATACAAAAATCAGTGTCAGCAACTATTCATTTTAGACATAAAATGAAAAAATATACATTTTCAGACATATAAACCGTTAATTTACATTTTGTTTAGTCAGAGTCCCCTATTTTAACGACAAAAACATTTCAAGTCTAACATTCAATGTATGGTTTTGGGTGTTTCTAGGATTTCGGTTCAGTCACATCCAAATATACTTCAAAGCCTTCGGTTTAACCTAAAGTAAATAGGTACTAACTTAAATGAAGATTAGTCCAATAAAAGGTGAAAGTAAAATGTAACAAGTCACGATATTTAGAGGTCATGTAAAAAAACTTGTTTTTTATTGCCTAATTTAAGAGAATATTAGGGAGTACTATTATATATTATATTTTTAGGCTTTTAGCCCTTTACCATAAAGCACATACTTTAAAAAATGTTTTGACAATTATAAAATTACTTTTTATAATTGCAAATAACCAGCAAGTAGTATGACTACGAAGACATGTATGTATATCCTCGTTGTCATACTGGAAAGACAAACTAATACTACCTCCAGGAAATAAGGGTAATAAAAACGTTGCATCCTCATCGTGTTTATTTTCACACCTCCTTTGAGCATAGCGTAAATATAAAATTACCAAAGAAAATCGTTACTTCGCTCAGCTGAGTAAGCAAGAACAAACCAAACAGAACGCCTTTAGGCCTTCGCCAATGGTGATTCTAATGTATTCGAGAGGTACCCTTGTTCCAATACAGGGAATGGTACGTGACGTGGGTCGAACGTGAATTAACCAATAATAAACACACTGTTTTATTAGCCAAAAGTAACATATTATGGGGGAAATGTAGGGTGTTGTAAATATATTATGTCGAAGCCGGCCGGTTCTACATATACCTAGATGGATGAACGATTTAGCAGTGGGTTCAGACTTCACATAATTTAGACTATTCACAATCACAATTTAACTAAGTATTAAAAAATAATTTAAGTATTCATGTTTTAAATTAGTTTTTTTGCACAATTGTATTCCATTTTTTATTTAGGCATAATAAAGTTTTGCTATACGAATAATATATTTTGCTTATGAGACATTTTACAAACAGCCCCCTATTCATATGGCCAACTTTCTACGAGTATGCGTTCGCTAGCTTAAACATTAAAAATAAGCCATAAAATCTAAAATTACGTATTGAAGGCTTATCAATTGCATACAATACAACATCTGTAATTTACACAAGCTAGCGTCATGTGACGTGATTGTTAAATTATTTGCGATTTGAGTAGGGGGACAGGAGGTTTTTCGATAAGGATTTTTATAGAAGAAACATTTTGCAAAAGGGACCTGACACATTCTGCGGAAGCAACGTTCTGAAAAGTTTACATTGAAATAAAAAAAATGCTAGGTATCTTATAGAAAAATTTAAATCATGTACTAAGTGGTAACAATTTCATCTGTACCATCGATTCTGCGAAGGGTCCGAAACGTTGGCCTCTAAAACCACTAACTCAACCTAACTTAATCCGGAAACTGATACCAAGATTCGTACTTCAGTTGTGGTGAATTTGACCCTTCTGCTTACAGAGATAGTACAACAGACAGATGGTATGACTTTGATGAATGAAGTATTTCCGAGAAATAATTAACTAGTTTTGTTTGTATTTTATGAAGCGTTATCTACTTTAAATTAAAATTATTTAACTTTTAATTTTCACACTCACATTATGCACATTTCATTTTCCGACTCGCATTTCACGTTACTTACGTGTTTTTCCGATAAAAAAAATATTTTTTACAGTTTCCAGTTTTATCAATTTTTTTTAAGGGAAAACACCAATTAATCATACCTATAAATAGTTGAGAAGTTTAAAAAATGACTAAGAGTTCGAGCTAAGAACTTAATCTCTTTGAATTTTCTAATTTTCATTATTTTCTTGTTAAATTATATAAGCACGATAAATACCAGTATGTTAACAACAAAGAGCCAGATGTATGAATAGAGGAATATAGAAAAACAAGACAAAGTAGGGGTCACTGAACTATATTCTGAAACAATAAAAAAATAATGGACGTCAAACACACACCTTGCTTTGATCCGAAAGTAAGGAGCTGGAATATTGTGTTAACGAAATCAAAAGCAACGACTATATGGATTTTCAGATTTAGTTCTTTGTAGACAAAGCTTATTTTTCCACATTCATTTATTTTGACCTTTTCCGAAATGATCCTAGGACCTTTACTTGGAGATACTTCTCGAATTTGAGGTTAACGAACCTTTATACTAGCTGGATAAATGAAAAGTATACGACGACCTCTTATTTTATGAGTAATTTGATATGTAGGAATCCTCTCACATCTTTCACATCCTGTCTCCCATTACTTATAAAGTTGTATGTAACCTTTATTGTACTGATTTTACATCAGGGGAGAAAAATAAATACTGATATTATTATTTATTTATTATATTTTTATTTTTTCTCTCATTACTGAGGTAAATTCCATGACTATGCGGGGTTTTGACCAAGCATAGCATGTTTAGATAAATAGTGACGTTTGTGAATGTGTGTGTATGTGATTGTGTGTGTGTGTGTGTGTGTGTGTGTGTGTGTGTGTGTGTGTATGATGATTGTGTCCATATTTATGTATTTCCTAGATCGTATTATCTTCGTTCGTTATATTAAACATAACGTCAAAAGGATCAAGATCATTCACAGCGGACTTGTGAATGACGATGGTGATATTGGACCCATTATCCGAAGAATTTAAAACCACCTAATTAATAAAAATAAAATCATGACATGCAAAGAGCCATGTAATCAATACCTGAAAACCTACGTATATAATCCAGTCTTTAGTAACATAACCTAACCTAGACTGTCGAATTTGCATCATCGTATTTGAATTACTTTGTAGTGGTGTACTAATAATAATAAATAAATACCTACACCTATAAAATGATGTTAATTTCTTAAGGATGCACTAAATATTCAATGGGACCAGAAAAAACAAACTTAACTTAAATGAGATGGACATTAAATTTTATATTTATTTTGTTTTGTTTGGAACAAATACAATAACACAATTATGTTTACTAATGCGACAAATATTAGAAAATAGTACATTGTAGTTAACGAAAGAGTCTTGCGCTCAACACAAAGTCGTTAAGCAAATTGAGTCATATTTCAGCCGCAACCATACACAATGTTCAATTTTAAAAAATCAAACGTTTTCAGTTTTCGTCGGAACTCGTTTAACAGTGGATTCTCTCCATACATCACTGCGTTAGTTATCTGTTTAGCGGCGTGACGTTGATGAATGTTAAGTAAAACTGGATTTTGGTGTTCGGACTCGGCTCAGCCACGGTAATGGTATCTATACAGTATTCCAACGTCATAAAAATAGTCGAAAAGCGAGCCACACCTACGCGCCACGAATTCGGTCTGCACTCGGTACGCAAACAGTCGCGGATGCGCCGCAGTGACGAATGAAAGATTTACGTATTATTGATTGAAGTACAAGTACTTACTAAGGCAAAATGCTGATTGTGCCATTTTATTATATTTAACTAATCAATTTATGCAGAGATAGCATTATTAAACACCTGGAAGATCCGAAAAATAAGATTAGCATAGTTAAAAGTTTTTTTTTTATTAAAGGTATTACCAACTGACTACGGCCAGAAAGATTTGAAACTAATTTGTTTCTTCATTTAATATGTAGGTGTTAAAATATAACGTACAATCACAAAACTAAAAAGTACTTAAAATACTGTAGCTGGGCGACCCTATCGCGTATTGATGTACCGCACAACTCTTGGTAATTGGTAATTTCAAGGACAGGACCGATTCAAAGTCAAAGTCAAAGTGTTTTTAATTAAATAAACTTAATAATTAAGCACATTTGAATCGTCTATATTTTCTACCACCTGTTGCAGACTTTTTAACTGACAAGAAGAAGTTACAATACCGACAAGGAGAAGTTACCGAGTTACAATACTGTATAGATATAATTACCGTGGCTCTGCCCTGTTGGCAAATAATGGGATTTGGAAACAATGTAGTACACCCTAAATGTGAGTTTCGGCTCATTTGGAATTCCATCATCACTTCCTGTTTAACAAGCGAAGGTTTTAAGCATGGCGTGACCGATTGACGTTCAGTTTCAGGTTCATTTTGTTTACTGTTCGACTGGGTACATACAATACTAAAAGTTTTTTTTAATAACTAGCACATAGTTCATTGTGTACCCAGAATACCCAGTACATATAACGCACGTTACTGTGAGAGATAAAGCGACTGCGATTGCTAGAGCTACAGAAATGATTGTTTTTGAGGTCAACAACCAAGGCCTTTTTTACACGACTGCCCAAAGCAAAAAGAGTGTTATGTGTTCAGGGTTCATGTATGTTTGTGGGTATGTGAGTTTCTTTATTCCACCATAACGTCTAAATGCCTGAACTGATTTGGATAAATGGGGTATCGTTAGAATCCTTACAGCATTCCGAGTGACACTGGCTATATTTTTTTTTAGCAAAAATCAATATGGCGACTGTACGACGCCATTTTCAAATGTGAAAAAAAATTGTTTTCTTCTATTATTACAATATGGACATCAAATGAAAGGCCTTGATGAGCACATTCCAATACTATATAATATGTCACTAAAATGTGTGAAATAAAATTAAATAAATTTAAAAAATATTAAAAACACGACTGCCCTGCCAAAAACGAACTAAAAAGTTAAACAACAAGTGTTATTGCAGTCGGGGGACCTCTTTGATCAAAAATTGTTCCATAATAAGGTCCCCCGACTGCAATAACACTTGTTGTTTAACTTTTTAGTTCGTTTTTGGCAGGGCAGTCGTGTTTTTATGGAAAGGAATTGTGATAACTTATTAATCCTGTATTGAGATAATTCCTGAGTAAATCGCTATTACTGAGATACGCGCGTCAGAAGTGGGGCTGATAATTTGTATTAACAAAGAATCATTAGATTACAGAGATAGTCCTATGATTAAATACGAAATGGATTATTACGAGAGTAAACGAAAATATTTACCATAACTATATTTAACAAAATAAACACACGTAATTCCTTTATAACGAATAATCCATGCAAAAAGGGATAACAAGCAATCACTGTACCATCTGAACCTTAATCTTGTTAAAGATGAGCGATCGGAAAAAACCTCCTTATATCGAGATGTTGCCATACAAAATACATTATGTAAATCACAATAATTCAACAAGAGCAGTCGAGTTTTATTTGCTTTTCGGATGCTCCACGCTTTTGTGTCAAGAGCTATGGAAGGCCGTTTGAATCGAGTGTATTTTGGATAATAAAGGAATCACCCACTCGTTTCTAACGAAAATAACTGACAATGGCAAAGGTAAGGGAAGTCAAATCGGGAGACACTCAACTGTTATGCCTCGCTGCCGAAGAATTGGGCCTTTACGATCGTCTTTTGTCAAGTGCACAGAAAAATCCTTTCTCGTTAATCTTAATCATTCCCGTGAATAATCGTGATGTTTTGACGATTATGATAAACTGGTTTTATTCAAGCTTGTGTTTTGTATTTCAACATATAAATGATGGAAAACTTATTTTCTAAGGTTTTATGGTAGGTACTGAAATTGTTTTTGTATTAAAGTTTTATAGAAATTAAATTTAATGTAATAATTTTATAAATGACTATTTTTTTACACTGATTGCAGAAGAACAGTAAGTAAGTAAGTCAGTAATCAAAATTCATTAGTATACCAACCAAGCCGTTGCTTTGACGACATTATTACCGATCATGACATTAAAAAATATAATACAATGTAATGAGTCCTTTATCGTCACTTCAGTCCTATCAGATAACAGGTTCTCGATATTCATATGGGACCATTATCGCTAATGACTTTGAAAAATTATCCTCCTGTCCCTTATTGGAAAAATAATTCCAAAAAGTTGGAGAAAAATTCGTGAAATATATTACATATATCTATATATATTTCACGGAGTTTTATAAATACTTATCACATTATGTATCTACGTATATGTCAAACAAAAAAAAAAACATGTTTTTTTTCTACAATTTCAAAATATCATAATAATAAATATTCGTCCGTGGCTGTTAGAAGCAGACGTGTCGTTCGTTGTTTCTCAATTTTATTATTGTCGCGCAAACTATTTTCATATCTCGAATTACGTCGCAAAGTTGATTATCCAGTGACCAGTGAATTCACGCAAACAAAAGGATTTCTAGTGTCGTGGGTCCTCGGGTGCGCTCGGTGTCATCGCGAAGTCAGCGGGAGCAGTCAGTTGGCATATTTGTCTCTGTCGATCACCGGCCGTTGCAGCAACATTCCATACCTAGCTATACCCACCTACATAATATCAGCGAACGTTGAATACAATGAAGAATTGCGCCGTTTGTAATAACAAACTAAAGGATAAAGATTACTTGGAATGCGCTCGTTGTGCGGGAGTTTATGATTATTTATGCTTGAACCTATCATCGGAAGAGACAAAACAGATTAGACAAAATGAAAAATCGCAATGGATGTGTCCCAATTGTAAAAACAAACAACCTAAAGGTGACAACTCCAACGAATTAGTTCGTCCGTCCACACCAACCGGGATGGCAGATATAACCTTTAATGTTACACGCCGCAAGGTCCAAAGCAAGTATGACCCAGGTACTACCTCAGATTACGTCACTCGCTCCGATATTCAATCAATATTGCGAGATGAGATGCGTTCTGTAATGAGCGAGTTTACTAATGAAATAAAAGATATGATTAATGTCAAATTTAGAGAAGTAAATGACCAGCTTAGCGGATTTCAGGAGTCCTTATCATTTTTGAGCGAGCGGTACGATTCACTGAACTCAGACATTAACAAACACAGTTCGGAAATTAAGCACTTAAAATCTGAAAATGAATCTCTCCGATCGGAACTTGTTGCAGTCTCGAGTCGAGTTCGTCAAATGGATCAAATGTCTAGGGCTTCTAACTTGGAGCTCCAATGTGTTCCTGAACACAAATCTGAAAATGTAATAACGATTGTGAAACAGCTCGGTAATGTGGTTAAATACCCAATTAACGACACCGATATACTTTATTGCTCGCGCATAGCTAAATCGAACCCGAATTCTAACCGACCTCGCACTATATTAGTAAAACTTAACACCCCGCGTACTAGGGATTCTTTGTTGGCTGCTGTAATTCAGTATAATAAGGACCACCCGAAAGAAAAATTACATACTGGCGCACTGGGTTTGGATGACAAGAAATCGGCAGTGTTTGTCGCTGAGAATCTGACGGTTGAAAACAAAAGTTTACACGCTGCGGCTCGCTTACGTTCTAAACAATTAAATTATAAATATGTGTGGGTACGCGGCGGACGAGTTTACGTTCGTAAATCAGATAACACGAATGCTATTTTCGTGCGTAATATAGATGTTGTTAATAGCCTTAAGTGATGTGATTATTAATCTATTGTTGTAATTATTTTTTTGTTTGTTATTGCGTTACATTACATAATTTCTATCTTGTGTTTAATAATAAAACTTTACTAATTTCTCGGATAAAATACGTATTTATTTTCAAAATGTAAGAGGCTTACGAACTAAGACCTGTGATGTATACCTCAGCATCTTATCCTGCGAATACGATGTCATTGTATTGTGCGAGACATGGCTGGCTAGTGATGTACTGGACTCGGAATTATTTACTGATAAATATTTTGTGTATAGACGGGACCGTGAATCCAGTGGTTTCCATTTTAACAAATCAGGGGGTGGGGCTCTAATAGCAGTATCCAAGCGTTTTTCTTCCTTTCGGCTGTCGAACTGTGAAAGCAAATGCGAGGATGTGTGGGTTTGCGTTGAATTTAAAGTGAACAATAGTTTAGAAAAAATAATTATTTGTGGCGTGTACCTACCGTCTCCCTTACAAGGTCATATACTGGATCACTTTCTAGATAATGCTAATCAATGCTTAGAAAAATTTGATAACATATTAGTAGTAGGAGATTTTAATTTAGGTAGTATTCAATGGACTCAATCAATCGGTTCAACGCTGGCTGCTTCAATTAATCATAGTAGTTTGTACGAGCAAAAGCTTTTGGACTTTATAACTTTGAATACTCTGAACCAATATAATAGTGTTTTAAATAAGAAAAACCGAATTCTCGATCTTGTCCTATCGAATATCTCAGTGTACGACTTGAAGGTGTGCGCTTCACCACTGTCAAAAGTTGACGACCATCACCCACCGCTAGAATTTGAATTGATTTGCGACACCACACAAGAAGCATTACAAACGAACCAAAAATTAAGATATAAATTCTTTAAAGCGGATTACTGTAAAATTATCGACGGTTTGAAATCAATTTCATGGGACAAAGAGTTCGCGGAATGTTCGGGTGTTGACGATATGCTGGAAGTGTTCTACGGTATTCTAAATGAGACAATAGAAAGACATGTACCAAAATCAAGACACTCTACTAACAAATACCCATCGTGGTACAGCAACATTTTGATTCGCTTGTTACGAGAAAAAAATAAATATCGTGTGCTATTTCTTAAGTACAAGAATCCTTTAGATAATATTTCATATCGTACTAATAAGGACAGATGCTTAAAAATTACACATACAGATTACAAAAATTACATCGCTTCCATCGAATCATCAATCACTTCGAATCCTAAGCTCTTTTGGTCATTTATAAAACATAAACGCAACAATACCAGTAATTCATATCCATCTAAAATGCATTATAAAAACACCTCAGAAAGCACAGGGACAGGGGTCTGCGATCTCTTTGCGTCATGTTTCTCTTCCGTTTATGATACAAACCAGGCATCGGCATCTAGTCAAATAGTTCATCCTACCACTCCCGAGCACAAATGTTGTCAAACGCTCAGTAATCTGTCTTTTCAAAAAGAAACGGTCGAAAAAGCCTTAAAGAGACTTGAGCCTAGTAAGGGTGCTGGGTCTGATGGATTTCCTTCATTTTTTGCAATAAAATGTTCTGAAGTCCTAGCGGAACCACTCTCCAGGATTTACAACATGTCACTTGCAACAGGATCTTTCCCACATGCATGGAAAGAAGCACTTATTGTACCAATCTTTAAGTCAGGAGAGAGGTCTGCTGTAGAAAACTATCGACCTGTATCAATCTTGTCAATTTTTGGTAAGGTTTTTGAGACTCTTATCTATCCAATTGTGTCCTGGCACGTAAGACATATTTTAATGCCTCAGCAACATGGATTCATCAAAGCTAGGTCAACAGCGACTAATCTCGTGGGATTTGTGTCGGAAGTGGTGGATTCTGTGGATCGTGGGACGCCGGTAGACGTCATTTACACAGACTTTAGTAAGGCGTTCGACAAGGTCGACCATAAAGTCTTAATAAGCAAGCTTTCTCACTGTGGTATCATAGGTAACCTTTTAAGCTGGTGTGAATCATACCTTGCAGGACGATCTATGAAGGTAGTGGTGAACGGCTTTGAGTCTAGTGCTTTTTTGGCGTTGTCCGGGGTTCCACAGGGTTCGCATTTGGCTCCATTATTTTTCAACATTTTTATCAACGATGTATCGTCATGTTTTCATCACTCACAAATACACCTATACGCAGATGACCTTAAAATTGTAAAACAAATAGAGGTCGATAATGACTGTTGTTTGCTTCAAGACGATTTAGACCGGTTTTCACATTGGTGCCACATAAATGGAATGATTCTAAACACCGATAAATGCCATTTCGTACATTTCAGTCGTAAGAAGGGGCCTTATTTTAAGTGTTATAAACTAAATGGCCGAGTAATAAATGAAGTAGATGAGATTCGGGATCTTGGAGTATACATAGATAATAAGCTGCGTTTCCATAAACATGTCGATAAATTAGCCAGGAAATGCTTTAGACTGTTAGGGTTCATTATACGTAACTGTAGAGATTTCAAAAATGCTTCAAGTAAAATCGCGATATTTAACTCATTGATTAGATCAACTTTAGAGTACTGCAGTGTAGTTTGGACACCTTATTACGAAGTTCATAAACGTCGTCTAGAGTCCATTCAAAAAAGATTTTTGTGGCACTTGTCTTTTCAGTGTGGAATGGCCAGGAAACTCCCATCATATAACTCACGCTTAAATCATTTCAAGCTGCTCAGCCTCGACAGTCGAAGACAATTGCTTGATCACTTTTTCTTTTATAAATTGGTTAACGGTTACGTGGATTGTCCGGATTTATTAAAACAAATAAATTTCAATGTCCCTTTTAAATCAGCTCGACCATCTAGATATCTACCATTTAAAGAAAGGAGCTCCAAGACCAAGCTGGGTCATTTCTCCGCCATTAATAGAATGCAGTTACATTTTAGTCGCCTGTCACGCTTATCTGCCTCATCTCCTTCGATTGATGTTGACTTGCATCACCCTCCACGCAAATTCAAATCATTGTTAACCAACGTATTCGTGTCAAGATCATAAGTTTTCTTTTTGTTTTTGTTTAACAAACATAACTTGTATGAATATCTTTTATTATTTTTGAGTTGCAACTTCTTAATTAACAAATTAGTAGTATTTGTATCTTTCGATATTTTAATTAGTTAGTAATTAGTTGGTAATTAGTAATTGGTTAGTCTTTGCTTACTAATAGCTTAATCTTAGTGCATGCCGTGGCAACCTGTAAGTACGATAGCGCCTTATTATGTAACCTTTAGCATACGTTCTGTTGTATGGTATGTAAATAGCGTTTATTGTGTTGGTTGTCCTAAATAAATAAAAAAAAAAAAAAAAAAAAAAAATAAGTCACAAAATATTTGTCGTCGTTCAAGATAATTAAAGTGCATACTTTGAAAAGGTTTTATTTTGCTATGGAAAAAACTGACGGTAAATAAAACGCAAAAGATATAAATCGTTACATCAGATGCTTCAGACGATTCTCGAGTTTATAATAAATAAAACATTTTTATCAAACTGTACAAAGTTGGCTTTGAAAATGGAGCACTTTATTTCTACTTCGGGCAAAGAATCCTCAAGTTTTCTGTAAACTGCAGTTCTAGCAATTTGCCAGAGTATTATGGAAGTTTGCACAATGATTTAGGTACCTGATAATGTTTGAACTTAATTTTTTTGAGGAATTAGGTACCTATTTCACTTTTGTCATCACTTCATCAGAAGTCACGCTCAAGAAGCTTATACCCCGAATGGAGATTGCACGGCCATATGTCATAGTGAAGATTGAAAAAAGGTCCTTTAGTGACGTGACGGCTTATTGCTACCTCTTTCTTTAGTGTTACAATACGTTTTCGTTTCTCACGAACGAACGAACGACGAACAACGAACACGTATTGTAACACTAAAGAAAGAGGTAGCAATAAGCCGTCACGTCACTTAAAGAGCTTTTTTCAATCTTCACTATGACATATGGCCGTGCAATCTCCATTGGAGGGAGGTATAAGCTTCTTGGTCACGCTTAAAATTTACACACACACACACGTTTTGAGAAAATATTGTAGACCATTATGAAAAATTGTCATGAGACGCGTTCGTTTGCTCACAAATTTAAATTGGCCTGGTTTATTTTTAGTTTGTAAAGCACTTATTTATGAATTACTAGCGGCCACCCGCGGTTTCACCCGCGTGGTTCCCGTTCCCGTGGGAATATCGGGATAAAAAGTAGTCTATGTTTTAATCTAGGCTATCTACTATCTGTGTGCCAAATTTCAACCAAATCTGTTCATTAGTTTTTGCGTGATTGAGGAACAAACATCCAAACATCTAAACATCCAAACCCACAAACTTTCACATTTATAATATTAGTAGGATTATTCTTAAGAAGCACTACAAGAACAAATTAAATGCTTTTTTGCTAGTGACTTCTCACTTCAAAAATATTACAGATATTATTTTACGCTGATACATTTTTACTTTTTGGTTATTTTACCAAATACTCGTATAAGCAATGAGCAATTTTATTGTTAGATCTGTCTGTCAATTAAATAGGGCCTTAAATAAGCCGCGAAAATATCTCCCGCTATAAAATACACCACATCCTCTGACCACAAACTCTTTTATTGCAACTGTTTACAACCGCCATATTGTGGACAACATGCCATAACCTTATATTATAGTGACGTCATAAACATAACTCGTCTAAATATATCACCATCCAAGAGGAATCTACTGTGTGTAAATGTTTATGATTGTCGGAATACAACTGTCACATTCGCATTTTACGTAATCGTCATTCTTACAGTGAGGTAACTTTTTATCTCTGCAAAGAATGCAGTGACGACTTTATTCAAAATTGTAAATTCTAATTAATTTATTCAGTCTAGGCTGTTACAAGCCCTTGTGAATGTCATAGATGCTACGCCATCGGTTCGCAAACCCTAAGCGGAGACCTTGTAACGAGAAGAACCGGTAAAAAACTCGTCAAAGGCTGCTTTTTTCTCCCTGTATATTTCAAATAAAGTCGTCAATATTGAAAAATGACCTCTACATTTAAAATGAGATCATTTGCCATCACAAAATATAATATAAATATTAATAGTACCTACTACAGTACCGCACTGTTATTAGTGAAGAGTAGGTACGTCTTATTTTATAAACGTTGTGTTCAGAAACAACTTATAATTTACAACAACACTTGATTTTGAATTCACTTTGAATTGAAGTTTAAATTGAATGAAAACAGCCGAAACATAATCCTGGCTTGATAACGAATTCTCGGCATGTAATAAAAGTTTCAATTCTGTTTGGCGCACGCGGTCAGGTTGGAAAAGTTAAATACTTCAACTTTTACTGATACGTCGGGGCCAATTCTAAACGATAAACCAAAACAGTTACGTTGTCGTTTAGGTTATTTTTACTTAAAAATTATTGGATTAGCTTTACCTATAGAATTCTCATTTACATTGTCCAAGATAGGCATCCTAGGCTCCCTAGGCATAGCATTAGGGTCATTTTCAATCTATCGCATATTGGGACCAGACCAAATTTGCAAGATAGCCATTAGCTTGGTGTTATCAAATATCATCGTCTGGGTTGCGAAGTAGGAAGCTTCTGTTATTTTTTTGAAAAAGTTTCTACCCTGGCCACGCGCATGCTTCCTGAAAACTAATCAAGCCAATGTCTAACATATTTGTAATAATGCCACCTATGACCCTGTTTACCATTTATATCAATATTCGATCGATTATTTATTGCGATTGGAGATCATGTATGGGAGGCCATAGTTTTAGGTTGGCATATCTCCCAGAAGCTTCCTACTTCGCAACCCAGACGACAATATTTAATAACACCAAACTAATGGCTATCTTGTCAATGTGGTCTGGTACCAATATGCGATAGATTGTAAATGAGCGTCTTGGCCGACTAATATTTTATCAACAATTTTAATAAAACTAAAGCGATTATTTTTTTAAACGAAACTGAAAAGGTAACGATTTAGTTTTTATTTTGAAAAACAAACAGTCAGTAAGTTTTTCTCCTCTGTTAGTCAACTATTTTTTTATTTAGACTATAGACGAGCACCATTATACATGAGCTCGGTGGCGCAGTGCTTAAGCGGCTGGCTCTGCAATTGCGGAGGCTAAGCTACTTTCGCAAGGGTCAGACATGGGATGGGTGACCAATTTTTTTTTATCTGGAGCTCCTCAATGCTTAGGAAGGAAATTAAGCCGTTGGTCCCGGGTACATTAGCAGTCGTTAACACCCACCTATCCGCATTGGGCCCGCGTGGTGGGTTATCTTATTAAACATCCTTCTTATCCACATATAAGGAAAGCCTGTGCCTCAGCAGTGGGGACATGAGGCGAAAAAAGTACTTGAAGAATTGGAAAAAAGTACCTAGGTACTTTAAGAAGTACTTTTTTCCAATTCAGTTTTCGTAAAATGTTCCAAAACGTCACAAACGCAAGGTCTACAGTTCACAGAGCCACTATTTTTATTTGTTTTAAAAATACTATTTTATTCACCCGTATTTCTTTAGTAACAAAACTTGAAAAAGTAAAACTGATTTTGCCTCGCAACTTTAACAAAATCGCTTAAAATAAATGAGTTTCATTAATTTCATTTTGGAACTTAAATAATTTCGTCAACAATTTGCTATCGATTTCTCATCACCCGTCACACACCTTCACTCAGAATTTTCCCCACAGTTTTAAATTCCTTTGATATTTTTTAATCAGAGAAATTGCGTCGCGTCTGTAACTTTTAGCATTTTACTCAAAATCGAAGTGCACGCGCGGCACGTGTGTTAAACTCAGCTTACAATTCACATTGAATTTTATTTCACCTACCTACACAGTAAGCATATTTAGGTTATAAGTCTTCCAATCGATTTTGCACTTTCTAAGCATGTTTTAAGATATAAAACCATTGGCAAGTATACAGTTTTGTAAATCGTTTATGCTATACCACAGGGTATTGAAGACACATTTCGATCTGTCTATCTTGTCACATCTCGCCAAACGTCACGTGAATATCGTTTTGTTTAGTGAATCTTTATTTTGTTTACCGTTACGGGAAATAGTTATCCCTAAAGACTGAACTACCTTTCATTAGTTTTAAAAGCATTTTCAGCTTTTTACTCAAATTCTCAAAGGAAACAAGATATTATGGTTTTGTAGAAGCTTATTTGTTGTTTATACCAGCCAAGGGACATGATAATATAAAGGTTGGCAGTCATCTTAAAACTTCAACGTGTGATTATGAGTTCATAGTTAACGACAAAAAGTAGCAGTAAGTTTTCCTAATGAATAAAATAAAATAAAAGCTAGAGGGCACAATAAATTTAAATACTACACTGAAAATGTTTCAGGAAGTCAAGTTTACTATTACAATGTAACAATAAAACGCGATAAAAATTTAAATTGAGTAATATCTGGTAACATTGTACTATTTTTATCGGCGGTACAGTGACATTTTAAGAACGTGACGTTATGCGAAAGTAATATTATGCGAACGGGGCATTATGCGAACGAGATATTATGCGAACGTGATATTATGCGCCGGAAGAATTTTCACGAAGCTGATTTAATATGTAAACGTCATTGCTATTGCATTGAAATCGAAGAATGGAATTTGATCCCCTAGAATGTATAGGTATAATATGAACTTTTATAATCTTTTAGGCTTAGACCAGTGGTTCTACTAAGGTAGAGGTTAATGATTGAAAATACAATTGAGGGTAAAAAAAGTCAAATTTGAAGTGTACCTAAAAACAGACAGCGAATTACTCGACATCTTTTTAATACCAGTAAACCACATCGAATCCTACCAATCAAGGAGGAATTAGGAAGTAATATCAAAGGTTTGTAGAAAGTTTCATGGAATACGAATAATTCTGATAAATAATAATGTAAAGCTTAAGCTAACCAACTACAGCTGGGAAACCTTTATGAAATCTAATAAGAGGGTTCAAATTAAAGACTTTGAAAAAGAGAAAAACTCAAGATACTAGAATCGGAAATGGAGGAATTATTGGAAACTCAGTGATAATATAATTAATCGGCGCTTTGTGGCAGGGCGCGTGTGCTATAATTCGATTTCAATTGAATAACGAGTTTAGCTAACGATTAATAATAATTGGTTGACGGAATTAATTCGTCAAAATGTATTATTTTAGACCGATTTAGGAAATTTATGTGTTTGTGTTTGGAAATTTTATTGTGATCGGGGTAAATTTAGTTTCATTGCAATGAAGAATACCTATTAAATTAAAAAAAATGCAATATTAACAATTCTCAGACGACTTTAGTACCAATTTGATAAATCAGCATTGAGGTTCAAAATTAACTAAGTTCAATGACGAACGTTGTCCGAATAACGGTCATTATTTTAGTAGGCCCTCAAGTTTAAAAATGTAATGAAATCAATGTATCAGATACAATAAATCATTCCAGGTAATACCATACCAATATACTTATTCAATTTTTTTTATGCATAACTGATGTTAAATGACGATACTGCTGAAGCTGGCAGTGCACTACACCCAGAATCCTCATCACTGAGGACAAATTTTAAATTGTTGTTATGGCGTCAGACTTAGGTAAGATGGTGGTAGCTAACCAGGCGGACTTGAAATACTACCACCAACCAAACCGAGTACAAATGGTACCCCCCCTGGGAATCGAACCCGGGACCCCCGCGTCCGGGTGGGTGAACCACTAGACCACAGAAGCGGTTACGAACCCGGGACCCCAGTTAAATAAAGTAACATACCTACCACTTCTTTTATCATACATAATACAAACTAACTCTACATAATATTTTCATACAAAAAAGTAAAAAAAAGTTTAATCCTTTATTACCTTAAGCCCGGTGAGAAATGCAAAGGAAATAGCATACACTAAATTAAGAGCGCAAGAGGCTAAATTAAAATCTGCGGTTACATTCCACATTCCAGCATTCTAGCGCTAATAACCTAATGTGAATATGCTCTACAGTGGAATAAGTATTTTTGCTGCAAAACCGCACTAAATGGATGTAGCTGCCGCTAAATAGACTTCATTAAAATCTACTTTGTCTCTTCCCTTTGCTTACAAGTCTTAAAAGCAATTTAGATGAGAGATGGTTATATTAACGGCTTGGTTACTCACTCATCTATTTAGCTTAGTAACGTTTTTGGTTCTTAGATTCACAATACCAGTTTCATTTGCTCTATCCACTTTAAACCAAAGTATAAAGCTAAACATTAGGTATCATGGGCAACAGCGTCGCTTAACCACTCCTAAGGTTAAAATCACTTGCACGCCGCGCTGTCACAACCATACGTTTAGTTCGCGCAGGGGCAATATGCGCGCACACGAATTTTGTTGCTAACAGGTTAAGCAATGCTGTTGCCCATAGTACCTCTACCTTAGTGTTTTAAACTTTTGTCCTTCTAATGAAAAAGGACAAAGCCGTTTGTCCACCGCCGCCGTCACCAAGCCGTCATCAGAACGAGATTACTTTGGTTCGAGTTCAAGATGTGACGGTCGTGCAGTGGACAGGCGGCATATTATGTATCGCTATCCCAGCGCCCGTCATCTTTTCTTGGTGACGTGCCGTGACGACGGCGGTAGGCAAAAGGTACCATGGGCAACATCGTCGCTTAACCACTCATAGGCGTGAAATACACAGAAGCGACGCGGCTTGGATACGGCGGCGATACGGTGCAGATGTGAGATTTTCGGATGGTTTCGGCAAAGGAAATACACGTATCGCCGCCGTATCTGCTTCTGCGCCTTATCCCCGCCGCATCTCTTCTGTGTATTTCAATAAAATCGCTTGCACGCCGCGCCGTCACAACGTACGTTTAGTTCGTTCAGGGGCGATATACGCGCCGGCGAATTTTGTTCTGTTTCCCATAGTACATAACATAAGAACTTATTCATCATCATCATAATTTTAACGCGAGCCGGTGGTCTTCACCGAGTGGTATTCTTGCTCTAGCAACTGTTAGTTTTGAGCGGTGGGAAAGAGATAGAGAGTGGTCGAATAGGTATAGGGTTTATGGGCTTATTTAGAACAAAACGTAGGTTTAATATTTCATTCTTAAAAATGTCAAAGTTAATGAGGATATTTTTCTTTTCTCATAATAAAGTTTATGAGGCTGCTTTTAATATATCAAAAAAGTCTCAAAGGTAAAGACAAAAATTAATTCTGTCACCAAAATAAGCTCGAATTCATCTCATTTAGCACAATTAAAGTTTTTGGGAGAGAACCGACCCTAAATTAAGCCCCTGGGGCGGTAAAAAGTAATTTAGACACATCAAATAGAAAAGTAAGAATGAAGACACGAATGAGAAACCTTTAAAAGGAATGTTTTTATTTGCTTTTGCACTGAAAATAAACCTTTACATCATACTGCTCGGCAACTAGGATTTACTAGTATAGTAAGAGGCCGTGTAAGTTGGCATGTGCAACACAGTGCATTGTTTAGATAGAACGTTCCATTTTCAAATCACTTTACAATTCAAGCATGGGTGAATGCTTTAACTGTAATAGTAGTTTATGAAACTGACACATAAAGAGGGGTATTAAAACACGAGTGTGTGTTTAAAAACCGAGCCGTAGGCGAGGTTTTTAATAGTATCACACGAGTGTTTTAATACCTAGTTATGTGCAGTTTCATACACTACTTTATCTACACTCATACATTTGGGATTGAACCTACTAAATAAAAGATCGACGTTAGAAAAGAGAGAGAGAGACTTTGTTTGTATTAGCTAGGAGGTACCTACCTTGTAATAAGTCATTTCCTTAGCTGCATCTAAAATATCGGGCAGAGTCAATTTCTCACATTTTTCACATTTTAAAGCAAGAATAAAAAAGCTACAAAATTCTGTAAGTAAAATTTAAAAATTAAAATCAAATCTTTTTTTGAAATGCTTCAAAAATGGCGCGCATTCTATTAGAAAAAATAATGAGATGAGTGCATTCCATTAAACTAATTGCACTAAGTCATCGATCACCATAGAGTGCATTTTAATCATAGAAAGTATGTGGGAAAATTTCGTTGTTTTTTTTTAATATCACGGCACTGCCTTCTTTTTGGATTTGCCCTGTATCGTAATGAGAAAAAAAGTTATTTTATGATGCAGTTAACTGCATCGTAATGAGTTTTTTTTTTAATTTTACCTATCCACGAAAATAAAGTACGTATTTATATTACCTTTTTTGAATTCATATTTGGAACATTACGTTGTGAGTGTAGATAAAGTAACTTTACAATTCAAGCTATGTCAAACTCCTTAGTGAACCAATCTCTTTTCTTATATTATAAACTGTGGAAACTTTTTACTGAAAAAAAAAACAATAAATATGGCGGCATTTCATTTCCGTTCAAGCTATGCAAAACTCCTTGGATTTTGATTTTGATTATGATTTTTATTTTGATTTTGATTTTGATTTTGATTTTGATTTTGATTTTGATGTTTGATTTTTCTTTCTATTTTTTTTTATTTTTTTTTTATTTTTTTTTTAATTTTCATTTTCATTTTTATTTTTATTAAATTTACCTCGCATGAATGATGTAAAGTAGTATGCTTACCTCGGTTGTAAGTAGCAATCACACCCTCGAACTATATTCGCCCTTGCTCGCTTCGCTCGCTCGGGCGTCTAAATATCTCGGGTGCACTCGATCCATTAGCGCCCTTTGCGAGCTGCGCTCGCACGGGCGCCAAATTGGATCTTGTTCTGTAATAGCTCACTTACGTCCCTTGTGTAACAAACTACTATTTTAGTGTTTTGAAGTTGAATAACCTATTTGGTGTAAATAGATAAAAATCTCTTACGTACTTTTTAACCAAACTTTTCTTCGAAAGTATAATGAAGTGTTTTGCCTGAAGTGAATGACTAAGTGCAGATTTTATCGATAACCCAAAATAACATTCGGTGTTTTCTTTCAGCGGAACAAATTCTAACCGCGAATAAATCGTTGACGCTACTCGCTCGGAAAGTACCGTCGCCAAAACAGTCCGCTATCGACTTCCCTAAATCTCTTACACCGAGTTGAGCACAACTTGGAATTTATTGTTCTCATTGGTTTGCGCTTTTTGCAATTGCTTTAGCACATGAGTAGTGTTTACTTATAATATAAATGTGGTTTTAATATTAGTACCTTTGCACATAAAATTTCAAGTTACACGTAGCTCTGAGATTAGTCTCGCTATATTTTACCGAAAAGAATAGAGGCTACACAAGTACCAGAGTCTCATTTTATAATAAATATTATATTTCAATTTCTAAGAATCAACGGCACTCTTATTCCGTAAATTTTCTTCATGAATACTTGGAAATTACTTGAAAAATATATTTCAGGGCCATCTCATTATACTTATCATCAGCGAAAAAATTCTCACTGCTGGGCACCAGGCTTTTGTAATGGATGGGTAACGAGAATGAGTCATATCTAGATGACTACACATGTCATGTGGCAATAAGCAACAGTTAATGTGCTTTCCAATACAAGGTCCAATTCGACCACTTCTGTGGTCTGTGTTTCTCCCACTCGAGTCAGGCTGCGTTCAGACGATAACGCACGACCCGACCTCAACCCAAACTCAGCTCAAACTCAACTCAAACTCAACTCACCCGCAGCCTACTCCTTGAAATACATCACTTACAATTTTAAATCTTATGACACATTAATAAGCTCTTTTTTTATTTTGTCGATGCAACTGCACCCTTCCCGCGCTCAACCCGAACTCAACTCAAACTTAACCCGTACACAACCCAAACTCAAATCAAACTCAAACCGAACTCAAACCGAACTCAAACCGAACTCAAACAGAACTCACTTCAAACTCACCTGGACATTACACAGGACCTTATTAAAGTGTCATAAGACTCAAAATTGTAAGCGATGTATTTTAAGGTGGGCTGTGGTTGAGGTGAGTTTGAGTTGAGTTTGAGTTGAGTTCGGTTTGAGGTCGGGTCGTGTGTTATCGTTTGAACGCAGCCTAAGACGCAGGGGTCCCGGGTTCAAATCCCAGGAGGGAGGTACATTTGTACTCGGTTTGGTTAGTGGTAGCTTATTTCAAGTTCGACTGGCTAGCTACCACCATCTTACCTAAGTCTGACGCCATAACAACAATTTAAAATTATTGTGTTCCGGCACTTAGAGGTAAGGCAGCCAGTTCCTCAGCGATGAGGATTATGGGTGTAGTGCGCTTCCACCTTCGGCCTTATCGTCACTTAACATCAGGTGAGCTGAAGGTCAAGCATTCTCCCGTTGTGCATAAAAAAACTTGGTTCACACATTATATGACCAATCGCAGGCCAAATGCTCTAAGCCAGTGCTGCGTAATTGTACTCTCTAGATATCAGATTCCCTAGTACAATTTAGATTCCTACTGCAGGTAGGTAATTATTATTTAATATTTCATTAATTACCTCGTTGCTCTGATTAATGATAATAAGTAGTCTAATTTATTGATTATTCCATCCTCGGCTTAATGCAGTAAACAAAATTATGAGCGAAGTAGGTAATTATGAGGCACATTTTATATTAACAACAGTTTGCCGTTTTATTAACCCATTTTATAATAACAACAGTTCGCCGGTTGAAGTAACATTAATTAATAAATTGAATGTAGGAAAATCGATGTTGGACGAAAATTCCTTATTTTTCCCTTCTCAAGCTTACGCGCTCACTAGACATGAAATAAATAAAACACTTTTTAACGGATACTAGTGCGGTTTTATTGAAATTACATTGGTAATTAGTTGATATTTGGTTTGATTTTTGATTTTCCCGACGTTTCGGCACCTTTGCAGCTGCCGTGGTCACAAGGGACTGAAGCTACTCGTGAGCCTACCCTCGAAACGATGTTCGCGGATAATATTATAGGGTAAGGATAATATTATAGGGTAAGCTCATATAAGTAAATATTTAACTTTTTAAAATTAAAACAGAGTTGTGGTCTCAGAGCACTATTAAAACAGCAACGTCAAAGAGTTTTTTAAATAAAAATAACAAAGAAGAAGCTAAAAACATCTTCATTATAAAACCTTATTCGATTTAACTTAACCATCACTTGTCAGCTCTTCTAAAAGGCTTTATTTAACGCATTCATATTCTAACCAGTATCTGCGAATCGCTTCTCGGAACAACATTATCCACTGTATTTTAATACAGCTGTTTTGGGTTTGAAGATTTTTTCACTGTAAAATAAAGTTCAAAACTAAAAAAGGAAAACTATTTTTAGGGTTCCGTAGCCTAAATGGCAAAAAACGGAACCCTACGGCGCGTGGTCCGACACGCACTTGGCCGGTTTTTTTAACCTTTTGAATTTTGTTTTTTTAAAGATTCTTTTATAGCATTCTATAGTTGGTTCAATTAATAATAACACTTATTGTTCATTACAAAATAATCAACTCTACAAAATAGTTTTGTGTTAAAAATAACTAGGCAAAGCAAAGTGACAGACCGCCAACCAAGCCGACACACTTGCTTTAAACTTTGTCAAAAATCAAGAACAGTGAGTTTCGGCACGGCCGAAAGTTTCCGCCAATATTTTGCTGAAACTAAAACTATGGCCAAACTAGATTTTTGTGCTGTTGTAACTGGCCGAAACCGAAACCAAACCTTTGGTCGGACACTATTTAAATTCTCTTAAATAAAAGCAGAAAAAAGGTACTTTTGGTAACCTATGAAACAACATAAACGCATTTCTAAAATTTGACTTTGCGGCTTGTCATGTCTTTGTTTGGTTGGCATGACACACCTTTGGTGCAAATATGAAGACTGTAGCTTCAACGGCTTAGCTGCAGAGCTTTGTGACTTGTGACACATGAGTGACAGCAATAGGGCTCCATTTGGCCCCATCGGGTACGGCACCCTAAAAATAACTCTGAAAATTAATATCTTCAATTTATTTCACTTGACAAAATATAGTCAAAGTGTAATAGCTTCCAGTGCCATTTATATTACTATTTTAGAAGAAAAATCCTTATGAACAAAAATATGAAATCCCATTACTTTGTCAAGCAAATTAACTGGTACGCTGTTGGCGATGAAAGTTAGTCAAGATTTATGTAATTACGAAAATAAATAAACGAGTGTTATATAATTGATGTAAGAGCTTATTTCAAGCCTACCGGGCTAGTTATCAGTACCTTATTTAAGTCAAACTTTTCAACAGATCTCAACAGTTTTCAACAGTTCAGTATAACGACAAATTTTGTTGTGTTCCATTAGTTAGAGATAAGATCGCCAGTTCATTAGTGATTGAGGATTCTGGGTGAAGTGCGCTTCCATATTGGGTCTTTTCAACACTTAATATCAGGTGAAGTAAAGGTAATGACTTGTTGAAGAAAAACAATCTAGATCACTGAAATGAGAATAGGGATACGAACTCAGAACAGAGAAACAAAGTAAAGTAGGTATTGATGCAGCATTTCGGAGCTCTTTGTTCATTTGAAAAATTTTGTTTGAGCCAGTTTTTTGGGGATTCTGGATTAGAATCAAATCGAAAACAAAACTGTAAAACTTACAGTTTGAACCTTAATCTACATACATTTATTTTTGTGATTTGTGGGATCTGAAAGTGGCCTACTGGTATCGTATACTGGTATCATATACTATACGTATGTATTTTCTCTAAGTACCATTATATCATTAAACGTACGTAAAATGTATATCTCTTGTTCTGTTTTACCACTATCCCTTTTCTAGTGCTTTGGTAGTTCGTTCACTCCAACCGTACTTTTTTGTAGAAAGGTCTCGATACCCGAAATTTTTCCTTACTGATAGCTCAGTAAAGATAGCCCCAAGTCTATGAACCCAGGGATTATCACGGTTATAAGGCCACGTTTCATTAGCTACATTAAGGAGATCTGGGTGGAGGTCCCGGGGTGATATGATAACAATACATTATGTTGGGACAAGCGGGCTTAATGTCCTGGGGGAATTAATTCAAGCTGCGCTTTGTCGTAAAGATTTACTTATTTATTTATGTATTCCAGGTAAACGCGACTATCTTTTGTTTTCAGAATTAGTTTAATCTATAGAAAAAACATTATTTATAATAAAATTCTATTGATTGACGAACTGACTCGGAATGCGAGAGAAATCAAATAACGCAAAGTATAGTTTCCTAAAGCACTTACAAAATGTAATACTTACTTGAAAAAAAACCAAATTTTATGAAAACGCAATAAAGTGGAATTTAGATTGACGTGCGACAGATAGTGGTACAAGTCGTCCCAGAGAGGTTCTTTGAGCATGAAATTCGTATTTTCGTTGAAAGCTCCGTATGTTTTCTACTACTACGTTACAGTGAAATATTGATGAAACTTTTCGGTGCTCTATATTCGTTTGAAAAATTTAGTTTGATCCAGTATTTTGGGATTCTGGATTCGGACTAAATCGGAAAAAACTGTAACTTACAATTTGAACCTTAATTGACCGAGCGAGCACGAAGTGCGAGCAAAGCGTCTCTGCTTCAGCTTGGGCAAAAATTCTTTCGTATGTCTGTATGTTCTCTTCTACATTTCTCAACCGATTCTCGTGAAAATTTGTGAGCAGGTTCGAAAATTATATTATGGAATTTTTTTGTCGAGCCAGATTTTTTTAATTTTTCAAAATGGCGGAGATATGTTAAAAAAACAGGTTTTTCGGCTTTCCAGCGCTGTCTGTTCTCCTCTACAGGTCGCATTTCTCAAGCGATTCTCGTGAAATTTTGTGAGCAGGTTTAAAAATGATATATAATTTTTTTGTCACGCCACTTTTTTGATTTTTTTTGAAATGGCGGAGATATGTAAAAAAACTTATTGCAGTCCAACTTTCCGGCTCTGTCTTTTCTCCTCTACAGGTCGCATCTCTTAACCGAATTTCCTGAAATTTTGTGGGCAGGTTCGAAAATCATATAGATTTTTTTCAAGTTGAGACAGTTTTTCTAAATTTTTCGTAACAGCGGATATATGTAAGAAAAATGTTTTTCAGTCCGGCTTTCTGACGCTGGATGTTCTCTTCTACAGGTCGCATTTCTCAACCGATTCTCGTGAAATTTTGTGAGCCGGTTCGAAAATAATATAGATTTTTTTTGTCACGCCAATTTTTGGAAATTTTTCAAAATGACGGAGAAATGTTAAAAATACATATTTCAGTCCGGCTTTCCAGGGCTGTCTGTTTTCCTCTACAGGTCGTATTTCTCAACCGATTCTCGTAAAATTTTGTAAGCAGGTTTGAAAATTGTATAGATTTCTTATTTCAAGCCAGTTTTTCATTTTTTTTTTCTAAATGGCGGAGATAATGTAAAAAATTCAAATTTCAGTCCGTATTTCCGGCGCTGTCTGTTCTCCTCTACAGGTCGCATTTCTCAACTGATCTCGGTGAAATTTTGTGAGCAGGTTTGATAAATATATAGATTTTTTTTGTCAAGACAGTTTTTCGAAATTTGTTAAAATGACGGAGATATGTAAAAAAACATATTTCATTCCAGCTTTCCGGCTGTTTGATCTCCTCTACAAGTCGCATTTGTCAACAGATTCTGGTGAAATTTTGTGAGTAGGTTCGATAATTATATATAACTGTTCAGTCAAGCCAATTTTTCCAAATTTATAAAAAAAATTATTACCCATTTTGAAAAATGATCAAAATTAGAAGCACCATCTAGCTGCAATACTCACGTACCTACTGTGTGCTTTGAAAACTTCATGGCGACATTTTACTTTATTTTTTCGCGAGGTCTACAGCTCACGGAGCCACTAGTCTACATACATTTGAGACAACAAAGCTAAACTATAAGTGTAATATTTAAACTAATAAAATAAACCCTTTTTACATTTTACGTCGTCGTTTGTTTATTAGAAGTTGTGAAAAATATCTTAATGCCGTGTCTATTATGTTATATCTGTGTGCATATGTAAATGTTACGGCTAATACCCGAAGTGCGGCTAAACCTAGTTTTAACCAGCTAAAACTAGGTGTAGCCGATCTGCTTTACTCACGTACGTCCCAAATATATGCAACTGTACCCATGACAACGTGCTTGCAAAATTTCATGATAATCGATTAAATAGTTAAAACGATTATAAATAATGTAAGCCGTAATCATTATGTATTAAAACGTTGACGAAAACTTATTTGAATTTGCATAATTTCAAATGAATATTTTTTGATAATACTAAAGTATAGCTAAAGAGAAACCTTCACGTCGTCATTTAGGTAATATTTACCTAAAAATCTTTAATTCTAAGAATTCACATTTAAATTGTCCAAGATTGGCATCTGTAAGTAAAACTGAAACAGTGACGATTTAATTTCGTTTTTTATCGTTGAAAATTACCGCGATTGGGTCCCTGAACTATTTTGACTTTAACAATTTTTACCATTGAAAATGGTTATCAGATGCAAATCGCCTGAGACGTATTTTTGACCATATCTCCGAGGATTTTGAGAGGATCGAGATAGAAATAGTAGGTACCAAAAGTTGAGGAATTTATCGAGACAAGTGTGAACGTGTGAATTTTTAAAATCTACTGGTAGCTTTTTTTGAAATTTTGAAAAATTCCTAAAATTCCGGGTTTTTTGGGGGGTGTTTGTTTACTAAATTGTAAATATTTCGGAAAAAAACTGACTTAAGAAAAAATGAAAAAAAGGTCCTAGGGTATTACTTTAGCTACCAAATGGCGAAATAATTTTGAAAATCGGTAAATAATTGTGACCTGTAGGTGGTCCCTTTAGATTTGGAATTCTAGAAAAACGGGTGTTTCCGTACATAAAAAGTTGTGCAGCTTCTATGATTATCGACCGATCGTCACGGTAATAGTGTTAAAAGATGCAGAAGCAGACGAGAAGTGCATTCGTTGAAATTTTGAAAATCGATTAATAATATTTCGGCTGCGTCGAGGCAGTTAGCGGGCGCTTTTGTGACACGAGGCGGAGCCGAGTGTCACAGTCGTAAAACTAAATAGGTACTACCTAGGTAACTTTAGAAATATTAGGATTTTGCATTTGATTTGATTTTGGCTTTTCGTAAATTTTTGTATTCATTTTCAATGCTCCGATTCTTGCGGGGACTGCAAAATCTGTGATTTTTTTTTCAACTTTGCTAATGTCGCCAACACAACAAGATGTATTTTTTTCATGCACAACGGGATAATGCTGGACCTTCACCTCACCTGATGTTGAGGTACAATAAGGCCGAAGGTGAAAGCGCTCTACCTTGCCCCCCTACTCAAATGGCCACTTTTCTATTCGTTCGCAAACTTATAACTTAAAAATAAGCAATTAAACAATCAAGTCACACGTCGCAAGTTTATGTAAATTACAGACATTGTTGTATTGTATGGGATTGACAAGCCTACTACGACACGTAATTTTGGAGTTTATGGCTTATTTTTAATTTTAAGTTAGCGAACAAATAGAAAAATGGCCATTTGAGTAGCCCCCCGTGGGTTCCCTATGTATTTGCATAAAATTTTAAGGCATAATATGTCATAGCATAATATGATTTCGCCGAATGATGTTTACCTTACGCATAATATTACTTAGTCATAACAGCTTATGCATAATGTTTTTAGGTATAACTAATTTTTGCATAATCATGTTTAAGCATAATATTGTTTAAAATAAATTTAAACACGCATAATGTTATTAACGCATATTTTTATAAACAAAAAAAATTAATACACTTCTAAACTTGCACATTTAAAAGCTACTGCTAAAAATTTTCTCTTGATATAAATATAAATATTGTTCGTCACATGCATGGCTAGGGGTATGTATTTACAATGCCGAAGTTAAAAAGACAGAATTTTACAAGACCCATGGACGAAACACCGAAACCAAATGGTAGAACGGTTGTTTGGCCGTACGTTTAAAATCACAAAAGGACATTTTAAGTAAAATACTAAATCCCAAAGCTTAAAAAACTGAAGAATAATTGAGGGTTACATGCCAGCAGGTCGGTTCTGGCACTTCGCCGACCGCTGCCGCGGCACGCTCGCTTCGCTCGCTCGGCTCGTGCGTTGTAGGTCGCAATAAAACTTAACCTCCTCCTCGCTCGCTACGCTCGCTCGTCGTCGCACCTAACAGACTTTCGGGGTTTTGAACTATCGGTCATTTAATAATCGATCTTTTAAGTTACGGTCTATCAGATATCGATATTTAGGATTTTCGGTATTTTGAAAATAGGTGTTTTTCTACGTCGATATTTCGATAAAATAAATAAATACGTAAAAATATTTATTCTTATTGTTTTTTATTTTTATGTCTTAATAATATTAGGCGAATGGATAATATGCCTAATAACATTTTACGAAAACAAATTAGTCTAAATAATTATTATACTTATATAAATAGTATGCCAAAAAACAATTATTCCAAATTATTATTATCACAAAAAAAAATGCCAAATCCGTTATGCTGAATCAAATTAGGTATAACACCATTATGCGAAAACAAGGTATCCCGTCCTCATATCTGAGGAATGGCTATCTTACCTTTAACAGCTGGAACACAACTTTCAAATTGTTTTTATGGCGTCAGACTTAGGTAAGATGGTGTTATATAGCTAGCCAGGCGGGCTTAAAATAAGCCCTACCGCCAACCAAACGGAGTACAAATTGTACCCCCCTGGGAATCAAACACAGAACCCCTGCGTTTTACACGGGTGGGCGAACCACTAGACCACAGAGGCTGTTATGATTTGAGCCTAAAACTCCTGATGCGAAACTCAAATAGACTTTGATAATCTTAAGGTGATATTGGGATTAAACATTACGCAAATTTTCTTGTAGCCGAGCTTGTAAAGGCAGCGGTCGAAAATTGAATTAACACAGTCCTTTGACGAAGTTGCTGTTTGCTTCCAGTCCGATTAAACTGGAAATTATTAGCGGCCACAAAATCCTCCTGCTCTTTTGCGGTAACCACCTCGGATCCAGTTTATTTGTGTAGACTTTATTAATTATCTGTGATTTCAATACAGTTACAGCGCTTATAGTAGCTACATGTTTATTACATTATGGGGTAGGATGTAAAAAGCCGCACAACTTTCGCCGCATGGCGAAAATCGACCGTGTAAATGGCAATTTCGCCTAGGCCACATCATCATCATCATCATCATGATCATCATATCAGCCGCACGACACCCACAGCTGGGTATAGGCCTCCCCTAAGGATCTCCACGACGATCGGTCCTGCGCTGCCTGCATCCACTGGCTTTCCGCGACCTTCACCAGATCGTCGGTCCACCTTGTCGGGGGCCTACCCACGGAGCGCCGTCCGGTGCGCGGTCGCCATTCCAGAACCTTTCCGCCCCAACGGCCATCAGTTCTTCTCGCTATGTGTCCCGCCCATTGCCACTTCAGCTAGGCCACATACAACAGTTAAATTAGACTTGAAAAGGAGGTAATGGTTGAATCAAATCAGGTATTGTTAGTTTTTGGATATATTGTTGGTAATGTGGAGACAATGTTAAATGCAAATTTTCGACCTCGGCAGACGACTGGGTCATTCTAAAAAATTAATATTGCTTCCACATTACCAACAATATATCCAAAAATCAAAAATACCTGATTTGATGCAACGATCAATGTCTAATTTGATTGAATTAACATGTGATTGAACAAAATTGTCTGATCCTTTGGCCAAAACTGGAACTACGTTATTACATATTATTGTAAGTTATCTAGGTTACACCATCAACTACATAGACGACAGCGACGCCATCACCTGCGACTCAATTGATAGGCGACTTGATAGGTGACTAAAGTCCACCCTCACAGGTGACTAAAATCGACTTATGTAAATAGCCCATTAGTTACAGTAAAGGGACTCTCGACGGAAATTGACGAGATCGAATTCACAACAGGATCAAATAAACGTAAAAAACTGCTATTTTGGTATATTGAAAACGGTTTCCATGGTTTCCATAGTACCATTTACTCGATTCCAAATCTATCTCAATATTTTCGATCAGGTCAGTAACTCCCCTGATCCCATAACACAATATTTTAAGTTAACGTTTTATTAAAAATACTACTAAATTTCTAATTTTGCTTTTATTCAATAGCGTAACATTTATCTTGTTTAAATTAGTAAAATTGGGTTACAGATCTTGCAGATAGTTTCTTTTAATTGTAATGTTTTAATGCAACTAAACCAAACATAAATCTCATTAATGGCTCGTAGAATCATTGTGAATAAATTCATCGATTTGTTCCAGATTCGTCATCGTTTAACTTTGCCCCAAGTCAAAAAGATCATATGTTTGATGGGACAAATAAATCCGTAGCGTGCGATGAAAAACGATCGTCTGTGTTAGTAGAAGCTATTATGGGCGCTACATACACCTAAGTCAACGTAACATCTGATTTTTGTAGCAATCCGTATTGGTATTTGTAAAAGCAATAATAAAACTTTCAAATCGAGTTTTCAGAACACGAACATACGGTCCATTCAACAAAACCCAGTTTCACAAAGTGTAACATATTAGGAGCCGACAGGGGTGTCGCGTCTATCGTCGCAGGATCAGCGCACCAAACTTTTCCCTCACACCCGAATTTATCACGGCATATTATCCTCAAAGTGATATTTTCCACTCGTATCGAACTTTCTACTAGATAAGTTTCGGACAAGACGAGATTATCGCCGGAATAAATCAGGACGTAAGGTGCCCGAAAGATTTATTACTACAGAGTGAGAACTCCCCCTTATCTCATGTTTTGGGTGAAACAATTCCTCCGCGTTGAATATTTGGAATAAAATGTACTTGTAACCAGCCCGGTGTGAATTTATTAAGCTTTTGCATTTGATAAATTATTTTGCCTTAGATGCGTAATTAAGATGCATTGATATTATGTTCTGTAACGTTTTTAATTAAAGACAACTTGGGACTGTAATAAAGGACAAAATGTATTCTTTATAACAATAACCAAAAAATAACCAGTGTAGCGAGTCTACTAAGGAATCTACTTGCCTAAGGAATAAAAAATTAAAAATCCTAGTGGTTTCGGCCAATTTAAATGGTTGATTGTTTTGTTAAACGCTATTATTAAATTTGTTCAACCCTAAATATCTGGCTGTCTTAGATGCTGGACCCAGTGGGTCTTAAACTAAGTCCGTGCTTGGTGCGTTGCCAAATCATTATTCAAGATACTGGCATAAGTCATAGTCTAGTCTTAACACCTATCACCGTATTTATGGGACTTTCAGTGGTTCTTATCAACATTATTTCCTTTCTTACTTCCTTACTAATACTTATTTACTGTTTAATTAAGGTATGAGTCCGATCTCGGCAGCAGCAACAGTGGCTGCCGCAGCAGTGCACTCCAAATTGAACCGTAAAGTTATGAAAGGCGGCTCAATTTAAAGGGGGAATATATAATTGCACTTTAAAAATAATGTAACACACTTTAAAATGTTTAGCTTCAAAATTTATTGAATGCACTTTAAAAATAATGGTTTCCACTATAAATATGCTAAGCTTTAAAATTAATACTTTGCACTATACAATTTAATTGTTTACCTTCAAAATTAATACTTTGCACCATACAAATTATTTTTATAACATTAGTACTGGTAAACAGACGACTAGGTGCGACAACGAGCGGGCGCATCGAGAGGGGAGCTGAGGAGGAGGTTCCATTGCGACCAACAACGCTAGAACCTAGAACCGACTTGGTGAGACTTGCCATCTCATTAGTCTGACATGGTTTGACAGAAATTAAATGATTTCGGAGTTGGGACACAGTTATAGTGCAAACCATTATTTTTGTCGTGATAATATTAATTTATAGATCTACTAGCTTTTGCCCGCGACTTCGTCCGCGTGGATATTCGAGAAAATCCTATGGGAACTTTAAACCAGGATAAATAGTATTCAATGTTTTAATTTCATCAAAATCTGATCAGCTGTTTTAACGTGATTAGGCAGGTCCCCACCAAGCGCGCTGACCCGCTTTTTCCTATCATAAAATTTCATTCCCTATTTTGACACCTACAGACTTTCATACAAACTTTCATCCGCTATTTTAACTCTTTCCACCATTATTTCGTAAATAAAGTAGCCTGTGTCATTTCTCAAGCTTTAATCTATCTCTGTGGCAAATTTCATTAAAATCGGTTTAGTATTTTAGGCGTGATAGCTTGACAGACAGACAGACAGACAGAATTACTTTCGCATTAATAATATTATTATGGATTAAGTATAGATTTTGAATTTTGTTCTGTCAATTTAACTCATGGAAGTGGATTGAATAACATAATCTCGTAGTGTAAAAGTATGTAAGTAGGTACCTTATAAATACGATAGTGGCATAACTTCTTTAGTCTCTGTATACTGTGGTACAATCAAACTTTCATCCCCTATTTCAACCCATCCAACACTTATTTTGCAATAAAAGGTAGCCTATGTCCATTCTCGAGCTCTACTCTACCTCTTTACCAAATTTCATACAAATCGGTTCAGTAGTTTCGGCGTGAAGGCGTAACAGACAGACGGACAGACAGACAGAGTTACTTTCGCATTTATAATATTAAGTATGGATTTTGTATTATTGATTTTGAATTTCGTTCTGTCAATTTTACTCATGGTAGTCGATTAAACAACATAATCTCGAAGTGTAAAAGTATGTAATTGGGTACCAAATAAATGCGATAGTGGCATAACTTCTGAAGTCTCGCTATTCTGTGGTACAATCAAACTTTCATCCCCTATTTCAACCCCTCCAACCCTTATTTCGCAATAAAAGGTAGCCTATGTCCAAAGAGTAAAATAATATCCTATGTCCTATCTCGAGCTCTACTCTACCTCTGTACCAAATTTCAACCAAATCGGTTCAGTAGTTTCGGCGTGAAGGCGTAACAGACAGACGGACAGACAGACAGACAGAGTTACTTTCGCATTTATAATATTAAGTATGGATATGGATTTTGTATTACTGATCTTGAATTTCGCTCTGTCAATTTTACTCATGGTAGTCGATTAAACAACATAATCTCGTAGTGTAAAAGTATGTAAATGGGTACCTAATAAATACGATAGTGGCATAACTTCTGAAGTCTCTCTATTCTGTAGTACAATCAAACTTTCATCCCCTATTTCAACACTTCCAACCCTTATTTCGCAATAAAAGGTAGCCTATGTCCTTTCTCGAGCTCTACTCTACCTCTGTACCAAATTTCATCCAAATCGGTTCAGTAGTTTCGGCGTGAAGGAGTAACAGACAGACGGACAGACAGACAGACAGAGTTACTTTCGCATTTATAATATTAGTATGGATTATTATTTTAAAGTGCAAACCATTATTTTTGTAGTGATAAGATTAAGTTATAGGTCTATCATTATTTTAAAGTGCTGATATACAATTTTAAAGCTGTTTTCATCAAATTTAAAGTGCTATTAAATACATCCCAATTTAAAGTGACCGGAGAAGTGTTGCGCAGTAGTGCTGCACGGCAGTGCTGCGGCAGCCCTATAGAGAAATGTATAGGGACCAGAGATCGGAATCATACTAACTATTCTTTATAACAACGGTAAAAATCAAAATTCAAACCGAATACCAACTAATTACCAAAGTACTTTCAATAAAACCGCGCTAGTATCCGTTAAAAAGTCTTTTATTTCAACTATTCTTTGATTAATTATTTAATATTATAAATGCGAAATTAAGTTAGTTTGATACGCATTCTCGTCTTAACTACTCAACCGATCAAAATTTTGCGAACACGTTATCAGAGGTACAAAAAAGGACATAGGGATTTTTCTTTCATATACAAAAAATACGTTCCGGAGGGATAGCAAAATAATTGTCTGTGCAGACGAATTCACAGGTGACCGCTAGTCATTAGCCGTCGTATAAAAATCTTGTTAAAACTTTTATTTTTTAAAACGTTGATTCATTTTAAAGTTTATTGCTATTTAGAATAAAATTTATTGAAAAGCTTAAAGATAGATGTATAAAAAGTTTTCCCTGCAATGTTTTATTTCTTATTTAATTTTAAAAACAAATTATTATAATTACTTTTTTGGGTAAGTCAATAATAATAATTGATTTATTCACAATCTTAATGTTGAAAAGCAATTAATCAAAACAAGCAGTAAAGAAAAAAAATACCCGAATCTCATCTAAAAATACTCGATATGAAAAAATAATTAAACAACTTCGTGTGGAAGTCGCCATCAATCTTCTGATAAAATATTCAGTTAGGTAAGTACTTACTGAAATTTTTGTTATGAATAAGTAATGAGCAATTAATTGTTTCATAAAGTTTGATGATCAAACAGTATCCTGAGGTCTTTGTCATTGATACAGTGTCAACAAAGTTAGCTTTGGCTTGTTTGCCTTTAATTAGGGAATTTTTGGGCATAGCCTCGGGTGATGTTTTTTGTTTTATAATGATCCTACAAATAAATACTTGACAAAAACACATCGTTGAAATCCATTTTGTAATCATGTAAATTTAAAATTACTTTATCTGTTTGTCAGTTACCTTTTTACACAAACCACTGGGCAGTTTTATTAGATTCAGATTATTCAGAATACAGTATTAAGGGCGTTAAAACTAAACATAGGTGTTTCAACACCATATTTTTCTTTAATCTAATAAAATGTAACGTGAAACGTCAATAACCATGGAAATTTAAAACAATATACATTGTAACGTGAAAGTTTATAAGTGTAAGTATGTACTTTCATATAAGCAGAGATATGTTGGACTATACGAAAGGACCTACATTTTGTCACAAAATTAATATCGATGCTTCCAAAACGTAATTTTAAAGTTAATAATAGGGAACATGGATAAGTCACCGATTTTGATAAATTTGAGCTTGATTGCTGCGGACACGTATAAAAACATGATGGAACAGAAAATTAAAAAATATATGTATTATTTTAGTTTTATCACACAAGGGAAAATAACGATTTTTTTTTCATTTACGGATATAATGCACTTAACATTGGGATAGAATATCGAATAAGAAATAATATTTTATATTGCACATATGTACTTAAACGCAATATTTAGGGAGATATTTGAAAATTCTTGGCTAACTTCATAATAATGCGCCTTAAACGTGACATAAGTGGCGTCACAAATGTTGATCATTTTGTATAGAGCGTTTTCGGCGTGCTAACTTCAAGTAAATATATCACGAGAAAAATACGCAAGAGAAAAGTTTAATATTACAGTTGATTTTCTCACGCATTATACTTTTGATTTGATACAAAAAAAAATTGATGCATGTTCCCTATTAAAGATTATTTTGACATTGATCACCTTTGGCAATCCAAAGGTGGTCAGAAAGAAAGAAAGAAAGAAAAAACATTTATTTGAGAATCACACACAGTACATAAAAAAGCCTAACCACGCTGTCTCAAAACGGTCCCGAACTCAGCATAATGCATGGTCTGCGACCAGCGCTGGTCTTCCGTCGGGACCGGTTTGTTGACGCTGCGACAAGTATACACAAAAGCTCTGTTAAGAGTAATTTTTATCTATGCACAAAAGAATAAATAACACGAGAAGAAAAAAAAAAGAAAAGAAACACTAAGTATATAAATGCAACAACACGTTCTAGAAGAAAATATAATACTGTAAAAAGTTTAAAACAAATATACTCCAACCATGGAAAGCAATAAAAAATTAAAAAATTGCTTTCCATGGCTAAAATGCACACCGGTGATCGATGGCTCAGCGGTCGTTCTACTGGAATGCTTCAAATGACATCTGGACTAATCTGTGACCGATTTTTTAATTTGTCTTTGGTTGAAGTTGAAGTGAAAATGAAAAGTTTTTATCTTACTCTATGATGAAAAGTGTTGGAAAATGGCAAACAAGAAAAAGAAAATGCTCTTAGTCTTATTGTTCACAAGGAAAACTAAAACTAACTACATTCCAAATAACATTGCGACTAAAATGGACATATCTAATGAAAATTTTTACACAAAAACAAAGAGTCTGACGAAAAGGTACTTAATTCAATATTTACAAAACCAAGAATCCAACCAGCAAGGAAAACAAAAACGTATAGGTCTAAAATGCAAGGGACAGAAAATTACGGTGAGTTTAATTAATAAGTTATGTTATATCAGTTATATGACACTCATGTCTTGACTGTAAGTTTCCTGCGTTTTTTGACAATTAATAAGGAATGATCTTAGTTTGCATCTGAAGCTATGTATACTTTGCAAATTCCTGATCGGCGGGGGAATATTATTCCAACATTTGGAAGCTGCGTAGCGGAAACTACCTCGGAAAGCAGCGGACGCATGTTGAGGCGTAGCCAGCTGTTGAGCGCATTTTCGGGCCCCATAGGGCTTACGGCTTGAGGTCCAGGACAGTTTGTTGTAAAGATACGCAGGTGCGCTATGTTTGACTATCCCAAACATTAGGCAAGCCAAATGTAGCTTACGACGGTGTTGCATCTTTAGCATAACATGTTTATTTAGGAATGGAGTTACGTGGGCCCTTAACGGAATATTGAAGCAAAAACGTGCGCAAGCATTCTGCACTCGCTGAATTAGTTTTTTTGTTTTAGCAAGTAGACGAGGTCCATAAACAGTATCCATATAATTTAATTTTGATAACACTAGAGATTCCACTAGTTTAATACGTATTTCCACACTTAAGTGACGTCTGACTTTATATAATACTCTTAGTTTATAAAAGCAATTTCGGATACAATCACCAATATGCTTTTCAAAACGCAAATAGCAATCCATTCTGAGACCTAGATTACGCGCCTCATATACTCTCTCTATTGGTTCATCTTTCAGTTTGACAGGTACTGAGGATATAATATTTCCTATCTGGTGTTTGGTCCCAAAAATCATATATTTCGTTTTCGAAGGGTTTAGCAATAAGCAGTTTTGATTTGACCAAGCTGCAATTTTTGAGAGATCCTCGTTTATTTTGTTTATTGCTTGGTCAGCATCTTCAAGCTTAAACGAAATATAGATTTGTGTATCATCCGCATACAGATGGTATTTGCAGTTAGAGATATGCGTTGATATATCGGCAGAATACAAAATGAAGAGGAGTGGTCCCAAAATCAAGCCCTGAGGCACCCCCCTACCTATGGCCCATTTTCTGATTTCATTTCAGAACCATCCCTATGACTGAGTTTAACATACTGATAGCGATTACTGAGGTAGCTATGAAACCACCGCAAGGCCTGATGGTCGAACCCATAGTAACTTAGTTTGGACAAAAGGAGATTTATATTTAAAGATTCGAATGCCCTAGAAAAGTCTAAAAGAACCAAAAGAGTGCACATACCCTGATCTTGAGCATGAAGTATGGCGTCGGTTACATCAAGTAGAGCTGTGGTGGTACCGCGGCCCTTCCTGAATCCGGATTGTAACTCAGGTAAAATGTTATTCTTCTCCAGATAGTCATTTAATTGTGCGGCTACAGATTTTTCTAAGATCTTAGATAGACACGGTAGAATACTGATGGGCCGTAAATCTTTTAGACTTACTGGGTTTGGTATTTTAGGCAGTGGAAGTACAATAGCCAATTTCCATATATCAGGATATGTCTGGAAAGTGATAGATAGATTAATGATGTTTTTGATAGTGTCTAAAGTATATGGAAAGGTCTTCACAAGCATGTCCAGACTAATTAAATCACACCCCACTGCATTAGATTTCAAACTGTGTATTATTTTGATTATTTGTTCCATAGTAATAGGTTTTAAGTGAAAAACTGAATCCGAAAAGCGATTAAACTCAAAATATGTCAAGTGTGAGATACTCACATCTGATCTGCCAGGTATGTTCAAAAAATAATTATTAATAACATTTGGATCATTAAAAAATAAAGGCAAGTCATTCTTTTTTAGGTGCAAAATTGAATTTTTAAGTGTCTTCCATAATAATTTAGGATTTTGAATTTTATTATTGACATGATGTTTGAAATATGCTGCCTTTTCATGAAATAGTGCTTGATTAACCGTTGATTTTAAAGATTTATAATATGTATTTGTACTATCTGGTCTATGGCTGTGGTAATCTGCCAAAGCCTCATCGCGCAATTTCATCATGAGTCTGACTGTGTCTGTGATCCATGGTGGTATATGATCCTTGACTCTGATAGTCTTCTCTGGTGCATGATGGTCAAACACAGCCACAACACATTGGTTAAAAAGGCCTACCAAATCATTTATACAGTCAGTTTTTAAAACTAGATCCCATCTTATACTTTGTAGATCGATGTTAAAATTATCCACACAAATGTTTTTAATAGGTCTGTATTTAACAATTTGGGGAACGGGGTTTTCCCGCTTGATATTAAACTCGCAGACTATAAGACAGTGACCATGGATGCAGCCAACATGATCCAAAGCAATTTTTTTTACATGTTAATCAGAACATACAACATCAATGAGAGTTTGGCTATTTAAAGTGAAGTGTGTGGGTTGAGAAACTAATTGACCTAGGTTGAAACAAGATGTAAAGGTATTAAATTTGATGGTACTTTGCTCATGAGCTTGTAATAATTATTAATGTTAAAATCACCAAGTAATATAAGATTATCATAGTTGGGTATTGAACTGATTGTATCCGAAAGTGCGTCAAAGAATAGGTCAATGTTCATCCAATGTGGTCGATATGCGGTGCCAATAATAAGCTTCCTTCCGTTAAGGGTCAACGCCAGCCACATTTGCTCAACCAACTTATGCAATGGGTCTACCGGGTGAGGCAAGGTGCGGACACTCACGCTGCGCCTTATATAAAAACCGACACCACCTCCCCTCTCGCGCCTGTCACGCGGCCGCGGGATGTGGCGTAAGCGGTACCCCGGCAGCGCGGGTGCCCGACCCTCCTCCCCCTCCCTGAGCCAGGTCTCGTTAATGGCTAGCACATCTAAGTCAAACTGAGTCACTGAGGCAATAAAGTTGTCATGATTGGTACCAAGGGAACCTGCATTATACAAACCAATCTTTAGAAGTTTATTAACCATTGTTATGTAATAAGATAATAAAAAAGTAATATAAGTAAGCCCCCATAGTGAGTGGAAAATTATTTAGGATGTAGTGCCAATAACCATAATACAATAGATAATATAAACAATTTAAAGAATTAATATACAATTTACAATAATGTGTACCGTAATTAGTTTTAGTTATTATACCAATTGTTTTTATAAATAAATAAGATTTTATTAAATTTAATATAATAGTCTCAGACACTCGTGCGTTTTTGTTTTCCCGCCTATAAATATTTAAATTACTAGTTATATAAACTAAACCTAAATTCGTTTCAGGCCAAACTATCTCGCCCAACGGGTTCAATCAGGTCAATGTCTTTGGCCATCAATATGGGGGAAAAAATATATTGGGACGTCAAAGTCAGGTGAAGTCGCGGGCAGTTGCTCGTAAATTATAAAATTATTCCACGCCTACAAGATGCCGGTAATTAATCACAATTAAAAACAAAGCAAAACAAGTACCGAGAAAAACAAAAGGGAGAAAAAATACAATCTTATTTTTTTTATTTAAGGTGTTTTGAAAATAAGCATCACAGCACACTCCTATTTAGTTATTAGGGAAATTACCATAATATTTATTGGCATCTTCTTAGTTTTAATTTTTCTCGATAATTACTTGTGAACTTAAGATTTTCTAGATACCTACGATTAGATTTTCTCTATAATCTGGGGTCTAATTATCTAATTCAAAATTGATCGCAATCACTTCCAAGGCTCAAACTGCAGCTGGGAAGCTGAGCGTCCTAAATAAAGTTAAGCGGTACTTTACGCCTGGGCAGCTTTTAACTCTCTACAAAGCTCAAGTCCGGTCTTGCATGGAGTACTGCTGCCACCTTTGGGATGGCTCGGCGAAATATCAACTTGCTGCACTGGACTCGGTGGAACGCAGAGCCAAGAGATTAATAGGCGATGAAGAACTGGTAGCAGCTAAGCTTAACAGTTTAGCTCACCGCCGAAAAGTTGCTTGCCTATCGGTCTTTTATAGATTGTACTTCGGTGAGTGTGCTCAAGAACTGCATGAACTCATTCCACCTTCTCCTTTCTACCATCGGACATCCAGACGCACTGCAGGTTACCACCCGTTCTTAGTTGATATACCTTTTCTGCGTACCAAACGCTACTCATCATCTTTCATAATGCGCACAGCTATGGAATGGAATTCCCTGCCGGCGTCTGTGTTTCCGAGCGCATACAACCTGACTCTATTCAAAGCCAGAGTGAATAAGCACCTTCTGGGCAAGCTCGCTCCATCGTAGACCCTGTCTTTGCTTTCTGGGCAAGACTGGGGTCAAGAGCAAACCCATTCAATGTAAAAATAAAAAATAAACTTTCATTTCACAGATGGATGTGACACATTGCTGCATTTCTTTGGTATATTTTTATTTGTGTCAAAAAGAAGCATCAGTGTGTTACATCCTGAAAGCGATTGCGATAGATTTTGAAATTAGACAATAGACAGGCTGGTGAACATTTAACCATAATCACATCAGGTGTTAGGTGATGGATGATGTGAACTACGATGGGGTATGCTCACCTTTCAAATAGCCTAGTCACTCTAGCACTCTAGAATAATGGTGATAAAAGTTCACCTATAAAGGGTCGCATTGAAATGAAGACGGTTCAATTACCTAGTCCATAAACTAGGAAAAAGTTCATTAAATACTGAACTACTAAAAGGGCTCATTAATATAACGGCACCAATTTTCCTCCATTATCAGAACTTATGGAAACTTTGGATTGACTTCTTTAAGAGGCATATTACATTTCGACTGTGATTTTTGCGTAAAATGGCCAATTTTGGCGTTCTCGATCTCAGAAACAAAAAGACATTAACACTTTTGACTTATTGAATGGTGCAGAATAGCTATTGGAATAGATCATAGCGGCCTCGCTTTTTTGAAAATTTGCTTAACTTTATAATTAAACCCGAAATTGCAGAGAAAGATTTTCATAAAATGCGCGAAGGCACTTTTTTGAGCTCATGGATTGAACAACTGTGCAAAGCAATTGAAATAAAAAAAAAATGTTATCTCTTATATAGTCGAATAGATCATAGTGGCCTCGGAATTTTGAAATTATGTATGGAATATGTGAAAAAAAACCATAAAACTACTAAAAAAGCTCAGAATTAACTGTGGATTTCTCCTAGATACATTATTATTATTACGTAAAAATTATATAATAATAATCTTTACTTCATAACAAAATCGAATTGCATACTTTTATTTGTTTTTTGTACTTGTTTGTCTTTCTGTGTATGTTCAAAGTTGACTCTAAGAAATCGTTCACCAACTTTCATTTTCCTTTTTAACCCTTTAACTTTCCAGTAAATCATGATATTACTTTTTGTCACGGACACATATAAATGTATTTAGTAGACCCAAAGGTTTCTCTAGGTTGTATCACTAAAATCCGTCAAAATCGAAATTTCGACGAAAAAATGTGATAGGGCCCTTAAGGACTTGTCTAAATAAACTAATTATTTTCATGACCGGGTAGGAAGGTCGTTTTATCGATATTGAATAGTGTAAATTATTTTCAAATAGTAACTTAGGCATATTATTAACATATTCATACTAGCATAGAACTATTTTGTTTCTTTTTTTCTTTTATCGTATTAACTTAAATTGGGGAACAATTGCAACAAACAATGTACTATCAAAGTGTCTTAAAATATTATGTTTTAATCCAGGCTATAAACTATCTGTATTCCATATTTCACCCAAATCCGTTCATCGTTTTTGCGTGATTGAGATGATATCCAAACATCTAATCGTCAAAATTTCCACATTTATACTAGTAGCTCAGTGAGCTTAGAGTTTGCTCAAATTGTAAGTTGTTAAAAAAAATTATTTAGCAAAATTAAAAAAAAACTGGCTTGGCAAAAATCTATACAATAATCGAACCTGCTCACAAAATTTCACGAGAATCGGTTGAGAAATGCGGCCTAGAGGAGAACAAACGGACATACGAAAGATTTTTTTTTTGCCCAAGCTGAAGCAGAGACGCAGTTAGTAGGTCTAGGTGGTCCGGTGTATCTGACAACAACCCTTTTCTTTCTTGAGATACGTGCTCTTTCACGTAGATGTAACAACTTGGGACATTATGCCAAATAATAAGATCAACGGAAGGAAGGATCCTAATAAAATAAAAAAATACAGCTTCTACGTCAACTCAATCGGATGAAGGGAACAGTATATTCCCAATATTTGAATTTAAATAAAACCACTAACGTACTCTTTAAAAGGGTGCAGTAAAAAATGTCGTATGAACAACCTCAAACTGTTTTCTACAAACTGTACCAAAAGTGATGTTTTAAAAATCTGTCTCTTCCTCGCACATATTTCCCGTAAAATAAACGTAAAAGAGATATTCCTCTCGTTCCTTGCATTTCGGTAAAACACATTTCGTGTCCAGCCGAACTTTTAGAAAAATGTTACCGAGTCTCGGAAATCGCGAGTGAAAAGTTTTATTTGACGAGAAAGCTTCACAATGAAATTAGATCCGAGTTCAGGTTAATTTTTTATCGACTTTTCTTTTGGTATGCAACATTGTTTTCCTCAAAAATGATAAAAGAGGAAAAAAGCGTTCCAAATTAAGTGGCCTTATTAATAATGTTTGGAATAAAAGACAATTTCGAAGTAATATCACAGAATAAATATTAGTACGTAATATACGAGGATCTGACATGCAAGATTGCACACTTCATAATGTTTTCATCGTTTTTAATGTTCTCTGCTCTATATACTCCATAAAGTCCATACATAACTTATATGAGTACTAAGTACAGGACACGCCGAGCCCTAGAACCAATTACCTTAGAGTCTGTCTAAAAAGTCAGTTTACCTGAGAAATTATTAAATTATTTAAAAAGACCAATACTGGTAACCCTGTTGTAAACATTGAATTTTGAAACACAAAATAGAATTTTGACAGCACCAACAGGGTTACCAGTATAAGTTTTTTTAAATAATTTAATGATTTCTCAGGTAAACCGACTTTTTAGACGGACATACATTATACCTATATTATCTATCGGTCAAATGGTAAAAAACCAAATATATTCCTTTGTGTGTGTGAAGGCGACACTATTTCCGTGTTAAGTAGCCCTAGTTTTACACATACAGTTATGACAAAATGTCAACTGTCTAGTCTAGTGTCTGTGTAATAAGGGGTTTTAACGGAGTGTCCGGGATGTGAATAGAAAACGTACACGAAATCTAGAAAAAACTTTTACGAATAAACTGATCTACAACTTAGGAATTAACTAAAATCAGTTCTCAGAAAACAAAGCGCTGAATACGTTACATACAACGAAATGTGAAATGTTACGAAAAAGGGTTTTATACACCGACAGAAAGTTTTTGTATTCGCCCCAAACTAAGCACTTTATTACTGTTAAAGGGTAGGAAACGAGAACATTGCAATAAAGTTTTTTATTTTAAGAAGAACACGACGGAAATATAAAAAGGTTTTTATTTTTTGTTAGCGGGAAGATAATTTTTATTGTTGCAACCTGGAGTTAAGCGCTTATGTTTTCTTTGAAGCTATTTGTTTTAACAATTGTTGGAAGGAGCTGTGTTGTGTTAAATTGTATGTTTTTTACATGAATGTCCAAAAGTACAAACACACAATTTGCATTTAGAATATTTTATTGCATTATTGCTAGTTCATTGGGCCGGATTCCGAAGGGTGCGGGTTTGAATCCCGTCTGAGTTGCTACGGGTGAGTCGATTTTTTTCTAATATTTTTTCATTATTTATTCATCTTAATATAAAAATAGCATTGTGAATGGAAAAATCTAAAAGTTTAAAATTATATGACTGTTTCACCTTAATTGATTATTTAGCACCTGTAATGGGGCTGCCTTCGAATGTCGAAGTAATTCTCTTCACATTGGTGAGATGGCGCTGATCTTCAGCGGAAACGTAAAAAGTATTAGAAAATTTTGCCAAATTCATTAGTGGCTCGGTAGCATTATTGGTAGTGCATTGGGCCGGATTCCTAAGGGTGCGGGTTCGAATCCCGTCTGAGTTGCTACGGGTGAGTCGATTTTTTCTAATATTTTTTCATTATTTATTCATCTTAATATTTTATTGGTAAAATTAAGATAATAGTAAGATCGGTAAAATAATATAAATTACTCGATGTAAAATAAATCGCTTGCTAGATTGGAAATATTTTTTCTAACCATCATCATTATTATCATCATCATAATTAATCCATATTACAAAAAAAACAGAACAGACAGAACCACTCGACGACGACCTCCGTGGTCGAGTGGTTCGCACGCCGGTTTTCAAGGCGTCACCATCTCTTGAGGTCCCGGGTTCGATCCCCGGCTGGGTCAATGTAGAAAATGAACTTTTCAATATTGTCTCAGGTCTGGGTGTGTGTCATACCACCGTTGTTTCTGATTTCCATAACACAAGTGCTATAGCTACTTACTTTGGGGTTGGAGCAATGTATGTGATGTTGTCAAATATTTTTTAAATATTTATTATTATTTTTAGATCTCGTGCCTTTCACGATCTTCTGGTACATTGAAAAAGAATTTAATGAATTAAACAAAACAAAATTTATTTGTAAATATAATTTATTTTTATTAAATACATAAGTACCTACTATAACTAAAACATCAGAATTTCTACATAAAATAACCTAATAAAAATCTAATCAAAACCAAATGTAGCTCGCGAGACTCTCGCGCCGACTTCATCATCATTCAAATGTGCAATAAAATTTTAACTATTTTTAACTCGCATCTTAAAATTGCAAACCATGTTTACCTAGGCATCATCCTCACACTCTAATTCAGAGACCGTTGCTTGTAAAAATTCATTTGGAATCGTAGCGTAACTAAGAGAGGTTAGACACGAGACGAGCTTGATCAAGTAATTTTAAATCTCAAAATTGAAATAACAGCAATCCACGATGTTCGTATTTTACATAAACTTACCTTAAATTTATTTCCTTTTTTTTTTGTAAAAAACCCTTCATACTCATTAAGATGAATATTTCATTTTTCCTTCATACTCATGTCAAGCACCTTGTAAAATTCTTCTTCTTTTAAAGGGAATGCTTCTAAAACTTTGACTCTTAACACCTTAGTGCAGCGCAAAATTTTACTACTTCAAACAAAATAAATGTTGAAATTTAAAGTATAAATTATACGCACGAGGGTTAAACTTTTAGTTTCATACTACAAACTTTGCCTAACTGCTATTTTAAAAGTGGTAATGATGTTCCCGCTCCTTTAAAAAGCTAGTTAGCGGTAGTACATCTAGAAATATAAAAGCAAGCAAGGTAAATAATGATTTATTTTTGAAAAATATTTAACCATGACCACATAATACTAACAATAAAACTTTGAAAATAGTTAATGGTGGATGTTGTAATCAACTCTTGAAACATATAAACTTTAAAGTACCTACTCGTTCAGTACGTATACCAGGTACGAACAATAATGTATCAAAAAATGCACTACTATTACGTATGTTACATGCAATAATAAAAATAAATAAAAAATTTAAATCAAATTCATTTATTTCAGACTTAGGCCCTGTCCTAATTGGCATCGGTCGTGCGATCATGCGTTGCGATTTCATCGTGCGATGAAACAGAACAATAGACGCATCGCATGATCGCGCGACCGTCAATTAGGACATTCAATAGATATCACTAGGTTTGATCGCACGGTTGCACGACCAGTTTCATCGGACGGACGCACCATCGCACGACCGATGGCCAATTAGGACAGGGGCTTAGTGTGTCCATATAAATTGTTAGTGACATCTTACAAACAATGTTAGAATTATGTTACTGTTAGTATTTTCTTACAGCTATGTGTCTCTAATAACTAAATTTGTGTATGTAATAACTTATGTTCTCAAAAAGAAATTTTTAATTGTAGTTTAAGTTTAAAATGTCACTGCTGCGTGAAATTGACCTGCATTTGTTTTTTTTTGTTTGAATTTGTTCGTAGCACTAACTTCAATGATTTGCTTCCATTTTGATGAACATGGCGTGACATAATCAGACCAAAATGGCAAATAATTGTGTAATTAATATGATTTATGATTATTTAATTCGAATAATATATTTAAGCTTAGTAAGTAATCAAAATGTGGTGTAAAAATGTAAAGTAATACATTACGAGTATGTAAATTAACGGAAGTGTATTTGGTTTTGCAACAAAGTTTATTTGTCAAATTTATACAGGTAATTAAGCTCGTATATTGGCGTAATACTATTTCAATAATTCTTACTGTCCGTTTTAAAATGTGTTATGCATAGTTTCTTGAAAATTAATGATTTACAGTTGCTGTTTTAATAATTAAGATGTTATGTTGACTATAGGCAAGAATGGCGGGAAGCGGTTGCAATTCCCGCCATCAACAAATGTATAAAAGTGACATCGAAATAGGGTAACAGCCCAGTCTGATATTGTGCTTCGTCGAATTAAAAGATAAGTATTGTATAACTGTGCTAGTTATTTGGTTTATTGTAGAATAACGGTATATAAATAAGGTCTTGGATGTTTTATCTTGTTTAGAATTGTGTGTTCATGTGATTAACATGTTTAAAATGTGTTGTTTTTGGCAATTCATGCAATGTCGGTAAGAATCATTGTTCAGCATGAACAATGAGATCTGATGTGCTGTTTTATTAGTGTTACAGTTTAAAAATGATTTAAGTCACGTTTAATAATTTGTACACGATGATTAATGTGATGTTTTATTGGGAATTAATTGAATATCAGTTAGTATCATTGTACACTTTGAATAATAAGGTCTCATATGTTGTTTCATAATAATACAGTTTAAAGTGTTAGTTATTACGAAAGTTACATTAAAATATAGTGACTATCAAGGTTAATGATGTTGTTTCTTGTTTCATCTTCTAACTCATGCTTAGTGTTGGTTATCCAAATATATCCAGGTTTAAATAATGATGTAGTGTTTTTAATTATGTGAGCCTAACCCCTTTATCTTCAACAATTTATTCTTTTAATAAAATTAATTGTTTAAAGCTTTTTAACTTTAAATATTTGTATACTGTTGTTTTGTGTCAATGCTGTGTACAATTGTTATTGGGATATAAATTTAAAAAGTGCTCTTTAATGTAGATTGCAATTTATTTAAAAATAAAATAAATAAATAAAATAAAAATGTAGGTACCTATTAGGTATACTGCCGTGTTCAACAATGCTTTGGATGTGAATTTATCTCTCTGTTGAGACTTTAAAATGATTTCGAATAAAAAAAATCGTAAATAAATCCACATATTAAGACTGTGTATATAATTTTTTACTTTTTTATAATGCGTAAAATTAGAGCGTAGAGCTAAACTTTTTGTTTTTTCTTTCAAACGGGTAGCCTTTTTATAATATGACTAACAGACCGGAGCTTATTTTTTTAATGCAAATTTCGACAAACATTTGCAACAAACACAAAATGTGTGATGATGATCTATTTCAACCACAACTTTTTAACTGTACCTACATATAATATAGTCTACAGAAGTAGCTGATTACACCACAACGCAGTTAACTATAAGGCAACGTACACAGGCGGCTTGCTTAGCGCCTAGAGCCTAGATAGTCACCTAGCGTGTAGCTAAGTGAAAGGAATGTTCTATAATGTTTGCAACCAGCATACTTAGCGAAGGCACCAAGCGCGCAGTGCGGCTGGCTTCGAACATTATTAAACGTTCCTTTTACTTTGCTACACGCTAGGTGACTATATTAAGCTGCCTGTTAGTGTGTACGTGACCTAAAACTTCTTCAGTACGTTACTACCTCAATAAATAAACATGGCAATGGGCTTGGAATGATGCTTAATTGTTCAGCTTCATTTAATGCGTTCGACCACGCACGCACCCATTAGCCCATAGGTACCATATCTATTTAATATATGGACAACTTTGTAAATGTCTCAGAAACAACTTTACGAACTGCATTTCAAATATTTTAGCGAAACATCAAAACCTTTTTCCCAGTCATTAAACTCTGTAAATGGAACATTAGCTATCTTCAGAACGTTCATCATGTGCTATTAAATAAAATGCATTTCTCAGTCATAAACTTGATCATTGTTGCGGAATAAAAGGGGAAGGAAATATTTTTTGTTGGTCTGAAATGTGAACCATTAATGGAAATGTCAAATCGATTTTCTTAGATACGCCATTGTCGAAAAAAAACTTCTCATAATGTAGGTATTTCTTTCATAATTGTTTGAATGTCTGCTTGAATTTATTTAATATATTGAATGTAATCTGCTTTAATGATTAAGTCACGGTAAATAAGTTCTTAATATTTATGGTTAAAGCAAACACCTAATTTCTTTGATTGTCATGTCCAGCATACTGTTTACTGAGATGAGAAGTAAACAAAAACTTACTTTGTGTTCTACTGTCTTGTTTAAAAAAAAATCACTTGTTAAAATAATACGGTGGTATACAACGTGTAACTATGGTAGATAGAGACCATCAAATTGAAAAACTTTTAATATGGGACTAACTCTGAAATTGCGAAATAAAAACCAGCTGTTTCATACAAATAATATTTTTACGAAAATATCAAATTGTTATGAAACAGCCGATTGTTTTTTCGCGATTTCAGAGTTGGTCCCATAGTAAAAGTTGTTCAGTTTGATGGTGCCTATCTACCATTATTCTAGTTTAGCAATTAATTCTGTTACACGTTGTATAATAAGTTACATAATTACTTATCAATATTATGGGACAAGATACCGCATTAAATTCAAAGCCAAGAATGGGTTACATTCTGCGATAATAATTTCACCGAAACAGTCCCGAAGTCGAAGACCGCTTACTTCGAAGTTGGAACTACTAGCCAACAATGTTATGAATTAACAATGAACCGGAGATGTAAATTGAACCATTTTGGACAAATTGTGTGGGTACGTGTACCTACATACAGAGATATAGCTTTATACAGCTTACAGAAATCTGGTAAGTACCTTAGTTAGCTCTGCTTTCTGTTAGGACTAAATTTTCGTTGAAAATTTCAAACCACTTATGTGTCATTTTGGTTTATTCACATGAGAGGTTTTTCGGACCGTAAATCTTTTAAAATGATTATCAACTATTAACAACACTAATTTCTGACCAAAATGACACAAAGGTTTTCAACGTTAATTATTTTTCGAGCTTGAAAGTTGGTGCATAACAACCACAGTCTTATAACAAAATTTTGACTCTAACTAAATTTTGCACTTCAAAGCTTAATATTTTGTAAACAGATCCCTGAACCGAAAACCCATAACATTTTTAAAAGACTATTCAACGACATCTCTCATTATGAGAAAGATGCGAAAATAATTTTCATCCCCACTTTACAAGTACTAAAAATATATTTTTCAAGATTTTGATTCTTCTATTTTTTTGGTTTTATTAATTTATACATGTTCAACATTATTGATACCCAATTACAGCTTTACAGTACCTACTAAGAGCGTCTGAGCTAAGCCGCGGACGGACAGACGGACAAATAAAAGGTTTCCTTGTTGTCTTGACTATGGAACCGTAAAAATTATACTTTTTCAAATATTTTACTTAGTCAATACACAATATGCTTGGGGCACATACCTTCTTCATGGATGGACAATGAAGATGGGCCATTATCTACTACGTGGGCCTAATGCGGATTAGTGGTGATCATTCATTTATACCGCGGCTTGCTGTGTCTGAGTTTCTAAGTGTTTTTTCTAAATAAGTTTATCGTAAAATACAGTCTGTCACATAAGTGATGTTTCTTTTTATACATACAATGAATTGTCGGCTACACCGGTACACGGTTAAGTTAATATAACTTGTGTTTGTACCGTACAAATTTTGATTAGAGATATGCATGTAAACTTTAATAATAATTCATTTGTACCATTCTTTAGCATAAAAATAATTGATCGTATGTTAGGTCGATATTTTTTTTTATTCCAATGAATTATTTGGACACCTATCAATATCAGCCGCAGGTCTTTTCGAATTAAAAATGAATGGTTGCCTGACTAATTATTCCCAAATGAAATTTATCAAACCTCAAGCCTAAAGGGTGTATTTTTTTATGAAGATTTCCTTAAACTTTTTTCATTAAATTCTCCAAGTATTTGAAAAGTTCCACTCATTTTATCGTTGAAGAAAGCCCTTCGACTTTTTTCACTTTTTCAGAAATCCGATTCAATTTATGTGACATTTCAGTCTTTGTCAGTTTTATACTGATAAATTAGGTGTCGTTATTAAATCTCATTGAAATAGTTTGAAATACTTTTATTTCCCAAATTTTTATGCCTAATCTTGTACACCTAAAAGCGAAAAAGGTGTGTGTGCACTAGTGCATTGGGCCGGAATCCTAAGGGTTTCGAATCCCGTCTGAGTTGCTACGGGAGAGTCGATTTTTTCTAATATTTTTCAATTATTAATCATCTTAATATAAAAATAGCATTGTGAATGCATAAAAAATCTAAAAGTTTAAAAGGTATAACACTGTTAACCTATCGTAATATAAGTATTTGGATAATAATCATTGTACGTACAAAAAAGTCCAAAGTTTAAATAATTATTGACCCCGCTATGTATTTTTTTTATTTATTTTATTTATTAAAAATGCTATTACACTAATTAGTAAATCACTAATTTATAGTGATTTTTAAGTTGATAGTATAAAAAAAACGGGCCAAGTGCGAGTCGGACTCGCGCACGAAGGGTTCCGTACCAAAAACACCAAAAAAATCACGGTATGGGAGCTCAACTCAAATATTTATTTTATTCAGTTTTTAGTATTTGTTGTTAAAGCGGCAACTGAAATACATCATCTGTGAACTGTCCAGCTATCACGGTTCATGAGATACAGCTTGGTGACGGACAGACAGACAGACAGACAGACGGAGAGTGGAGTCTTAGTAATAGGGTCCCGTTTTTACCCTTTGGGTACGGAGCCCTAAAAAGATGATGTCGTCACGAGAAAACGACATCAAAACATCAATTTAGTATGGGATAAAATAGGCATTTATGAAACAATTCCTTCTAAAGAAACAAAACGTAATGTGAATATTTAATATCGTTTCATGTGAAAATAATGATATTTCATAAACAATAAGGCACGTCTCATCGGATTCGTAAATAGAATTTATTTGTTTTTCATTTAAAAACAACAATAAAATCTCTTGACGTCAATTTCGTTAAATTACATAATACATCAATCTAGAGACATAACACAACTTGATTAACTACACTGAAACTGTGTCTATTGATTAATGTAATGTATTGGTGCGTCTTTGAAATTGGTGTTTTTTTTAACACACAGAGTACCTCATAAATCTGTGATTCAAAATATTTATCAGTTGCTGGGTATTACATCCAAATTACGACCATAGAGCTTCGATCAGCGAAGCCATAGAGCCGTCTATTATTATTATTAAAGAATATCTATTTTATTTTCTTAGCATTAAAGAATATCCTTAAATTCCTTTTTTGTCAGCATAAATGTCCACTTTATTTGTTTTAACTTAGTCAATTTTTTCCGCTTAAGGCGCCGTAGTACTGTAAGGTCGACGCCCTATTTGCTTCAATAAAACTATGATAAATCTTTAAATTCTTTTATATTTTCTGAAACTTACGGATTACATAGCACATGACCAGAAGGGTCCAGCGCCGAAGCAAGAATGCCCCGACACAAGAACTACGGCTGGGAACTGTTTTTCATTCGAAACAAAATATTTTAAATTATTAATTTTCTTTATGAAGTTCGACCATAAAGCTACTGAAAAGGCCGAATATGATGTCGCTACATCACAGGTACCTAGTACTAGCGCCACCAATACATACATATTTACTACTCGTAAACCAAGTCAATATTTAAAAAATGCTAAGATCATGCCCTCCGGCACTGTTTCTTATATTTTTTAAATTATTCTTTAACAGTTTTTATTCTTTCTGTAAGTTTTGAAATCCATTCTAGCTAAAAGTGGCCACTTTGAGCTAAAATGGATTTCAAAACTTACAAGAAAGAATGTAAACTATTGAAGAGTTATTTAAAAAAATATTAGAGACAGTTTAGGAGGGCATGATCTTAGCTTCTTTAAACATTGACTTGGTTTACGAGTAATAAAAATAAATGTATTGGCGGCGTTAGTAGTGGATAAGTAGGGCGCCTTAAGTTATGTTGCTTAATGTTCAAACATTTGTACTAACATTAAAGTTTTGTTAAAATAGCGTTCACGGTTGTTAAATAAATTATGAAAATAGATAAAATGGAAAATCCAATTTGTTAAAAAAATCCATAAAAAACGTCAATTTCATAGGCAAAGACCTAATATTACAGAGCCTAATATACAAAGTGTTATGTAAGTAGATGCCCCGAAAGAGCTATGAAACCTTTAATAGCTTCTAAAAGGGATTGCAATTGTTCCCCAACTAACTGTAAATTAACTGAAACACAGGCAGTTTTGGGGTTTCTCGAATGTGCATTCATTGTAAGAGGTTTAAACATATTTCATTTAACGATTAAACTTTGTTTGTAATTGATAATAATGTGTTTGCTATTTGAATGCTTTTTACGCCTAACTAATTTGTTTGCGGCGTATTGTTCAAAATGTTTCTGGCATACTAAAATTCAAAGGGAAATATATATTCCGATTAACATTACAATGATGAGTGTGCATTACTAATAGTTAAGTTCGTTCGATATAATGCATATGTTACTGTAAATCTCCGAAAATTAGGTAAATTATAAGATTTTTCAGTAAAACCTAAGACTTATTACGGCCGATTTCAATAACCTATTGTCATAATTAGATAGGCTTACTAAAGATTTGTTGCCTAGATATTTCTGTTAAATATGACGGGAAATAACAATAGTTGTCTAGTAACAGATTCTTAATAGGCCTATATTTCTTACTGAAGATAATAGAACTTGTAGATGGATAATTTAACTAAATAATTAAGTTACTGTCCAAAAAGTCTCTTTACATGAGAAATTATTAAATTATTTATAAGAACTTATACTGGTAACCCTGTTGGTGCTGTCTAAATTCTAATTGTAAACATATTTATTTATTTAGATGGGTACTGGTGGAGTGGTTGGGGATTTAGTTGGGTAATAAAATTATTCTTGAAATTACCCTTGTAAATAGACTTTTTAGACAGACTCTAAATTCACTGTGTTGTTAAAAAACAACATTTACCCACCGCCAATGGTTAAACCTAACCTAACCTAACATGTGCAAAACTCTACCACAGTATAACCACAGTACATATATAAGTTTTTTCAAACAGTAGAGGAGCTAACGTCACTTAGGCCCTTTTGTCATTGCACTCCGTCGGATCGCTAGGGTTGGCATTTTCCGGCCTTCTCGTGGAATGCTACGCGCGAACGCTATGGAAACAACTGCGACGCGATGTCACAACCCTGACCAAAGTACTGCGAACTTTGCTTAGAGCTCTTAGAGTGACGTCAGCCGTCAAATTCGAACGTTTCCATGGAGCTCTCATACTGTTTGAAAAACTTATATATGTACTGTGGTATAACTGTGACTCTACTGAATAAAGCTCGAAAAGTTATATCTTTTTTATGAAATCCTAACATTTAATAACTCATATTGGTTTATTACTCATATTGGGATTTAATATTTTTATGTTACTATGAAAGCCCGTATATTGGTAAATAATAGGTTTTACTAAAAATCCTGGGATTTACCAATAATGAGTTATTAAAACATACAAATACATACAAAATACTTTAAAAATACAAATATGAAATAAAATAAATTTAATTATTTACCTACAAATAACTAGTTAGTCCATCAACCATTTTTAATGTTCCCACTGCTGGGGCATAGGCCTTCCTTATGGGTGGTAAGGAGGATGGCTCATAACCCACGCGGGCCCAATGCGGATTGGTGGGTGTTAACGACTGCAAATGCAGCGTTTAACGTGCCTTCCGAAGCACGGAGAAGCTCGAGACAATTAATTTTTGGTCTCCCATCCAATGACCGACCCTTGCGAACGTTGCTTAACCTCCGCAATCGCTGCGCGCTGGGCCAGGCACTAAACCACTGCGCCACCGAGCTCCTCTAGTTAGTATTACCGATATAACCAATATAACCAATATACCAACATAACATAAAAGCATTTACTTAAATAAAAAGAGCATAAGTATGCTTTAATATAAAGCTGGATTACTTATACTAAAAATGTTTATTATTACTGTATTTATCATTTCAGCAGGTCACAAAAAAAATAAATAAAAAAATTCTCATTACATTATAATCTCTCAAAGTGTCACGGGATTCTGTGAAATCATTTTACATATTCAGCAAAGTTATATTACATAGAAGTTTACCTCACGTATTTCCAAGAAATTTAAATTATTAATACTATTTTGAAGCCTTTTTGATAGGAAAAAAAAAATACTTTTATTTAAATTCTGATAATACCCTTCAGAGTATTTTCAGCAGGGAAAGGACACGCACTAAATATAAAACTGTAATGTATAAAATAGGCTTTCCAATAAAAATGCAAATTAGACGAATAATTCACAGAATACTTTTTATGCTCTCATTAAGTCGACCTCTTTTATACGACCCTGAGTGTAAATGCTGAAAATTCGTAATTACGATTATATTTATTGTGGGATGTAGAATTTTAAGCGCATCCCTTGGCTTAGCACATTTGGAAACCCTACTAACTTCAAACAAAAATTTTTTTTCACGATATTAAAAAAAAAGATTATCTGTAAAGTAACCTATAGCGCATAATGTTTTTTGACCCAATTACCGAACTTTTCAAGAGTTGCTTGGGCAAACTACGTCAGCGACATACGATTGGATCATATAAATTTTTTTCATCGCTATTTCAAACAATTGGAAAATATTAAAACATTTAGATTTAACAGTAAAAAACCTAAACCTTTTTTAACCATTGCGTAGAAAACGTTTGAATCCTGAAAAATCATTTTGTCTTCCCGAAAATAGCCTTTATTACAAAGAGAATAATAGTCTCATCAAGCAGTCGCTTTGTTTACATCTCTATTCGTTATAGGTGTAATTTAAATTTAAACGATTCTGTCACCGGTTCTGTGACACCTAAATCGGGAATTATTTAATTTCCTTCGAGCTTTTGTCGAAACGCAAACACAAATTGAATTTGTTGACTCTTCCGCTCCCGTAAATATTTCAGTCCAATGTTTCAAGGCATCCACGGATAAGGTTAAAGAAGTAAAAGTAAAGAAAAAGGTCCACAGTGAATACAAATGGTTCGTTTTGTATAAATTAATTTCAAGGGTAACCTAGGTTTGGCTGTTATTCGGAAATAGCTCGTACAGATTTGAAGAGTCGTTGGGAAATTAAATCCGATTTTCCATTTCGTATTTTTATTTGAATATTTTTTATCAATTTTGTTCTTTCTTAAGTCTCGATGCCTCGGCACAGCCTAATAAATTACACAGTTTTTAGTAGAAGTGTGTTGGCGTCTCCTAATATAAATATTTTATAGCCGTATTTAGTTCAGAAAACGTGATTCTTGTTTATGTTCGATGAAATGAGACCGCTAACCAAATGTGAACAGTTTGGGAAAAATATATTATAGGTATTAAATTTATTTTTGAATTAGAGGCACTAACATTAATAACGTAAATAAGTTAGCTTTTCTTGGTAATCCCGAGAGAAAATTTTCGCGTTTAAAAAGAAAAATATATCGAAAGATTCGATTGTCAATTTTGCTACTTAAATTTTATCAAGCTATCAGCTTTAACGTATGTGTTTTGTAATGATGTTACAAATAAATTCTATGAAATGTCGCAGAGTCCACGCCACGGAAAAAACAGTTTCCAGAGCAAGTTTCGGTGAAATTGGTTAGAATAGTTTCTTTTTGTTTTCGCCGAATGTTTCTTGTTGCCAAGTTTTGGATAATGCACTATGATGACTTTCAAATGTTTGCCTTCGCTGATATTATAAAGAAGAAACGAGCTGTTCCATTTCACTCTTAGAAATTTTGTCAACTTAAAGATTTAGTGCAGCATAAAGTGCAGCATTATAAACAATTTGTTACAGAGTTTTTTTTTATTTACCAAATATTTTGAAATTAATTCAAAGTAGATTTGGTTAGCCTTTATGTTTGGTTGACCTTGTATAATAATTTGGTGCTCAAAGTATTATTTTCATTCAACTAGGTACTCTTAAAACCTTACTTTTCATAATAAACCGAATTCATCAAGCGTTAAAAATTGACCATCAGCTATTTTTAATGACCCCACTGCTGGCACACAGGCATTTGTTACGGGTGGATAAGGAGGGGCCATAACCCACAACGCGGACCCAATGCGGATTGGTGGGTGTTAACGACTGCAAATGCACCCAAGACCAAAGGCTTAACGTGTCTTTCAAAGTAGGGAGCGGAGGAGCTCGAGATAATAAAGTTTTGGGCACCCATCACTTGACTGACCCTTGCGAAAGTTGCTTAACCTCCACAATAGCAGGGCCATCAGGCTCTAAACCACAAAGCCATTGAGGTTATCTGTTTAAAAAAAATAAACCATCAATAATAATCTTTGAGTCTGTTTATCTAGAACTGCAAATAATATTTCTATCAAAATGTAAAAAAAAACATATGCCTTCTGAAATTAGTTTTCTTTTAAAAGTACCTTAAAAACTCCTCGCAGAAATGTAAGAAACAGTGAGCTAGGTGATCTCATCAGTTACCTGAGCGATACTTTATTTAAAGATAATAAAACCCAGAGATTCAAAAAATCCCCCGCTAATATAGGGCTGAGCATGAATTATTGCGCAGCTACCAGCAGAACCCGCAAACCTCAAATCCGCCATTTTATCTTGCTCCTAGGGACCTGACAAATGAGATACGAAATTTGCTATAGAACCTCTAGTACTTCTTTCTACCTTCTATTTAATGTAATCCCTAATTCTTCTTCAGTTTATTAAAGGTAAAGAATTTAGGTAAATAATAAACAGACATCAGAATCTGCTAGTGCTATTGAAAATGAAAATGAAAAAATACTTATTTCATAAAAAAACAAGTGGGTAATACAGGGTATGGTTGATTCCCCCTTTTAAGTGTAAAAACACCTGTACCAGGAAAAAATCGCTCTCTCTTAACAACATCAGTTATTCGTGTTTTTTTTAAAGAAATTAAAATTAAAAAAATATTAAAAAATAAAATTATAACAAAAATATTAACTCTAGAACTCTAAAATGTGCTTTTTTATATGTATGTGTGTGTGTGTGTGTGTGTGTGCGTGTGTGTGTGTGTGTGTGTGTGTGTGTGTGTGAGTGCGCGTGGGTGTGGGTGTGTGGTGTGAGTATGTATGTGCGTATGCATGTGTGACCTCGTATGCATTTGTATGTAAAATTATATTGTATAAAAATAATAAAAATGAAAAGTAAAAAATAAAAAAGTTAAAAAAGTAAAAAAAAAATTTTTGGGCCCTCTTTTTAATTGATTTCAAAAAAGAAGGAGTTTGTCTGTATTTGGTGCGTATTTTTAATTAATCTAAGTTCTTTGACTTGACTCTATTTACTTTCTGTTTGGCGTGACCGTTCAGAAATGAACAAATTATTATTTAAAAAAAATCAATGCGAACCTGGAATGACCGGCAGATTCCAATCTCTAATCTATAATCTAATAACAAAAGTAGTATTTTTTTATCGGTATAAGTGATACCAAAAAGTAGGTATCGGTACCGCTTATACCGGGCATGCTGATGTTGTACCGATGCTGCGCCGACAAATGAGAAAACTTACGCGTGAAAGCACTAAACTTAAGAATCGCCTACGTCTTTTTTTATCTACAACTCGACCAAGTTAACTTAGGGAATGACAGCTACATGACGGCTTAGTTTAGACACCGTTTTAATTTGGTCATGTTGTAGTTAGGAAAAGACTTAGGCGATTCTTAAGTTTAGTGCAATCGGCCATTAGGATTAAGATTATTTAGGGCTCAGTTAAATAAATCTATACGGCACTGCACTGCACTAAACCAAATTTTATTAGTTAAAAGTTCCAACATTTTTACTATATTCTATTTATATTCTGTCTCTTCGTTTGCTTAATTTTGTTTCATGAGACGCATCGGCTGGAATATTTTTATAAAATTTCCACGGGTATTCAAATTTTGTTGCATTCGAACGTGCTAAAGCTAAAATTTTATTCTTTCTTTTTTTATCGTATGAAGACTAATAAGTGGCCACCTTTGGTGTTAGAATTTATCAAGTCACTGTAGGGCTTCTAACTTGGCTTAACGAGTGTTATCAGATGACAACAATACAGCCGGAACCGACGATTTAAAGTGTCCTCTGAAGCACGGAAGCGCTCAGATTTAATGCCACTAAACGATCACCCATCCGCCATCTGGCCGGACCGAGCGTTGCTTAACAAACGTGATTGAGTACAAATCTGTCATTATACGCCATGAGCGTTTCAGAATTTAATTAAAATCATAAATACTTTGCAGTAGTTTAGTTCCCTTTTTTGTAAATTTGCCAAATTAAAGTCGGTATAACTCTTTTATGCCTATCTTGCGACAGACAGACTACTAGCACAGAATATTGGAATACCTTTATTAACTTACCTACCTTATTTATTATCCACCCTATTATCTCTGCCGTGGTATATCTATAATGCCGTTATCTACCTAAACCCAATTTTGCGTTATGAGCAAAAAACGCGGTAAAAATTTGAACTTATGTAACTTCTCAATGACAACACCAATTTGAGACCTAAAAGTACCAATAAATACATGAAGTAAAACACTTTTTCATTGTTCTTCTGTCATATTGTAATATTATTTAATTATATGAATAAACGCTTTTTTCGTTTAGTTCATCATCGATGTTTCTAATTTCTCATGAGTAATTTACTAAAATGCCGCTAAATATACCTTAACGGCATTTTAGTGTTTCTATTTAAAATAAAAATATTGTCTTTTAAAACACTTAAAAAAGGCTCATATATGTTTAGCTAAAACGTCGTTATAGTAGTCTAGCTCTGTCAGTTTACGGCATTATTGCTTAACAAACGTAAACTCCTATAGTAAAAAATTAATAACAATAATACAGTTAAAGTACTTTAACCGCTCTACAGTTTGCAAAAGACCGTAAAACGGCAATTTAGTGAAGTAATCATAGGGAAAAATTATAACAAAAATATAAGTTAATGAACTTTAGCGGCTATATTAACTCGCTATGTTGCTTAGCGGCATTTATGCTTATCACAAACGAGAAAGAAGGTATATAACGGTATTTTTGTTATAGTTATTTCCGAAACTATACATAATATCGATAAACCGCGTATACAGGTCGATAGGGATTTTTTTTCTTATTAATGTACCATCCAAAGTTGAAAATCACCCAGATGTCAGTTAACGGCATTTTTGTTATACCACGGCAGATCTGAAAACAACGAAATGATGATAAAATACGAATATTTGATCCGCAAATTCGATTTGCAAATAATACATAAAAAACTTTATTACACAATATCAATTTGACATAGTATTGAGACACTCCAGAGAGAAAAAGCAAATAAAAGGTATCTTCATGAGATTATAATTTTCATAACATATTTACATATTCGTATCAATCAAAAAGCTGCTACAAAACGGAAGTGAAATATTCCGATATACAGGCATACTCCCAAAGTATTTAAATTATAATCCTTACTAATATTATAAATGCGAAAGTCCGTTTGTTTGTTTGTTTATTTGTTTGTTACGCCTTCACGTCTTAACTACTGAACCGATCATCATGAAATTTTGCATACACGTTGTCAGGGGTACAGAGAAGGACATAGGGTACCTTTCATCCCGAAAAAATGTATTGTTCCCGAGGGATAGCAAAAAAAGTTTCTACGCAGACGAAGTCGCGGGCGGCCGCTAGTCCTTACTAATATTATAAATGCGAAAGTCCGTTTGTTTGTTTGTTACGCCTTCACGTCTTAACTACTGAACCGATCATCATGAAATTTTGCATACACGTTGTCAGGGGTACAGAAAAGGACATAGGGTACCTTTTACCCCGAAAAAAGTATTGTTCCCGAGGGATAACAAAAAAACTTTCCACGCAGACTAAGTCGCGGGCGACCGCTAGTTATATATAATATAATTAATATTATTTAATGAACACAATCCATTAATTTTATTGCATAAAGCTTAATAAGCTAAATTTAATTTGGGCACATTATGGCGTCGTTTTATGAGGGTTTTCTCACAAGGTTTAATTACGGAATCTAATTTAAACGATATGTACCGTGTTTTTGAATTTAGCAACATCGGTTCTTATGTGAAAATAAGGTTTTATGTTATAAATACCGAAATAGATTTATCTAAAGTTCGCATTTCCTTTTAAACTTTGTTAGATTTTTAAATAATTAATATTTATCCTCGCATAGCTCAAAATACTAGACGAATCAAGCAATTCGGAGGAGGTGCTTTTTAGAGCAAAACGCGGCTCCATGATATTTGATCGTCACTTCTATAAAGGATACAAAGTACACAGGAACCGTTCGTTTGTCACCTATCCATTACTGTACGAAGTCTCAAAGGCAGTGATGAATCTTATTTGATCTGCAATGTTTACTGTCTCATTAGGAGGATAAAGGAGTTTCCACATGAAAATATTTCTTCAAAAGACAATCCCTCATTTCGTCCGTGTTGTAACAAAAGCGAGATTTTTCTTTCCAGCACTTCGAGCAGAATATATAAAGTATAAAGTATGTGTGTTCTAAACAGAAGCGCCGCACCGCTCTGATTGTATTTGAAAATAAAGATAAAAAAAACAAAAGACTTTTAAAAACCTTTTTAACTGAGACACACACTGTCTCTTTCAAACATATTTTCAAAAAAGTGACAGCATCACATTTAAACAGTGTCAAAGTTAAACAAATGTTTAATTTTTTTTTGTAATAAATAACATCGGATGTCTTTTGTTTTGTTGTGCAAGGAACTCCTTGCTACAATTCCTAAGGCATAAGCACAGCTTTTAGTCCGTGTCGTATGACATCACGATGAAATGCATGGCACACGGTCGGAAATGTTGTGCAGAGGAGATGAAGATTATCGCAAATAAAATTGTCCGAAAGCTTCATAAAATCCTCCACTTCCGGTTAAAATCACTTTTGAAGGACTTCCGGGCAGATATGGCTTGGCAGACTTATTTATTCTCAAACACACTATTTTTCAAAACGTTTATAATAATTTTCGTCAAGATGTCACATGACGTAGGAAAAGGTATCCGATGACCATCTTTGGTACCGTCTTGTAATTTCGGCTATTTCAGAACTGACAGACTTATGTAAACTCTCTCTTATAATAGTGTGTTTGAGAATAAATAAGTCTGCCAAGCCATATCTGGCCGGAAGTCCTTCAAATGTGATTTTTAACCGGAAGTGAAGGATTTCTCAAGCTTCCGGCCAATTTTATTTGCGATAATCTTCTGATCCTCGCTCTGCACAACATTTCCGACCGTGTGCCATGCATTTTATCGTGATGTCATAATATGACGTAGGCAATATTGTCGCAGGCTCACAGACTATTTACATCATTCTGTGTGAGTGATTGCCTGCAAGCGGTAGGGTGGGGGAGGGTGAGGGACACGTCGTGCGTCAGGCCGGTTCGAAATTAGAACTAACTACAAGTTTGCATTTTACACAAAAAACAAAAACTCAAACCGATTGTCATTTCACACTTATGCACTAACACAAATCTGAGCTAATCTCTCGCGAACACACGCGTGCCCGTGCACACGGGACCGGACGCGGCGAATTTTATTCGTTTGCTTGATAACGTGGGTCTATACACTGCAGAACAATGCAGTTTTTTTTAACAACGCTTAACAATGATGTCATTAATCACGTATTTGTACGTAGCGTGGGTTGCATTGCAGTGGACGTTATCACATATATTTTCAAAAGCGAAGTTAGACCCACATACGTGCGTTGCGGTAGTGCTGTGGCGTAACGTTTACGTGTGCACGCATGGCAAAAATTTGTTTCGAGCGGGTCTTCTGTTTTCTTTATATTTTTTGGTTCGGGTGATGTATTATGTAGTAACACGGTCGGGTACGAAATAGGTATTGCATTCCATGTTGACCCCAAAACATCAGCGTAAATTAAATCCTGTCTGGAATATTCAAGTTTAGACCTTCAAGGTTCTTGAATAGATTTTTTCTATTATATAAAGCTCGCCTGTAGTAGCGACTTGCTGGTTCAGTAGATACAATCCAAATGGACTGTTTCAGTTGATAGTTTATAAATAGATGGGTTTACAAAGATTGGTAATTTGATCAGTGAAAAATCACTTACTATTTTGACATTTTATGTCAATCAAAAGCTTCTTAACAATATAAAGACGAAATAGAACTTATGTTTGAGTAATTTAAAGAGAATTGAGGGTCTAATCGTCATCATAATAAATTGTTCGACAAGTTTTGGATAGGTGCGTACTTTTTTATGTAGGTACCGTACCTCGTATACATACATCCAGGTAATTAGATCAGTGAAAAATCACTTACTATTTTGACATTTTTGTCAATCAAAAGCTTCTTAACAATATAAAGACAAAATAGAACTTATGTTTGAGTAATTAAAAGATAATTGAGATGATAAATTGTTGTTATTTTTCAAAACTAAGAGACATTATTAAATTATTAAACTATTTTATTCTTAAGATACTGAGGTATATTTTACTAGATTCTTTCACCAACATAAGCAAATATTGCTTTTGTTTTAAATTGGTTTTAAACACTTTACTAATTTCTCCATCAAACAAACACCACCCTCAGCTTAGTATTATTATTCATTCACAACTCGCAAAGAAAGGCGTCATCGTTCCCAGTTACCACGTCTTCACAAAAACATTGATGAGACCCACGATCTGGAAGAATCATAGAGAGTTGCTAATCATGAAGTCTTCGATGTTTATTTGTGGATGTGTTTGACAATCGTTTTTCTTTTTGGGCAATCTTATATGCCTTCGGTTTCAGCACATTTAACATTTTCTTATCTTGAACTGGTTTTTATTGTGTTGTGCCGACTATCTGGTAGAGGCTTGCAAACAATATTTTAATATAAATTATGTCAACCACTGTGAGCATATTTCTTCCACAGCTTTCCCTTCATTTTTGACAGTTTAAACTGATGTAAATTGGAAAATTTTCAAGCAGAATAAGGCCCTTGCCTTTCATCTAGCTCAATATACGCCAATAAGACTCTTAAATGAAAGAAATTTTTCGGGAACAGCTCGTATGAAAATGACTGTGAGATTTAACAATTCCCTGTAGTCACCTCGGGGTAAATGTGCTTTTTGTGGTTTTCCAGCAAAAGATATCTTGTCTGCGGCCACCACTACTACTAGGATCTAGCATCTTAAGCATCTCGGCATCATTAATTAATATTGTTTAGTAGACGCACTAGTAATTGATCCACTACTGCTAATAACGTAATTTCCATTATGTTATGTTGACTTACCTCAGTGTCTCAAGACGAAAGTCTATGAACAGTGTGTGTTGCCAGTGATGACTTACGGCAGTGAAACGTGGCCGCTAACTATGGGTCTCATAAGGAGGCTCAAGGTCGCTCAGCGTGCAATGGAGAGAGCCATGCTCGGCGTTTCCCTACGTGATCAAATCAGAAACGAGGAGATCCGCAGGAGAACTAAAGTAACCGACATCGCTCGAAGGATTGCTCAGCTGAAGTGGCAATGGGCGGGACACATAGCGAGAAGAACCGATGGCCGTTGGGGCAGAAAGGTTCTGGAATGGCGACCGCGCACCGGACGACGCTCCGTGGGTAGGCCCCCGACAAGGTGGACCGACGATCTGGTGAAGGTCGCGGAAAGCCAGTGGATGCAGGCAGCGCAGGACCGATCGTCGTGGAGATCCTTAGGGGAGGCCTATACCCAGCAGTGGGTGTCGTGTGGCTGATATGATGATGATGATGATGATGATGATGTTGGCAAACAAGTCAAAGCATATTTTTCTTCAGTTTTTGTTCCAAAAGCAATATTATATTTTTGGGCATCAATATTGACAAACATTTGAATTGGAAGGAGCATGTGAACCAAATTTGTAAAAAGCTCAATCGTTTCGTCTTTGCCCTGAGAAGATTGAGACAGACAGTTTCTGTAGAAGCAGCGTTAGCAGCCTACTTTGGCTACGTTTCGTCCGTAATCTGCTACGGTCTTATTTTATGGGGAAATTCAGTTGAGGTTGATAGAGTCTTCAAAATACAAAAAAAGTGTCTACGTGCTATTTGCAATGCATGGTATCTAGACAGTTGCTTGCCCTTATTTAAGGAACTCAACATACTCCCTCTTCCGTGTATGTATATAAAAGAGGTATGTTGTTTTGTCAAGCAACATCCAGAACATTTCCAATTATATGCTAATGTTTCTAGGCGACATGTCAGGGCTAACTATGTCCATAATTTATATCAGCCACGGTGTCGGAAAGATATTTATAAAAGAAATGTTGTAAATATGTGCATAAAAATCTTTAATAGGCTACCTGACAATATTAAAATATTGAATGGGAATATGTTTAAAAGAGACCTGACGAAATGGCTGAAGGAAAAATGTTTCTATAGTGTAAGAGAATACATGGATTTTGATAAATAATAATAAATTTGACATGTAAACAATATATATATATATTTATTTAAAATTAAGTTGACATAGGATTTGATTTTTAATTTTGATTTCAATTATGTAGGGATTAGACTATAACATGATTTTAAAATATTTGCACATCGACTGTTTATCGATTGAATATGTTGAACTGGACATAATTTAAGAACATTTTGTAACCATATTTTTGCAAATAAATAATTTACTTACTTACTAATTTACTTACAAAGAACACAAACTCCATTTCTTAAAGCGATGTTATTTAAACACATACAATTTACTTCATCGCTCAAATTTTATAAATTTATTTTATGAATTTTAGGTGCAGGAGAGGGGTAGTGGAAGAGGAGGACGTTTTCAATGTTAGTTTCTGCATATAAAATTTAAAAAATGTTAAATAAACACTTGTCCAAATCAATTTTGAGACTCATAGTTGAAGTGGCCATACAAAGTTTTGGTAAAAGTTTGACAGCTGGTAGCGACCTTTAAATCTCGTATAAAAATTTTTAAATAAATATCCTATCCATATTTCATATTCATAGTAGAGAATCATATAAAAAGGTGCCGCGGTGACATTTCAAAAGTTGAAAAATAAGGACCACCCTAGTATACATACATCCATTTTTTATGAAAAGTATTTCAATACCCATCGCAAACTTTCCTATCAACAGCATGTTAAATTAATGCCCAACTCAATTAAGGCTAAGCAAAGTGATTTTGCACCTCAAAGTGTGACCGTCGACTAAAACCTCCAAACATCACTTGCAGGAATCGCAGAATTATTAAATTCTCCGAACCGTGGCAACCTCTAGCGGTGCGGAACAAAAAGTGATGGAGCTTCGTAAAATATTATGATCAAACTCCGATCGAACAAAAGAACTAGCTAGGGAAGTTGGGTGAACAGACTACTCCATTCCATTCTGTTTTAACTACAGCGACCTGGGGCCCTATTTTTACCACGTTTTTATTAGGTTGCTTTCGCGTTTGTTTGTGTGTTTGTTTGTTTGTGTGTTTCTCCACAAAGTTTGTGAACGATTTTATACTAGCTTCCCGATGAGCTAGAAACTTGAAACTTTGAACATAGGTCAGAACTGGAAGGCAATGCAATATTATGGTGTCATTAAGCTAATCTGATGATGGATCAGGAAGATGGCCACAGGATCTCTATGATGTCACCATACAACCCTATCGTGTTTGGGCTCGTTACAACCGTCTTGACGAGTACTCTGACGGGAGACGAGGTCCAGGGTCCGATGATGAAGCCGGAAGGCTATGCCACAGGAACTCAATATTGAAACAGTGCAACTCCATCGAGTATGGGCACGTTTGAATCGTCTTGATGAGTACTTTGTTGGGAAATAGTGGTCAGGGTCTGATCGGGTCTGATCGGGCTCGGGGGGGGCTCGGGGGGCTGGAAGGGGTGCTCGGGGGGGGGCTCGAGAGGAGGCTTGAGGGGGGCTCGAGGTGGCTCGGGGGGGCTTGAGTGGGGCTCAGTGGCGCTCGGGGGGGCATGAGGGGGACTCGAGGGGGGGGGGGGGGGGCTCGGGGGGCTCGAAGGGGGGCTCGGGGGGCTCAGAGGGGGACTCGGGGGGGCTTGAGGGGGGCTCGGGGCGGCTCGAAGGGGGGCTCGGGGGTGGCTCGAGGGGGGCTCGAGGGGGGGCTCGGGGGGGGCTCGAGGTGGCTCGGGGGTGCTTGAGGGGGGCTCGGGGGACTAAAAAGTAGAAAATAAAAATTATTGAAAAATTTTTTTTTTAAGAACCAGGTTTTTAGAACAGATTATAAAAAATATAAAAAAAATATAAAAAAAAAGTATAAAATAAAAAATATATAAATAAAAAAGTATAAAAAAAAGTTTTAAAAAGATATTCTTTTTACTACACGAACGTTCTTTTTACGAACTTCACAGAGATTTGTCCAAGGACGATTCGTTTTACAATTATCTAAAACACGAACGTTCTTTTCAGCAGTTAGTATGTTTACTTATAAACTGATGTAGGATTATAACCCTATACAGAAGTTTTAAAACGAAAAAACGTGGGGCGCAGGCATGCAAAAGATAATTTAATGCATGAATTCATCATCAAGTTAAAAAAAAATAATGCAAATGACATGAACTATTATGCTTTCTCTCTCTAATACAAAATGCGCCCCACGTTTTTCGTTTTAAAACTTCTGTATAAGGTATAATCCTACATCAGTTTATAAGTAAATATACTTACTGCTGAAAAGAACGTTCGTAGCAGCTACTGGTGGAGTGGCGCCTCCAGCTGGAGACTCCGCCGGCGGGCGTGCGGACGGTGGATGCGGTGCGTCCGCTCTTGGTGGAGTGGATGGAGCGGCGTCATGGAACGCTGACGTTCAGATTGGTGCAGATTCTTACCGGGAACGGATGCTTTGGTAAGTTTCTGCACCTAATATAACGGGAGACAACGCCAGAATGCCACGAGTGCGACGAGGCGCTGGACACCGCACAGCACACACTAGAGGTGTGTCCTGCATGGTCGGTGCAACGTCGGGAACACGTGGCGGTGGTAGGGCCAGATCTCTCGCTGCCAGGCATCGTTAGCCGGATGCTGGACAGTGACAGATGCTGGCAAGCGGCAGTCTCTTTTTGCGAAGATGTGATCCTCCAAAAAGAGACAGCGGAGAGTGCGCGTGAAGAGGACGCTCAGGCGGCCCTCATCCGCCGCAGACGGTTGGGGAGAAGAAGGCGACAATACGACCGCCGCATTCCATAGTGTAACTGGCCGGCGATGGAGCGTTCTGTCGTCGACATTCACAGTGCACGCCGTCTGGGGGGACGATCACACTTGCTCGGTCGTCTCCCGCCGTGTAGGGGCCCGGATAGCCAGGCCACCCCTCTGGTCAAAGGGGTGACTGTCACCACATCCCCCGTGACTGATTGACGGAGAGAGAGAGAGCAAGTAGTGAGGGGTTTAGCTGGTAGTGGTGCCTGCTCTCGATCGTCCCATCTGGTCAGCCGACCTTAGTGGGTAACGTTATGGAGAGATCGAGAGTAGGCTCTCTCCCTCTCCCCTCTCCGGGGAGAGGTTAGAACCCCCCGGATCCCCCGTCGAGCCTACTACCGGCTCAAGGGGGGACCCGGGGGCGACGAGAGACAGACCAGGAGTGGCTTCCTGCTAACTGACCGAGCCCAGCATGCCAAGCATACGTAAAGATTGTATTTGCCCTCACTATAAAAAAAATAGGACAGATGAAGCGGCGGGTATAAGCTAAGCGAATTTTTAAGAAGCGCAGTGTGTGCGCGCATTTACTTTTCTAAGGTATTGTTAAAGCCCACTGACCCTAAAAAAGCTTTTTTTGTCTTTGTTATTTGTATGAAAATGTGTGATAGAGAAGGCGCTATACTAACTCGTTTCCGAACAAAGTTTAGGTGTAGCTGGTTAAAACTAGCGCTAACCTTCTGTATACCTACTTCTACTAAGGAGGGAGTAATTTAGAGGGTAAGGTAAGGTTTGAGAAAGTTATTTCTGTTCGATTGTTGTTATTTCCACTCGATTGCTTCGCGGTACTGTAGTACCGCAAGCAAAAGACGGTCCTTTGTCGCGCGGTGCTGTAGGACCGGGTCGATCGCTGTTCGATTTCTACCAATTTGGTAGGTTTTTTTTAGGCGGCCACACCAAAACCTCTTAGGCTGATTTAGATTATGATTTTGGCAACACTAATATCGCAAAAAAAAGTAGAAAAGGCCTGTGATTGGTTGAAAAAAATAATTTTGAAGAGTTTCACGTCAGTTGACGCCATACTTGTTTTTTCTGTGTGAAGTGCTCTAATTTGATATGCCGTAAGTATTGTGTTAATTTATATTTCTGTTTGATGTCATATATTAAAAGAATCGTCATATCGTGATTTATTCGATCATATAAATATCTCGTCACAAATTTAATGTCTAGTGTTAAAAATCATAACAAAACCGTAGCCCAGTAAATTTCTTGATGTATTGTTTCTGTTTACAACAACATTATGTTATAATTTAGATTGGTTAATCAAAGAATTATCCGAAATAAGATAATAATACTATTAGTGAACAGTTTCAAAGTGGTTTCAAAATATAACATTCATCTGTTTACACAGGATGATTGATGCAACGCAAAATAGTGAGTTTTTATTACGCCATTATCCACGGTCAAGGTAACAAGGTCCTGTGGGACCTTGAAACAAACTAGCATTTTGGCAGGGCTGCCTCACACGCTTATTATTTTCATATTAGGTTGTGTTTATGTTGTTTTTATACATTACCTAGTGAATGTTTTTTTGGTTTTGGTGTTGGTTATTGTGATTGGTGTTGGGTGTCTAGTTATAATTTTTTAGTCCACATCCATTTTATATTTTATGCTGTGTACAGTGAAAATCGAGGAGAGTGAGGCAGGGGACGAGGAAAAGGAGAACTATTAAAAAAAATGTGACTATAAAATTAAAAATATAATAAAAAAAAATTAAGTACCTACCTAGTTTTATTTAATGTGTGCGACAACCCTGAACTAAACTCGACTACGCGCGGCCATCTTGGCAGCGAACGGCCCGTACGCCAGCGCCCGGCAGCGCGGAATTGGATTATTTAGATCGAAATTTTACATACATTTCGGAAGAATCTTTCCTATGTATTGCATACTGTTAGAAACTGCAGGTTTTGCTCTTTCTGGACATACAATTAGTACAAGGTAATCTTGATCCAAGTTTAACCAATCAACGCTTGTTACAAAAACACAATTTTATCATTTATAGTGGGCCGCTTTAATGTTATAATTTTTTACAAAGATACTTTTCTTCAAGAGTCTCATCTTTTTTTACAAAATATGAAAGTTGAAATCTGTATCTTTCTAAAGTATATTTTATTTTTGTCACAAGCTTTCCACAATTGGAATAAAATACTACGAAACAGCGCTTAGACTCAGCAGCGAATTAAGACGCGCAGTAAAAATTTGTGCGATATACAAACATTATTAAGACCGTTGAATTGCTTCCAATTCATAAAAAAATTGGCATGTACGGAAAGGGGTATTATTCTAGTTTTTAATTATGTAAAAAAAAACACTAGTTATCGATTTAGATTTAATATTAAAAATCAATTCTCATTACAAGTCGTGAATTTTCTCTTTAGCTAAATTCACGAATTTTTTAGAAATTATTTTACCATTACAGGTACTCGTTTTTTTTTTCAATACTTATAGCTTCATCCATTACCTATACGAAATAGAACATTATTTGTTCGTATACAAACAGGAACGGGTCATAAAAACGGTTTTAACGCAGCTGTGCAAGTGCACTGCTGTAACGCAAAACTGCGTGACAAACAAGGAAATTGCGCGCCGGCCGCGCGACAAACGAGTGGATATGTTAAAAAAATAACCACGAAATTTAAGGCTCACGCTCAGCCGCGCTTCGGGTTCGCCTTAAATTTTCAATCTACATTCGGGATCTACAGGAGTAAATCAGATAGGTTATACCTAGGTTTAACCAGATATATAAATAGAATCGATAACCAACAACTTGTGAATGAGTTACGTAAAATTAACTGGCAACCGGTTATGGCGTTAACGAATCCGAATGATATTTTTAAATGCATTACAAACCAATTTTCGCAAGTGTATGAAAGTTGTAAAAATAAATGTAAAATAAAAATAGGTAAACGTTACGATTGTACATGGGCAAATAGTCGTTTAATTTATATGTGCAAAAAAAAGGAAGAACTTTTTGAAATTTGGAAACAAGATGAAAGCAACAAAGTAAATTTATTATTATATAATAGGTACAGAAATCTTACAAATAAATATATAAATAAGACAAGAAATAAGCATATTAAACAGACTATATCTGATAACTTTCAAAATTCAAGAAAAGTATGGCAAATTATTGTGTGTAACTGTGTCTGTGGTAAAATTTATAAGTCTTTAGATGACGTAATATTAAAATATTTTAAGGATGATTTAAAAACAATTTGTAATAAATTTGCATATGGTTTCTCAGATAACACTAAAAATATAAGCAATAGTTGTAATGTTAAATTATTATCAGATAACTCGTATCAGACGGAATCAAATATGTCAATTAGAATTAAGTTTGCAACAAACGAAGTAATACATAAAATAATTAAAAACATGAATAAGAATAAAAGTCCAGGTATTGATAGCATAAGAGTAAAAGACTTATTATGTATAAGCGAAGAGATCACTCCAGTAATTAGTCACCTGATTAATGCGTGTATTTCCACGTCACTTTATCCTGACCAACTTAAAATAGGCATAATCAGACCTGTGCATAAAAAGGGTTGCTATAGCAATATAGACAACTATAGGCCTATTACAATATTATCTTGTATCGATAAAGTAGTTGAGAGATACCTCAGTAACGAAATAACAGATTTTTTAACAAACAATAAATTAATTAATGACAAACAGTACGGGTTCCAAAGAGGGCGTAGTACCTCGCAGCTGCTTTCCCGATTTGTCGATGAGGTCAACCATCACCTGGATAATCGGAATCAGGTGCTGGTTGTCTTCATTGACTTCAGTAAGGCATTTGATGTTTTAAATTATAGTACGCTTTTTTCTAAGCTGCAGCAGATTGGTGTGCGGGGCCCAATGTTGGAATGGTTTCGAGATTATCATAAAAATAGACATACATTAGTCAGTGTAAATGGGGTAAACAGCGATCCTATTCCCACAGAACAGGGCACGGCCCAGGGTTCAATCGTAGGACCTACTGAATATCTGGTCTACGTTAACGACATGTGCAATCTCTTCCAAAACGGCTCCGTGTACCAATTTGCTGATGACACATGCTTGGTTGCGCACAGTAGGGACATTATTGAGGCGCAGAAAATTATGCAATATAATTATGACTTACTATGCAAATGGGCACACGATATGGGTCTTGTTATCAATGCCAGTAAAACAAAACTTTTGCATATTAGATCACCCTACATAAAATATCCTACTGATCCAATTGTTATATCACATAGCCATCAATGTTTGCATGACCAGCCTAACTCATGTAGCTGTGAAAAACTTGAAATAGTGAATCAGCATACTTATCTGGGCCTCACCATTGATAAACATCTTAATTGGAGACCTCACGTAGAATACATATGTAACAAATTAAGATCACTTCGTGCTAAATTTTCTATCCTTAAATTTAAATTACCTTATAATATACTAAGAATGTTGTACTTATCATTAGGTGAATCAATAGTAGGTTATGGACTCAGTAGCTATGGTCGTACATATAAAACTAACATTGACTTAATATACAAACTTCAACTAAGCATACTTAAAACAATTATCCCAAAATATTTAAGAAAAAAATATAAAGAAGATGAAACAGGGCTGTTAAAGCACTGCAGAATTATGTCAACTTACAATAAAATTAATTATCAAATAGTACTTGAGGAATACCATCACATTGAGTCCCTAACTGCTAAAGTTAGGCATAGTAAACTGCGCAAACTAAACAGTACACCAATGTTTGTTTTACCTAAATATAATAATGTGTATGGTAAAAGGACGTGGAAATATACGCTACCCAATATATTAAACAGGCTTCCGCGAACATTGCAAAATAGTATCTTAAAGAACTACAAGACCTGTAAACATTTATTAAAAAAATACTATATATTGGGATCAAGTGAGTTACATTATAAGTAATGCTTTAATGTATGTAATGCGACTCATTCGTGCAAGTATAAACCTCAAATAGGTTTAAAGCGCGTCTAGTTTTTAACTTTTGTAATTGTAATATTATGAACAAATAAAAAAAAAAAAAAAAAAACCAACAGCTACCGGCTACACCTAGTTACTAAGTGTAGCCGCGCTTCGGGTATTAGCCGTGACCTTATATAAAAATAAATCTTAGTTTTAATTACTTTAATAGAAAGATATACAAAATAAGTAGATAAGAATCTGTTATTTTACCATTGAAAATGGTTATCACATGCAAATCGCCTGAGACGTATTTTTGGCCATATCTTCGAGGATTTTGGGAGAATCGAAATGAAAATAGTACCAAAAGTTGAGGAGTTTATCTAGACACGTGTCAACGTTTGAATTTTGAAAATCTACTGGTAACTTTTTTTGGAATTTTGCGAAATTCCTAAAATTCCGGGTTTTTTGGGGGATATTTGTTTACTAAATTGTAAATATTTCGGAAAAAAAACCGACTTGAGAAAAAAATGAAAAAAAAGGTCCTAGGGTATTAGTTCAGCTATCAAATGGTAAAATAATTTTGAAAATCGGTTTATAATTGTGACCTGTAGGTGGTCCCTCTAGATTTGGAATTGTAGAAAAAAGGCTGTTTCCGTACATAAAAAGTGATGTAGCTTCTATGATTATTGACCGATCGTCATGGTAATAGTGTTAAAAGATGCAGAAGCAGACGAGAAGTGCATTCGTTGGAATTTTGAAAATTGGTTAATATTATTTCGGTTGCGTCGAGGCAGTCAGCGGGCACTTTTGTCACAACACAATCGTAAAAGTAAATAGGCACTACTTACCTAGGTAAATTTAAAAATATAATAGGAATCAGCATTTGATTTGATTTTGGTTTTTCGTAAATTTTTATGTTCATTTTCAATGCTCCGATTCTTGCGGGGACTGTAAAATCTGTGAATTTTTTTACACATTGGATAAAATAAATAAAAAATAATGTAAGTAAAGAGCTGGTCTACTGTAAATACAACAACAAGCCCCAGCTTAGTTCTGTAAGAATATTGAGATAGCAGATTCTCCAAAGGATTACCTCTTTGTTCTGTTTATAATAGAAAATACGGTGTTTATTTATGAAGGCGAAGAAAAATACAATATTAAGATAACAATCTTGTTGAACAAACAATCAACAGAAGTAAATGACGTAACCTAAAGTCGGAGAATTTTTTTTAACGACGAGTTTAAAAAAAAACCGTTATGCTGAACATGGTAGATAAGACAATCAAACTGAACAACTTTTACTAAGGGACCAACTCTGAAATCACGAAAAAAACCAGCTATATCATACGAAAATTAATAACGAAAATATCAAAATGTATGAAGGAAACAGCAATTTTTTTTCGCGTTTTCTAAGTTGTACTAGGTAAAGTTGTTCAGTTTGATGGTCAGTACCATATTCAGCATCGGGTATATTTTAGTAACACGTTGTGTAGGTAGTTTAATTCTTAATTCAAGTCAGCAAATAGACATTTTAGAACTGTCAGATTTGTATGAGTATGAAGCCATTGCTCAAACATATCTGACAGTTCTATATGTATTTCATTGAATCAGGCGACATTTGGCGGAAGTCCCAAACTATTGTCAAAAATATGTAGCTTACTTCCGCAAACAATTGTTTGCGGAAGCAGGGCCGTCTTATCCTTATTGGACGCCGGGGTGCGAAAGTCAGCTTGCGCCCCCTTTGTTAAGAAAAAAGTGTTTCATTTTTAACCGACTTCACAAAAAGAAGGAGGTTCTCAATTCGATCGTATTTTTTATGGTTGTTCGCGCGTATCTTCAACATGTATTTACCGATTTTGATGATTCTCTTTTTGTTCGATTGAGTTTTTTTGCGAGATGGTCCCATTTAATTTTTATTCAAATCGGTTCAGTAGTTTTCATGAAATCCTGAAAATACTATGATTTTGCTTCAACTACCTTGACGACTTTGTTATTTATGAACCGAATTAGATGTTTCTTTTTGTTGGGAAAGGGGTACTTTTAGTGTAGTCTTTTTAACCGACTTCAAAAAAGAAAGTTCTCTCTCAGTTTGACCTGTATGAATGTATGTTTCTCCGAGAATATCTCACGTTTGACTGAGTCGATTTTTCTACCAAATAATATACTTACCTACCAGTGGCGAGGGGTGAAATTATGGCGAAGGTAAGCCGCCCTACAAAAATGATGAAAAATGTTATGATCTGCATAGTGGATCAGTGGGGTGGGATTTCCAAAAGGTAAGCCGATGGGAATCGGCTTGTATGGACTCTTCGCCACTGTTACCTACACTACCTACCTAATAGAGAAGGTACTGACACTAAAAATAAAAAAAATGTTTTAAAAACAAAAAAACCGACTTTAAAAAACCTGCCTCTAAAAAGCAAGAAATAATATTCAAATCATTAGATACGCATTATCATTGTTATAATAACAACACATCTATTGAAGTTGGGTAGGGCTTTTAGAATAAAAAACGGAAGTTGTACTCAAGCCCCACCCGACTTCAATAGACGTGTTATAACAATGATAATGCGTATCTAATGATTTGAATATTATTTTTTGCTTTTTAGAGGCAGGTTTTTTGAAGTCGGTTTTTGAACTTAGGTACTTCACCATAAAGCACAGAATATATCTTAAAGTAAGATATAGGTAGATACATTTTTAAACTAAGCATAGGAGTGAAAGAAACTAGGTTTACCTAAGTTTACGTTACGTGAATTTTTTTCAGACTTTTTCAGTTTGCAGCTGGGAGTTTTAATCTCAAAAAAATATTAGACATAAGGAGGAGCTCTGTGAGCAGGGACCGGATTAATAGGGTTTTAAGGGTAAAGACCCTTTCGTGCGTTAGGTTTTTAGTATACTTAATTAAAGAATGAAAAAATATATATAAATAGATTCTTTAATAGGGAAACCCAATTCGCTATGCAAACATAATAATCATAGCATCATGAGAATACGAGATATCCTAGATCAAAATCGATAGGGTTCCGGTCCGGTTGTCTGTGAGTGGGCATGAAGTCTCAATTTTTTTTAAAATGTTAATTAAAACTATATTATAATAAAATAAATAAACAAAAAAAGTATATTAAGCAACGACATAGCGTGTGCCAAAGGGCGCTTAATTGTAATTTATGGTTCCTTTTCAGAATTTTCCGCTCGTGTTTGTTGAGATATTTATTTTATTCTTAGTAATAAGATCAAAATTGGCTTTTACTACGCAAGTTACGTAACTATTTAGTAATTTGTGACGCAAGTCGCAATTAAGTAAGGCGAAATCTGCCGAAATCTGAGGCGTATTTGACAACAATATTATATTGGAGCCTTAATTCTTTATGGACACCTAAGTAAGGTAGGTTAAGGTATAATAAATGCTAGGCTTGTCAAGTAATTTTCGGAACTGGCAGACTATAGGTACGCAATTACGCATGGTATAAAGTAATCGGCCCTCGGCGCCCCCTAGGACCCTGCGCCCGGGTGCTACGCACCCCTTGCACCCCCTGGTAGAGACGGCCCTGTGCGGAAGTAAGCTACATTTATTTCTTTTTCATAGTTCTATGTTCCGGATTCATTCCTGACTCGTCGTATTCCAGATTCGCGGAACTCCAATTTCACCGATTTCCTGATTCGTCGTAAGGTAAATGTCAATATGCTGATTTAAATTAAAAGTCCTATTTGAGTTTGAGTTCAAAAAATTAAAAAAAAAGCTTACCTATTCAACTTTATTTGCCATAAGCCTTTTTCGTTCATTCTAACTGTAGAATGAACGAAAAAGGCTTACTGAGTGAAATCACAGAACACCAATTTTTGTAGGGAGACATAAAAAAATAATAAGTATGAAAGTCGGTTTGTATCAAAATACATGATGATGATGCTCCTGACCGGTTTCGGCCACACGGTGCGACTGCATCATTCAATTGCATAGGGCTTCGCTGAATTGCCCTATCGTGCGCTGTCATATGACTGTAGTATCATCAAATACATAGAAGGTACTTATTTAAAAACTTTACAATTTCATTTTTCCATTCAAAATCTCACTACAAAACCACATTCGAAGTCTACAAGGTTCAATCAGAGTTGCATATTGTGAAGCTTTCCGCAGCCAGAAATGTAAAATTTGAAATTCGAATGCAAAGCTGCGTATTTCGAAACCGTAGACTGGCAACCCGAACCGAGGTCACGTCGACTAGTGATTGATTTCGTTTTCGACCTGAAGGAATACGCCGAAAATCGTATTTCGATAATCGTACGATTTTCGTTCTGCCTCTTTACAAACTCAGGAAATAAGGATGAAAACAATTTACTTTAATGACTTTGTAGTCGCATTTAGAGTTTTTTTATTAACCTATATTTGTTTTTCTTACAATTAATGCCCTAAATATTTTATGAGATATTTTGGTACTCCATACATTAATGTTAACTTTTACTCTTATTCCCACGAACTGTAAAACTTTAAATTAACAAAACTACAATTTTCCCAATCCACTATTTAAATATAAGATCTCAGAACATTTATAAGCAAAAACGAGTCAACAAAATGAATTCCATTAAAATATTTGAGCTAAAATATCTGTAAAATCTTTTAAACGTCACGTTGGCATAAAAGAATTAAACATTGTGTACATTGTTCAGTACTTACAATTTTTTTAAATCTTGGGCTAGCCCATCGTACCACGAATATCGTCCGATCTTCGCGACTCCTTTTCAGGATAGGCCTTCTGTTCCTTCAAAATTCAAAATTGAGAAAGTATATTTTGTTCAGTGATAACAAATAATTGAGGAAATTAAATTTGCTTCTTTAAATAGAACCTTTGAATTTATCCTTCTGGTAATAGCGTCCACGTTTTCTCAATTTCTAACGGTTAATGTTACAAACGTTGATGTCCTTGTTGTATTTATTGGTTTTTATTTATTAATATTTGACAGGTTTATTAAAAGTACAGACTTGTAGTATATTTTATTACAGCTACATATTCTGTGGAGTGCTTAATTCCTTTAATAAAATAAAATACGTTTTTGTTACTAACTTTAATGATATTTTGATCTTTAATCACCTTACTAAAAATATCTGTTCTTTATAAGTATGGGAGTTAAAGGTTTTTAAGGTATTGGATACATTAAACTACTTAGACATAAATAAAACGCTGTCTTTAAATCAAGATCCATCTATAAATTATTTCAAAGTCTCACTGACGAAACGCAAAATCAAAATTACTTGTAATGCAACGTATCGTTTTATCACTGTGTAATAAAATAAAGTTCTTAGATACAGATTTATTATTTAGATTTAGAAATTCAACGATGCTGAAACTACTACTAGACCTTTAGTCGCGACGAAATTTTTGAAACCGTGTCTTTGTGAGTAGGTACTAGAAATTAATCAAAAGTTAACTTTGCTGGCGTTCGAGACCGTTTTAAGCACTCCACCTCAGAATACACTCAAACAAATCCGCATACAGTGAGATAATGAAACGCCCTGTGCCCGCAACTTCGCCTGGTAACAGATGCTTATTACTGGTCATGGACAATTTAACAGACATCTTTTTAACTTAGGTGTCACGGACAGTCCCCTATGCAGAGGATGCATGGAGGAAGAATAAACAGCCGCCCACGTTCTGCTGGAATGCAGAGGGGTGGCCCCTTACTAGGCGAGGTACCTCGGCTCGTCGGGCAGCATCCAGGAAGCGATCACGAATGTGAAAGCCCTTGGAGCGTTCCTGGCTGAGCTGGGCTGGCTGGAGTGATCCGGCCGCACATCCTTTGACGCAAAATAGGCGCAATAGACGTCTAGTTACCGCCTGCACTGATAAGAAGAAGATAAGATAAGAAGAACGCCCTGTGCCTGTCCAGAACCCATTTCCATACCCTCCTTCTCTTTGCTCTAATATTGCTAACTCAGGCAGGATTTTAAAACTTTTTAAAGTAAGCAAGTGAGAAGGAACTAATGCTTGTTTATCCATAAAAAAACACCTGCATGCAGGGTTTAGCAGGACCAGAACGTCAAAACTACTCCAAAATAGAGTACTTAGTTTCATACAAGTATAACTTGCCGAACTTTGAGGGCCACGCGGGTTTTAGTATGTTCTGTATCCTGAGCACTCGACCATTCAGGTAAGACCTGAAGCTGCGTTGAAATTATCAAAGCACACTTGGACCAAGTGGTTTGGATGACTACTTGGAAGCTACTTGGATCATGTAAACGTGCAATCAAAGCGCACTTGGACGTCGCCGTATACAAAAAGCTACTTTGTCCAAGTTACTTGGACTAATTCTACTTGGATCGTATTAACGGGTATCCAAGTATACTTTGATCAAAGCTACTTAGTCCAATTTACTTAATACAAGTGTGACGTTTTGTCGTTTGATAGTAATAAATCCATTTTATTGTTATGATTTTGAATCAAATTGAAAGGATAATAGTAGTATTTTAGTTTAATAGCCTGGCAACACCGCCGCTTAGCTCCGCCGTTTCCCGCCATATTTTCCCGCCATTTGTAGTGGAATGGGGAGGTAAGCGGTGGGGATAGGCGGCAGAACGGTCGACGAAAGTCAGTTGCGGGCTCAGTCACTGTTCAACCGTCGAGAAGCCAAGTAGTTAGGGAAAACTGCTAACGTATCGTTGCTATAGCCTAGTTAATAATATTCATGGTGTATTCCAGTGAAGAAAGTAAAAGTGGTTTACCTTTATTACTGTAGTTTCATTATAAATCAGCAGTGGAAGAACCAAGGTATGTACGCTCACGATTTTTAACGTTTTAAACCGAGCTAAAATTACGAAATTCAGTTGGGTAGTTTCAAATTTTATTGCATTGAAAGAGATTCTTACTTTTACAATTTGCACTGCCATGCATACACAACTCGCACTCATTGCACGTGGCCGAGGCTACACTTCGGCCGTGCATACACAACTCAGTCATTGCACGTGGTCGAGGCTACACTTCGATCGTGCATACACACTCGACAATCATTGCACGTGGCCGAGGCTACACTTCGGTCGTGCATACACTGCACATGCACACAAAACTACACTCAGCGTCGTCAGCATGATGAAATAGTGCGTTGATATTGGAATAGTAATGTCCATGATTGTAAAGCGAGGTCATGAAATGAAAGTTTTTTTTATCTTAACTGCCCAACTGTAACTTTCGTGATTTAAACTCTGGGTATGCATTACATAATGAATTATGAAAATAAGAACTGTGTATATTTTAAGTACCTATCTATGTTACTGTGTATTTTTATTTAGGTGTCCAGGTTTTGGACTGGGTCGAAGGATTAGCGTGAAAATTAAACGTGAATTCTTGGTTTTCGAAAAATGTAATAAAAATTGTGTTCAATACAAAGGTAGCGATAGAAGAGTAAGTTAATTTTGAAAAATATAAAATGTTGGTACAAAATGCGCACCCGCGATTGGTGCCCTAGAATATGACGCGATCGAGGACGCTTCTGATTGGCTGCCGTTGCATGATCGCGCGACACACAACAATACAGGATGCAGGCACATGTTTCCCAGAAATCATAGATGGCGCCTCATTCTCCGACATGCCCCCGGCCTTGGAAGCACCAGCTTACGAAACCCTTGCTGAATCAGTCGCTTGCTCGTCATGAAAGAGGGGACAGATTCTGGTGACAGCGCGCCTGACAACACCAGACGCTGTGCGGATGTCGGCCACTCTCACGATGCCGTCTCTGCCCGGTATGATGCGCTCCACACGACCCATTTGCCATTTCAGCGGCGGCAGGTTGTCGTCTTTGATAACAACAAGCGTGTTCGGTTGTAGGTTTTCTATGGTCTGCTTCCACTTGGTCCTTGTCTGCATCTCAGAAATGTATTCCTTGCTCCACCGTGACCAGAAGTGCTGTCGCAGCTGCTCCACCCTCTGGTAGCGATTGAGGCGGTGAACTGGCGTAGACTGCAGATCAGCAGCAGTCACAGGCGCTGTGAGTGAACGACCAACAAGGAAGTGAGCGGGCGTGAGGGGAGCGAGGTCATGAGGATCAGAGGACAAGGGACTCAGTGGGCGAGAGTTGAGGACGGCTTCCACTTGTGTTAATAATGTGGTTAACTCCTCAAAAGTTAGGTGTGCATTGCCTACCACGCGATGGATATGGTACTTGCATGACTGTACTCCTCTTTCCCAAAGACCACCGTGATGAGCAGAGTAGGCAGGTATAAATTTAAATTTAATTTGTTGGCTACTAGCGTATTCAAATATTTCGGCCGAACAATTATTTAAAAATTTCCTAAATTCGTTCATTAATCCTACAAAATTTCGTCCGTTGTCCGAAAAAATTACTTCCGGTTTGCCACGCCGTGAAATAAATCGCTTTAAAGCGAGTAAATATGCGTCTGATGAAAGATTACTGACAAGTTCTAGGTGAACTGCGCGCGTGACAAAACAAATAAACAAACATATATAGGCTTTTACGGTTTTAGCCCCCCTCCCGCTGCGATTCAACACGAGCACCGGTCCCGCAAAATCGACCCCGCATTGCGCAAATGGATAAGTTGGCGTGATTCGCTCCGAAGGTAAATTTCCCATAAGAGGAGTGACAACTTTGCCCTTTAAGCGCTTACAAATAATACATTCATGTATTACCTTCTTTGCGAGATCCCGCCCCCTTACCGGCCACCAGCGCTCGCGCAGCGCAAATAGCAGCGCCTGTTGCGCCGCATGCAGCAGCTGCTTGTGTTCGTAGCGGAAGAGCAACACTGAAAAGTGATGTTTACTAGATATGAGCGCGGGATGTTTCTTTTCATATGTGAAATGAGGTGAGTAATCGATGCGACCGCCAACTCGTATCAATTTATCATCCCCAATAAATAAATTTAATTTACTTAAATTGTGTTTTGTTTTTAAGCTTCCTGGTTTTAACAATGACGCATATTCGTCTGGAAACGACTCTAATTGTGAAAGTCTAGCTAAAGTATTCACAGCATCTCTCAATTCATCAACATCGAGTGCGCCGGTTTTTTTGTTGGCTTTATTGCGCGCATTATAAATAAATCGCAACATATACGCCGTTGCGCGCATCATGCGGTTAAATTGAGAGAACCTGTGGAAAGGGAATAGTGACGCGCCGGGCTGCTGATCTGCTACCAACGTGTGTACACTCCTAGGTTTTAGTTCTGGAAGATCCTGCGTATCGATCTCAAAATTACGCGAGTTCGGGGTCGCTTCAGGACTAAATTCGGGATCGCGAAGGAATGACGGACCCTCCCACCACAATGACGCTTTAGAAAGGTCAGTTAAGCCAACGCCACGTGATACCAGATCAGCAGGGTTGTCCTTTCCACTTACATGCCGCCACGGAAGTTCCTTAGTCAATTCGTGTATTTCCGTGGTTCTATTTTGAACGAACGTTTTTAGTAGGTTAGGGGCCATACGTAACCACCCCAACACTATTGTCGAGTCTGTCCAAAACATAACTAGGTTAAAGTGAAGTTGCAGTGACTCGCGAACCTTGTTATAAAGACGAGCGCTCAGCATTGCCCCCAGGAGTTCCAATCGGGGGATACTGACAGGGTGCAAGGGTGCGACCTTGCCCTTAGAGCATAATAATCTAACAGTTACCTGGGGGCCTACTCAAATGGCCACTTACTTCAATTAACGCTAGTAGAATAGAAAGACAATGTATGGGATTGACATATGTCACGTGATCAAGCGTAACGAATTTGTTGATTCGTACTCAAATGTACAATGTTTCTATTTGATCAAATAAAACTATAATCTTACCTTAAATTAAACAAATAGTCGTCCATCGGATGCCTGTGACTGTTTTACACACATAACATTGCATTATTGTTAATTTAAAACCATAAGTAATCCAAAATCAAGTCAAATCATATTGCATAAAAATATTTCTAAGCGTTTCTCTATACAAAATCCTACGCTTAAACGATATCGACACTAATTTGGTACTCAAAAGTACATTAACATCACAAACGCTTGTTCCATTCTACAAACACAGAATACATAGAACTAAAACACCGATAGTCTCGTCTCATTACTTTGGGTGCATTCTAACAGACTATTCGCTGAGTCATCGATCATTTTTCAGAATCGACTAGCATGGAAAAAATAAAATTCGTCCTAGTTATTTTCAGCCCCTGATTTTTTCAGCACGCATTAATGTACTGCACATACGAGATGACGATCATATTATACTGCCATTTCTTTCCATGGTTAAAATGTACTTTATGGTGATCAATGCATTGAGATAAATATACAAGAGAAGCACTTACCGCGCCAAGTTGAGGACACTTCGGATATGTCAGCTGACATATGTAAAGATTATGTCAAGCCAGTCCTCAGTGGGAGGCCTACAGAGAAACAGCTCTTCAAAATGCGTAGTGAAAGAGTGCGCTTCGAGGTCAAAAAAACTTATCACATCAAAGAGAATTACTTTTTACGCGATAATTTATTATTTTTGTATTACTATTAACGTTAAAAACGCAAAAAAAGAAATAAAATACTATCCCCGTCAATTGGTAATGCGCTGGAACCTTGTCAAATTAACATACACATCATCGTCATCCGCAACTAAAAATGTCAAAAAACAGTAAAATTCCAATAGGTAATATAATATATTAATTATTGAATTCTTATTTTCAATAAGAAAGGGTCTAGGTATATGAGAAAATTACAATTGTTTTTCGTTTTTGAGGTTAAAATCATGGCCGCCAGGCGGGTGAATCTACGTTGTTCTTAACTTCCTGCGTCATTGTCTGAACTCGAAAATCTTTAAAAATCCAATGCATCACAAGGCATAAATCAAAAATATGCCATCATTTACATTATAGTACAATAAAACATTGCATTTATTTGCATATTTTCAATTTATTTATTGTGATGCATTGGATTTTCGTGTTCAGACAATGACGCAGGAAGTTAAGAACAACGTAGATTCACCCAGGCGCATTACCAATTGACGCGGATAGTAAATCATACCATAATTTAGGTTCAGTGCTACCGCTAAAAACATCGTTTTAGTTTTCCCATTTTTGGGGAGAATTAGTGATTAATGGATAGGTGTACTCCGCTACCTCTGATGTTACATACACTTCTGTTATATCATAAAATAAATGTTTTGGTAAATTATGTTTTCGTTTATAATCACATTTGTGCTATTTTTACAATAACTTTTTAAATCATAGAAAAAAATACCCGGCATTTTAAACTAGAATTTAAGTCAAATTGAAAGCAAAGGAACCTTTTTGCCGCGCGTTGCTTGGTATTGTGTCCCACAGACACAAATTCTTTGTGCCACAGAGCACTGGGTGATCCATCAGTATTTAATCAGGGGCACAGAATAATGATACTACCAGTATTCTAACTCGAGCCTGTCCTTGAAATACGTAACTTGAGCCGCGCGGTACGTCAACATACGATAGGGCTGCCTGCATCTATGTACAAAACTAGAAACAAACTCAAGTAGGTAGATGAAATAAAGTTAACAGTACCTATCTTCACCTACTTGAATTTGTCTCTAATTTCGTGATTGTATGTTATATTTTAGAAATAAAGATGATAGCGTGTTAGGTTGCCTAATAATTCAAAAGGTTATCATTTTGCTTTTAAATTATATTTTGTCATATACAATTTATAATATGGTTTGATATTTTGGTAATAAGCAAATACAAAAAGAGATCTGTAATTATTAACACTTAAGCCGCCGCGTAGATCACCGGTGACTTACGCTTAAAAATTGTTTTATAATTTTATTTTCCCCCAAAGAAAGTTCTAACCTTTTTTGATATTGTAGGTATATGAAATCTGAAATTTTCTAGAAACGTTTTTCTTATTGTTAATTTATTTTTAGTTTTTAATTCATGAATTGTATAAAACACTAGCGGCTGCCCGCGACTTCGTCTGCGTGGAAAGTTTTTTTGCTTTACCTCGGGAAAAGTACTTTTTTTCGGGATGAAATGATGTACCCTATGTCCTTCTCTGGACCCCTGACAACATGTAATGCAAAATTTCATGATGATCGGTTCAGTAGTTAAGACGTGAAGGCGTAACAAACAAACAAGCGGACTTTGGCATTTATTATATTAGTAAGGACTAGCGGCCGCCCGCGACTTCGTCTGCGTGGTTAGTTTTTTTGCTATCCCTCGGGAACAACTCTTTTTTCGGGATGAAAAGTACCTTATATTCTTTTCTGTACCCTTGACAACGTGTATGCAAAATTTCATGATGATCGGCTCAGTAGTTAAGACGTGAAGACGTAACAAACAAACAAACTATAATTGTAAATCATTGTGCATCATTGACTTTGAACTAGATTTAATTATGATGACGCAGATGCTATAGATACTCGTCTGACGTTAATAATGTAACACATTATCATTCTTTTTACCGTTTGGTTTATTTAAACTCTTATGGTTTATTTTAAACAGCACAATATACTCCATAGTTGCAATTCGCCATCGTGATCACAAAATACGAAACCACCGTTCGTTCGTCACTGCGGCGCATTCGCGACTGTACCAGCCCGAGAGCAGCCCGAACTCGAGGCGCATAGGTGTGGCTCGCATTTCGGCCGTTAGTACTAAGTTAGAATACTGGTAGTATCATTATTCTGTGTCAGGGGCCTATTTCATACGACAACCCCAAATTTCATGGGTCAAATTCTAAAGTTTACCCTGTCTTATTTTGATCAGTAAAAAAATATATTAGTTTTGCATGAATTAATGATTATGGGGGGTAGGGGGGTAAAGTGGGAGGGAGAAACTATGCTTCAGTGGCGCTCCCACTCCGCGGAAGTACATAGTTATAGAGATTTATATTATGCATTTGAAATTTCAACTAACAAGTTCAGTCGTGATTATCTCGGAAACTATAAACTTCCGCTGGGGAGGAGTTGGACAGGGGAGGTCACTTTCATCCCCCCTTCCCCCCAAACCACAACCCGAAATTCCATGGCCCATATTCTAAAGTTTACTCTGTCTTCTTTTGATCTGTAAAAATATATTAGTTTTGCATGAATTAATGATTATGGGGGGTAGAGGGGTAAAGTGGGGGGGGGGGGGAAACTACCCTCCAGTGGCGTTCCCACTCTGCGAAAGTACATAGTTATAGAGATATATGCATTTGGAATATCAACTAACAACTTCAATCGTAAATATCTCGGAAACTATGAACTTCCACTGGGAAGGAGTTGGACAGAGGAGGTTTCTTTCATCCCCCCTTCCTACCCCCCAAACCACAACCCCAAATTCCATCTTCCAAATTCTCATATTCCAAAGTTAACCTTCTTATTTTGATCAGTTAACATTTTAGAAATAGCTTTACATGAATTTAAGGATATGTGGGGATAGCGGGTAAGGGGGGAAAAAGATACCCTCCAGTGGCACTCTCACTCTGCGGAAATGCATAGTTATTGGATATACGCATTTGAAATTTCATTAAAGCTTACCACAGTACACACACTTCCACGGAGAGGGAGTGCCACTGGAGGGTAGCTTATCCCCCACCTTACCCCCCCTATCCCTCATAATCATTAATTCGTTCAAAACTAATATATTATTTTACTGATTAAAAAGAAGACAGGGTAAACTTTAGAATATGGGCCATGGAATTTAGGGTTGTGGTCTGGGGGGGAGGAAGGGGGGTTGAAAGTGACCTCCCCTGTCTAACTCCTCCCCAGTGGAAGTTCATAGTTTCCGAGATAATCACGATTGAAGTTGTTAGTTGAAATTTCAAATGCATATATCTGTATAACTTTGTACTTCCGCGGAGTGGGAGCGCCACTGGATGGTAGTTTTTCCCCTCCCCCCCAATTTACCCCTCTAAATCTGAAATCGGCCCTCAAACATAAAAGTTAGCCGTCATCTTGGATATTTTAATATTTTCAACATTGCGTTGTTATTTTCGTGTCAAAATAGTACCCAAAAACCGAGTTTCATTGAAATCGGCCCCCAAACATGAAAGTTAGCCGCTATCTTGGATTTTTTAATATTTCAACATTTTCGTGTTAAGATAGTAACAAATACCGAATTTTACCTTAATCGGCCCTCAAACAAAAAAAGTTGGCCGCCATCTTGAAATTTTTATATTTTCAACATAGCTTTACTGTTTTCATGTCAAAATAGTACTAAGAACCGAGTTTCATCGAAATCGGACCACAAACAAAAAGTTGGCCGTCATATAGCTTTTGTTATAAAATACTTTCATTCTATAGCCAAATTTTTCTTGTTTTCATTGATTATTTTGGGGTAAAATTTCACATAGGAGGCAACACAATTTTCTAAAAAAAAAATGCATGTTGATATCGCGGTCTTTGTCTAATTTTGTTGTGGTATTTGTCTAATCTTGGCGACGGTATTGTTTTTGGGACGTGTGTGAGTGAGTCAGATATATGTTTACTTAAAAATGTTTAGTGGTTTCAAAGCTCCGTCCTACACTGTTAAAAAGTTACACGCTTTTTGTGGCGCGTGGAAGTGAGGTTTGCTTCTCTTGTATATTTATCTCGATGGATCAATGACTCAGCGATTATTCTGTTGGAATGCACCTAATGTCAATTGTTTGCTTACTACGTGGTGATTATTTCCTCTGTGTTGTGTAAAAATTTTAATGTGTTTATTACTAAACTAATTAATTAGAATAGTATAGTACCTACCTAATTTTCTTTAAAATAATCAGCAATCATATGCCATGGATACCTATAATAATAAATAAGATATATTTACTTAGTAAGTAAGTAAGAACTTTATATTACTTACATCAAAATACCACACTTAAGACTTATCGTATGGACTTATCAATCATAACTTACATTTATTTCAGTTCAAGATACCTACAATACTTACGGAATATAATTGGCAAGAAAACATGACTCTCTTTTCTGACCAAAGGATGAAACAAACAAAAAAGTGATCAAGAATGCTGGTAAATAATAAGTATATAATTATAATGTTACAGCTAATACCCGAAGTGCGGCTAAAACTAGGTGTAGCCGATAGGCCTATCTATACCCAGCAGTGGGTGTCGTGCGGCTGATATGATGATGATGATTTTTTTTAACAGATAATACAAATAACTTTCTTCATACCCCAAACTACACATAGGCTGCACATAGTTTTAGCCAGCTATTCGGGTACTTCGGGTATTAGCCGTAACATTATATACTGACTACTTATTAGATCAAAATACCGCTATGGTTTTTAATAAGTCTTTTATTTACCTAAATTGTTATTAACCCAATCTTATTGAATTTCAGATACATACAATTCAATAGGTATATTGACATTGCAGAATATAATACACAAGTACCTTTTAAATTGGCTAGAAAAGATGTTGGAAAAACTAACCCTTGGACACCGAACGTGCCCGATGGTGCACAGGAACAAACGCTGAAGCTATTGAACAAAATTATAGTACCTAATGAATATTTTGCTCCAAGCGACAAACAAGATTATGAAACTTTAGGTACTGTAATAATAAAATAAAAAGGAGCATGATGGAAAAGTTCTGGCTGTACTGTACTTTGTGCTTTAAAATCATATATAATTGTATTGGTTTAGATATAATTATAAAATAAAATATTGACTACCTACCTCTAACCTTTCATTTTGTGTACTATCTGTCACATCTACAAAACAAACAAAAAATTCAACAATATGTTGTTGTTTTGCATTATCAAAATAATAGGGTAGTTATAAGGTGTTAGATTAAAACAAATTTAAATTTAAATCAAAGAAAACATTTACTTTTTGAACTTAAAAGTAAAAAAATAATAATAACAAAGCAACCACATCCTTACTAATAATATTATAAATGAGAAAGTCCGTTTGTTTGTTTAGAGGTGTAACAAACAATTGTTACAATCATCATGAAATTTTACATAGGTACATGTTGTCAGGGGTACAGAGAAGGACATAGGGTCCTTTCATCCTTAACAAAGTTCCCAAGGGATAGCAAAAAAAGCTTTTCACGCAGACAAAGTACTGAGGCCCATGATTTTGTTAGATACCATCTTGTATCAGTAGTTGAATCAGTCTTGCTTGGCTTATTGTAACTAGTATATCTTACAAACAGGCCTTCTTCTAAGTGTCACCTGTAAAAAAAGTAGGTATTTATTTATTTAAGTTAACATTATATTAAAACAATTACCTACTATTTTTATTCTATTTTTATTTTTTCACTCATTAAAGAGGTAAATTTATGACTATGTGATTATTATTAGTGAATTAGAATTAGCGAATATTAATTACCAAGTAACATTCCTGACATGTCAGGAATTTAAGTCATCTATCAGGAAAACAGGGATAAAAACTGTAGTTGTCAGGGATGTACTGATAACTGTAGCAGTAAAAACTTAATGAAAACACATAATTTGTAAATCACTTGGTGTGAAAAGATTATTAAATGTCAACTAAATTAAGAATGTAGATGTAGAGTTACAAGAAATTTCCTGAAAAGTCAGGGAAAAAGTCAGGAAATCTCATTATTAGATCTGGAAACCATAGCCCCGATGCAACTTAAACATAAAGATTATGTGTTATTGAAGCCTTATGTCTGTTTGTCTGCATTTAACTTCCAAATATGTGTCGGGGGACCACTACTCAACTCACCAAGCCAACCCGCACTGAATTATAGCATGTCAGGCTATAGTCTATGGTGGTGAAGTTAACTATATGTTATGTATAATATCAAGTTTAACACTTACCATCTTTCGGCCAGCTGCCGAGCTGACCTCTTTTTTGATACATGCTTTATAGCTTTTACTTTTAATTTATTATTTTTTAATTGTTGTTCCTTTTTTATACATGTGTAATAGGTATAGGTACAACATAGAAGTCTTTGACTTATGACATATTTTTCTTATGTTTTATACACTATTTTGTTTGCCATTGTATCAAATTATCAATGCTTTCTCTGTGTTGTATTTGTGATAAAATACATTAGTACAAAGCTTCGCTCACTTATTACACAGCCCATTAGCTTGCCACAGTTTCAGAAATCATCACTATAATTTCACTTTACACTTCTTCTTTATCTTCTTATAATATAGGTAGTGCAAATTTTATTTTGAACGAAAATTCAAGAAGAAATTATCACAACCTGAAACAATAAAAAGTACTTAATTGAAAATTTGAAATCATTACATAGCTCAACTAATACTTCATTTCCATGCTACATGAAAGATAAATGTTAATTATAAGGGAATCATATTTTATTGTGATTACCGACTAAAGAAAGGGAAACTAATGAAAAAAGGTTTTACATAATTAGGTATTGTACCTACGAGTAACTGGAACTAATTTATACTTACGAAATGACAACCTTCAGGCATTGGCAGGAAGGGAGACCAGCCTGATACCCACCCCAGAAAAATACCAGCTATAATACTTTTCTATTGCCTTTCAAAACTCCAACACGGCTCTAGTCAAGCACCCTAGACGTTAGTACTATTATATATTCTGTGACCCTAGGCTTTGCCCCAGAACTAGAGGCCCTGCCCCACTGGAAATAATCTTTAGATACGCCAATGCCTTCAGGCTTTTGTAAAGAAGAATACTCTTCAAAATACCTACTGCATAATTTATCAATTAATTCTAAGTACTTACTGATGATTAGGGATTTTAATTCCGAGGCCCCACGCCTTAAGTGGCCTGCTTCAGTGCTTCTTACACAGATCACTATTATGATTTATCTTCTCCATTAGTTTTATTGGCAGGAATCACAGGAAACACAAAAACCCTTTTCAAAATTGAAAATAAGACACGTGTCGTACGACTATTTGTTTCTTTCTACAGGGTATGGGCGTTCGCTTCGATTTAGTACGATTGCTGGCTATCGTCGGCAAATCTACATGTCAAAATAGCCATTTGAGTACCATTTCTTTCTGTCGGAGCTAGCGTAACGTTAAACACAGATCATACAGTATAATACAAGAGGGGCACACTTGGAACAACGTAAACGGTCGAAACAAAAGTAGCGTCATCTCTGAATCTTAAGCATCAACTTTCACAACAAAGTCTTCAAGTTTGCCAAAAAACTATATTAAATTAATTATTATATTAAAAATATGAAAATGAAAATCGTTTTTGAGTTTGGTCATGGTGCGAATTACAATAATAATGATAAAATTTGACACCCGAATTAATGACCCAGTCCAGTAGCGTAGCGGATTACCACCACCTCTGTTTATTTACATGACATTACTACCAAGGTAATGGTACAGTCAGTGGCACGAATCATGAATATTTATCGACGGAGTGGGGATAAGTTTGCGCATGTGCTCTTGTGAGCGACCAATAGTGCGTGCCCCTCTCCCGCCGCCTGCGCCCCTCTCACCGCAACGCATACCCAGAATACGCGTTCCCCGCAATCCCCACTCAATTTCATGATTCGTGCCACTGACTGTATCTATCAGTATTCCAATTTCAACAATACTCGGTACACGAACAGTCGCGAATGCGCCGCAGTGACGAACGTAATATACCTACGAACTAATTATTGATTGAAATACAAGTACTTACTTACTATGGTAAATTGCAGATTGTGCTGTTTGTATTATATTTATTATTTTATTACTCCAGCCTGCCTAGCATGACCGATTTATATCGCGTGATATAGCATTTTATCGACACTCAACTGTCAAATTTCTTTGTCTTTTTGACAGTTCAACGTGATAAAACGCTACATCACGCGATATAAATCGGTCATGCTAGACAGGCAGAGATGTCATGTTTAAATACCCGGAGTCCAAAAAATAAGATTTAGTATACTTTTATTAAAATTTTTTTTTTTACTATAGGTATTGCCTACTAAGTACGGCTCGAAGGATTTGAAAATAATTTGTTTCTCTCTTTAATATATAGGTATTTAGCTTTTTCAGTTTTTTGTTTTTACTGTTAGTTTTGTTAACCTAGGTACCTACCTACCTATTTCATTTTCGCTATAATATTATGGATTCTAAAATATTACGCAGGTTATACGCAATTACAAAACTAGAAAGATACGAAAGTAGGTAGGTACTTAGCTGAAATTAAAATACTGTAGCCGGGTGTATCGTGCGACAAAAAGGTCTCAATTTAAGGTTGCCACCTGTACTTTATTTCGGGGTTATTGTACTCTCTACTTTATGAGGAAAATAAAGTAGGTACGTGAAAATACTTTATTTCACAAGATTTGCTTAAATATTGCCAAAAGTAATAAAAAGTATGTTTTAAAGGTAAAAATAAATATTACTTTATTTCCATACAACATACAACGTACTTTTTACTAGCTTTAGCAATCAATATACTTTATTAGTTCAAAAAAGGTGGCAACCCTAGTTACAATATTAATAGATATTTACCGTGCTACAACATTTATACCGTTGTACGAATACCGAGCCAAATCATAGTTGTTTTGTATTTTTTTGTTTTGATTTGTTCTTTTTCATTAATATTTTCTATTTTGTTATAAATAAAGATATTACAAAAAAGTAAAATAAATATATAATAAGAAACAAAAAATTACATTTTCAGCTATTAAAATTTCATGTCAGTAGTTCCGCATCGATTTCCAAAGGCGCTAGTGGACTCTTTGAGTTACTCTCTCTCTAGTTACTCTGTGATACAAGCGTTTGAAGATTGAATGCAGAGACGGGTTGGGTACCAAAATAATATCGCTTTCGCCGAGTCGAAGAAACATGTAGAATATAGAAACGCTTATAACGTTTGCCATTTGAGTAGGCCCCCTGATTTGCGCAAACAGTGCGAATATATATACATGTACCGTACGCTATTTGCGATGCGTCTGAAAAAATGTGCAACTCAATGCTAATTGGATTTTCGCCTACGACGTGTCGCGGTACACGAATACTATTTAAAAGTGACAGATCACTAACAAACCGTTCCCACGCTCGTGTGACGTCACTAGGGACCGGGTCATCCCATCCCACCTTTAACAACCATAACTTTTGTAGTAAAGTATTTGCGAGAATTACGACAGGACTAAGAATACCTAATGGGTCAAATATTTGCGAGACAGTCGATAAAATAATTCTTTTTGTTAAAGGGGTAGAATTGCTTTCAAACCCAGTTGTGAAAAAAAACTCATCAGTACAGTTAAACCACCCAATGCCAAGCGTTTTACTATGAACATTTTCATCTAACTTTAATTCTTTTGCACAGTGGGGTAAAGGTACCAATGATTGGTCGTGGTCACTAGTGTTAAAATTAAATATCCACTTTCGTAGTGGAAAGCACCCCGATTCTAATGTTTTCGCGGTTTTTTCACAAATTTCTAATAATTTAGCTTTGTCATCATGACTCAGAACCATGTCATCAACATAAAAATTGTCATTTATTACCCCTTTGACGTCACAGTCATCGCATTCGGCCGCTAATTGTTTTAAGCAACGACAACTTAAAAATGCTGCGGAAGCGGTTCCGTATGTAACCCTATTTGAGCGATAGACGCCGATGGGCTGTGATGAGTCATCGCGCCAAAGTATTAATTGTAAGTCCCTTTGGTCAGGTGATACAAGTACTTGCCTATACATTTTTTCGATATCCGCACAGGCTGTGTATTTATATTGCCGAAAGCGTAATAAAATAGCAAAAAGATCGCCTTGTATCGCGGGTCCCACCAACTGGATATCGTTGAGCGACTTCCCACTGGTGGACGGGGCACTAGCATTAAAAACGACGCGTAACTTAGTGGTAGTGCTATGAGCTCGAAATACACCATGATGTGGCATGACATAATGCGGATCACCAAAGGAATTTACGGGTGTCATATGACCTAAATCGATATATTCCCGAATAAATTCCGAATATAGTTTTTTATACTCGGGCGTGCGATCAAGTCTTCTTTCTAATGCTAAAAACTGCCGCTCAGCTTGAGAATACGTCTTACCTAAAGAATCAGCTGTTTCTTTAAGCGGAATTCGAACGCAAAACCTTCCGCTAGTATCGCGTGTCGTGTTGTTTACGAAAGATTTTTCGCATTCCAACTCATCCTCACTAAGCGCATTCTGAACCTTAGGTAGTTCTTCAAGCTCCCAGAACCGACGCAGTTGCATGTCTATCGACTGTGTAAAATTACAATGAACAAATTTATTATTGTGTGTATTAATTATGTTTAAAGAGCCCGAAACTATCCATCCTAATTGTGTGTTTTGGAGGACCGGGCCATTAGGTAAACGAATTTTACCTTCTATAAGTAAGTCCCAAAATCGATCTGCGCCTATTAATAAATCTATATTTTGAGACTCCAAAAAATGTGGGTTAGCTAGCTGAACATTTTCAGGAATACTGAACTGTGCGCTTTGTATGTTAACAGCTGGCAGTGATGATGTTATTTGTGGTAGAACAAAACACGTTATGCGAGTGGAGTAGGTATTGACGCGTGATTTTATTTCTATGTCACAAATCTGCGTTGACTGTGACACAGAATTACCTACACCTCGTATTTCATGAGCGGACTGTATTACTTCGATATCTAATAATTCGCAAAATGATTTCGTAATAAAACATCGCTGACTCCCGTTATCCAATAGCGTGCGCGCTACGTGATAATTATGATGCTTATCGGCAACTTCGACTATAGCAGTCGACAACAAAACAGGTTGCACACATAGATCACGCGTATCGGTATGCACTTGAGTTAACTGTATAGATTTAACCTTTTCACAAATTGCGGCGGTATCCGTATAACTAGGCGCGAGAGGTGACGACGTCACGAGCAGCTGACTGGCGCGCGATGCGTTCGCGCCGTCCGTCGGCTCATTGATAACGGGACTCGCAGATAGTAAGACTGCGCTTGGAGCTGCATTTAATTCGTCACTGTGTATGAGCGAGTTATGTTTTTTATTGCATTTTTTGCAAGGCCCGAATCGACAATCGTTCACCGTATGACCCGAACGCAAGCAGTTCTTACATAATTTGTGTTTTACGATTAAATCAAGTTTTAAATCAATAGTTAAATCTAAAAACTTTTGACAGGAATAAAGTGGGTGTTTACCGTTACACATTACACAAGGAAAAGTATTTGCGCGTTGCTGATTATTCTGTGTTTTATTGCTAGAAACATTGCAGTGCACTTTGACATTTTCGTGTGTGAATTGTTTTTTATTGTAAACATTATGATTATGATTATTGCTTTTACTGTGCGAAACTAACAATGTTTCTAGCATATCAGCTCTGCGTTTTAAAAATTGGAGTAAATTATCAATTTTCAAGGTTACCTTGGAGTCACCGTCGTGATTAAGGTTCAATTGTGTACATTTATATTGCTCCCATTCGCGCTCTGTGCTGGTATCTAATTTAGTGATAATAATGTAAATAATTAAGGTGTCCCAGGAGTCCGTGTGCTCACCAAGCAATTTTAGTGCGCGCAAATTCTTTAAAATGGTGTCTATTAAAAGCCTTAATGCTGCGGGTGACTCTTTGGTAAGCTTTTGGATGGAAAAAATAGACTTTACGTGATTGTGAATAAGTAAATTAGTATTGTTGTAACGGTTTAACAAAAGCTCCCATGCAATAGCGTAATTGGCGGCGGAAAACTCTAAGGAATCGATTACCAAGCTTGCGCTGCCTTTTAATGCTGATTTCAGGTAATGGAATTTTTGAATGTCACTTATTTCAGTGGAATTATGAATAAGCGATAGGAAAGTGTCGCGAAACTCTAACCAGTGCTCGTAATCGCCCCCAAAAGCAGGAATTGAAACCGTGGGAAGTTTGACCGCCTGCTGCTGTACGCCCCTACACCTAGAACCTTCAGCAACCGGCTCTGTACCCAACATACACTCTGCCCTGGTCAATAAGCCGTAATAACAGTCCTCAAACAAATCGCGCTGTGATAATTGATTTTCTAATTCGCTTTCTGATACTATTTCTTCGATTTGAGTTTGAAGACTATTAAATTCAGCGTATAGAGCAGTAACGCCACGGACACGAAATTTCAAATCGACACGTAATTTTTCGGACAACACTTTATTCGCTTCAACATTATCTAAGTACCTAATTAGAGAATCTAGTTAGCCTGCCTTTTACGGCGCCTCGCTTTCTAATTAAACTATTTAGAAGCTCAGACGGCACATTGATACTGTCAATAGTTAATTTGCAAGGGGATTTTGATCTGGCTTTAACCTCTTCATCATTGCCCATCTCGGTAGTCAGTGAAAAATAAGGAGTACTTACAATTTATGGTGATCTTGCGAATGCAGCAGGTAGGTACTAGCAGCGGCACTCTGCTGATCACTCAAACGAGCAGGTAGCAAGATGCACGTAAGCACACTGGAATTGGTGAAATGCACAACTATTAACACAAGTGAAAACCAAGGTTTTAGGAATATTGCGGATAGCTGGCCGTACCACTTTTAGCGTCTCCTGTCTGTCGTCGAGATGTCCAAAACATAGACTTTCGAGTCTCGATTGCGGCAGTCCTCTCTCCCTGGCTGGATTGATAGATACCCCGTGCGTAGTCCAGAGAAATTGGAGTCGGATGGTTCAGCAGTCCAGCTGATTTACAGGTCGTTGATCCTTTTTATGCGGCGACGAAGGTCCAAATGTCCAGGTTTTGGACTGGGTCGAAGGATTAGCGTGAAAATTAAACGTGAATTCTTGGTTTTCGAAAAATGTAATAAAAATTGTGTTCAATACAAAGGTAGCGATAGAAGAGTAAGTTAATTTTGAAAAATATAAAATGTTGGTACAAAATGCGCACCCGCGATTGGTGCCCTAGAATATGACGCGATCGAGGACGCTTCTGATTGGCTGCCGTTGCATGATCGCGCGACACACAACAATACAGGATGCAGGCACATGTTTCCCAGAAATCATAGATGGCGCCTCATTCTCCGACATTAGGTCAATGTGTTCCGCAGAGGTTATTAAGTTTTTTTTTTATATTTCATACCATTGTAATTGTCGTTAGTAGTCGACCTTGACACTGTACCCTGGGGATGTGCGGATACGGAGAATAAAACGGATAACGTGATACTTTATGTAGAATTGGCACCAAGTTATGTCGATCTTCAAAAGGGTTTTAGTAGTACCATGACGCTATAGTCGTAGTGTAAAGCTCGGTTACGCGTAAGCATTTGTCTGTCTTTTACTTTACGTGTAAAGAATATGGAGGGTAGCCTCACTTCTGTACTTTTTCTGTGTTTTTTTTTTGATCACCTTTATCACAATTATCTTTTTTTTTATAAAGGTTAATGGAGCTACTTCACAGTATGTTAAAGTGTATTTCGATGTAGAATTCAGTACGTTTCCGCTATTATTTGCGCCAAAAATGTGAACCTACGCAAGCACTTTTGATGATATTATCCTTATTTTTCTTACAATTGTCTGTGAGGTTCATACGCAATTTGATCTTTTAGCTACTAGAAAATCTCTTTAGCTTGTCGTGTTTTCTTTTTGTTTGTTTTTGTGGCTACATCTTTACGCTCTCTATATAAGGGTATGACCCCCGCAAACCATGTTTTCCTATGATGGACCCTTAAAGAGTTTTATTATAATTCAAGAAGTTAATTCTTATTCTATTAAGAGGCCGTTCACAAAAAATGCCGATTTCACTAATTAACGTGATTTCAGAGAAGTGATCTTACAGTTAAAAAACTGTGTCTACTTATCTTATACGAAAGATCTGGTGTACGAGCTACGTTTATTTTTTTTATTTTTTTCATGGTGATGCGCAGTATGTTTACTAGTAAAAGATTATAATTTTGATTTATGTGTTCCTAAATGAATGATTTAAGTTTACTTTGAAGCACATTATTTGTCCTATATTAGTTTTGAAGAAATATAACTTAAACTTCGGTTTACTAGTAAAAGGTAATAATTTTGATGTCATTTTCATGTTCCTAAATGTTTTTTTTAGTTTTGTAAAAAATATAACGCTTTTAAAACTAATCGTTGTTGGTAGGAAATATTTCGCTACTTTGAAATTTTATTTAAAGAGAACCGGCTCTTAGGTATTTCTATTCTAGGCATATTTGTTTTCTATAAATTTTTGAGACGAGGTTAGACGCGCCTTCGGTTTACAAGGCTAGACGTGCCTTCGGTTTAAAAGGCTAAACGCGCCTTCGGTTTAAAAGGCTAGACGCGCCTTCGGTTTGAAAGGTTAGACGCGCCTTCGGTTTACAAGGCTAGATGCGCCTTCGGTTTACAAGGCTAGATGGGCCTTCGGTTTAAAGGCTAGACGCGCCTTCGGTTTACAAGGCTAGATGCGCCTTCGGTTTAAAAGGCTATACGCGCCTTCGGTTTGATATGCTAGACGCGCCTATGGCTTAAAAGGCTAGACGTACATTCAGTTTAAAAGGCTGGACGCGCCTTCGGTTTACAAGGCTAGACGCGCCTTCAGTTTACAAGGCTAAATGCGCCTTCGGTTTACAAGGCTAGACGTGCCTTCGGTTTACAAGGCTAGACGTGCTTTTAGTTTACCAGATAAGATTTATTTATGTTGTATTAATTAAGTACCTACATTAAAGATGTACATAATATTTGTAAATACCGTCACTCCTAGTCCCTAGTATATTTGAATTTACTTATATGAAATTTATGAAATATTTCAAACTAAAATGAAACTAAGTCTAAATATTTCACCCAGCCCTATGTAATTAAACTAGATATTTACATGAATTAAAATTTATTATAACATTGACTTTCGAGGCTAGATGCACATTCAGTTTGTAAGGCTAGGACAAGGCTAAACGCGCCTTCGACTTAAAGTAAGGTACCTGTATGAAGAGGTTTGAGAATTTATAAGGGTGAAGTTTTTTAAGTTTAGATGTGCTTTTATTTTAGATAAGGTTAGGTAAGCCTTTATTTTACAAGGTGAGATGCGTCTTTTTTATTAACTGTTGTTGGTTTTCTATTATAAAAAAATATATATTGATATGAATGAAAATGTACAACTTACTTTCAAAGCTAGGCACACGTTCAACATGTAAGGCTAAATGCGCCTTCGACTTATAATAAGGTATAACTCTTGATACTAGAATGATAAAAAAAATTGAGATTTATATGAATGAAATTTTATAAGGTTTGATGTGCTTTCATTTCGAGGTTAGATACGCCTTTATTTTACAAGGTTAGATGCGCCTTCATTTAATAGGATTAGATTCGCCTTCATTTTATAAGATTAGATGCGCCTTCGTTTCACAATCACAATGCTAGATGTGCCTTCATTTTATAAGTTTAGATGTGCCTTCACTTTATAAGTTTAGATGTGCCTTCATTTCATAAGTTTAAATGCGCCTTCGTTTTATAAGTTTAGATGCGCCGTCATTTTATATAAGGTTGGATGCGCCAACATTTTATATGATTAGATAAGCCTGCGGTTTGGCTAGATGCGCCTGCGGCTTATAAGGCTAGATGCGCCTTCAGTTTGGCTAGATGCGCCTTCAGCTTGGCTAGATGCGCCATCAGTTTGGCTAGATGTGCCTTTGTTTTGGCTAGATGCGCCCTCGGTTTGGCAAGATGCGCCTTCAGTTTGGCTAGATGCGCCTTCATTTTATAGGGTTAGATGCGCCTACATTTTATAAGGTTTAATGCGACTTTATTTTATAAGATTAGATGCGCCTTCGTTTCACAATCACAAGGCTAGTGCCTTCATTTCATAAGTTTAAATGCGCCTTCATTTTATAAGTTTAGATGCGCCTTCATTTTATAAGTTTAGATGCGCCGTAATTTTATATAACGTTGGATGCGCCAACATTTTATATGATTAGATAAGCCTGCGGTTTGGCTAGATGCGCCTGCGGCTTATAAGGCTAGATGCGCCTTCAGTTTGGCTAGATGCGCCTTCAGTTTGGCTAGATGCGCCATCAGTTTGGCTAGATGTGCCTTTGTTTTGGCTAGATGCGCCCTCGGTTTTGCAAGATGCGCCTTCAGTTTGGCTAGATGCGCCTTCATTTTATAGGGTTAGATGCGCCTACATTTTATAAGGTTTAATGCGACTTTATTTTATAAGATTAGATGCGCCTTCGTTTCACAATCACAAGGCTAGTGCCTTTATTTCATAAGTTTAAATGCGCCTTCATTTTATAAGTTTAGATGCGCCTTCATTTTATAAGTTAAGATGCGTCGTAATTTTATATAACGTTGGATGCGCCAACATTTTATATGATTAGATAAGCCTGCGGTTTGGCTAGATGCGCCTGCGGCTTATAAGGCTAGATGCGCCTTCAGTTTGGCTAGATGCGCCATCAGTTTGACTAAATGTGCCTTTGTTTTGGCTAGATGCGCCTTCTGTTTGGCAAGATGCGCCTTCAGTTTATGCGCCTTCAGTTTGACTAGATGTGCCTTCGGTTGGCTTGATGCGCCATCAGGTTACAGGGCTAGAATCGCCTATGGTTTGGCTAGTCGTAATTAATATCTTATTGCTTTAATTTAAATTAACATTGTACTGGCAGGCAATTATTATAATTATTAATGTCATATATCATATTTGACATTAAGGTTTAACATTTATTTTATGGGGATTTTAAATTATTTATTGGAATGATGGGTAATGAAAAGTAGTTGTAAAAATTAATGATTATCGATTTTCAAATTTAAATTTTATTAAATTAAAGCCTCGGATAAAAGGGTGGAAGACGAGGAAGAGACAGAAGTGGATGAAAGAGATATATATATGGATGAGATTATTAGTGCAATGAAGAGCATGAAAAAAGGGAAAGCAGCAGGATATGACAGAATTACTGTTGAAATGCTGAGAGGTGGGAAAGAGCTGGTTGCGTCCTGGCTGTGCCTGATCTTTAATAAATGTTGGTACAGTGGCAAAGTGCCGGAAGATTGGCGTAAAGCCGTGGTCGTGCCGCTGTACAAAGGGAAAGGGTCACGGCAGGATGCTAAAAACTACCGCGGGATCAGTCTTCTCAGCATTGTCAGTAAATTGTATGCAAAGGTACTGATTGAAAGAGTGATGCAAAAAACTGATCAGAGTATTTGGGATGTGCAAGCGGGATTCAGAAAGGGAATGGGATGCACGGATCAGGTCTTCTCCTTGAGGTGCTTAACCGAAAAACACCTGGCTAAGCACAAAAAGGTTTACTGTGCCTTTGTGGACCTGGAGAAGGCCTACGATCGAGTTGACAGGAATGAGCTATGGAAGGTGTTGTCCGAATACGGATTGGAGAGCAGACTGATTCATGCACTGAAATCTCTCTATGAGGATTCCCGTGCATGCGTCAGGATTGACGGCGTATACACTGACTGGTTTGGCATCTCTAGGGGTGTCAGACAGGGATGTGTTGCGTCACCATGGCTCTTTAATCTGTTTTTGGACAGTTGTATGAAAGGTCTGAAAGAACGTGACTGTGGGGTTGTGATGAATAGGACTCAAATCAAGTGCCTTCTCTACGCTGACGACCAAGTTATACTTGCGTCTTCTGCGCAAGAGTTGCAGGAAATGATGTCGGTTATGAATGAAGATTTTGTGAGAAAAGGGATGAAAGTGAATGTAACTAAGACTAAAGTGATGGTGTTTGAGAGAGATGAAGAAATGACTGACTGTACGGTAATGTTAGGTGGCGAAAAAGTGGAACAAGTCCGTGAGTTTGTATACTTGGGGAGTTTGTTCACAAGGGACGGAAAGAGTGAGGAAGACATAGAAAGACGAGTGAAGAAAGGAAATTCGGTGAGTGGTGCTATACACTCGGTTATGAGTAGCCAAACCGTTTCTGCAAAGGCGCGAATGGCTATTCATAACGGAGTGCTGGTACCGACACTGATGTATGGAAGTGAATCTTGGGTATGGCAGAAGAAGAATGAAAGCAGAATAAATGCGGTAGAGATGCGATCGTTGAGGAAAATATGCGGAGTAAAACTGAGTGATAGAGTGAGCAATGAGGTGATTCGCAAAAGGTGTGGTCTGAAAGATGATATAGTGACAAGAATTGAGAAAGGAATGCTCCAGTGGTTTGGTCACTTAGAGAGGATGAATGAAAGGCGAATCACGAAAGAGATATACTGTGCGAATGTGGAAGGAACGATTGCAAGAGGGCGTCCCAGAAAAACCTACGCGGACCAAATAGAGGTTATTATAAAAAAGGCTGGTGTACGCAGTGACAAAAACCGCAGGGCATGTATGAAAAGAGTGATGGATATGAATGAAGCGAAAGAAGTGTGCAAGGATCGTAGCAGGTGGCGATCCATAGTCTCTGCCTACCCCCATGGGAAACAGGCGTGAGTGTATGTATGTATGTATGTATGTATGTAATTTTATAATCACCTAGCTACTGACAGATTTCTACGCCTAACAAAGGCAGGATAATTATACAGATTTTGTTATATTATAATGTCATCAATGTATACTACCATATTCTGGGAAATAAATGATTTGTTTATTATTTAGATGCAAATCCAGTTTGGCTAGATGTGCCATCAGTTTACAGGGCTAGATGCGCCTATGATTTGGTTAGATGCGCCTATGGTTTGGCTAGATGCGCCTATGGTTTGGCTAGATGCGCCTATGTTTTGGCTAGATGCGCCTTTAATTTGGCTAGATGCGCCCGAGATTTGGCTAGATGCGCCTACGGTTTGGCTAGAAGCGCTAGCGGTTTACAAGGCTAGGTTGTTATATGCTTATATTACATGTTTATGTGACTACATAATGCGATTTCAATTTCATATTTGAATCGTCATCTGCAAACGATTATTTAAGTTGTTGTTGTTTAGCTTAGCGCACAGGCCCTTGAATATTGGAGTACTTTCACAAACAATCAGAAGTCAATTACGAACAAAGATCTATCAAAAAATAAGTTGACTTTAGTCCGCGTTCTTCTTTTTTTTTTTTTTTTTTTATTTATTTATTTAAAGGAAACATACAGTCTTATAAAGGTATTAACTTAAGTAAAAATGTCTAAAAACAGACCTAGAGTTCCATTTAAGTTCAAAACAATTTTTGAGTATGAATTAATTAACTAAAGCCTTAAATTAAGCATAATAAGTTTGTTAAGGCCTTAAGGTTAAGCACAATAAGTTTGTTAATAAAATTTAACAAGCATTAAATTTAAGTTACTTATAATGAGGGTTAGTACAATCAAAAACATTATGAAGCAGATTTATGAAATAACTTTCGTAATTCAGCCTTGTACTTACCAATAGAGTTTGTAAAGATATCGATTTTATTAAATAATTTGTTGTAGCTGTCACAGGAGCGCCTAAAGAAAGTATTTTTAGCGTATTTTGAGTTACTAAAAGGTACGTGAAAGGTACTATTTGATCGAGACGAAGTACGTGGAACAATAAGTCCGATTTTTTCCAAAAGAAAACTTGAGTCAATGTGAGCGTTTATTATTTTGTATAGAAATGTTGATTCTAAGTATAGTCGCCTATTTTCGAGAGTCATAATCCCGTGATTTTTTAGGGCTATATCATAATCAATAAAGAAACCTCTGGATTTGAATTCGAGAGCTTTTAAGAATTTATTCTGAATTTTCTCCAATCTAGCGACATGCACAGAATACATCGGGCTCCAAACCACACAACCAAATTCCAGCAGACTGCGGACATATGCAAAATAAAGTGTTTTTAAAGTGAACGCTTTTTTGAGGGGTTTAGAGAGGCGGAGTATAAGACCTAGTTTTCTATAAGCCCTCGTCAGAATGTCATCAATGTGTAAGTTAAAATGTAACTTTGAATCTAAAGTGATTCCAAGGTCACGGACATAAGAGACTCGCTTGAGATTTTGACCCGAGAGATGATAAGGTTGGAGTATAAGATTATGTTTTCTGGAAAAGGTAATGGTACAACATTTTTGGGGGTTCAAAATCAACTGATTTCTGTCGCAGTATTCCTGAAATGAGTTAAGATCAGCTTGAAGCAGGAGACAATCATGGTGGGATTTAATAACTCGGAATATTTTGGTATCGTCAGCATAGCAAAGGTGGTCAGAGCCATTAAAGCATTTGTGCATGTCGTTGATATACAAGTTAAATAAAAGTGGGCCAAGATGGGAGCCCTGGGGTATTCCAGAAGTAACTTCAAGGAATTTTGACGTGTAACCTTTTAGTGCGACTGCCTGGCTACGGTTACAGATGTAGGATTCCACCCAGCGCAGGAGATTGCCGTGTATACCAAGACTTGACAATTTGTGTAGTAATATAGAATGATTAATTTTATCAAAACATTTGGAGAAGTCTGTATACACGGCATCAACCTGGTAGCCGGCATCCATTGCATTTAGGATATAGTCAGTGTACAAAACGAGGTTAGTATCGACGCTTCGTCCTCGAAAAAACCCATGTTGATATGGTGATATATGACGACTGACAACATTAGTTATTGTGTCCGCCACAATTTTTTCAAGTATTTTACCAAATATGATTAATTTTGAAATTGGCCTAAATTGGGTTACGCAATGTTTATCACCACCCTTGTGGACAGGAGTAATTAAAGACTTTTTCCAGATCTGCGGAAAGCACGCTTCTTGTATTGACATGCGAAAAATAATCGTTAAGGGTACGGCTAGTTCTTTGGATAATGTAGATATTAATAATGGGTGAACATTGTCATAACCAGCACTCTTCCGGATGTCTACTTCTTTTAAATGTTTCAACACTGTATTTTCGGAAATACTTATCGAGGATATGTCAATAATATGGTCTGATGATGGACTAGTTGTAAAGGAACCATTATCGTTGATATCGGGGACAAATACAGAACTAAAATAACTGTTAAAATAATTACATATGGTTTCACCATCCGAGGATGTCTCATTTTCGTAACGCATGTGATGAGGAATATCATTTTTAGAGAATTTAGATTTTATAAATGTCCAGAAATATTTAGGGCAAGAAGTTATTTCGTCTTCCGCAAAGTTAATATATTTATTGTAACAATCGGAGGATAGGGTTTTTTCCATGCGCCTTAGTCGTTTAAATTCAAGGTAGTCTCGTGGATTATCATATTTCTTCCACTTTGCATGGACTTTAAGTTTTTTACATATAAGTTTTATTAATGAGCGCGAATACCAGGGGGGGTAATAAGTTTGTGATTTATATCGCTTTGTTGGTATATGTTTTCGAATAAGTTCGTTTAAGACTGTGTAAAAATAAGTAACGGCTTCTTCGGTACTCATATTTTCTAAGATATCGTGCCAGTTTATATTTAGCAAGGCCGAACTCATTGATTGATAATCACCTGCGTGGAAACAAAATCTAAGAGTATTATTTTCTTTAAGTGAGATACTAGTATCGGGAAAAAATGATATACAAATGGATTTGTGGTGCGGGTCCTCAGGGGTGAGGGGCGAAAGGCATGGTGAGACGGTTGTATATTTATTGCTAAGTACTAAGTCTAGAATGCGTTCGTTTTTATTTTTACACCAGTTGTATTGATTAAAACCTGTAAAAGCCATGAAATCAGAGAGAAGTTGTGCCTTGTTGTCACCGTTACATGTAAGTGTGAGTCCCGAGCCACTGGAGATATTATTACTGTGCCATGTGGCGTAAGTGATATTGAAGTCGCCTACTATAAGAAATAAATCATCGGGGTATTGCTGAATATTATTGCAAGCGTTGTCAAAGAAAGAATCGAGCGCGGTAAGATGTTCGCTATTATGCGGTAAGTATGTACAGCCGATTCGGAGAACCGGTCGGTCGGGCTGAGGGGCGCGGGGCGAGCCAAGCTCAATGATTACCCATAACTCTTCAGACTCGCGCGAGGCACACAGTTCGTCGCAGCGGCGCGACACGATATCACGTCTTATTGCTATTAGACAGCCACCACCGAGCCCAATCGGGCCCACGCCACTATAGCGATCGCGTCTATATACTTCATAATTATGATAGAAATATTCCGCACTGTCAAAATCCACTGTGAGCCAGGTTTCTGTGAGACATATGATATCATAATGATTATCTAGGACATTTTGGAGAAATGAATGTGATTTTGTGCGGAGTCCCCTAACGTTTTGGTAATATATGCTAAGGTTGTTAGCTTGAGCCATTTTTATAGCCAGTAAATACAATATTTCGATTGATTTCTAAGTGCTCCGAATGAGTGATACAACGAACTAGACATTTTTTACTCAGTTTAAGATACGAAAATAACGTTACAAGTAACACTCCATTTAACAAGTACAAAACTGTGTTACGTGTTTTTAAGACTTCATTATGTATTTTTAGATTTTTAATTTTATAACCATTCAAAAGTAAATATAATATGGATAGAAATAACCAGATTATACGCACTAATAACAAGCATAATTTTAACAATACAAAGGTAAATAACTTTGCCAAAGTATGAACACTGAAATAGTTAGTAATAAAGGGAACGAATACCAGTCACTTAATTTTACTCAAATCATCTTCTTTGACAATACGAATGACCGCAGTGTTATCACTCTTGCGCAACATTATTTTAGCGTCTTTAACCCAAAGGTACGTGTAGTGATTGTCTGCTTTTAACTGTCGGGCACGTTTTAAGAGTAACTTGTTCGCCGGGGTGAGATGGTCGTTAACGTAGATGTTTTGGCAGGGACCGGAGATTCCTATATCAGACGTCGTCAAACCGCGACGTACTTTAACAGCAGCGATGAGCTCGTCCTTACGTCGGCGCTGAGTAAATCGTACAATTATCGATGGCGGGCGGGTAGTGCTGTTTTTGTTACTACCGATGGAGCCTACGCTGCTGGTCGCGTTGATTTTGGTATATGGTCTCACACGGTGTATAGTATCGACGTCCGTGTTAGTGCAGGCGAATCCTACCTTCGTACATATATCATGTAGTATTGTTATTAAGTTTTCTCCTTTTGTAACTGGAATTCCAGAAATTTCTACATTATTCATGCGGGAGTGCTGATCTTGAGCATTAATTTCTTGTTTAAGCGTCTCGATGTAATTTTGGGCTGAGTCTAGATCCTTTTTTACGGTGGATAGCGAAGTGAGTTTTTGTTCAGCAACGATAAGACGTTCGTCGAAGTTATGGTGCGTAGTTTCTAAGTCCGTCCACTTATCATTCATTTCTTGAAGTTTCTGCTTAGTGGTACGTAGATCCTCACGCATACCGTCAAGTTCGGACTTCATTGCGTTGAACTCTGCTCTAAATGACCTGATTTCGACCATCACGTCAGCAATTGTAAACTGTTCCTGCTGTGTACCACGACAGGAGCCACAACGCCAGGAAGCTTTTTTTTCTTGTCCCATTTTGCGATAGCTGGTTTCTGCCAACCCCACACAACCGAAATGAAAAGTACCATGGCATTGGCTACATGGCACATAATCCGTAACTTGTTGATTACACTTTGTGCACAACATATTGGCCGAATATGAAACTAGTTGTTGGAATTTACCGTGGCCGTGTCCACATAGTGGCAAACGGTGGCCCCGCGAGTAATGACATTCATATTCATAATTATTTATTGCATCTACTAATTACATTAGCAATTACTAAAACTGAGCGCATTCCACATAGACTTATTATATTGACATTACATAATAAAATACAAGAGAACCACAAATTGTGGAATAAAATGAATAAATTGTCATGATAAATTAATGTTTAATAACTATGCAACTAGATATGATTATGTATATAAGTATGTGAATGTGTAATGTCACATAATATTTTTCTTATCTCATAAAGAAACAGTTCTCATGAATAGATTCAAATATATTTCCTTTTGACTCTGATGTTTTATTTTGTTGACGTTTGTCCTATGATTTAGGGACGGTTACTGTCGTTTATGTTTTATATATTTCAGAAACATATTGCATCTGACAAGATGCCGATGCGTTATATGTCGCTAAGGTGACGACGGCGCGATGTGCGACGCGTGACTGGATGGTAGAAACGACTGTTGCGTTATTGGTCGATCCTAGTTTTTGTGACACGATGACAACAGGCTGCGACGGCTAATAGGTTTCAGCTGCTATTATCTGGTTGAGCATAGAAACGGACCCAAATTCCTATGCATTGATTTATCAAATATATTTAAATCTTATTCAGAACCTGTCAAAATAGGTAGTTCTAGTCTAGCTAAATTAAATATTATAAGTACCTAGCTCATGGTGTGAATTGTGAAATAAATAAAAATAATATATACTCATAATGATTGTTGCAACGCAACTTTAATAATTAAACGATTACCTTGCGTTTTACATAGCTAGCAGGTGTAGTAAATTGAAATTGTATACCTATTGTGGGTTTAATAAGTTGATATCATTGATAATTTCAGTTAGGTAGTCGGCAGCACGTCACGTTATCTGTCAAAAGTCGACAATTTGTAATTGAATTTGCTTACCCTTTCATGGTAAATAGGCTGTCGACTGTTATATTTACTTTTTGTACTTTTCTCTTATTAAATATTTTAATAAAATTTATAATTTAGTAGAAAGAACTAATAAGAAATGTTGTACTTTCATAAATAATTTGATTGCTTATTGTGGTAAAAAAATTGTAATAATTTTAAGATGTTTTAGAGTTAATATTTGTGTCACAATCTTACTGGCTTTTAAAAATATTATAGCTTTATGATCTCATGATCATACTAGGCGCGATAAGTTACAACAGTTAGTTCCTCTTGTAAATAAATTATTAAATATAAAAGACGGAGGTCGACAACCCTCTCCAAGTTTTCTTTCGCCATTTCTTTCTTGGAGGGGCCTCCCATTTTTGAAATGGTGGCAGATTCAGTAGATTCTCTCTTTTTAGCATTCATTAATCCACAAAATTAATTATAACAATTAAGTAAATGAGAATTCTCAAATTAAAAAAATATAACAATACGTTAAACCCAATAAGTTTGTTTAATAGAATGCGGTATTAGTTAACATACAACCGGCCGAATGTGACGATATTATTATGAAAGTATTGAGTTGACAATTATAACCTATAATATTGTTGAGTTGACCGTGCACGAGGACATGCACGAGGTCAGGATGGACGAATGTGACGTTTTGTCGTTTGATAGTAATAAATCCATTTTATCCATGATTTTGAATCAAATTGAAAGGATAATAGTAGTATTTTAGTTTAATAGCCTGGCAACACCGCTGCTTAGCTCCGCCGTTTCCCGCCATATTTTCCCGCCATTTGTAGTGGAATGGGGAGGTAAGCGGTGGGGATAGGCGGCAGAACGGTCGACGAAAGTCAGTTGCGGGCTCAGTCACTGTTCAACCGTCGAGAAGCCAAGTAGTTAGGGAAAACTGCTAACGTATCGTTGCTATAGCCTAGTTAATAATATTCATGGTGTATTCCAGTGAAGAAAGTAAAAGTGGTTTACCTTTATTACTGTAGTTTCATTATACAAGTATACTTTGATAATGTCAACGCGGCTTTGTAATTATTTTTAACTTTTAATACCAATGACTGAAGAAGAATTTATGAAATGAGTTTATTTGGACCCATATACTTGTACCGGTCCAACCCAACAGTACCACCATTTTTTTTTTCTCACGCTTCGCATGTATCTACTAGCTATTTTTTTTCGAATAAATACTTAAGATGTAATAAAATCTGAAGTACTGATATCTAAAAAACGGCATTTGACGTAATACTATCAAAACTAGCCAACGCCAGAATGTCTCTGGTGTTGAGAACTATGAAAAGAATAGTTATTATATTGTCAACTCTTAAACAGCTTGGTCAATTCTTGAAGTTCTTATGATAATGTTAACAGGCATTCTTGCCGACCATTTGCATTAAAACGAATATTTGAAGATGCAGGCTGCTTTGACTAAACGCGGTAAAATTATCTATTCTGTGGTACTAGCATCGCCCATTTGATCGGAATGTGTTGACTAATGTAAAAGGGACATTAAAAAAGTAATCATCTTGTCTATGGTCTTGTCGTTCATATCTGAATGTTACCTAACTTAGTTCATCAACCAATAGGAGTTTAGCGCAATTGCGGGTGTATTTCGGGATTTTGCCCTATTTTAGGCCAATTTAATAACTTTATAGTCCTTGCTATTAAAATATATTCATGTTAGAAAATCTTATTAACTGTCTAAAATGGTGACTGCGGGCGAAAGTAACAAGCAATAAAAGATAAATAATGTATGAGAAGGCGTAAATTAATATTAGCGTAAATATTGATTAGATAATGTAACATTACAAAGACTTGTATGTATTACTTAAAGATGACAAGCTATTATCTTACTAAAATGATTAAAATATCGATTCATTTTATTAGTTATTTATGTATGTATAGTATAGGTATATGTACTTATTTAATTAGTTTTACCTATGTTTTGGTACTAAATTCTATCGGTCGATCAATAAGAATGAGTGGAAATTAGAGAGTCTGGTTGGAAAATGAATGGAAGTGCCATATTGTTATATTTTGTGCAAATAAATTGGTACAAAAGTACAATGCGTAAACCTAGGTAGACAAATATAGGATTTTGAGGGCGATTCAGGAACGAGAGGCTGGCAACCCAAAACTTGAGTAAGGGAGAAATTTTGGGATGGATTGGAAATGACCAAATATGGTAGGGTTTTTAGGACACGGGGATGTGTACGATTCATTGCCTTTTATGGTAATAAAACAGGGACCAAAAATAAGTATAAAGAGAGCTAGATTAGGATGTCTCGGGGAGTCTTATTTTGAATCCCGTCGCGTGCGTTAGCTGAAAACTGTCAGCCAAGTTTAGAAAAATTTGTAGGAAGTTTACTAGTTGTTTTTAAATATTACAAAGTTTAGTTTTTCGGAAGTGAAGATTTAGTTTAGGGCTAATATTTTGTGTTAGGGAGGCGTGAGGTTGTGCGGCAGGCTGATTGTTTTATTTTCGAGGGTCGTAACTGTAAATTCCCGTGAGTTTATTTTGCCCGATCCTTGTGGATATCGGGGTTGGTCTGCGAGGCGCCACGCTGTCCGATTCTGATAGCCACAGGTGTCAAAACCATAGTATCTATCCATCGTCGCGATTGTCTAAAAATTCCAAGACATCTAGCACAATGCTAGAGGTCAGCTATGTTTAACTAAATGGAACTGCTTACCGCTCAACCTGGTTCCGTAAGCCACTTCGCTCGCGTAAAGCTTGTGGGAGGCACCCGTCGGCCTCTGAGCTTAGCGAAGTTTCGCGTCGCGGCGTCCGGTTCTATGTATCAGTGCAGAGCGTAGTGTTTATGTGGGTTTTGTGATTGTGATGTGATGTGTGTGGCAGTCATTTCCTGTGGGAGAGAGCTGCTAAAATGAGGGAGGTATGAGGAACATCCACTTAATAGACAGGTGGAGTGCGGGTAAGTAGGGCATGTTTCCTAAAATGTACCCCCGGTTAATTAAAGGAAAATCTGTGTTCCCATTTATAACGCTGTTAGTGTGTTCTGTGTGTATACTAACTAGGTATCATACTGGTATTGGTTCGGTATTATCTAACGATCAAGGTCTTAACTCTGATGTAAGTACTGGTTTCCTTGCCTGTACTGTTTACAAATTATGGGGCATAACTACTGGGTATTGTGCGGTAAGAAATGTTCTGTTCACATATTTGATGTGTCTAGTCCTATTTATTGGTCTAAAATACCTACATACTTGAATGCTTAAATTCAGAAATACAGTTATATTGGACAAAGTCTAACCACTCATTTCATATTTTAAAGTCTAAGATATGGAACTTGCCCAACTTTATGAAACTTGATATTAAATCTTACTCAGTATTATGTGAACAGGATATCATTGTTTTCATATATCTAACTTCTGGAATCTATATAGCTTTCAGAACATTTATCTAAAATGACAACATTGATCATCTGAGACGGTACTTGTCACACAAGGATTACTCTTTTGAGCATGAATATTTAATGTGTTTGGTTATTGTATGAGTGGTATGCAGTTTCCCTCACATGATTGACTTCAGTTAATTTGGGCATGTAACTCAATAAACTAGTCGAGTGTTATAGTGAGCAAACGGTGCCTTTCATGCAATGACCTACTATCTTTTGATTGAGACTTGCTATTATTATTATAATATTAAGTACTCAAATTATTGTATAGTTTGGAGATCTTTCTTGGGGTCTCTGAATTATATTTTGCATCATGTTATATTTTATTATGATGTTGCTTTATTCCTCATTATGCTATCCCTCCCTGTTGTGAAAGCCTAATGTATTTTAAAGTAACTTTACCTAGTCATTTGCATTTTCAATACCTAGTTATCTATTTGAACAATGCAATCGAGTTGACGGTGAGTTCTTCCATGTTGGTAGAAGTGTGTCATGTGGCAATATGCGTACTTACATGACACAAACTACACAAATTAGTGATATTTTATATCACTTTATTCTACCTATTTACTATTCCAATTTTACTTTGATATAAACTAGCCTGGTTATCTTAGTACATGATTGGCTGTTGACTAGCATTATGATACAGATGTTCCCTGTGGCATAATTATGATAACATCTAAGAATGTAATTATGATTGTGCTCCAGGAATCATTTTGGACACTTTTGCCAGGGTAAGTAGATCATGGAAAACGATAATTAGACTGTTAATCTTAGTCTCTTTGGAATACACACTATACCTTTCATATCTACGAGGGTGGATCCAAAAGTTCTAAGCCCGACCATGAAAATGAAAGAAAAGTGGGTCTGAATTAATTTTTATTTTTCGACATAGTCTCCATTTAGGTCAATGCATTTCTTCCACCTGACCTGCAACTTGTTTATACCTTCGAAAAAAAATGATTCCTGAACGTTGTCAAAATAATAATTTACTGCGGCTATCACCTCGTTCCTGTCCGAAAATTTCGAACTACCTAAGTGTTTTTTTAAATTTGGAATCTGAGGGGGCTAAATCCGGCGAATAAGGTGGATGGGGCAATATTTCGTAGCCACAATTATGGATTTCAGCCATTGTTTCAGCCGAAGTGTGAACCCGGGCGTTGTCTTGATGGAACAACACTTTCTTCCGCAACATACCCGGCCTTTTTTCTTTGATTTCTTCCCTTAGTCGTCGTAAAAGGTTACAATAATAACTTGAATTTATAGTTTCGCCCTTTGGTAAATAATCCACGAAAATAATTCCCTTTGCATCCCAAAAAACTGAACCCATGACTTTGTTGGTCGACAAAACGACTTAAGCTTTCTTTGGAGTAGGAGATCCAGATATTTTCCACTGCTTCGATTGTTGCTTAGATTCAGGAGTGTGGTGGTGAACCCAGCTTTCATCCATGGTAACAAACCGGGATAAAAAATCCTCTGGATCCACCTCAAAAAGCTCCAAACAGTCACGGGAAATTGCGAAACGAACTCGTTTTTGTTCAGCTGAAAGCAATATCGGAACCCAACGAGCAGAAACCTTATGGAACCCCAATTCTTGAGTTACAATATTTTGTACCCGACCATAACCAATGCCTGTGATCTCAGCTATCTTACTGATGGTCAATCTTCGGTCACTCAGAATAGGATCACATATTTTTTCAATGTTTTCCTTCGTGGTAGACTTTGAAGGCCTACCGCTCCTAGGGTCATCTTCAATACTCTCCCGACCCTGCTTAAACTCAGCCACCCACTTTTTTACACTGGAATATGATGGAGCTGATCCAACCAAAGTGTTCACCATATTTTGATGAATATCTTTTGTTGATAGGCTTTTTTTACTGAGGTACTTGATCACTGCTCGGTATTAAATTTTCTCCATTATTGAAAAAGATGTCAGATAGCATCAAACAAATGTTCACAAAAAAAATATGGCTTGCAGTATCGGAACGAAACTTCGCACATTTACTATTGAAGAACCATACTAAAGAGTGAGCGTAGATTTACAAAACTGTCAAAGCTATTTCTACATTAGGCCACGAATTTTTGGATCCACCCTCGTATCTTGGACAATGTAGTAGAATTGCATAACATTTTCAGAGTAACTAATGCTCGGCTGTTGACTTGTTTTACAAGGAAGTAGAGCTCGTGAAATGATTTGTTAGACCTTGTCTGCTCTTGTCTGAGTGGTTTCATTGTCATGTGTGCTAGCGACATGGCAACTTTACTAACACTCAAGTGATCTGTTGGTTATGTCAAATCTTGGCATTCTAATGGATTTTGTGCCTGTATTGGTACGTGATACATGGATACAGTGATATGGAACGGACGTGCTGTTGATGTACTTTTCATCCAACTACCTTCTTTGCAAAATTAGGTTTTCACGTCCCTATCCCTGTTCGCGTCTTTGTTGAAGCACCACTGTCGTGCAATACTTATACACTCGGTAACAGTGCCATTTTGCACGGAGAGGATTTGGAAGGGACCCGGGGCTTGATTTTATCGATTGACCATCCCAGTTGATTGATAAGGTCTATGGAGGTATGCGGTCCCACCAAACTCACAAGACATGTGTCTGTGAGGTTGGTTGTAGGTTTTCCAAAAGAAACCCTATCCTATTATTCTATCCTAACCTCATTTCTACTAAAATAATTGTTATGTTATATTATTTAATTTATTTATAAATATTTTATCCAAATTGTTAGTTTTAAGATATTTGTGATAAGGCTTTTCAGTCATAAGATAGGTTTAGTTATAGTGCATTTGATAAGAAAGCATCGGCTTGAGCTAGGCATACCAGAAAAGTATTTAGGTTATTAATAACACAACGTGGGTCCATTCAATATAGACGATCAAATTTGGCCAATACTATCAACGTCTTCATGAATTTACAGACTGCTTATCTCTGTAGATGATTGAAGGGGTTTAAGGAAGACAGACCAATGGATAGCTAAAGTACTTGGCTGCCGGGAGGAAAAGTTACATACTTAACTACTCATTTAACATAAAAGCATGTGTTCAGTTTTGTTATTTTTTGTCCATTAACTGAAAGTATATTCTACTCACAGAAACATAAAAAATACACAAATTCATCTACTATAGCATTGTAAGTAAATAAGTGGGAGTAAAATATATATTCAAATCAAGGTTATTTCTGATGAGATGTTACATAAATCTAATTTCAAAAAGAATCGCGTATAATTCTTACGTAAAATCGTATGGTGATAAATAAAACCTTATTTATAATCATATCAACATGTTTCATTTTGATAAACAAATTTACATTCACCACGTACGAATGATACCTACCAAGAGAAATCTAAGTACTGATGTTTTATACATTCGCTTGAAATATTCTCGAGTTGGCAGATTACACGAAAACGATATTTTTCATTCTTAGCTTAATAGGATAAAGCTTGGCGAAATATTCTGGATTTTGCATGAAACATCACGTATGTGAGTAGGAATTTGTACACGAAAATATTAATGTTTTAAGCTTAACTTTAGCCAACAAAATATTAAACGCAGAAATCATAAGTAATCAGATACTTTTAAAACATATTTTTTCTGTAATGCACGAGTATCTAACGGGTGTAACAACCCACAACGAAGCCGAAGTCTACACATTCCGCCCATCATCAGGATTATTTTTATTTTTTAGACTATACCTGGGAAACCAATAACTACCCCCTCCTGGCTCCAATACCTCCCAATAACTCCCTTACTGGCTCACCGAACTGCTCTCCGAGTAATTTGAGAACCTCCCGGTGATATCTACTGCAACAACACCATGCATCCTAAACCGGGTACCTATATATTGTAATGCCTAATTTTTTTTGTCCTAACTGTCTTTGGCACACTACTTATTGGCCTAAAAACTTTTTGCACAATTTTCATTTGACCTAAATTTGTTTGGCCTATTTTCACTTCGCCTAAAATTTTTTCGCCGCATGTTTACTTCCTAAATTCATCATTTGTAGTGTGTGTACCAATATGTACTTACACACACTCATCTCTCCTCGTATATAAGCCATTTCTTTACTTTAATAAATCAGTTATTGATCGCAGTCAGACTTGTTATTAACATCCCGAACCGCCACATTGCATGGCGACCCTGCCAGTGCCGCCTGCGTTGGCGGCGCTGTGCAGCCGGTTTACCGTAAAGTGAATATTTTAAATACAAATAATTTGGACTATATTTGGACTATATATAAATAAAGTGAAGTGGGTGCTAAAAATGAACTGAAATAGACATACAATTATAAATATAATAATGACAATAATTAGGAACTATTATTAAAATAAATTCTTCAAATGTCCAGTTTTTATGAACAATAATTATAATGAACTTCAAATTATCAACAATGTGAACTATTAGTGATCGTTGTCGCGTACTGATATTGCTACTGTGACGCTGGTGATGTGGAGATGATGAAGCAGGGTGCCGGGAGACGCATGGTGTCGGAAGTGGACGCTGCCGGCCGATGATGGAGTCATGAGAGGGCAAAACTGGAGCCGAATTTACCATCGAAGAGTGGCCAAGCAGTGGGCAACGGAACTTCAAAAATGAATCAAAATTCACTTCAAAGACTTTTTACGGTTTGATTTGTAATATTTGGTGGAATTTCAGTTCTTCAGCCATTGTTTAAAGAAAATTATTAGAAGTATTAATTGTAGATGATGATTGATTATAGCGTAATTATTTTTGCTTTTTCCAAATAATAATTTAGATATGTGTATTTTTTCCCAATGAATTGAAAGTAAAATTAAACTAGTTAACGTTTGAAGAATTTATTTGAAGATTTTATTGATTATTTTATTTTGATAAGTATTGACGTTATTATTATAATACGTGAATTAGGTATTTTTTTTTTTACTGATCCGTTTTTATCAAAAATGTTTAACCACAAATGTATGAAAATTTATTTTAATGGCATAAAAATTGGTAGCTGTATCTAACGTTTATGGTAAATTCTGTTATTTTTTTAACTAGTCTTTTGTTAAATAGGTTAGATTTTTATTTCTATTCTGTATTTTAGGCATACGAATGCACATAAAAAGTAAAGTTATTGAATTTTGTTTATGGTGATGATGATGCTTTATTTATGTCTGGTTTTTATTTCACAGCTAGTTTTCCAGAGAATCAGCGTGGTTGATAAAGGTAACTCTTAGGTTTCATTTATGAAGTTTGATTATTTAACTTGAGATACAATTTTAGTATGAATACGGATTATTTTATTCCTTTTTCGAGGTTTTGTAGTTTAATTTTGCCATAATCTTTATTCAAAATCAAGTACTTAAGTAATTTTGTGAATTACCTTTTCTCAAATACATTTTAATAATTACTTTATCGATGTCAATTATTTTTATTTGCATAAAAGTTTAGATTTCGTAATGCGTTATAAATAGGTGAACGACATCGTAATTGCTGACTTAGCGACACGTGTGATATTGTAGCAGCGAACTGAATAGGCATCATTTTGTTAAGCCAAAAGAATTGAGTTTTTTTTTCTATCGTAAATTAAGTAAGTTTGTAAAGAATGTATAAATAACGTTTTTCATTGAAATTGCAAAAAGGTTCATAACGGACTGAATAGTAGATTTGTTTCTTTTACATGACTATGTTACTAACAATTTTATTTAGGTAGTAAATAATCGTATTTTATATATAAATAAATTCTTCATAGGTATATTATTGCTTTTCATTATTTCTATATAATATTTTATCAGACTATGAAACTCAATACTTATATATTTTTTTTCATTATGACTATGACATACCTACTTATGTACATTTTAATAATTTTTCAATGGATTTGGAAAGTGTCATTCATAACATTGTAGGTACCTAAGTATTTTACTTGTAATTTTTTTTAAACTAGTAGTAACTTTTTACTACTAGTAGGAAATTAGCTATCTTATTGAGACTATCTTTTGTCTTCGTACATTTCTTGCTAGGTAGGTATATCATATATTTATGTAGGTGTACAAGTAATTTATAATAACTTTATTCTATCTTACGAAATAACTAATTAAATTATGAAGAATAAGGAAGTTCGAAAATTCCTTTTGAATTTGGAGTTTGCTTGACAAAATTTTATTTACGAGTTTGATTATTTTCTTAATATTATTTATGAATTTGACAAAACTAAAATTAGGTTTCATTACTTTACATTAGTACTTTACATACAATCACAATTTCAGATAAATTTCCGCTCTATTTTTACGAATAACATAAGTAATTGTATTTTATTTATGTATTGTATAATGCTGTTATGTATAGTAAGTAAATAAATGCTCGATATAAATTTAAAATTTATTCATTTTTGTAGAGAAATTGTCTTCTTTTATGTTTTAGGAATTAATGATCGAAAATAATGGTTAGGTAATTATTTTAATACTATGGTTAGCTATATAGTATTCTTATTCTATATTATTTAATATTCTATTTCTAAATATTAACACTTGATTTACCACACAAATGAGAGTAAAACTATAATATTTCATTATTGTCCTGAATAGCGATGAAATTTGTAATTTGTTTCAATATGAGTTTAGTAAACCTACGCAATTCAATTTAATAAGTATCGATGACAAATTATCATGTGACAAAATTTATTATTAGAAGTAATGCAATCATATTGTTTTGATAAACTTAACGAACAAGGTATTGGAGTCTAAGTGTTGTATTTCGATATCGGTAGATTACAAAGAAGTAGCGCAGTTGCACTAATGCAAGTTGATATTTAATTTAGGTGAAGCAGTAATATAAATCTTGTCGCAAAATATCACACGGGTTTGCTAGTCAAGCTGTAATTTAAAACATTGTTATTGTTATAACATTGGAAAAGATAACGCGTGTATTAACTTCAATGGAAAATAAAATTTTATGGAACTTATTAATTTAGGATGTGAAAGTTTCTTTTGAGATAAAAATGATTGAGATAGTATGTTTGTGGAAATTATACTTGAGGTTTGAAAGGAAAAATTTACGAGGAACAGTTTGAAAGCAAGTCTATGATGACTAGAATAAAGGAAAGGTATAGGTTTTTATAGGTATTAGGAATATTGTAGGAAAGTTAATGTAGCTGTATTAAAAATCTTTTTGTAGCTTTTTAGTTTGCAATTAGGTACAGCAAGGTTTAGGTTAGGTAATGTGATGCGTTTTTTTATGTAGGATTTGGAATGATGATAAGGATTTATTTATAGAAGTTAGGGAATATACGGTTTATAAGGTTTCACTTGCGATTGGACTGATCACCCAAAAGCGATGAATCTCTTATTTACTTTATATTCAATTTAGGATTGTTAGTTTATTTGATAGGTTTTTGGAATGAAATGGTTAATATAAAAGCTCGATTATACGGTACACATTAAAGGAGAGGTACTATAGGGTTCAGGTCCTTCAGTTGCATCAAGGTGTGAACGAGATTCCCCTTTGAATCCTGTTTGGAGACCAAATTAGTATGTGTCTTAATTCATGACCCTATTAAATAATGGTACATACGTGGGGTGTCAGATCCTTCTAGTCGATCATGGTGCGAAACGAGATTTCCTCTGTGAGATTTGTTGGAGTCCGAGAACTTAAAAAACTGACCCCATTAATAATTGAGCTGTGGCCACAGCCCAAAATGGCAATTGTCCATTTTTATGATGATAATGAAGTCGACTATAAATAAATATGATAAAGTATGTACCAAAAATGATGAGTTAAATAAAAATGAAAGTACGCCGGCGCCGGGCGAATTATGATATGTGAGTACCTAGTAGGTGATATGTGTATAAGTGTACCGATAGTTATTATGAAATTGAAGTTTATAACGAGCAAAAATAGGATTTAAAGTGAAGTAAATATATGGGAATATTGTTTTTGACACATGATAATTTAGATAAGAATATTGAGAGATAGAATGTCGAAAGATAAAAATATTGAAATATGGGAAGTTATGTTATGATTATGATAAACATAGGAAATGGAAGAGGATAATTATTATGTAATAACATGATTTAAGGTTGATGAATGATGAAAAAAAATTGAAAGATAGAATATTTTTTATGTAAATGCGAGTGAAGAATGATAAGTGAAATTCTTATGTATGTGTAGGTAGGTATGTTAGCAAAAAGTAACTTGAAATGGAAGTTTTATTTATGAAAGAGACATAAGGAAAGTAGAATATTTTAATCAGATATTTAAAGTTGAATTTGTATTGAAGTCAGTTACCTTTATCAACGACAGAAGAGAAAAAACTAATTAGTGAGTGTGTAAGGGTTTTTTTTTATTTCTTTCAAGGAATAAGAATGTTTTACTATTAGTTAGTGCAATCTATTTCGATATAAATCGAAAGGTTACCTAATGTAGTAGTGATGTTTTATATTAATAATTATTAAGAAATGACTAATAAACTTTTGGTTTAAAAAACTAACTTTGAAATGTGAATTATGGAAGTTTAATAAGAATGTAAGGATGTTACGAACACAGATATTAGTTAGTATTATAAGTATCTCTTGGAAATCTGTAATTTACTTTAACTTTGTACCTTGTACCTAGGTACTTTTATGCTGTCGTGGTGTTCACGTTATTGTTTGTAACTTGTTATGAAATCGATATTATAGTGTTAAGGAGGTATACAATTCGGAATGCTTATTAAGTTAGCTTATGAAAGGACATGTCCTAATTTGGGCCACGTCTATGTACACCACCCTCAAAGATGGAGAAAAATACACTGATTCTGTGAAAAATACAAATAATTTTATAGAATGCATGGTTAAATGGTTATTAATAAAAACAGATCAATATTTTTTACTTGAAATAAAGTGTCAAATATGGCAACTCTCCGTTAAAAAGCCGTCAGTGGGCGCGTTCTGCCAGACAAATCTTTGAGTCATCGATTGCCATTTTTAACCATGAAAAGTATAGCGGTAGGTGCTTAGGGTGTTTCTACACGGTGCAAGTAGCCCGCGCAAGTTGAGCACTTGCGCAGGTTATATGCTCCGTGGAAACACGTAAAGCGGGTCCAGCTCCATAGCATTGTACACCCGCGCAAGTAACCCGTGCCTCAACGTGCGCAAGATACATGCACCGTGTAGCACAAGGACGGATAGAGCATTACTATCGCTTTGAGATAGGCGGTCTAGCTGCCGGTATTGATCAATATTTTACTTTCCATGGTTAAAATGTACTCTCTATGGCGATCGATGACTCAAAGATTTGTCTGGCAGAATGCGCCCATTGTCACTGTCATTGAGTTCTACCTACTCTGTGCTGTGGGTTGTTGTTAACACAGACGTATAAGAAGTTGTTAACATCTTCCGCCATGATGCTTTTTTTATGCGTTTTTGCATTTTGTTTTATGTTCCTTCCAGAAAACAAAGCGATTTTAAAGAAATTGAATAATAAGAAACTGTTTATCGTGTCTTTATCTATTTTTTGGTATACTGTACAAAGACGTGGCCCAGACCTCATACATTTTTGGACATCACCTTTGTTTTTTTAACAATTCAATTTTTTCTTGCTAATAAAATATTACAGAACTGGATGTTAGTTATAATAACTTTATCAGATATGTGACCTATTCATATAATAAATATGAGTACAGTTTTTTTAAATACCTTTTAATAATGTATAACTATTTCAGTATAAAGTTTTCGTTTATTTTATGTGTCAATTTTTTTTGTATAAAATAAATTTTAGTGTTGTCATGTTAGAGTTGAAGATGGGAAGATAAGAATGTAATAATCCTTATAAATAAATGATAGATAGGTACCTTCATTTTATGTAACTATGTATTTTCTTTACTCTCATTATACAAATTAGAATATAACTTTTGAAATCTTCTAAAAAAAAATTATATCTGTTGAATATTTTTCTTATATAAAATATACTTATGTTTTTCTTTTAAATAATGATTTATGTACCTTTTAGAAAAAAAATAACTTCAATTTGTTTTATTTTAGAAAGAAAATTGAATCAGAATCGTCCGAAATAATAATGTTGATATTTAGAAAAAAGTTAATCTTTTCATGTATTTTTTTTCTTTTTTAGGGGGGAGGTGTAGTGTGTGTACCAATATGTACTTACACACACTCATCTCTCCTCGTATATAAGCCATTTCTTTACTTTAATAAATCAGTTATTGATCGCAGTCAGACTTGTTATTAACATCCCGAACCGCCACATTGCACATTAAGCATAACTATTCATAATCCCTAATGTTTAAAAGTACTAAATAACGATTCGCACAATTGTGTAACGCCTAATTTTTTTTTGCCGAATGTTTACTTACTTGTAAATTGAAAATTACTCAATTTCACTAAACACTTTTGAACATTTTTACCAACAATTAACAACAATTGCACATGATTTAAATTACGAAAAATTATGTTTTTGGTAAGTAATTAAAAATAAAGAATGAGCAGATAAACCTGTCGTTGTCTTTTTAATTGCCTATCACACTCAAGAATGCAAGCATACAAGCAAGCAAGCAAGTATGCACACAAGCAAACATGACAACATAAGTACAATCAAGATCAAATAGCATGCTTGCATGGCACGCATGCATGCATGCAAACAAGGCCATGCATACTTGCATGCAAGCAAGAGCAGATATGGATGCATGCAATCAAAAGCAAGGAATGCATGCATGCAAACAAGCATGCAGAATGCAAGCAAGCATGCAGCATGCAAGCAAGCATGCAGCATTTAAGCAAGCATGCAGCATGCAAGCAAGCATGCAGCATTCAAGCAAGCATGCAGCATGCAAGCAAGCATGCAGCATGCAAGCAAGCAAGCAAGCAGCATGCAAGCAAGCAAGCAGCATGCAAGCAAGCAAGCAGCATGCAAGCAAGCAAGCAGCATGCAAGCAAGCGTGCAGCATGCATGCAAGCATTAGGGAGCTCCACTCGCTTCGCTCGCTCCGCTGCAAGTGGTCAAAACACTAACCTAACCTAACCTAATGGTCTTCACATTAAGAGTTTTTCTTTATAGCGGGGGGCCTCAGGCCCCCCGACCCCCCCAAGCAGGGGGGCCAGCCCCCCTGCACCCCCCGGCAAGCATTTTGCAAGCAAACATGCAAGCAAGCATACAGGCATGCAAGCGAGCAAGTGAACAAGCATGCAAAAAAAGCATGCATGCATAAAATCATGCAAGCATGCAGCATGCATGCATGCAAGCATTATAAAAGTGTTCAGAACCCTAACCTAACCTAACGTAATGGTGTTCGCATTAAAAGTTTATCTTTATAGCGGGGGCCTCAGGCCCGTTTTTTGACGATTTGTTTCTGTCACCAACTTGAATGCAATACAATATTGTTATGCCAAAAATTATGTAGGCAAGACAATATTAGGGTTAACAATACTTCGGCGTAGTCATTATTGTGTCAAAAGATATGAATGCTAATAAATTTTAGGATAATTAACATAAGTCTTTTTTATAATTAGGGAATTTAACGTTTAGGCGAAACGACAAATATGCGAAAAAATCTATTAGGCCAAACAATAATTGTACCTAAGGAGTTTAGGCCAAAGAAATTCGGCCAAATGAAATTAGGACCAATGACTTTAGGCGAGTCAAGGGACACCCCTAACTGCAGACCTCAAAACGATGGGTGAATATTATGGTAAATGGCGCCTCTGCCCGAACCCGGCGAAGACGGAAGTAGCAGCATACCACCTCACTAACTGTCAGGCAAACAAGCAGCTCAAGGTTTTCTTCTGCGGGGAGCTGGTCATACACAACCCAACGCCTAAGTATCTAGGAGTCGTACTGGACCGATCTCTAACCTACAGACAACACCTGGAAAGCGTAGCACAAAAGTTGAAGACCAGACAAAATATCATCAGGCGACTCGCTGGCACCAGCTGGGGGGCCTCAGCCACAGTCCTGCGTACTACAGCACTAGCCTTGGTTTACTCTGTTGCCGAATACTGTGCACCCGTGTGGTACCAAAGCGCGCACACCAACAAGGTTGATACCCAGCTTAACAAAACCATGAGAATCATCACCGGACTTATTAAAACGACCCCTCTACCATGGCTTTCTGCACTGGCGCATATACCACCACCAGAACTTCGTAGGTGTAACACGGCGGCTTCTGAATGGGAAAAATGTCAGAGACAAAACATGCCAATCCGGGAAACACTCGACCATCTCCCATGCCAGCGACTTCCGTCCAGATCCCCCATCTGGGCCGACGAACTTATCAGAGCCCCTTTCAATGTGAAAAAAGCATGGTCTTCTTTATGGGAAACATCTGACCACCCGCACAAATCTTTAATACCGAACCCAACGAACAAACCAGCAGGATTTGATACGCAACGGGCACTGTGGGTCAAACTTAACAGGTTCAGGTCAGGACACGGGCGATCAAACTACCATCTCCATAAATGGGGCCTGAAATACTCACCAGCCTGTGAATGCGGGGTCTCAGACCAGACCTTACAACACGTCGCTGAGGACTGCCCGCTGTACTGCTTCCCCGGTGGTTTAAGGGAGCTCCACCAACTGACGCCCGCAGCCGAAGAGTGGCTGAGAAACTTGCAACTGGAGGTTTAGGATGATGACGCAGTCGGCCATACGATATGATGATGACCAATAACTACGATGTTATTGAAGGTCAAATAAAAAAACTTGTTTCATTCGTTGTTTTCGAATTTTTGTCCACAGAAACGTTATCAAAATTTTAAGTATTTTGAAACAAACAATGGCTTCAAAACGTCATCACTCAATGTATCTCAAGAGCACGCACGTAAACGCTGCCTTCCAGCTCGGCCGCAGAAATAGCCCTGATGATAGGCAGAATACGTAGACCTCGGCTTCGTTGAGGGTCTTCTTAACCCGGTTTATAGGACAAACAAAATTTTTGTTATCTGATTTTAAACAGGTCTTAACTAGTACGAGTAGTTTATAGTACAGTAGCCCGTAGTACTTTTAAATTACCAAAAAGGTTACCGTTCACCGTTGTGATATAGTTATTTATTACGAAATTATAGATACTTTAACCCAAGTTTTACAGATCGCAACCCGCCGTAACCTATATTTGTATATCTCCAAAAATATTTTTTTTTATTTTTCGACGTTTACCATATGGTTTAGCTATTGTCGTGTTCTACAGCTTTGTTTGATTGCCACAGATAATAGAGAGAATTTTGGAGATATACAAATATAGGAGGTTGCGATCTTTAAAACTTGGGTTAAAGTATCTATAATTTTGTAATAAATAACTAAATCACAACGGCAAACGGTAACCTTTTTCGTAATTTAAATGTTCTATGGGCTACTGTACTATTACCTTTTTTACTAGTACCTCTGTCGATCTAGATTATGTCAGCCCTCCCAGCAAGACCACTGAAACACGATATACCTATATTGCGCGATATAGCGTTTTCTCGATACTCAACTGTCAAAATCCATCGTTTTTTACCGTTAAACGTGATAAATCACTATAATATATCGCGTTTTGGTAGCCATTTTTTTATGTATAAGCACAGAATAACTAATAGTACAAGTGTATTAGTTATTCTGAGCTAAGTACTACATTCCATTTGTATTTGTATGATTCTCGCACATCCATACTACTTATAGGTATATTATATGATTTCTATCTTTTATTAATCTCAATCCTTTCGCTAACTGGTGGGATGCCAGCCTATTTTTTCCATTTTTTTTTTGCTGACCTTGACTTTGAGTTGCTTACCTTGCAAACGTCAGAAATTAAAGTTCAAGATAAAATCTGGGTGCGAAAATTTTATGAGGTAATTTTTAGGTGTACAATATGGTTACGGTTTGGTTACCTTGTGCGACCTACTTATAAATAAAATGAAAATGGTAAATGTGAGTACAAAAGAAGGTTACAAGAGTATTTTATAAGTCTGCGCCATCTGTCACAAGTCTGCACTTTGACCTTCTGATCCTTTGTAAGCTAACACTCAGATAAAGCTTGCTATATTTTTTAGCAAATCTAAAATATTTTTACTTTAGAAAAATCCCCAGGAAACGTTTGAAATAGTTGAATCGCTAAAGAATTTCAGTAAAAATCTCTCAGAAGATAAAAGATTTTTCCGTTATCTTAGGTACTTGGTTACGACTAGAAGACAAAATAATCCTTTCTCACCTTACTTTAAGTTATTGACCGAGCGAACGCGAAACGCGAGCGGAGCGTCTCTGCTTCAGTTTGGCTGCTTTTGTATGTCCGTTTTTTCTCATCTACAGATCGCATTTCTCAACTGATTCTCTAGAAAGTCTGTGAGCAGGTTCGATAATGATTTTTTTTTCTTATCCTAGTTTTTCAAAATTTTGCGAAAAAAATCCAACCATTCCTAAAAATTGTCAAGATTAGAAGCGCCATCTAGCTTAGATTGCATTGAACAGCACACTGCTTTTCAAAAGCAGTGTCAACCACGTGTTGACATCTATTAGATAAATTTTTAAACAAAATACAATTTGAGCGAGGTCTACAGCTCACTGAGCCACTAGTCCGTTATAACAAAAATAAATAAAAGCCTATACTAAAGTAAATGTATTAAAACTAGTAGTTTGTAAAGTAGTAGTTTAGTACTGGCAGTAATGCCAGTTCTATTTCCACAGCGCATCAGTTATTTTCGGTTAAAAAAGCAATTTAAAAATTTCCGTGTTTTATTTGCATACTTTAGGTACAAAGTAATTTGTCAATGGTCTGTGTGTATGAATGAGAACATTCAAAACACATGATAACAATAATGTCGAAGTTACATTAGATCAAATTGATTTTTTTGTCCAACAAGCAAAATCCCAAAGGACGCACCAGATATAAGTTAAAATTGGGATATTTCTAGTGTCTCTAATTTGATATAAAACTTGTAAATAAGACATTTTGCCAAGATCAGAGATTTCCCACTGGAAAAAAAGTTTAAGGGTTTCATACTTTAATTTTATTGAATTCACTTCACTTAACTTCAGAATCACTGAAATAATGGAACCAGTAGATGGGTTGTGTTTCAGTAAACAATGAAAAAAATAACGGACACTAGCGCGGTTTTGTGAAATTTTTACTGGTTTTAACTTCATTCCCCCATGACCAAAGCCACTTGTGATTGATATTTTTTTTATTTTCCCGTTGTTTCGAACTTTCTACTTGGAATAATAGCACTAGAACCACAGAGGAAACAATCACTAGTGACTAGAACGAGAGTTCTCTACAAAGCGCGCTGTCAAAAGTGAGGCAACTAAAACAGCCAAAATGGCGCCGTTTTTAGATTTCTACTCTCCATTATTACTTAATCATATCGTATAAGTACAAAACAGTTTTAATTTTCCTACATTTATTAAATTAGTTACTATACTTATTATTAGATTTTAGTTACGATTAGATTAACGTATGAAAGATATAAATCTGAAAACTAAGCCATTCTGGCTTAGTATTAGCTGCCTTACTTTGTAGACGAGGATACGGTTTCTAGGTATGATTATTTTAAGCCCTTCTAGTTGTCGAATCATCGAGAAAAAATATGACATAAAGAAAAATACACATCAAAATACATATAAAACTCGCTAGTATCCTTTATTAGGTAAATAAACTCTGAAAAACATTTTTTAGTTTAGGCTTTGCTTTATTTGTAAGGTCAATAGTGTAGGGTTGCTACCTCGACACAATTCGGCCAGATGGCAGATGTCAAAGTAATTTAGCCAACTTTTATAGAGGTCGCTCGCTCCCGCGGCGCAAAGTTACCTCGCGGGTGAACCTCTGGTATTCATAACAGGTGCTTTACTCGCAGAGCGCATAACGCTTTGATATATTTCGTTCCCAAAAGAGTCATTCTGTTGATAGATATTTACTTCAGAGTTTTGTATGCTAGGCGCAGACGTTCGTATTTCTGTTACGAATATATTGAAATTATTGGCTTTTCTATATTTTTTTAACATTGAAAATGATTTTTCGATCGCTTCAGTAAGGTACCCAATTTCAGCCAAAGTGAGACATTGCCCTGGTCCCGTGAGTTTTGGGTCTACGTGTATAATGAAACTACAGTAATAAAGGTAAACCACTTTTACTTTCTTCACTGGAATACACCATGAATATTATTAACTAGGCTATAGCAACGATACGTTAGCAGTTTTCCCTAACTACTTGGCTTCTCGACTGTTGAACAGTGACTGAGCCCGCAACTGACTTTCTTCGACCGTTCTGCCGCCTATCCCCACCGCTTACCTCCCCATTCCACTACAAATGGCGGGAAAATATGGCGGGAAACGGCGGAGCTAAGCGGCGGTGTTGCCAGGCTATTAAACTAAAATACAACTATAATCCTTTCAATTTGATTCAAAATCATAACAATAAAATATAAGATCAAACGAACTTCTTGAAGTGAAGTTCGATCATTATTATATGAGTCGCTTCATTCGAAGATACAGATAACTAGGTAGTCCCTTTAGCCTACAAGGCATATTCGCACGTTTAGAGAATCGATTTTAATCGATAGTTTTTTTTTTGTGTAATGACAACCCTACTGCTACGTGTGATCCGTAGCGGACAGTTACTTCATTATGTTCAGAGATTTTTAAGTTTTCTACTTCGGGTTAGGGTGGGGGGGAACTCTGTATCTTCGAATGAAGCGACTCATATAATAATGATCGAACTTCACTTCAAGAAGTTCGTTTGATCTTATATTATATTTCGTCGCTTCATTCTTCAGATACAGATAACTAGGTAGATGTTCAGAGATGTATCGTATGTTACGTAAATTTTTGTATTTTTAGGAGTAAAAAACTTTAAATCATAGAAGTAGAAAACTCTTTATTTTACTCAGATATTCCGCTAGGAACAAAAGATAACAATAAGTTTCATAATACAATCAACGGGTGAACAATCAACATGAATGACATGAACCAAAAATTACACTTATGTAATAAAACAATGATTATAAACAAAAGCTTTAGTTTGTTTTCTTTAATTTCCTATCCTAAATACAGATCGAGCGAAAACTGATTCGTCCGATACCGGACGGTTGTAAAATCGAGCAAATGTCAAGGATGAGCTGGACCAGCCAGCTGTCTTTCTTATGGTGTCAATAGAGACCCCCGCGGAGGCCGCCGCCGAGGTGGAGGCATGGCGTGTGCTGTGCGTGGTGTACATCGACACGTCGACGCCGCTCTCCGCGAGGATCTGTTTTATCCACCTACTAAGCGTTTGTGATGTGATTGTTTTATAAGGTCTTTTGTAGCTTATAAATAGCTTAGTGGAGACCTCGGGTCGTATTTCAGACGTTGCTGAAATATAGTCTTCTAAGGTTTTGGCGGGACATATACTAGGATTGTCTATGAAGTAGGGCAAGAAAAGTGTTGGTTGTTCGCGGTTAGCTGCCGAGGTTTTTATTATGTCGGGTATTGAAATTTTAATGCCTGACGGGGTCCTGATTATGTTGGTAACTTTAATAAGGGATAAAGTTTGTACCCGATGAGCGGTACAAAGTGCTAACAATATTGATAACTTTTTTGTAAGTTTTTCTAGGCTTAGGTCACTATTGGGATACCAGGAGGACACATAATCTAATACCGTTTTGGGATCCCAAGTGGTGTTATACTTAGGGCAGGATGGTTTTTGGCGGTAAATACCTTTCATTAGTCGTTTGACACGTTCGTCTGATCCGACATTATTCCCTAGGAGTAATGATAGGGCAGATCGATGTGTGTTTATTGTGCCATAGGAGCCTCCTTTATTAAAAAGGTCAACGAGAAATGCTATCACTGCAGATAGTGGTGCTTCAAAGGTATTTACTGAGTTCTCTGCGCAAAAGGACCACCACAATTTGTACGTAACCGAGTATTGCTTCATCGTGTTGTTCGAGATAGAAGATAACATTAGATCCAATGCTTTCTCCGGGGTGCCTAGTCTTGTAAATGATGCCCTGAGAGCATCGCGGCCCCCAGGGAAAGGCTGCGGTGAAGTCGGTGGCGTGATCTGTAATTTGAACGTAAAAGATTCTTTTCAGGCTCAAATATTAAGACTTCGGAGATAAGCATTCTTTTTAGTAATGGAAACCAAGCTTGGCCAGGCCAATATGGAAAAACAAGGATTCCAGTAGCTTTATCGTCAATAATTTTTCGTAGACATTTTAGGATAAGAGCAAACGGTGGAAAAGCGTAGAAAAAAGTAGGATGCCAACTGATTGTGAACGCGTCAATAGTTATGGCGTCAGGGTCTGGCTTCCATGAGACATATCGAGGGCATTTGGCATTAGTGCGAGAAGCGAAGAGGTCGATGTCGGGCTCGCCTAGGGATTGCGCAATTTTTTGAAACGCCGAGTCGGAAAGCTCCCACTCGGTGTCCACGTTAGTTTTTCTGGATTCTTCGTCAGCTTCTAAATTTTCGCGTGTGTTAATGTACGACGCAAAGAGCCATATTCCTCGTTTCTCGCACCATTGCCAAATTTCTTTCGCTAAGCTGTTCAAATGGGGGAACCGGATTCCTCCCATACGGTTGATATAGCACAGGGCTGTCGTATTATCAATACGAAGCAAAATAGAACAGTTTGAAAGAGTGTTGGCGAAACATTTTAATCCTAAGAAAACTGCGAGTAATTCCAAATGATTTATGTGAAACGATAATTCCTCTGATTTCCACCCACCGTTGGCTCGCTTACCATTACAATAGGCGCCCCAGCCAGTTCTGGAAGCGTCAGTAAATATTTCTATTTTGAAATTTTGGTTTGGCCTTAAAGTGTTGTTAGTTGACATTGTGTTTTGTTCCCACCAGAACAATTTGGGCAGAACCACGTCAGATAACTTAATTTTTGCTTCAAAATCGTGATATTTTTTGAGAGCTAAGTATTTTTCGCGTTCTAGTATTTTTGTATATAGCCAGCCGTATCTCACGGCTGGACACGCCGCAGTAAGTACCCCGATGAATTGTGACAATTCTCTAATGGAACATCTTGGTAATGACATAAATTTTTTAACTAATAGCCAAATACGATTTCGTTTTTCATCTGGAAGGCTCAGAGACATGTCGACCGAGTTGTAAATGAAGCCTAAGAACCTACAAACTTGTTGGGGTTCTAAATTACTCTTTTCGAAATTTACGATAAATCCAAGGCATTGTAGCAATTGTAAGGTATGTTTAACATTATCTTGACATTCGACATAAGTGTCCCCTATGCATAAAATATCGTCCAGATATATAACGGATCTAAAGCCCTTTGTTCGGAGGTAATTTATGAGCTCTTTCATTAGTTTTGTAAAAACTCTTGGTGCTACGGATAGGCCGTAAGGCATGGCGTTAAATTCAAAGCATTGTCCGTTAAATTCAAAGCGTAAGTATTTACGGTGTTCTTTGGCAATGGGCACTAAAAGATAAGCTTCTTTTAAGTCTATATTAGCCATAAAACCAGCTTTAGGTACTAATCTAGCTGCTGTCCTATGGTCTTCCATTTTGAAATGGGTTGACGAAATATATTTATTTAAGGACTTTAGATTCAAAATGAACCTTTTTTTGCCGTTTGATTTATCAGCTAAAAATATACTCGATAAATAATCATTTTTAACTCGACGACATGGAGATATTGCGCCTAAATCTAATAATTTATTAATAGCCTGTGACATTTCTGCGCAATCACCATTGGAAAATGAATGACGCGGAGCTGAATGTTGACTAACTTTCTTATAAAATGGAATAGGATAGCCCTTTGATATCCATTTGAGAATTTCAGGGTTTTCAGTTATGCGCGCCCAGCAGTCATAAAAATAACGGATTCGTCCGGCATGTACCTCTATTGTTGGCCCGTCGCACGCGGTTGCTTGTTCTGAGCAGGTTGCTTCTGAGTGGAGTTGCCTGACGGAGCCCTGCGACTCGCTGGTGCGGCATGCCTCTTCGGCCCTCCTCTCCCCCCTTTGTTCGACGAGAAGCGAGGAGGGCCCATCCAGTTTCCCTGGTGGCGTGTGCGGCTCGTCGATGCCGATGGTTGAAACGACGAAGACGCTGATGGCGTTTTTTGGTTTGGTGGAGCCTTTTTTATTTGTAAGCCATGTTTTTCAATCACCTTTGTGGCTTTTATTTTTTCAGAAAGTGCATTTCCGAAAAGCAGCTCGTCTCTGTCCACATCTTGCATAATGTTCAAGAAAGACTTGTCCAGACCTGGGGTGATAAACTTTTTACGAGCTTCCGTTTCGATGTGATGAAGATCGCATAGTATGCGACTGCTGTCGCTTAGGAATTTTATGGCTTGGAGTCTATCCTTTCCGTCGTCGAGGAGCAGTTCCAAGCCTTTATTAAGAGCAGCTATGCCTCGGCCTAGTTGCTGCTGTACGGCCTCTACTCTTTTGTCACGAGCTCGTGTGCCCTCGCTTATAGCAGCCGATATTTCGGGGTTCAACCTGGGTGCTTGCAAGAGTGGACAATTTTCCGGTATGGAATAGTCTTTAACGAGCTTTTCTTTCGCTTCCTTGCTTATTCCCTTTTTTAAAATGGGTATCCAGAGTCGTGACAATTTGTCATGGATTTTGGGCCCGAATTTGGGCAGCTCCTCAGTGGTTTCACCCAGGGCGGAAAGAATATCGGGGTCCAGTTCTGTGGCTGGTTCTTCTGTCTTGCCTGCCTCGTCCTGGTTAGTGGCGGGGGTCTGATCGTCTGGTTTTGACGATTCTGTCTCGGCAACGACGATATCTTCGTTATCTATAAGTAAATGATAACGTGATGTTATTGAGGGTAAGTTGAGAATTTTTCGCAAGAAAGAAAAAAAATATATATATATTTTTATTTCTGATCGAAATTAATTGCCTTCGTGAGGACACACGGTCCACCTCTCGGCCTTATGAGTGCAAGGTAAATAGGATTGCCTTCGTGAGGATACACGATCCACCTCCAGGCGTTGCATAAATACGAAATTTTTCGATGGCTATTGCTTGACTCGATTTGTAAAAAAATATTGGTTGTCTCTCGACTACCAACTACCATCCTTCGTATTAACACACGGTTAATCTCTCGGAATCAAGTTGCCTTCGTGATGACACGCGGTCAACCTCCAGGCGGAAGAAAAAAAACGAGCTCGAGTTTTTTATTTAACACTTAGTAAGGTAAAATTGTACACTAACCTGATGCATCCGTGTCTGATGACGAGTATAAAATTCTTGTGTGTTTACGTTGCTTTCCCTCCAATTTTCTTATTTTGCGTTGATAACGCTCGATCTTATCTTCAATCCTTCTTTTCGGCATATTGTTCACTGTTACTTTAAACTTCTAAACCACACTTAGTTTAAACTGATTTTGGGTTGCGTGGCACGTGCGAACGCTGCCTCGCACGAAAAAGGAATGAAGTAACTGTCCGCTACGGATCACACGTAGCAGTAGGGTTGTCATTACACAAAAAAAAAACTATCGATTAAAATCGATTCTCTAAACGTGCGAATATGCCTTGTAGGCTAAAGGGACTACCTAGTTATCTGTATCTGAAGAATGAAGCGACGAAATATAATGGATTTATTACTATCAAACGACAAAACGTCACATTCGTCCATCCTGACCTCGTGCATGTCCTCGTGCACGGTCAACTCAACAATATTATAGGTTATAATTGTCAACTCAATACTTTCATAATAATATCGTCACATTCGGCCGGTTGTATGTTAACTAATACCGCATTCTATTAAACAAACTTATTGGGTTTAACGTATTGTTATATTTTTTTAATTTGAGAATTCTCATTTACTTAATTGTTATAATTAATTTTGTGGATTAATGAATGCTAAAAAGAGAGAATCTACTGAATCTGCCACCATTTCAAAAATGGGAGGCCCCTCCAAGAAAGAAATGGCGAAAGAAAACTTGGAGAGGGTTGTCGACCTCCGTCTTTTATATTTAATAATTTATTTACAAGAGGAACTAACTGTACCTCTAACTAACTTATCGCGCCTAGTATGATCATGAGATCATAAAGCTATAACATTTTTAAAATCCAGTAAGATTGTGACACAAATATTAACTCTAAAACATCTTAAAATTATTACAATTTTTTTACCACAATAAGCAATCAAATTATTTATGAAAGTACAACATTTCTTAATCGTTCTTTCTACTAAATTATAAATTTTAATAAAATATTTAATAAGAGAAAAGTACAAAAAGTAAATATAACAGTCGACAGCCTATTTACCATGAAAGGGTAAACAAATTCAATTACAAATTGTCGACTTTTGACAGATAACGTGACGTGCTGCCGACTACCTAACTGAAATTATCAATGATATCAACTTATTAAACCCACAATAGGAATACAATTTCAATTTACTACACTTGCTAGCTATGTAAAACGCAAGGTAATCGTTTAATTATTAAAGTTGCGTTGCAACAATCATTATGAGTATATATTATTTTTATTTATTTCACAATTCACACCATGAGCTAGGTACTTATAATATTTAATTTAGCTAGACTAGAACTACCTATTTTGACAGGTTCTGAATAAGATTTAAATATATTTGATAAATCAATGCATAGGAATTTGGGTCCGTTTCTATGCTCAACCAGATAATAGCAGCTGAAACCTATTAGCCGTCGCAGCCTGTTGTCATCGTGTCACAAAAACTAGGATCGACCAATAACGCAACAGTCGTTTCTACCATCCAGTCACGCGTCGCACATCGCGCCGTCGTCACCTTAGCGACATATAACGCATCGGCATCTTGTCAGATGCAATATGTTTCTGAAATATATAAAACATAAACGACAGTAACCGTCCCTAAATCATAGGACAAACGTCAACAAAATAAAACATCAGAGTCAAAAGGAAATATATTTGAATCTATTCATGAGAACTGTTTCTTTATGAGATAAGAAAAATATTATGTGACATTACACATTCACATACTTATATACATAATCATATCTAGTTGCATAGTTATTAAACATTAATTTATCATGACAATTTATTCATTTTATTCCACAATTTGTGGTTCTCTTGCATTTTATTATGTAATGTCAATATAATAAGTCTATGTGTAATGCGCTCAGTTTTAGTAATTGCTAATGTAATTAATAGATGCAATAAATAATTATGAATATGAATGTCATTACTCGCGGGGCCACCGTTTGCCACTATGTGGACACGGCCTGTCAAGACGTTATATTCAAACCAAAGCTATAACTGAGGATACAAATGGCCCATAGACGCGACAACACACTTGGCCGCTTACTAAGTACTAGTACCACACGTAAGGACACACTTGGCCCATAGACGCAACATACCTAGTCTGGCCCATAGATGCGATACACTTGCCGCTTACTAAGTACCACACTTAAGAACACACTTGGCCCATTGACGCAACATACCTAGTCGCCTAAACACCACACTTAAGGACAAATGGTTCATATAATAGTAGCTTACGCACTGCTAGGTACCTAATATTGTGAGACTTATTTTCTCAAATATAAATAGAATTTATTCAAATTAACCATAACTACATTAGCATCCAATTGCAATAATATATTATAAACCAAGAGATAACCAAGTAAAATGAAGTTGTGTCTTAAAGAAGAACGCAGACTAAAGTCAACTTATTTTTTTGATAGATCTTCGTTCGTAATTGACTTCTGACTGTTTGTGAAAGTACACCAATATTCAAGGGCCTGTGCACTAAGCTTAACAACAACAACTTTAATAATCGTTTGCAGATGACGATTCAAATATGAAATTGAAATCGCATTATGTAGTTACATAAACATGTAATATAAGCATATAACAACCTAGCCTTGTAAACCGCTAGCGCTTCTAGCCAAACCGTAGGCGCATCTAGCCAACTTTCAGGCGCATCTAGCCAAATTAAAGGCGCATCTAGCCAAAACATAGGCGCATCTAGCCAAACCATAGGCGCATCTAGCCAAACCATAGGCGCATCTAGCCAAACCATAGGCGCATCTAGCCAAACTGATGGCACATCTAACCAAATCATAGGCGCATCTAGCCCTGTAAACTGATGGCACATCTAGCCAAACTGGATTTGCATCTAAATAATAAACAAATCATTTATTTCCCAGAATATGGTAGTATACATTGATGACATTATAATATAACAAAATCTGTATAATTATCCTGCCTTTGTTAGGCGTAGAAATCTATCAGTAGCTAGGTGATTATAAAATTTAAATTTGAAAATCGATAATCATGAATTTTTACAACTACTTTTCATTACCCATCATTCCAATAAATAATTTAAAATCCCCATAAAATAAATGTTAAACCTTAATGTCAAATATGATATATGACATTAATAATTATAATAATTGCCTGCCAGTACAATGTTAATTTAAATTAAAGCAATAAGATATTAATTACGATGGCGCATCAAGCCAACCGAAGGCACATCTAGTCAAACTGAAGGCACATAAACTGAAGGCGCATCTTGCCAAACCGAGGGCGCATCTAGCCAAAACAAAGGCACATCTAGCCAAACTGATGGCGCATCTAGCCAAACTGAAGGCGCATCTAGCCAAACTGAAGGCGCATCTAGCCTTATAAGCCGCAGGCGCATCTAGCCAAACCGCAGGCTTATCTAATCATATAAAATGTTGGCGCATCCAACTTTATATAAAATTACGGCGCATCTAAACTTATAAAATGAAGGCGCATCTAAACTTATAAAATGAAGGCGCATTTAAACTTATGAAATGAAGGCACTAGCCTTGTGATTGTGAAATGAAGGCGCATCTAATCTTATAAAATAAAGTCACATTAAACCTTATAAAATTTCATTCATATAAATCTCAATTTTTTTATCATTCTAGTATCAAGAGTTATACCTTATTATAAGTCGAAGGCGCGTTTAGCCTTACACGTTGAACGTGTGCCTAACTTTGAAAGTAAGTTGTATATTTTCATTCATATCAATATATTTTTTTTATAATAGAAAACCAACAACAGTTAATAAAAAAGGCGCATCTCACCTTGTAAAATAAAGGCTTACCTAACCTTATATAAAATAAAAGCACATCTAAACTTAAAAAACTTCACCCTTATAAATTCTCAAACCTCTTCATACAGGTTCATACCTTACTTTAAGTCGAAGGCGCGTCTAGCCTTGTCCTAGCCTTACAAACTGAATGTGCATCTAGCCTCGAAAGTCAATGTTTTAATAAATTTTCATTCATATAAATATCTAGTTTAATTACATAGGGCTGGGTGAAATATTTAGACTAAGTTTCATTTTAGTTTGAAATATTTCATAAATTTCATATAAGTAAATTCAAATATACTAGGGACTAGGAGTGACGGTATTTACAAATATTATGTACATCTTTAATGTAGGTACTTAATTAATACAACATAAATAAATCTTATCTTGTAAACTAAAAGAACGTCTAGCCTTGTAAAACGAAGGCACGTCTAGCCTTGTAAACCGAAGGCGCATTTAGCCTTGTAAACTGAAGGCGCGTCTAGCCTTGTAAACCGAAGACGCGTCCAGCCTTTTAAACCGAAGGTACGTCTAGCCTTTTAAGCCATAGGCGCGTCTAGCATATCAAACCGAAGGCGCGTCTAGCCTTTTAAACCGAAGGCGCATCTAGCCTTGTAAACCGAAGGCGCGTCTAGCCTTTCAAACCGAAGGCCCATCTAGCCTTGTAAACCGAAGGCGCATCTAGCCTTGTAAACCGAAGGCGCGTCTAACCTTTCAAACCGAAGGCGCGTCTAGCCTTTTAAACCGAAGGCGCGTTTAGCCTTTTAAACCGAAGGCACGTCTAGCCTTGTAAACCGAAGGCGCGTCTAACCTCGTCTCAAAAATTTATAGAAAACAAATATGCCTAGAATAGAAATACCTAAGAGCCGGTTCTCTTTAAATAAATTTTCAAAGTAGCGAAATATTTCCTACCAACAACGATTAGTTTTAAAAGCGTTATATTTTTTACAAAACTAAAAAAAACATTTAGGAACATAAAAATGACATCAAAATTATTACCTTTTACTAGTAAACCGAAGTTTAAGTTTTATTTCTTCAAAACTAATATAGGACAAATAATGTGCTTCAAAGTAAACTTAAATCATTCATTTAGGAACACATAAATCAAAATTATAATCTTTTACTAGTAAACATACTGCGCATCACCATGGAAAAAATAAAAAAATAAACGTAGCTCGTACACCAGATCTTTCGTATTATTTTATTCATAAAGATAAGTAGACACAGTTTTTTAACTGTAAGATCACTTCTCTGAAATCACGTAAATAAGTGAAATCGGCAATTTTTGTGAACGGCCTCTTAATAGAATAATAATTAACTTCTTGAATTATAATAAAACTCTTTAAGGGTCCATCATAGGAAAACATGGTTTGCGGGGGTCATACCCTTATATAGAGAGCGTAAAGATGTAGCCACAAAAACAAACAAAAAGAAAACACGACAAGCTAAAGAGATTTTCTAGTAGCTAAAAGATCAAATTGCGTATGAACCTCACAGACAATTGCAAGAAAAATAAGGATATCATCAAAAGTGCGTAGGTTCACATTTTTGGCGCAAATAATAGCGGAAACGTACTGAATTTTACATCGAAATACACTTTAACATACTGTGAAGTAGCTCCATTAACCTTTATAAAAAAAAAGATAATTGTGATAAAGGTGATAAAAAAAACAGAAAAAGTACAGAAGTGAGGCTACCCTCCATATTCTTTACACGTAAAGTAAAAGACAGACAAATGCTTACGCGTAACCGAGCTTTAAACTACGACTATAGCGTCATGGTACTACTAAAACCCTTTTGAAGATCGACATAACTTGGTGCTCGACATAAATTCTACATAAAGTATCACGTTATCCGTTTTATTCTCCGTATCCGCACATCCCCAGGGTACAGTGTCAAGGTCGACTACTAACGACAATTACAATGGTATGAAATATAAAAAAATAACTTAATAACCTCTGCGGAACACATTGTCCGAAATAAAAATACGCAGTAACATAGATAGGTACTTAAAATATACACAGTTCTTATTTTCATAATTCATTATGTAATGCATACCCAGAGTTTAAATCACGAAAGTTACAGTTGGGCAGTTAAGATAAAAAAACTTTCATTTCATGACCTCGCTTTACAATCATGGACATTACTATTCCAATATCAACGCACTATTTCATCATGCTGACGACGCTGAGTGTAGTTTTGTGTGCATGTGCAGTGTATGCACGACCGAAGTGTAGCCTCGGCCACGTGCAATGATTGTCGAGTGTGTATGCACGATCGAAGTGTAGCCTCGACCACGTGCAATGACTGAGTTGTGTATGCACGGCCGAAGTGTAGCCTCGGCCACGTGCAATGAGTGCGAGTTGTGTATGCATGGCAGTGCAAATTGTAAAAGTAAGAATCTCTTTCAATGCAATAAAATTTGAAACTACCCAACTGTTCGCGAGAACACCTTCGATAGCTTCTCCCGAGCAGTAAAAGGTCACCGATCCATTGTTTCTAACGGCAAAGTTCAAGCATAGCAATTCCTCATTAAGGGATGAACCACTTACCCTTGACGCCGACAGCTTTGAGTCCAGCAATGTCCAACCGGAACTGAATCCAATAGCCACCACGTGCTCCGCTTTCAACGTCTGTCGCACTTAGATCTCACAAGCCTCACAACTCCAATTGTCTTTCATGAGAATAACACCAAAAAGTTTATAATTTAAGTAAATTCCGTATTCCAAAAGAAAATCGCTCCGAAAACTGCACGCAACGCGCGTCGTCGGCCGCCGAGATATGTGTGTTGGGCGGCTGGTCTCCACCGCCGCCGGGTCGCGGATTTCGCGGTTTACCCACATAATAAAGAAAAAACTATGCCTGAACATCCCCCCCCCCTAACCAAGGTCCGCCTTGGTTCCTAAGAATCAGCAACAGGCAACCGACATAATTTAGAAACAGGCCGAAGCAAAGTACCGTTTTGCGTTCGAACCTCCGCGACCCTAACAATTCCATCTTTACCGGGAAGAAGTTTAACTAACCGACCGCGTTTCCATTGAAGAGGATTAGTATTATCTTCTTTGATCAAAACTAATTCGTCTAATTTAGGAGGTTCCGTAACCGTATTCCACTTATACCGCTGTTGCAAAGTGTGTAAATATTCCGTTTTCCACCGAGACCAGAAATGTTGAGACATTTTTTGAATCTGTTGAAAGCGAGACAACCGATACAACTTAACTTCCTCATAAGGATATTCGGGTAAAGCCACCAAAGGTTGGCCGATTAAAAAATGACCGGGTGTTAATACTTCAAGGTCCGCCGGATCCGTACTTAGAGGGCACAAGGGTCGTGAATTCATGACTGCCTCTACTTTATGAAAGAAAGTTGCCAGTTCTTCGAACGTCAACTTAGTCTCGCCCAACACACGCCGAGCATGAGTTTTTGCCGATTTTACCGCTGCCTCAAATAAACCGCCTTGATTTGGACTAGATGGAGAGTTAAATAACCATTTAATATTTTGTTGAACCAATTTCCGTTCCAATTCCGAACTATTATCCCGTAAAAATGTGAATAATTCCTTAAGATACCTATTTGCACCGGTATAGTTAGTACCGCAGTCCGATCTGATTAATGAAGGAAGTCCGCGCCGAGAAACAAATCTTGTCAAAGCCGCAATGAAAGCTTCAACCGACAAATGCGAAACAATTTCTAAATGAACCGCTTTCGTAGATAAGCATACAAAAATGCACAAGTAACATTTTTGAATTTTGGCATTCCGTAATGAATTAGATTTTATAAAATATGGTCCCGCAAAATCCGTAGCGGTTCCTGCAAAAGCTCGCACGCTATTAACCCTATCCCGAGGTAAATCCGCCATAAATGGTTGTGTACACCGAACCTTAGAACGATAACATTGAATACACCGAAATGTGACGCTTCTAGTAACTCGTCGTGCCGAAATTATCCAGTAGTTTTGATAGAGAATAGCTGCTAAAGTGTTAGCTCCGACATGACAATGAATGTTATGGAAGTGAGTAACTAACAATTTCGTAAAATGTCCATGACCAGGTAATAAAATCTGATGTCTTGCATTAAAAGACAAATCCGCAGCTCCGATCCGACCGCCGACACGTAAAATCCGATCTTTATCAATAAATAAATTTAGTCTAACCAATGATGATTTAATTTGTTTTTGATTTGACAAAGCCTCAATTTCGTCACTAAAATATTTATGTTGAACAGTCCGAATTAAAAATGAAATCGCATTTCTACGCTCACCGATAGAAATATTTCCGCTAAAACGTGATGATTTATTCTTACAATTATGAATGAACCTTCTAATATAAGCCGTAACATTAATAAAATTTTGAAATGAACTATATTTTTCGATTAACTCAAATTCCGAATTTAAGGTACCTACATTAGCTACCTTTGCCTTTATTCCGGGTAACATTTCTTCGGGGAACTCTAAGTAATCCCGTGGCCAGGTTGATGGTGATTCACTCAACCACTGTGGCTGCCACCAAAGATGATGCTGCAGCAAGTCCGACGCCAAAGTACCGCGTGACGCTACATCCGCGCAATTCATGTCACTTGGGACATGTCTCCACCGAATTACAACAGGCTGCGATGTTATTTGTGACACCCGATTAGCTTCATATACCTGAAGGGTATGTACTGGTCGTCTGAGCCATGCCAAAACAATAGTGCTGTCACACCAACCAACGACATGATCAAATACAATGTGGTCTCTCATAGAGGAGACGACATGATTGATAAGTTTGGTGAGAAGCAGACTACCTTCCAATTCCAATTTTGGGATTGTTAATTTTTTCCTCAGTGAGGCTACTCGCGATTTAGAAATAAGTAGTCGCACGAGAACATTTCCGTCCGATAACTCCGACCGAATGTAAACCGCTGCGGCGTAGCCTAGCGAGCTACCGTCACAAAAACCGTGTAGACTATATCGAGCAGATCCGTTTCCGTCAGGCTTCAAACACCGAGGGATCCGTATGTTACGTAAATTTGGTAAGTCCGAAACAATCAAATGCCATTGCCGTTTAATATCGTCCGAAACCGGTGCGTCCCAATCAATTTTATTAGAATTGTCACTAGTACCGAGTAATTGTTGTAAAAGAATTTTAATTTTGAAAATGACCGGACAGATCCATCCTTCGGGATCGTACAAACGAGCCGATAAAGATAATATAGTACGACGCGTCACCGTTGACTCCGCAGTCAAATTAACATGATAAGTAAAACTATCCGAAATTGGATCCCATAAAATACCTAAAACTTTTATAAGTTCCGAATCGCTTGAGCCGTCGAAGCTTTTAGGGGTCTCTAAATGAGTAGATGGCAAACCGTCCAAAAGCTCCGGGACATTGGAAGACCACTTCCGCAATTCATAACCGGCCGTATCCATAAGTTTTATTAACTCATCGCGAAGTGCAATTGCATCGGAGAGTGTATCCGCACCGCCATTGAGATCATCCACGTAACTTTGTTTTAATAATAAATTTGCTGCCGATGGGAAATTCTCTTTTTCGTCCTGAGCAAGCTGATGCAAACACCGAATAGCTACGAAAGGACTAGACTTTAAACCGTAAGTGTTAGTTGTCAACTCGAATATTTGTAAGGGTTCCGAAGGCGAAGAACGCCAGAAAATGAGCTGATATTTACGATCATCCGGATGTATCCAAGTTTGTCTAAACATCATTCGTACGTCAGTAGTAAAAACTATGCGTGGCCACCGAAAATTTAATAATATCTCCGATATATCTTTTTGTAATTTTTCACCCGAATATAAACAATCATTTAAGCAAACGCCCGTACTACTGGCAACACTACCATCAAAAACAACCCGAATTTTACTTTCATCACCCGATTTTTTAAATACCCCATGATGAGCCAAAAAATAATGTTCTTCTTCTGAATTAAATTTTGAAACCGTCATATGCCGTAATTTTATATATTCCGCCATGAATTCTGTATATTTCAACCTAAACTCCGAGTCACGTTGCATACGTCTTTCAATCGACAAAAATCGTTTTAAAGCAGTCTGCCTAGAATCACCCAACCGCTGGTGATCCGGTATCAGCGGCAGGCGCACAGTATATTTCCCGTCTGCGCCGCGTGTAGTACTAGAACTGAACAAACGCTCGCATTCTATGTCCGCCGGACTAATAAATTTACATTGAGGTGGTTGTTCATAACGCCAAAACTTTTCTACCGCTTCCAATAATTGGATAGCCGAAACATTAGAAGCAAAGTTCATAGTATCCGAATTAATTTCTTGACTTGGCCCGAAAACCGCAAAATCAAAAATAGTACTTAAGGCATAAGGCCCACCTGCGCCTAAATCAAGTTTCTCGCCGTTCAAGATTTGTCCTAAAATATCGCATCCGAAAATAATATCTATATGTCTCATGTGAGAAGAACCGTCATCCGAAATGTTTACATTTTTATTCGAAATATTTGATTTCTGAACTAAATAAGAAGTAGGTTTCTTTAAAACAACCGCCGTAACCGATAACAAAATATTTTTAGAATTAATTGGCCGAAAATGAATTTTAACAATATTGTTACTTTCACAAGTGTGAACACCGCCTATTCCCACAATAGGAACATTCGAGTAATGTCGCTTTAATCCCAAATTCGTTACTAAATCACTTTTAATTATGGATATTTGAGAACCAATATCCAGCAAACAACGGACCTGTTGAAAAGAATTTTGAGATGATTTTACTTCAATTATAACCGTTGGCAAAATTACATTATCGATTAATTTAGGTTGTGAAGCGACATTACATAACTGTAGTTGCTATTCCGAAGTAGTACGCTGATGTCGTGTGTCCCTAGGGCTCGCACTCCGTACGTCCTGCTGCCCGTGCCGTGACCTTCCGGCATCCGTCGATAAATTATTATTACCGCCATTGTTGTTATCAATGCGCTCCGGCCGTTGATAACGCGAAGAAAATGAATCATAAGTAGGACGCGCATGCATACGACTTAATTGTTCCCGCACTTCGGGTGGACTGGCGCTGCGCACGCGCCGGCCGCGGCCCGCCGCCGCCGGGAAGTTAGAAAACCGGTTTGATGATTGAGAATGATAACGCGCAGGAGATTCACGCGAAATATGCATCGTGCAAATTAACTTGTTGTGGCCAATATTACCGCATTTATTGCATGGGACTTTACTAATACAAGACCCAGCATTATGTTGTCCGAAACATTTAAAACATAAACGTGAATCCTTAATGAAATCTTTACGACCGATATTAGTTAACTTGTTAAATTTAAAACACTCAAGTATAGTGTGCCCCGTAAACTGACAATATAAACAACGCTTCGTTGCCACGACGACGTTATCACCATGAGCATGAGTGACTAACCCAGTTCGTGCTACGCGTTTCCCGCGATCCGAGTAGCTGTTATTGTTATTTCTATTTAATGAATCCGAAGCCGCCGTGTCTAACAATCGACATTCATTTTGCAAAAAGTCTATTAATTGATTGAAGCTAGGCAAAGTAGCCGTATTTCCGCCGTATTTATGTTCAAACCGTGACTTCATATCTAAAGGAAGTTTCGTGAGACTAATAAACAATAATAAATAACTCCACTCATTTATAGGAAAATCGAGATTATTCAATGCGCGTGTAGATTCTAATAAAGGGTTAAGTATTTTTGTCCTAAGACCCGATATATTATTTAAACATGGCAAGTTTAAAATACGCGAAATATGAGAATCCGACAATAATCTTTTATTTTCGTATCTACTTTTAAGAATATCCATAGCCGTGTCTAATGACTCATCAACCATTGGTAAATGTTTTATCAAATCGCGAGGTTCCTTTTGAACATTAGAAAATAAATAATGAAACTTTTCCGTTTTAGAGATATCCTTCCTACACATTACCAACGAATTAAACAAACTAATGAAACTAGTCCAACCGAATATGTCTCCATCATAAACAGACAAGCTTATTGTTGGCAAGCGAGCGTTTTGCGCACTTTCCGTGGGTTGATGTGTGCCGTCCAAGTTCGGGTAGGCAGATGAAATTGCCTCCAATTGATAATAAATTTCTTCCGCAGTTTTAAATTGAGTATCAAATAAAATAATTTGTTTTTCATCCGTTACCGAGTTCAATATTGCTTCGTATGCCTCGCTCAACATCTTATACCTTTCTTCAATTTTACGCAACCGAGCCGATATTACACCCGTTGTTTGACTTTTATTGATGACGACTTCGTTAGTATTTACGAACCAATCGCACTGTATTTTAAATTTATTTTCCACGACCTTAGACGCCATTTTGAAATAGTGATACGGAACACGACGTGAACTTTACAAATTAAAATAACAACCGATTTAACCGAAACAAAAGAAATTACCGATATTTTATATTCCAAAGCTTACCGAAATTAATACGAAACAATAATCCGGCTCGAAGGACCAAAATAATTATGTTCGCGAGAACACCTTCGATAGCTTCTCCCGAGCAGTAAAAGGTCACCGATCCATTGTTTCTAACGGCAAAGTTCAAGCATAGCAATTCCTCATTAAGGGATGAACCACTTACCCTTGACGCCGACAGCTTTGAGTCCAGCAATGTCCAACCGGAACTGAATCCAATAGCCACCACGTGCTCCGCTTTCAACGTCTGTCGCACTTAGATCTCACAAGCCTCACAACTCCAATTGTCTTTCATGAGAATAACACCAAAAAGTTTATAATTTAAGTAAATTCCGTATTCCAAAAGAAAATCGCTCCGAAAACTGCACGCAACGCGCGTCGTCGGCCGCCGAGATATGTGTGTTGGGCGGCTGGTCTCCACCGCCGCCGGGTCGCGGATTTCGCGGTTTACCCACATAATAAAGAAAAAACTATGCCTGAACACCAACTGAATTTCGTAATTTTAGCTCGGTTTAAAACGTTAAAAATCGTGAGCGTACATACCTTGGTTCTTCCACTGCTGATTTATAATGAAACTACAGTAATAAAGGTAAACCACTTTTACTTTCTTCACTGGAATACACCATGAATATTATTAACTAGGCTATAGCAACGATACGTTAGCAGTTTTCCCTAACTACTTGGCTTCTCGACTGTTGAACAGTGACTGAGCCCGCAACTGACTTTCGTCGACCGTTCTGCCGCCTATCCCCACCGCTTACCTCCCCATTCCACTACAAATGGCGGGAAAATATGGCGGGAAACGGCGGAGCTAAGCGGCGGTGTTGCCAGGCTATTAAACTAAAATACAACTATTATCCTTTCAATTTGATTCAAAATCATTACAATAAAATGGATTTATTACTATCAAACGACAAAACGTCACACGTGTATGTACTAAATGTCAAAAGATGCGTCTCAGCAAGGGCTACAATATGGTGAAAAAAAAATTGAAAAAGTCAAAAACTTTTTCGAAAATCGCATAAATGTAGAAAAATGACACACTTTTTTTGGGTTTTTTCTCACTAAATCGAAAATTTCTCAAAAACGAAAAGCGATATCGAAAAAATGAAAAAACCCCTAGAGAGACTAAACTTTTAGATTTTTGCATTCACAATGCTATTTTTATATTAAGATGAATAAATAATGAAAAATATTAGAAAAAATCGACTCACCCGTAGCAACTCAGACGGGATATTGAGTTAGGCTACCTATTGAAAATAGTATATGTCCCTGACTCTTACGGTCTGGGCTGTAGCTTATCCTTTATGTAGCGAAATGTTGGGATACTGCGGGCGACGCGCGCGGCGCGGGATAAAATAATACGTAGTACGATTGAAGTTTGTAAATTATTGTATATTTCAAAGCTTGTTAATAGTGTTTTATATTTTGTATTTTTTATTTATTTCCACATTTTTTATAAATAAAAAAGTATTTAGATATATATTAAAACCATAATATTGATATTGATTAGCTCTAGCAGGTCAACAGATGGTATGACGTGAATAGAGCGTGAAGCGAGTGCTGATTCCAGATCTAGTCAAAGATTTAAAAACCGTTAGATACCGTGACTGCATTGAAATGTCTCCATAAGTCCATATTCAAGTAAGTGACGTCGTTTACTATGTGAAAACGAAAGAGAAACTAGTGTTAGCAATAACTGTAGGAGCAAAAGAGATGACGCTATTTTATCTCTAGTACACCTGCTAGGCGTTTTAGTGAGTTTTTGTGTGTAGATAACAAATCTTGAGCGAAAGTTGAACAGAAGAGACGTTTTAGTTTGAGACTCTACTAGATACAAAATATTATATATATCGTTGGTTGCTGTTATTTCAATTTCGAGATTTGAAATTACTCGATCAGTCACGTCTTTCTTAGTGACTCTGCGATTCCAAATGAATTTTTACAACGATCTATGAGAATGAGAGTGTGATGATGATGCCTAGGTAAACATGAGGGTTGTTATCGCACATTCGAGTGATGATGAAGTCGGAGCGAGAGTCTCGCATGCTGCATTTGATTTTGATTTTTTTTATTAGGGTTAATTTATTTAGAAATTCAGATGTTTACATAGTACTTAGGTTACCTTTCAATAAAATATTAAGATGTCTATAAGAATGGAATAACCAAAATATTTTGTTAAATTCATTTTCAATATAACAGAAGGTCGTGAAAGGCACGAGATCTGTGTTTTTTTTTCTTAAAAAACAAAAAACCGACTTCAAAAACCTGCCTCTAAAAAGCAAGAAATAATATTCAAATCATTAGATACGCATTATCATTGTTATAACAACACGTCTATTGAAGTCGGGTGGGGCTGGAGTACAACTTCCTTTTTTTATTCTAAAAGCGGTGAAGTCGGTTAAAAAGGGGACCTGACACATCTCATAGAAAAAATTCTAAACTTGTATGCGATTAAATTGGTCTTAAAATATAGCAGAAAAAAGAAACACTAAGGAAAAAACGAGTCATCGAAAAACTTTCCGTTATCCACATGAAATATTCAAAGGGAAGAAAAGTAATTATGAAATTTTATATAAACCACTGTTCCATAAACCACAATTTGTTTATTTTCTTCAAAGTTAAAAAAGCGAAATGTCAACCAAATATCAGCTGTCAATGCCAAATTGAAGTCAAGTTGACATTAATTTCACGACAGAAACCACAGATTAATAAGCCCACAAATACAAGCAGATTCTGAATCACAGATTCAAAAATTAAAAGTATACAACTTTAGCATAAAACTAGCGGCCGCCCGCGACTTCATCTGCGTGGAAAGTTCTTTTGCTATTCCTCGAAAACAGTACTTTTATTCTGGATAGCCTCCGCCCGTGAAATCGTCCCCGTGGCCACGGTAGAGTTTCTATATCGTGACGTAGACAATAGAAAAATCCCCAGGTAGGTATCCCTTTTGCCCGCGATAGGCGACCAGTTTAAATGATCTCCTCAGTGTATGAAATCTAGTACTACGAAGAGTTCAAGCTGTTTCCCAGGTTCTACCCACCCGAATTGGATGAAACATAGCTTAGATTTTTAGTTGGACCTATGCTACCAAACTTTGAAAATTCCAAATAAATCTGATCAGTAGTTTTTGAGTTATTTACGCACAAATATTAAAAAGCTTCTGTTTCATTAAATGTATTATTGACCGGTCTCCTTTCATAATTATTTTCATGATACTTATTCAAAGAATATGAACATCATGCTGAGCATAATGCAATGTGAAAGTGATCATGTAGCTTGGCTGATACTGCGGCCATTGTAGTTTGCAACCATACATCGGTGGAAAAAAATTGCCCGTTTAGATGCTTCTGATAATAACAATAACAACCATAGAAATAAAATAAAAATAAAAAAATAAAAATGTTTTATTTCGTTAACAAAAATACATAATTTTTAAAACAGTATTTGGGACCAACCCAGTAGGCATTCGAGATGCCTGTGGCAGGCAGCCCCGCTCTTCCATATCTTATTAATTGAGAATGTATCAGTTACACTTGCTTGACAAATGTTAACATTTTTACTTAAGTAAATAATATGAAAAGCTTTATTAATAAAAATATTACAAAATACACAGCTTATGTTCACTCAAGTGTGTGTGTGTGTGTGTGAGTGTGTGTGTGTATGTGCTTGTGTGTGTGTGTGTGCGATAGTGTAATGCTAATGATTATTTAGGATTTATTGTGTACAATATGTTCAGTTTCATTGTAATTTAGGGGAAATAGCCATTCTATCAAGGTTTTTTTGAGATTATAAGACTTTAGTTTATGAATGCCAATTTTAGCATTTAAAATATTGTAAATTGTAGGAGCAAGAACTAAATATTGCCGTTGTATGAATACAGTTTTTTTATGAGGTATAGGAACCACGTTATCAATTCTTCGTCTAGAAAGTACATTAGGACGGAATGGGATATTCTTATGTAATTTTAAAGTAGCCATTAGAATGAATAATTTTCTCACACTCAGTAAATTACTTTCTTTATATAGATCATCAGTAGGATATCTGAAAGGTTTACAATGCATGACCTTGATTAGGCATCGTTGTGCCCTTTCAATGGTCAAAAACTTGGTCTTTGAAGCCCCTCCCCAGACTGAAATACAGTAAATAATCACTGATTGTGCCAACGCAGTGTAAATTTGGTTAATAAGTTTAGTAGAGGTTATATTTCTAAGTTTTTTAAAAATCCAGACAAGTTTTCTTATTCTATTATTCACATATTCTATGTGTGGATGCCAAGAAAGCCTTTGGTCTACAATTACCCCAAGGTATTTTACGGATTCAACTCTGGCAATGTTAATACATGTACAATCAGACCAGCCAGTGTTACTACAGGAGTGAATTTTAAGTTGAAAGTTGGGATTAGGTTGAGTTTTTCTGTTTATTGTAAAACATATGTAATTTGTTTTGGTTATGTTTAGGGACAATAAATTTGATTTTAACCAAGCAGCCACTCTGCTCAACCCACAACCAGCCAGTTGAAAGACAGATTTCCAAGTAGGACCTTCAAAGATAATAACCGTGTCATCTGCATATGATATAACTTTACCACCCTCCACGTTCAGTTTTGTGAGTTCATTAATGTAAATGAGGAATAAAGTTGGTCCAAGGACGCTCCCTTGAGGAACACCGAACGAAGTCTCAAGGTCGCCACTCCGCCCAGTTAGGTAGTTTTTCAACAGAGTCAACGGCGTTCCTCTTATTCCAATGTTATCCAGCTTTTGCAACAGAATGGGAAAAGAGACGGTGTCAAAAGCCTTTTTTAGGTCTAAAAATACTGCAAGACTTTTTTTCCCTTGGTCTTATTGTTGAGATATAGTGTTTGTTAAAGAAAGTACTGCGTCTTCTGTCGACTTATTGCGCCTAAAACCGAATTGTGAATTAGATATAATGTTAAATTTGTCAAGATAATTAATAAGTCGAGTATTCAGAAGCTTTTCAACCACCTTTGAAATCGCAGGTAGTACAGAGATAGGTCGATAATTATTTGCATCGTCTCTCTTACCACTCTTATGCACCGGTGTAACAATCGAACGTTTTAATGGTTCAGGAAACTCACCGGAACGGAAACAGAGATTCGTTAGGTGACTTATAACAGGCGCTACAATAAACTTAGCCAAAATGAGGAACCTTGCTGGTAAGTTGTCCCACCCAGGAGCACTTTCAGGTTTTAAGCTAGATATTACGTTTATAACTTCGTACGGGTCAGTGTCAAAAAGTACAAAAGAAGATAACTGTCTAGTTGTTGTTGTTACATCACTGTGGCATGGAGCAGAGTTACTATTTCCTGGGAGAATACTTTCAGCAAGGCTCCTTCCAACATTGGCAAAGAAAAAATTTACGTCATTGACGGCTTCAGCCGGGGTAGGCTTAGAATTTAGCAAACCCATATTTGATGTTTTTTTATTATTAAAATTTGTAATTGTTCCTACCGCTCTCCAGAGTGCTTTTGAATTTTTCACACAGTTGATCAATTTATCTTTTTCATACTTACGTTTTAATTTTTGAATAAGTTTGCGACAAAAGTTACGATATCTATTAAATGTGATAGGCAGAGTTTCATTATGAGGGTCTGACCTTAAGTTCAACTGCATTTTATTTCTATTTTTAATACACCTTAAGATACCAGGAGTTATCCATGGTTTAATAGGTTGTCTATTTTTATTAGATACAGATTTCATAGTTTTACTCTCTTCTAGGGAAAGCGTCATCTCTTTAATGAGTTCTGTTGCTATGAAATTAGGGTCATCACTAGAAAGAAGAGAAGCCAGATCTCTATTTGCCAAATTCATTGCAGCCTTTTCATAGTCATATTTGATAATTTGCTTAGTGATATTGCTGTTTTTTACTTTTGCTAGACTTAAAAGAACTGTATCATGATCAGTGACTGTTGTATTCAGTACCGCTACATAAGGATTTGTTTTACTTTGGTTAACTTTCAAAATAATGTGATCAAGGCAGCTGGATTCCCTAGTTGGAAATGTATGTCCAGGTAGTAGACCATGCGATGCTAACATATTCAAGTACAAATCCCTATTTCTCCTTTCATTAGATGATTCAGTGCATTTCAGTATCAAGTTGATATTTATGTCTCCGGTGATAATGATATTTTCTTGTGATTTAATTGTTTCAAGATGTTTACTTAAAGAATCAATAAATTGAGTCGCATTCGAATTCGAGGGAGAACGGTAGATAGCAATTATTATATAGTTAAGAACTTTTACTTGTAAGCAAGATGCATGTTCCAGTCGTATTTCCTGCATTTCCAGAAATAGAATGTCAAAGAACAACAATGTCAATAAACAGGTGATCCAAAATTTTACGTATACATTTTATATGAGATACGTAAAATATGACTTAGATTCATAAAATATATGGCAAAAGAAATTAATACCTACACTATGTTCCATACTTCTTTGACGATAAACGAATAATTGTAGCGAAATTTGGTTTTAGAGAAATGTGTGGCAATATTTTATTTACCTGTAAAAAGTTTGATTACTTAGATTGTTTCTTTTTGTCACACCACAATTACTTAGAGCACAAGACACCATGGCTCCACGATACCTTTATTTTAAATTATAATTAAGATTAACAAATATTTTAAACAAACTGTGATTGCTTATTTGCTAGGCGGGTCGCTAGGGGCTCCTACTGTAAAAAATGTTGGCACATGTCACTTGATCCTTTGTCTCTTTTTTATATAAACCGTGTCCGTGTGATGTTAACTTCTCTTTTCCACGCTTTGTTGGTCTTCTTGAGCGCAGCGAAAATTTTTCTATGTCTATGATCAATGATATTTAAAATTCTAAAATAATTTTCTATGATAACAACATTTCAGGGTAAAAAAGCAGCTTGATCAATTCATAAATATTGTAAAAGGCGTTATAATTTTACTCACCTACTCTATGAAAACATTTTAAATTGGATGCCTTAAAACGTTTTGGACGGAGGCGTTTTATTTCACTAGACCCTTTGATCAGTCTTTTTTAATTATTATTAATTATATTTAACTCTGCTCATCTTTGAAACAATATTTTTTTAGCGTTTCCGCCATCTACGATTTTACAGGGAGAATATTCAAGAACGTTTTCAGCCTACTAAGCTACGAGCTCGTAGCAACGTAGCCATACTTTATAACTCCAATGTTCAATGACAGATGGCGTTCACTGGATAGCACTGTACAGCGACATCTGTGATTTCGAAATGAAAATACGCTGAACCACAGCCTTCTAGGCTATGTTGTGAAGTATGAGAATCTCGTAGCACATTAATGTCTTTTACTTTGCCCATAGATGGTGCTAAACATCCAAACAATATTATTCTTATCGCACAGTGAATAAAATATTCTTTGCTTTGTTTGGGACGAGAACTCGATTTAATTTTTGTTAACCTCTCTCTACAACACTGATGATGGCTGATGGCTGACAACTATAAGTTATAATAAGGTTATAATACCCGTATGAAAGAAAAATATTTCACATTTTGTTTTACTATAATAATAAAAAACGTCGGGAAAAGCTAGTTGTTCAACACCTATGTTTAGTTTGAAAATGCGTTTAAAATCTGTGTTCTATAATCTAATCTATATATATAAAATTCAAAGTCCTGACTGAGTGAGATATCAACGCACAGCCCAAACCGCTGAACCTAGAGACTTGAAATTTTGCACACAGATACTTTATACAGTGTAGGCATCCACTAAGGAAGGATTTTTGAAAATTCCATCCCTAAGGGGATGAAATAAGGGATGAAAGTTTGTATGAAAGTCCCTCAGTTTTGAAGCTAGGATCTTCAAATTTTGTGTTTAGGCTGATGATTGAAAATAAATAAATACGTGTCTCAGCGTTTTTCAAAATTCTACCCCCAAAGGGGTGAAAAGGGGGATGAAGTTGTGTTTAGAAGATAATCCTTCATTTTTGAAGTAGAAATCGCTAGATTTGTAATTTAGGCTTATGGATGGAAATCTAACGCAACGCATATTGTATTGGTATAATTTCAACCCCCATGGTGATGAAATGGGGGTGCAATGGGGTAAATAAACCTAAAAATCGATATGGATGTCGTTATTGGGGTTTTCTGGGATGAAGATTGCGAAAATGACATTTATTTTGAAGTCCAACACGGTCGACATGATTTAACCCCTAAAGGGGTGAAAATTGGATTTAAATTTGGTATTGAAAACAATATAAAATAGACATTACAACTTAAAACTTCGTAGGAGCATGTCTTAAAATAAATAGGCAAACATATATTTTGTGGTTTTGAAAATCAACCCCTTAGGGGGTAAATGGGCTAAGTAAACGTAGAAATCGATATGGATGTCGTTCTTGAGGTTTTATGGGATGGTGATTGCGAAAATGACATTAATTTTGAAGTCCAATTTAACCGCTAAAGGGGTGAAAATGGGGTACAAATTATATATGGAAAAATAATATAAAATAGACATTACATAGTTTACAGCTTAAAAATTCGTAGGAGCATGTCTAAAAATAAATAGGCAAACACATATTTTCTTATTTTGAAAATCATCCGTTAGGGGGTAAATGGGGTAAGTAAACATGAAAGCCGATGTGGATGTCGTTCTTGAGGTTTTATGGGATGAGGAATGCGAAAATGACATTTGTTTTGAAGTCCAACACGGTGGACATGATTCAGCCCAAGGGGACGGGGACGGACACGGGAACAGGAACGGGAACGGGGGCGGGGACGGAAACGGGAAAGAGTAAAGAAACGGGAACGTGATACTCTTAATATCTCTGGACCTAATTCTGATTATTGTAATAAACTAGCTTCCGCCCGCGACTTCGTCCGCGTGGATATTAGAGAAAATCCTTAGGAACCTTCAACCAGGATCCGACCAACCGTTTTATACGCGATTACGCGGGTCCCCACCAAGCGCGCAGCCTCGTGCGAGGCCTGTCACACGTCGCAAATGTTTTGCCTCGCGAGGCAGCGCGCTTGGTGGGGACCCGCCTAATCGCGTATAAAACGGTTGGTCGGATCCTGGTTGAAGGTTCCCTAAGGATTTTCTCTAATATCCACGCGGACGAAGTCGCGGGCGGAAGCTAGTACCATAATAAGTTAGAACGACAAAGATTTTTCTATTTCATATAACAAAAAACAAAATAAAATGGAATCCTTTTACTGACTAGGTACTAGATATGACTGGCCTACCTTTAAGTAATGTCCATCCTTGAGGACTTACTTATAGGTAGGATAGTCATTACTTTCATTTTAATAAAAACGCAAAACGACGAAAGCATACCTAATATGAATGCCAGGTTTATTAATTACGGGATAGTAAAAGGTTTTAAGGTTGAGCGAAAGTAGCGCTGCGGTGAATTTTATTTATATTATTCACAATTTTCATAATGTTTTACGTGGACTTTTTAGGGCCCACAGACTAGTATTTTTAGACGGTATCGTTACATTCCCTTGTAGTCACTGCTAGAAGTAGATAGCAAAACTGCTAAAAGTGGCCGTTTTTAACACATTTGCTATCTGCTTTTACGAATGACAAAGAGGGCATGTATATATGATACCTTCTAAAAATACTGGACCATGGGCCCTACAAACTCCACGTAAAGCATTATTAAAATCTTTTTGTATTAATAGCTTATTAAATAAAAACCTCTGACGACGCCACTTTCGGTCTTACAACCGCTGAACTGCAGGTTCTTATAATAAGTTTTAACGTCAAGATATTCCTAGTTATTCATAAACGGTTTTAAAGCATTGTTTATCAAATTTAATGCTATCAAATATAAAATGTCAAAAACAATTAACTTTGTAATACCAATCTATTATAAATAACGTAAATATTTTATCACAAAATTGTTCTACGTAATACGTAGTACTTTTTCAATATATAAATATGAGGACGAGAAAGGGACAGATTTAAGGAAATTACGAAGTTGCAGAGTGTGTCATCGAAATCTGAAAATACACTCCAAGTTGAACCAAATTTACATACTTTTGAAGTGATCGAAATTGGATTATTGACTTACTTGATAAATTTGCATAATAATAATAATATGAATTAGGATATAAACGACTTATGCTTGGTGTTGCCTTGCATGATCGAATCAGTTATTTTAGATCCGTTAGAGAGCTAAAGTAGCTGACTTCGCTCAAAGGATTGCTCAGTTGAAGAGGCACAGTGCACTAGATAATTATTGAGAAGAACCGATGATCGTTTGGCTTGAAAGGTTGGACTGGCAATCGTGAATAGGAAGACCCTCTGTGGGTAAGCCCCCGACAACCAGGGCCCTATTCAATAAAACTTACAATTTACAAGTTACAATTACAGGTGACAGGTGACAATTTTACAAGTTTCTGTTCAATAAAAAATACAAGTTACAAATTTGTAATGGTGGAAAATTTACATATTTGTCGAATTGTACTTACAATTTTACATATTTCTGTTCAATAAACATTTTCCTGTTACAGGTGACAATTTACAAATTTGTAGGAAAAACTGCTTTATTGAACGCATAATTGTATTTACAAGTTTACTTGTAAGATTTACTTGTATATTTGTAAGATTTTTACTTGTAAAATTCTTACATAATTGTAAGGTTTATTGAACAGCACTTGTCATACAACTTGACAAATATGTCACTTATTGACAAATTTGTAGGATTGTAAGTTTTATTGAATAGGGCCCTGGACTGACGATCTGGTGAATGTCGCGGGAAGCCGCTGGATGTGGGCAGCGCAGGACCGATCGTCGCGGAGATCCTTGGAAGTGGCCTATTTTATTTATTCTTATGCCTATGCCCAGCAGTGGTCGTACGCCTGATACGATAATTAACGACTGAAATAAGTACGTTTTGTCTCTACATAAGATTCAAGCATTTTTTGAGCGTTAAAACCCGAAATCACTATTTTAAGTTTTGCGAGAAAATTAGTTAGCTGTTTCCAACCATTTTCTCGGGCATGGTGATTTGTAATCATTAGCAAACCTTATCCATTTTCTGTTTAGCAAATTTTTAAGAGAACTAACGCTCCTTGCTGTAATATAACAAGATACCTATCTGTACAACCTAATTAGCACATAGAATATTATGTTTTTACCATCGCCACTCTAAAAAGTGCGTTTAATTCAACGAAAAGAGTGAATAATAAGCGATTTTATTCACCGAGTGAATAAAAATGATTTGAATTTGGAACAAGCGCTCATCGTATGAATTATGTACAAAAAAAATAAAACGTGCTGAAAGTATGGAGCTATTCCATAGATAAAGCCATAGTTATACAATTAAATAAAAAAAATATCCCGCCAATTTTATTTAGGTTCTTTTAAGTGTCTAATCTTTGGGTTCTTTTCTAAAAAAATATTTTGCCAAATTAATTAGGTTCTTTTTAGTGTCTTATCTTTGGGTTCTTTTCTTTATATAAGAGGGAGATTAGATGTTCAGTCTTGCATCAGTCCATTCCATCAGTCTGGTACGATCTTCAGTCTGTAAAAATTCAAAGTCTATACAAACTGATGAAATGGACTGATGTCAGACTGATCATGTAATTTCCCTCATAGCATGGTTGTTTTATGTCATTGGAAAACTTATAGTTTCACTATTTTCTAACGGTTAAATTACCGATTACCTATCTAAATAATAAAATTTGATAACTATAAATAAGTACTATAGGTGTAAGTACTGCTATTATGTTTTCTCGCAGTCAATGGTAAAAAGTAGAGTACACAACACGTGAAAAAAAATTTCATCTCGGTCCTTTGTATCCCTCGTTTCGCTCAGGATTCTACTTTTGAATCCCTCGCTACGCTCGGGATTCAACTCTAGAATCCTTCGCTGCTCTCGGGATCCAACATAGTACCTCGAACAAAATTCCTTCTTTTTTCACTTGTTGTATAATCTACTATTATATCGAGCACAACATAATTATTACCTAATACGTCTGAGTATATTATCTACAAATTATTGTTATTTAAAGCGGTGGATCTAAGTTGGCATTATATTTTCGTGATGTAACGAATCTATTGTTTTTCTATCGGCAGGCCTCTGGGGCATAATAATATATCAAATGTCAACATAATGCCCTTTTGTTTTTGCCAATTTGTCCGAAGAGACAATAAAGTCTATCCAAACAAAATTGCCCAGATGTGACAAAAATACATTAAGCTGCTTCTAAAAATATTCAGTTTATATTAGGTCTTTACCTATGAAATTGCCGTTTTGTTTGAAAAAAGTTAAAGTATTTTTTTTCGAACTTATTTATTTCTTTTATTCAAAGTAATCACCCCTGTAATCAATGCATCTTTGCCAACGCTGTGGCAGTTTATGGATGCCCTTCTTGAAAAAATCAGCTGGACGGGAGACAACAAACTCTTCAAAGGCCTTTTGTACTGCCTCTCGGGAATTGAATTTTTTTCCCGCTAAAAAGTTGTCCAAATTTTGGAATAAGTAATAGTCGGTAGGCGCAAGATCTGGTGAGTATGGCGGATGAGGGAGAGCTTCCAAACCCAACTCATGCAGCTTAGAGACGGTCTGTTGTGCAGTATGGGGTCGCGCGTTGTCGTGAAGTAGCAGTGTGGCACCCATCTATCAAGCTTTTTTATCTTGCCAATCTGTCGCAAATGGACCAATATTGTTTTGATGCTAACATCAAAAGCTGCTGCCAGCTCAGCTGTAGATTGCGATTCATCTGCTTCCACAATCGCCTTTAATTCATCATTGTTGACCAAAGTTTCCGGACGACCACGAGGTTCATTTTTCAAGTCAACATTCCCAGAACGGAACCGAGCAAACCAATAACGGGTTGTACGTTCGTTTGTACAGTTGTCTCCGTAAACGTCGTTGATGTTACGTGTTGTTTGTGCCGCGTTGGTGCCACGACGGAACTCATATTCCATAATTACACGAAATTTCGAAGTATCCATTATGAGGAAAAATGTTGAAATGTAATGAAAATACAACGCTAATCAATAAACAAAAGACTGATTTTGTAAAAAGAATGTCATATTTTAAAACAAAATTAATTTTAATTTAGAATTCATAGCCAATCAAAACTTTTTTTTTTATTTGAAAAATTCTGTACTGCAATACGGCAATTTCATAGGTAAAGACCTATTAAATAAGATTTTTTGAACGCCACTATTTTTTTTTTAATGTTAAAGTATGAAATAGTTTTTGATGCAATTAAAACATTGGATATATGTAACTTGCACAATTTACGGAAATGGAATTTATGTTCTTTGCTTTTTGCCTTCAGAATATTATAGTTCCATATTGAAGGCACAGAATATATTGTTTAATAGTAATGTTAAATGGTTCTAATATACTTACCTCAAAGTGACACCCTCATCTTAATTTAATTAAAGTGCCCACATTAACAAGGAGCTATATTTTATTGAGGTTATTGTTTGAAACAAACTATAGAATCATAACTTCATTCTGTAGGTACATTAAAATTTTCGATCCATTATGTTAATTTTAATTAAGATGAGAATAATGCCACTTAAGGGGCTACCTATAGTCGCCATCAAAACAACTTTTTTTTGCCTAGGCAGGACACAAACTCGCGACTTTCCCATTTCAAGCAAATACTATAACCGGTGAGCTACAAAGACCATAGAAGATTTTTATGTAGACTTTTTTTATTTGTGGTCATTTTTTACGCTATAACCCAGCGTCTCGTATAAGTTACCTGTTATCTATCTTTTGACCTGAAAATCTTTTTATGCGACATTTTTTGCCCTTCTTTTATATTATGAAAATGATAAATCGGACGGGTCACGTCACACGTGTGATCCTTCCTATGATTATCTGACATACTATATTAAGTTTTACCTTCTAAATTGCAAAATCTGACAATCGAATAAGAAGTACTACAAAGTATAGATTATTTTGATAAAATATTAAATATCAAAGTACTATACCTACTTACTAATTCAGTAAAGTAAGGAAACGGCCAAGCCACATAATTTTGAATAAGGTGTAGAGTTTTTGAAGTTAAGGCTTGTAGAGTTAGGGCGCTTAGAGTTAGAAGCTTGGCTCTACATGAGGTCTGATAACTTTTTGACAGTACGAGTAGGTAATATGGTAGCCTTGGCAACATTTACATGAAAATGTTATTGGAGGGATACTTACTTATTCAGTAACAGTAGTTACATGAATATTTCAAATCAACGTTTGAAAAGAAAATTTAATATCAAAACAGTTTTTTCTCCGTAGTCGATAAAATAACTAACTATGCACAAATCAAATCAAAATAAATTAACTTAAATAGGGTACATTACGAAGCTTATATTAAAGTTAAGTTTTTTAAAAGCAATCAGGTGATTGGATAGTGTGAAAAACAGATATTTTATATCAATCCTATAGAAGCTTATATATTTGCTTGATAGAAAAATGGCAATCTTGCTTATGTGGTTCAGTGGTCAACATGCCGGTATACCACGCACGAGGTCTTGGGTTCAATTCCAGGCCAAACAGAAATTGAAATGATACATTTTATTGAACTTTTTTAGATTTTAGACATTCACAGTACTATTTTTATATTAAGATTTTTAATATAATTCAAAAAATACTAGAAAAAATCGACTCACCCGTAGCAGTCCCGTCTGAGCCTGCTACGGATGAGTCGATTTTTTTTAAGTATTTTTTCAATTAAGTATATTAATAATCTTGATAAATTTTAATTTCTATGATGGGTTTGGGTGTTGTTATGTACATTGATTATATATCCTCTTGACGACCTCCGTGGTCGAGTGGTATGCACGCCGGTTTTCAAGGCGTCACCATCTCTTGAGGTCCCGGGTTCGATCCCCGGCTGGGTCAATGTAGAAAATGAACTTTTCAATATTGTCTCAGGTCTGGGTGTTTGTCATACCACCGTTGTTTCTGATTTCCATAACACAAGTGCTATAGCTACTTACTTTGAAATTGGAGCAATGTATGTGATGTTGTCAAATATTTATTAAAAAAAATATATATAGATATAAAAACCGGACAAGTGCGAGTTGGACTCATCCACCGAGGGTTCCGTACAAATTTTTTGGTGCTTAAATAAAGACTGTATTTAAAGACCTAATTCCAAATGTATAGTTTTCAGATTTTTCCCAGTACTTGTAATATAAGACGATATTATTTGCTAAATTTCATAATTCTAGGTCAACGGGAAGTACCCTATGAATTTTGATTCCCATAAGAGTGTCGAAATATGCGTTTATTGCTGCATAAACGGTCGTATCTGTTTTTTTTTACATAAAGTAAGAAAGAAGTTAGATTTTTACAGCTTCAAGGGACCTAAGTAAATGTTTTTAATTTCAACTCTATACCTCCATACGTTTCCGAAATAAAGGGCGATGGACAGATATACAATACAGACAGTTTATGATTTAATTAGAAATGTATAGTTTTCAGATTTTTCCCTGTACCTACTTGTAGTATATGACAATATTACTTGCCAAATTTCATAGTTCTAGGTCAATTGGGAGTATCCTATGAATTTTGATTCCATTGAGAGTGTCGAAATATGCGTCTTTTGCAGCAATACGGCTCATTTGTATTTTCTTACGGAAACTTAGAAGTTTGATTTTTTTACAGCTTGATGGGACCATAGACTTGAATATATGGTTTTAATTTCAACTCGATACCTCCACGCGATTCTGAGATAAAGGGTCATGACAGACAGACAGACCCTAAAAAACTACTTTTTCATACAAAACTTATGGTAAATACGAAACCCTAAAAAACTACTTTTCATACAAATCTTGATCAGCTGTTTGGACATTTGGACACGTCTGCGTAGACTCACGGGCGGCCGCTATTACAATATAATTTGTGTTTCGATCAAAATATTATACAAACCAGCACGGTTTTGTAAGTGCAAGATCCACTAGCACCAACCTAGTGACATTCACAGAGTCTTTGGTTAGAGCTGTCGATGCTGGAAAACAGTTTGATGTGGTGTACACAGACTTTTCCAAGGCCTTCGACAAAGTTTCACACGAAGTCTTGCTGAAGAAATTGTCGGTCTACGGCATCTGTGGGCCTTTGTTACACTGGCTGAATTCTTATCTGAGTGGGCGGTCTTTTTATGTGGCATTAAATGGTTTTAATTCCTCATCACGTAACATCACATCCGGGGTACCACAGGGGTCCCATTTAGGTCCTGTCTTATTTAATTTATTTATAAACGATCTTCCCGATTGTTTCCTTCACTCAACGCCATACATGTATGCCGATGATCTAAAGTTTGGTAAAATTATTGATTCGAGTGCAGATTCCGCATTGTTGCAGACTGACATAGATAGGCTTGTGAAATGGTGTGCTCAAAACCAAATGTTTCTCAACAAAAAAAAATGTTTTCTTGTAACGTTTACAAGAAAACATGCAAAAATCATGGTGAATTATCGTATAGAAGACAGTACAATTGAAGAGAGGGAAACAATTAAAGACCTAGGTGTTCTATACGATCAGAAGTTGACATTTGTGCCACACATGGAGAACGTGATCAAAAGGGGATCCAGATTATTGGGCTTCGTGATGAGAAACAGCAAACCTTTTCGCAACCCAAAAACGAAACTAATCTTGTATTGCAGTCTCGTCCGAAGTATCTTAGAGTACTGTAGCGTAGTCTGGCGACCTCACTATGCCACTCACTCGCTTCGTATAGAAAGGCTTCAAAAACGATTTGTAAGATATCTAGCATTTTCTATCGGCAAAGCTAAGGAACTTCGTTCTTACGCTGATCGCCTTAGTTTTTTTGGTATGTTGTCGTTATCGGATAGACGAGATTTACTAGATATGATATTCTTAATCAAAATAGTGAGAAACCTGTCAGATTGCCCACAGCTACTAGCCTTTTTCAACTTCCGAGCACCCGCCAGAATCCCACGTAAACCAATTACACCACTTTGCCCCCCATTGAGGAGGACAGTACTTGGATCCAGCTCCCCCGTCGCGAGGTTATGTCGAACTCTAAACAAATACAGTGACATTGTTGACATCCATCATGATTCGGTGAGTTCAATGCGAAAAAAAATACTCGATCTCTCAAATTCGTAATTGCATAGGTACTCATTTATCCTCATACGATCCTAACTCATTCATCTTATTCCACTCACACTCAAGCGCATACACATACACAAACATTCCAACACACTAACTTACACACACATACTTACACACCATTCATGTAATTAGACGCTAATTACCTACTTTAATTATATTATATTGCATGCTGAGTTCACCTATAAGTGGTTGTACATTAAGTTTAGTTATCTTGATAATATGTTTGCAAAAGTATAAATGTATCAACTGTTGGTGATCCAAATAAACAAAAAAAAAAAAAAAAAAAAAAAAAAAGAACGTCGCATCTTTTTTAATATTTCAAATAGCACGTGTATGCAAAAAACTCTGCTTGTAAAATAAATACGATTTTTATTTTTGTTTTTTAAGATGTAATCAGTGTACAGATCACGTAATCGTCCCAATTTTTTGTCGTCACATTTCCAATATCTAAGATTACTTTCAAACGTATGTTAACGAATACAACGGAACCGGCGTTGATTTAGATACCGACTTTTCTTTTGTCTCAAAGAAGTGTATGTCAAATTCGTAATTTATTTCATAGGGGTTGGTATGTAGAAAGAGAAAATTATTGGCAGTAAAGTACAAAGGTTGAGATAACTTTCCCGGAACGAAGGTAATAAAATAAATTAGTTCGATACTGCTGAACTATTCAAATAATCCATACTATAATATTTTAAATGCGAAAGAAACTCTGTCTGTCTGTTTATATGTCTGTCTATCTGTTACGCTTTCATGCCTAAACTACTGAACCGATTTTTATGAAATTTGGTAAAGAGAAAGAGTTGAGCTTGAGAAAAGACATAGACCGAGAAAAGGGCAGCGTGCTTGGTGGGGGGTGGGTAAAAACGGTTGATCTGATTTTAGTGAAATTAAAACATAGAATACTAGGTATACTTCCATTAGGATTTTCTCGAATATAACCCGGACGAAATCACGGGTAGAAGCTAAATAGCCCAGTAAATGAAAAGGTGTAGAGGGAAATGATTGGAACACAATTTTTGACTTCGTAACTTTATTTGGACCAGTTAGGAGGAGAACATATCAAAAGTCCCCGCCCGTAGCCCCTATGCCGGGGGGAGGGGGGGTTTGAAGGTCCCATTTTTCGTTTTTTCAGATATATCTCGAAAACTAGCATTCCAGCGACATAAGTTCTTTTACAAAATAAAAGCTGATTAAATTTGAGACAAGATTTATTATGGAATTTTTTTCGATATCTTGTATAGTTTTTGAGATATCCGCTCCTGAATATCTGTAATTTAGGAAAAAATATATTTTTTGATTGATGATGATTCGCCCCCATTTCATCCCCATAATGGCTGAAATACTAACAATAACGATATACGTCGAGTTAGATTTGCATCCATATGCCAAAACTATAAATTTAGCTATTTTTACTTCGAAAATGAAGGATTTTCTATACACAACTTCATCCCCCTTTTCACCCCTTCGGGAGTAAAATTTTCAAAAACGCTGGGACACGTATATATTAATTTTTTATCGTCAGCCTAAACACAAAATTTGAAGATCCTAGCTTCGAAACTGACGGACTTTCATACAAACTTTGGACCCCCGTTTCACCCTTTAGGGGGTGAGTTTTGAAAAATCCTTTCTTAGTGCATCCCTAGACCTCATTAGGAACCTATGTTGTAACGGTTCAAAACTGAACATGCTATTTTATCTCAAATATTTTTCGAATTTTGTTTCATATTGAGCATAATATTATTTAACTATCGAACAAGTTATTATAATAAAGAGTAGTTCAGGTTTTGAGTTAGCAATAATGTCGGAAGTTCTTTTAATCTTTCACGGCGCTAAAATTCAAATATTAGTCTCTGCGTAGGTAACGACGCTAATAGGCTTAAAATTTATTTATATTTATTATTGTTTATTTATCAAATTTTATTAGAGCCTCTCGAATATCATTATAATAGTTTATTTTAGAAGATTACTTAAAAAAGGATTGAATTCGGTGTTAATTATTTCTGTAAGTTGTCAGTAGTGTCACACCACGTGATGTGTTTTAGCTAAAGAACGAAATTAAATATAGTAGGTCGTTCCAGTGGATCAATCGATGAGAAATCGATTGCCAGATGGTAACTGAGGGTCGCAAGGCAAGTCCCATATCTTTTGCCAAATCATAGTTGTAAATTTAAATTTTGTTTTAGGAAATATTAGACATTAGTCAGATTTGGGGGATGAATGCAAGTTTAGTTGGCTTGGAGAATTTTGTAGCGGATCTAGTACATTTCGTTAATCGTAGGCGGTATTTGCTTAAATAAGGGTATTTTGTTATACCATGCCTTTGCTTCATGACACAGTTAAATTGGAGATTTTAAATTAAAATGGAAGTTTAATTTGATTTTATAATATGGTTTGATGTTCAGAGATAATACAAAGAGAAAGAAAAGAAATGGAACAATGTTTTATTCTGGGCGGAGTTTAGTTGACAGTTTAGTGGTAAATTGAAAACTCGAATTGTAAAATAAAAGGGAGATAATTAATTAATAGAAATATTGTAAGGATAAATCTAGAAATATTATTAAAAAACATAAACAACAGTTATTGAAGGTGTAATAAGAAAGTATTTCATGGGAAAATGTGGATGGAGCCTAATAAAGTTTGTCTTGTCGTTGGGTGTTGTACGAAGAAAGATTGATATGAAGTTTCTTCGAAAGCGGGATTTTATGCTGCAGGTTTATAACTCAAATGAGGGTAGGGGAGACTGGGGAGGGTTGATCCCCCCTTTTCATTTTCGTCCCTAACTTTTTTACTATTTACAGTATAAGGATTTTTTTTGAGTTATTATATTAAGAATTTATCTATTTACCAAATATATGAAAGAGGGTAAGGCTCGGTTATATTTGGAATTATAATTTAATTTAATGTCGTATGGTAACTTTTTACCATGTGTCCCCTATATAGGGGAGACTTGTTTCCCACCAGTTGGAAGACTTGATCCTGGGGTTCAAGTCTACCACACATCGGGGACACACGGTAACAATATTGGATTCAGCCTCATATATCAAAAAAGAGTAATATATCTTTAAATATAAAAAAGGAACAGTGCTAGGTACCAAATAATAAGTAAATCTGTAATCAAATCAGCTTCTTTTATTTGAACTTTATGCTCATATGCAGCTCAATTTTGAAAAGGGAAACAAATATGAAATAGTTTTAATCTCTTTAGAACAATTTAATTAATATTCGGACTACACAATAAAGCAGTCTAGAAACAAATATCCATAACAAACCAAAACGTAATTAGTGATCATCTTTACTTTTTTTATTTTTATCCGTACTAAAATTATGAATGCGAAATTCCGTTTGACTGATTATTTGTTTGTTTGTTACGCCTTCACGTCTTAACTATTGAACTGATCATCATTAAATTTTACATACACGTTGTCAGGGTACAGAAAAAAACATACGGTACTTTCATCCAGAAAAATAAAAGTATTGTTCCCAAGGGATAGCAAAAACCTTTACCTTCTAAAAATCTTGACTAAAATGTCTCACAGATTTCTCAATCTCAGATTCAGAAAAGTAGGTAGATTTAAAAAAAATAGAGTAAATATAAAAATACTTCTTTTGTATAAAAAAGATAAAAACTGTAAAAAGTCTTTATTTTACTGACAAAAATCTACATAGGGTAGATTTGATCCCTTATAGGGGACACATGATCCCTGGGATCATTCCACCCCCAAAGAAAAGGACCAAGTCTACCCATACATATTGAGGTTAGAAAACATGTTTTTTTGCGAACCAATTTATCACTTATATCATGGTAAGTAATGTTAATCGGCAGAATAATAAACATCTTAAAAGATAAAAACATTTCCAGGAAGCAGTTTCAAAGCATCATATTAAATTAATCAAGTCAAAACTTGCCATAAATTAAATATTTTAACACAACAAATTTTTGGCGGCCACTATTTGTAAACCTTTGATATCTGTCAAACGAAATCATGACATAAAGTGATCATTGCCATAAACGAATAAGTGTTGCTAACCTAAAGAACTGTAACACGCTTGGTAGATTCGTCAATCAAGTTTACCAAGTGTCCCCTAGGGAACAACTGTACCCAGCTTCCCCTAGGCATTTAGAAAATGTAAAAGTAGTCGGATGAGTGTTGCCAGTTAGGGTTTTTAAAGTACCAACATTGTGATGCTAAATTGATCGGAAATTTTAGGTTTAATTGGACCGAATACTTAATGGAAAATGTTGTAATTCGTATTTTAGCAAATTGATTCTAGAGGTTATGATATTTTGGGGAAGGCGAGATAAAAAGATTGAAAAGGTTGGATTCTAATTGTAGCATATGGGGGGTTCGATTTGTTGTGAATATAAAATTCGTATTAATCAGAGTTCTATGATTATAGTACAATAATTTCATATGATTCTGGATAAATATTCTAAATATTATTCAAAGTTGTTAGTTTTGTTAGAAATGATGTAAGGGGGAAAATTTGTTGATTTATTTATGATTGAAACGTTGTTTCATACAATTGTATGAATTGCTTAAATCAAATGTAGATGAAATGTCAGTATAGAGAAATATTTAGGTAATAGATTAATTTTAATTTGGTTACAAATTGAGTGGCATTGTGCGCTTGAGTATAGAGAATCCTGAAGATAGGAGGTTATTAGTTAGTTGAATTGTACGTTGAAATTATTGATTAGTATAGGGGTTCATTTTGTAAGATTAGCAATTTAAATATTATATTTACAAGTTGAGTAAGACAAAACTGAATTCTCCCCATTTTTGAAGGAGAAGGGAAAATTTTAGGAATAATTTATGTAAAGTAGGGAAATGAAGGTAGGTAAAAAAGATGCTTAGGTCGTGTGGGGTGAGGTTCCTGGAGTGAGTGAATGATTTTGGGGGGTTATAAAAGACGTGGTTCGGGGGAAATCGCTCTCTTTACTTTCCTCGTCGTCAACGTAGCATCAACTGGAACCTCGGTAGAAGCCGTCGATACCCTCTTTGTAAGATAGCTTCGAACAAGTAGTATTTTTATAACGCAAGAAAACAGCAAGAAGTCAGGAAGAAAGTGTTTATTTGAGGTTTTGACGTATAGGTCCGCAACCGGGTGCGAGTCTTTTGCATATTTTTTTTATTTATTTTTTATTTAAACTTTATTGCTAAAATTACAGCAAATGGCGGACTTAATGCCATAAGGCATTCTCTAACAGTCAACCGGTAAGGGTGTTAGAACTATAAATGTGTCGGCAACAAAGCAAAGATCTAAGGTTGAAAATGCAAATAAATTACTTATTTAATTTAAGGATAAATAACAAACATTAATACACATATAAATAATTTTATATATAATATACATACATACATAAAAATATTAAATATACTACCCTATGTCAGATTCAAAGGGGCTAACGTAGAGAGCTAAGGTAATGTTCTCGGACCAATCTTTTAAATGCAAACTTGTTAGGGGCACTCCGTATTGCAAGGGGCAGGGCGTTCCAGAGTCGTATAGCCATAAGAGAGAACGATTGGGAGACGAAGCCGGATGAATGGACAGGAGTATGCAAAATAAGGTTGCTACTAGAGCGAAGATCACGTTGATGTGTGGAGCCCAGATATTGAAATCGAGATTTCAGGTATTCTGGGGTAAGAGGATCGAACAAGATGTTGAAAAGAGAACAGACAACTCTCAAGTTCCTACGCTCACGAATAGGAAGCCATTTGAGTTGTTTGCGATAGTGTGAGATATGGTCGTATTTACGTAATCCATATATGAAGCGAATACAGTTATTGAGAAGTCGATCCAACTTATCCAGAAGATTTTCATTGAGATTGGTGCAACAGATGTCAGCATAGTCAATAACGGGTAAAACTAGAGCCTGTATCAGTGCAATTTTAGTGCTGGACGGGAGAAAATATTTAAGCCTGTATAAAGACCTAAGTGCAGTTGTTACTCTTTGAGCAATGTGATCAATATGCTCCTTCCAGGAGAGACTATCGTCAACGAATAAGCCGAGGTCCTTCACATGTTGTGTATAAGCTATAGATTCGCCGTTGTATTTAAGAGGATCAACACTGTTGAGATTCAAACGCGCCAGTTGTCGAGAGCTACCAATAATAATTGCTTGGCATTTTCCCGCATTAACTGATATGCCGTAATTAGCCGACCATTCCGCAATCTTTTCCAGATCTCTGTTGAGTAAAGCGGTAGCAACATTAAGATTTTGGATGTCATGTTGAGCATAGAGTTGCAGGTCGTCAGCGTATAAATGGTAAGAAGAAGATAAGTTAACTGTTAGAGAGTTAATAAATAACGCGAAGAGAAGAGGAGAGAGTATTCCGCCTTGCGGAACGCCAGCCGTCAGGTCGCACCATTCGGATAAAGTCCGGTCAACACGTACGGCCTGCTGGCGACCGCGAAGATAAGAGGAAAACCACATCAGCGCAGAAGAAGAGAAACCAGAAAGAGAAAGCAATGCTAGAAGGATATCATGATCAACTGCGTTGAAGGCGTTGGAGAAATCGATTAATACTAACACAGTCAGTCGAGACTCCTCGAAACCATCACGGATATCTTCAATTACTTTAGTAAGCGCTGTGGTGGTGCTGTGTCCAGATCTAAATCCAGACTGAAAAGTGCTTAGGAGTCGGTTGGAGAGGACGAAATCTGAGAGCTGTTTGTGAACAGCGGCCTCAAGGATCTTGGAGAGAAACGGTAGGATTGAGATAGGTCTGTAGTGATTTAGGGAGTTAGGATGAGGGTTTTTGGGTAGTGGGATAGCTAGGGCCTTCCGCCATGAAGTAGGAAAGGTACCAGAGGAGAGGGAGTAATTGACTATATACGTCAAAATGGGAAGGAGGCAGTCAAGCAGTAGAACAATCATGGTTCTACTGACATCATCGCACCCGACGGCGTTAGACTTAATCGAGTGGATGAGCTTGCGGACTTCCTCTTCGGTAAGGGGATTGAGAATGAACAGGGAAGAGGGTGGGCATGGAATAGACGGAAGGTTAGAAATGGTTGCGAGTTTAACACTAGTAGAGACAGGAGTGGCTGAAGAGAAATGCTTGTTAAGCTCATTCAAAGTGAAGGAAGGTTTGTGGGAAAGTTGAGGTTTACCGACTCCAAGCGAACGGAGAAACTTCCAGGTGTTAGCTGGAGTCGATTGTAAAACATTGTTATGAATGTATCGGCGTTTTGTTCTCCTTACCATTTGATTGCACCTATTTCTAGCGATCCTAAACAATTCCCAGTGGTACTCTGTTCTGCATCGTTTATATGTACGAAAAGCTTTGTCTCGTCTTCTCATGGCCATACGCACACCAGGAGTAATCCAGGGTGCTGGAGGCCGTCTTAACTTGACACTTTTCAGAGGCGCATGAGTATCGTACAGTTTAAGGACAGCAGTGTTGAGGTGGGTCACCATATCGTCCACTGAGCTCGTATCAAGAACAGGAGACCAATCAATTAAACAAGCATCGCTCTGCAGTTTCTCCACATCCAGCTTAGCAAAATTACGGATACAGACTATGGTTGGCTTCGATTTAGGGGGTTTAACCTTATAGGCAAGAAAAAAAAGATCGTGCTTAGAGAAGCAAGGGGCGGGAACTTGACCATGCTTGAGTACATGATCAGATGAAGATATGAGAATATGATCGATCCAAGTGTCGTCAGAAGTGAGGTTGTGATGAGTTGGACCAAGAGGTAAAATGGAAAAATTAACTGACTCAGCAAGTGACCGAAGTTTACGAGAGGAGAGTGAGTTCTTAAGAAGGTCAGTATTTAGGTCACCCATTATAATGTGATGGTTATAATCAGTTGCGACGGTATCAAGTAAGGATTCCAAATCAGAGTGAAAAACTATGGATGGTGGGCAATAAACGACTCCGAGAACGACCTTTGTACCCTTAACATCGACCTCCAGAAGCAAATGTTCCATACAGCCAGAATGAGAAGTGGATGATGACAGAATTTTGAAGTCAATGTGACAGGCTAGGTAGATGGCTACACCCCCTCCACCTTTACCGACGCGGTCATTCCGGATTAAGGTATATCCAGGTATCGAATAGGAAGCTGTGTTAAGGCAGGGTTTTAACCAGGATTCGGAGACAAGCACAGCATGCACTGTATCCGGAGAGAAGGCGTCGAGCAGGTCAGTGTGATGGCACGGTATGCTTTGGGCATTAATGTGACAAACGTTAAAACTATTAGGTACACATTCGAGCTCGCGTGCCAAATGAGCACTTAACAAGATATCAGATGAGGAATTAAGAGACTGGAATGAGGAATTACTATCGTCAGCAGAGAAAAAATCTTCAGAATCAGACATGGAAGGTAGTGTGTATAAAATATAAATATATAATTATAAAATATTTAGTTAATATTAATAATAAAAATATGAAATAAAATCTATAAAATAGGGACCTAAGTATAAAATAAATACCACAAATTGAAATAAACGAAAACTGCACACCATACCGAGTGACATGTTAACAAAATGAACAGATTAAAACTAAAAAAAAAACAAGAACTAATCAAAACAAACACAACACGAGATATCAAGGGGATATCATTTAACAAAATAAACAAAATTAGGTTAACAAAAAAAAAGAGAAAAAACGCGTCTGTGATGAAGCGTCAAGCATGCTTGAAAGCGGACTACAGCTAGCTAGTCAAGCAAGAAAGTGTGATTGAGGCTTTAGGTAACATAACCAATCTGTGAATCTGTCAAATGTCATACGTACGTCACGCACGTCAGATGTCGGATCAAAGTAGCAAACATGAAACATCACAAAAGCACGAAACAAAAAAAAATGAAAGTTACATTACTAATGCCTAGTTCCAAATCACGCCAACAGCACTGTTAGCGTATAATCCATTAAATGAAGTAGGTACACAAATACCCTAATTTGTGTAATATTTTGTGACTATTTAATTTGGTCGGATACGCGCTAACAGCGTTGTGAGCGTGATTCGGAACGCGGGGTAAATATGAAAAAATAAGACGGTAACGTGAAATTTTACCTAAAGGTATATATACGCTTTAATTAGGGCTTATATGGTATAAGTAAGCTTGAAATTAAAGTAGGTAGATTTTGTTTGTGAATTTTCATAAAGTAAAGTAAATTTCCCAATAAATTTAAGAATTTTCCGAATCAAATTTGTTTGAAATTTATATAAGCAGTTGGGAAACGATAAAGGGGGGTTTGATTTTGAATAAATATCATTAGTTTTGTGTCTCTAAGGGGCGTTCTGTCAATCCTCAAGGGGTTAGGTAAAATAGTCTGGTATGTGGCGTATCAGACGGGCATCAAAATTTCTAGATTGCCTAGCTAGTCACATAAGTGTACCGAATATGTCCCATCTCTAGCAATCCGACGGTCCGAAAGGAGTTGAGAATCTAATTCCGTGCTAGCGTTGGTGTCCCGAGGATTCGGTATACTTATTCCGCTGTAGGTGCCTATTTGTTCCCTCCCAATCAAATTTGGCCACGTCCAAGCTGTTAGGAGAGAGTTAGGCGAGTCATGCTTGCTCACGCTTTAGAGATTCAGGGCTTCGGTGATGGGGTAAGCATCACAAATATTGCATAGGAAATCTAAATTTAGTCGCTGGTAGGCAGGTAAACTCATTAGGTTTGTAAATTCATTGTAAGCGTAGGAACAGTAGGTTAGGTTTGCATCTCAAGGCGGGAGGGAAACTTGGATGCTGGTAAAAGATTGGACGTTCTCAAAAAGGTCGAGCTGTCAGCAAGGTAACAATAGTAACGTTAGATAAGCTAGGAACTCTTATATAGGCGAAGGAGAGGTAGGTCACTTCGTAGTGTATCAGATTTAGGTAGGCCGCAAATAAGTTGGTGTACGACAAAATGGCTGTCAAAGCGAAACATAGGCAGGCGGTGTCGAGAATGGTATCAACAAGATGGCTGCCGCAGGTCATTCAGTGGTACTTAGGAACATAACTAGGAAGTGATGAGGTAGGATGATTTAGGAACGGAATCTAGGAAGCGCAGAAGTGTTAAATATAGTGAACGAAAGGTTATGTGAAACTACTGGGTAGGATCCGAAGGAAAAGTATCAATCTTCTATAGTAGGCGCCTTAACAAAGATCTATTAAGGCTATGATTCAGTGTTGTGAATAATTACTACGATGCGCTCAATTGAGTAGACTTTGCAAGCTCCAGTAAGTACCCACAAGTTGACCGATCCGAAGGAAAAGTATCAATCTTCCATGGTAGGTGCCTTAACAAAGATCTATTAATGCTTTGACTCAGTGTTGTGAATAATTATTATAATGTGCTCAATTGAGTAGACTTTGCAAGCTTCAGTAAGTACCTACAGTTTGATTTACTATTAATTAGAGCTAGACAAATTCTTCTGTTAATATTGGATAATGATTTAATAGTGAAAGTTGAATCATAAATAAAGAATAATTATTCATCCTTGACTTGGATTGGTAAAATTGAACCTGTTTTCAATTGGTCGTTTACAGTTGAGATAATCCGTTTTGGTGATTGTGGGAGGAATACTAAAACAAGATCTGGGCGTATGGAATAATCCCGTGTTACCATTAGACTAATGTTGAATCACAGTTTATGGAACACTAGATCATAGTTTGAGTAAACCTTTCAAATTAACAGAATGAAGGTTATGACTAACAGTGAGATAATACTTTGAAAAGTATCTATCTACTATGAAAATATTATATTATTTAGTGAATACATTAAATTCACAAATAATAAGTTCAACATATTATCTGAGTTCAAATATTACAACTAGTTTCAACCAACTCAATTTGAGGATGAAAGAAATAGAATTTTATTGATATCAAATATTGCATAGTCTACTCAACATTTAATTGAAATATCGCCTTTAACTTTAAATGAAATGAACTGAAGTCAATTCGGTTTATGGTTGTATATTTATAATCTAGCCGAGATTAAAGTGTGAAAAATCCTTCATAGAGCTTTATTACCTTGTTTAGAATTGTCTTTCCTTCAGAATATGAGAACTATCAGTGTCCCAAGTAAATGGATAGTAATGTTGTGTCCATCTGTTATAATGTTAAACAATCATACTAGAATTATTTATTAAAGAAAAAAAATTGTAATTCAGCCATCACAATTGAAGGAGAATTCTTCATTGTGAAAACTGATAGTTCGCTTGGGAGCATTTTGCTCCGTCCTCTTTTGTTGAAACAGACTGACAAAGACCAAATACCTTAATATAATAAACTTACTAAGTAAATTTATCATGAAAAAAATATGGCTGGCCAGAAGAGGATTGCCCAATTCCGGTGTCGAGATCCATTGTATAAAGCGGGGCGGTGCTTTGTACCTTAGCTGGCAACACCACAATTGCATATTCACTACTTGTACAATAACTTAAGAAAGTAAAAGAATCCTTATTTAAAAGCGTTGAGGGTTTTATTATACTTTGATCTCAGGCGACTATAACTTCTTAACTTATCTCAAATTATCCCTCTTATCTTAATGAACTAAGTTGACAATAGATAATTTACATTGTTTAGAATAACGTCATACATGGCAGATAAACTGACACTTGGCAGCGGAAGAAAATTATCCAAATTTAACTTTTCTCTATAACCCGACTTACCCATTTTACCTTACAGTCTATTATGGTTGAACATACCCTCTTTTACCTTATAACAATACTCCATTTAACTCATAAATTCACTTTGATCATTTCCTATCAACGTAGGTTTATTTCACTCATACTTACTTCATCAACGGAACGTAGTTGGGAACGTTTTCCCCTCTATTTATAGTATTCCCATTTATTGACACTAAAGAACTATGGGGTTTCCCTTGGTAGTATGACAAATATTAAGAATTAATATGAAATTAAAGTAAACTCACTTAGGAAAAATACAGACTTAATTTCTATTTCTCTGGTTATGTCAATAGAGCAATAACTTTCTTTTAGTGGTATTTTCATTTAGAAATAAATGTAATAGCAGGAATAATTAAAATCTAGTAATAAAAGCGAATACTTCTATTGGAAAATGAAAATCAATACTAATCACACTTTTAAAAGAATTTGGGTTCACTAATTATCACATCCAGGGTTCCTCCATTAGACATTCACAGGTCCTCTCAGATCACACAAAGCTAGTTAGTAAGGTTCGTCGTAGGTTAGGTAAGGTTGAATAAAGTAAACTTAGTAGATAGTGTTTTGGAGGTTATTTAATCCAGTAAAATTAGGTTCCAATAGTTTAGTAGTAATCAACGGTGAGTAGTAAGCGGATTTTGATTGTCCTCCTGTCCTGTAGGTTATTAGGTTTCCACTTAGGTTTTAGTCTCTTTCATAGGCCGTGATCATCTAGTTCCTTTGGTGCTTAGCCGGACGGTTACAATGTGCCTAATTTGGAGTCTCTAGACCCAGCGGTTTGGGCTGTGCGTTGATATGTGAGTCACCAATTAGTTTCTTCTTTTATAATTAAAAAGATAAAATTACAGACTTTTTAACCGACTTCACAAAAAGGAGGAGGTTCTCAATTCGATTGTATGTTTTTTTTTATTTTTTTATCGTTGTTCGCGCATATCTTCGTTATTTATGAATCGATTATGATGATTCTTTTTTTGTTCGATTGAGTTTTCTTGCGAGATAGTCCCATTTAATTTTTTTTCAAATCGGTTCAGTAGTTTTCGAGAAATTCTGAAAATACTATGATTTTCATCAACTCACATGACGACTTTGTTATTTATGAACCGAATTAGATGTTTCTTTTTGTTGGGAAAGGGGTACTTTTAGTGTAGTCTTTTTAACCGACTTCAAAAAAAAAGGTTCTTCCTCAGTTTAACCTGTATGGATGTATGTTTCTCCGCGAATATCTCACGTTTGGCTGAGCCGATTTTTCTACCCAATAATATACCTATAATAATATACCTAATATAGAAGGTACTTACACTAAAAATAATAAAATAAAAAATTGTTTTAAAAAACAAAAAACCGACTTCAAAAACCTGCCTCTAAAAAGCAAGAAATAATATTCAAATCATTAGATACGCATTATCATTGTTATAACAACACGTCTATTGAAGTCGGGTGGGGCTTTTAGAATAAAAAAGGAAGTTGTACTCCAGCCCCACCCGACTTCAATAGACGTGTTGTTATAACAATGATAATGCGTATCTAATGATTTGAATATTATTTCTTGCTTTTTAGAGGCAGGTTTTTGAAGTCGGTTTTTTGTTTTTTAAAACAATTTTAATAGTGAATATCTCGAAAACTATACAAGATATCAAAAAAAAAATACTGAATTAAACATGTAGCAAATTTAACCAGCTTTCATTTTGTGAAAAAACTCATGTCACTGGAATGTATAGTTTTCGAGATATATGTGAAAAACCGAAAAATGGGACCTTCAAAGCTCCCCCTCCCCCCCGGCATAGGGGCTACGGGCGGGGACTTTTGATATGTTGACCTCCTAACAGGTCCAAACAAAGTTACGAAGTCAAAAATTGTGTTCCACGCCTTTCCCTCTATACCCTTTTTTTAGCGTTCATTTCCTGAACTAAAAGGCCAGTTTTTTTAATACAGATAGAAATATGTATTGCATCCAACTTTGATTTTAAAAATAAATGCTTCACTTGATGTGGCGCGACGTGATGTCATTTGCACACCGTCCCGAGAGCCAATCAGCATTTAGCAATCAGATTTTTATATTTGCTAAATCCATGCTTTGAATTTTAAATCTCGAATGAATATGAAACAAATTTTTTTTGCTGAAAGATTGTTTCTGCGAATAGCAAAGGAACCTTTGTCCGCGCAGCCAAGTCTTCGTTTTCTTCTATTTGATTTAGAAAGCAGGTGTATCGCATTTTAATGTTTCTTTTAGTATTTGGCATATTGAGTCAGGCTTCGTATTCTGAGTTCACCACCACAATAAAACTCTTACAGAAATCATGCCTATTTCAACAATTCCAAATTGACCAGTTACACTGCAGCTATACCAATCTATAAAGATTGGTATATTAATGCGAACAATTAAAAATGCCGCCACAATACTGAATTTAATAAAATTGCGCCAAAATTCATTTGCATCAAAAGCTGGGGTTCCTTGTTTTCGGAGTATCCAAATACGATAAATGCGATTAATTTAACAATGTACAATAGAAGTGACAAACTTCAGACCGCTTGCGGTACAAAATGATGTATTACTCTTTTCCATACATTCTCGAGTGAAGTTGCCACCATGTTTTAAGTGAAAGTGAAAGTGACAGTGAAAGAATCTTTATTCAAATAAGCTCACATTATCAGCATTTTTAAATCGTCAATTTTCTACCACCCATTATGACGTCTTTAAGCTAACAAGAAAAATGGGCGCTTAAAACTTGTCAGCTTTATCAGATGGAACGATATTTACCAATATATAATATATCGTTTCCAGACATTATGTTAACATTATATTAACCAAAGAAAAAATTAACACATATCTTAATGAATCAATTTACATGGTTCAAGACTTCAACCTAAGTTCAAAATTTAAAGTCATTATTCAGTATAGGCTGTTACAAAAAATTTACAATTCAATATGCGTTGAGATAAGTAATCAAAAGCAGATAAATTTCCATTGGCAGCACCCGTTCACGAGCATGACGCCTGAACTAGCCATTGCTTCGCTCAACCATATTTGAGGGAACGTAACGACCCGCCGCACACGACACCACCGCAAGTTAACCTTCTACCTGTGTGAAATCAATAAAATACTTAATTGAATAAAGTTTGCAATCAATAGAGGATTTAGCAGTTCACTAAAAATATCTTAATTGATTTGGTGTCAGAACAAAATACTTTCTTTATTTATCATGGTGATTAAATTATGAAAATACGTAAATTGGATGTTTTAAAAGAAATACAATTTGCAACTAACGCTATACCTAGTTGGTTACTAAGTTCTGTAACTATGGAAAACATGAATAATACTAAATTTACAAATAATGCTACAATGAATTATATACCAAATGAAAGCACAAATATTTAAGATTATCATGTATTAAAATTATTCGAAATGACCGCCTCTGGCATGAATACACGCCTTTAGACGACGAGGCCAGTCATCGATGGCAGCACGAACTACCACCATATCCAATTCTGCGACTGCCTTGAGAATAGCGCGCTTAAGAGAGTCGAGATTCATGTGGGGCTTAGCACATGCTTTCTCCTCAATAAGTTGCCATATGGCATAATCCAGAGGATTTAAGTCTGGGCTGGAGGATGGCCATTCTTCCTGCGCGATAAAATCAATTTTGTTATCCCGAAACCATGCTTGTGTAGATTTTGCTTTGTGCGCAGGGGCAGAGTCCTGCTGGAAGACCCATGGCTGGTTTTGAAATAAAGTGTGAAGATTTTTCGATGGCCGTTTTGTGCGTACTGCTTTAGTAGAGCGCGACTTCGTGCTAACCTCATAGCCTTCAATCGTGCGTTTAGCAGATGGCCCTTTCGTCTACGGTAAGCGTGAAGCCCAAGGTCATCATTGATAATTTTTTAAGGGAACTTCTCTTCACAGTCATCTGTATTGCCAATAACTTTTGCTTCCGGACGGGATTTCTCGTGATTCTCGCCTTCACTGCCTTGATCACAGCTGGTGTCCGAACGGTGCGTGGTCTTCCTGATCTTTTTCGGTCATCGACGGTCAAGGTATTACTGTACCTATGGATAGTGCGATAAATAAATTGCTTGTTGATTTTCAACTTTTGTAGCAACTTGAAAATCATATTCAGTGGCTGCCCACATTTGTGCAGAGCAATTACAGCGACACGATTCTCCTTCAACCCCCATTCCATGGTGAAATAAACAAAATATGATATACGTGTGGTATGGAATTATAGTTTATAAAACTGTCAATAATATGTCATTTTTATTTTTTCTTTTCATTTGTTTTAATGGCCAGTAATCGATAAAGAAACTCAGTAACAGAACTTTTGACCAACCTGTGTAGATAAAATTTATAAAGGAATATCAAATAACGAATTTTACACTAATTTTAAGTGTAGGTAATGTTACGAATGAATATGCAATCGAAACCAACTTGTAAAATAAATAATCTTCCATGAAAAAGAAACCCAATTTACTTTGTGGGAAAGGAGAATTCAATTAGTTTAAATGCAAACAGATCGTGAACTGACTTTCTGCCGCGAAGAAAAGTTTTTTTAATTAAATCTTTCAACCCTTTTCTAATTACTATCACTAGAAAACTTTTTTATAATACTGTGACATTATAATATTGAAAAGTCTTGAAACTCCCTAAGCAAACAATACGATTAAATTGACAAATAGACAGTGATCCGCTGCAACTTTACTCGTGAATTTGTGGCAAAGTTAGACAAGAAGTTTAATTTTTTTCATATTGACTGTAGATTGGGATATTTTGTATTCAGCATGGAAAAGAGACGGTACAAAATACATGGGCGAAAATGGCAAAAATACATAGCAAAATACAAACAAGCTGTATACCAATAGATTGCTTAGAATGAGTAAAGTAATCCTACCTAAGCCGCAGACCCCAAATCCATGGGGTATCGGAGAAAGTATGTATGAAATATTGGTAATGTTGCTATAACGTCCAGCATTTAACATTCATCAATACGAACGAGCTATATACCCATCGATTGCTTAGACCGAGTGAAATAATCCTACTTAAGTCGCGGACCCCAAATCCATGGGGTAAATGCTGGACTTTACCTATATTTCATACATACTTTGTCAGCGTAAATCTCCGATACCCCATGGATTTGGGGTTCGTGACTTAGATAGTATTATTTCACTTGGTCTAAGCAATCGATTGGTGTATAGCTCGTTCGTAGATATTGATTTATGTCAAATGCTGGACTTAACTAACATTACCTATATTTCATACATACTTTGTCAGCGTATATCTTCGATACCCCATGGATTTGGGGTCTGCGACTTAGGTAGGATTATTTCTCTTGGTATAAGCAATCGATTGATTGAGCTTGTTTGTATTAATTCTGGGTTTTTTGGACCATCTCCTTTCAGTTACAGTGTGAGAGAGATGAAAAAGATAAAGGTCATCAGGTCATCTTCAAGCCATCTTCAATCAAGCATCCTCCACTCTCCAGTGTCAAAGAGTAAATTTTGATACATAACTTTGTACTGCAAGCGCCTTAAAGTTGGTCACTTTTGATGTACAAAGTTAAATTAATCGTATTGTATACGCCATTCTGTCAGCTGATTGGCAACGTGAGTTGTAAAGAGTCAAATCAAGACCTTGAAGAAGGATATTGAAAATCAAAATGTTACGAATTTCAAAATCTAAGGCTGAATCGTATTTCACTTCCATTTTCCACCATTCAAAATTTTCTCTTTGCACCATTCCATAGAAAAGTTATTCCCTGATCCCTTCACGCCGCCGCGTAAAATGAAGCGTACATTATAAAAAAATATTTTTGATGTTGAAATGCGATAAAAGCAGTGACGTGTTTTTGTGTAGTTCTTTCGAAAAGTAGTGATGTGCATGCATGACATGTATGTTTACCAAGGATTTTAAGATTACATATACAAAATATTTGTGTAAAATGTTTTCTTGAATTTAAAAACTTAAAACCACAACAGTGTTTTAGCATGTAGGTATACATACTCCAAATATATTTTGTGTACCTACCTAGAAAAACAAAAAACACAACCCAGCGGAGACCCGCTGTTAATCAATGCGGTTGCAGATTGTTTTTGTTTTGTTTAATTTCAATGAGGAGACCTAATTTTACGATATTTATTTATAAGAAAGAAGTAAAAGTAAGTTGAAAAATCAAAATAGCCTCGTCTGCCAGGTCGTAAAATAAAATAAGTGATTCTGGCCACACAGAACATCAATTTTCTCAAAAAAAACGATCTATGACATGACCTTTTTAACCTTCGAGCAACGAAGGCTTCGATCGTCCCGAAGGGAGCAGCCTTAGCGATTATTACTCTATTCAAATTATTTTGGCATTTTTTCGGGGGGGGGGGGGGAAGTGCACACAAGTGTAATAGAAAAGAATAGAATAGAATAGAACGGAACGGAACGGAACGGAACGGAACGGAACGGAACGGAACGGAATGGAATGGAATAGAATAGAATAATTATTTATTTTCCAAAAATGCAGTTTAGTACAAGTTTACAGTAAAATAGATTAAAATAACATTTGCCTGAACTAGGAAAAAACCTGTGTTTCAGGCGAGTATAGCCTACATTCAACATGAATCAATTAATCACTAACTTTAAAAGAATTTCCATTTACACATTAGGTACACATTACAAATTATCTGGACTATCTTGGATGTGCAAATCCAACGAAAATTACTTTTATAAGTGAATTTCTAAGCGCGTTGAGTTCTTTCTACCCATCTAAGAATTTTATTTCTATCTCACCCCGTTGCTATAATAACACAGATGCATAATGTCGTATGTGAGTTTTTATTCAAAAACCTCAGATGCATTTGGCAATAACATCAAAAACGCTTTTATGCTACATAAAATTTCTGGAAAAATCAGTCATAATTATGGTTGCAGCATTCATTGGCCTTCACTAGAACGACGCGGTGACATTGATACTGACGCTGCATTAGACGTTATGCCACCAATTTTTGTATAAATTAACACATTGTACTTACTGATATGATGTTATGCTTCCACAAGAAATAATGAATCTTTGGCGTAAAGTCAGATACGTTATTATGCTTCAAATATAATATTTAGCATTCCGCAATTTTCCTTTTGCTCTCCTGAAAAGTTGACTTTTGGAACACCTGAGGAAATGCTTCTGACATCCAAAACTGTCCAAAAATAATAGAATAGCTCTAATCCCATCTCAGAACGACGCGATATCCGACATTTATGTCTACGACCAAAGACTTCTATGTTGTATTCTCTACGACTGACGGCTCTTTGGCAGGGTTGCGTCGTTGTAACATAGGCCGAATATTCTAGTAGTTTCCACTTGAAATAAACACATTTTAACGGATACTAGCGCGGTTTTATTGGAAGTAATTTGGTATGATTTATAATTTTCGCAACGTTTCGGCACCTTTGCAGCTGCCGTGGTCACGGGGGACTGAAACTGCTTGTGAGCTTACACCCAAGCGATGAATTTTTAAACGTTCAGAAATTGATATTTAACAAAAGAATTTAATGTTTAAGTTCATTTATAATTTAATTATGTGAATCAATTAAAGCTAAAAACTTAGATTGCTTAAAAGAGAGAATTTCCTGAAACTACCACCATTTCACAAAATCGAGAGGCCCCTCCAAGAAAGAAATGGCGAAATAAAACTTGGAGAGGAAAGACGACCTCCGTCCTTTATCAATAAAACTGCGCTAGTATCCATTAAAAAGTGTTTTATTTCATGTCTAGTAACCGCGTAAGCTTGAAAAGTGAATAGTTTCCACTTCTTTTTTTTCGCATTCGTTGAAATTCGTTGAAATAAAACACATACTTAAATGAATCGAAGTTTTATTCTAAGCAAATTGGATTTTGTTTTTGTGTTACCTACCTATCGAAATAATGATAATGTCGCGATATTATTATCATCGTCACGCACACCGCGAACTAACATACCTCTCTTCATAATACTCCTTCTGGATATTATATGTTGTGTCAGGCTTGGTGCAGCTCTTTAGTAGTACAATGGGTATTAAAAAATATTTATTGCACTACCGGTAGTGCAAGCCGGTGGTGCTATGGGCCCAAAAGGGAAATGACGTGCATTCCCATAAGAGCCAGCAACTGGCAGCTTTTTCACAGATCGTAGGTTTAGCTTTATTGGAGGGGCCACATTATCTGGTTTAAAGTTAATTCTATTACATTAAACCAGATAATGTGGACCCTTCCGATAAAGTATCTCAGAAACCGAGGGTTAGACAGGTACCTTAACTAAAAAACCTTTTCATTTTCAAATAATGCCAGAAGATCAGTTATATCCGGAACGTGTTAATAAATAGGCCTTTAACTCCATGAATTTTCTACAAAATTACTTATTTCATGTTCCCCATACTTTCTTTTGTATATAGGTTTCTGTTACCTCAATAATTAGCTCCCAAAGGCTTTCTTGTTAGCATCCAATTATCCTGTGTTATTATAAAATGTGTATCAGTTAAAAAAATATACTGGGGTAGGCGTTCAGCTGGTATAGCATGCAGCAATAGCAAAAACCAACCATAAAGTCATAGAAATAAAGTTGATAATAACTTTTTGTGAATTTCCCTGTGATTGATTGCAGTGAGCTTGACTTGACAGGTCAGAGAATGATGCTTCCAAAATTACCTGAATTCACCTGAATTCACTTTTTAATTACCGAGCGAGCTCAAAGCGTCTTTGCTTCAGCTTGGGCCAAAATTTTTTCGTATGTTCTTCCGGCTGTCGGTCGCATTTCTCAATCGATTGTCGTGAAATTTTGTGAGCAGGATAGAAAAGTAAATAGATTAATTTTTGTCGAACCAGTTTTTGAAATTTTTCAAAATGGTGGAGATATGTAGTAAAAACATAATTTCAGTCCGGCTTTCCGGCCCTGGCTGTTCTCCTCTACAGGTCGCATTTCTCAACCAATTCTCGTGAAATTTTGTGAACAGGTTTAATCATCATCATCATCATCATATCAGCCACACGACACCCACTGCTGGGTATAGGCCTCCCCTAAGGATCTCCACGACGATCGGTCCTGCGCTGCCTGCATCCACTGGCTTTCCGCGACCTTCACCAGATCGTCGGTCCACCTTGTCGGGGGCCTACCCACGGAGCGTCGTCCGGTGCGCGGTCGCCATTCCAGAACCTTTCTGCCCCAACGGCCATCGGTTCTTCTCGCTATGTGTCCCGCCCATTGCCACTTCAGCTGAGCAATCCTTCGAGCGATGTCGGTTACTTTAGTTCTCCTGCGGATCTCCTCGTTTCTGATTTGATCACGTAGGGAAACGCCGAGCATGGCTCTCTCCATTGCACGCTGAGCGACCTTGAGCCTCCTTATGAGACCCATAGTTAGCGGCCACGTTTCACTGCCGTAAGTCATCACTGGCAACACACACTGTTCATAGACTTTCGTCTTGAGACACTGAGGTAAGTCGGACGCGAAGATTTTTCGAAGCTTCCCGAATGCTGCCCACCCGAGTTGGATTCGGCGAGAGATCTCTTTCTCGAAGTTGGACCTACCTAACTGGACTGCCTGTCCTAGGTATACGTAATGGTCAACAACTTCAAGTGTAGTGTTCCCAACATGAACTGGAGAGGGTACAACATGGGCATTTGACATAATTTTCGTCTTTTCCATGTTCATCCTAAGACCCACTCTTTGGGAAGCACTACGGAGATCTTCGAGCATTGTGTTCAGGTCTTCCATGGTCTCAGCCATAAGGACTATATCATCGGCAAAACGAAGGTGTGTTAGGTACTCGCCATTAATGTTGATGCCGAGTCCTTTCCAGTCCAAGAGCTTAAAGATGTCCTCCAACGCAGCTGTGAACAGTTTCGGAGAAATAACGTCTCCCTGTCTCACACCACGCTGCAGTTGGATAGGATTTGTGTTCTGGTTCTGTACTCGGATCGTCATGGTGGCATTTTGGTATAAGTACCTCAACACCTCGATATACCTATAGTCCACTTGGCACCTTTGGAGAGACTGCAGCACCGCCCAGGTTTCAATCGAATCAAAGGCTTTCTCATAGTCCACGAACGCCAAGCAAAGTGGCTCATTATACTCCTCGGTCTTCTGTATAACCTGCCGCAGCGTATGGATGTGGTCTATGGTGCTAAAGCCTTTTCGGAACCCGGCTTGTTCGGGAGGTTGGAAGTCGTCGAACTTGCGAGCGAGACGATTCGTAAGGACTCTCGAAAACAACTTATAGACATGACTCAGAAGCGAGATGGGTCTATAGTTCTTTAAGAGGGACTTGTCACCCTTTTTAAAGAACAAGATCACCTCACTTATGTTCCATGTCTTTGGCGTTCTGCCCTGGACGATGACGGAATTAAAGAGCTTCTGGAGGACTTTGAGTATCGGCTTACCGCCCGCTCTCAGAAGTTCTGTAGTGATTCCATCGTCACCCGCCGCCTTGTTGTTTTTCAGCTGTTTGAGAGCCATACTAATCTCGTACAGGCTGACGTCCGGGATATCTTGAGTATAGTGTCGGGTAAGCTTGGCTCTGGGGTCTTTAGCCTTGCTTTCAACAGGTGTCTGCGTGGAATATAACTGCCCATAGAAGCTCTCGATCTCCCTCAGGATTTCAGGCTTTGATGAAATGATGCGTCCGTCGTCAGTTTTCAGCTTCGTCATCTGGCTTTGCCCAATAGACAGATCTCTCGCGAACACTTTGGAGCCTTTATTCCGCTCGATAGCCTCTTTAATACGATTCGTATTAAATTGGCGAAGGTCGCTCGTCAAAGACTTAGATATCTGTCTATTAAGCTGCCGATAACGATTAGCATCTACTGAACTCTGGAGCCTCATTTCACGTCTCTGATCCATGAGTAGGAGTGTGTGGTCGGAGAGTTTCTTTATCTTGGGACGGCGGGTCTTAAAGAGCTTGGACCCTACCGTACGGACAGTATCCACCACCATGTTGTTTAGATCGTCCACATCTATGCTGTTCTCAAGGGCTTCGAAGCGGTTTTGGAGTTCGAGTTGAAAGCTCTCGGGGTTTTGAATATGGGCCGGCAATGGTCGAATTGTTGATTTTATCAGTCGAGATCTTTCCAGCTTTGGGTTGATATTCAATGTGCCACGTACCAATCGGTGATCGCTCCCCGTCTTAACAGCGTTGATCACAGTGACATCATTGAATATTTGCTTTTTCGTCGACATGATAAAATCTATCTCATTTCTGACTTTACCGTCCGGACTGACCCAGGTCCACTTCCGGCTTTCCGGCTTTCTGAAGAAGGAGTTCATCATAAAGAGGTTCTCCTTCTCCATAAAGTCAGCCAGCATCTGGCCTCTGTCATTCCGTTGCCCAACTCCAAATTGCCCCACTCTCAGCTCATCACCGCATCGTTTCCCCAACTTTGCATTGAAGTCCCCCATCACAACAGTGTAGTGGGTTTTGTAGCTATGCATGGCTTTAGAGATCTCCTCATACATAGCCTCCACTTCGTCATCTTGGTGTGTCGAGGTCGGTGCGTAAACCTGTATAACATTCAGCGAACACCGTTTGGATATTCTGAGTATAAGGTACGCCACCCTGGTCGACACACTTCCGATGGTAATCACGTTGTTGACAAGGGACTTGTGGACGATGAACCCGACACCACCTTGGGACTGTTGGTCGCCCTCCCGGTAGTAAAGCAAGTTACCGGAGTTGAGGATTATCGAGTCCTCTCCCGCTCTTCGGACTTCAGATAACCCGATAATGTCCCAGTGTACCTTGCTGATAACTTCTTCCAACTCGGTTAACTTCGCGTCTTCCCTTAGTGTGCGCGTGTTATAGGTTGCCAGGTGCAGTTGTCGTCGTTTTTGGTAGCCGAGCCGCACCCGGGGATTCTTAGCACCCCCTGCCCCGCCGTTACCGTAGCCGCTACCGTAGCTAGGAATAGCGGGGCTGCCGGGGACTGGGGGCCAATTTTTTGATCCATTGTGCATGAGGGGGGGGGTTTGCCATAATCGCCACGCTTGGCAGGCGGGTTGGCGATCGCAGTAGGCCAAGGTTTTTTGGAGACGCTGCTGCCCGTCTCTTGAAGGCTATGCTCCCTTAGTCGCCTTTTACGACACCCACGGGATGATAGGGGGTAGTGCTATTCTAGGCCGGCACATACACGGCACTGCAACAGGTTTAATAATTATATATAATTTTTTGTCGGGCCAGTTTTTCGAAATTTTTCGAAATGACGGAGATATAATAAAAAATACATATTTCAACAGGTTCGAAAAATGATCAAAAATATAACCACAGAATAAAACAAAACTTTTTACCATTGAAAATGGTTATCAAATGCAAATCGCCTGAGACGTATTTTTGGTCATAGTTCCGAGGATTTTAGGAGGATCGAGATGGGAATAGTACCAAAAGTTGAGGAATTTATTGAGACACATGTGAACGTTTGAATTTTGAAAATCGGCTGGTCACTTTTTTTGAAATTTCGAAAAATTCGTGATTTTTGGGGGGTGTTTGTTTACTAAATTGTAAATATTTCGAGAAAAAAACCGACTTAAGAAAAAATTAAAAAAGGGTCCTAGGGTATTAGTTTAGATACAAAATAGCGATTTTTTTTTGAAAATCAGTTTATAATTATTCTAACGAGAAAGCAACCTAATTAAAACGTGTTAAAAACCCTTAGATCTCAGTTTTGCGATTAATAAAAAATAGTTTATTAGTTATCAATTAAAAACGTTCAGATTTTCAATAAAATCGAGAATTTTTACTTGAGCTTATTATAATAATAGCTATATCAAGCGTTTATTTGGATTTGTTATTATTTGTTCTTGGGCAAATTCTCTTACTAAAGTATAAGCTCATTTTTGAAACTAAGTTAAGGGTTCGATGAATGATTAAAGTAGCTAAACAGTTAAGGCCCCTCCGGGTGCCAAATAAGTCATTTGTTATGTTAACCGCTGGTTGAATTTCAATTTGAAGAACTTTTCAGATTGTTTGATCATTTCCTTTATAGGTTTCGTTCCAACTTAAATTAGTTTAAAAACTTAGAAACTTCGTAGCTTTATCCAGTTACATCTGTTGAGTTTAATATAAAGTCTGTAACTTTATATTAACTTTTAATGAAAGGGTATTTAAATTAACTTAAAATACACCTTTATTTTGAGATGGATGTTTGGAAATTAATAGCCTTAAGAGGAAATACCACGGTCGACAGAATTGGAAAATTCCTAAAGAAAGTTGACAAAATCAACGTTTCATAGTCCCCTGTATCCTCCTCCAAAACTAGACCGATTTAAATACTTTTTTTAATAAATTATAAAAAAAAATGATTTGGCTATGTTTTTATGTTTTCCTTTTTTTCATAAATTTTAAATATAAAAAGAGATATTCATCTTCAAAAACCTAATAAAATTGCTATTGTTTAGACATCCAGTAATCAAATTTGACGAGATCATATAAAAAAACCAAAACATAGTAGCACAGCCAAAACATTTCTTAATTTTTTGTTGAAAAAAGTATAAAAATCAAAGGGGTTTACGAAACGTTGATTTTGTCAACTTTCTATAGGAACTTTTTAGTTCTCTCGACCGTGGTGTTTCCTTTTAATAATACCAAAAAAGTACCATGCATACAACCCCGGAAAATTGTGATAAATCATGAAAATCACCACTTTTGAAAAAAAAACTTTTTCATGATTAACTGCATAGTGGCAACCTTAGACCAAAATTTTATTTTGCTTTTGCCCAATAATTGGATTGATTATCGAAAACAATAAGCTATTTGCGTCTAGGGTTGTCACTTAGCAATTTTCCAAACAAATAAAAAAAACGCGACTGCCCTGCCAAAAACGAAATAAAAAGTTAAATAACAAGAGTCATTGCAGTAGGGGACCTTTTTGATTAAAAAGTAGTTCCATAGAACGGTCCTCTGACTGTAATGACACGTCTTGTTATTTAACTTTTTAGTTCATTTTTTAAAGGCAGTCACGCTTTATTTTTTTCGATAACGTTAATCGCATAGTTGAGAAACAAGTATCATAATAAAATTGCAAATACTTAACCCTTAACCAGTGTAAAAGATGTTTCATTTTGAAATTTCATTAAACAGATTCCATGTTCATAAATACGTAACAATTTATTCAAACCATTTATTCTGTTTTCATTATCAAAGGGATTTAATTCACATGGTTGTTCTTGGCAGTATATATATTTAGTTTCATAATAATCTAGCTGGTTTATCAGTATTTGATAAATATTATATTATGTTACTCAAGAAAACTAATTTACGCAAACATTAATTAAAGTTGTTCTGGTATGAGCTATAAACAAGCATGGAGTTTAATAGGTTTAGTATCATATGAATACTAAATAATTATAAACATTCACCCTTCACGCAATTTTACTTACATTATACAGAGTGTGAGGTAATAGCCTTATAAAGCCGAATATGGTAGATAGGGACCATCAAACTGAACAACTTTTACTATGGGACCAACTCTGAAATCGCGAAAAAAAATTAGCTGTTTCACACAAGAATTAATAACGAAAATATTAAAATGTATGAAATAGCTGATTGCTTTCGTGATTTCAATGCGTTCAAATGATTTGGATAATAACAGTTTAAATTCTTCATAATGTGGGATTTACACGGGTTGATTTTTCTAACAATTTGCTGGTCGATTTTAGTTGACTAGGGCTTTTTATCGACAATCGCAAGTGCAAAATCGAATGGCGTCGCTTTGATTATAAAAGGAACTGTTGATAAAAAGCGCTAGTCGACTAAAATCAACCAGCAAATTTACCAGGAAATCAACCCATGTAAATGCCCCACGCAGCAAAAATAAGAACATCATCTCTTGAGGTGAGTGGTTAGAAACACAACACGATACAAGGGGTCGAATAATAATGTTTTGCGTGCTTCGCATACCTACATTGAGTTTTTTTTATATTTCCAGGTAAGTAATGCTTTTACTACGTTGAGTGTCTACGAAATTTGCGGTGGTATTTACAGTCGAAGTCTTCAGAAGTCCTCGTGGAAAAATGCTACGTAAAAATACACACGATGCACATACGGGTATTTGACTCTAAAAGCTGGCCAAAAATCAATAAATTTTTGAAATTGAAGATATAAAAAAACAAAATTGTTGCTTTTAAGATAAAGACCTAGCGCATCATGTGGCCGTCGTTGTATTCCGCTAGACTCTCCCGCCTCCCACTAGCGTCAGTCGTAAGTTACCGTACGCGCAAAGTTCACTTGTGATTTATCGATGTTCTTAGATTATGTTCTCACAACAAGTGTTATCGTGTTGTATTTTGAACCTGTACATGTAAAAATTGAGATGAAACCGTCAAAACAGGGTATGTACTTGTATTGTAATCAATTTCTAATTATATAAACTGTATATTTTAGTAGTAACCGTATAAAACGATATCGCATAGAAAATATGTGACTTTGGTACTTTGAATTCAATCTAAAAGTGTTTCACTTAACTTCTAAGCTTTTCTATGCGATGATTTTTACATTAAATTGAAGCAAGGTTATTATTCAACGTGTTTAATGAAAAAACAGCTGCGGAACACTGCGGATTTATTTTACTGGTAAGGGTAAGTTGAGAAACAAAAATGAAAATATTATTTTATGTCCTTTTTTTTCTTTTAAGGCCTTCTGATGTATAGTTCTGATCCCGGGATTTATATCAATGCGGAAGGTTCACATAAAACAAAATATTTCGACGAAAAGTTGAACCATATGGAAGAACCAGTGATCCGTAAATTCTGTAACGAAAAGATCTAAATAAATGAAAGTACATTAATTTTCGTAATTATTAACACCTACAGTCCCGTTTTAACGAAAACATCTTTTGGCCAGCTTTTTTGGACAAATACCCGTATGTGCGACGTTAAAAAAACTGATTTGTAATAGAGATTATATGCCTTGGCTATCTCGTCCTCTTTGAAGATATTCACAAGTCTTGTAGTATCGCCTTTTGCGCACTCGCTGACGCCAATCGAACTACACTTGGTAAGTTAGTTCGATTGTACAAATATATTTGATTAATTACTTTTTGGAAAACGACCCATAAGCGGGAGTAATGGATTTTCATACCTACAACTTTTCCCTCACGCCTTTTTGTATAAAGAAAGTTGAAAGAAAGAGAGAGAGTTGTATTTAAAGAAGGGCTTTCTGGTCCTATTTTGGTAAATTGAGTGCTTTTGTAGGTGAAGTGTAAATAATAAATCTTTTATATTTTGGGTACCCAAAGTATTGTGGTTTCTGATACGGGGCAAGTGCGCCATACCTATGTCATAACTGTTTCTCTACCTCCTTTAAGCACTTTTTGATTTTAAGATTTTACAAAAAAAGAAACTTCATGAAGGATTTAGATTTTGTCATTGGACCATGTAATAAACACTTTACATTCAGTACTTACCTTAACAAACTTTGAAATAATACTTTAATTTTCCTTGTATGATTGCCAAAATATTCCCTCGACAATATTCCCGCCTTTCACTCGTGTTTTGCGTTTTGACATCTAATGATTTTTTTTTTGGTTTACTAGCTAGTTTAATGATAATAGTTATACTTAAGTAGTGATGTCAGTGTTATCCTCCTTCCTATCATTCCTCCTTTATCTACACATTGCTGTGGATATAAACAGCTACGATAGTTTCTTAGGTTATGGTTGGGTGTTTCGAGTCATAGAATATGAATATAAGATTCTTGGGTGTTTCACTTGCCTGGTGTTTCTCTTGCCCACTCGACCTTATGCCTTTTGATTTTATGCATTTCCATAGTTATGCCCTCAAAACTAGTTACGCCAAGTGATCTTGGGATAATTAAAATGATGCGATACAAAAGAGGACAATGTTTAACGCCCAGAATCAGTATCAGCTCATGTAAGATATTTTCTTGCATACCTTTTTTTGTAGGTACCTTTTTCATTGCATTAATTGCATTTTTGTATTAGGTAGCTTAGGAGCTCAGTGTCGTAGTCGTTAACACATACGGAATGAGGTTTACGTGGTGGGTTATTTATAGCTCGTTCTCCTTATGCATCCACAGGGCGTTATGATGATGAAGTAATGGTGTAATGCCGGTGGGAATGGGTCTGCTTCTGAGTACCTGTCTTAGCGCATATTGAATTGTAAGAATTGCGTTTTCTTATATGTTGTATCAAATGATTTTGGTAAATATTGCATATTTAGGTGCACTTTCGAGTAGCAGACAGTAGTGATTTCTCAACTAGTTAATAGTTATTTACTCTCACAATTACCTATCCGATATGTAGTAGGCTCAGACAAAATAAAAAAGTAAGATGGAGTCTTCTGAACGAAGCGGTGAGGCCTATAAAACTACGCCTTGGTTGTGTCCATACACAGTTCACGCACACACGTGTAACGAAACTATGCCTTGGCTTTCCATATAAAACCCTGCCGCCCGGCCCCCGCCAGCCCCCTTGTACGCACACATGTACCATCAAAAACCGGCCTCACTTCATTTTTCGCAACGCTCCATCTTTCTTTTTTATTTGATCTGAGGTAGTAGGTAATTAATTTCAATCCTATGCTACCCATTGTGTGATTTTTTTTTTGTTAATTATTGTGATGGGAAATGGCCTTACTTCAAATGTGGAGGTCATTTTTCAATACTGACGACTCTGTATGAAATATACAGGGAGAAAAAAGCAGCCCTTGACGAGTTTCTTGCTGGTTCTTCTCGTTACAAGGTCGCCCGCTTAGGGTTTGCGAACCAAAAGCGTAGCTTCTATGGCATTCACAAGTATTTGTAACAGCCAAGACTGAATAAATTCTTTTGAGTTTAAGTTTAAGATGACAAAAAGGATAAACTTAAGTAGAACAAACAACACTAGAATCTCTTTATTCGAAGAAACTCTTAAAAATCTATACATAAACATTTACTTAGAATTACACGCGCACTCGCGCAGCTCTAGTTTCACTTAAAGCTACATACACATTACACAGTTTGAATGTCCGGTTATAACTTTACTAGAACAAACAACAACAATAATCTCTTTATTCACAAAAATTCAGGGACCGGATTAAAGGGGTTTTTAAGGGTAAAAATCGCATCGTGCGTTTGGGTTTTTTTTGTATTTACAGAATGAAAATTAAAAAAAAATATTTTATACAATAAATAGATTATTTGATAGGGAAACCCTATTCGATATGCAAACAAAACAATCATAGCATCATGAGAATACGAGATATCGTAGATCAAAATCGAAAGGGTTCTGGTTTTTGTACAAATTTTTAGCCAGGGACCGGCACCCTGATTTACTAAGAAGAAACTATTTAGCGACCGGTTGCATTTGACATACATTGCCACTTTTCTTTGGTATGTTTTTTTTTAACAATAGATCACGATCATCTGTGAACTGCAACCAGTCGCTAGGTGGTTTGTAATTAGATAATCAGCCCGCGGATTAAAGGGGGTTTTTAAGGGTAAAAATTCCTTCGTGATTTTTGGTTTTTTGTATTTACAGAATGAAAATTAAAAATATATACGATACATAGATTCTTTGATACGGAAACCCTATTCGATATGTAAACAAAACAATCATAGCATCATGACAATACGAGATATCGTAGATCAAAATCGAAAGGGTTCTGGTCTTTGTACAAATTTTTAGCCAGGGACCGGCACCCTGATTTACTAAAAAGAAACTATTTAGCGACCGGTTGCATTTGACATACATTGCCACTTTTCTTTGGTATGTTTTTTTTTTAACAATAGATCACGATCATCTGTGAACTGCAACCAGTCGCTAGGTGGTTTGTAATTAGATAATCAGCCCGCGGATTAAAAGGGGTTTTTAAGGGTAAAAATCCCTTCGTGATTTTGGGTTTTTTTTTGTATTTACAGAATGAAAATTAAACAATATATACGATACATAGATTCTTTGATACGGAAACCCTATTCGATATGTAAACAAAACAATCATAGCATCATGACAATACGAGATATCGTAGATCAAAATTGAAAGGGTTCTGGTTCCTGAACAAATTCTAAACAGTTGTTGAAACATTTACTGGGTATACGCGCACTCGCACAGTTCTAACTTAACTTTAAGCTTCATACACACTACACAGTTCGAATGTCCCGTCATCACTTTCTGGAGGATTGGATCCTCATTTAAAGTCCGCAAAGTTCTTTGGTAGCGCAGGTTCCTTTGTTGTTATAACAGGCTGATGTTGTGTCCGTTGGTGTATTTCGTTGAGGAACGCAGTGATCTGATGGTGGTCAATCTCATTGACGATGTGTTCTCACCTCTACGAATGAGAGATGCATGAGCTCCACCAGATTCCCTGAAAAATAAATATTTCAATACATTTCCAGCCAGAAAAAGGCTTGTGTCTTATTATTGACGAACATGTTACACGACAGCCCAAAAGAAGAGTTAGTTATTTACAACTAGAAAATGGTACTGGAACAATAGTAGTGAAACAATTTCTATTTTAGTTCTACCTTATGGTGTTTTGTAATAAATACATACTTATTTAAAACTTAAAAATATTTATTACTAAGTGGAGAGCTGATAACCTGAATGCCGATACCTACCAGTTTTATTTTAGCTACTTATTAGTCTACCATAATCAGTAAACTAAGTTTATTGTTATGGTAGCGGCCGCCTGTGTGTGGACAGTTAGTGCTCGTTTACGGAGACGCGGGGCGTCAGGCGGCGCGTGCGACAGAGCCTCTTGCGGCGCGTCGGGCGGTTTTTCTGTTTACGGAGAGGCGGCGGCGCGTATGCGGCACTTATCATCTCACGCGTAAACACAAACATATGGGAATATACGATGTTGTTCATAGAGACGCGTCGCGGGCAGCGTGGCGGCGCTTAATTAAACAAAGTCAATCAAATCGTACTCCATTGCGATGGTGACTGACTACGTCTGCGTTTTGTACGATTTCTAAATAAAGATTGGCAGAAGGTTCCGCCGGTGCCAGCCGCAGGCATCGATTACTACATCGAGAATTGCCGTTGCGTGCGCCGCCACGTGCACCGCCGCGTGCGCCGTGACTTTGCAATCCGCGGGCACCGCCCCATTTCAAGCAAACGCTTGTAAAATCGCCTTTCCGTAAACACACTCATCCAACCCCATAAGTTTGAATTCAGTGTGGGCCACGCCGCCGCTCTAGTGACGCGCAACGCCCCGCGTCTCCGTAAACGAGGCCTTATGGGACTGTGGCGTTGCGTTACGTTTGGCATGTACCTATAATAGGGTATTTTCCTCATTTTTGAAAACTGCTTACCTATATTTAAGGATTGGGACGAACAATTTAACAGAAAAAAATAATAATTAATTAATGTCTTTTTTTCTCCATTAAACCAATTACAATCAAATTTATTTTTAATTGTTTTAAATTTACCGCCAAAACGCTCGGTTCACTGACATCTACTGAGTGACGTCAACTTTGTGTAAACTATAGAGTAAATTGTAACACAGACTACACAAAGTTGACGTCACGCAGTAGACGTCATCGAACCGAGCGTTTTGGCGGTAAATTCAAAAGCATTAAAAATATATTTGATTTTAATTAGTTTAATGGAGAAAAAAGACATTATTTAATTTATTTTTATTTTTCTGTTAAATTGTTCGTCCCAATCTTTAAATATAAGCAGTTTTCATAAATTTGGAAAATACCCTATTATGACAGTACTAGCGGCCGCCCGCGGTTTCACCCGCGTGGTTCCCGTTCCCGTGAGAATATTGGGATAAAAAGTATCCTATGTTTTAATCCAGGCTATCTTTTATCTGTGTGCCAAATTTCAACCAAATCCGTTCATTAGTTTTTGCGTGATTAAGGAACAAACATCCAAACATCCAAACCCACAAACTTTCACATTTATAATATTAGTAGGATTTTCACACGGTTGCTGCGCATCAGTCGCGTGTTTGGTGTGCCATATACCATAGCATTTCATACATTACAACGTTGTTTACCGTAACACCACATGAGTAAAGAAAGGACTTCTTTACTCATGTGGTCAAACTACGCAACGCAACGCATAGTTCTGCTTTCGGTTAAACCAAGGCTTTCATTATTAGAATTTTTTCTTTCAACAGTGAAACAAATTTTACGATTCTTTAATAATGTTTAATGAAGTGGCATTCATAGATTTGTTACAAAAGTTACAAAAATAACTTTTAGGCTTCATGTCTATCAGAATTCTATTGTTTGATAGTCTTGTTTACCTCAAATATTAAATAACGCCAATAAAAGAAACATTTATTGAATTTGCTCAGATATTAAAAAATGTAATAAAGACCTTTTCTTTAATAACGGGTGTCTGCAAAATGTAATATAAGTATGTAAATAAATAGTTTTATTTTGTAAAATAATAGAAGCCCTAAGCAACAAACGGTCTTTAAACCTTTGATAAAGTTTTAGAAGGGTGCTGCCTATTTTATCCCTATTTTAGTGAATTAAATGGTTGCAAGAATGTTTTATATTCATATTCTTAATATGAATATAAAATTCTTGCATGGCCGACTAAATAACAACAGCTGACTGAAGTCTTTCACGTCATTTAATCTTTATATATACAGGATGTTTCTTTTAAGGTGTCAAGCCAATGCGAGGCGATAGCTGAGTACTATACCTATCGATTGAACCCCTATGTATGTTCCGCGATTTTTTGTAGTTTAGGAGTTATAATATTTTTTTCATAATTTTTTATGATTTAAGGTCTGAACGGCTTTAAAAAATTATATCTTTTTTTTGGGAGAGCTTTTCTCGGTATTTTTTTTGGCAACACAATGCCTGCCTTAATTGTAGTTTTATGAGTAAAATAATCACCTTCCTTACTTTGACACTAGTTGCAAAAATTTGATCGATAGTAAAAAAATTGGGAACAAACAAAACAGAATGGAATCTTCAACTGTAAAAATAAATTAATTAAAGATTATTCCATAGCTTCTGACTAACTTTAAAAACTGTGCGACAGCCTAAGCTTTCATAATAGTACAAAAAAATATGTACCTTATGGGGTATTATTTGCTGAAATCGGGCCCTGAAGGTGGTGAATCGGATATTTTGTAATTTTCATATTTTATGATTTGTCATTATTTTCGCATATTTTTGTCATTCCAAAGATTAATTATCCATTTAAGTTTAAATTGAGCCCAGTTTATGGTAAAGACAGTCATTTTATTACTATTACTAAGTATCCAATAACCATCTTATTCATTAAAAAACCTATAATCTTCTCTTGGCGAAGTTTTCCTTCGTCGAGCCTTTCTAAGAACATTTTCAATAGTTCCGTGTCTTTTATAATGGTCAATAGCATAAAAAACTTTCTTACGGGATATTTTAATTGATCAGCTCAGCTATTCTCCTGTTCGTAATCATAATAAAAAAATAAAAATACCGTTGACTTGATAACCTCCTCCTTTTTTTGAAGTCGGTTAAAAACACACTTATACGCCATCGTCAAACGCATACGTATCCGATGAAACAGGCCTCTAAAATGGACCGCTGCCTGTGTGAACGGGCCTCAAAGCGTCTTTGCCTTCGATACAAGAGCTTCATATATTATATCGGTTGGTGTGGTTTCGTTCAAAGAGCACTTAATATATTATATCGGTTGGTGTGGTTTCCTTCAAAGAGCAAGTAACAGCCGCCATCATTGTTAAGTTTCATGTGTTTGAATGTTTCAACGTCAAGGCTTGAGCAACTATGTTTCCTGCAACAAATTCTATTTTCTTAAGCAGTTCATGCTTTTTTTTGAGTATTTATGTGCCTTTTTTGACTACCTTTAAATCATTAAAGTTAATATTAGAAGGAACAGCTTTTGCATGCGACAGTTTTACGATCTTTTAGTAAGAAGTAGGTAAAAAAAACATCTCTAAATTATTCTTAGGGTGAGTTATAGGGTGACCATAACACATAAAAGAGCAATCTCACGTATGACCATAAATAACTTTTTTTTAAGAAGCGGATGGCGCAAGCTTGATAAATGAACGTAAAAAATTGAATTATAGGTGAATATAATTATTAGTCTTTCTATTGTTAAGTTTAAAACCAAGAGTCAAAACTTTAGCAAAATGAACTAATAGTGGCTTCATTTTGTTGGATCTGATACTTATAGTATCACTGGTGGCTGCCTGCGACTTCTTCTGCGTGGACTTTATATCCTTCCGGATTTTTTTTTCTGAATATTAGGTACACTATGTCCTTTTCTGTACGCCTAAAAACGTGTATGCGAATTTTGATGATGTTTGATTGAGTAGTTAAGACGTGAAGGCGTAACAAACAAACTGACTTTCGCATTTATAATATTAAAATTAAGAATTAAGTATAACTTTCTACTCTTTTACTTTTCACGGATACATAGCATAAAGTTTTTGAATAAAAAATCTTCCTAATGAAATTCTGTCTATCTACCTTTCATCTTATTAAAGAGCCGAAATAGAAACCTCCATGAAAACAAGTAACTTATATGGAATCAAAAGTTATTAAATACGTGAGCGTTCTGCCAAATATTAGTACAGAGCAGCTTGTGCTTAATTACTTGATACAGACAGGTTCATAAAGATTCCTTTCAACTTAGAATAAAATGAAGTTACATTGAACTACGCTTGGGGGTTAATTAAACGGGAAGTTGAACAGCCATATTGGAAAATTGGTCTTCCAGAATAACCATAAATAATTAATGAGGAGAAAATTAGACGTTTTGCATTTTTTTACAATAAGGATCTGCCCCCCTACTCTCGACGGGAATTAACGAGATCGAGTTCAATAACGTCAAAATAGGTTATTTTTAGTACATTGAAAACGGTTACCATGGTTTTCATTGTACTGTTTTGACTTATAGGTACTCGATACCAATCTCTTAAAGACTGACAGACTATTGCCCAGCCCACAGCTTTTTCTATTGTTCTACACAAGCCATTCTATTAGGTTTGGCAACGTTGCACGTGAACCTATAGGCTGTTGATTTAAGATGGTCAAAAAAGCACCATGACTTCTAGTAAACGGCGTCTTTTTAATTTGTCGTAGTTGCTATTTGTGTCATGTGATTTGTGTCAAATAGGTTCACGCCTAGTACCGAAATGCGACGTTGCCAAACCTAATAGCATGGCTTGTGTACAACAATAGAGAAGGCTGTGCCCAGCCCAAACTTGAAATTTTGTACATAGATACTTTATACAGTAAGAAAGGATTTTTGGAAATTTAATCCGTAACGGGGTGAAATGGGGGTTCAAAGTTTGTATGGGGAAAAAAATAAATGAACATTTCGACCTGAAACTTCGTAGGAGTACTTCTAAAAACAAATAAGATAATACGTGTTTCGCTGTTTTCCGCAACTCAACACTTTAGGGGTGAATGGGGTAAAAAAGCCCAAAATCGATTGAAAAACCAACGCACAGCACAAACCACTAGACTTGTAGATTTGAAAATTTTCCCCTTGATACTTTATACAGTTATACCCACTAAGAAAGGATTTTTGGAAATTCCACCCGTAAAGGGGTGAAATAGTGGTTCAAAGTTTATATGGGAAAAAAATTAAATGGACATTACTACCTGAAACTTCTTAAGAGTACTTCTAGAAACAAATAAGCAAATACGTGTTTCGTGGTTTTCCAAAACTCAACCCCCTAGAGGGGAAATGGGTAAGAATCCAAAAATCGATACGGGTGTCTTTATTTAGGTTTTACGTTCAACCTAATAGACATTATTCAACACCTAAAGGGCCCACCCTTTTATGTGTTGAATAATGTCTACCTACTTCAAATTTTGTATGGAAAAAAATATAAAATAGATATTACGACTTGATTTTTTAGAATAAAAAACCGACTTCAAAAAATCTGCCTATAAAAAGCAAGAAATAATATTAAAATCATTAGATATGCATTGTCATTGTTATAATAAAAACACGTCTGTTGAAGTCGGGTGGGGCTAGAGTACAACTTCCTTTTTTTCTAAAAGCCCCACCCGACTTTAATAGACGTGTTTTTATTATAACAATGACAATGCATATATATTAATGTAATATTTTTATTGAATTTTATTTGATTTAATTTAATTTGGTTTGATTTGATTTAATTTAATTTGGTTTGATTTGATTTAATTTAATTTGATTTAATTTGACTTAATTTGATTTAATTTAGTTTGATTTGATTTAATTTAGTTTTGATTTAATTTGACTTAATTTAATTTATTTTCATTTATTTTGATTTAATTTGATCTAATTTAAACTAATTTGATTTAATTTTGTTTAATGTGATTTAATTTAATTTTGTTTGATATGATTTAATTTAATTTGATTTCATATAAATTCTACTATTATTCTGTATTAATTGATGTAATCTTACTAACACTAGTCTTAAGATATTGTTACTAACATTTTATGGGCCTTGCCTGAAATAAATTATTTGAATTTGAATATTATTTCTTGCTTTTTATAGGCAGGTTTTTTGAAGAAGGATTTTTTGTTTTTTAAACATTTTTTTTTATTTTCTTTATTTTTAGTGTAAGTACCTTCTGTATTAGGTAGTGTAGGTTACGTATATTGTTTAGGTAGAAAAATCGGCTCAGCCAAACGTGAGATAATCGCGTAGAAACATAAATACATACGGGTCAAACTGAGAACCTCCTTTTTTGAAGTCGGTTAAAAAGACTACACTAAAGTATCCCTTTTCCAACAAAAAAATCATCTGATTCGGTTCATAAATAAGAAAAATTGATGCAAAATCATAGTATTTTCAGGATTACTTAAAATTACTCGACCAATTTGAAAAAAAAATGGGATCTCGCAAGCAAACTCAATCGAACAAAAAAAGAATCATCAAAATCGGTCCATAAATGACGAAGATACGCGCGAACAACGATAAAGAAAAAAAACATATAATCAAATTAAGAACCCCCTCCTTTTGATGAAGTCAGTTAAAAATAGCAAACAAATCGAAATGGATGTCGTTATTGAGGTTTTAAGGGATGTTTATTGCGAAAATGGCATTTACTTTGGGGTCCAACAGAACACTGTGGACATTCTTTAACCCCTAAAATTTAATTAAGGACTCAAATGGGGGTTCAGATTTTTAATGGATAAATAATACGGGAACGGGAACAGGAATGAGAACGAGAACGGGAATCACTAATCTTAATATATAAAATCGTAAACTGAATGACTGACTGACTGACTGACTGACTGACTGACTGATCTATCAACGCACAGCCCAAACCGCTGGACCTAGAGACTTGAAATTTTGCACACAGATACTTTATACAGTGTAGGCATCCACTAAGGAAGGATTTTTGAAAATTCCATCCCTAAGGGGATGAAATAAGGGATGAAAGTTTGTATGAAAGTCCCTCAGTTTTGAAGCTAGAATCTTCAAATTTTGTGTTTAGGCTGACGATTGAAAATTAATAAATACGGGTCTCAGCGTTTTTCAAAATTTTACCCCCGAAGGAGTCAAAAGGGGGATGAAGTTGTGTATTAAAGAAAATCCTTCATTTTCAAGTTAAAATCGCTAAATTTATAATTTAGGCTTATGGATAGAAATATAAAGCAACGTATATTGTTTTTGTTAAGATTTCAACTCCAAAGGGGATGAAATGGGGGTGAAAAGAGTTAAAAAACCTAAAAATAGATATGGATGTCGTTATCGGGGTTTTGTGGGATGACGATTGCAAAAATGACATTTATTTTGAAGTCCAACCACGGTGGACATGATTTAACCCCTAAAGGGGTGAAAATGGGGTCAAAAATTTGTATGGAAAAATAATATAAAATAGACATTACATCTTTAAACTTCGTAGGAGCACAACTAAAAATAAATAGGCAAATATATATTTTGTTATTTTGAAAATCAACCCCTTAGGGGGTAAATGGGGTAAGTAAACATAAAAATCGATGTAGATGTCGTTATTGGGGTTTTCTGGGATGACGATTGCAAAAATTACATTTATTTTGAAGTCCAACACGGTGGACATGATTTAACCCCAAAAGGGGTGAAAATGGGGTCAAAATTTTGTATGGAAAAATAATATAAAATAGACATTACAACTTTAAACTACGTAGGAGCACATCTAAAAATAAATAGGCAAATATATATTTTGTTATTTTGAAAATCAACCCCTTAGGGGGTAAATGGGGTGAGTAAACATAAAAATCGATATAGATGTCGTTATTGGGGTTTTCTGGGATGACGATTGCAAAACTGACATTTATTTTGAAATCCAAAACGGTGGACATGATTAAACCCCTAAAGGGGTCAAAATGGGGTTCAAATTTTGTATGGAAAAAGAATACAAAATCGAAATTACAACTTTAAAATTCGTAGGAGCACGTCTAAATATATATTTTGGGATTTTGAAAATCAACCCCTTAGAGGGTAAGTGGGGTGAGTAACATAAAAATCGATATGGATGTCGTTCTTGAGGTTTTATGGGATGGTGATTGCGGAACGGAACGGAACGGAACGGAACGGAACGGAACGGAACGGAGCGGAACGGAACGGAACGGAACGGAATGGAACGGGACGGAACGGGAACGAGACGGTAACGGGAACTAGAACGGGATGGGTACGGGAACGGGAACGGAAGGGGTACGGGACGAGTACGGGACGGGATCGGACGGGAACGGAACGGGAACGGAATGAAACGGGAATGAAACAGGAACGTAACGGGAACGGAACAGGAACGAAACAGGAACGAAACTGGAATAAAACGGGAACGGAACGGGAATAGAACAGGATGGGAATGGAAACGGGAACAAGAACCGGACGGGAACGAAACGGGAACAAGAACGGGAACGTAAGGCGTACGGGACGGTTAGGGGACGTTTATGGGACGGGAACGCAGCGGGAACGGAATGGGAATGGGAACGGGAACGAAACGTGAACGGAACGGGAACATAACGGGACGGGGACGGGAACGAGAACAGGATGGGAACGGGACAGGAACGGGATGGGAACGGGAACGGAAACGGAAGGGGTACGGGACGGTTACGGGACGTTTTCGGGACGGGAACGCAAACGGGACGGGAACGGAGCGGGAACGGGGAACGGGAGCGGGAGCGGGAACGGGAACGGGAACTCGAAGCCTTGTGCGAGGCCCGCCACACGCGGCAAATGTCTTGCCTCGCGAGGCAGCGCGCTTGATGGGGACTCGCCTAATCGCGTAAAAATGGCTGGCCGGATCCTGGTTGAAGGTTCCTTTAACGGATTTCGTCTAATATCCACGCGGACGAAGTCGCGGGCAGAAGCTAGTAACTATTATAAATGTGAAAGTTTAATGTTTGGATGTTTAGATGTTTGGATGTTTGTTACTCAATCACGTAAAATAATTTAGTCCGTTTTAAAAACGTGTTTTTAAAAAAGTATTTTTTTTCAGTAAATTATTATTTTCTGCTTTTTAGTTAACAAGCTAACACTAAAAAAAGATACCATCTCCTACTGGAGCACTCGCCAAGACGATTCGAACGAGTCCAAACTCGATGGAGTTGCATGGTTTTATTTAATTTTCAAAGCAAATGAAACCAACAGCTTTTGTTTTAAAACTTTCAAAAGTAAAAAGTTTTACGTTTTAAAGTCACATAACGCTGTCATCACGAATTCTAAAACCATAGACTTAAAAATTTTTTTCGCTACGCTCAAGTAGACGGACAATGGTTTTGGTCAGTTTTTAACTCGTCACTTTACTTAAGGCGTTAACATGCGTCAAATCCCAATATTCAATCAAATTATTGAAAGATAACGCGCGTGAAGCTATCATGGAAAAAATATATAATGCACTTGAAATAACGCACAATAGATTTAATTGAAAGTATGTTATAAAAATTTTACCACCTTTGATGAAAAAAAATATTCCGTTGGCCCTGTTTCTGGTCTTATTTGCAAAATTTCTCGGAAACAGAACATTATTTTATGTCAAAACCAACACATAAAAATCGGTGATGTTAATACCTTCAATATTAATTGAACAGATTTTTTTAACTAACTTGAAAGCGAAGAAAAGTCATAATACATGTAAAAATTGAGAATTCAGTGCTAGTTCTCAAAGCAACCGCCGCGTCGGAACGCGCACTGATTTGAACCCAAAGTGAGTAGAGTTACGTTCGATTTCACTCCATCACGAATCAATCCGCTCGGATTGACGCACGTTAACGCCTTAACTTGTCAATTTATACAATTCGTCAGTCCAGTACATTCATGCTAATAAAGTTTAGATAAACAAGTGTAGATATCTGCAATAATCTGCATGCTCGCTGGTATTGTTTTAAAATATGTTATTTATTAAAAAATCGGAACCAATATTCGAAATACGTACCTATTTTTTATTATTTATATACTTACTTATTTTTTAAATATAAGTACTATGTAAATATTTAAGTATTAAAATATTAACAAAAATGATATTCGACATCAATTTGACATAGTCACTGCAAAAAGGTAAAAAGATTGTTAGCTATTGTACTAAATAGCTAAGACAAGCGTAGCCTTACAGAGTATTGTGCAATGGTCCTTCCTGGTTTCTTGCTTCGGAGGGCACGTTAAACCGTCGGTCCCGACTGTTGTCATCAGATAACAGTCGTTAAGTCAAGTCAGAGGCCTTACGGCTTGATAAACTCTGACATTAGTGGGTACTAATCCTCATGCGATAAGAAGAAGAACATTCTTTTTTTCTTTTTTTCCAGTTTTCGTTTTTTATTGTGTATGTGGTTTGTGTTAAGTTCTACTTAAGCTCGGGTCTGTGGTATTGTCTTAACGCATACCCTACAGCATAAGCACTTCAAATTTCAGTCGAGAATCATCAAATTTATTAAAAAAAAAAACATCCTCAATTCAAACATTGAAATAAGAACTTCAAAAATCTATCTCAAATACTAACAACAAATTCTTGAAGACGATGGCCGATGCGTACATTTGAAAAGATTTATTTACACTCTAGAGTAGACGACGCATTTCAGTCCTCGTTTATTCATAAGTCACTTTTATTTGGAGCAGTGAATCAAAAGCTTTAGTTAAGTAGCTTTGCATGTGTTGCCTAAGTGTGCTTACAGACGACACAAAATGCCGCGCGCCCGCCCTTCGCCGGCGTGCCGCGGCACGCGCCTTGAAATGCAAGAGATCGGATAATCGAATGTATAATTTGTCTATAATGTACCTATAATGTTTGTTTGTAAGTAAATTTTTCGCTCATATATTATGAAAGTGGCTTCTTAGTATATTTAAAACTTTTAAAATGAATATTCCCTGAGGTTTAATAGGCCCCACTTGTTACATCACAACAAGGTTGTATTTGCTTCGTCGAAAATCACTGACGATAAATAGGAAAACCAATAATATTATTACTTACGTTGTAACAGGGCAACTATCATTTGTGTCAAATCGGGTTTATTTATTACATATCAAGAATCCAGAGATTCCAGACTTTAGTGTATACTCACACTGAAGTCTGGAATCTCTGGATTCTTCAAATCTCTAGATTATTTTCGATAGAAAGCTGCTTTCCAAATTACCCAACATCTGAACTTCAAGTAAATATGCATTAGAATATCCGATCTTTACTTAAGTCACATAAATAAACTCCTAATTAAGCTGCATCCACCAGCGCACAAATGTGGAGAGAGACCAAACATGAAAAAGGGATGATAGATGCTCTGGAGAAGTAGAGCTGTGGGAAGATGCTAGTTTCCACTATATGGACAGAATTCCACATCAACGTGTCCATACTCCTGGAGCTCGGCATCACGCAGCGTCTGTCGGCTGTAGTACAGTCGCGCATACTACAGTACCTTGGCTCTCTAAGCAAGGTAACGACTACATAAAACGGCTGGTCGAAGAGCTGGACTAAGTGAAGTCCGCAGTGGGAAACCGTATATCTGACTTTGCTAGGCAGTAACAGCGAGAGATGGCAGGAGATGGTGTGAAAAACTGTGTCGGCCTCTACCTACCACCGAAATGGACGCCTCGACAACGGTATTGGTCACCATTACCGTCCAAGAAGAAGAAGATCCGCATGGTGTGAGCGCAGGGCATAATAAAATTCGGAGTTTATTAATCATAAGACTAAAAATTAAAAGCGAGGCATTTCAAGGCGCGTGGCCTATGCGTGTCGTCTGAACGCAGCCTTATTTGTTGAATATGATTATGCTAAATAGGTACTAAAACGGTTCTGTGGTGTGTGATATTTGTGATTTTGATACTAACTTAAACAATCTCAGTAATCTTATTTAGATATATTACAGTTTGATGCTAAACTGATCTTCGCAATCTTTACTTTAGCGCGTATATACATACGCACGAAAGTATAGGCGGTAATACTTATACACCGTCATTTTGTAGTCGTTTTAATTAACTTAAGGGTGTGTTGTACCAATGAAACTAAACATTTTTGCCCAAGAAACATGGGTCAAAAAACGACAAAAAATTTTGGTCCTCCCATACTAACTAGACAGCTAAAACATTGTATTTGTATGGGAAAGTCCAAAATTTTTGTCGTTTGTCGACCCATGTTTCTTTGGCAAAAATGATTATTTTCATTAGTAGAGCACTCCCTTAAGTTAATTAAAATGACTACAAAATGACGGTGTATATCTATTCTGTGGTATAGGTTTATTTTCTATAAATTATACAACGTGTTACAAAAAACCCCTAATGCCGAATATGGTACATACAAGGTGCATTTGTAACCACTCTCCAAATTTTAAGGATATGTTCAGCCCATGAAACTGAACAACTTTCTCTAAGAAACATAGGGTCAAATATGTAAAAAAATGACTTTTCATACAAATCAAAGAGATCGCGTGATCAGTTTAGTATGGGATTATCAAATCGTTAAGATAGGGATTTTAAAAAGATTTTTACGTGTCTTTTATAGCTTGAAAAAATTAATTGGCTTTGATTATAGTGACGTTGCTGTTTAAAAGTAAACCTATATTATGCATCGTGTTGTGTGGAGTTCCTTAGAGGTATATTTTCTCACATGTAACACGTGTGTAAGAACGAAGGAAAATCAAAAGGGTTGACAAATTGCGTAACTATATAGTTATTCAGAATGGGTGACCGTATTTATATTTGGGCGTCAACCTTAGGGCACACAAATCATTTAAAATTTGGCATATATTTTATTTAAAAAACCGGCCAAGTGCGAGTCGGACTCGCGCACGAAGGGTTCCGTACCAAAATGGCAAAAAAAAACTGTTTGTTGTATGGGAGCCCCCCTTAAATATGAATTTTGTTCTGTTTTTAGTATTTGTTGTTATAGAGGCAACAGAAATACATAATCTGTGAAAATTTCAACTGTCTAGCTATCATGGTTCATGAGATACAGCCTGGTGACAGACAGACAGACAGACAGACGGACAGCGGAGTCTTAGTAATAGGGTCCTGTTTTTACCCTTTGGGTACGGAACCCTAAAAAAGCGACTATTAACCTAATCGAGATGACAAAAATACAATGTTGGGCAACTTTAATCAGTTGTATACAAGGTGCATTTGTAACCACTCTCCAAATTTTAAGGATGTGTTCAGTCCATGAAACTGAACAACTTTCTTTAAGAAACTTAGGGTCAAATATGTAAAAAAAAAATACTTTTCATACAAATCAAAGAGATCACGTGATCAGTTTAGTATGGGATGACCAAAATTTTTTAGCGTATTTCATGGAGTAAGTTGTTCAGCTTCATAGACTGAACACATCCCTAAAATTTGGAGAGTGGTTACAAATGCACCTTGTAGTTACCTACTTGGTATAAAAGTTGCCCACTCAGTATGTTTGTCACTCATTTAGAATTATCATCTCCAACGTAGTTGCTCGTTTTACGTATAATTATGTGTGTATGTTATCCACAGTTTGTCACCCGTTAAGGTTTTTTGTCGCCAACAAAATAAGCCGCTGCTGGGTTTAGTTTTTAAGTATCCTATTACCAATCGCCTTTATTATTTCCAGTCACCCAATAAAAAATATTCCAAATCAAAATAGTCTCACCTGTCACTATGCCTTGATACTTTCTTCTTCGGCCATAAATGGAATGCCCCGTAGATAACAGGATTGACTAGACTATTCGACATTCCGAAGAAAAAAATCCCAGACAAAAGTTCGTCGCTCAGCTGAAAAAGAACAAAAATATTCACAAATATTCATAAATCTTCACATTTAAAACTTCAAAGTCAGTATTAAAAATTTGAGAAACAAAAAGAATATCTCTGTAATTTAATTGATATTGCAAAGGCTACAAAATATGATTACGCCTAATATTTCAACGACAAAAGCAAATTTCATTAATTTGTTATATTAATTTGTTTGAACGATCTAAGAATGTTTTCTCTTTTACATTGTAATTGATCCAATTATTTGATGAAAGAGAATCGGAAGAGATAATAATGCAACTAAACTTGTTTTTTTTTTGTTTGGAATGATTTTTCTGAATATGTACTTGAATAAGATTATATTTTTTTTATTTTCGTCGTATATAGTTAGTAGGTATTACATTCATTTTTGGCAAATATGTTCATAATTATCTCAACCAAACTTTGCTGCCAATACAGGGTTATTTGTAAAACACAAACAACCTCGCAGGAGTGGTACAACTTTCCGAAAAAGAAAAAGAACGTTTTCATACAAAATAAAATGTTCATACGGACGAAGACACGGACAGAACCTTGTATCAAATACTTTGTATCTTTGTGTTCTTTCTGTAACGTGGCCATGTTTAGAGCATTAAATGAATGCTCTAAGCTTCGAGCAACAAAAGGCTTCGTTAGAAGCCCGTCTTACTCTAAGGCTCTAAGTGACCGTGCGATCTCTTTTCGCAGAGAAAAAACTTATTTCTCAATGTTCTCAATTCGAAACTATGTAAATTTTTAGTTTGTTCCGAAAATAAATCTAATTAAAAAATGAGCATTCGCTGCCATAGGACTTGGTTTACTCTCTGTACGTTAGTCCAGAAAAGAGAGTCGTCGATCGAGCATGTTTGAAATAAATTGTGTTAAAATTATATAAATCAAACAGTATTTTTAATAGTTCTGCTCAGTGAGACTTCGATGTAATGTGATTGATGAATTTGATGTAAGCTTTTGGCTAAACTGTGTACAAAGAATCCTCGCAATTTCTTTATTTTTGGAAATATATTGAATTACACTGTAGAGTCCTGTTGTTTTGTTGCTCAACGTGACACAGCTAAATTGTACCCGTGTGAAGCCAGCGTTTGTCATTTGCATAATTTATTATTTACATAGTCGCGTGAAAATATTAAGGTTCTCTTAAAACATCATCGTGCAATATAAAACTGGTACCCACATTTTCCTCTAGGGAAAGAACGAGCTATAAGAATGCAATAATAAACACGAGATAACTTTGTAAATTATAGTTTTTTAAGGCAATATTTTGACTAGATACATTGCATGTGTACGCGAGAATATATTATAAAGGTAAATTATGTGCTTTCGACACTTCGTGCTTACACTAGGCACAATAGTTTTTAGTAATAAAATTATGATATTAAGTATTAAATAACTTAAAACCAAATAGAGTGTGAGTTTATGTGCGGTGTGCATTTGTGTATTTTTTTTGTTTTTAAGCTTACAAGGCTTTGTATTCATTTTTATTATGAAAAAAAAAATACTATTTTGGTTTTTGACGCGAATTACATTATACAGAATTAGAAACTGTAGGTACTCACATTTTCATCTGGATTCAAAAACGTAAATATGATCATCATCACATAATACGGAGTCCACCAGACGATGAAAGCTGCTACTATAACGACAGACATCCTTAACGATTTCATTTTGGCTCTATCGATGAGTTTTCTTCTGTTTATATCTGGCGTCAAGTAATTAGGCTGCCTTCTCACCTCTGGCTTGAAAACTTTCTCGCTTTCTGTAATAAATAAAAAAGTTTGACACGTTAAAAAGTTTTTAATGAGCTGAGAAAAAGTTGCGCTCATCATAACGACGAGTTGCTATTCAAAAAATTTAAGGACCCAAAAATTAACGTCTTTCACATCACATCGTAAGCTAGGTAAAATTAGTGCTGGGTAAAAAAATTTACAAAGCCCTGTTAGCTTTATTTTATGTAACAACGGGGGAAACTTATAGCTTCCTATTTTTACACGACTGCCCAAAGCAAAAAGAGTGTATAATGTGTTCAGGGTTCATGTATGTTTGTGGGTATGTGAGTTTGTTTATTCCACCATAACTTCTAAATGCCTGAACTGATTTGGATAAATAAGGTGTCGTTAGAATCCTTACAGCATTTCGAGTGACACTGGCTATATTTTTTTTTAGAAAAAAAAAATATGGCGACAGTACGACGCCATTCTCAAATGTGAAAAAAAAATTTTTTTCTTCTATTATTACAATATGGGCATCAAATGAAAGGCCTTGATGAGCACATTCCAAAAATATATAATATGTCACTAAAATGTGTGAAATAAAAATAAATCAATTAAAAAAATATTAAAAACACGACTGCCATGCCAAAAATGAACTAAAAAGTCAAACAACAAGTGTCATTGCAGTCGGGGGACCTCTTTGATCAAAAATTGTTCCATGATAAGGTCCCCCGACTGCAATGACACTTGTTGTTTGACTTTTTAGTTCATTTTTGGCATGGCAGTCGTGTTTTTAATATTTTTTTTAATTGATTTATTTTTATAATTATTAAAATTAGTGCTCGGTGAAAAAATGTACAAAGCCCTGTTAGCTTTATTTTATGTAACAACGGGGAAAACTTATAGCCTCCTATTTTAATTATTCCGCAAATTTACTTTTTGATGTTAGTTGTTAAGCAAAATTTTATTTTACGTGACCTCTAAAGACCTTCAGACTCTATCGTTATTCGAATTTTATTTTTGATTTGCAGAAATAGCTCTTAAACTACAACTTTTTTTTATAGAAATACCACCTTTCTGCTGAATTAATTACAATTCCATGGAAATATTTTGGAATTTTTAAATCAAACTTTTTCTGATGCTACAGAAAATAGGACTTTAAAGGAATATTTTATTTACTAATGGAAAATATCGTCAAACTTCAGTTTTCTAACACCACTAAATAAAAACAAGTTAAAAAATAACAATTAAGATAACAAAACTTGGTAAAGTTATAAGCAAAAAAGTTAATCTGACAATTAATTTAATTGAAAAAGTACTAGAAAAGATTGACTCACCCGTAGCAGCTTATCTCGTTTCTCGAGTGAGAGAGACGGGTGAGTCGATTTTTTTAGTATTTTTCAGTTAAATTAATTATCATAATATAACGATAGTCAATAGTCAATAGTCAATAGTCAATAGATAGCATTGTGAATGCGTAAAATCTAAAAATTCGAAGTTAATCTGTGTTTTCCTCCTTTAAAGTTAGGTCTGTGTAAGATACGAGAATTTAGTTCTTCCACGGTCGGTATCTTCGCGAAACTATAGGGATCTTATTTGCATTTTTAAAGCTCATATTATGTACCATGGGCAACAGATGAACTACTTGGCAGGCGACTTTAGTAAATTATCGCATTTTCTGATCGCAAACCTAATTCAATGAGGAGGCGATTCGATTTTACAAGCCATTGTCGATAAAAAGCGCTAATTGACTAAAGTTGCCTGCCAATGCCTGCTAAGTCGACTTATGTAAATATCACATAAGGTTAAAATCGCTTGCACGCCGCGCCGTCACAACATACGTTTAGTTCGTACGCGCGCAACACGCAATTTTGTTGCTAAAGCTAGGGTTTCCTAAGAAAGCGGTGCCGTCACATAGCGGCCGTAATTTTACGGACGTAAAAAGGCGGTCTCTTTACGGTGGAGTCACGTGGAAAGTTACAACACCGTACAACACAGTTACGGCCATCTTTTTTCCTGAAACGTACCTATCTGAGAAGAAAATGGACAATCTTGATTTAGCTTTAATAATATTCTTGGATCATGATCATGAATCATCACGAGAGGAAAATAATCGTATGGAGGAAGATGATTTATTCCATGTTCGTGGTATAGATGCAAAAAAACTGAAATGTTTTGGATTTGAGATTTTCTGGCATCGCTCTCTATTGTGAATGTGTAATGACGAGAAATTTAGGAAATACTTTCGCTTTATACCAGTTTAAACTCATTTTCTTTCACCGTCACGGTGCCGCTATCCTGAAAAAACGGTGGCAAACTGTTGTACAGTCAGCAGCACATCAGACTATACATGTTGACCTTGAGACCGCCTTTATGCCATACGTAATAAGAGCTGTTTTCGTAGTTCAATTGGACGTAGTTACGCGAAAAGGATCCAATCCACACTTTTTCCGAAATTGAGTTATATATACCGGGGGGGTATTTGGGTTAATATCTTTAATGTCAAAAAAAAAATAGGTGAAAAACACAATATTGACGAAGAATACGATGACTAGATTAGATACCAATCCACATCTAGGGTAAATATTTTATATTAAAACAGATCCAAATTACCTGATTCGTTTTTGAGAACAGAAATCTACGGAATAAATGTTTCAAACAAATCACAAAAAAGATCCAAACTGTCTGGACTACTGAAGTAACAGCATTTATAAAATTTGAAAAAGGATCCAGGTTGTCTGGAATCTTTTTGCTAAATAAAATCTCATATAATGTTTCTCTACTTAAATATCAAAAAAGATCCAAAATGCTTAAACAATTTTGAACTAATAGTTTTTCCAATTCAAAGATATACCAGAAAAATTGGCACCTTCTTAATAAATATTTATTTCTATAAAAAGAAACTGCAAAAAAAATCCTGGTTTTATCTTACACTTTGCATAGACTTTTTACTAAGTTTTTGAACTCAAGAAGTAAAAAAAGGTTTCTTTTATTTCAATGTAGGTACTTTTTGCATTAGCTACATAATTGTTTTTCAATTATTCCAAGAACATTGTTTTATTTTTAGTTTTTATTTAATATTATTCAAATAAGTCCTTTTTTCGAGTAACATATTATCTGGATCGTTATTAATAAAATAATTAAAATCAGCATCCCGTAATATTCAGCTATTTACCAAAAAGGATCCAGACGCACATTTTTGCCATTTTCATCATAATAAAATTGTATTGTATGTATAATACAACATTATACCATTGTGAAGTGCAAAAAAATACCTAATAATCAACACGAACATAAATACTCTCAGTGTAACAACGTTCGACAAGAGACACTTTTAACCTTTAATGGCCTCTATCTGGATCGTTATTGATAAATAAACCGGATTCCTTATATTCAGCTATTTAGTAAAACGGATCTAGGCGCACATTATTGCCATTTTCATAATAAAATTGTTAAGTATGTATAACACAACTTAATACCAATAAGAAGTGCAAAAAAATACCTAATAATCAACACAAACATAAATACTTTCAGTGTAATAATGTTCGACTAGAGACACTTTAAACCTTATTGACCTGTATCTGGATCGTTATTGATAAAATAATTTATGAGCAGCATCCCATATATTCAGCTATTTAGTAAAACGGATCTAGGCGCACATTATTGCCATTTTCATAATAATATTGTATAGTATGTATAACACAACTTAATACCATTATGAAGTGCAAAAAAATACCTAATAATCGACACAAACAATAAATAGGCTCAGTGTAATAATGCTCGACTGGAGACACTTCTAACACCTTTCAACCTTTAATGGCCTGTATCTCAAAATCAACTCGATGTGGATTGGATCCTTTTCGCGTAACTACGTCCAATTGTTTAACCTAGCGTGCTGTCGTATGTACACCGTCATGACGGCCGTCACGAAAACAGCGGCACCGCTTTTTGATGTTATGGTGTCCAGCACCGTTCTATAGGAAACCGCGCCGCGCCGTATTGTTTACATGGACAATGTTCAACACCGCTAAATTACGGCCGAAATATTGTAACGGACCCCCCCCCTATTTAGCTATATAACTAAGTACCTATATACCTAGCTACCTATCGGGGACATAAATCCAGGTCTCAGGCAATAGGAGTTTACAAGCACCATACGGGTTATCCGTACCATGACACCGAGTGTATTAGTAGGGATAAATACACCCAACTAATCTTGGTCATCGAAACCAAGTAAAAGCTTTATCTATTAAAGATAAAATAAACTTAATTAAATTTATGGCCATAAAGTGATCGTTAAGTAGTAGGACCTCTACGTTGTGTAAAATTAATTCAGCAACCCAAAATCTTTTAAAGGTAAGTTTAAAAGAAAATAAATTAGTGATTTCAGAAACGCTTGCATAGAATTTACATCTTATAACTAATAAATATACATATAAATAATAAATAAATAGTATAACAAGTAATTTTGTATAAGTATTGTTTAGTGTAGATAGTATGAAAGGATATTAGGAAAATTATAACCAACATCAAAGACCAGACCAAATCAGTCTTTGATTTTGGTAGCCCATCTTCCACCAATCCCCAAGGGCTCTCCAATCCACGCCAGTGCGATTAAGCACAAAAGTTATTTTTTAGCATTAACCATGATGCATCAAATACAAAATGGAATAGGTTAGATGGAATGAGAAAATCTGATTTCTCAAATAAATATGTTTGGATGAAAATACTTCCAATCCAAAAGATGTTGTCCCATCTTACTGCCACTATGTAGTCATACAGATAATGATTATGTAGCCCTTAGATAGAACTATACAGAACGTATCCAAGGAACTACAAGTGTTGGTGTGCCAAGCTGCGAACAGACGAGGTTTTAGTGATATCTCATCTGAACAGAAAGGAGTCTGCGCTACCAAGATTGTTCAAAATGTAATCTTCAGGTCAATTTCATCGTTAGTGATGAAAGACAAGAATACAATCTACTTAATCGTAGTGCACTCAACCGTCAGTCAGAATAAGATTTGTATTGTGTAACTTCTCGGTTAAACATAAGCATGCAGTCACTGCGAAGCATTCATTAAATTCCTCCACTGAGATTTCTCAGTATCCAAAGAATTTAACTACTGGCTAAGACTCAACATACATCAAGCTAATGCTCAACAGAGAATGATAAAATAAATTAAAGTGATTTGACTCAAACCACTGTTGTAAGTGTTGATGTATTTATGTGAAGAATTAATCTGTATGACACACAGCAATTGCAGTATATGAGAGAGCATACAGTCAAACTGGAAATGTTGTTCAAACCATTATTGAACAAAATAAATATTTATATTATATTTCAAATATAAATCAGGCATTCTCAAAGGAACGGTAGGGATAAGAATAGACAAGGTTTTGTCAGAGATAAATAATACTCTATGAGTAATATTCACTTTTTACTCAAACCAATACCGCTGTTATGAGCTTAGCCATCACTAATAAAATTAGTCATAGGAATATTAATCCAAATATGGTTTCAATATAAAATTGACACGGGGTGGGGATGAGTTACTTTGTTTGTCTTTTATCCCAAGGGACTTGGCTTGATTAAAGGCAACGCAAAGCAAAACTATAACTGAACAGTTTCTAAAGCCTAGAAATTCAACAGAATATCTTGGCCTAGTCCTTTGTTTAGTAACAGTCCTAGAATAGAATATGATTATGTCAGTTTACACAGGTATTCTGGTGGTCGGTCAACCTAACCCAGAGTTATGCCTTTAGGTAAACCTCCACATCTCATAAATATTAGACTCTTACTAATCAAATTGTTGAGAACACCAAAACCCTTGACAAACAATCAAATTGATTATCGTTCAATGGCCCTAGTATTAACTGATACTATGTACCACATAACTAAAATAAACACAAAAGATTTACTTAGCGATGAGATAAGCACACATCGTAACTGAACTAGGAAACCATTCAAGGAACCCTAAAATAAAACAACTGATGCATTAAAATCATATTTGGACCATAGACCCAGATAGACTTCAATAAGTTAAATATTATTATTATAAATTATGGCAGCTCAGCATTACCTCATTTCTGTAATTAAGTGCCAACCAGCAGGTCCAATAGCACCTGATTACAGAAACTACACAACAATTCATTACCTCAACTTGAGATTTCATCGGCTTCAGTCGAATGACCAAATACTGAATCCACTCAAGTCTACACTATATGTATTGTTAGGAGTGTATATGAATAGTGTGATATGTGTAATAAAATATCTGCACAAATATTATAATAATAAAAGCAAAATAAATCATATTTTATAAAAATATGAATTTAAAGCGATGAAATCCGTCAAACTCAAAGTTAGCCGTTTCAACTTTCTGATAATTATTATAGTAAATACTATATAAAAGAAAGCTAATCATATGAGTTTAACAGTATTACACCCTCCAATCAACTCAGAAAAATGAAATTCAAGATGTAATTCCTGAACTTCTTCGACCAAGTTGATCGACCAAACTCGAATCCATTAATGCCCACAAAATATATTACTTTATATGTGCATGAGTAATGTATGGTGTATGTGACTATATTTGCATAAATATTATAATAATAAAAGCAAAATAAATCACATTTTAAGAAAATAAGTCTTGTATGAACGGCTATCGCTTATTCTCAAATTTGATTATTTCAAATTACTAGCAATTATTCTAGCTTATACTAGATATAAAGAAATTATTTGCATAAAAACAGCGACAACAAATTCATACAAAGCTCCAAAAAAATAGATTTTAAGAAGTAAAATAGCACAGCGGGAATTCTCATTATGAAACTTTAAAATTTGTAGTTATTGAGAAATGGATCTTCCAAAATAGCACTATTTCAGTTTAATGATGACTATTTAAATAATTTAGACATGGAATAACACTCTCTAGTTAAAATTTTCTCCAGCACAAATTTTAATTTATGAAATTTAAAGAGTCTGAAAAATTAGTCGCAAAGCATAAAACATAACACACACAACTTTGAATAAGCCCTAAAAATTTCCCTAGTATTATATGAACAGATTTCTGGACAATCAATACCAAGATTAATATCATACTGTAAAATTGTATTTATTGCGTTGCAATAAAATTTTAAAGAGAAAATGAACAGAGATTTTGTCCAAAAATCAATCATATCCTAATCTTACATACTACACTTACCCCGAATTATTTATTGGTAAATAAATAATTTCCCAGCTGCTGAAAACCACTGAAATTCACTTTTGCTATTATCTAGAAACAGCCTGAATAAATCTCATTTCTTCAAAAAAATAAATTAACCAAGCATTAGGTAATTTTTTAATGATTTCCTTTCGCTTTTTACAACAACATGTAATAAACGATATTTTTGACATTAAATATGAAAATTTATGTTTCAGGCAATTTTCTAGAAAATTGGCTAGTTTTTCACTATACACACGCGACACGAAATTCAGGCTTTATTTGGAGATGCTACGAACGGAATCATCGCGATCCAAATTCCCGTCACCTGAATTGATTACAAAATAAAAACCAAAACACTTTTCTATTCGCGAACCGCACAAACTAAAATAGAAAACACTTTTCGCGACGCGAAGAGCTCAAAACTTGTCTTCTAAAACAAAATATCGTCGATTTTGTCGAGACCGCGAAGTCAAGCTCTCTCTCTACCTACTTTATAATAAGCAATTTCTAGCTTTATGAGAAACAAAAATTAATTCAAACAAAAGTTACTCGAAGTTTTGATTTTAACTGAATCTGCTCGGTATTTTGACACTAAAACCTTGTACAGAAAATCCATCTCTAACATCAAGGAAAACGTCATTTTTTCAAAAGAGAGACATTTCCAGACCAGCACAGAGCAGTTATTCTGCACAAACTTCAGGAACCATCCAAGGCATCATGACAATCTGGCCAGAATTGCCAATCACCCCCAGACATTCCATCAAAACACAGACCAGCATACAATTTCAAAACAAAATTTTGAACAAATATAATAATAAATTGCTTACCATAAAATCAATGAATTTACCTACCTACAAAATACGAGTTATTTCTATACGTAAAATATTTAAAAACGACAATAAAAACTTATGGACAAGGGCTGTCCTTAAAACGCGATTTTTAAACATTAATTCCACTAATAAAATAATATTACTTCTAAACACGTTTATGCAGTAATTCCAGCATTATTACTTCTCGGAGGTTAAAATTAAACTGACCTAGAGCAACGATCGGTAGTCCTATAAATACTCAAACCCACCGAATCTTCTAGAACATAAAAACCGTTATTTCTCTATCGTACTTCCAGGGGATTCCCCCATTGTTCTCACGATTTTTCCCAACAATGCTCAGTGTTCCCATACTTTTACCCTACAGTGAATTATTTATTTTATAATAAATAAATTCCTAGTGGCTAAATTATTGCATTTCAAATCCAGGAACTAAGACAAAAATACAACAAAAATGCTTTTAAACTAGATCCCGAACAATGTCCGACAATTTCAAAGCTCTATCTAATAGAAAAGGCAAAATAAAAATTACAAATATAAAAAAACTTAAATACATGAATAAATATTAAAATAATATATGGATAAATACATAAATAATAGAGTGACACTACACAACTTTTGAAAACCCTTATTTTTTATTTCATTTTCCCTATTTCCGTTATTTTGTAAATAAGTAATTTAATCTTTACTCGACAGTCCTCTTTCATTATACAATGTGTTCATTAGGACAATATTAACTATAATTATCCTTTTTTTTATCAATTTACACCCAATTTTTAAAATTTATCATCATTTGAACTTTCAACAATATTAGTACCAAAGTTCATAAATTTCCCCAAATCGTTGTAATCAGTAAAAAGCGAGCAACATTTACATATTCTAGGCAGATGTGAGTGAATGGCAAGACTAATTTGCTGGTCTCTAAAAAAACAGAACAAATACTTTGACACGTAGGGTTGCCAATCATATTCTTAAAATAATTATTATATTATTTTTTTCACTACATTATACTTTTTACTTATTGAAACAATAAAAAAACATAAAATATTGTTTTCAACGTACTTTACTAGTATCCATAGATTGGAGATTGCTATTTTGCAAAGCATTCGCTTCCATTCGACAGTCCAAATCGTTTTCCATCAGTTGCAATTTGTATGAGATGACTTATATTATGATACAATATCAATTGTATGCATTTAAAACAAAGTATTGGTAATTTTCTTTAAAATATTATTTACGTAACGTATTTCATAGATACCATATCAAATTTTGACAGCCTTAATTCGAATGGTAAGACCGAAATTTTGTCTATTGTCAATACTGACCTCCATTAAATACTGGACAGGGTTCAATGTCGACTTGGCTTTTCTAACTCAATACGTATTTTACCTATAATATTTTATTTTAACATAAACCTTTACAAATTGGAGCATCGATTAAATAAATAAAACATATCTTTCATCCTAAAAGTAAGTTCTCTATACAACAAATTTTTACCATATGTTCTGTGATAATACAAAATAATAACAAAATACATTTAATTGACTAAGTTACATAAATTCTTTAATAAAGTGTATCATTTTAACGTTTGTTTGTTTGTTTTATGTACTAAAGCAAGGTTTCTATACGTTTCAGGAAAAATATGCAAGTGTTTTGTGAAAACTACAGTTTGAAAATATTTACCTACAAGGATTTGATACTCCATAACAGAATTAATCACATTTATGATGCTTCAACAATAAAACAGGTAATAAATTAGTATTTTGTACTGTAATTTCTTATCCATTCAAAAGTGTCTTTGTTAAAAAATGACAATTTTTTGTCATTTTTCTAACCTATTTTTAATAATATTTTCATGCATTTTAAGAAAATAATTTACACATCAATATAATAAGGACACTTTGTATAGATCAGATTAGCTTCAACATTAGAAATTGATTATCAATTAGAAAAGTTCTAAGCATTTCTAAGATGACTTAAATTTTCAATGTTTTTATCATCAAAAATTTTATTTTTGAGAAATACTCAAAAACTAAAGAATCTTTTAAGACAATTCTTATGTTGATTTAATGTATTAATGTAGTATATACAAATATCATAAGCTTTCAACATTTAAAGCATAATAACAATTAACTTTTTGAAAAATAGTAATATTGATCATCGGTGAAAATCTCAAAACTTGATTTTTGTTATTGTGAACTGATTAAGTAACAGATTCTGCTCAAACCAGTTTACTTATCATTAGTACCATTAGTGTGTTAAAATAGAACCAAAACATACTCAGATTTAAGTAGTATTTTAAAGAAAAATTTAAAATTGAAATAATTGTCAATTTCTATACTCCTTCATTTTGATGTTTCAGAGTACCATTCCCTTTATGGCTTGTAATGATGGTCTGGAAACATCAATGCTATCTACACATCATCAACAATGAGGAGAGTCACTCCTGATCAGAAAACCATATGAAAATGACAGAAAAGACTGAAGAAAAATGAAGAAAACAGATTACTAGTTTCCATTGTTTGAAAAATCATATTACTATGATTTTCCAAGTAACTCTTTGTCTGTAAATTATTGTAGTCTTTTTTAAGTGTATTATTTTACTCGTTCCTGATGCATTTGTAATACAAGAGGATAATAAATTGATTCAACCAAACCAATTGTATAATTTTTATTGGGTTTTCATCAAAGCGCCATCTATACAATATCCAACGTACTCCCATTCTGTAAATCTTTGTAACAAAAAAGTAAGCAAGAAAATAGTTCCAAATAATTCCTTAAGTGGCTCTGATTGCTATACAAACTACCGCCATCTCTATATCACGAACACAACCTATAACCGCCACCTGGTGACGAGTAGCACACATTTCTAAATAATCTAGGTATGGTTTTAATAAAGTTTAATCCTTTTATAATATGTTAACTAAAAATTAAAGAAGCATTGAATTTTATTATGCATAATTTTATTGTGATAGACACAATATTACAAAGTATTTTCGAATTATTTGGTAGTACAAATTACTCATACTCCCTCTGGTGGTAAGTAGAAACACTTTAAGTACCTTTTATTTTTACGTTTTCGATAAAATGTTAATTGTTTATAAATAACCAAATATAAATAATTAAAATATTTAGTTTTAGTATATATTATTTTATTGTGATAAATATGAGTTTATAATCTGTTGTTTTAGTTATTTCTCGAGCGTGGAATCATACATGCGCCACCTAGCGGAACAAGCGAGTAACAGCTGGAGAGATCAGTGGAATTCAATATAGTTTACAACATGAATATTATTATTTATTCATTAAATCAATGAATAAATCAAATCTACATTAGTAATAGGTTATTAAACTATTAAAATTAAAGCTGTTTAGTCAAAATTGTTTAAAGAAAAGTTTAAATTTCATACTAAATTTTAATTCCAACGTTCCTACATTACAGTTGTTTTAGAATATTAAAAGCAGATTTATAGTAGTAAATCTAAGAAATACTAGTAATAAACAAAAAAAAATCGTCACTAGGCGAAGGTATACTGTCATGTACTATATTTCTATTAGTACTATATAGAAGTGCCTGATAAAAAATATACGGCAAACCTTCTTTCCGTTGAAATAAAATGACATAATTTTGAGGCAATCGAGGATTGGATTGTCACAATCGCCCCTTAATTATATAACGAAATTAACTGGAGTTATAAATTACATATCTTAAACAATACAAGATATATTAATTGCCGCAAAATATAGTAAAATATAAAAAGGATAAAGGAACGAAGATATATTGGAAAAATGAAAAAAAAAAAATTTTTTTTTTTTTAAATATTTTTATTATTATTATTTATTAATATTATATATATATATATATATATGCTGAGTATCCCCCCTACCCCCAGAAATGACAAGTAGAAAGTCCTGGCTGCACTAAGACTGGTAAACTTGCAGCGCCCCCTTGTATGGAAATATCTTCAGACTCCACAGGTGTAGATGTAGCAGCAATTCTATTTTCAGTTTCAGCAATTTTGCTGTTAATTGTACTTACTGCACGTTGAACCACACGATTCATATATTATAACGGGTTGATTTTCTTCAAAACTGGAGAAGAGTCTGATGTAGAAGCCCCACGTGTCGTCATTCTGGACTTCCTGGCCTCCACTCTTTTGGATTTAGATTTTTGTTTAGGCATTTTTGATAAAAATTGTAATCACTTTCACTTTAAAAAAAAAAGTAACGTTTACTTTCACTATAAGTTTTCACTGTCTAAACTCACTTATAGTTATTTAAAATCCAAATAACCGAAATAAAAGAATAGTAAGAAGTAAAAAGTTAGAAAATAAAAAAAATATATAAATACAAATCACTTAATTGCTGCATAATTGCTTAATTACCAATGTTTAATCATATTCACTTAAAATTTATTTTTTGGAAGTCACTGTCTTCACTATATTAACCAAATTCAATATATTCACTAAATTATCTTCACTAAATTAAGTCACTATCTTCACTAGACTAAGTCACTTTCTCTTATTTATCTAACTTATCAAGCTAGATTATTCGCACATCCAACTCGATGCACTTTAGATTACTCCTGAAACAAAACCGCAACACTGAAATATCTATATTGAAAGAGAAAGAAAAAAAATTTTTTTTTTTTTAGTCTTATAACATGAACGCGTTTGTGCATCAAGATTTTAAAAGAAAAATCTTATAAAAAAAACCGTTAAAATAAACAATACCAATAACCTGTTAATTATTTTTATAAAATTCATTTCTTTTCACTAATAATATGTAAGATATGAGAGAGAAAGAAATTAAATTAAAGTACAAAACTTTTTTCATTACATTTTTTTTTTATTATTTTTCTTTTTTTTATTTTATACCAATTTTTAATATTTTTTTACTTTTTTATTTATTTTAACCATTTTTTTTTATTATTATTTTTAACTAGCTACATTTTATTTTTATTTTATTTTAGTATTATTATTATTAATACTTTTATCTACCATTTAAACTGATATTACTATATATTTTTTTTTTCAAATTAATTAGCTTTTTATTTTTTATTTTTATTATTATTATTTATCTACATTTTATTTTATTTTATTTTATTATTATTTTTCTTTAATACTTTTTTTTATTTATTATTTACATTTTTATTATTTTCTTTTTTTTTATAATTATCTGTACTATTTTTATATATTTTTTTTCTTATTAACATTTTATTTATTTATTTAAGAAACCCAAAATTTTATTATTGAATATATTTTTTAATTAAAAACATTTTTTTCATTATTTATTATTATTATTATATTCCCATTCAATTTTATTTTTTATTTTTATAAAACATTTTTTTTATTTATTTTTATAATAACAATTATTTTTCTATTTTATTTTATATTTTATTTTTTTATTTTTATATAAACATTTTATTTATTTATTTTAAAAATAATAATTATTTTTCTATTTAATTTATATATTTTTTATAATTTCTATATAAATATTTCATTTCTTTATTTTTAAATTTTTTTTTTTCAAAATTAAAATAAAATATTTTTGTCAACCCTAAAATTTAATAAAACCAATTGAAATATATACCTAAATCTCCTATAAAATTTAATTTTTACTTCAACCATATTAAAAAAAATATTATAAATCTGACATGGATCTATAAAATATTCAAGCTAAATATGTAGTTTGTATACTAACAGCGCCCTCTATCCAACTAGTAGTGAACTAAACAGGTCCGCCACAAATAATTACAATTTAACCAAACACTTTCTGTAACCTAGTTCCAATAAAATCCGCTAGGTGGCGCTTCTTATTTATCCGTACTCACGCCATCTATCTAACTTGTAATGAACTAACCTTGTTCAGAACCATAACACACTCAAATACTTTCTCAACTTAGTTCGAACTAAATCCGCCATGTAGCGCTAATTTTATCAATAAGTATTCACGCCCTCTATCTACCTAATAATGAACTAAACAAGTTCACAACCACTATGTAACCAAATCTTCCTACAACATAGTTCTAATAAAATCCGCTAGGTGACGTCTATTTTTTTTAAGTAACATTAACCTCTTGAAAATAAATAAAAAAATAAAGAATAAGTAACGAGTATAAACCCATAAACTAAAATAATTTGGCTATATTAACCGACTAAGGCGAACAAAAGAAAACATAACAGAGGGTATATGAGATATTTTATTTTTTATTTTTATCGGTGAAATATCTGTAAAAATGCTTTTCAGTTTGTATCACTATTTTATACCGTATAAAAAAAAATTGAACAAGAATCGAACCCGCAATTTCCAGACATCCGGTTCAATGCTCCTACCACTGAACCATCGAGTCACTAGGACATTTTTATTCTATAATTTGTATAAACTAAATTGACAAATAAAGAATAGTTGAACAATATGAAATTCACCTCGTTCGTCTACACAGTAAAATTCTCAAATACTAAGAAAATCTGCATAATGGCGGCGCTACGAATAATAAGTCAACAAAATATATTAATTTTCATATAATGTAATCATAACAGCTAAGTAAGACCGAGTTAAATTTGTACTAGAATTTGAAGAGAGAGAAAAAAGAAGGAAAAGAAATATCCGCAAGAAAGCGCTATTGTCCAATGCAAACTATTCATTACTTAAAATAGTAATTTTAGCATTATTACTAACATAAACAAAGTAATCTCTCGTCAGTATATTTCAATAAGTGAGTTGAATGCTCTTCAGAGCTACAATCAACGGTTTGCTACTCTGGTTTCCATGAAAGAACAATGATATTCAATCAATTTTATTCTTAAATGCAAAACTATTAAAGTTTAAATAAATTACATATTCATGACAGTCTTGTGCAACCTTATGTGCTGTTAACTGTACATAAATTCTTATCAAATGTTCACAAAACAATATTTTTTTTCTAAGATATTTGTGTCAGTAAGTAAAAAAAATCTTTTACTATTATGTCAGCGTGAACTTATACAGACTGCACTTAAACCCACTCTCCAAACCTCAAAGGATACTCGGTTCGCGACTCCAAACAACCCTTTCATAGTTCAGAGAGTGAACAAAAGACACCCGTATAAATTCTAACTCCTATCCGAGAAAGGTACATAAAAAAACAACAAACATTTTAACTGAAAATCTATGTACAACATGAACCCCAAATACTTGGACAATTTTACAAAGCGTCGTCGAGCTAATACTCTACACACCTAAGTACCTCAATTAAATTCTTACTTAACTCATTTATACCTTATCCTGATTGCAAAACTAAAACTTATCATTCCAAAACTTTCTTCACTCAGGAATCGAACCCGTCACTACCCTCAAGGTAACCACTACACTACTCAGGTCAACAATGTTTACAAGTCTAAACTAAACTAAACCGTGCTTTTATTATGGTATTTGATTATGGTCGATGTAACTCATTCTATCACCGTTCTAAAAATATTAACAAAGAGAGTTATGCCGCTAAGAAAAACACTGTTATTGTTACCGTTAAGTTATATTTGTTTAGTCTGTTTCAATACTTTAATATCAATTTATTAAGACTTCTTTTAGCAGGTAAGCATTCCAAATTCAATGTTTTAAAGTTATAAGTTGCTATTCTCTACCTAAGTACTATGTCAAGTTAGTTGAAATACAATAAAACTAATGGAATCATAACAACTTTTGTAATGGCATATTGTTAACTTAAAGACAAAATCTGTAGTTTAATTGATGTTGATCAAAATTGTTAATTCATCTCATTGAAATAATGATCAAGTATTGTATAAACCTTGGTGTGCTAGCTTCTTTCTTTATAAACTGAAGACTATTGATAAGATAAAAATTTACTGTTATAAAACCTTAAGGTTCTAAACCATCTACACATCAAAATACAATTGTATTTAGTTATAATAAGTCATTTTCATACCTGTAAACAACAGCTGTTTTTCTTGAAAGTTGAGTTAACAAAAACATCTCCTAGCTTCAGTAAAACCCACAAAATTTGTTGTTTCTATGCTAAAACTTTTGGCACTTATCATACACACCCATACAACGCACAAAACCATTTATTTTTATAAACGAAACACTGAAAATTGTCACTATGTTTACTCCAAAGAAATCACAAAAAAAAACTTTTCGATTACGAACAACTATAGGTCTACGATCAATTTTTCGCTTATTTTTCATATCGACTGTGGAAAGGAAAAAACGCTAAAGCGCCAAAATGCTAGTTGTGGGAAATGAGGTTTAAAGTTTCATTTTTTCGAAAAAAAATCATAACTTTTTTGTTATTAACGTGAGCAAATTCATGTGTATGAAAGACCATATTATTTATTTTTTTCCCAAATTTAGGAAATACTCATTAGTTTCTAATTCTATTATATCGCGAAATACTTGTCGCTTAAGCAAAAATACTTATTTTTTTGAGAAAACTCCAGTCAGGAAAAAATTACTTATGTCCACAATATTGTAAGAACCCAGTCAGTGAAAACTGATTATAAGTCGCAATGATCTTTTCTAGGGCAATGACAAAATGCTTAATGACCTTAACTTTAACAGATGCAGTGAAGAAAAGTTTACTCAATTACCCATGTTGGCGATGATTTAACCGAACCCTTTAGGGAAAATTGCTTAAATGCACCAATGCTGTAGAATAAATGCAAACAAGTATTGCTGAACACCAACTCAATTACTCTATATTAGATTTCTTTTTTACTTATCGATATCAGTAATAAGTATTACTATGTTTCAGTTAATTGTCTATTATTTCGCCCTGGTGCGCGGGCTGCTGAAGCAGCCCGCGGGCATCGCCCTGGTGGACTGTAAACGGCGGCCTTTGGAGAGGCTACTGCTATGCTACTGCTCGGCTACTGCCATCCGATCAAATCACATTGGAATTTGTCTGCAAGTTGCAGTGCGGTGTGGTGATGGTGATGCACGGTGAAAATTAATGCTGTATTATTTTTTCTGAAAACTTGCTGGCTAATATTAAAATCATCATCATATCGGCCTCACGACACTTACTGCTGGGTACAGGGCTCCCCCAAGGATCTCCACGACGATCGGTCTTGCGTTGCTTGTATCCAGCGGCGCACCGCGACCTTCACCATCGTTGATCCACCTTGTCGGAGGCCTACCCACGGAACGTCGTCCAGTATGGGGTCGCCATTCCAAAACCTTTCCGCCCCAATGGCCGTCGGTTCTTTTCGCTATGTGTCCAGCCCACTGATACTTCAACTGAAGAATCCTTCGAGCGATGTCGGTAACTTTAGTTCTCCTGCAGATTTCCTAATTTCTGATTCGATCACGCAAGGAAACGCTTATCATGGCTCTTTCCATTGCAAGCTGGGTGACCTTGAGCCTCCTTATGAGACTCATAGTGAGCGACCACGCTTCACTGCCGTAAATCATTATCACTGACAACACGCACTGACTTTCGTCTTGAGACACTAAGGTAAATTTGAAGCGAAGATATTTCAAAGCTTCCCGAATGCTGCCCATCCCACAACTTCAAGTGTAGTGTTCTCAACATGAACTGGAGCGGGCACAACATGCGCATTCGACATAATTTTCGTCTTACCCATGTTCATCTTGAGACCCACTCTTTGGGGAGCAAAGCACTACTGAGATCTTCGAGCATTGTGTTCAGTTCTTCCAAGATCTCAGCCAGTATTATATCATCGGTAAAACGAAGATATGTTAGGTATTGACCATTAATGTTGATGCCGAGTCCTTTTCAGTTTAAGAGTTTAAAGATGTCCTCTGATGCAGCAGTGAACAGTTTCAAAGAAATTACATTTCCCTGCAGTTGCATTGGAATTGTGCTCTAGTTCTGTACTCGTACTCGACCGGATCGACATGGTGGCATTTTCGTGTTAGTACCTGAACATCTCGATATACCTGCAGTCCACTACCCTTGGCACCTCCGGAGAGACTGCAGTACCGCCCAGGTTTCTATTGAATCAAAGGCTGTCTTTTAGTCCACGAACGCCAAGCCGAGTGGCAAATTATACTCCTCAGTCTTCTGTATGACCTGCCGCAGCGTATGGATGTGGTCCATGGCGCTAAGCCTTTACGGAACCTGGCTTGTTCGGGAGGTTGGAAGTCGCCAAACCTGCGAGCGAGACGATTCGTAAAGACTCTCGAAAACAACTTATAAATATGGCTCAGAAGTGAGATGGGTCTGTAGTTCTTTAAGAGAGTCATGCCTTCGGCGTTCTGCCTTCAACGATGACGGAATTGAAAAGCTTCTGGAGGATTTTAGTATTGGCTTATCACCCGCTCTAAGAAGTTCTGTAGTGATCGGTTGTTATTCAGCTGTTTGAGAGCCATACTTCGACGACCTGAGTAGTGCAGAGGTCAACATTATTTGGGTGGGTGATACCAGGGAAGCATCAAAATCGGTAACTTCCCATTGAGTGTCTTGGAAGCGTGAAGTAATTAGTATTACTATGTTTCAGTTAATCGAAATAATGTCAAATTATAACTTCTGTATTGTAATATACGTTGCATCAATAAATCTGAGAGTAGTATTTTCGCTAACGTACTAGATAACGTACTTAATAATAACACAAACAGCTAGCAAAAATTGCTTAAGCGCCAACCGTTCTTACTTCTTAAACCAATGATGTTTTGCTAAAGCGCCAAACCATTGTAGTCTATAAAATGCTTAAATTACTAAATCACCATTACTTTTCAAATTTGAATAAACGAAAATTGCTCAAGTGGTACAAATGAAATAAAGGTGGACCGGATAAAAATTCTTATGCTACATTTGTTACAAAAATAATAAAAATACGTCGCTTTAGTCATATTGACAGCGTAAATTTGTGAAAAATTGTGAAAAACGTTGAATTTTAGAAATGCTAAAGCGCCAAAAAAGTGCTCCGATTGCTTTGAAACCTAGACAGATCGACGCAGAAAAAAAAGCGCTATCCAATGATATATATAACTCATAATGGCCAAAGTGGCGCTTCAGCACTTTTTCCTTTCCACAGTCGATATAAACACATCACCTAATGTACCTTTTTAGTTTTATTTTAACGTAAAGAAAACTTTTCTTTCAAAACAAAACAACGGAAATTGCAACCTTATTATGAAACTTTCATCTGTCATATGTCAAGTCAATACGAGTGCATTCCAGCAGATCAATCGCTAAGTCATCGGATTTATTACGTAAAATCGATGTCATCACTGTATATATTTCAACAAAATATCGCTTTCGATACCTAGTTATTGAATTAATAATTCTATCCTCTTTTGTTTTTATGGTTAAAACGTACTAATGTTAAAATGACTAAAAGTATTAGTTAACACCCCGGGCTGCATTCAAACTACTATTTGTTTAAGCATAAAAATTGAGTAGTAAAAAAAATATTTATTTAAGCTTCTTTCACACCAAGATTTAAGCTTCATTTACACTAGTGAAAATCTAATATGACGCATAGTTGCTAAAACCAAAGATTAAATATTAAACATAACTAACGTCCGCTAATTAGCGCCCCTAAATCCCCAACAGTAATCTGCAGTTTAAAATAATATTGTCAGTAGTTATTGTCAATAAATTTAAGAAATTATATTTATGCTGCTAAATATTTTACAGAAACGCCCCCTCCATAACATTTAACCAAATAATCGTTAGCGCTATTTAGTTTTAATAAAGCTCTTTCTATAACCGTAAACACCATAGTTATTACCGAATAAATGATCAGAACTTCTAACTTGATAAAGGAAACAGCCGTCAATTTATGTCATGTAGTAGTCCCTTAACTATTTCTGCAAAAGCATACATATAAAGCCCTAATACACCGTGACCAGACTCTGCGTGCACACACGTGTGTCACGTGGACATAAAATTTACATACAAATTAATCAATTTGAAACCTATAAAATTGTCTATGAGCAAATAAGTAATTAATCTGTCGTTCGCTTGATTTATAAAATAGAGCCCGACTGAGTTCTCGAGGTTTACCATCAGCAAATAAGAAACCGTTCAGTCCAAAAGCAGGCCCCAAACAGGATCACTTAAGGCCCATTTTTCATATCAACCATTGAGGTCACAGTACGAAAAAGCAAGTCGGCTCAATATAAGGCCTGCTATAAAAGCTCATATTATCAAACCCTCAGTCTTGATCTCGGCTATTGGCAAAAGTAGATTCAGTCAAAACCTTAGTATGAAAACCTATTAAAATAATTTAATGATAATGCAGTATGACCTATAACCTTTGCTTTGTTCTAGAAAAGAATAAAATCGTTCATAGTGTTTTGACATTTCTAAGTTCCGATTTATGTTTATCGAATAGAGTTGTTAACCGAATAATCGATAGTCAAAATATTCAATGAAAACAACTAATCGATTCTAATTTTGTCTGATCTTTTAATGGAATTATTCTTATCTGTATTTTTTTTTTATTTAAAACTTTTAGAAAGCAATAAAATTAGTCACTAGAAAACAAAAAAGTCTTGTTTCATTAATTCTTAAATATCGATAAAAAAGTGCTAAAACTAACTAAAAAGCTATCATTTTCGTTAAGAAAACAGTTATTTGGTATTTATTTTTTTGTAATTTATCGTTAATGTCATATGAAATAAAGTATTCCTTGCATTTCAATACAATATTTCGTATACTTAAAATGAAATCAAATAAAGTCGATAATCGAATCGATAAAGTTTACGATAAAGTGAATGCAACCCTATCTGTCAACACCTTTATCTGTCACAATCACACAATACTTTTTCGTAACCTAAAAGTTAATGTTTATTTTATTAATTATTTAAAAATTATGTAAATAACTACGTACTACACCGTAGTACAATTAATAAAACAAATTTCAGGTTTTCAGCAGTAAGTTTCTCGTCCGTTTTAATTATTATTCGAATGCTATCTGTACTAAACTTTTCTTATCAAATCGCCGCAAATTTCTTGTAAAATTAAAGCTATTTTGTTTTTATTTTCAGCCTATTCTATACGCATTATTGCTACCTAACTTTCTGCACACTAACAAGGAAGAAAATTGATAAATGGCACAAAACAACAAGAAGATAAATATGATGAAGATTGAAGAAATATAACAATGCTAGAGTTATTTGTGGGAAAAATAAAACAGTGAAAGCTAAATAAATACACAAGAAAGAAACAAAGCACGAAATAAAACAAACAAAATAACTGTAAAGAAATGAAAGAAATAGAAATAAATGTTTCATTAGTATTACTATTAAAATGCTAAATGTAATAAAGAAAGGAACTATTAAACGCACAGCTGTTAAAGAAATGACTAAATTTTTCATTTAAACGCTTCCCATTAAACAATGCAAGCAAAACTATGAAAACAGGGTGCGGCTACATATTAGGTAATTTAACTTTCTACTTTATTATCTATTTTTTCACATAAAAGTGTAAAATCTGAACGCTCATGTGTAGTAAAAAAAATTCTACATCTGCACCACTATTTCACAGTTCTGTTAAGCAACACAAAAATAAAAAAATAACTTTTGTTTGTTATCATAACAAGCGTCTCTGAAGCACCAGTTCCTTCAAACTTTTGAAACCTTTTATCTGTGGTCACGGCACCAATTGTAACGGACCCCCCCCCTATTTAGCTATATAACTAAGTACCTATATACCTAGCTACCTATCGGGGACATAAATCCAGGTCTCAGGCAATAGGAGTTTACAAGCACCATACGGGTTATCCGTACCATGACACCGAGTGTATTAGTAGGGATAAATACACCCAACTAATCTTGGTCATCGAAACCAAGTAAAAGCTTTATCTATTAAAGATAAAATAAACTTAATTAAATTTATGGCCATAAAGTGATCGTTAAGTAGTAGGACCTCTACGTTGTGTAAAATTAATTCAGCAACCCAAAATCTTTTAAAGGTAAGTTTAAAAGAAAATAAATTAGTGATTTCAGAAACGCTTGCATAGAATTTACATCTTATAACTAATAAATATACATATAAATAATAAATAAATAGTATAACAAGTAATTTTGTATAAGTATTGTTTAGTGTAGATAGTATGAAAGGATATTAGGAAAATTATAACCAACATCAAAGACCAGACCAAATCAGTCTTTGATTTTGGTAGCCCATCTTCCACCAATCCCCAAGGGCTCTCCAATCCACGCCAGTGCGATTAAGCACAAAAGTTATTTTTTAGCATTAACCATGATGCATCAAATACAAAATGGAATAGGTTAGATGGAATGAGAAAATCTGATTTCTCAAATAAATATGTTTGGATGAAAATACTTCCAATCCAAAAGATGTTGTCCCATCTTACTGCCACTATGTAGTCATACAGATAATGATTATGTAGCCCTTAGATAGAACTATACAGAACGTATCCAAGGAACTACAAGTGTTGGTGTGCCAAGCTGCGAACAGACGAGGTTTTAGTGATATCTCATCTGAACAGAAAGGAGTCTGCGCTACCAAGATTGTTCAAAATGTAATCTTCAGGTCAATTTCATCGTTAGTGATGAAAGACAAGAATACAATCTACTTAATCGTAGTGCACTCAACCGTCAGTCAGAATAAGATTTGTATTGTGTAACTTCTCGGTTAAACATAAGCATGCAGTCACTGCGAAGCATTCATTAAATTCCTCCACTGAGATTTCTCAGTATCCAAAGAATTTAACTACTGGCTAAGACTCAACATACATCAAGCTAATGCTCAACAGAGAATGATAAAATAAATTAAAGTGATTTGACTCAAACCACTGTTGTAAGTGTTGATGTATTTATGTGAAGAATTAATCTGTATGACACACAGCAATTGCAGTATATGAGAGAGCATACAGTCAAACTGGAAATGTTGTTCAAACCATTATTGAACAAAATAAATATTTATATTATATTTCAAATATAAATCAGGCATTCTCAAAGGAACGGTAGGGATAAGAATAGACAAGGTTTTGTCAGAGATAAATAATACTCTATGAGTAATATTCACTTTTTACTCAAACCAATACCGCTGTTATGAGCTTAGCCATCACTAATAAAATTAGTCATAGGAATATTAATCCAAATATGGTTTCAATATAAAATTGACACGGGGTGGGGATGAGTTACTTTGTTTGTCTTTTATCCCAAGGGACTTGGCTTGATTAAAGGCAACGCAAAGCAAAACTATAACTGAACAGTTTCTAAAGCCTAGAAATTCAACAGAATATCTTGGCCTAGTCCTTTGTTTAGTAACAGTCCTAGAATAGAATATGATTATGTCAGTTTACACAGGTATTCTGGTGGTCGGTCAACCTAACCCAGAGTTATGCCTTTAGGTAAACCTCCACATCTCATAAATATTAGACTCTTACTAATCAAATTGTTGAGAACACCAAAACCCTTGACAAACAATCAAATTGATTATCGTTCAATGGCCCTAGTATTAACTGATACTATGTACCACATAACTAAAATAAACACAAAAGATTTACTTAGCGATGAGATAAGCACACATCGTAACTGAACTAGGAAACCATTCAAGGAACCCTAAAATAAAACAACTGATGCATTAAAATCATATTTGGACCATAGACCCAGATAGACTTCAATAAGTTAAATATTATTATTATAAATTATGGCAGCTCAGCATTACCTCATTTCTGTAATTAAGTGCCAACCAGCAGGTCCAATAGCACCTGATTACAGAAACTACACAACAATTCATTACCTCAACTTGAGATTTCATCGGCTTCAGTCGAATGACCAAATACTGAATCCACTCAAGTCTACACTATATGTATTGTTAGGAGTGTATATGAATAGTGTGATATGTGTAATAAAATATCTGCACAAATATTATAATAATAAAAGCAAAATAAATCATATTTTATAAAAATATGAATTTAAAGCGATGAAATCCGTCAAACTCAAAGTTAGCCGTTTCAACTTTCTGATAATTATTATAGTAAATACTATATAAAAGAAAGCTAATCATATGAGTTTAACAGTATTACACCCTCCAATCAACTCAGAAAAATGAAATTCAAGATGTAATTCCTGAACTTCTTCGACCAAGTTGATCGACCAAACTCGAATCCATTAATGCCCACAAAATATATTACTTTATATGTGCATGAGTAATGTATGGTGTATGTGACTATATTTGCATAAATATTATAATAATAAAAGCAAAATAAATCACATTTTAAGAAAATAAGTCTTGTATGAACGGCTATCGCTTATTCTCAAATTTGATTATTTCAAATTACTAGCAATTATTCTAGCTTATACTAGATATAAAGAAATTATTTGCATAAAAACAGCGACAACAAATTCATACAAAGCTCCAAAAAAATAGATTTTAAGAAGTAAAATAGCACAGCGGGAATTCTCATTATGAAACTTTAAAATTTGTAGTTATTGAGAAATGGATCTTCCAAAATAGCACTATTTCAGTTTAATGATGACTATTTAAATAATTTAGACATGGAATAACACTCTCTAGTTAAAATTTTCTCCAGCACAAATTTTAATTTATGAAATTTAAAGAGTCTGAAAAATTAGTCGCAAAGCATAAAACATAACACACACAACTTTGAATAAGCCCTAAAAATTTCCCTAGTATTATATGAACAGATTTCTGGACAATCAATACCAAGATTAATATCATACTGTAAAATTGTATTTATTGCGTTGCAATAAAATTTTAAAGAGAAAATGAACAGAGATTTTGTCCAAAAATCAATCATATCCTAATCTTACATACTACACTTACCCCGAATTATTTATTGGTAAATAAATAATTTCCCAGCTGCTGAAAACCACTGAAATTCACTTTTGCTATTATCTAGAAACAGCCTGAATAAATCTCATTTCTTCAAAAAAATAAATTAACCAAGCATTAGGTAATTTTTTAATGATTTCCTTTCGCTTTTTACAACAACATGTAATAAACGATATTTTTGACATTAAATATGAAAATTTATGTTTCAGGCAATTTTCTAGAAAATTGGCTAGTTTTTCACTATACACACGCGACACGAAATTCAGGCTTTATTTGGAGATGCTACGAACGGAATCATCGCGATCCAAATTCCCGTCACCTGAATTGATTACAAAATAAAAACCAAAACACTTTTCTATTCGCGAACCGCACAAACTAAAATAGAAAACACTTTTCGCGACGCGAAGAGCTCAAAACTTGTCTTCTAAAACAAAATATCGTCGATTTTGTCGAGACCGCGAAGTCAAGCTCTCTCTCTACCTACTTTATAATAAGCAATTTCTAGCTTTATGAGAAACAAAAATTAATTCAAACAAAAGTTACTCGAAGTTTTGATTTTAACTGAATCTGCTCGGTATTTTGACACTAAAACCTTGTACAGAAAATCCATCTCTAACATCAAGGAAAACGTCATTTTTTCAAAAGAGAGACATTTCCAGACCAGCACAGAGCAGTTATTCTGCACAAACTTCAGGAACCATCCAAGGCATCATGACAATCTGGCCAGAATTGCCAATCACCCCCAGACATTCCATCAAAACACAGACCAGCATACAATTTCAAAACAAAATTTTGAACAAATATAATAATAAATTGCTTACCATAAAATCAATGAATTTACCTACCTACAAAATACGAGTTATTTCTATACGTAAAATATTTAAAAACGACAATAAAAACTTATGGACAAGGGCTGTCCTTAAAACGCGATTTTTAAACATTAATTCCACTAATAAAATAATATTACTTCTAAACACGTTTATGCAGTAATTCCAGCATTATTACTTCTCGGAGGTTAAAATTAAACTGACCTAGAGCAACGATCGGTAGTCCTATAAATACTCAAACCCACCGAATCTTCTAGAACATAAAAACCGTTATTTCTCTATCGTACTTCCAGGGGATTCCCCCATTGTTCTCACGATTTTTCCCAACAATGCTCAGTGTTCCCATACTTTTACCCTACAGTGAATTATTTATTTTATAATAAATAAATTCCTAGTGGCTAAATTATTGCATTTCAAATCCAGGAACTAAGACAAAAATACAACAAAAATGCTTTTAAACTAGATCCCGAACAATGTCCGACAATTTCAAAGCTCTATCTAATAGAAAAGGCAAAATAAAAATTACAAATATAAAAAAACTTAAATACATGAATAAATATTAAAATAATATATGGATAAATACATAAATAATAGAGTGACACTACACAACTTTTGAAAACCCTTATTTTTTATTTCATTTTCCCTATTTCCGTTATTTTGTAAATAAGTAATTTAATCTTTACTCGACAGTCCTCTTTCATTATACAATGTGTTCATTAGGACAATATTAACTATAATTATCCTTTTTTTTATCAATTTACACCCAATTTTTAAAATTTATCATCATTTGAACTTTCAACAATATTAGTACCAAAGTTCATAAATTTCCCCAAATCGTTGTAATCAGTAAAAAGCGAGCAACATTTACATATTCTAGGCAGATGTGAGTGAATGGCAAGACTAATTTGCTGGTCTCTAAAAAAACAGAACAAATACTTTGACACGTAGGGTTGCCAATCATATTCTTAAAATAATTATTATATTATTTTTTTCACTACATTATACTTTTTACTTATTGAAACAATAAAAAAACATAAAATATTGTTTTCAACGTACTTTACTAGTATCCATAGATTGGAGATTGCTATTTTGCAAAGCATTCGCTTCCATTCGACAGTCCAAATCGTTTTCCATCAGTTGCAATTTGTATGAGATGACTTATATTATGATACAATATCAATTGTATGCATTTAAAACAAAGTATTGGTAATTTTCTTTAAAATATTATTTACGTAACGTATTTCATAGATACCATATCAAATTTTGACAGCCTTAATTCGAATGGTAAGACCGAAATTTTGTCTATTGTCAATACTGACCTCCATTAAATACTGGACAGGGTTCAATGTCGACTTGGCTTTTCTAACTCAATACGTATTTTACCTATAATATTTTATTTTAACATAAACCTTTACAAATTGGAGCATCGATTAAATAAATAAAACATATCTTTCATCCTAAAAGTAAGTTCTCTATACAACAAATTTTTACCATATGTTCTGTGATAATACAAAATAATAACAAAATACATTTAATTGACTAAGTTACATAAATTCTTTAATAAAGTGTATCATTTTAACGTTTGTTTGTTTGTTTTATGTACTAAAGCAAGGTTTCTATACGTTTCAGGAAAAATATGCAAGTGTTTTGTGAAAACTACAGTTTGAAAATATTTACCTACAAGGATTTGATACTCCATAACAGAATTAATCACATTTATGATGCTTCAACAATAAAACAGGTAATAAATTAGTATTTTGTACTGTAATTTCTTATCCATTCAAAAGTGTCTTTGTTAAAAAATGACAATTTTTTGTCATTTTTCTAACCTATTTTTAATAATATTTTCATGCATTTTAAGAAAATAATTTACACATCAATATAATAAGGACACTTTGTATAGATCAGATTAGCTTCAACATTAGAAATTGATTATCAATTAGAAAAGTTCTAAGCATTTCTAAGATGACTTAAATTTTCAATGTTTTTATCATCAAAAATTTTATTTTTGAGAAATACTCAAAAACTAAAGAATCTTTTAAGACAATTCTTATGTTGATTTAATGTATTAATGTAGTATATACAAATATCATAAGCTTTCAACATTTAAAGCATAATAACAATTAACTTTTTGAAAAATAGTAATATTGATCATCGGTGAAAATCTCAAAACTTGATTTTTGTTATTGTGAACTGATTAAGTAACAGATTCTGCTCAAACCAGTTTACTTATCATTAGTACCATTAGTGTGTTAAAATAGAACCAAAACATACTCAGATTTAAGTAGTATTTTAAAGAAAAATTTAAAATTGAAATAATTGTCAATTTCTATACTCCTTCATTTTGATGTTTCAGAGTACCATTCCCTTTATGGCTTGTAATGATGGTCTGGAAACATCAATGCTATCTACACATCATCAACAATGAGGAGAGTCACTCCTGATCAGAAAACCATATGAAAATGACAGAAAAGACTGAAGAAAAATGAAGAAAACAGATTACTAGTTTCCATTGTTTGAAAAATCATATTACTATGATTTTCCAAGTAACTCTTTGTCTGTAAATTATTGTAGTCTTTTTTAAGTGTATTATTTTACTCGTTCCTGATGCATTTGTAATACAAGAGGATAATAAATTGATTCAACCAAACCAATTGTATAATTTTTATTGGGTTTTCATCAAAGCGCCATCTATACAATATCCAACGTACTCCCATTCTGTAAATCTTTGTAACAAAAAAGTAAGCAAGAAAATAGTTCCAAATAATTCCTTAAGTGGCTCTGATTGCTATACAAACTACCGCCATCTCTATATCACGAACACAACCTATAACCGCCACCTGGTGACGAGTAGCACACATTTCTAAATAATCTAGGTATGGTTTTAATAAAGTTTAATCCTTTTATAATATGTTAACTAAAAATTAAAGAAGCATTGAATTTTATTATGCATAATTTTATTGTGATAGACACAATATTACAAAGTATTTTCGAATTATTTGGTAGTACAAATTACTCATACTCCCTCTGGTGGTAAGTAGAAACACTTTAAGTACCTTTTATTTTTACGTTTTCGATAAAATGTTAATTGTTTATAAATAACCAAATATAAATAATTAAAATATTTAGTTTTAGTATATATTATTTTATTGTGATAAATATGAGTTTATAATCTGTTGTTTTAGTTATTTCTCGAGCGTGGAATCATACATGCGCCACCTAGCGGAACAAGCGAGTAACAGCTGGAGAGATCAGTGGAATTCAATATAGTTTACAACATGAATATTATTATTTATTCATTAAATCAATGAATAAATCAAATCTACATTAGTAATAGGTTATTAAACTATTAAAATTAAAGCTGTTTAGTCAAAATTGTTTAAAGAAAAGTTTAAATTTCATACTAAATTTTAATTCCAACGTTCCTACATTACAGTTGTTTTAGAATATTAAAAGCAGATTTATAGTAGTAAATCTAAGAAATACTAGTAATAAACAAAAAAAAATCGTCACTAGGCGAAGGTATACTGTCATGTACTATATTTCTATTAGTACTATATAGAAGTGCCTGATAAAAAATATACGGCAAACCTTCTTTCCGTTGAAATAAAATGACATAATTTTGAGGCAATCGAGGATTGGATTGTCACAATATGACGACACCGTCATCCTAGAAAACCCTAGCTTAACTGGTTAAGTGACGCTGTTGCCTATAGTACTCCGGCGAGCAAGGGCGACCTCTCCAATATCAAATAGCAAAATCAATATAAGCTCCTCTTAACTAAGAGTGTATTTAATATTAAATATAAGATTTTTTAAGTAGCAGCGGTATCGCAATATTTGTCTTTAGCTTGTATTAAGAATACTGATATATTGAATTTGATTCATGGCTACATCCACGCTTATTACATTCTGATAAAAAGCGCCATAACATTTTTATCTCGCAGTCGACCGTTACATGCCCGAAGCGTTTGCTATAGAGAAAATTCTAAAAGCCTCATAAATTTATTATCTTTAGAAAACAGTGTACTAATATTTTTTTAATATTAAATTAAATCTACGCCAGGAAAAATAATGTTGAATACCCATGCTAATTGCTTGGTTTCTCAAAAACATCCTTTATTAATAACAAATTTCGTTTCGTGAATTTATTGGTCTTGGGAATTAATATCGTCTCTTTACGTTTACCGTTGTTTCGAAGAATTTTAATATCTACTGGAGTGGAAAATAAAAATTTTCAACATTATTCAAGCACAAAAATAACTATGCAAACTAAACCAAATTAATATCACAAGATTTTATACTTTCCGGACCTACGACATATAAGTTATATATAAGACCTAAATTTTTGTGCGGTCGAGTCCATTAATATGTTGGCACTTTTGACAGTTCGTCAACCTTTATGCCTTTGTAATAAAAGTCAATATCCTGTTAAGAGAGCGTGCCAACATATTAATTGACTCGACTGTACCTGTCAAATAAAGAGATTAAAATGAAAGTAAAATATATAATTTCAAATAATTAACTTACTTGCTATGGTCCTTACTGTAGAAACGTATGTAGAAACAAGAATAACAAGAGGTAGAATAAACATGAAGATAAGAGAGAGGGTGGTATAAGCTTGTTCCTGCCATCTTTCGGTGTAGAACCCATGTGTGACGCATTGGTGGAAGTCTTCGATAAACGGCCCTTTTGCTACGCCGAAAACCACTGCCTGTAGGGACAAAGAAAACTGGTATTAGAACATACATTAATACCTACTAATACGCTTTCGGTAGACGAGAATCGAAACGACACTAAGTCAGAAAAATTGCATCCTGTATTTTTAACGTACCAGCCAAAATCAAGTCTCTCTAAGAAACATACTATCTTCCATTAAAGAAAGATCATGAAATCCATCAATTATTTAAAAAAAATGGGTTTAGGCTTTCTATCAAATGAGTTAAAGTTTTTGCCCGAGTAAGAACAAAATCGAATAATTTTACAAGATGGTGCCATAGCCCATTTCAACATTCTTAATAACCATTTTAGTAAGTATTTGAATCAGGTCAAACCAAATTCACGCCTTCAGATTTCAAAGTGAGCTTCGCCTCCTATTATATTTTTTTGTAAGATTTTATTTCCTTTTTTAGCTGACGAGAAAATTTGGCGATAGAAACTAATCAACTGTAATACAACCAACAAATAAATTAATATAGATCAGGATTGCTAACAGTAATTGATAGAAATATGAAAATAGAAGGAATATTTAACATATAGGTGGTTGTAACTAACTGGCTCAGTGGACTGTAGACCTCGACCAAATGGGCATGATATATATATTTTTTATTTTATGTTACATAATTATCTCTCAAAAAAGAAACATTAGTAAAAGAATTATTTCGCTAGCACGAAAACTGACCGAGATATCACAGTTTGAAATGCACAAATTTGGACTCACCCGAATACGCTCCATACTAACGGCTACTCAGTTATGACGTCACGCTTGAGTAGTTTGTATGCAACGCGTAGGAAATTTGTTCGGCAGAGCTATATTAAATATTGTGTTTCTCAAAATGGTTTCTTAGACAAAGCTATAAATTTTATGGACTGATTAAAGGTATTATTTATTTTAATTAATTTTATACTTGGAATTGTCCGCCCAACTTTAAAAGGTCATAAACTAATATACGCAATATATAAAACCAAGCGGTATACAAGCTACTCTAAAAGTTTAATATGTTCACGATTTTTATTAGTATTTCGTTATTTTATTCATTAGTCATCATCCCAATTGTACGTTGTTTAAAAAATAATCTAATAGATGTTGTCACTAGGTTGACACTACTTTTGAAAAGCAGTAGGTTCCATGTGTTGTTTCATAGCCTTCTATAATTGCAAGCCGTGAACATAAGTTTGGCAACGTCTGTTACTGTCAGTTCGTGGTCATGTCGTCGGCCAGTCTCCATACTAAATGTATGGGAATATTTCAATTTTAAGAGGTCGATATTTTTTTTCCTAGTAATCGTGTGAGGTTTAAAATATGAAAATAATTTAGTTCCTTTATTGAAATGCTTTGTATATTTAAACAATAAGAAAAATATCAATGTTAACCAGGAAAAAATGGCTGTCAAAGATGTCATCTTTTTTGTTGATTTTCTTCAGCAGGGAGTTGATTAACACGCCCTCTAGCAATAAATGATATATCATTAGAAAGGTCTTTTAAAGACAAATATTTTCTGTTAATATACTTTATATCAATTGTTTATACTTTTGGAGTTAAAGGTTATTAAAGTATAAAAGTAGTTTATTGTCTATGGGAGTTGATTTACCCCACCTCTAGCAATAAATGAAATGTCATTAGAAAGGTTTTTATATGATAAATATTTGCTGCAAACATACTTTCTATTAATTGTTAGTATTTTCGGAGTTTTAGGTCATAAATGATAAAATAATTGGTCAAGTTCAGAGCGTTATAACTCTCAAAGTACTAATAGTTGACGTTTATTGTGATACAATAAAGTGTTTCAAATTTAAAGACCTTTCCAATGATGTAAGATTTATTGCTAGGAGAGGCTTAGATCAAAATGCTCATCGTACTAAAGGACCCCCGAAAAGTTCAAATAATTTGACTCAAACCTTATGTTCTAATAAATAAATAATAATAATAAATATAAAACTTTATTGAAATAACCTTACATCACAATTTACAACTAGTTTAAACATAGATAATATAGGAAAAACAAATAATAAATAATAATTAAAATAATATAATACTATGTGCTTGACCACATGCGATGTTGCCGTTCTGCTCAACTTCATGGCTTGGAAATATAGAAGGCTATGGTTGTTTGGTAAGTTAGGTATTCTTCTAGAACGGCGCTTCTAATTTTGAACATTAAAAATATGGGTGAACTCTTTTTTCGCAAAATTTCGAAAAGCTGGCTTGACCAAAAAAAATTATATATATTTCGAACCTGTTCACAAAATTTCAAGAGAATCTGTTGAGAAATGCGACCTGTGGAGGAGACAGATAGACGGACAGCCGGAAGGACATAGGTAGGACAGCATTTTTGTCCAAACTGGTAAGAGTGACGCTTCGCTCACGCTTCGCTCTCACTTGGTCAACTAGGTATCAATGCAGGCAAATATTTTAGTTATTGTTCTTAATTTCACATTTTTGTAATTATTTTAATATTTATAAAATAACAAAACAACATTTTATCGAAGAAATTCCAATATAAAGATATTTTCACTTCCTCATTCCAATTTTAATAAATTAGAATGAGGGAGGAAGTATCCTGTAATAAAAAACCTGTAATATTATTTACTGAAGCTTTTTTTTTACATTTGCGATATTTATTTTATTATATTATTCTTCCGAAGGAATTCATAACTAAGGAATTTATAACTAAGGAATTCATAACTTAGGAATTCATAATTCCTAAAGAATTTAAGCAAGGCGAGATTAAAATGAAACTTTATTTTATTTTCTCTACAAGATTTTGTTCCTTACGTAAACAAAGGACACTACTGGAACACTTCAATAAATTGTCCCTTTTTGTTTTCTTTATACTTTGTGTTCCCTTATATTTTGTATATTACAAGTAAGCGTGTATTGAGATATTTGTGATACCTACCTACCTAAAATCATCAAGGGTTTTTGAAAATTAATATATCAACATAAAATAATTCTTTGGCCAGTAAAATCGGGTCTCCTGCGCTTAATTTTCGACAAAACATTGTTGGCAAAACATTATTTTCACAACATTATTTTGAAACCGCACGTCCGCTGCGCCTAGGTTTTGTTTTGAAAACATGTTTTGTTGAGAAAATTTGCGTCCAATCACGGCTCAGATTCGAAAATGAGTTCCGACGAAGAAGACGTGGTAGCTGTAATGGCAATAGTGGATTTAGTTCTCCAAAGAAGAAACAGAAACAGATTCCGGGTAGTAAAGTAAAGTAGCGGTCTTTCTCTGACCAACTCAATTAAAAATAAAGTAGGTATTCTCCTTATTCCACTCCATCACTAAGACAATATACAAATCACACAATGGCACACGAACGCAGGCGAGGCGTCTGCATCTAGTGAGCGCCAACACAAAATGAGTTACTTCCCCTCCCCGCAGGCAAGAGCGGGGGATGTTTTCCGTTCGTCTCGGCAAACAATGTTTGTGTTTTTGCTCAACAAAACTCATAGGCCACGCCCCCAACATGTTTAGAAAACATTGTTGTGATGTTTGAAAACACAAAAACACGGCGCAAGAGACGCGGCTTTATACTGTGAATACTAAAATAGTTATCTTAAGCCGCGTCTCCTGCGCCGTGTTTTTGTGTTTTCAAACATCACAACAATGTTTTCTCAACATGTTGGGGGCATGGCCTATGAGTTTTGTTGAGCAAAAACACAAACATTGTTTGCCGAGACGAACGGAAAACATCCCCCGCTCTCGCCTGCGGGGAGAGACCCGACTTAAGAAAACGTCCTACTGCTTCTTAGCCAATTACCTACAACGAACAAATACAACATAGAAGTAACCAAGAAAGTTTAGCTATGTGGTTCACATAACTATATCACATTATAAACTTCTACTACTGATTAATTAATTGGCCGCCCCTACTAGACATTTAACCACCCGTGTAATGTTAACCACATGACACCGTCCTTGGCTGGGTATGAGCCCCTCCCAAAAGAGGGGGTTTCGATAATCGCCACGCTAGGCGGAGCAAGGCTTTTTAACACGTTTTTATTATTGGATACCTTAGTCTTACGACACCCAAGGGATTAGAGAAGGTGCCATTCTAAGCCGGACACTATATACGAGGGTGGATTGATAAGTCCATGACTTTTTAATGAAGAAAGACTTTTTTTCGGAATATTATGTTTTATTTCTGTACATAATCTTATTGTAGCTCTGCGTATTCAGTCTAACGAAGTTCCTACCTCTTTAACCCATTATTTTCTTCTTTCATCGCCTGAAAACTGGTGACTGAAATGAGGGCCCATTTCAGACACCACCTTTTGGCTTGATGAAAATCTTTGCCCACCAAGACATTTATCAAGACATTTATTCATGTTCGGTAGCAAAAAAAATCTCACTGGGGTTGAATCTAGAGAATAGGAAGGATTCGCATCTTCATTCCATGAGTTTTGATGTCATGAAGGCCGCCGAGAGGGTCGACAGGGTCATTAAGAAAAGTTAGAAGTCGCTTGAGCTTTTGTTTCCAAAAGTAATAATCTTTTGCCGAATTTGAAAAAAAAATTGTGTAAAGATGCCTTAAGGAGTTTCTTTTTAAGACACAAAAATTAATTATGAAAAAAAAAAGTATTTCTTCTTTTCAAAGTCATGGACTTATCAAACCAGCCTTGTAGTTACCGGATTCGATTCCCTGAACACGATTTTATCGGTTTTAAACCAACCTGGCTGGCCACCACCATTTTGGCTGTTTTCTCCCTAACTACTTTATCATTATTGTTGTTATTATAATAATTTAGAGGTATGATAGTCAGTTAGTTTGTTAGTGGTTGAGAATTCCGAGTGAAGTGTGCTTTGATTTAACCAAGCACCACCGTGTCGTGTCACATGCTTTTTTATAAGAACATTTTTCTTAATGAAAAAAAAACTATTTTTTTAGGTATGTGTTACGGCTAAAACCCGAAGGGCGGCTTAAACTAGGTGTAGCCGGTAGCTATGGTTAAACCTAGGTGAAACAGATTTGCTCGCGGCTAATACTAGGTGTAGCCGGTTAAAACTGCGTAATTTATGGGGTGTCAAAAAAGTTATATCTGTTGTTTCTTTAAAAAAATAACCTCGAACTTTAGGGCTCACGCTCCGCTGCGCTTTGTGCTTATATTCGGGACCTACAGGGAGTAAAGCAGATTGGTTACGCCTAGTTATGAATATAAGATTCTTGGCCTAGTTTTAACGAACAGCTATCGGCTATACCTAGTTTTAGCCGCATTTCGGATATGAGCAGTACTAGGAAAATTCTCTCTTTAGACTTTTAGATTTAACATTAATGGCAATTTGCTAATGGAGACTTGTGTTAACTTGTGTGGATAGCCGCTTTCTGTGAGAATTTTACAAAAACCATTTCTTATTGTTCTCTTATCCTTTAAAAATAATCCACGAGCAGTCAGTTGGTTTATCCCTCTATTACTGTAAGTTCTCAAAAAATATTGTAAAAAAATGTTTATAAGACCACTCCATATTTCACTGTTCCCGGCCAAAAAATCTCAACACAAACGTATAAAAAACTCATTATCCAGGGATATCGCGGACAATGGATACCTAGTGTTTTTTATAATACAAAAATATAACGTGCTATAGCAAAAAATATATCCAAAGGTACCTATGCAAAACAGTCACACTTTATTTTACTGAAGTATATATGAAAGTAGAAATTAAATGTAGGAACATATTAAAAGAAATCAATTTATAAAAAATAATTTCTGTACAAAAGTAAGAAATTAACAATTGTTTCAATTCACGCTAATCAACACAGCAAAAGTTTGACTTTACCTTGAGAATAATTTTCCTAAGCTTAGCTCCTTTGATTCTGTAAAATTGAAGTTTGAAAGAGACGAGTATTAAAAGTTGAAGCGTAAAATTGTCTTTCCAATTTGATAATAATATTATTTGTTAGTTTGTAGGTTAGCACCATATTAACGTTTCACATTTCACGGTTGATTTCAATAATCTATCTTCAGTAAGAGCTGGGCCCTCTTTCACCAAGTCGACATTTGTCAGTGACATTATATCAGTTATTTTACAATTGTCGTTACTTTAATTAGGGATATTAAGTATGTTGTAAAACAGGGATGTTATTTACAAGAAGACATATTTGTAGATTTGTCAGTAATTCTTGACATGAGATTGGAGCTGAGTCGAGTTTGCATGACAATTGTCGACTTGTAAAAATTATCCACTGTTTCACAACAGAATTGTCTCCTATTAAAGTAAAAAAGACTGCAAAAATTGCCGACATATGTCACTGACAAATGTCAATTTGGTGAAATAGGGGCCTGTCACTCCACGCGCGAGTATGCAGCGCTCGGTGCCCTCTGAGAGGAGAAATTTCATACGTCATAAAGATAAGGTCCACGCAAGGAAATTATAAGTACTTCCAGTACTTATAATTTCCTTGAATCTACATGATTTCTTTGGAGCGATGGTAGTACTGTGCGACCCGAATTGCACTTTATTGTGTCGAAGCAAGAGTCTCAATTTATTTGAACGATTTTGCGGAGTGCTACTTCTGTGCGCTTGTACTATTATCTATTCTGTGGTAAGAGATAGGCCCACTATGGATCCAGGCAACTGTTGTTATTTCCCATAATTTAACAGAAATATCTAGGCAACAAATCAAGTAAGCCTAATCTCTTACTGAGGATATATGTTATTGAAATCGGCCGTTAATCTGTTTTTTTAAACTTTAATGCGTTTTTTATTTTGCTTTCTGTCTAGTCCTAAAATAATTTGATAAAGTCCTTAAAATATATAGTATGCATTTGAGGGTAGGTAAAAAATACCTACGCGTCAAAACGCGATCACCTCGAAGTGAGGAACTTATACTGAATGTTCCCACCGTCGTTGAAGTTTGTAATAAGCTATAAAACGTCATAATCTTAAGGGGGCGTACAACGCTGAAAGCAAAGTCAAAATTAACGAAATTACATTAAGTAGTAATATAGTACATTAGTAATAGTTTGACAAGGTAAGTAATAGTTTGACAAGGTAAGAAATAGTTTATTAAAACTATTATAGTTTATTAAAACTATTTCTTACCTTGGAAAACTATCAGTCACAAAACTAAAGAGCGAGCTAAGGTTTTTTTATATATTTTTAAGATTATAAGTTTGGTAATGGTTGACACAGCATTAAAAAGCTACCAATTTGGAGGTCACTATACGATTTTTTATTAACTAGAAAAGTTTTAGCCATCATGTTTCCGTCAACTACATAACTGTGTACTATAATCTACTATCTACAATTTTTTTTTGCGACCAATAAATCAAGTAGTACTGTATGAAATCGTATTTAACGTTGTATGGCCCCTTAAAACAGCTAGGAAAACTTTTGATTGCCTTTAAATATCAAAGCTGAACGTGAAAGTTTGAACTAGCTTTTAACATCATCAAACCTTAAATAAAAATAGCATATTTAAACATACCTGTGGTATACTTAGAAAGAGGCTCAGCACCCAAGCTAGAATGACTAATTTTCCGCTTCTCGTAGCTGTAGCTATGCTCTTCATAGGATATTTGACAGCGAGCCATCTGTCCACTCCTATCAGGACTAGAATGAATGTGCTCAGATACAGAGCGAACATTTGTAGGAACTTGAACAGTTTGCAGGCGACATTCCCTGCATACCACTGCACAGCAAACGACCACCCAGCCTCGCCCGCAATACAGAACACTGTTACTAGTAAATCAGCTATGCTCAATTGGAATATCAAACTATATATTGCTGTCCAAGAAGGTCTCGCTCTTCCTCTACTCCTTTTCCCTCTTTTCAAACTTATTATTGTAGCTAAATTTCCAAACAGTGAAAGTATCGCCATAGCTGTTAATATACTTGCTCTTATTATAGTGCTTTTCGTCAAAGTAGGAGCATGCGCTAAACACGTGAATTGCGTTCCGTTATAACTGTGTACGCTTCTCGTTATGTCAGCGGTGTCGTTTATTATTTCTAAGCATTTCTCTATAGGCCATTCTTCGATGCTTGTTAGTATTTCTTTGGTCGTGTTGAATTTTATTTGTGACGTCAGGTTAGTCCGATAGAGGGTGCTGCTGTCATATAATGTGGTATTGTTGCCTGCGCTCTCCATGTTTCGTCATGCGTGTGAAACACCCTTTTTAGGTACCTGTAACAAACAATAACTTAATTAGACTTTTGTTTTTGTTTCACGGTTCATACTACCTATAAAGAGTTGTGAAATAGGCCGTTTTTGATACGGATGGTGACATGAATCGCAAATATATAAAAAGTTATGTTTAAACTGTAGAAGAGAATGTTAAAATATTGAAAATCATAATTTGTAACTGTACAGTACGAGGCTTATAACTTGAAATCGGGTGAGGATTGCGCGAAACGCGTATTTTGGGCATGCGTAGCGGTGAGGGACGCGGGCGGGCGTCGCTCACAAGAGTACATGCGCTAACTTATCCCCATCACTCTGTCGAAAAAATTTCAAGATACATGCCTCGTACTGTAAATATGCCTAATACATTACAAAAATACCTGATGCTCGGAATCACGTGACTACAAACGCCAATCAGCGCATTACGTAACGGCATGAGACACCACTAAAACGAGACAAGACAGGCTGTCAAAAACTGTCTGACATACATTAGTGTCATCCATGAAAATAAAGACCATCATCATAGACAGAAAAATTTTCGCTGCGCTCAAGAAGACCAACAAAGCGTGGAAAAGAGAAGTTAACATTATACGGACACGGTCTGTGAAAAAAAGAAACAAAGAATCAAATGACAATGTGCCAACATTTTTTACTGTAAGAGCCCCTAGCGTCCCGCTTTGCAAATAAGCAATCACAGTTTGTTTAAAATATTTGTTAATCCTTATTAGAATTTCAAATAAAGGTATCGTGGAGTCATGGCACAGTAGTGATTATTACGTAGTAGTGATTATTTCCTCTGTGGCCATGGTGTCTTGTGCTCTTAGTAATTGTGATGTGATAAAAAGAAACAATCCAAGTAATCACACTTTGCAAAGGTAAATAAGATTTTGCCACACATTTCTCTAAAATCTATTGTTTGCCACGTTGCATATAATGATTATTTTTCAATGGCGGCTGATGATGACGTGTCCACCACGTGTCCATTGTCCATGTTTTAAAATATAAACTTTTATGTGGAGGTACGTAGTAGAATTGTTTTTACCGAAAAAAAAATAACCGTCTGCTTTTATTGTACTCACAGACGAATAAGATGATTGTACTGTACCTATCTGTCAGTGTCATTGTTTGTTTGCGCTTGACTGACCACAGACTAGACTACCTATGCACTGCACAGGCCACAGATTGCTTCCTAGTTAGTCTGTTATTAATGTTACTATCTGTATTGTGTTCTCCCATATATGAAACACAAAGGATTCATTAGTTTTAATTAAGTACTTAATTTATGTTGCTTTTTGTATTTAATGTTTGAATGTGTGTTTTTCACCGTGTAAAAATTGGTGTTTTTCTGTCCTGATGTCATCTCTGTGCTCGGCAGAATATCAGTGCAGCAGGCCTAGCTTGCTGCTTATACTGAGCTGAGTACAGTTTTGGCATCACGCGACGATGCACAATGTTTGTTATTGCCCTTGTCTTGTGTTTATTATTTATTTGTACTGTCTTTGTAATGTTGTGTATCGTTGTGTGATTTCGAAATAAATGTTTTTTCTTTCTTCTTTCTTTCTTTTCTTTCTAAAACCAAATTTCACTACATTTATTCGATTAAATCGACGAAGAAAACATTATGGAACATAGTTTATTAATTTCCTTTGTCATATTATAGTCATATTTTATGTATGTAAGTCATATTTTACGTACCTATCTCATATAAAATGTATACATTCGTTTTTGGATCACCTGTTTATTGACATTGTTGTTCTTTGGCATTCTATTTCTATGGCCATCATAGTATTTGTTACTGACAAGTTGATTAACGTTTGATATTGGTTTATTTATTTATCTTTCATATCGTTACGTAATCAAAATCACGTGACTGCTTGGAACGTTTAGGCAGGAGAAAATTAAACGTTCAATAATTTACTTTAACTTTCTTATTATTATTATATTTTTTCATATTACTTACATGTCTACCTATAAAATTAAAGTGGTTTCAAAAATAAGTCACCATCCAGAATTTAGTTTGATTTTTTACTGTAACAAGTTGATAGTACATACCAAATAAAGGCAGGGAAATTACTTCACACGAATGTACAAACGCATAATTTTTATATTAAGCAAATGACAGGTAGAAAACTTTTTCTATTGAATTGCTCATTTCCCCTTGAGATTCAATTTGAAACTTTATTGCTCACTTGAGCTGAAGATCACAATAAATTACAATAAATAACGTAATGTTCATATTACTATCGTATTCTGATAAAAACAATATGTTCAGTATGAAGATAAAAGATCACTAAGGTAAAAAAGGAATAGACAAAATGATAATAAGTTTTTCATAACAAAAAATATTAATATTAGTTTTTGTCAAAGTCATTATTTACCAATATGATAATAATATTATAGGAGATCCAATTTTAAACTGTGTACACAAAACACGTAAAACTTTTTCAATGCTTGCTATTGAATTTTGAAACATAGATTTAAGGCTTTTTCTGGATAAACAGGATGTAATAACTTCTTAATAATTCACTGTTCTATTTCTTTAGACATTCAGCAATATGTTGAGTGACGTAAACAAACTGTTTAATTATTCTAAGCATTTACTTCGTACTTTGAGAACATCATGAAAACATGCTTGTTATTACTGCTTAGATAGCATGTAGGTAAAGTTTAACTTGAAACAACAATTAAATAGCTTCGTTGGCGGTAAATTGAAAAGGGATATTTTTAATTGGGTGACTGGAATAATAAACGCAACTATAAACACTTAAATACTAAACCCGGCAGCGGTTTATTTTGTAGGCGACATAAACCTTAACGGGTGACAAACTGTGGATAACAAAAAATACGTAAAACGAGCAACAACGAAAAAAATAATTTAAGTTAACAGTGAAAATTCTAAATGAGTGACAAAAATACCAAGTAGGTAACAATATAACTGATTTAAGCAGCCCAACATGGTATTTTTGTCATCTCGATTAGGTTAATAGTCGCATTTTTTAAATAAAATATAAATATGCAAAATTTTAAATGTTTTGTGTACCCGTTCTGTATAACTAGTTAATCAATTTTTATTTTACAGTCAACCATTTTCAATGCTATGGGGTATTAGAGTGGTTTCTGAGTTCCTTATGACTCAACCGGTTGAGTATAGAAGTTGTGCCGTGGGCCCGAGTTGAGTCGTTGGTACCTCAGTTGTGTAGAAGGGAATCAAAAGTGCCCACGGCACAACCAGTTGAGCATAGTACTTAGTTGTGTCTTGGTTCCAGAAGGCGAAATGACTATCGAAATTCGAATTACTAGAAGGTTCTAAGGGGTATATAAGCAGCGGTGAAAAATCGTAAGACCTTTTACAATAAAATGGTTGATTTCTTCTTACATTAATATAACGTAGGCCACCAAACATTCGCTAAATGTTTTAATAAAACTAAACGTATAATTTTCTAATAAATTACGAGTCGTACCTTTCTTGGAAGATAGGTTTCGTTATAGATCTTTTGTATTCAAACGTCGTCCTTCAGATAAGCGTGGGTTCCATTAAATTAGACTTCAATGGTGGTCTTAGCTTTTTTCGGTTAGAAATATAATTTTATTAATACATTCTTCGATTAATCTTACAGCGAGACTTTGAATATATTTTTTATTCGTCTGGGCAGTAAAAACTAAATTTTATTACTTTATTTTCGTTTTAATGTTATTAAATGTGCCTCTATCACTTTTAGTTTGACATACACGGTACGTGTTTTAATTATATTTTTAAGAAAATATAATTACTAAGATCGACTGTTTTTATAAGCAGTGATGGAAGAAATATACATTATGTTGTATAGTAGATGTTAAGTTAGTAATGGCAATATAATAAAAAAAAATACGGCAATATAATAAAAAAAATCACACTTTAGATATTTTTTCATGAAATATTTGATTTTCAATGTAAATGAGGACAGAATAAAGATTCCAACTGACATGAAACCTAAAATTATGAATGGTAAAATACGCGCAGTTTTCAATTTAAGTAAATTATAATATCTGGGCGACCGAACTTTGCTCGGTTATTACTATTTATCTCAAACATTAACTACATTTTTTTAAACTTGTCTAAAAAAAAATATATAAACTTGAACATATAAAAAAGAACACAAGTCACCGAGTGGGTGACTTTATGTTCATTACCCGGAACACTCGTTTCTTGCCACCTGCATCTTAACCCGCTAGACCAGTAGGACTTTGGCTGGTAGGACGAAATTAGCGACCATATTCTGCGTCGAAAGAAAAACGCATGAAAAACGCTAGATCGATTGATTACCCCCGAAAACCCCCATTCTGCGAAATTGTTCGAGCCGATTCCGAGATCACAGAAGAACTTTATATACATAAATAAATAAATATACAAGAATTGCTCGTTTAAAGGTATTATAAGTCTATTCTATAGTAACGTGAAAGTAGTTTTTGATTCAAAGTTTTGTATTCTCAATGCTATTTTTATTAGCTAAAATTTATTCTACATTCTCGCTTGAGTACTAAGTTAGAGAAGATTTTTAATTTTCTTGTATACAATTTTGCTTAGAAAATCTGTTACATTAACTTTTTATAACTTGATAAAGACCTTTCATATCTTCAAATGCTTTTTTAGCCTTTTCCACCCTCCTCGAAAGTAAAGCGCTCGGATTAATTTCCAAACGAATGGGACTTTGTCAGTCTCCGCCATTAGGAAGATAAGTGACTTTCAAGCCAAAAGCTTATCACTACTATTTTATGAGGGGTTACTATCGCTATTGTATGAAGTAATGAGAACAAAATGTTTTTATACAGAAAATACATTATCATAAAAATTCATAGTCCTCTGTAGGATGTCGTCCTCTCCCAGGAGAGAATGTTGCTAAAATCTCTTCGCTTGGAAAAAAGGTGGATTAAAGACAGCGAACTAAAATCTATGGAAGTGTAATTTGCAACCGAATATTGCTAAAAATTGCACCACAACAGAGCTAAAAATGACAAATGCACAGTGTTTAGTCGGGCCAACCACGCGCGCGATAAAGACGTTCTTTACAATACGATAATTACAATTTATATTGTGAGGAAAAGAGAGACACAGAGAGTTTATTAAAGAAGTCGTCCTGTGTAGTAAAATGGTGTAAGGCAGCAAAGAAGGCAGTAAATAAATAGATGCAGAAATAATAACGTATCATATCTTTGCGTTTAAGTATAGAAAATATATGAGTATAAAAACTTTTGTCGTTATTATATTGTAATCAGTGTTTAGTCGCTTTTGCTGCATATTTAAAAGCCAACATTTTTTATCTCCACTCAGTTGTCGTTATTGTGTAGTGCCACTGGTGCCTGAGCGGAATGCTTGTTCCATAGATTTTAGTTCGCTGGTTAAAGATAATAGTTTGGATTGTTTTCGGACAACGCTGCTGCCCAATTTCTGGTCCATGAAGGTATTAGATTTACTGTATACAGTTGTTTTATCTCAGAAGACGGTTTGAATATAAATGTTGTAAGGCGCACACATGTAGGTACACTGTTTTAGTGTGCGTATGCACGCTTTTGTGTTACGCACATTAATGTGCATGTGCATTCATAGCCGAACCGTCTTGGCGAGATAAAAGAACTGTACTACCCCGTAGTGATTATTTCCTCTGTGGTACTACCTTCAACTCATTTACGTATTACGTCACTAGCTAGGTACTTAATGTAATGGGTTGATGGTATTGTACTCTGTCGGACGCCACAAGGCTAAGATTTTTGTTTTCATGATTTCATTTAAGGTGAGAAAAAAAATTGACTTATTTTAATTAAAAGTTTGACAAATACAAAGCACAAATAAAAATATATTATATTTATAATTCTTCAACGTCCTTTTTTAACCATACTTTTTTTGCTTCGAAAGGATATTATAGCTTATGTGATTACATTATTGTACCGGGGGGTATTATAAGCTAACTTTGTTGCAATCAATTCTGACAGAAATAGCAGTTACATTGCTGCTTTAGTTAGAACCAATTTGACAACTATCTTACTTAAAGCAGCAATGCAACTGCGATTTCAATCGAGAATTGTTAGCAACAGACTTATGTAATCAACCAACGGGTGTTCCATAACCTTGCCTTTGAAAGTACTTTAAATATTTAAGGTAGAAAATATTACGATAAGATAACTTCATTTTGATTTGAAAAATAATTGTAACTGCATTCAAATATTTTTGTAAAATTGTCTGCGTTTACCAGGAACCAAACTCACCAACTATAAAAAAAAACAATGTATTACTTGTACGATACTGATAGAAAGGGTAATATTTTTTTTAAATAACACAACACCTTAAAGAAAAGGAAGATAATGAAATGTAACATATTTTGTATTATTATTAAGTACCTATTGTATACTATCGTAAGCTATTATTTTAGATCTTATAATGAAGTTCCAATTAATTTTAAAAATCAAGACGAAGTCATCTTTCTTTCATTATATTTTAAGGTACCCAAAACTTTGTCATGCTACACAAGCGATCCGTGTGGCGTGACAAAGTTTTGAAAACCCTGTATTACAACAAAGAACTGAGCTGACCATTTTTATAATGTAGGTAGAGCACTAAATTTTTACCAAAAACTGGTAGAAATCATAAAATACTTCATAATAAATGCAGTAAAAGCATCGTACCCAGCTCATAAAAATATTATCATATCAGCAGTGCAGTTTCAAAGAGTTTTATGATAATATACTAACCATAAGTTACATTGGAGTCGCTGCTGCATTCAGCGTTAAAATCTATAAAATATTCATGACTGAAAAATCATATTGTGTAAAAATATTTCATAAACTATTTCATAATAAACTTAAAAGATCGTATCGATCGAAAAAAAGACGAAGTCTTTTTATACAAAACTCGAACAGTTCGGATTTCGTTTGTCGATTTTTTGACTGTTTTTGAAAGAGTTGTAGAACAATGTTGTTTTTTATGATGTTAGTATTTTCTCCTGCGAGGTTGTTGGTGTTTTACAAATAACCCTGTACAATTTATGCATCTACAAAGGAAGGAATTTTGAAAATTCTATCCCTAGGGGGGTGAAATAGGGGATGAAAGTTTGTATAAGTCCCTTAGTTTCGAATCTTCAAATTTATAATATAAAAGTGTATCAGTGTTTAACTTATGAAAAACGCACAACAGCCAATTTAATGTATCAGGTGTTTTTTTTTTTTATCAAAACCGACTTCAAAAAAGGAGTAAGTTCTATGTTCGTCTGGATGAGGTTCTATATTTGTTTTTTGTGTATGTCCACTGATTACTCAAAGACGGCTGAACCGATTGAAATGATTCAAAGTTATTAGATCAGGTATGTTTTGAAATCGGTTCAGTAGTTTTCAGAAATTCTGAAAATACTGTCGTTTATTCGTTACCTACCATTATATGAACTAGATACGGATGATCGACCATAGTTTATTTGTTTATGAACCGATTTCGATGATTTTTTTTAGGGTTCCGTAGCCAAAATGGCAAAAAACGGAACCCTTATAGATTCGTCATGTCTGTCTGTCTGTCTGTCCGTCCGTATGTCACAGCCATTTTTTTCCGAAAGTATTAGGATTACACAGTTGAAACTTAGTAAGTAGATGTATTCTGTTAACCGCTTAACGATTTTAACACAAAAAAAAGATTAAGGGGGGGCTCTCCATACATGGAACTGAAACTGAAAAAAAAATATTCCTTCATACCAATACGTGCGGGATGTTTATAGATAGGTCTTTAAAAATGACATTGAGGTTCCTGAGACGTTTTTTTCTAAAAGTCAACCGTTTGAAAGATAATCACTGCCAAAGTGGTAAAATGTGTGTCCCCCCCCCCTCTAACTTTTGAAATAAGAAAGTGAAAAATGTAAAAAAAATATATGCTATAGATCATAATGAAAACTTTCAACGAAAATTGGTTTGAACGAGATATAGTAATTAGTTTTTGAGATATATCATATTTTCCAAAACCGCAAATATAACTTTGTCATTCATACCAACACTGTGAAAAACAAAGTTATTTTTTCAGACGAAAAATGATAGTGGTATTAAATATATTATGGTATAAGCTACTACGGAACCCTACGGCACGTGGTTCGACACGCACTTGGCCGGTTTTTTCAAAGAGGATACTTTTGGGACCACCCGACTTCAAAAGATGTTTTTTTGATATGCGTACTTAAATAGTAATTATGAAGTTATCAATTTTAGAACTCTTTCTTTTTAGAGCTGTTTCTTTTTGAAGCTGTGCTTAGAAATTTTTTTGAGGATTTTTTATATTTGGGTTGACAAAATCTTAAAACAACGATGTTGAATCGATGGATAATAAAAGTTTTATCGTTCTTGGGGTCTCCATAGTATGTTGATCATCACTTGTCCCATTAAAGTTAACAGTTTTTGTCATACCTAGTACGTTCTTTATACTTAAATCCATATATAGGTACATAGAAAAATTTTCGCTGATGCTTAAATCATTAGGTATTAAAAATATGTTGTCTGAAATATTATCAAATCAAATTGTTATTCATAGTTGACAATTTCATTGGTAATCTATAAATGCAAAACCATTTTGCGTATTTATAAAATGAATATTTCAATAGGGTATTTTCCAATTTTTGAAAATTTCTTATATTTAAAGATTGGGACGAACAATTTAATAGAAAAATAAAAATTAATTAATTAATGTTTTTTTTTCTCCATTAAACAATTTAAAGTCAAATTTATTTTTAATTGTTTTGAATTTACCGCCAAAACGCTCGGTTCAATGACATCTACTGAGTGACGTCAACTTTGTGTAAACTATAGAGTAAATTGTAACACAGACTACAAAGATGTTGAAATTGTTTACACAAAGTTGACGTCATACAGTAGACGTCATCGAACCGAGCGTTTGGGGGTTAATTCAAAAGCATTAAAAATATATTTGATTTTAATTGGTTTAATGGTGAAAAAAGACATTATTTAATTTATTTTTATTTTTCTGTTAAATCGTTCGCCCCAATCTTTAAATATAAGCAATTTTCATAAATTTGGAAAATACCCTATTGAGAGTTGCGTGAAGATTGTTTACCAATTAAAACAAGAACGAATAAACGGACTTTCATATTTTATTCCAACACACATTGAGTTTGCAGGTCAACCAACCAATGGCTAAGTATAAGCAATGCCACTGACACAAATCCTTCCGGGTTATAATAAAATATAAGATTTGGCATAAGCCAACCCTCTTTCCCTGAACTGCGAAAACCCGTACGTGATTATTTTCTTAAACAGTGCATTTTACGAGCAAACCTTTTCCGGACGTATTTAGTAAATCCGGCTTTTGTAAAGTTATTTTTTCCTGACTGTATTTTAACTTTTCTAATGGCAAGTATAATGTTATCGTCAGATCTGCATTTTTTTCTTTATCGTCAAAAAAGTATTCTAAAGCACTTTATTTGTTGTTATTGTAGCCTAGACCGTGCCTAGACTTTTATATAAAATTTTAAATGCCCGAAGATTTGGTTAGCTGAATGTTCATTTTTGCTGGCACGTAAAACTTATACCTACAAGTTTTAAAATTTTTAGTTTTTAATTACAATTTCTTTAAATTCATCTTACATAATGTAAATATTTATTAGTTTTACAGACTTGTACAATTTTTATACATTTATCACTAAATGGAAACATCAAATAAATCTCAAACTATAACCATCTTTTCCAAACGTCTGTTTGAAATTGAGATCCAAATCCATTATGTGATAGATGATAAGTAAACGCATCGTATGGAGAAGCAATCAATCAAGAATCGGTTTATATAAGATTCTAAGTGGTTAAAAATGTTGGAGAATGAACCCTCCATTTCAGTTAAGCGGAGTCTCTAATCTGTGCTGAGTTTGAGTGGAGTTGCTAGTCTGCTAGGATTTGCGTTGATTTAACAAATCAATACTTATTGATTGATATTATTTTGAATGACCTGCCTTTGTGTTCATAAGGTTTTTACTTTTAGTCGATTGAACCCTTAAGGTTTGAGCAAAATCCTTTTAAACGTTATACTCACTAAGTTGAAAGCAAGAACTATGAAAGAATTTGTTTAGGATACTGAGCGCTGATAATTATGTAAATATGTCAACGTTTTATTTAGACTTTATTTGTAACAAAATTGTACTTTTACAACAAAAGCATGTGTCGTACTCATAAATTTAACGCGCGTAAAAGTTTAGATCAAAATATTGAGTCAAAACTGTTTTTTGATCTGTCTACTAAACGCACTGCGGCCGCATGAGGCTGGACGACATTGAAAAATCTATAGTGTCTAATTTTTTCCGACTTGACGGATTAAAATGTAGTTTTTATGTCGAAATTCAGTATCTGAAATCATATACCTATTCACTTACGAAACTTCGAAATTTTACATAATAAGTCAAGTTATACAGTAAATTATGGTTACAGTTTAAAGTACAGCTGAGTGAACTTACATATAACTATTACCGTAGTTAATATTACTTCGGCAATAGCCGTTAATAATCTGTAAGTTCAGTCAGCTGTAGTTTAAGTTTATTAATAGGGTATTGTAGTAAACAATAGCATCAGTTCTCAACAGATTTACTATCATCAGATATCAAAGTGTCAAAATAGATAAAAATAATAACTTTTTTGAAATATCAAAAGAGTCGTGCTCTAGAATTCTAGAGTAAACCGTTGTGGTTAAAATTAAAAAAAATTTAAGTGTGTAATTTTCAGTGTCATCTCATAAATTACAGGAAGAATAAAGTAGCGGTTACTTGAAACTAAAATGAATGAAAGTAGATGTTGATTATGAAATGTAGGGTATTGTTTCATTACTTAAAACATGCGGGCACTGCATTAATACCGTGTAGATAGTGTGAATGTGGGCTCCGATTAGCCGCTGCAATACGACTGCGGTATTTATGACTCTATTACAAAATTGCATAATTTACATTGTACCGTGGCGTGTATTTAAATTTTAGCAAGAAACTCGCAAAGATCTTAGATTACATTACTTTATTATATTACAAAATAGACTTCTAACTAACATACAAGTTTATGCTCCCGGCTTAGTTTTTTAAAATATTCTAATTATAACTTGAATATACTTCGAATTTATTTTCCATTTACAATTTCGTCAAAATCTCGTAATCTATTTTTATATCAAAACTTATCATAATTTGGCTTGAAATCTTGTGAAAAACAAGCAGATTATAGTTTGCATTCATGATATTAGTATCCTTATCAATCTGTAAACAAGTTGTTCTAAATGTTGCTTAAGTTCAAATTTATTTTTGATTTAAAATATGTTCATTTACCTACGTGACTGGAAAAACAAGTACGCCCTTGAAATTCAATTTCCATTAAACGTAAAAATGTTTAAATCTTCCGTGGTAAAATGAAAAGTGAATTCTAGATTAGGAATTATTAAATCTCTAAGCAGGATACTTCAGATTTTTTTATGCCAGAAATGTTCATAACGTCTTCGAATAATCAAAGTTTTTACTATTACCACAGAATAAATATAAGTACTCCCGTACAGAAAGGAAACTCTCCGCCCTGCCCCACAATCAATTACCTCCCCCCACCCCGCGAGTTAGTGTGCCGAATCGTGTGCTTATTCAATAGCCCTAGATTTCACAAACACAGTTGCGCGTGTGCAAAAACGTCACTGTGTAGCGTCTGTGTAATAGGTAGTTGAAACGCGGAGCTTGTATGGATTATAAAAAGTGGGGTAAATAAAAGCCTTACTTATATCGAACCTATATATTTTATGTAAGCCTTTTTTATGTAAGTACGTAAACATATATGAGATTTGGTAAACATATATAGATTAGGTATTAAAGAATAATATAAGAGCTAGGAGAAGCTCGAAAATCTATCGAAAAAACGTTCGTTAAAGTACCTCTATAGAATCATTAACAATGGAAAATTTCCTTTCGCTTTTCGGCGATAGAATTAGATTTCTCATAAGAATCACTCTGTTTTGTGCACGCCTAACAACATTCATAGCCGAATGGACTTCGTGAGATAGAAATACTAAACGAGATTTGTTGGCTAACTCATACCATGCCTCTACTGCCGAGTGGCATGGGATGAGTGGTCACGCGTGGGATTATGAGTTGAAACTTTCTAATTAAATCTTATTTCCTTACCTCTGTTTACCTTTGCTTTAGGTTGTTTAAAATACAATGTATTCAAAGCACATCTGTTTATGGACATATTTTATTTTTAATAAATAAAAATATATGTATGCAATTTGTTCAGTGAATTCACATTTTCACTTTATTAGTTCTAGGAAATTCACGTTTCAAATGTTGTGTACGAGGCAGCAAGTGGCACTATGCTCTGGATTCATAATAAACTACAAAAAGAAAGATTAAGCTTAGAAACATATTTCCCAAATCTTCAAACTTAACTTAAGATCAATAAATCTAAAATAGAGTTGAATAATAAAGGTAGCTTTTTATAAATACATCTTCATTTATGTCAAAACAGCATTTCAAATGAGAAATAATCACGCGCCATTGTTAATTTTTAACCGACTTCCAAAAAGGAGGAGGTTCTCTGTTCGGCTGTATGTTTTTTTTATGTATGTCCACCGATTACTCGAAGACGGCTGAACCGATTGAAATAATTCAAACGTTATTAGATCAGGTTTGTTCCCAAGTTGGTCCCATTTTTTGAAATTTTGAAATCGGTTCTGTATTTTTCAGGAAAACTTGAAAATACTGTCGTTTTCGTTACCATTTTATGAACTTATACGGATGATAGACCATATCTTCTTTGTTTATGTACCGATTTAGATGATTTTTTTTGTTTGAAAGAGGACACTTTAGTGATGATATAATTTTGATTTCATTGTTATTGGACCTTGGATTTTAAAGATACACAAGGGAACTCTTCAAAATCAAATAGAAACTGTAGTGATTGAAATATTGCTAGGATTATGACAACTTTAAACAAATTAGGTATCTAACTATGGTCAAGGACGTTTTGGACTAGACTTGAACTGTGAAGGAACAACGGAACTCCTTAACAACAAATAGTGGAAATTGAGTTTTTAGTGGTATTACACCACGCAAAAGTGTGAAATATAAAAAAAATACATAACATCATCGCTTACATTTACATAATATACATACTTTGGGTAAAAGGTAAAACTACCTAATACAGAAGGTACTTACACTGAAAAGAAAAAAATAAAAAATTGTTCAATTGTTGTTTATGCGGCGTCATCGGTGACATGTCACATGATTTACTTTGGAATTTCATATATTTTTATGAAAGAAAATATCACATGGTAGATGCGCAATGCGTTATTGAAAAATTGTTTAAAAACAAAAAAACCGACTTCAAAAAACCTGAAAATAAAAACAAAATTAGCTTCAAAATTAAATACCTCTAAAAAGCAAGAAATAATTTTCAAATCATTAGATACGCATATCATTGTAATTAAACACGTATAATGAAGTCGGGTGGGGCTCCTAGAATAAAAAAAGAAGTTGTTCTCCAGCCCCACCCGACTTCATTATACGTGTTTAATTACAATGATATGCGTATCTAATGATTTGAAAATTATTTCTTGCTTTTTAGAGGTACCTATTTAATTTTGAAGCTAATTTTGTTTTTATTTTCAGGTTTTTTGAAGTCGGTTTTTTTGTTTTTAAACAATTTTTCAATAACGCATTGCGCATCTACCATGTGATATTTTCTTTCATAAAAATATATGAAATTCCGAAGTAAATCATGTTACATGTCACCGATGGAAAACGATCGAGAAAGTTTAATGGAAATTATTCGTTTCATTGAACACGAATGCCAAGACAATAAGGCACTTCAAAGATTGGCAAACAAGACAAAACACTTTTATTAGTGAGACGAGTTTGACAAATGTGTATTGAGCGTCTAAATAAGTATTACATGGAGTGACTTGTTGGCAGGCAACTTGACAGGCGACTTTAGTCAATTAGCGCTTGTAAAATGTAATCGCAAACCTATTTCAATGAGGTGGCAATTCGATTTTACAAGCAGTTATCGATAAAAAGTGCTTGCCAAAGTCCGTTCACTTAGATAGTGTCTTTACACCCGCAAGCACTTGTGTTCAGAGACAGGAATACCGTTAACAAACACAAGCTTTCACTACGAACATCTATGTAAACTGCCAAAATCCAAATTCACTTGCAGGTGTACGCCGCATGCGGTATCATTTGTTTATGCGGCGGCATCCCAAAGATTGTCAAAACAAGAAGCGGCACGTGCAAAGGCGGCGCGATAAAAGCGCAACACTATCTAAGCGAACGGACTTTAAAGTGAACCTGGATGGAAAGTACTCTAAATGAAGGAGAGAGGAGTTTTTGCTCGAACGAGACAATCCTTTATTCTTTAAAAGAAGCAAAACTGCTTAGGGCTGCTTTTTGAAAATATGTTTGCTGAATCCGGAGACCCAACCAACACTCATGCAAAAAATTACATCCAGTACTGTTATGGCATCTATCGTTAGGGTCGATCATAAGAATTGATTCGTTCTAACAAATATAGTCTCTTAAATTGAAGTAGGTAATAATGACTTGTTTATAGATACGAGGGTAGCCCTCGTATCTATAAACAAGTCATTACTTGTTACTTAGCAATTACTTCATTAAGCCATTACTTGAGAACATTCTCATTGAGAAAAAAAATATATTTAATAGTCAAGTAAAAGGCATTACTTACTTGAGAAAAGTAACAAGTAATACTCTTGACTTACAATCAATTAGGTTGGCAGCAATGCCATTCTACATTCCGTGTGATTCCGTGTTCAATTTGAAGTTGTAACATTTAAAACTAATTTTAAGTGAAAACTTGGTATTATATCCTATTAAATAATATTAAAATAATAAACATTTATCGTTAATGCTTTTTGTATAGTGTGACTGGTCAGATGTTTGGAAATAAAAGAAACGAAGAGTTTATTTCATTATAAGTTTGCGTAGAAAGAAACGAAACTGTCATGTCAGTCATGTCAATGGCTGCATTCTTACAGACTAACCGCTGAGTCATCGATCGCCATAGAGTACATTTTACTATCCCCGCCAATTGCAAATGCGCAGGAACCTTGTCACATTAACATCTACGTTAACGTCATCATCCGTAACTAAAAATGTCATGAAACAAGATTATTCTAATAGTTAAAATATTATCATTAATTATTAAATTATTATTTTCAGTAAGATAGGGTCTAGGTATATAAACATTTTACAATTCTTATTCGTTTCGTCTTTATCACGAAAATAAATTTTGGATACTCTGGGTTCAATTATAGAAATATGATTTTCTACTTCTTCCTATGGATCGGTAGTGATATTATCCAAACCTGCAAATATCTATATCTTTCATTATTTTGATGCGAAAACTGATTAATTTCACTCAAAAATAATATCATAGGCCGACAGACGTTGACGAAATAACCTATAAATGTACTGAAAATACTGATAGCTGAGCATTCTACGTTTCTCAAGTAATGCAATTGGTGACTAATTCTTAGCCGAGTATTCTTACTTTTGACAGTTCTTACTTCATTCAAATTCTTGTTTATTGTATAAAAACGGCGACTTAAGTAATGACTTATACTCAAGTAATGGCTTATACTCGTCTATAGATACGAGGTAAGACTTTGAATTGAAATCTATCAAAAAATTATATCAGAAGACGAAGATTAATTTGAAATCTGAAAGGGTGAATTTGGTTTGAACTGAACAAATACTGAAGTGGTTATTATGATCTCTTGTAGAATTAATGAATTTTGTTCTTCCCCGGGTAAAAAAATAACTCATTTCTTAGAAAGCATACTTAGTGTCTTATTTTTTTAAATAAAAGATTTCACGATCTTCCTTTAATTTAAAAAAGGGGAATATATAAATGCACTTTAAAAATAATGTAACACACTTTAAAATGTTTAGCTTCAAAATTTATTGAATGAACTATAAAAATAATGGTTTCCACTATAAATATGCTAAGCTTTAAAATTAATACTTTGCACTATACAATTCAATTGATTAGCTTTAAAATTAATACTTTGCACCTTACAAATTAATTTTATAGCTTTAGCACTGGTAAACAGACGTCTAGGTGCGACGACGAGCGGGCGCAGCGAGACAGGAGCCCAGGAGGAGGTTAGGTTCCATTGTGACCAACAACGCCAGAACCGACCTGATGGCGTATAATTATGCATTATGCCACAAGTTGTTTTCATCTTTCCATCTCATTTTAACAGTGGTCAGATGGTGGTCAGTCTGACATGGTTGGACAGAAACTAAATGGTTTCGGAGTTGGGACCAATGGTTGCGACACAGATGCAACCATTATTTTTGTAGTGATAATATTAAATTATAGGTCTATTATTATTTTAAAGTGCTGATATACAATTTTATAGCTGTTTTCATAAAGTGCTATTAAATACATCCCTTTAAAAAAGTATGTTTCTTGAAGAGATTTGATTATTATTATAGACCCTATCGGTTGGTACCATAAAAATACAGAGTACAATTTTTTGACTTAGTGTCGGTTCGATTCCTGACTATGGCAAGTGTATTAAAACATTACTGCAATTTTGTTTTTTTTTAACCGACTTCCAAAAAGGAGGAGGTTCTCTGTTCGGCTGTATGTATGTTTTTTTTTTTTTTTTTTTATGTATGTCCACCGATTACTCGAAGACGGCTGAACCGATTGAAATAATTCAAACGTTATTAGATTAGGTTTGTTCCCAAGTTGGTCCCATTTTTTGAAATTTTGAAATCGGTTCAGTATTTTTCAGGAAAACTTGAAAATACTGTCGTTTTCGTTACCATTTTATGAATTTATACGGATGATCGACCATATCTTCTTTGTTTATGTACCGATTTAGATGATTCTTTTTTTGTTTGAAAGAGGACACTTTAGTGATGATATCATTTTGATTTCATTGTTATTGGACCTTGGATTTTAAAGATACACAAGGGAACTCTTCAAAATCAAATAGAAACTGTGTAGTGATTGAAATATTGCTAGGATTATGACAATCTTAAACAAATTAGGTATCTAACTATGGTCAAGGACGTTTTGGACTAGACTTGAACTGTGAAGGAACAACGGAACTCCTTAACAACAAACAGCACGAACAGTGGAAATTGAGTTTTTAGTGGTATTACACCGCGCAAAAGTGTGAAATATAAAAAAAATACATAACATCATCGCTTACATTTACATAATATACATACTTTGGGTAAAAGGTAAAACTACCTAATACAGAAGGTACTTACACTGAAAAGAAAAAAATAAAAAATTGTTTAAAAACAAAAAAACCGACTTCAAAAAACCTGAAAATAAAAACAAAATTAGCTTCAAAATTAAATACCCCTAAAAAGCAAGAAATAATTTTCAAATAATTAGATACGCATATCATTGTAATTAAACACGTATAATGAAGTCGGGTGGGGCTGGAGAACAACTTCTTTTTTTATTCTAGAAGCCCCACCCGACTTCATTATACGTGTTTAATTACAATGATATGCGTATCTAATTATTTGAAAATTATTTCTTGCTTTTTAGGGGTATTTAATTTTGAAGCTAATTTTGTTTTTATTTTCAGGTTTTTTGAAGTCGGTTTTTTTGTTTTTAAACAATTTTTTTAATAATGGAATGTCTTCTTTGAGCAAAAACTCCTATCTCCTATATTTAGAGTATTTTCCCTCTAGGTTCAATTAAAAAATCTACTCTGTACCTATTGTTTATTCTTCGCTAATAAATTGATTACCATTTTCAATATAAGCCATCCCAGTATAATAAATTTAATGTAACCAGTTTTCAGAAACAATGCTTTCTCTTTATTATCTGATTTCCAATTAGGATCCGATATTTCCACTATTACAATAGTTTGATTGTTGTATCAAAGTGAATACATTTTCGTAGTAAACAGTTTCTTATTCTATTGTTTTAAAATATTTTGTATAAATGTATGTTTTGCAATTGAAAATTCCACTTAATGCAGACCTAGTCTTTTTTGTTTATACCGAAGAAAAATTTTACTCATCACCCACCTGTATTTCAGATTCTGGTGGTTGTGGGACTCGCCAGGACCGAGGGGGCCAGCAATATGCTGGCAGTGCCAGTGGCTACCTTCCAAGACCACCTCCATGACAGCCCCTAGTGGGCTTTATGAGATCTCGGGAGGGAAAGCCATCATATTAAAGAACCCCGGCACTTGCCCTTCGGCTGGTCCCGTGGGACCCTCGTGTGAACCACCTTATATGACCCGGTACGCAGCAGCAGACCTAGGCAACCCACTGATGGGAGATGGCTGAGCAAGTGTCGCAATCTCCTCAGTCAATCTTTCGAGGTCGTGCAAGGTAGACGACGGTCCAGGGTTTGCCTAAGCTTACAATGCGGTTAATTTGACAATGGATTGTAGTCCGCGGCAACTTCACTCGAGAATGTATGGTGCGCACAGATCGCAACAGATTAAAATACATCGTTTTGTACCGCAAACACTCTGAAGTCGGTCACATCTGTTGGACAAAGTCAAACTAATCGCATAGTAGCTGTGTGCGTCATGCGGCTTAGGCTGCGTTCAGATGATAACGCACGACCCAACCTCAACCCAAACTCAGCTCAAACTCAACTCAAACTCAACTCACCCGCAGCCTACTCCTTGAAATACGCTTACAACTTTGAGTCTTATGACACATTAATAAGCTCTTTTTTTATTTTGTCGATGCAACTGCACACTCTCCGCGCTCAACCCGAACTCAACTCAAACTCAACCCGTACACAACCCAAACTCAAATCAAACTCAAACCGAACTCAAACCGAACTCAAACAGAATTCACTTCAAACTCACCTGGACATTACACAGGACCTTATTAAAGTGTCATAAGACTCAAAATTGTAAGCGATGTATTTCAAGGTGGGCTGTGGTTGAGGTGAGTTTGAGTTGAGTTTAAGTTGAGTTCGGGTTGAGGTCGGGTCGTGTGTTATCTTCTGAACGCAGCCATGATGATTATAGTTTAAATCTTAAGAGCCTGGTCCTAAAGAAACAAAGACGGGGATTTAATCTCACAAGGGGATGTGTCAATATTATGTAAAAAATATGCTTACTTAAAATTCAAATTATAATGCTTATATTATCATATCATTGGAATTATCATAGTATCAAAAGGATTCTTCTTTTTTCTCTCCTTACCCGTATCCCAATTTATTTTTAGTAGAAAGGGGTTCTAATGGGAGTATCAAGTGGAAAGAAGGGATTCAACTGTCGTTTAATCATTTAATCCTTTTTCATTCATATCATATCAAACATGCAAGTAAAGGTTTTTGATGGCTAACATTGTTACTTATTATAAAAGATATAAGTAATTATACAGGGACCCTGTATACTACAAGGTGTATTTTAATTCACTCTCCAAATTTTAAAGATTCAGTCCATGAAAATTTCTGTACAAAACATGTGTCGAAATACGCCAATACTTATTAAACTAATCACGACGTGATAATAATTATTTGATTTGCAAGGATAGTAATTTTTTAGGGTTCCGTACCCAAAGGGTAAAAACGGGACCCTATTACTAAGACTCCGCTGTCCGTCTGTCTGTCTGTCTGTCTGTCACCAGGCTGTATCTCATGAACCGTGATAGCTAGACAGTGGAAATTTTCACAGATGATGTATTTCTGTTGCCTCTATAACAACAAATACTAAAAACAGAATAAAATAAATATTTAAGGGGGGCTCCCATACAACAAACTTGATTTTTTTGCCGTTTTTGGTACGGAACCCTTCGTGCGCGAGTCCGACTCGCACTTGGCCGGTTTTTTACATATTTGGCCCTAGTTTCTTCGAGAAAGTTGTATAGATTCATGCACTGAACACATTCTTAAAATTTAGAGAGTGAATAAAAAATACAGCCTTTGTAAGTTAGGTACATCAAAAGTGTTATTATGAGAAGGTTTCATAAATTTCAGCATGATGGATAAGCAGAAATCCATAATGGGGAATGTCCGAAAAAAGTCAAATGGGCTGAATATTTTTCTATAGGTAAGAATAAGCTCCCTTAGTAATAGAAAAAAGTTTCAGAATTTTCGGTTGCGTGAAAAAGTTTAAAAAAAATTAAATCTCTTCGACTTCACAAATATTCAAAAGTAACAGCAGAATGGAAATAATACTTTTGTCACCACCTGCCACAACCACAAGATGGTATAAAAAAAAAGATTCAAACATGACAAATGTCAAAATGTCAAAACTCTTTATTTTTTTATTCGTTTTGTTGTTGTGGCAAATGGTGGCAAAGGTATTACCTCCATTCTGCTGTTACTTTTACACATTTGTACAGTCGAAGAGATTTTAATAACTAAGGGAGCTTATTCCTACCTGTAAAAAAATATTCAGCCAATTTGATTTTTTTCAGACATTCCCCATTGGTTTGCGTCAATAATTTTCAAGTCAACATGAATAGTTTGTAAAGAAATTAAAGGTTAGTTGTAATTAAAGGCCTTCTCGACATTACCCGATCTGACTTCAACTATTTCAAACTTAATTTGAGAAATCGCAAATATTTTCATGAACCATTATATTGACCCGATATAGTTTGAATAATGAAATTCTACTTTGATTAAAACTGAAGTTTCAACAAAACTTTAAGGATATTGAATGAGTGGTTTGCCTTGATAAACGTGACTAGAATAGGGTCTTTTATTTAATTTGGATTAAACATTTCACAAAGCAATAAATCGTTATCGTTAAGAAGGCATTTACACAGGTCGATTGTCCGGTCGATTCCCACATCATTTAAATTAAGTGGCGATTGTATTTTACGAGCGGTCCTCTATAAAGAGCGCTAGTCAACTAAAATCGACCAGAAAATGGGAAATCGACCCATAAGGTCCAACGGTTCAAGTAAAATAGCACTTTGCACATGAATCCACTAGCCTTTTGAATTTTTGAATTTTTTTTTTTAATAATGACTTTACAAACCTCTAAAATTAAGCTGTAATTAAATAAACCTAAAAAATCGATATGGATGTAAGTAGTAATTTAGGTTTTATAGGATTTTAATTGCATTTTGTTTGTTTTGCATGCCGTTTTCAAATAAATGATAAAACGTATATTAACTAACAATCATACCTCACAAATAAACAAAGTAAACGTTTGAAATAGTTGTGATAAAGCGGTACACTCCATAATGATATCCTATTACCACTATTTGCACTACTTACTCAACCCTTAACATAATTTACCTACATAACTATATCATTTCACCACCTAGGTATCTAACGAAAAACAAAAATATTTTTAATGGAAATTTCACGCTCAGTAAGTATAAAAAAACCGGCCAAGTGCGTGTCGGGCCATGCGCAGTAGGGTTCCATAACTACCATATACCATACCTTATTTAATACCACTATCATTTTTCATCTGTAAAAATAACTGTGTTTTTCATAGTGTTGTATAAATTACAAAGTAATATATGCGGTTTTAGAAACTGTGATATATTTCTAAAACTGCAGATATCTCGTTTAAGCCAATTATTGACGTAAAAAAAATATTGACGTTTATTCGATCCTGGGGGGTTATTCACGATTGTCGGAAACCAACTTTCCGAATCGAATCGGCAAGTCTATAGTCTTCGATCTTATTTTCTACCTTATGCTACCTAACTTTGTAAATGCATTGGGCTTTCCCGTCGGAAAGTGAATCGAATGCCAGTCGAATGTATTTGTGAATTGCTATATTTATGTAATATCGGAGGATACGGATTCGAATCGAATGCTTTCGACTAGATTTCCGACAATCGTGAATAACCCTACTGATGTGAACTCGATCTTGTTAATTCCCGTCGAGAGTAGGGGCAGAGCTCAAAACCAATCGAAATTCACAAGTTATCTTTTGATGTACCAACGTATTTTTGTAAAACACCGACAAAACCACAGCCACACCCAATTTTTATATTATAATTCTTAAGTTCCTGTATCAAATTATAAAACTTTAACCAAACTACTGTCAACGTTGTGAACAAACTATTGTCAACTATATAAAACTTTGCATGCCAGTAACTTACTGCATATTCATGAAACCCTTATAACAAATCAAATTACAAACTCGCATAAACTGTAGTCATTAAAATTAAATTAGACGTAAGTGTCATCAAATGAAACGACCATTCCGAGCACAACATGAGTTGTGAATATGTATTAAATCAGAAGACTTACAGTGTGTAGCTGCTGCACCAATTGTGTATGTTTGTGCGTTTAGTTGTATCTCTGTCTTTTGATAAATTAATGTCCTATAAATTAAACTAAGTAATTTTCGGAAGGAACTGAAACAGATTAATTAAATTTTTCCCGTCTTACCACTTTCAACTGCAGTAGTAACAAAGGCAATTAAATTACCGTTATTACTACTGGTAGTAAGATTGGTAGTAACACGGGCAACAAAGGATATTTCAGATGTTTGACAATTGACAAAGACGAAACAGCTGTAAATGCTGAAAAAAGGATGGTAGTTGGAGGGAAAGCACCCAAATTAAAAATAATAATAAGAAAAACTGAAAATATTACTACTTTCCCTCCAACTAACGTCTTTTTCCACCATTTATATAGCTGTATATGCGACAATTATGTTGTAAAACAGGGATAATTTTTACAAGTTGACTTGTAGATTTGTCAGTAATTATAAACATAAGATTAGAGCTGAGTCAAGTTTGCGTGTACTTTTACGTAAAAACTATCGACTTGTAAGAATTATCTCAGCTTCACAACATCATAAATTGTAAAATTCACTTACTTATTACGAGTAGTTACGAGTGTGTCACTAATTATGTCGACTTTATGAAATAGGGCACCCTGATAACGCAGTACCTGATCTCTCTCATTATTCTTCACTCATCATTATTTCAAGTATTACCTACTCGTTAACAACATTTTTATCGCGTAAAAATTGCTTCATTCATTTCTTTCACAATGATTTCATTATAATAATAATAATAATAACAGCTTTATTGCACACGATAAAAAACATAAAACAGAAAGAAACAAAAATGACAAGAAGAAAACATACAAAAAGCGGCCTTATTGCTTAATAGCAATCTCTTCCAGGCAACCTTGGGTGAGAGAAAATAAATAAGTAGAAGTAGGGGAAAGTGTGCAAATTTATTAGAGAACAGGTAATGTTCTATGGGCAACAGCGTCGCTTAACCAGTTTGCAACAAAATTCGTGTGCGCGCGTATCACCCCTGCACGAACTAAACGTATGTGACAGCGGGCGCGGCGTGCAAGCGATTTTAACCTTAGCAGTGGTTAAGCGACGCTGTTGCCCATGGTACATAGATAGAAAGAGAAAAGAGATATGTATTATAAGTTACGATCACAAGAAAGGAAATGACTTCTAACTTGATCGCCAAAGGATTTTAGAGTCTGAGCCTTTCTGATACCCTCAGGAAGTGCGTTCCATAGGCGGACGGCATGAACGGAGAAGGAGTAGGAAACGAAGTCAGTGGAGTGCTTAGGGATATCAAGGGTAAGGTTTAAAGAAGAACGCAGTGTGCACTATGCAGTGTGAAGATGTAGTGCGAAACGAGAAACATTTTTTAAGATAATGTGGGGAAGTAGGTAGGAAAAGAATAGAATAGAAGAGCGTATTTCATTGTGATTGTTAATGTCTATTTACAGAAAGATTTCGTAATTCAAAAAGTTTTAAATATCTTAGTTTCACGTTCTCATTGTCAATGCCGGTTTACCACGCAAAAGATCCCGGTTTCGATTCGTGGCCGGGCAGAAATTGAAATATTGAATTTTGATTGCTGAAACAGGTCTGGCTTATGGGATATTTAGACGGGTCGATTTTCCGGGCAGCAATTTCATAGCTCCTATAAATCAGATGCATCGTTTCTTTACGATCTAACCAGTGAATACTGTTTATCTGGATTTAAGGGTGTATATGCAAAAGCATAAAGATTTTGTGATATTTACTTTGTAAAATAAGTGGTTTAACTAGTATTGTGCATTATTTGTGAGTTTAATTCATCAAACCCCGAGCGAACCGAGACTATTAGTTTACACTCCAATATTTTTTACATTGAAAATGTTTATGTGATTACCAGTGTATGTGCCCGATGTCATAGAAAAATCAAATAAGCAGGCCAACTCAAGCTGTGAGTGAGCGATAATAGCCTAAACACTGGCTGACTGGTAGGGCTGTCGCTTATAGTTTATTCAATCGTCAAAATGCATATGTAGGCAATCTTTATGTAAAACAATTTTCCCCTGTAGGGTAAGCATCAGGGATCTATAATTTTTTTTTTATTATTTTTGTACTTACATACACTAGGAGCTGTCTACAATGTTTAACAACAATCACAACTACAACCTACCTACTCAAGTTTATTGCTTATATACCAACCTAAGATTTAGTTTGATTTATACCAATTTCTACTTAAGTAATTGGTCCCTTCTTTTCGCGGTGGGGCATACTAGTGAACTATTAAATCAAACCACAAATTGGTATCTGGTCAATGAAATTCGGAGTAGAACTAGGTATTTCCTAAACACTTTCAGATATGTAATAGCTAACACATTATTTAATTATGTACGTTCCTACGTATGATATAGTAGGGTAGTAGATTAGATAAGTACCTACTCACCGTTCTTGTTCGCTAGGTAATGGCCGGTATACATTTTGATTAGTGTTTAGTGCGAGTGGCTCGTTTAGTGTTTAGCAAAAAATAATTACTTAACACTAAACAGAGACTGTCCGCACGTGTTTTTTGCTAATCACTAAACACTAAACGAGCCACTCGCACTAAACACTAATCAAAATGTATACCGACCATAATGCGAAGAAAGACAATTCCGAATCAGACAAACTGCTATTTAGACATCCATAAACACTGCAATATTTTCTAGAGGTCATCTTCACGAATTTGTATTTAAAGGAGGTAAGTAGGTAGTGTACATGTACTGCGGAGCGTGCGTGAGCGGTCTCTTTGAATGAGGTGTCAAAATGTGCCTGGTCTATCGTATGGAGCTTGAATTTTGAAAATCGGTTGGGTAGTTTTTGATAAAATTTGAAAAAAAAAATGAAAAATGATTTCAATTTTCCGGACAAAAATTATAATAACTTCTTTGAGAGGCTTAATAAAAATTTGGGAAAAACCGATATTGAGATTAGATTGGGCTACAAAATAAGCGTGATAATCTGGGGAGATGATCGGACGACAGAAGTGGGCTACGGACGTTCCCAAAGGAGGGAGTGGTTTGTAGTTCAGCCGCGTTGATGCAGTCTATATGCTGTCGTGAGGTCTCATTATTATAAAGTACATACTACTACATTTTAACTTTAACTTTAACTTTAACTTTAGTCAACATATCAACGAACCTACGAGAATAACGAAAACAAGTGCTACATGTCTTGACTTAATATTCACAAATTTTAATCCTATTAAAATGAGCTTTAAGGCCTGGGCACACCGGCTGCGTAGACACGCGCGTGGTTACGCGTGCGTGTACACGCGCGTAGTTACGCACGTAACCCCCTGACACACCGGGTTACGCATACGTCTACGCGGCACGCAACGCAACCTGTCCCTTGCGTACCCAGCCGCTGCGGCAGCCATGTTTGCGACTCTAGTGCGCGATGTCAGACGAAGATTGAGTAAATGGACTAATTTTTTCGCACTAATTCAATTAGTTTTTCTTTAATATCGTTATTCATTACTTAAAAACAAAATAAAACACCACTTACTACCGTTAGTACCGCTACTATTTGTAAACAAATACAACTGGATGCGTAGTCACGCGCGTGGTTACGCGCGTAGTGACGCGCAGGACAGATACGTGCGTGTTCGTATTTGTTCGGTGTGACATCCAATAGGGAATGCCATTGAGTACAACGTCATCAATGCTTTCCGCTCTGCGTAAGTACGCAGCCTGGTTGTCACATGAGAGCTGCAATGCGTAGGGTTACGCATCGGTCTACGTGCACGCGTACGTTACGCAAGCGGTGTGCCATGTCTCATAAGGTTTCAGAGATTACAACGTCATGGTACGTCTACGTGCACGCTTACGCATACGCTTACGCATCCGGTGTGCTGGAGCCTTTAAAGTCGTTGAGTATGGACTCTCCGATCATAAAGGCATCTTACTTACTTTAAATAAAACCTCCTTGGAATCGAAACCATTTTGGTATATAAAGAAACGGATATTTAATGAACATCAAATGAACTTATTTAAAACGCGGCTTAGAACAGTTGATTGGAATAAAGTATTTAAAATAAAAAAAAGTGTAAATGAAAACTATAACTCTTTTTTACAAATAATCAATAAAACTCTAAATGAAACTATACCATTACGCAAACTGAAAATAAATACACGTACAACTAAAAAGTGGCTCACTAAAGGCGTAAAAATTTCTTGTAAACATAAAAGACTGCTTCGAATATTGAACTCTCAAGCTAAAAACCCTATCCTAGAAGAACATTATAAAAAGTATTCTAAACTACTTAAGGAAACAATAACACGATCAAAAAAGTTAACTAATATAAATAGAATAAAAAGATCTAGTAATGTAACAAAAACAATGTGGCAAATCGTTAAACAAAGGACAAACAAAATATCTAAACGCTCGCAAACTAACATCAAGCTAAAAACTTTAGGATCTTTAACAGAAGACCCTCACGTAGTGGCAAATACTTTTAATAATTATTTTGTATCTGTAGGCGCCTACGACAGTGCTGCTCCGCCACCGCAGGGCCGCCCCGTGGCTTCTCCACTACAAAATTCACTTTTTTTACGGCCAATTGATACCAATGAAGTAATGGGAATTTTGAAACGCTTGAAAAATAAAACCAGCTGTGGCTTCGACGAAATACCTCCCATGTTAATAAAAAAATGCCGGGAAGAATTAGTGCAACCTTTGACTTTTCTGATTAATCAATCCTTCGACCAAGGAATAGTACCCGACAAATTAAAAATATCAATAATCAAACCCATACACAAATCAGGTGATTCCAACTTAGAAAGTAACTATAGGCCCATAGCTTTGTTATCAGTGTTTTCAAAGGTATTCGAATATGCTATGACATTTCGATTATACTCATTCTGTGAAAAATTTAAAGTCTTTCATGAAAGTCAATTCGGATTCAGGAAAAACCGTTCTACTACTATAGCTATTTTTAAATATATACAAAAAATTCTTGACATCATAAACAATAAAGGCTATGCGATTAGTCTATTATTAGACTTAAGCAAAGCATATGACAGAGTACTTCCAAATATCTTACTGCGAAAATTATACGACCTAGGAGTGAGGGGTAAAGCGCATAATTGGCTGATTTCGTACTTTAAAGACCGGGTTCAATATGTAGAAGTGCAGCATACATGCTCTGTTAGTAACCAAATAAGAACTATTCAATCAGAAAAAGTAATAGTCTCAAAGTCGATTCCACAAGGAAGCATTATCGGATGCTTCCTATTCCTAGTATACATCAACGATTTACCTAAAGTACTAGAAGAAGACAGTATACTATTTGCTGATGACATGTCTGTGGTCTTTCCGGCCTCCAATGATCTAAACCTAAATGCTAAACTTCATTCAATAATTACTAACTTAATATCTTGGTTAAACGATCATAATCTAAATATTAATTTCAATAAAACTAAATTAATGGTATTTCAACCATATCAAAAACAAACACTTAAACTTAACTTTACCATAAACGGCGTCAGGATTGAACAAGTAGATAATGCTACACTACTTGGTGTTAAATTAGATAGTAACCTACATTGGAAGTATCACATTGAGTATATAGGTAACAAATTACGTAGGTTTATTTATGCATTGAATGAGTTGAAAAGAACCACAGACGTAAATACTGCAAGAATAGCGTATCTAGCATACGCGCAATCGTGGTTACGCTATGGCATACCACTGTGGGGCAATAGTACAGATATTCTTAAGTTACTCACCTTACAAAAAAAATGCATAAGAATACTGGCCAATATAGATCCAATGACAAGCTGCAAGCCATTTTTTAAGGAATTCAAAATTTTAACAGTTACATCCTTGTACATACTAGAAACATGTAAATTAGTGAGAAACAACCTAAACATGTTTATAAAAAGTGATGATAATTACACTGGAGCAATGACTTTACGAAAAAGAAATAAATTTGTTTTGTCTAAATCTAGTATGACATTAGTTGGATCAGGACCTTACTCTATGGCAATAAAGCTATACAATAGTCTACCAAATTATATTAGGGAAATCGAGACCTTTAATAGTTTTATAAAATGTCTAAATAATTATTTAATTGATAAATGTTATTATAAACTTAACGAATTCTATAAGCCTATGCAATAAAGTAGCTATCAACCTATTGAAGTTAATTGCATGCAAACATTTATAACAATGATATTCTTAATATGTGATGCATAATAATATAATTTATTTAATTATAAAAAAGTAATTTCTAATGTTATGTTATTTTTAAGAATGTTATGTTTTTGTTTATTTTTTTCCGTTAGGTTTTTTAAGATAGGTAATACATTTCAAACAAGTTTGAATTTAATTTTAAGTACTAATATTGTTATGTCCTTACAGGGCTCATGTGTAAGCACCAAAATAATTTTAAGATCCTTACTGTACCACATGAAATGCAATAAATACATTCTATTCTATTCTATTCTTTATTAAATATGAATAATTATATGTAATAAATGTAGTATTTAAAGGTACTCCCACACAGCAGCATAAAAATTTTTCAAAAACAAATCATAAAAGCTGAACTCTCTCCGACTTTAATAGACGAGCAGATAGTTGAACTAGATACTATCGATAGTACTTTTTAGTTTTGATGTTCACTTTCAATGGACTCTGATAGTTTTGTGGAGCGTGAAATCTGTATTATTTTATATATTTTTTATAGTATTATCAGATTCATCAGTTAAGTATTGACTTGAATAAAACTTAAGCTTTTAACTAGCTAAATAATAATAGATTCCTTATATAAATGAAGGAGAAAAATAAAAAAGACGGTTACACTCCAAATGAGTATAAAACTATAAGAAGATTTATTAAAAACCGGCCAAGTGCGTGTCGGGCCACGTGCAGTGGGATTCTGTAGTTACCATATAATATACTTACCTTATTTAACAACACTATAATTTTTCATCTGAAAAAATAACTTTGTTTTTCATAGTCTCAAGTACTAATAAATGTAAAGCAACATGGAAAGTGATCAAAAATGAATTTAATAATTACAATCCCAATGATAATATACCGACTTTAAAAGTTAATGACACAACGATTACAAACGCGACTGACATTGCTAATACTTTTAATAACTACTTTACAAATGTATCTGACACAAGCGTTTTAAATACGTCCAACGGTACTTTGAAAAACAGAACGCCACATTCAATATTTCTTAATCCGTTTTCGGAAAATGAAGTTAGAATGGAAGTCATGTCCTTAAAAAATACAAATTCTGAAGGATATGATGGTATTAACACAAAGGTATTAAAAGCATGCATTGACGAAATAATCAAAGTTTTGACATATTTAATTAACATGTCGACTGTGGAAAGGAAAAAATGCTAAAGCGCCACTTTGGCCATTATGAGTTATATATATCATTGGATAGCGCTTTTTTTTCTGCGTCGATCTGTCTAGGTTTCAAAGCAATCGGAGCACTTTTTTGGCGCTTTAGCATTTCTAAAATTCAACGTTTTTCACAAATTTACGCTGTCTATATGACTAAAGCGACGTATTTTTATTATTTTTGTAACAAATGTAGCATAAGAATTTTTATCCGGTCCACCTTTATTTCATTTGTACCATTTGAGCAATTTTCGTTTATTCAAATTTGAAAAGTAATGGTGATTTAGTAATTTAAGCATTTTATAGACTACAATGGTTTGGCGCTTTAGCAAAACATCATTGGTTTAAGAAGTAAGAACGTGGCGCTTAAGCAATTTTTGCTAGCTGTTTGTGTTATTATTACTCTAGTACGTTAGCGAAAATACTACTCTCAGATTTATTGATGCAACGTATATTACAATACAGAAGTCATAATTTGACATTATTTCGATTAACTGAAACATAGTAATACTAATTACTTCACGCTTCCAGACACTCAATGGGAAGTCACCGATTTTGATGCTTCCCTGGTTTCACCCACCCAAATAATGTTGACCTTTGCACTACTCAGGTCGTCGAAGTATGGCTCTCAAACAGCTGAATAACAACCGATCACTACAGAACTTCTTAGAGCGGGTGATAAGCCAATACTAAAATCCTCCAGAAGCTTTTCAATTCCGTCATCGTTGAAGGCAGAACGCCGAAGCCATGACTCTCTTAAAGAACTACAGACCCATCTCACTTCTGAGCCATATTTATAAGTTGTTTTCGAGAGTCTTTACGAATCGTCTCGCTCGCAGGTTCGGCGACTTCCAACCTCCCGAACAAGCCAGGTGGCTTAGCGCCATGGGCCACATCCATACGCTGCGGCAGGTCATACAGAAGACTGAGGAGTATAATTTGCCACTCTGCTTGGCGTTCGTGGACTAAAAGACAGCCTTTGATTCAATAGAAACCTGGGCGGTACTGCAGTCTCTCCGGAGGTGCCAAGGGTAGTGGACTGCAGGTATATCGAGATGTTCAGGTACTAACACGAAAATGCCACCATGTCGATCCGGTCGAGTACGAGTACAGAACTAGAGCACAAATCCAATGCAACTGCAGGGAAATGTAATTTCTTTGAAACTGTTCACTGCTGCATCAGAGGACATCTTTAAACTCTTAAACTGAAAAGGACTCGGCATCAACATTAATGGTCACGATGATATAGTACTGGCTGAGATCTTGGAAGAACTGAACACAATGCTCGAAGATCTCAGTAGTGCTTTGCTCCCCAAAGAGTGGGTCTCAAGATGAACATGGGTAAGACGAAAATTATGTCGAATGCGCATGTTGTGCCCGCTCCAGTTCATGTTGAGAACACTACACTTGAAGTTGTGGGATGGGCAGCATTCGGGAAGCTTTGAAATATCTTCGCTTCAAATTTACCTTAGTGTCTCAAGACGAAAGACAGTGCGTGTTGTCAGTGATAATGATTTACGGCAGTGAAACGTGGTCGCTCACTATGAGTCTCATAAGGAGGCTCAAGGTCACCCAGCTTGCAATGGAAAGAGCCATGATAGGCGTTTCCTTGCGTGATCGAATCAGAAATTAGGAAATCTGCAGGAGAACTAAAGTTACCGACATCGCTCGAAGGATTGTTCAGTTGAAGTATCAGTGGGCTGGACACATAGCGAAAAGAACCGACGGCCGTTGGGGCGGAAAGGTTTTGGAATGGCGACCCCATACTGGACGAAGTTCCGTGGGTAGGCCTCCGACAAGGTGGATCAACGATGGTGAAGGTCGCGGTGCACCGCTGGATACAAGCAGCGCAAGACCGATCGTCGTGGAGATCCTTGGGGGAGCCTTGTACCCAGCAGTAAGTGTCGTGAAGCCGATATGATGATGATTTTAATATTAGCCAGCAAGTTTTCAGAAAAAATAATACAGCATTAATTTTCACCGTGCATCACTATCACCACACTGCACTGCAACTTGCAGACAAATTCCAATGTGATTTGATCGGATGGCAGTAGCCGAGCAGTAGCATAGCAGTAGCCTCTCCAAAGGCCGCCGTTTACAGTCCACCAGGGCGATGCCCGCGGGCTGCTCAGCAATACTTGTTTGCATTTATTCTACAGCATTGGTGCATTTAAGCAATTTTCCCTAAAGGGTTCGGGTAAATCATCGCCAACATGGGTAATTGAGTAAACTTTTCTTCACTGCATCTGTTAAAGTTAAGGTCATTAAGCATTTTGTCATTGCCCTAGAAAAGATCATTGCGACTTATAATCAGTTTTCACTGACTGGGTTCTTACAATATTGTGGACATAAGTAATTTTTTCCTGACTGGAGTTTTCTCAAAAAAATAAGTATTTTTGCTTAAGCGACAAGTATTTCGCGATATAGTAGAATTAGAAACCAATGAGTATTTCCTAAATTTGGGAAAAAAATAAATAATATGGTCTTTCATACACATGAATTTGCTCACGTTAATAACAAAAAAGTTATGATTTTTTTTCGAAAAATGAAACTTTAAACCTCATTTCCCACAACTAGCATTTTGGCGCTTTAGCATTTTTTCCTTTCCACAGTCGATGTCTTTTTCATCTGGGGTGTTTCCAAGTGCTCTGAAAATATCAGTTGTCAGACCCCTCTTCAAAAAGGGTGACAAAGATAACATAAATAATTATCGACCAATCACTCTGATAACTATATTTTCAAAAATCTTTGAAAAATGCATGTACAAAAGACTAATTGACTTTTGTGACAAATTTAATTTAATACGTAAGGAACAATTTGGATTTCAAAGAAATAAATCTACAGTATTAGCTATCTATAACCTTATTAAAATAATATTGACTAGTATTAACAACAACAAACTGACGACGGGATTATTTTTTGACCTAAGTAAGGCATTTGACTTCGTTTCACACGATTTACTATTAAAAAAGCTAGAAACGATGGGCATTAGAGGTATTGCACTCCAGTGGCTATCGTCATATCTAAAAAATCGAAAGCAATGTGTATCTACAAGTAGGATAGAAAAAAAAGAAAAGGTGACCTATTTATCTAATTACCAAGAACTAAAATGCGGCGTTCCACAAGGCAGTATTTTGGGACCTATATTATTTATTTTGTACATCAATGACATAGCTGACATGACAGACCACAAATTCATATTATATGCAGATGACATCTCAATAATTGTGACCACTGACAAAATGAATAATTCAATAATAAATCATGAAATGGAAGTAAATAATACAATTGACAAAATAATTAAATGGCTTGTAGCAAATAATCTGACAATTAATCTCAATAAATCTTTGTATATTCAATTTAATCAGTCAAAACATCAGAAACATAATTTTAAATTAAATATTCCTAGAATAAAGGAAGAGTCATCTACCAAATTTCTAGGTGTTACTATCGATAGCAACCTAAACTGGAAATCTCATAATGAAAATGTTTGTGATAGGGTAAATAAATTTTCTTATGCACTACGACAAGTGAAAAAAGTCACTGATATGAACACGGCTGTTCTCTCATACCATGCATATGTTGAATCCATTTTACGTTACGGCCTTGTGGTGTGGGGAAACTGCACAGATTTGAACAGAGCATTCATAGCGCAAAAGAAGTGCATCAGAGCGATATGTGGAATTCCTACTGATGAATCTTGCAGACCATTATTTCAAAGTCTTGGTTTGTTACCACTTCCTTCGTTGTATATATTTGAGATTGTAAAGTTTGTCCACAAGCACAAAGATCTCTTTAAAAAAGCCTGTGATGTAAATAAAAACCGGCAGCACAGAAATATCCATAGACTAATTATAAGTGATTTTCCAAAGTCAGCCAGATTTAGAAAAAGCTGCCTGGTAATGTGTGTTCAAATCTATAATAAGATACCCAACGAATTTAAAACACTCAATATGGTGCCCTTTAAAAATAAACTTTTTAGATGGTTGAATTCAATGAATTTTTACAGCATAAAAGAATTTCTTGATCATAAATTCTAATGTCATTTATTTAAAAAAAATATTATATACCATGGTCAAAGTTGTGTTGAAAATGAAAAGATTTGAATAAGATTTACAAGGATTTGTTAGACTTATATTATAAAGATGAACATTTTTTGTATTTTGTATTTGTATGCTGTTTAATACAGCAAAACATGAGCGCCTACCTTTGTTTTAAGAACTGTAATACCATGTTTTAGACAAATAAAGATTTTATGATTTATGATTTAGTCTTTGTATAAATGACAAAGTTATATTTGCAGTTTTGGAAAATGTGAAATCTAAAACTACTAAATAATTATCATGTACCAATTTTCGTTGAAAGTGTTTATTAAGATCTACAGCATATATTTTATTAGATTTTTCACTCTCTTATTTTAAAAGTAGAGGGGGGACACACATTTTACCACTTTGGCAGTGTATATCTTTCGAATCTATAAGGGTTCCTTTTTTTGCCATTAGGCTACGGAACCCTAAAAAACAGCGGTTTTCCTTAACTTCATTTTGCGCATAAAGCTCCTTTTTCTGTTTCCGGAATTGAGAAAAAATCCGAATTAATTAAATGTAGCTACTTAACATTTTACCCTCAGACTGGTTATGTTGTATTTACACGGGTTGACTTTGCAGGCGACACTGGTCGATTTTAGTCAACTAGCGCTTTTTATCGACGATCGCTTGTAAAATCTACTTAACATTTTACCTTCAGACTGGTTATGTTGTATTTACACGGGTTGACTTTGCAGGCGACACTGGTCGATTTTAGTCAACTAGCGCTTTTTATCGACGATCGCTTGTAAAATCGAATCGCCACCTCATTGAAATTGGATTTGCGATTCTTTTTCACAATGACTTGGCAGGCCAATTCAACCCATGTAAATACCACATTACAGTAAAAAAGAATTGTAATTAATAAGGTCAAAACTTTATTTTGCTGTACGCACAGTGACTTAAAAGTTAAAATTCCTTAAACAAAAAGCATCCCCCCGACAAGGTGGACCGACGATCTGGTGAAGGTCGCGGGAAGCCAGTGGATGCAGGCAGCGCAGGACCGATCGTCGTGGAGATCCTTAGGGGAGGCCTATACCCAGCAGTGAGTGTCGTGCGGCTAATATGATGAAACAAAAAGCAATGGAAAAACTCTCATAGCATTTACTTAATATCTGTTGCTAAATTCTCATAGCATTTACTTATATTTCGTCGTTGCAAAATAAATAAACGAAAACGGAGAATTCACAATTGTAGGTCATACACCTATATTAGGTGTCTAAAAATGGTATTCTGACATAAACAACATAAATTGGGTCCGTTATTCTCCTTTTAAGTGTAATTCTGCATGTCTAAAAAGGTTTAACGTAGGTCATTAAGCCGTATCGAGACTATGTAATGAATGACGCACTTAGTACAACAATGACTTGATTTATCAAATTAGAATAATATCAGAAACATTGTTTTGGGCACAGAAAACAACCAGTTTTTACTTTATTTAGGGAAAAAACTTTTACTATTCAGTTTTTTTTTTCATGAAATATTTTTTTTATTAAGCTCGTTTTGTGGAGACAATTAATTGAAAGTCTTATAATATTAACAATATTATAAGTTCAAACTACTTATAAAATTGTTTAACAAACAATAATTCAAGTGTAAACAATTTATCCAATTACTACTAGTGGCTTTATTAGCTGTAGACCTCGAGAATTTCACGAGAATCGGTTGAGAAATGTGACCTGTAGATAAGAACAAACGGACAGCCAGACATATGAAAATAGTTTTGCCCAAGCTGAAACGGAGACGAAAGCTCGTGCTACGCGCTCGATCGGTCAAATATTTTTTACAAATTTTAATTTATTTGAGCTTTTTATAGAAAGGTAGTCAATACAGACTTTGAAACTTTACCGCTCTGCAAAAGGTTATCTCAAATGCTTCGAGCTTAAAAGCTTAAAAGTAAATCTGTTTGTATCAAGCAAGCAGTTTTTATCGTGGAATATATTGTAAAGTCGTGAACAACAACAAAAGCTGATAAATTGTAGATATCGGGAAAGTTAAAGTTTCGTTATACAGGAAGTCAGACCAATAATTTTAGCTCCATATCAAGGAAATAAATGGATAATTGACATTAAAAAATCTATGATTTTCAAAGCTCAAAATGACGTAGGCCCAGGCAAAACTTATCATTAATGTTATGGACATCGCGTGCTATAAAGTTTTTTTGATAGTTTTAAATTTGGCATTTATTTTGAATCTGCAGTCAGATGTCTATATCAGTATCTCTTAATAAGTTTGTAAAAAAAGGCATCGAATATTTTTATATATCATTATCAAGGGACATTTTAATTAAGTTTATATTCGTTATAAGAAAGCTTTGAGCACTATTCCAGCAATTAATTAAAGTTATTGTAACAGTATTAGGTATTAAAACTGGAATATCAAAGCGCTGCTAGATTTTCTTTTTTCAGACATAAGAACAAAGTGAAGACGTATATAATTAGTGCGAAGGAAAAAACGGAACGGCAAGTATTTTTACTATAAATTCGAAAAACACTTAATTTGTTTGTAACGTTTTCGTGTCTTAACCATTTTAGGGTTCCGTAGCCTAAATCCTTACTATCCTTACTAATATTATAAATGCGAAAGTCCGTTTGTTTGTTTGTTTGTTACGCCTTCACGTCCTAACTACTGAACCGATCATCATGAAATTTTGCATACACGTTGTCAGGGGTACCGAGAAGAACATAGGGTACCTTTCATCCCGAAAAAAAGTATAGTTCCCGAGGGATTGCAAAAAAACCTTTCCACGCAGACGAAGTCGCGGGCGGAAGCTAGTGGTAAAAAACGGAACCCTTATAGATTCGTCATGTCTGTCTGTCTGTCCATCCATATGTCACAGCCACTTTATTCCGAAAGTATTAGGACGAAATAGTTGAAACTTGGTAGGCAGATGTATTCTGTAAACAGATATACGATTTTTACACAAAAATAAAAAAATCAAAAATCAAAAGAGGCTTCCCAATCTCCCCATACATGGAACTGACACTGATTTTTTTTTCATCAATCCAATAGGTACGCGCGGGTTGTCTATAGATAGGTCCTTAAAAATTACAATTGAGGTTTTTGCGACTATTTTTTCTTAAAATCAAATAAAATCATACACTGCCAAAGTTCTAGACTTCATTATTTGTACCTTAGCTCTGTATTATATAACAATATCAATTATAAATTAAATATTTATAGCTTACCTTTGCGCAAATGTAAAACTGTATTGAACGAGTGGCTCTTAAGCCTAGAATATGAAGATGTTGAGGCCCTTTTTAAATTAAATGAAATTTGAATCATATTACCAATATTATTATTATTTTTATATATTTTTACTCTCTCACTCACACACACACACACACACACACACATTCAAAATTTAACTTTTGTCGTCTAAATAGTTTTTAATGTGTTATTTGTTACCTGATAATTAGTTCGAGGTGGGCGCTAATAACTGCGACACAGTCCTAGACCAATGTGGTTGTTAACGTTATAAATTGTGTTCTGTAAACATTTATAGCACAAATAAAAGATTATTATTAAAAAAAAAAAAGTGGTAAAATGTGTGTCCCCCTCTAACTTTTGAAATAAGAGAGTGAACAATCTAAAAAATATATGCTATAGATCTTAATGAACACTTTCAACGAAAATTAGTTTGAACGACAAATAATTATCAGTTTTTGAGATATCGTACATCTTCCAAAACCGCAAATATCACTTTGTCGGCATTCATACAAACACTGTAAAGAACAAAGTATTTTTTGCAGATGACAAATGATAGTGGTATTAAATATGGTATGGTATAAGGTAACTACGGAACCCTAATGCACGTGGCTCGACACGCACTTGGCCAGTTTTTCCGAAATATACCCATACGGTCATCACGTAATTAGCTGAAACTGGGATAGATCAGTCAAATACCAACAGGTGTATTACATAAAAACAATATCATGATAAGCGGAAGATGTTCATTCCACTCCGTGACACTATTAACTCATGAATAAAGTTCAATATCAAGTAAATTGAAGGACAAATTGCGTCCAATTATCGTAATAAAACGACCTATTATTGAAGAAACCAAACTCAGAAATGTATTGTAGAAACTGAACTCGGAAAAGTATTTTTCGGGACTTAAACTTCGGGAAGTGTGCGAGGGAATTACATGAATTATTAATTCCGCCAGCCCTAAACACAGAATTTTGCATATTAATTATTTAGCATTCAGTTTATTGATATTTCAACGATCCGCTCAGATATTTTATATGACGAACAAAGCTAAGTTAAGGAGTGAAACTTGTTGTCTGTTGATGTGTTTACCAATAATAATAAATTGTTCCTTTTTAATTAGGTTGTTTTGAAGTAAGCATCTATGTACAAATTATCCTACTAATATTATAAATGTGAAAGTTTGCGGGTTTGGAATTGGATGTTTGGATGTTTGTTCCTCAATCATGCAGAAACTACTAAACAGTTTTAATTAAAATTTGGCACACATATAGTAGATAGCCTAGGTTAAAACATAAAATACTTTTTACCCCGATATTCCCACGGAAATTCTACTAATATCATAAAGGATTATGCCGATTTTTCTATACAAGCTAGGCCATGATGCGCTTTGATGAAATTACCAATATACTATAGTAATTTTTTAGTGATTATGTGGGAAGAATATCATTAAAATATAATGCGGGAGATAAGAGAAATCTCAATCTTAAGGAGTCGTTTTGAGGTTATAATTGTTTGACATTTTCGTATTATATGATATTTTGTTATCCACCCCTTTGGACATGACATGAGTTTGTCACTGATTAACTAAGACAAAAGTATAGGTTGTGTTGGGAATAAAACAATGGGTTTTTCTCATTCTTTTATTACACGACTGCCCAAAAAAACAAAAGGTGTGTTCAGGGTTCATGTATGTTTGTGGCTGTTGGTGGGTATATGAGTTTCTTTATTATTTTTATAACTTTGGCACAGTGGTCGGGCCACGACGTAACACACGTTAGTTTGTCAGTGAGGAAGAAAGGGAGAATTTGTTTACTCACTATTATTCATTAGGATATTGAATACTAGGTTCTTAGTTTAGGACTTGAGTAAATAATACATCATTCTATCTCCGATCCGATCAGGGGATCAAATCTGAAGAATCTGTAAACTCAACAATTATAAGACTATATTTCACAAATGAAATCACTTAAAAATACACCTTGACTGAAATAAACCAAACTTCATGCCAACTCTATGCTTCATGCGCACTTCAACAAAGAGTATATTTTAATCATGATTTAATCAAAAAGCAAAGAGAGAGTAAACTAATTTCTGTCCAAAGAGTAAAATTGCTTCTGTTTGTCTGACCACAGCCCAAAAGAATAAGCACATATTAAGACACAGACTAATAATCTAAATCTGACCAAAGAGTGAGATAGTACTGTCAAGTCAGTATCGGTAAACTGGATGATTAGCAAAGATGATTTTATTCTATATTGATAAGACATAGACAATAAATTGACAAGATATTATATGTTGAGAAACTATTTAATTTATAAAATTTTAACGCCACATTTGATTTAATAATTTATTGTTTATTGTGAAACTATTTTTTATGTCCTCTTTTTTGAGATATGTATGGTTAATGCGCATCATGGCCCAGAATCCGGCAGGAAATTTTGTCGGTTTGGATGTTTGTTCCTCAATAAGGCAAAAACTACTGAACAGATTTGGTTGAAATTTGGCAAACAGATAGGAGATAGCCTAGATAAAAAAAACATTTTTAGATAAAACACTTTTTATCTCGATATTTCCACGGGAAGGGGAACCAAGCGGGTGAAACGGCGGGCGGCCACTAGTGCGTCATAAAGCTCAAAATAGTGAGCGATAATTTCAAAGAGTGGGCTGCAGTTGAGTTGAGTTCGGGTTGAGGTTGGGTCTTGTGTTATCGTCTTAACGCAGGGAATGGAGTGTTTGGTCACTGCATCACCGATGCTAAAAGTATCGTGTCTGCAGTAGCCCTTATTGTTATTGGGCCATAAGAAAAGTATCAAATAACGTGCAAATTGGTTATCGTATGGTCAATTATAATTTGGCTACTCGATAACAAGTAGAGTAATGTCTGATATGTGACTCAGAAATATTTGGTAATAATAAGTATGTTTGGTATTATTCGAGCTAGGTATGATTACTTTTATTAAAAAAGGCTTTAATAATATCAAATATTATTTAGTGATATTTTTTACACCTTGTTTTTTTTGTTTATTTTACGAATTTGAAAAATTCAAATAGATTTTGAACGAGACTATAATCAATATCATCCTTTTATGTTGTATGTAGAGGGTTTTTTGTCAATGTTGAACCCCGCTGCTCTTAAGGTAGAGCTCCCACGAGCAAGTTTTCTCTCCGCGACTATTTTTATTTTCACATGGTTTGTATGCAAAATTTCCGACGATCGCGTCGCCCCGTGTGCGCGCTTTCATACAAACCCGGAGACAAAAGTTGCTCTTGTGCGGTGGCGCTAAGGTGATTAGTACCGACAAGTGGCGTTCTACATACATACATACATACACTCACGCCTGTTTCCCATGGGGGTAGGCAGAGACTATGGATCGCCACCTGCTACGATCCTTGCACACTTCTTTCGCTTCATTCACATCCATTAATCTTTTCATACATGCCCTGCGGTTTTTGTCACTGCGTACACCAGCCTTTATAAAAAAATATTGATCGCTAAGAACTAAGAGCTAACGGGTGAGCCGATTTTTTCTAATATTTTTTCATTGTTTATTCATCTTAATATAAAAATAGCATTGTGAATGCAAAAATCTAAAAGTTTAAAATTGTATGACTGTTTCACCTTAATTGATTGTCTGGCACCTGCAATGGGTGCTACATTCGAATGCCGAAGTAGTTCTCTTCACATTGGTGAGATGGCGCTGATCTTCAGCGGAAACGTAAAAAGTATTAGAAAATTTCGCCAAATCCATTAGTGGCTCAGTAGCATAATTGGTAGTGCATTGGGCCGGAATCCTAAGGGTGCGGGTTCGAATCCCGTCTGAGTTGCTACGGGTGAGCCGATTTTTTCTAATATTTTTTCATTATTTATTCATCTTGATCGCTAAGAACATAATGTATCAAAAATTTAAACGTTGAAATTAAAGCTAATGTTACATACAGTTTATTTACAAGCAAAAAGTGACCAATTTTGGCACTTTTACCTACTACTACTAAAAAAACTATATTGGACAGAGGTTATTGTTTGTAAATAAACTATAGGAGCTTCAATCTCAACGTTTGATTTTTCGATACATTATGTACCATGGGCAACAGCGTCGCTTAACCACTGCTAAGGTTAAAATCGCTTGCACGCCGCGCTCGCTGTCACATACGTTTAGTTCATGCAGGGGCGATACGAGTGCACACGAATTTTGTTGCAAACTGGTTAAGCGACGCTGTTGCCCATAGTACTTAGCGAACAATAAATTTAATTAGGGTGAAAACGCCACTGAGAGGTAGCTTATCATCGATTTCGTAAAAAAATCTGCAAAGTGTGTTTGCCTTGCCTACATTTAACAACATAGGTAAAACTTAATTTTAACTGCTTTTTAAATGACGAAGAGAAGAATAAGTAAATATGTCATACCAAATAAATGTTTTTTTAAGTTAATTTGATCCTGATGTGAACTCGATCTCATCGAGAGTTGAGGGCTGTTTATTCAAAAAGGTCATTGGGTATTTTGTTCGGACATTTGACCTACGGCGTACACAAACGAAATAGGGCCAGGTATGTAGATAAATGTATCTGCTACGCAGTGGTAAGGGTCACATTCTTGCAGAACATTTTTAATTTTTTAGCATAATATCATTGCATTTCAATAATAAATAAAATAAATAAAGACAATAAAAACGTTTTTTTTGCTTGTACCACACATTTTCACAATGCTGAAAGTAAAAACTTATGTTTACTAGTAACATTAAACATATTTATACTCACAGACATAATGCGAAATAACTTTTTTTTGCCGGTCGGTACATAAAAAAATAATACATATTTTGAAAAGTGGGATTGAATTCTTCAATTTAAAACTAGTTTGGTTTCTGTACGCGATCTTTCATCAAGCAGATCAAATATGCCCAATGACCTTTACTACTATCAATCTCTAGCAATCTTCAACGACGTAATTAATTAGAGTTTACCTTACTTACTCGTATTATATATTGATATTGATATCGAAATAGAAGCCAATAATGGTGATTCTTTGCACAATAGCACTCACAACAAGAGTATTTACCAAACAGAGGTATGGTTTCTCTTCGCAAGTAATACACAAAACACCCAATAACAAATCAAACAAAAGTGTTGTTTCCTATATCAACATCAAAAGGTTCCGTACCTACAAGGTTGTATTACTAATAAATCAGTTTAAGTACAGGATGTTTAGAAAAAGCCTTATAAAGCCGAATATTATGTATGTAAGGCACAAAGAATGAAATCGCTCATTGAGTGAAAAAACTGCTCACAGCGCGTTGTGGTCACTGTAAAAATCCACAACGCGAAATTCGTGTTGTGGATCTTCTACAAACGCCTATGACGCGTTGTGGTAATCACAAAAAGACCACAAAGCGAATTTTGCATTCTGCGTGACCATCATGCCTAAGGGTGGGTACGTGGGTACCTAAGTGGTTAGGTTCGCGAACCTCCGCGCTCCGAGAACCTGGAACAGTGCGCCATAGCAAACATTTTATTTTCACTTTGATTAGAGTTTTATTTGTACGTATGCGAACCAGGTTAACACATTGTGTACGCACACGTACACACTATGACTTACTATTGCAGCACAGGGTAAACATATTTTTTGGTGCAGGTTCGCGGAGCGCGGAGGTTCACGAACCTACGTGGTTACCTATTCTAACGGCCACAATGAATTGTTGCAATCAAGAAAAGCCATGACGCGTTCTGAGCACTTTTTATAATAAATTTATGGCTGCATAACTGTTCGTTTCACATGGCCAAACGAGTCACTTCAAATTATTATTTTTATTAAGATTTTTTTATTCCCTCTCATTCATTCTCGAGAAAAGCACTAAACCATACGGAAAGCGATTTATAATATAGGTATATATATTATTATTTTTCATAAAATACCTATGTATACCAAATAAAATTACTATATACCTTTTTCTGAGTAGAAGTATGCTTTTTACGCATCTCTACCCAATAAGAACTGTTTTCGCAGTACTAACTGTTTAATCATGTTAAACAGTAAGTAATAAAACTTCAAAAACAGCTTTATTTGTCTACTGTCGTTTTTTCTTTTGGGTCTATTAAATACAAACTTTCAAAACAAATACCTATACATTGTATCAGTACAAAAAAGCAATTTCGCTATGTTCCCAAAGCCGTCCTAAGTTGACACTCGTAAATATAATTTGGCCATTAGGGACATTATAAACTCAAAGCTTCACGGCAAATGTCACATCTTTTTTCACAATCTGATAAAACTTGTGGCGTTGTATTTAGAAAAGTCTCTCAAAAAGCATAGACTTATTATATTACGTAAAGTAATTTATTTTTCAAATGTCATTATTAATAATTTATTATTATTACCAATGAATGGATTACTTAATAATTTTATCTACACTCATACTTTAAATCCTCTGTAAAAGGTTCTGCAATGGTTAGCTTACTGCCACCATTACAGTATCCGAGCGGAAGGAGGTTCTGCTGCGCCGCGTACCCACGCGCGAAGCATTGCATTATGAAATTCAGTACAACATTATAACACTCCTGCGGAAGGCATAATGACGAGGAGGGGGAGGAAAGTCAAAGTCAAAGACAAAGTCAAAGTCAAAATCTTTATAGAGGATACATATCATGGGTGTAGATAAATATCATGGGTGTTTTTAATCCATATGTATTAAAATATTGTTTGCTTCCCAAATAAAAAAAAAATGGGTGTAGATAAAGTCTTAGTCTTAAAGATAAAGTCTAAAGGTGTAGATAAACTTTACATAATTGATACTATTATCACTTCGTGTTATAATACCCCTCATTATAGTACAGTTGCATAAATAACTATTATAAACGTTCACATTCTAAACTTGATTACCTCGTATGTAAAATATGATTGGTACTTTACAGCCTGTATAACTTTCTTACTTGCACAATCGAGTTTAATTTCAACAACAAAATAGGTCAAAAGTATATTGTATGCAAACTTTCCAAGTTCATTATAAAAAACATTAATGTAAGTTCAGAAAATCTTTCCTTTTACAATAATGTTAACTGAGTTACGTCAATGATGACGTCTTTTGTAAGTACCTCATTAATCAACGTTGGATAAGTTTACTTATTGACTTCAATATTGAAATAAACAAATAGATTCAGGCCAATAAGTATGAGTATGAACTAAAAAGTAAATAGATTATCGTTTCATTTAAACAAGGGATTGATTCTAGAGAAATCATTTTGTAAACCTCAATATTCCTATTTAGATCTAGCTTAATGAGTTTAGCAACGGTTCTCCTTTTTTATTTATTGACCGAGCGAGCACGAAAAGCGAACGAAGCGTCTCTGCTTCAGCTTGGGCAATAATTCTTTCGTATATGTCTGACTGTCAGTTTTTACCTACAGGTCACATTTCTAAACCGATTCTCGTGAAATTTTGTGAGCAGGTTCGAAAATTATATAGTATTTTTTTGCCGAGCCAGTTTCTTGAAGTTTTTTAAAATGGCTGAGATATGTTAAAAATCATATTTCAGTCCGACATTGCAGCTCTGCCTGTTCTCTACTACAGGTCGCATTTCTCAACCGTTTTTCGTGAAATTTTGTAAGTAAGTTCTAAAATAATAAAGATTTTTTTATCATACCAGTTCTTTATAAATGACGGAGAGATATTAAGAAGACATATTTCAGTTCGGATTTCCAGTGCTGTCTGTTCTCCTCTACAGGTCGCATTTCTCAACCGATTCTCGTAAAATTTTGTAGGCAGGTTTGAATATTGTGTAAATTTTTTTGGTAAGCTAGTTTTTTTATTTTCTCAAAATGGCGGAGATATGTTAAAAACATATTTCAGTCCGACTTTCCAGCGCTGTCTGTTCTCCTCTACAGATCGCATTTCTTAACCGATTCTCGTAAAATTTTGTTGGCAGGTCTTAAAATTATATAGATTTTTTTCTCAAGCCAGTTTTTCATTTGTTTTTAAATGGCGGAGATATTGTGTAAAATAAAACATATTTCAGTCCGGCTTACCGGCGCTATCTGTTCTCATCTACAGGTTGCATTTCTCAACTGATTCCAGTGAAATTTTGTGAACAGGTTTGATAAATATATAGGTTTATTTTGTCGAGACAGTTCGAAATTTATTAAAACGACAGAGCTATGTAAAAAAACTTATTTCAGTCTGGCTTTCTGGCTGTTTGTTCTCCTCTTCAGGTCGCATTTCTTAACCGATTCTGGTGAAATTTTGTAAGAGGTTCGATAATTATATAAAACTGTTTAGTCAAGCCAGTTTTTCCAAATTTATCTAAAAAAACATACACCCATTTCGAAAAATGATCAAAATTAGAAGTACCATCTCATCTAGCTGCGAATACTCACGTAAGTACTGTGTGCTTTGAAAACTTCACGGCGACATTTTATTTTTTGTACAATTTGAGCTACTTTATATCGCGAGGTCTATTACAGCTCACGGAGCCACTATTTATTTAATTTTTAGTTTTAGGCAAATGTGTCAAATATCACACTGAATGTCTTAATATTCGTGCACATTCGAAACATAATAAAACAAAGACGTATTTAAAATATTTTCATACAGTTCCTACAAGTTTATATTATTTTTTCCATATCTTTCCAATATCGAACTCAAAGATACTGTTAAAGTGATTGACGATAGATAATTATTAATTTTCCCTCGTGTGCAGTGCAGTAAATGATTCTATCATAGAATAAGAGGGAAGCGAAAAAATTTTTCAATTTTAATCTGCGCTTACACTATTTCTGTGAGACGCAGTTATAAAGTGTGCAAGGAAAAGTAAACCAATATTTTATTTATTCCCTCAGATCAGGGATGGGCAAACGCCCCGCCCGTTCTTGTGCTCCTATTAGTAGGAAAGTTTCACTAGGAGCTAGACTAGAGGGGTTACCTCTATATGGCAGAAACTTGATGCTCCGAAACTTATTTGGCAGAACACACTTGACAGAATCTTCTATAAACGAATATTTTTTAGGAATAAAAATTGTTTAATATAATAATTATTGTTTGGCAGAATGTTTACATGTCCGAATTTACAATGGCATACTATTCAGATGGCAGAATTTCATCAGGCATAAATACCTGTGGCAAAATTTACTCGACATTTTTATGGTATAATTTCACTTGGTATACTACGAATATGGCAGAATTTCATTAAGAATAATGTCATACAAAAGTCAACAACAGAACGAATCGCTGCAAAACCGACATGCATGCTGCTTGCTTGCTTGCTTGCATGCATGCATGCTTGAATGCATGTTTTCATGCATGCTGCTTGCATGCTTGCCGGGGGGTGCAGGGGGGCTGGCCCCCCTGCTCGGGGGGGTCGGGGGGCCTGAGGCCCCCACTATAAAGAAAAACTTTTAATGCACCGACCAGTAGGTTAGGTTAGGTTAGTGTTTTGGCTACTCCACAATGCTTGCATGCATGCTGCTTGCTTGCTTGCATGCTTGCTTGCATACTGCATGCTTGCTTGCATGCTGCATGCTTGCTTGCATGCTGCATGCTTGCTTGCATGCTGCATGCTTGCTTGCATGCTGCATGCTTGCTTGCATGCTGCATGCTTGCTTGCATGCTGCATGCTTGCTTGCATGCTGCATGCTTGCTTGCATGCTTGCTTTCATGCTGCATGCTTGCTTGCATGCTTGCTTGCATGCTTGCTTCCATGCTGCATGCTTGCTTGCATGCTTGCTTTCATGCTGCATGCTTGCTTGCATGCTTTCCTGCACGCATTGCAGGCTAACTTGCTTGCATGCATGTTTATTTGCATGCGTGCAGCATGAAACATGCGTGTAAGAAATACAAAATTATTCTAATTATGAATTTTCTATGAAATGTATGCCAAAAGATAATTCTGTCTATAATCTTTCTGCGATATGATAGTTCTGCCTTTTAATGACTTGACTATAGATTATGAAATGTATGCCAAAAGATTATTCTGACTATAAACTGTCTGCGATATGATGGTTCTGACTGTGAACTTTCTGCAATATGATGGTTCTACTATTTAATTATTATGGATATGAAATGTATGCCAAAAGATGATTCTGGCTTACAAAATTTTGCGTTTTAAGTGTATGATAAATGAGTGTATGCCAAACGATTTTCTGCGACATGAAGTTTATGCCATTCGCTGTTATGCATAATAAAATTATGACATAAAAAGTTCTGCCATTAAGGGTAGACCCAGACTAGAGTAAACGCCTCCTTTCCTTCGTGTCATTCGTCCCTTTCATTTACTAACGAAAAGTATGGCGGGCTATGTGTTTGAATTTTTAGTTTTATTTTTTAATTGAAATAAAACAAACTGGTATTATTTCTGAACCATTGTGCAAGCAAAGCAATATTATGAAATGAATAGGAAAGGAAATTTTAATTAAAGCGTAGTGGGAACCAAATAAACGAAAACTGCACTTGATTTTTTTTGATGGCCGCGGGCCATTTTTCAACCATTCGCGGGCCGGAGAAAGCCCGCGGGCCTTAGGCCCTCCGCTGCGTTGAGCGGGATCCCGGCGCGGGTACACGGTGCGGGAGCCCGTCGCGGGGGCCCGCGCCGTGCTCCGTCGCGGACAAACAGCCCGTCGCGGGGACCCGCGCCGTGCTCCGTTGCGGACAAATATGCGGCGGACACTCCGCCACACGCAGCGCTGCTCTATGAATATACAAGAAACAGCCCCGCTCGCGTGACCCTTCGCGCGGGACCCGCGAGCGTGCTCTCCTGCCCCGCGAGGCGGGCTCGCCGACCGCGTCGCGTGCAGCGGGCAATCCGCCACACGCAGCGCTGCTCTATGAATATACAGGAAACAGCACCCGCAGCGGACACCCGCGCCGGGATCCCGCTCAAGGCAGCGGAGGGCCTTAGTTTGCTTATCACTACAAGTCATAATAAATCAATCCTATAAATAATCAATAGCTAGATATGGTTTAGGTTACTCAGACAACTAATTGCGCGGTGACAGGCTCTTCGTCGCGTCGCTTATGATCAGTTGCCAACGCGTCACGGTCGCTGACCCGTTGGTGATTAATCGCCTCGTGTGCTAACCTCAAAGACTCGTTATCAATTTGAGCTGGTAACTAGTTCGGTTTGAGTAGGTCCGTGCGAGAAGGAGCTAAGGAGACTGGACACCGCGCCGCCGCGACAGTGGTGAATGGTGAGGACTCGAGTGTGTGGAAATTATAAGCTACAGTGATTAAGCTTTATCATTAGTCATCACTAGAGATCGGATTAATGCATATTTACCTAAAGTCAATTGTTGCTAACATAATTATGGAAGCGACTTCTTAAAATATTTTAAACTAGCGGCCGCCCGCGACTTCGTCTGCGTGGACAGTTATTTCTCTATCCCTCGGGAATAGTATCTTTTTTCGGGATGAAAGGCATCCTATGTCCCTTTCTGTACTCTTGACAACGTGTATGCAAAATTTCATGATGATCGGTTGAGTAGTTAAGACGTGAAGGCGTAACAAACAAACAAACAAACAAACAAATAAACAAACAAACAAACGGACTTTCGCATTTATAATATTAGTAAGGATTCTTAAAATGTGTATGTTCCCATGAGCTTTAAGGCCTTGTCACAAAGTAATAAGATTGTGTTTGCATCTTAAAAAGTCAACAAATTTCATACATAACAAATTGCAACTTACCTTATTTGAAGTAAATGTTTTAAAATCAAATTCATATTCACTTATTTCGAACTCATGTAAAATGAGAGTGATTTTCTTATGCTTATAGATCTTCGATCATCTTCATCGAAATTATAGATAGACTGTTCAGTTTTCAATGCCGTAAATAAATATGCATGAGGTTAGTTAGACCAGAGGTGTCAAAGATACGGCCCGCGACCAGAATCTATCCAGTGAGGATTTTAGACGTTTAAAATTGCGCACGCTTTATTTAAAATAATTTAGTACGTATTTGAGTTTTAAATTTTGAGTCTGGCTCGCTAACACACCCAAAATTTTATAAATGGCCCTTTAGAAAAATGAGTTTGACACCCCTGAGTTAGACCATTGATTTTACATATGAGATTGCTCTTTCCGACAATGAACTAAATTGGGTCGTGTCGAACTGGGTCCCAATATTGTCTTCATATTGGGATTATTCATAATGGTTATGGAAATCTCATGAAATGTCAAAGTGACTGGCAGCCCTATAGATTGCAAAATACGTCCAAAATATTGAGTGAGATTGGCGAGTTGAATCCAAATAAATTGTATTAACCATAGACTTATTATATTCCTTTTGAAATCATTGGTATTAACATTGAAAATGTTTATGTTTCCGTCACCGAATATACTGTCCCGATCGAAGCCCGCGTTGCTCGAAGGTCCCGATTTATGAAATTGTGACATTTGCCTGTAGTTTTGCAGATATGAATAGTATGTTAATAGGCTCTATGTCAAAATTTGCGTCTGTTGAAGAGCTTTATATGCAATTTGAATTTGCAAAATCGGTAGGTAACTTTTTGAGATTTTCCAAATTCCGAAAAAATTTATATATTTTTCGCCAACTTGGATCGTAAATTTCCCAATAACTTTTTTTTGAGCTCGCTATTTAAGAACCGGAAACAATTGGACGGGATTAAGTTTGATCCATCTTAGGAGGCGGGTGGACAAAAACTATAGGGTGTAGCGGGTCCCACGCGCGAGGTCAGTCTGCGCTCCGTTCGCTTTATCGTCTGTACGATAAAGAATGAATTCCTATCATATTTTCATATGCTTTATTTCAAAATTAAATTTTCAATGCCTTTGATAGTTGCATGTAGTGTGATACCTGTTGATTTTTTAGTATCTGAACTTATTTAAAAAACATCATACTTGAATATCGGTCAAAAATAATACAATTACTTGTACTAATGCATTATATTTTTTATCGAGAAGAAGGAATTTTCAAATCCATTTTTTAAAAGTTAATTATAAATTTCTGGTTTTACGAAAAATTTAAATTCGGTCTTATTTAGCTGTAACACTATTTATCTAAAATATTTTCAGTTATCTTTTTAGACCAATGCATTTTGCTTATGTGCATGAGGTTTCATTAAAATCGGTTCATTCATTTCGATAAATAAGGACTTGAAAGTTTGTATGAAATGCCGTGGCGAATCAACGGTCTTAATGCATTTTTTTTACACGACTGCTCAAAGCAAAAAGAGTGTATATGAGTTCAGGGTTCATGTATGTTTGTGGGTATGTGAGTTTCTTTATTCCTCCATAACTTCTAAATGCCTGAACTGATTTGGATAAATGGGGTATCGTTAGAATCCATAAAGTATCCCGAGTGACACTGGCTATATTTTTTTTAGAAAAAATCAATATGGCGACAGCACTGCAAGACCCCATTTTCAAATGTGAAAAAAAAATTTTTTTCCTTCTATTATTACAATATGGGCATCAAATGAAAGGCCTTGATAAGCACATTCCAAAACTATATAATTTGTCACTAAAATGTGGGAAATAAAAATAAATAAAATAATAAGCGTGTCAAATAAAGACATTTTCTCGAGACCAAAAGTCAGCAACACACGATAAAAAAAATAATTAATTAAAAAAATATAAAAAACACGACTGCCCTGCCAAAAACGAACTAAAAAGTTAAACAACAAGTGTCATTGCAGTCGGGGGACCTCTTTGATCAAAAATTGTTGCATAATACCTTAAATTTTTTTTATCTCTGTTGATCATCCAGCTCCTTTTTTTAACCGACTTCAAAAACTTTGAAAAGGAGGAGGTTATCTATTCGTCGCGTATATTTTTTTTTTATATATGTATGTACACCGATTACTCGAAGACGGCTGAACCGATTGAAACGATTCAAACGTTATAACATGAGGTTTGTTCCCAAGTTGGTCCCATTTTTTGAAATTTTGAAATCGGTTCCGTAGTTTTCAAGTAATCTTGAAAATACTGTCGTTTTCGTTGCCATTTTATATGAATTGAGACCGACTTTCAACCATTACTTTTTTGTTTATGAACCGATTTAGACAATTCTTTTTTTGTTTGAAAGAAGACACCTTAAGAATGATTCCATATTATTTTCATTGGTATTGGACTTTGGATTTTGAAGATACACGAGGGAACTCCTCAAAATCAAATAGGAACTGTACAGTGATTGAAATATTGGTAGGTTTATTATTGTCAAGGACATTCTGGACTAGATTTGAACTGCGAAGACCCAACGGAACACCAGTGGACATTAAGTTACTCGGGGTTTACCATTGAAAAATGTGAAACATTATACTTAACGTTTTATATTATAAAATCATCGCTTACATACCTACCACAAAAAAGTTTAAAATAAAAAGCTTTTAAAAAAAAGTAAAACCTCCTTCAAAAACCTTAAAAAACAGCTCTATAAAAAGCAAGAAATAATGTTCAAATCGATTAATTAAAACACGTCTATTGAAGTCGGGTGGGGCTTTTAGAATATAAACATCACAATAAGTAAAAAAAAATCTTCCAGCTCCACCCGACTTCAATAGACGTGTTTTAATTAATCGATTTGAACATTATTTCTTGCTTTTTATAGAGCTGTTTTTTAAGGTTTTTGAAGGAGGTTTTACTTTTTTTTAAAAGCTTTTTTGCTTGAAATATTCAGTGAAACATGAAGAGCTTTTTGACATCAATATTAAGATACTCTAACGTGTTTCTGGCTTAAAATGAAATGGTTATTCTTACTGATTGAGTCGTAAAGGAATTTAGAAATCGTTAGTTGTTAATATTATTATTATTATATATATTATAATAGTATAATATTATTATTCATTGCAATGACAAAACATTGTTATTGCAATAAATAATAATATTATACTATCTACTTACTTTGTCTAACGGCTTTTACGGCTATAAGATGTAGTGTAGCATGGGCCTAAAGCCTCTGGAATGGAGCCAAAACGTCGGAAAATTGTGAAATCAAACTGATTTATGAGCGTTTTATCACCATAAAAATCCGTTAACAAAAAAATCTTTCTTTAAAAACCTTAATAAAACTTACAAAACAGCTCTTTTTTATTAGAAATAAAGAGTCTCGTTGGACAAGATGTAAGTCTTGCGGCATTCGAGATAAAGTAAAAAAACCCAGTAGTTTAGGATACTGTAGATGTAAGAAAATCAATAGTTAAGTATTAAATTTATTATTTGGTTGGTGTATGTATGATTTATTTAAAAAAATAGATTTCAGCGTTCATTATGCAATTTTTTTCTTTGCGATTAATTATAAAATATGGTGTAGTTTACTTTATTTTGGCACAGAATATATGAGGAGCGTCTGTTCAAAAGGGGCTATATCCACACTAAACAAACTCTCAGTAAATAAAAAAAAACCTCTTGCACAATAAAAATGTATGGGACATTATATTTTTTCCAACAAAGATAACTCGTGAGAAGACAACCTTTTACTATAGCAATATTTTTTTTATTATAATTAAAGAATATAAAATGGAAATAGCCCTCTTTGACCAATTTTTTTTAAAATAGCCCCTTATGATCTGGAGATTAGATTAGAAAACCGATAAAAACCAAAAATTTGTGAACATATGCACAAAATACACAATTTGTGGTAAATTATCTTACCAGCCGCACACAGATTGCAAAGGGCGATTGAATTAAACGGGGAAGTTGAAAGAAACTCATACTTTTACGGCGGCAAGGAAATAGCTATTTTTGAGCCAAATTTCTCTTCCTAAGCGAATTTTGTATAGAAAATAGCTCTTTTTGCTAAGAATATTTCAAAGTGCTCCACAACCTGTATCGACCAACAACATTTAGCACTTTTTGAGCAGAACCTTTGCAAAAGGTGGCAATTTTAAAGTAGAAATGGGCAGTTTTGATCAAACTTGAACATAGCGCATGATGGGATCTTAGATTCTGAAACCGATTCGAAAAAAAACAGAAATCGTCCGAAGTGGATATAGCCCCTTTTGAACAGACGCTCCTCATATAATAGTACTCTTTAGGTTCGATTGTTTCTTTTGTTTTTTCGGTTTCTAATTTATAATTATGATGGAAACCTGTTATTGGCCTTAATCGTAAAATTATTTGGCGTAAATATTTTATGTAACACTGTTGGTATCATGAAATTTAAAAAACCGGGCAAGTGCGAATCGGACTCGCGCACGAAGGGTTCCGTACCAAAAACGGAAAAAATCACGATTGTTGTATGGGAGCCCCCTTAAATATTTTTTTTCTGTTTTTAGGATTTGTTGTTAAAGCGGCAACAGAAATAGATCATCTGTGAAAATTTCAACTGTCTAGCTATCACGGTTCAGGAGATACAGCCTGGTGACAAACAGACAGATAGACAGGCAGACAGACAGACGGACAGCGGAGTCTTTGTAATAGGGTCCCGTTTTTACCCTTTGGGTACGGAACCCTAAAAAGAGCGCCCCAATCCAAATTAAAAGAAGTTTATACAATCGAGTTAAACAGTTAGAGACTCAAAGAAAAGGGTAAAGGCTTCCGATTTCACCTTAAATGAAACTGGTTTGTCAGGAGCGTGCTATTACGTAATGAAACTACTCAATGCAAAAGTCATCGTGTATCGGTCGCAAAATGCATACGTGTTGTTATTATTGGCGGAGCAAGCGCGAATCGTCTCTGCTTCAGCTCGGGCAAAAATTCTTTAGTTATATCCTTCCGGCTGCCCGTTTGTTCTCCTCTACAGGTCGCGATTTCACAACCGACTCTCGTGAAATTTTGTGAGCAGGTTCGAAAAATATATAGTTTTTTTTTTCAAGCCAGTGTTTCGAAATTTTTAAAAATGGTGGAGATAATGTAAATGAAACATATTTCAGTCCGGTTTTCTGGCGCTGGCTGTTCTCCTCTACAGGTCGCATTTCTCAACCGATTCTCGTGAAATTTTGTAACCGGGTTTGATAATTATAATATACATATTTTTTCAGTCGAGCCAGTTTTTTTTAATTTTTCGAAATGGCAGAGATATAGGTATAAAAATAGACATATTTCAACAGTTTCGAAAAGTTATCAAACCTGTAACAAAACTTTTTTGTTAGCAGTGCAAAGTAGTTTCTTTAAATAAAGTAACCTTTTATCCAACAAATTATGTTATTTTATTTAAATGAACACGATTTATTTTCCAAGTACAAAAATATTTCTTAAAGATATCTATCAAAAATTTTAAGATTTATAAGACCCATTAAGAGGTATTGCAAATAAATGTGCATCGTATTCTACCTTTATCATGGCATAAGAATAGTTATGATCATGGTTCCATACGCATCATAGCTTTTCTTCATTTCTTTAACGCGTTATGGTCGTTTGGTATGTTGCTCATGTCGCGAATTTCGCTTTGTGGTATTTCTATGATTACGATATAAAGGGCGTTTTTAAAACTGTATGTATTTTATTCTTCTTCATATTATGGTGCTTCTCCAACTAGTGAAGGTTGCAGTCAGTTCCGCATACTTGTTCTTGTCCTTGGCAAGGTGAAAGAGTTCGGCGGCAGTTGTTATTCCTGTCCACTCCCGAATATTTCGCAATCAGGACTTTCTTCTGCGACCAGGTCTTCTTTTTCCTGCAACTTTTCCCATCATAATTAGTTGCAAGCGCTCGTGCCTAACCACTAACTAATTGATCCGTGTGATTTTTAAATTGGCTCCAATTTTAAAATCACATTTGTAGTAAGAAAGTTTATTTTCTAGCAAATCTTGAGAAAATCATTATACAAGCCTTGTACTGGAAGCTATTTGCATTGCTTCGAATGATCAAAGCCCTCACCTGCGCTGTGGCTCGGATTTCAAACTATCCCATGCAAATACTAGCTTTCCATTCTCAGCTGCCTATTTATCAAAATAGTCATTAACCGTTGTTAACGACTACAAATAATATTATAGTAGTTTGACAGCCCATAACGAAATATAAATTTGCTTTTTATCGTGCCCCATACAAGCTTTCAATGAAAATGGCTTTCTCATATTCATTGACAGACTTTTTCTGGCATTTTATTAACAGCATCATTAATTACAGGCTTGTATCATCGATAGGCTATTAAATTAAGTTTGGCTGGCTGGCTTCTAGTCTAGCTTAGTTAAATGAGGTATAAAAAGGGCGTAAAGTTAGTTAGAAACTGCTTATCTAAATTGACCGAACTGTTGGGAATCAACGACTAAGTACATGGTCTTATTAATGTTATTATAGTTGTTTATTTGTTAATTATTATTTGTTGGTAAACATGGAATGAAAACACATTTTGAACTCAGATATTCAACTACTTCTTTTTTTAAAAATTCTATGCGCACATAATTCCTCGTGAAAATTTAACGACCTATCTAGGTCTGCCTAAAGAATACTAATAATAACTGTTGTGTAACTTGTAACACTAACCAATAAAACTTTATAAAATGTAGTACTATCGCCAAAAGATTTCCAAGCGTCGTATTTGGATTTTCCTATGGGAGAAGCAAAGGATCATTACGATGCCAAATCTGTTGACCTTAAAAATTGTGTAATATTTGTCCTGGATCTGTAGACCTTTTAAAAGCACCCTTAAAAGTTTCTCAAAGTTCAAATAACTGTAGAGTTAAGTATATAAAAACAGTTGGAATAGTATTATTTTTAATTGCTTTGTATATTTCGCCATATTGTGACATCGGGCAGAGTAGAATAAACCCTTCACGTTTATATTTTTATGCCCACGGGAGACACCTAAGTCCTACTGTCCAATTATTTATGGTCCACTTAGCATTTATACTTACGCTACACTAAGTTATGTAATAACATGAGCAGCTACGTCGTACGTTGAATTTTATTGGCATAACCTTCCTATCGTTTGCATAAAACCAAGGGTCAAAATCACTCGGAACTTTCTGGCAGATTCGAGCGTGAAATTGTGACAAATATGTTATTCGCGAAACTGAACAGCAAAGACGACCCAACTATTACCGTTGAGACGGTAACTGGAAGGCAACTGTCAAAATGGCGCTGCGTACGTTTGTTCCACGAGAACTATAAAAACGAAGGATTTTTTCTTAAAAAATCGTTTTTTTTAGCTTTAAAATGATTGAATTCTGTGTAATAGAAAGAAAGAAAGAAAAATAATTTATTTGAGACATACAAACAACAAAATGAAATAAAACTTAAAGTAATTGCCCCAAAACGGTCCCCACTCAGCATAATGCATGGTCTACGACCAGCGCTGGTCTTCCGTCGGGACCGGTTTGATGACGCTGCGATTCGATAATAAATCACAAATACAAATGAAACAAACAACAACAAATTCAATAACCAATCCTTTTACATTTAGTCTGTGTCATTTACTAGAGCTGTCTGTCACTGCGGACATTAGTGATCTGTGGATGGACGTCACTTCGCTGACTTGACAGACAGAAGCTATCTGCTCTGTTATGCTACTAGAAACAAATTCGTTATATTATTATTTTTTTACTATAAACGTAACAGTAAACAAATATATTATTAGCACTATTAAAAATAAATAGATACCCTGACTGAGTATTAAATTAATGTATCTTGAATATTAGTGCTTTCTCTCTGTGCGTGCATAATGTAGACAAAGAAGACAAGACGACATTTTACAAATTCAAAACTTTTTCATTTTGGGTCACTAAAGTTCTTATTTTACTTTAGTGACCCAAAATGAAAGCCCGCTTCGTAACAGCTGGATAGAACAAAAAGCATCCAGCAATATGGACAAATATTTTTCTACAGGGAAGACAATGCCTCACGAGTGTTTGGGACAGAAAGTAGAGGTGAGTAATGATTAAATGACACTCACGTCTTAATAGTGAATAGGCTTTAAAAAAGTTGGCACTTATTTTCCGAAAAATCTGGATATAGAAAAAAAATAAAAATTCTGTAAGAATAAAAACGACTTAATTTGGCTTTCAGTATCGGTATTTGCATTGAAGAATAGTTTTTTATATCTATTTTGGGTCAATGGGTCTTTTTCGGTAAAAAAATACTACAAAATAAATACCTATTTTCCCATACATTTTGTTCTGAACGTCTACTGTCTTAGGAACAAGCGTACGCAGCGACATCTACAATTAGCTTTGCGTTGCCAACCCCATTAAAATCAAAAACAAATGCGCAACGTTTTTACGGTTAAATCAAGCAAATGGGGAGGCGAAGGCAAAGTGAATTACAGATGGCGCTTCATTCTTTGGAACAATTGTCAGTTTGAGCTTATATTGTCTTGACTGTGTATTACGTGATTTTACTTTCTTAGATTGTATTTTTTCGGTTTTGCGGACAAACAATGTATTATATGCTAACTTTAGCTCATATAAAAGAAGAATTACGGAAAAGAAAAGCCAAAACAACAGGCAAGAAAGTTTATAGCAACTTACAAAAAATTGCTAACAAGCATTACATTTCTTTAAATTTCGTGTAAGATTTACAAGTAATCTTTTTATTTCAGATTAGAAGCATATGATTTAAATTTTAACAAAGCAACTGAGTGTGAATTTCCGTATTTATAGTTGCCTGATGATGCCTTCTGTGCAATAGTAATTTCAGGTTTCTGTACTGGAATTTCTGTACCATCCAAAATTACACGAACCGTTTTATCATATTTATTTTATTATTCTAAGTTTCTTGAATGACTCTGGCATATAAAATTCTATTAATTCTCTGTTTGGCCCCAATATTGGGCTTATTCCATATTTGATATACCTATAAAATTCATCCAAGTTATAAATATGCTAGAAACTGCTGAGGTTGAAATATTAAAGAACAAAGCTGTTATAATTCAAATGTTGTTTTATTTTGGCGAAACTTCATCAAATTCATGAAACATTCCTTTTGATTTATAATGTTTCTCAGGCTCAGCAAAGGAGAAAATCGAGGGAAAAGCATCTTTTTTTTGATATTTTTTTGCCCAATATTTTTTTTGTTACTGGGAAATCGATGAACTCCAATAATTTACAAGTTACATGCATAACAATGCGGAATTTTCTCAGTATAAAATTAAAAAGTGCAATACTCCAAGAGATTCCCATATGTTTTGACACTTTCTTTGAGGCGGCCCGGTACCAAGACCAGACGCCACCTATCGGGATAAAATTGCGCTTTTCCTCCCCATTCAAACGTAGGTATGAACCAGTAAAAGGTTTTCTATATTGCAAAATATCAATAAAAAATATAAGAGGGCTCCTGATTTAGAGGGAGGTAGTAATATAAAAGAAACAAACCAACTGGAAGATGCTCTAATCGCGAATATAATATTTTGGGAATGTGATATTTTGCGAACAAACAGATCTCTATTAGATAAAACAGTTTATTGTTATGTATGTATTTTATATATTAATAATAAAACCCTCATTAAAACAAAACAAGTATTGAAATCCCTCTGAAATTAAACATTTTACTATAAGGTATTACGGTAACCAGTAACCATTTAGTTCTGCGATAAAAATATAAAAATTCTCATACACAGCGAGTTTACCCCATTTATGACGCCTAATCGCACTCAACCATGGAAGTCGTTAATCATTGAAAAGTTGGAGATCCCAGGGCCTCAAGACGAACCTTAGTTTCTCACACAACAGAATATTTTACGTCAAAATATCCCTTATTTTTTTTATTTACTGAAGGCACAATTACAGACAACAGATAGAAAAAACATACAAAAATATAAGTTAAGATTATCAAGGTTATATCTGAGCCCAATTATAAAAGTGCACAGCATTTGCAATAATTTTACCAAATAATAATTAAAACACAATTAGGAAAATAAAACATTGAAATTGAAATATACAAAATAGAGAAATGCCAAAAACACAATTACTTAATAAAATAATGTCTAAACAAAAAAAAATGTTATTAAAATTTATGACCGTAGCGGCATCAGTGACTTCTTGAATGCAGGGACACTACAGTTAAAAAGATCAACATCAGTATAATATAAGGCTTTTACTTAATATAATTGTCATCGAAAACGAGAAAAGTTTTATAAGCGCACACTTACTTTCAGATTAAAGCGAGAACATTTTCGAGATTAATTTCTTTTGTAACTTACCTGTTCATTAGATTTCTTGCTTATATTCGTAGTAATAATCTGGTAGGTAAGTTTAAATTATTAATATCTGAGCTGAGCTTGATTATTACTATTTATTGTAATATGGTGGTGTTTAGGTGATAATCTACATTGTTATCTCAAATATTTACTAAATTTTTTTGAACTTGTCTAAAAACAATAAAAATTTGAAAATTATACATATATTAACTTGAACATATAAAAAAAGGAAGTCACCGAGCGGGATTCGAACCCGTAACACGCGTTTCTTGCCGCCCTCGTCTTGACCCACTGGACCATGGGACGCATTTTTGAAATGAATCTTAAATTCATGCACGAATGCAAAACGTATACGAAATCAATTTCGATTGTTCACAATTTTACGTATTTTTGAAACAATAGAAATGAGTGTTGCCCTAAAACTCGAAACTTATAATATTTTTCATTTCACGCTGAAGAAATAAAAACCGGAAAGCCATAACTCATTGATTTTAAAACCGGCATTGAGTTACGGGGGAACGGAACGTAAATTAAAATTAAAAAAAAAAAAAAAAAAAAGTTATAATGTCTGTCAGTCATTTGATTTTGATATTTCTCTCTCTCTCACGTCATTTCTACTGGTAGAATATTGAAAACGAGTGGGTCGGACCACTCGTTGCAAAATTCACGAGTATGAATATTAAAAAATAGCGATTTTAGGGATTCACATACGAATCTTGCGATTTCATACACAATTTGGAATTCTAATGATTCAAAAATAGGGCCCCAGACCGACAGTGGCCGGCAGGATGAAATTAGCGACCATATTCTGCGTCGAAATAATATGAACTCGAAAATACGCGTTTTCCCAAACATAAGACTAATCTAGATAAAATTGTTTACCCCCGAAAACTCCCATGTACCAAATTTCAGCGAAATCGTTAGAGCCGTTTCCGAAATCACAGAAATATGCTTACATATAAATAAATATACAAGAATTGCTCGTTTAAAGGTATAAGATAAGGTTATATAGTTTGAAAGCATATTTTGGGCTTGGTCGGTGAATGATCTCAGGACAATAACACCGTGAGCAATTTATTTCTTATACATTTCCGTGGATTATTTAAATGTTACGCCAAAAGAACCATTTTAACATAGGTACGTTTAAAATGAAAGTAGCAGTCAAATTATTTGTGCGTGAAATTGGGGTTGCGCAGTGGTGACCGATCGGTTCAGTATGATATGTAAATGGGATCAGCCATGCATTTGCATGAAGGTCAGCTTAAGGGATGGCTCACGCTATACCGTGCCGGGTTCGAGCCGAGTCTCGGTTGTAGCACAGACAACTAATATCCCATATTATTATATTTAGTATAGACACGCTAGTGCTTTTCGACATCAACCATTTGTAATGTCCCTAATGCTGGGAGCGGGGCACATGTAGAGATGGGCCGGGTTGGAATATTCCCGGAAATATTGGGAATATTCCCAACAACATTGGGAATATTCCCGGCAACTGTATATCTTTAGGTACAGCCCTTCCTTATGAGTAGATAAGGAGGAAGGGTCATAACCCACCACGCAGGCTCAATGCGGATTGGTGGGTGTTAACGACTGCAAATGCAGCCGGGACCAACGGTTTAACATGCCTTCCTAACCACGGAGAAACTCGAGATAATTTGGCTACCCATACCAGACGGACCCTTGCGAAAGTTGCTTAACCTCCGCAATCGCAGGGCTAGGCACTAAAATACTGCGCCAATGAGCGTTCATTCTATACTGAGCAGCAACTGTACAACAGTCGACGCTCGGAGTCAATCTTAATATATAAAATCGTAAACTGAATGACTGACTGACTGATCTATCAACGCACAGCCCAAACCGCTGGACCTAGAGACTTGAAATTTTGCACACAGATACTTTATACAGTGTAGGCATCCTCTAAGGAAGGATTTTTAAAAATTCCATCCCTAAGGGGGTGAAATAAGGGATGAAAGTTTGTATGAAAGTCCCTCAGTTTTGAAGATAGAATCTTCAAATTTTGTGTTTAGGCTGACAATTGAAAATTATTAAATACGGGTCTCAGCGTTTTTCAAAATTCTACCCCCGAAGGGGTCAAAAGGGGGATGAAGTTGTGTATTAAAGAAAATCCTTCATTTTCGAAGTAAAAATCGCTAAATTTATAATTTAGGCTTATGGATAGAAATCTAAAGCAACGAATATTGTTTTTGTTAGGATTTCAACTCCAAAGGGGATGAAATGGGGGTGAAAGGGGTTAAAAAAACCAAAAAATAGATATGGATGTCGTTATCGGGGTTTTGTGGGATGACGATTGCAAAAATAACATTTATTTTGAAGTCCAACCACGGTGGACATGCTTTAACCCCTAAATGGGTGAAAATGGGGTCCAAATTTTGTATGGAAAATAATATAAAATAGACATTACAACTTTAAACTTCGTAGGAGCACATCTAAAAATAAATAGGCAAATGTATAATTTTTTATTTTGAAAATCAACCCCTTAGGGGGTAAATGGGGTGAGTAAACATAAAAATCGATATAGATGTCGTTATTGGGGTTTTCTGGGATGACGATTGCAAAAATGACATTTATTTTGAAGTCCAACGCGGTGGACATGATACATATGGACCTGGACCTGGACATGCACATCCAGGCAACGGGAACGGGAACCAGAACGGGCACGGGCACGGGCACGGGAACGGGAACGGGAACGGGAAAGGAACGGAACGAAACGGAACGGAACGGAACGGAACGGAACGGAACGGACCGGACCAGAGCGGAGCGGAGAAGAGCGGAGCGGAGCGTAGAAGAGCGGAGCGGAGCGGAGAAGAGCGGAGCGGAGCGGAGCGGGACGGGACGGGACGGGACGGGACGGGACGGGACGGGACGGAACGGAACGGAACGGAACGGAACGGAACGGAACGGAACGGAACGGAACGGAACGGAACGGAACGGAACGGAACGGAACGGAACGGAACGGAACGGAACGGAACGGAACGGAACGGAACGGAACGGAACGGAACGGAACGGAACGGAACGGAACGGAACGGAACGGAACGGAACGGAACGGAACGGAACGGAACGGAACGGAACGGAACGGAACGGAACGGAACGGAACGGAACGGAACGGAACGGAACGGAACGGAACGGAACGGAACGGAACGGAACGGAACGGAACGGAACGGAGCGGAACGGAACGGAGCGGAGAAGAGCGGAGCGGAGCGGGACGGGACGGGACGGGACGGGACGGAACGGAACGGAACGGAACGGAACGGAACGGAACGGAACGGAACGGAACGGAACGGAACGGAACGGAACGGAACGGAACGGAACGGAACGGAACGGAACGGAACGGAACGGAACGGAACGGAACGGAACGGAACGGAACGGAACGGAACGGAACGGAACGGAACGGAACGGAACGGAACGGAACGGAACGGAACGGAACGGAACGGAACGGAACGGAACGGAACGGAACGGAACGGAACGGAACGGAACGGAACGGAACGGAACGGAACGGAACGGAACGGAACGGAACGGAACGGAACGGAACGGAACGGAACGGAACGGAACGGAACGGAACGGAACGGAACGGAACGGAACGGAACGGAACGGAACGGAACGGAACGGAACGGAACGGAACGGAACGGAACGGAACGGAACGGAACGGAACGGAACGGAACGGAACGGAACGGAACGGAACGGAACGGAACGGAACGGAACGGAACGGAACGGAACGGAACGGAACGGAACGGACCGGAACGGAACGGGAACGAGACGGTAACGGGAACTAGAACGGGACGAGTAGGGGAACGGGAACGGAAAGGGTACGGGACGAGTACGGGACGGGATCGGACGGGAACGGAACGAAACGGGAATGAAACAGGAACGAAACTGGAATGAAACGGGAACGGAACGGGAATAGAACAGGATGGGAACGGGAACGGGAACGGGAATGGGAACAAGAACCGGACGGGAACGGAACGGGAACAAGAATGGGAACGTAAGGCGTACGGGACGGTTAGGGGACGTTTACGGGACGGGAACGCAGCGGGAACGGAACGGGAATGGGATCGGGAACGAAACGTGAACGGAACGGGAATATAACGGGACGGGAACGGGAACGAGAACAGGATGGGAACGGGACAGGAACGGGATGGGAACGGGAACGGAAACGGAAGGGGTACGGGACGGTTACGGGACGGGAATGCAAACGGGACGGGAACGGAACGGGAACGGGGAACGGGAGCGGGAACGGGAACGGGAACTGGAAGCCTTGTGCGAGGCCCGCCACACGCGGCAAATGTCTTGCCTCGCGAGGCAGCGCACTTGATGGGGACTCGCCTAATTGCGTAAAAATGGCTGGCCGGATCCTGGTTGAAGGTTCCTTAAAAGGATTTCGTCTAATATCCACGCGGACGAAGTCGTGGGCAGAAACTAGTCTCTTATATAAAAGTGAAGGGGTGACTAACATATCAACGCAGAGCCCAAACCGCTGGGTCTAGAGATTTGAAATTTTGTACGAAGATACTTTATACAGTGTAGGCATCCATTAAGAAAGGATTTTTGGAAATTCGACCCCTAAAGGGGTGAAATGGGGGTTCAAAGTTTGTATGGAAAAAATATATTAAATAGACATTTCGACTTGAAACTTCGTAGGAGTACGTCTAAAGACAAATAAGTAAACACGTGTTTCGTGGTTTTCCGAAAATCAACGCTTTAGGTAGTAAATGGGGCAAAAAAAGCCCAAAATTACTGACAAATCCACGCACAGCCCAAACCACTGGACCTAGAGACTTGAAATTTTGCACACAGATACTTATACAGTGTAGGTATCCATTAATTAAGAATTTTTGAAAACTCCATCCCTGGGGGATGAAAAAAGGGATGAAAGTTTGTATGAAAGTCCCTCAGTTTTGAAGCTAGGATCTCAAAATTTTGTATTTAGGCTGAAGATTGAAAATTAATAAATACGTGTCTCAGCGTTTTTCAAAATTCTACCCCCGAAGGGGTGAAAAGGAGGATGAAGTTAAGATCGCAAAATTTATAATTTAGGATTATGGATGGAAATCTAACGCAACGTATATTGTTTTTGTTAGTATTGCAACCCTTATGGGGATGAAATGGAGGTGTAAAGGGTAAAAAACCTAAAAATAGATATGGATGTCGTTATCGAGGTTTTGTGGAATGACGATTGCAAAAATGACATTTATTTTGAAGTCCAACACGGTGGACATGATTTAACCCCTAAAGGGATGAAACTGGGGTTAAAATTTTGCGTGGAAAAATAATATAAAATAGACATTACAACTTTAAACTTCCTAGGAGCACGTCTAAAAATAAATAGGCAAATATATATTTTGAAAATCAACCCCTAAGTGGGTAAATGGGGTAAGTAAACATAAAAATCGATATAGATGTCGTTATTGGGGTTTTCTGGGATGACGATTGCAAAAAATACATTTATTTTATGGATGGTGGACATGATTTAACCCCTAAAGGGCTGAAAATGGGGTTTTTATTTTGTATGGAAAAATAATATAAAATAGACATTAGGTACAACTTTAAACTTCGTAGGAGCACGTCTAAAAATAAATAGGCAAACATATATTTTGTAATTTTGAAAATCAACCCCTTAGGGGGTAAATGGGGTGAGTAAACATAAAAATCGATATAGATGTCGTTCTTGAGGTTTTATGGGATGGTGATTGCGAAAATAAGATTTATTTTGAAGTCCAACGCGGTGGACTTGAAACATCATATACCTGGACCTGGACATGCACATCCAGGGGACGGGAACGGGAACAAGGACGGGGACGGGAACGGGGACGGGGACAGGAACGGGGGCGGGAACGGGAACGGAATAGGAACGGAACGCGAACGGGACGGGAAATAGACGGGAACGGGACAGGAACGGAAAGGGAAAGGAACGGGAACGGAACGGGATTGGAACGGGAACGGGGACGGGAATGGGACGGGAACGTAAAGGGAACGAAACGGGAACCGAAAGGGAACGGAATGGGAATGGGACGAAAATGGGACGGGATAGGGACGGGAACTAGATGCGAGCAGGACGGGAACTAGACGGGAACGGAATGGAAATGGCACGAGAATGGAAAGGGAACGGAACGGGAACGGGACGGGAACGGGACGGGAACGGGACGGGAACGGGAATGGAATGGGAACGGAACGGGAAGCCTCATACGAGGCCCGCCACACGCGGCAAAGTTCTTGCCTCGCGACGCAGCGCGCTTGATGCGAACCCGCCTAATCGCGTAAAAATGGCTGGACGGATCCTGGTTGGTTCAGGTTCCCTGAGGATTTTCTAATATCCACGCGGACGAAGTTGTGGGCAGAAGCTAGTTAATATAATAATATAGAACGGTGTTACGGCCTAAACTCGGCTCAGCTCGGACCCGGCTCGGTGTAATGTGAGGTAACCTTAATTTGGAGAAACTTTTTTACAAGCGAAATACATTACGTCTACCTATTTATCATGCATTGGCTGGGTTTGTAACGTATTTCTCTTTTGTTCACTTAATTAATTATGGAAATGGTCTCACAAAGAGAGAATTTGGACAAACGCAATCCTTTTTACTTTTGCTTTTAGTCATGTACATTTTTTTCTTTTAACTATTTTTTTTCTGTTAACTATTATATTTAGCTTGAGATCGTTGAATAATGTGTTACATTATTAAACGATCTCATCGGGAAGCTAGTATAAAACCGTTTTCTAAAATTGTAGACTTACAAATAAACAAACAAACAAATAAACGAAAAAGCAACCTGCTAAAATACAAAATATTTTTCTATTTTATACTCAATACTGTTTGTATTTTATTAAATTTATTTGACTTATGCTCCATAGCCCCCGGGGTCAGTTTAATATTTTAAAGAAATTCCCCACTGCCCCCAAATATTAAATGTACCTTTGGGATAATAGGGTAATTTATTGTGAAATAATAATTATAAGAAATAGAGGAAAACTAAAGCTTTGTTAACTCAGAGTTATTAAAACTTTCCAGGTTTATGATACAAGTATCAGTATCATACAGTATTATAATAAGTGACAGCAATAAAATTCAAAATAAAAGCTTAAGGCGCCCTACTACCCGCCAATATATTTATTTTTATTACTCGTAAACCAAGCCATTATTTAAAAAAAGCTGAGATCATGCCCTCTTATTGTCTCTAATATTTTCCGAATAACTCTACAACAGTTTTCATTCTTTCTGTAAGTTTTAAAATCCATTTTAGCTCAAAGTGAGAATGGATTTTAAAACTTACAAAAAGAATGAAAACTGTCGTAGAGGTATTCAAAAAATATTAGAGACAATATAAGAGGGCATGATCTTAGCTTTTTTTAAATAATGGCTTGGTTTACGACTAATTAAAATAAATGTATTGGCGGCGCTAATAGGGTGCCTAAAATATAAAATGTTATCTTAAAAATATAACAGAAACTAACAATTTATAACAAAAATTAGAACAAAGAGAACAATTGGAACAAAAAAATTCCTGATTTCTCAGTTGGCTTGAGACAACGCCAATTTTCTTTTCCTACAAACGATAATAATTATTTCTCTAGTAACTATACGCTTTTATTGAGAAAGAAATATCTTTGTCCTTACCCTCTCGAGAAATATTCAAAAACTCGTTTGCTGTGAGTTGTCTTTATTTGAATCTTTTGACTTTGACTCACGTTTTTAAGGTTCCGTACCCATAAGGTAAAAACGGGACCTTATTACTAAGACTCCGCTGTCCGTCTGTCTGTCTGTCTGTCTGTCTGTCTGTCTGTCACCAGGCTGTATCTCATGAACCTTGATAGCTAGACAGTTGAAATTTTCACGGATGATGTATTTCTGTTGCCGCAATAACAACAAATACTAAAAACAGAATAAAATAAATATTTAAGGGGGGCTCCCATCCAACAAACGTGTTTTTTTTCCTGTTTTTTGCTCGATATTGATAACGACTGCAGGTAGATAGTTGAAATTTTCACAGATCGTGTATTTCTATTGCTGCTATGACTACAAATGCTAAATTAGAATAAAATAAATATTTAAGGGCCCTCCCATACAACAAACGTGATTTTTTTTGCTGTTTTTTTGGTACGGAACCCTTCGTGTGCGAGTCCGACTCGCACTTAGCGCGTTTTTTTGCCGTTTTTGGTACGTAATGCGCGAGACCGACTCGCACTTGTCTGGTTTTTTACATACACGTGTCAGATTTACTTTCGATCTTGGTATAGGAAGTTAATAAAAATTGTGATTGTCTTTTGGTATACAGGGTCATTTTTGGACCCCTTTTCAAACTTTGTCAGGTCATTCTATAACAGCAGTACAATCAATTTATGAAGTAAAACATTTTTTTTTTTACATTTTTACCCCAAACTTTTCCCTACACAAATTGAAATTGTTGTCACCGTTTGCGCGTCGCACGGTCGACCAGCGCGAGCCCCCCTCCCGCCACTCGCCTTCCCCAGCTCGCGTCCCGTTCATGACGGTGAGCGTGCGCGCCTAGATTTTTAGGATATAAAAAGTGGTTGAAAACTGTGAATTTAAAAAGAAATAATTTATAATTATCTCACCTAATTTTTTTTTTATTACTTCCTTGAACTATTATTTGATTTTGTAAAGGGGTCGCAAAATTACCCTGTATAAATATTAGAAATAAGGTAAGTTTTACAGATGAGTCCATACAAATTCTGTTCCATTTTAAGAAATAGGAGCTCTACCTGTGCTTTTTTTGTGATAGTGCTTGGCCTTCATCTCACCTGATATTAAGTGACGATAAAGCCTAAAGTGGAAGCGCACTACATTCGGAATCGTCATCACTGAGGAACTAGCTATCTTACCTCTAACTGTCGGAACACAACAATTATTAAATTGTTGTTATGGCGTCAGACCTAAATGAGATGGTGGTAGCTAGCCAGGCGGACTTGAAATAAGCCGTACCACCAACCGAACCGAGTACAAATTGTATCCCCCTCCTGGGAATCGAACCCAAGACCCCTTCGTCTTACACAGGTGGGCGAACCACTAGTAGAGCACAGAGGCGGTTATAGTACAGTAGCCCGTAGTACATTTAAATTACCAAAAAGGTTACCGTTCGCCGTTGTGATATAGTTATTTATTACGAAATTATAGAAACTTTAACCCAAGTTTTACAGATCGCAACCCGCCGTAACCTATATTTTTATATCTCCAAATAATATATATTTTTTATTTTTCGAGGTTTATCATATGGTTTAGCTATTGTCGTGTTCTACAGCTTTGTTTGATTGCCACAGATAATAGTAAGACTAAAAAAGTACTCATACACAGTTTAAGACCAGATAAAGTCCATCCATTTTCATCTGGTCTTAAATCTGTGTATGGTCACTTTCCATAGTCTTACTATTATCAGTGGAAATCAAAAACCTCGAAAAATAAAACAAATATCTTTTTTGGAGATATACAAATATAGGTTACGGCGGGTTACGATCTGTAAAACTTGAGTTAAAGTATCTATAATTTCGTAATAAATAACTAAATCGCAACGGCAAACGGTAACCTTTTTCGTAATTTAAATGTACTACGGGTAGGTACTATTAAAATTATTATCGACCTCTTTGTTTATTAGGCCACACCGATAGCAAAAATTTATTTGCCAAAAATATGTATCAAAACTAGAGCTACATTCAAGTGCTTAGAAGCCTATAGTAGAGATAAAAAAATAAAAGGTGCCTAAGTAGTAAAATAAAGTGGTCTTGATTTTCGTTTTTTCAGTTTTATATAAATATATTTCAGAATCTGAAGATTGAAAACAATGAATTCTTTACGATCTACCTACTTAATTTATAATCCCTTAAAAAACGTCAGAAAAACGAGTTATTAATAACTCGTTCGTAGTTATTTGTTCGATCACTTCACTCACAACGTAATGTTCAAATATGAATTCAAAAAAGATTGTATAAACACGTACTTTATTTTCGTGGATAGCTAAAATTAAAAAATAAAACTATTACAGTGCAGCCAACTGCTACATAAAATAATTTTTCAATTTTCTTTTTTTTGTTTTATTTATTCTTGCTTAAAAATGTCTAATAGCAGTGAATGTGAAATAAATTGACTCCGCCCGATATTTTAGATGCAGCGATGGAAACGATTCTTATATCAAGGTAATACGGCAATACCAGCAAAGTCTTTCTCTCTTTTTTAATTTTCATCTTTTATTTAATAATCTCAAATTGTGTGAGTGTAGATAAAGTAGCGTATAAAACTGCACATAACTTATGCATCAGTTTTATAAACTACTATTATCCTACTAATATTATAATTGTGAAAGTTTGGTGGGTTTGGATGTTTAGATGTTTGGATGTTTGTTCCTCAATCACACAATTACTACTGAACGGATTTAGTTGGAATTTGGCACACAGATAGTAGATAGCCTAGATTAAAACATAGAATACTTTTATCCCGATATTCCCACGGGAACGGGAACCACGTGGGTGAAACCGCGGGCGGCCGCTATTATTTTATAAACTTTAAAACCCATTATAGTAGATTCAGTTTTTTCCAAAGCAAGCGTCTGTATATGATAAGCACAATCCACAACCTTTTGTAATTATTTACCACAACCTAATTGAAATTATTTTTGCGATCAGATTTTACAAGCGATTGTCGATAAATAGAGCTAATTAACTAAAGTTGACTAGCAAGTAGCCTGCCAAGTCAACCTGAGTAACAAATACCATATTATAGATCCTTGATATGCACAAAGTTTCCTTCCCTCGCATGTTTAGTGGTGCTCGACAGTTCGCAGTAGAAGATGCGAACTTAATTAAAACTTTCAAGAACACGACGTCTTGGTGTTGTTGGGGCTTGGGTGTCAAAGAAGGTGAATGAAATCTTCAGTTGCTGTATTTTTCTCACTTTTCTAGGAAATTTAAAGAGTAAGACCGTTGAAATGTACGCCTTTTTAGTTTCCGGTTGCAAATAATTAATATAATTTACTACTAAATATCTTTAGTGTGTACTTTGTAAACATTGGTTGTATAGCGTTAATTAAGCTCTCGATACTGTTATTTTACTGGAAACGTGGTAAATTAACTTTCAATTCACAACCCAATTCTAGGAACTCGAGTTTCAAACAATTCCGCGCTAATTTTCAACACCTTTTTTGTCCATAGCTACGTCAAAATGTATGAGTTGAGTTTTATTGGAAAAAAAGGTTGAATGTATTTGGTTGAATGTATTTTCCACTATCTAATGAAAAATGTAAATTTTTTGATACAAATTTAAATTAAAATCCAATCTTTAATATTTGATCGAGCAAGCGCGAAGCGTCTCTTCCTCAGATTGGGTAAAAATGCTTTCGTATATTTGTCCTGACTGTCCATCTGTTCTCCGTATTTCTCAACTTATTCTCGTGAAACTTTGTGAGCAGTTATCTCCATTCGTTTTTTCCATTCAATTTTTCGTTTTTATTTCAAAATGGCGGAGATATGTTAAAGCTAGAAGTTAACACACACTTGTTGCTCACACAGCAACAAGTTTAATTTGTTGACACATTTATTGAAGTTAAGATTGACCAGACTATGTAGGTATCACTATGGCCATTTGTCAACTCTCAACCAACGATATGTCAAAACAAGTTTAGATGCGTCATGCGCCAACATCATGCAATTTAAAACAGCGACAGGTACTGCAGATACACACATAGACATATTATGTCAAGAGAGGGACAAAAATGAACGCCACCATACGGAATACTTGTCGTTAGAAAGAGATAAACAGACATCATAAGTTTCGTCTGATACGCTGCATCCTCATTGGCTCGATCATGGGAGTGACAGTCGCAATGCTCGCTCTTTGTAAAAATATGGCCGATTAGAGTAATAAAAATACATTTTACGGTTAAATACAGTACTTACGTATGAAATGAAACATTTTTCCGATCTCTGACTGTTGCTGTATAATTTGCACATCGTTTGAGTCGCAGGAAGGCATTTTTGATAAGGATGTCACGGTTTTTTAGTGTCTGAGTGACGAGAGTGGTGTGTGTTTACGAGTCACGAGCCTGTGCCTGACTAATTGAAAGTCGGGCAATTACCTGACTTTCGTCTTGCCATTGTGGAGCGCGGGTAACGTATCTAAACTTGTTTTAACATATCGTTGCTCTCAACACATTGAAACAGATTAAAATATGAAAATGTGAGTAGGGGCCTAAAAGTTTTTTAAAAACAACAGTTATTCAAATTTATTGAAAAAAAATCAGGAAACGTAAACTCATACTGTTATTCATATGAAAATAATTTATGAGCATGGCAATGGGAAAAAAACCCTCTTACTCTAGACCCATCACACACAGAGATTATTATGAAAATGAGAAACGTGTCGTTGAATATGTCGTTTCCCGTCCATAATAAAATCACAATCTTTCGTAACCACTTCGACTAAAGAGATTCATATGACGTGTCATGATGGATTTCTGTCGAATTTGATATCCGACATTATAAAGAGGATTGAAGTGAAACTCGTAAGGGACGACTCACGCTACATTTCGTGCCGGGTCCGTGCCCAATAACGTGATTTACCACTTTGCGGAAAATTTCGTGTGCGCGCGCTTTGCTCCAGTTCGTACGTTCTAAAGGCTGGTTTATACGGGGTCAGTCAGTGACTGGACCCATTGACTCGGAATTTCGGACGCAGTAACTGGGTAGACGGGATCAGCAGTCGTACTGTGCCCGAAAATAGAACGGATGGCTAGTCAGCTGTACTGACTTGTTAGCGAAAAGTCAGCACTGGACTGGGTTGAAACTAGTGTCTACACAAGCCAAGTAGCAAGTCAGCGCTGGACTGGATTACTGTACGGCCATGTTACTGACCGCGTATAAACCAGGCATAAACCAAACAATTAAAGCCTACTCAAACTTGACTGGTATCCGCTACCGCACAGTGGGTAACGGTAATCCTGACCGGTATTTTGTATGGCATTTTCGCAGCTGTTTCGAAACCGGAACAGCAATAATCACATACCGGTTGGGTACGCGGTGCGTACCGCGTGGCGAAACATTTAATCCCCCCCCCCCCGCGGACGCACCCCGCTCCACCCGCCCGTAGTGCTTGCGTCACGCGCAAGTACCGCAACCGCCTGCGGTAGCAGTAAAGTTCCGTTATGGTTTGAACACGCCACCGGTACAGAATACCATGAGTAAGCCTTTATGGAAGTGACAGCGCAGCGTGCAATCGATTTCAACTTTAGATGTGCTAAAGCACCGGTATGGTCGAATTTACTTAAAAAATATAAGAGATATTATTTGACAGTGCAATTTCCGAGACTCTGCTTGAACTCGACACGGTGTAGCCTTTGGTGTAGCGAGTCATCCCTTGTTCAGTAAATAAGATATTCAATGATTAATATAGCACTTAAGTATTTTATTAACAAAACCAATTTGTGGTTGAAGTGAAAATATCTTCACCACTTTGGTAAAAGTGGTGAACATATTTTTACTTTAGAAAGACTGGATCTTCTGAAGTTTATCTTATAATATTAATTGCAAAACAAATTATACACGACAGCGAGTCCATTTGGCAGCGAACATATTGACAATATCATATTTAAAAAAAGAAAATAAATAAATGGAGCGAAATAGTTAAAATTATTTTTAAAATCAAAACGAAGTCTTCTTTCGGTAAAATTTCCTATCTACAACATTTAAAGTACCTCCCCTCCAAGTGACATAGCCGTGGGACACCTTGTATATTAAAACTAGATAGTGAATCCATGGCGTAGTCAGAGCCTCAACATTGAAGGTATTTCATAAAACTAAAGGGAAATATTTCAACTTAATGACGCATACCAAAGTTACTGACAGTTTTGCGTCATTGATGTATTGGGCTTCGGCTACTCGGATTTCCGTGAAGGGTAGATAACTCAAACAGAAAATATTATAATGAAGTCAGAACAACCGCTTGGATCAAATTGCGGTTATCTTTACACGTACTTAGGCGAAATGAAATTATGCGTTATGCGAACTCATCATTCAACAAAAAACCTCATGCCATAGTACATATACTTATTATGAATTAAAATATTTTTCTAAAAATACCAACTTTAGGCAAAAATTAAAAAAACAGTTTTTTTAAACTGCGGATGAAGCTAATTGTTTTGACCTCAAGTACTTATACGTGTGCCAAACGGCTAGCCTGTACATCGATTTGCAGTTTTTTTGTGTTCTGTACACCTAGGTAGTGCTACACCAACATTCTTTCAGCAAGCTATAGTACAGTCAACGACACGTCAGACTATACAATGTTGACTTTTAGAGCGTCTTTATGCCATACGTAATAAAAGCTGTTTTCGTAGTTCAACTGATTAATCTACCATGCTGTTGTGTGTACGTAGGAAATTTGTCAATGGTTTTCTTGGCATGTTATATGGAACCACTAATGATTTTTTCCAAATGGCAGCTAAGCCAAGGTGGCCATGCAAGATCTTGTAAAAATTTGAGGTCATAGAGTTTTAGTTTAGTTTGTCCCTAAGCGAAAATAAAGCAAAGTGTCGAAACACAAGATGATATGGGCATCGATGTGAAAAATCAGATGAAATGTAAGCGAACATCTCATTGTTTTATTGTTTTCTCATCTGATTCTGTACAAAAAAAAGGAATCCGTACAGATACAAATATAAACTAACCAACATTCTGTATCCCAGAAAGGAAACAGAAAGTCGTATCTATGAATATAAATTCGTCAGAGATTTATGTCTGTTTTCAATTTGGAGCAAAATCTTCAACATTACGAGTAAACCTTCCGGAATGGAAATATTTCTGTTGACTTAACACCAAACAAACATAACTATCGACTATAACGTCTTGTTGTTGAATCCTACTTTGATTGAAATAGAACTAGTCCACTTGTATGTACTACTACATATTAATGTACTACTACATTAATACGTACAACACATACATATATACAACGGATTACCGTTTTAGGTAAGAACAACAAGAATAACTAACAACTGGAATAGAAACAACAAAATGAATCACGAACTAATCAAACTAGAAACAACAATCAAGACATTCATAATTAATCCATAGAGTGGGCAGTGAAATCTTAGTATGTATGGTTAGCGTTTAATTATAAACTGTGGTGGAACCCTACAATCAATATTATGAATATGAAAAACGGTTTTCATTTATCACTTCTGCCCACTGAGAATAACATACAATTAAATTAATGTCTTAGGATCTCCAAAGAGAGTCGACTATGCCGTAAATTGCAACGGTTTCAGTTACACTCCCATTAGTATGCCCATAGACATAGAAAAATGTTCGCTGCGCTCAAGAAGACCAACAAAGCGTGGAAAAGAGAAGTTAACATTATACGGACACGGTCTATGAAAAAAAGAGACAAAGAATCAAGTGACAATGTGCCAATTTTTTTTACAGTAAGAGCCCCTAGCGTCCCGCCTTGCAAATGATCAATCACAATTTATTTTAAAAAATTGTTAATCCTTATTAGAATTCAAAATTAAGGTATCTTGGAGCCATGGTGTCTTGTGCTCTAAGTAATTGTGATGTGATAAAAAGAAACAATCCAAGTAATCACACTTTTCAAAGGTAATAAGATTTTGCCACACATTTCTCTAAAACCAAATTTCGCTACATTTATTCGTTTATCGATGAAGAAAACAGTATGGAACATAGTTTTTTAGTTTCCTTTGCCATAATATAGTCATATTTTATGTATGTAAGTCATTTTTTACGTATCTCATATAAAAAGGATTGTCGCGGCGTCCAGCCTCCTTTGACTAATGACTGACAGACAGACGGAGGGTGACAGGGTTGACGTACGGGACGGACGGACAGATGACGATCGACAGAAAACGGAACTGGTAAAAAGACACTATCAGGGAGGATAAAGACGACCAGGACCGACCCTTGACCCGCAGGACGACAACTGCGACCATACAAAGTGGTCCTTCGATGTACAACTTCAGAATCAACCTATGGTTAGAACAAGAAGCCAAACCAGGGCAATGGAATCATTAACGACGGCGGCTGTTCCCAATGACAGACAAAACGGCAGACAGCCAATCCAGGATAGTCGCCCCGCTTCGCCATGCCCGTCCACTCACTCCACCGCAAGCACAATGTCAACAGTTAAAAAGCAAAGACTCCTACAGCTACAATTAGAAGCCGCTGAAGAGCGGGCGGCGATCGAGAAGCGCCTGCTGGAAGAAAAACTCTCGATCCAACTACAAGCGCTCCAAGACGACGAGGACGATGGTCTTCAAAATATTTCTAGATCCCGCACTTCTTTGAGATCCGTTAAGAGTGTACCAACAGGTATGAACCATCATGCACCCATTAAGAACATCACGGACACGACAGCTCCTCACACTCGACGACATCTGAACGAACAAATTCCATCAACAAGCACTGAGGCGCACAACTTGGAAAGAGACCTAAGTAAGCTTCTAGCCCGACAGACTAGCACTAAAGAGCTACCAGTGTTCTCAGGAGAGCCTGAGGAGTGGCCCCTGTTTTATAGCCAATTCATTTCGACCACTCGTCTGTGTGGATATACTGACGATGAGAATATCGCCAGACTCTCGAGGTCCCTGAAGGGGCGCGCTCGTGATTCAGTCTCCGCTCTCTTAGTTTCCGCTACAAACCTAGACAAGATTATATCCACCCTGAAAATAAGATTCGGCAGACCGGAATTCAGGGGGGGGACACTCTTGACACTCCTATACTAAGTGACATTATTGTAAAGGAAGTGCCTTCATCTCTCATTGGCGAAGATCATTACTTCATACAATTTTTTTTTTATAAGAACTCCCTCAACGATCAAGCAATGCTTGACAAGCACGTAAATGCTTGTCAAGCAGTTTATGGTTTGGGAATAGACAATGATTTTCTAATAGTCAATAGCGAGAGTACATTCATAAAGGTAGGTATACTCTTTTTATCAAAAACAAAATTTAATTGTCAGAATTTTCCTTTAGCAATATCACAAAAATCTTTTTCTGTGTTTATTTCGCACGTTTACTTATTTCAGTTGCTCCTTTCCACCGTTTCCCAACAAAAGAATAAGGAACCGGATAGTTTTAAAGATTGGGTAGAGATTGTTAGTGAAAATGTGTTGACAAGTTAAAAGAATGGGGTCTGCAACCAGCACCTTCGCCAGCAGGATAAGGCCTGTAGGCGTAGTACCTTCCCTTCACTTACCGGCAATTCATCGTGTAAGTTTTTTATGTAGGTACTAGGTATATACCATAGTAGAATCAAATTACTACCTCCTTGATTTAGGGTGCGTTTCCACTGAAGCAACATCACGTAAATTTTGAAATTGAAATATATATAACTTTGTAGAGTTTCGTAAGGCCTTTCAAATGATACTATAACCCCGGCGCGGAAATTTGTATTATTATTTTAGTGTTTATGAAAATATAGTTTATGTTATATTTTTTCAGGCAACCAGACCCATCCCAGTTCCAGACCCATTTCAATTCCAACCCATCCCACTTATCATGTAAGTTTTGTTTACGCAAATTAAGGGTAGATATTTCTCAAAATAATTGTACCGTTACGTGCAGGTAAAACGCAGTTACTTTACGCACACGTTTTGTTATGAACATCGCTCCTCTAGAATTACAAAGACGTAACTGCAAACATCATGCATAATGCCCTCATTATGCATCAATTTCATAAGCTACAATATTTTTAATAATAAAATTACAAACATTTTTTTTTTTCAGATCACAGCCCACCCCCATCCCACTCTGTTGTCATCCTGATACAGGTGCAGTACGAGCTATCGAGCAGTTTAGTTGTGGCAACCGCAAATGATGAAAATTAATATTTTTTTTTATAAAAAACAAGTAATATTACTTGTTTCAATTCCGGGACTCTTTGGCTCCATAATCGTTTTATAGTTTTAAAGTAAGGGTGTAAGTAAAATGATTGTATTATATCTCGTAATAATATATAGGACTTCGTATAGGTGTCAGTTAAATTATTTTGGTTCGACCTTGCACCATCCTTCCTGTTTTTCTATGCGGAAGCATTAATTGCTTATTTACGAATAATTTTACTGGAATGGTTTTAATATTCAGTTATCAATTACTGGCTGCGCAACATGTTTTGATGAAAATGTATTTTCATTAAAACTGCTAGCAATACTTATTAAGTGTTAGTGATGTGTTCTTTAATAGGTTACATTTAACAAGATTATGTTATACTTACCTGGGAAAAATTAATGGCTGTGGCGAGGGGTGAAATTATGGCGAAGGTAAGCCGTTCAACAAAAGTGTTATAATCTGCATAGTGGATCGGTAGGGTGGGATTTCTAAAAGGTAAGCCAATGGGAATCGTCTTGTATGGACCCTTCGCCACTGTGTAGGTACATTAGTATACCTAATACTACTAGGTAGGTATACTAATGTACTACACAAACACGGTCAGGGTACCTACTACGCTAGTAGGCACCCTGACCGTGTTTGTGAATGAATAAATATTAAGAAATAAGAATATGAACAATTTTGAATAAAATTATCCCTAGGCATAAACTGAGAGGAATAAATAAAAACATAATGACTCTTTCACTTAATTGTTTAATTTTGTGTCCTTTTCTTTTCTCCCTTTTGTAATTATGTTTTTAACTGTTTTGTTCTAGTTATCTCTTATAACATTTGAAACGTTTGTTCTCATGTGTTAGTTATTTTCTTCGGAAAAAATACTAATACTAGTGAACACGGCGTTTAGAATGTTATAAAAGATAATTAGAACAAAGCCGTAGGTAGGATTGCTAGATTAGGTACTAAAAAAAAAAAAAAACTAACTAACAAGAAAATCGCCGATCAGAGATGGCGCTTCAAAATCAGTAAGTTTTAAAATCGCCAGAGGGCTCTCTACCCCTATTTTTTTTTTATCTTACTCTATGCCGGAATTCATCATTGACATCATGCTTCAAAAAATTCGTATCACGACGACATCAATCAAGTCATAGAGTTGTAACACCTTTTTTTTTATATACCTATGGGGTAACCAACATTTGATTTTAAAGTACTTGTTATAGCGGCATTCTCGTTATAGTCTTGTAGGTTGGACAAGGAACATTAGGTATTAAGTGTAGGTAAGAGTTTAGATAGGTTTTACAAAACACACATAGTGTTTTCATATAGCTTTTGATATGGTTTGTGTAGGATAAATGTATGGATATGTTTACCTTTATTTGGGTCAATTTCCAGTAGTTTAACGAATGTCGGCGATTATACCGCCCACTTTGATCACAAAGCATTCACTTGAATTCATTTTGAAATATCATTCATAAAGAATTTTAGCACTTTTCAATAATTAAAGCAAATAAACTTTCTTGTTTACATATCTCACAGCTGTCTTTTCAATTGACAAGTGACAACTGTCAGATGTGACGTTTAGCGTTCCGATTCCCGCTAACTGAATGTTTCGGACCAATTAATTTACACTTTGTTGATAAAATCAAATAAATAAATATCACCTATTTGTTATTTTAATTAAATAAAGTAAATGCCAATGTCTCGCATGCTAGTTAAACGTTTTAATATTAATATTCAGACAAAAGGTAAGTATGTTCATAGAATGTATTTTGTCTGGGGCGTAGTTTGTTGTCTATGGCATTCTAGACTTTTCGAGTCGTTTCAACAATGACCGACGTAGTTCGACGGTTCGACGGACGGAAGTCTTTGTCATTCGTGGTATTTCGCCTGTGTCGTGTAGATGCAGGAAATTTTCGTCATGTGAAGTGAAACCCAATCTATTTTTTTTGGTGGGTTTCTATTAATTTAATGATGCGTTGAGCATCCCTTTAAGTGGTGAGTGTTATAATAATACGAATCTAATTATTTGTCTGGTTTCTTAGTAGTGGTATCAAGATTGTAACTTTGTGTATTGTTTTCAGGGCTCAAGGCTCAAATTGTATATTGTACCATGTTTCTTTCGAGATGATAACCTGTAATAATTAAAGCCCAAATTTGGTAAGTTTCTCAACCTTGTTATAATGTTAGTTGTAAGGAAAACCTCATATTCAATGTTGGACAATTTGGTGACTTTGATTTTTTATTACAGGGCTCCCAGGTTGCTCCCAGGTTTCCACAGTTTTACCTCAAAATTTCAAGATATAAGTACTTCCAGGTTTCTTCATAGGTTTGGTCCAGGAAATCTTTCAAGGTTATGGTTTAAGCTCATTTCGATCTAACGTCGTCTGTGCAGCGGTTTGGCTGGTATTCCATGCTATGATGTCTCATTAAAATCAGCGCGACGAGCACATGTTAAACCGTACCATTACCATGGATTTATAAAACTAACCAAGGTATTCCGCAGCCTTCTTTTATTATCATCGCGGCAGTGATTCTGTAGTATGTACCCGGTGAAGTAATTAACGTTCATATCCAGTACAAAATGATGTTTTGATGACATGTTCAGACTCAACCCGGAGCAGGTCAACAGCCAATAAATGTACCTATAGTCATGTTTCAAATTTATTTAGCTTCAGCGTAACTGGTTCATGAGCCAGAATGTATAAATAATTCTATTTTACTATGAATGTCTTGTGTTAAGATGATAAGTAATAGGTATCTTAGCATAAGTTTTTTTTGTGAGTACATATGTGTTCGGTTCTTGACGGTCAGCCGACTTGAGAGATATGGTGACGTTTGAAAACTTATTTCAAATGCGGAACCGGCCTCTTAATCCGTCTGACTAACGGGAAACGAACGGATATGCCCTCACCTTTACTTTTAAGGGTCTATAGTTAAAATCCCTACTTCTTTATATGGTTTTAATTTTATAATGAACCCAAGGGTATTGTTTTTGTAATAAATGTATGGTCTCACTTTAACCTGTTAAGGGTCCCTGTTAAACCATTTGCCCTTCGTGCGGTTTTAACATTATAATGGGTTCTCAAGGTATTATGTATTAATATAAAATGTGTGACTTCATTTTAACCCTTCGGATTCTTCGTTAAACCATTTATACCCCATGTGGTTTTAAATATTTTTATAACTTATTTTCTGCGAATCGTTGTTAACTTGTTATTAATTATACAACGTGTTAAATAAATGTTTATATCAACGTAAATATTGGTTTGATTTATTAAACTCACTTTGTTTCGATCTGTGGACAATTTATCTTTTAATTTTTAACTTTCATTGATATTAACGGCGCCCAAAATCATAATTGTTCCATGGATGACTGAGCCACGCGAATCCACAAAACCCCTTTGCTCTACCGACTAACATTTTCAGTGGGGTAATTTCCATCTATACCCCGGGGTAAAATTTTTCCCATTACAGAGTTTGCGACCACTGTGCAAAACCATAAACTTAATATTCACTGAAATAGACGAACAGAGTTCGCTTGGCTGCGAAACCAAAAGTGACATGAGCCTGTGTTTGTTAATTTGTAAACGTGTGTGTGAATTTCAGGGATGCACTGAAGTCCATTTTAGGTTGTCGATTACCATAATTACCCCAGTAAAATTCTACATTTAAATCGCAAAACGCGATGTAAAGCTGCATTTTTGGTATGTTATTCGGACCCCTTAAGGGAGTATGGAACCATGTTTTGCAAGCAAAAAAAAGTTGTGCTAGCTGCGTTATACGTGAAAAACTGCATGTTTTTTCAGATTTGCAATTTTATTAAAAAACTATGCGCTTTTGACATTAGTTGTCAACTTCATTTTGAAAATGTATTAAATTTCAAACAATTAAAGCTAACCCACAGCTCCGTATGTCTAATAGTTTTTGAGATATGATGCTTGAAACATTGACACTCACCGGCATATCTAACCGCCAACACCGTTATTTTCATACAATCATGCTCACTTCACAGTCTCATGAATATAAAAGTTTACGCATCTCTGCAATGGTTTGTATGTCGATAGATTAGGAAGGTGCTCGTTTTTCGAATAAGAATGTCAAATAAGCATAGACATCTCTCAATTTCGCCAAAAATGCAGTAAAGCAATGCATAATTTTAATACCATATAGTATAATTGTATGGAACGAAAAAATTGGTTTACCTTTTCCTCTTTTTGGATAAATTGGGAGGTGTCTATAATTATTTGACATTTCTATTCAATAAATGAGCACCTGACTAATCTACATACAAATCATTGCAGAGATGCACAACCTTTTTTATTTATGAGACTGTGAAGTGAGCATGTTTGTATGAAAATAACGGTGTAGGCGGTTAGATATGCCGGTGAGTGTCAATGTTTCAAGCATCATATCTCAAAAACTATTAAACATGAAGCTGAAGTTGTTGGAGCTGAAGTTTGGCTTTAATGGTGGCAACTAATGTCAAAAGCCTAAAGATTTTGAATAAAACTGCAATAACCTGATTTTTTTGCAGTTTTTCACGTATAACGCAGCTAGCACAACTTTTTTTGCTTGCATACATAGTTTCACACTCTCCTAAGGGGTCCAAATAACATACTAAAAATGCAGCTATACATCGCATTTTGCGTTTTTAGCAAAAATATTTGTAAGATTTTACTGGCCTAAATGTATTATTGCTCTAATAAATAAAACACAAACAAGATTTTGAACAATTTTATTTAAGCAATTTCTTTAGGTCTCCTTTCAGGCTCCATGCCGATTTATTTATGACATTTATCCAGTTTTACTTAATCACTGGATTTACAGGAAACCTGGAAATATTGTTAAATTAGTATTTAAGTAGGAATAATTTATCATTTGAAAACTGTCGGTTAAAAGCAGCTTTAAATAAAACTATCAGTGTTCACAAACACAAAAAAAGTTATATTGGAAATCATCGACATGAGTGTAGATATCGATAATTTTTGATCAATCACTACGCCTTATTTTCTCAAGTTCACGGACATAATATCTTTTTATCTTACACGTAATGTTTAGAAATCAGCCTTTATTTAGGAAATAGGCGTTTAATAGCATCATATTAGTATATAACTTAGTGCGTTTGGGAATATATTCAACTTAAATATGAAATACGAAAATGGTACTTGTACAATCATATTTACCTGTGAAATGAGTGTTTATTTGGGTTATTGTCGTAAGTAACATTACAATCCAGTACAAAACACGACACCATTATTGATTTATATAGCTTTGAGAGCCAAACCGACCCGATCGCGATCAAAATTACAAAATAATCTTGTTGACACTTTTCACCAAGGTGATAAACGATGATAAATGAAGTCAAACCAGGTTCTGCTGTCAGTTTTTTTTTACTCTTTCTCTCACATCGCATAAGCCGTAAGAATCGGTTTTCACTCGCACCTTTGTCCGTCTACTTGAGCATAGCGAAAAATTTTCTAAGTCTATGTGCAAAACATAGTTGCCACTATGAATGTTACCAACGAGAAGGGACATCTTTCAAATCCTATGTTAATAAAAGAGATTATAAACAAACTCCCTAGCAACTTAAAATATCTATGGGCCTTTCATGTGACGGACAAGTTTGACAACGCGACGCCCATCACATTGAGCACCTTGTCAAGCTGGCTCATGGAGGTTGCGAACGCCTCCACACATATTGCACCCTTTGCGCCAAGAGTCGAAAGTAACAAGAAAATAGAGAAAATAGTATTCGCAACCACCCCGACTTCGCCGAAAAGGAAGTGCGTGCGTTGTAAAGGGGAACACACACTTAAGGACTGCATTGTTTTCAAGCAACTTTCCGTAGACGACCGTTGGAATTTCGTGACCGAACAAAAGTTATGTTTCTCCTGTTTATCAGAAAAACATCAGCTGAAAGACTGTAAGTACAAGAAAAGATGCACAGAAGTGGATTGTGAAAGAGTACACCACCCGTTGCTTCATGCGCTACCACTGAGACTGACACGTGACGTCACGACACACGACGTCACGACACACGAAATTGTGAGTACCGCTGTTTGCGAACCACGCCAGCGACGCGTACTTTTGAAAGTGATTCCAGTGGTGATCTCTGGGCCCAAAGGTGACGTTGAAACCCTAGCCCTATTGGATGAAAGCGCAGCAGTGTCTCTCGCAGACTTATCCTTGTTAGAGCAGGCTGGTATTAGAGGAGAGATATCACCGTTACAAATACGAGGAGCTTCAGGTATGACGACGGAAGAAACTTTTTCGCAAATCGTGTCGTTCAATATCCGCGGACTAAATGTGAGTGATACCAGCTTTGTTATGAACAATGTACGTTCTGTGCGTAATTTAAATTTATGTGTAAACGATTTTAATTTTAACGATATTGTAAACAGATATTCTTATGTAAATACGTATGTAAACGATCGTGACTTCAGACATAAAAAAGTTGAACTACTTATTGGACAGGACAATATTGAGTTGATAGTGACGAGACAAATCATATACGGTGACAAAAATGGACCAATGATTTCTTTGACGAAATTAGGTTACGTTGTTCACGGAAACGTAAGACTCGGTAGTTTACCGAATGACGTGTCAGTTTTACATGTTTGTGACTGTGACGAACTTACTGACTTAATCAAAAAATCTTTCTCCACAGAAGCCTTTAGTACCAAATATACAAATGAGACTCCCCGCTCTCGGGAGGATCAGCTCGCGCTTCAAATTATGGAGCGTACGACACGGCTTCTTCCCGAAGGCCGGTACGAGACGGGTCTGCTATGGAGGTCAGAGACGCCTGAACTTCCTGATAGCCTGCCGCAAGCGAGGAAGCGGTTCCGCAGCACACAAGCGAGAATGCGTAAGTGTCACGATTTCGCTCTAAAATACAAAGAGAGATTCTTTGATAATATTTCGAAGGGTTATGTTTCAAAGTTAGATCCCGAAGAAGCCGCCATACGGACGCCAAAGACTTGGTGGTTGCCGCACTTCGCAGTATATAACCCGAACAAACCGAAGCTGCGCCTTGTACTGGACTGCGCAGCAAAATCGGAAGGCAAGTCTTTGAACGATTTCCTCTTGACAGGACCGGACCTTTTGACGTCGCTGCCACGCGTACTCTTAGGGTTTCGCAGCGGCAAGGTAGCGGTCACCGGTGACATCCAGGAGATGTTTCACCGGGTTATGATAAGGCCAGAAGACAGACAGGCCCAGCGACTGCTGTGGGAAGACGGCGAGTACGTGATGAACGTTATGACTTTCGGCGCCGTGTGCTCACCGTCCTCGTCGCAGTATGTAAAAAACGTTAACGCGCAGAGGTATGAAACATCTCATCCCCTCGCCTGTCATGCTATCACTGAGCACCATTATGTTGACGACTACATTTACTCCATGAATAATGAGGACGACCTGATCAAGCTCGTGAACGACGTCATAGAGATACACTCAGCAGGTGGGTTCTTTATAAGGAACTTTGTATCCAATTCTGTAAAACTTTTAAACAGCATTCCTCAAGATAGACTTTCCGCGTCTGCAGTTAAAGTCATTAATGATAGCAAAGACGAGGTCGTGGAGAGGGTGTTAGGGGTCAGATGGACCCCCGACGACGACAATTTTATTTTTATTTTGAACTTGTCAAATATTTCGGACGATCTTGTTAGCGGCGTGAGGAGACCTACGAAGCGAGAGGTTCTTAAGATCATTATGTCAGTTTTTGACCCTCTCGGATTTCTACTTCATGTGACTGTTAAAGCCCGCATCCTTTTCCCACACATTTGGCGCAGTAAGATAGGATGGGACGACGAAATCGAAAGCTGTCATTTTGCTATGTGGCAGACATGGCTAACTGAATTGAAATCTGTAAATGACATTAAGATTCCACGTTGGATATTGACAGATAACCATGACGGGGTGGCTGAGCTGCACATTTTCTGCGACGCCAGTTCCAAAGCCTTCGCCAGCCTCGCTTACCTCAGATCACGCAAGACCGACGGGACCTGGCACGTCGCCTTCCTGATGGCGAGAGCAAGAGTTGCTCCTCTAAAGGTAATGAGCGTCCCACGTCTTGAGCTCCAGGCGGCTCTGATGAGCGCACGACTATTCGTGAGCCTACAGCACTGCGAGATGGTAGCCTTGTCTAAGATAACACTGTGGACCGACTCAAAAACAGTGTTAAGCTGGCTACGATCGGACTCTGGCAGGTTTAAGCCCTTTGTTGCGGGTGCGATTTGGTTGCTATAAAAATAGTTAATCTAATTTCAATGTCACTAACGTTGACTTCATCTAATTTTTATTTGACCTAAAAAAAAATGACATAATTTTTATTTAACCTATTATTTATTTGTCATCATTATTATTTGCCATATTTACATTTCCTCTAACGTTTATATCCCATAAGTATCATTTGATATATTGCTTTTTTATCTAACTTTCATTTCATATACATATCATTTGATCTAATTTTACATGTTATAATCAACTTTTACTATAAAATAGAAATAACTAGCTTTTGTTATTATGATGCTTGCTTAGTTATCAAATCCACTAATGTTTCATGTACTGACATCTATTAGAATACATATATTTAAACATAACAATGACTAGACATGCAAGCAAGCACACAAGCATGCATGTAGCTTGCCAGTAGGTTAGGTTAGGTTAGTGTTTTGACCACTCGCAACAATGCTTGCATGCATGCTGCATCCTTGCTTGCATGCTGCATGCTTGCTTGCATGCTGCATGCTTGCTTGCATGCTGCATGCTCGCTGGCATGCTGCATGCTCGCTTGCATGCTGCATGCTCGCTTGCATGCTGCATGTTTGCTTGCATGCTGCATGCTTGCAGGCTTGCTTGCTTGCTTGCAAAATGCTTGCCGGGGGGTGCAGGGGGGCTGGCCCCCCTGCTCGGGGGGGTCGGGGGGCCTGAGGCCCCCCGCTATAAAGAAAAACTTTTAATGCACCTACCAGTAGGTTAGGTTAGGTTAGTGTTTTGACCACTCGCAGCGGAGCGAGCGAAGCGAGCGGAGCTCCACCATGCTTGCATGCATGTTGCATGCATGCTTGCTTGCATGCTGCATGCTTGCTTGCATGCTGCATGCTTGCTTGCATGCTGCATGCTGCATGCTTGCTTGCATGCTGCATGATTGCTTGCATGCTTGCTTGCATGCTGCATGCTTGCTTGCTTGCTGCATGATTGCTTGCATGCTGCATGCTGGCTTGCTTCCTGCATGCTTGCTTGCATGTTTGCATCTTGGGTGCTTGCTTGCAAAATGATCCAGCCTCCCCGCTATAAATATAAACTTAATGCACCAGGTAGGTTAGGTTAGTGTTTTGACCACTCGCAGCGGAGCGATACTGTAATGTTGGCAGTAAGCTAACTGTTTTAGAACCCTATATGGAGGATTTAAAGCATGGGTGTAGATAAAAATATAAGTAATGAAATCATATTTTTGGGCTATGCTTGTTTTTTATAGCATTTAAATCATAGGTCAAATAAAATTATTTTAAATGTTGAATAGAGTAAACGAATGTTATATGAAATGTGCTTTATATCATCTGTTAATTAGATCAAATGATTATTATATCAAATCATTTTTATATCACATGTATTTAGGTCAAGTGAAATTATATTAACCGTATGTTATATTATTTGATCGGTATGTCAAATGAAATTATATGAAATGTTATTATATCATCTGATCGTTAGTGCATGTAAATTTAGGTCATACATTACACACCCCTTTGTTGCACACCGGGTTTGCGAAATATCAGAGCTGACAGACTATAAGCAATGGAGGTGGATCCCTACTCATCTGAACGCTGCCGATGACTCCACGAGAGACACGGCGATGGTTGACAATGGCGAAAGGTGGCTTAAAGGACCAGCCTTCTTGGTAAAACCGGACAGCGAATGGCCTGCAGATATCGACAATATCGATGCTATCGATACTTACATCGGTGACGAGGAAATCAAGGTTGTATGCCTTACTACCGCTGGACCGGCACAAGAGTTACCTGATGTCCAACGCTTTTCTAAGTACTGGCGTTTGGTACGGAGCACAGCTTGGTTCTTCCGTGGGATTCACAACTTCAAGAACAAAAAGCCCGCCTGGCTTCGAAGCGAATTGACTGCGCTAGAGGTGACGAACGCAGAAAAAGCCCTTATTAAACAAAGCCAGAGACAAAAATTTTCTTCTGACATCGACAGCATAAAAAGACATGGACATGTAGCCAAATCAAGCTCACTTTGTCGACTCAACCCTTTCCTTGATCCGCACGACGTACTCCGAGTTGGGGGAGGATTGAGGCGGCAAATCTTGATTACGACGCTAAGCACCCAATTATACTGGGTGTGTAATGTATGACCTAAATTTACATGCACTAACGATCAGAGGATATAATAATATTTCATATAATTTAATTTGACATACCGATCGAATAATATAACATACGGTTAATATAATTTCACTTGACCTAAATACATGTGATATAAAAATTATTTGACATAATAAACATTTGATCTAATTAACAGATGATATAAAGCACAATTCATATAACATTCATTTACTCTATTCAACATTTAAAATAATTTTATTTAACCTATGATTTAAATGCTATAAAAACAAGCATAGCCAAAAAATATGATTTCATCACTTATATATTTTTATCTACACCCACGCTTTAAATCCTCCATAAAGGGTTCTGAAACAGCTTACTGCCAACATTACAGTATCGCTCCGCTGCGAGTGGTCAAAACACTAACCTAACCTAACCTACCTGATGTATTTACCCATGAGCGTTTTTTTAACATGGTTTTTAAATTCATGCAAAGGAAGATCAATCACTTGTTGTGGAACTTTATTAATAAAGGCTATGCCTTTCCCCATAAATGAACCTCTAGTTTTTGCAAGCCTAAATCTTGGAACGGCAAGTTTATCTTTATTCCTTGTATTGAACTGGTGAATATTGCTGTTCTTAGCAAATGAATCATAGTGTTTCCTTACATAAACTAAATTATCATAAATATATTGGCCTGCCAAAGTTAAAATATTTATTTCTTTGAACAATTCTCTCAAGGTATCTCTCCGCCGTAGATTGTATATGGCGCGAACAGCTCTTTTTTGGAGTACAAAAATATTTTCAATACTGGCAGCTGAGCCCCACAATAGCAGTCCATACGACATTACGCTATGAAAATAACTAAAGTATACTAACCTTGCCGTTTCAATATCAGTTAAAAGCCTTATTTTCTTAACAGCGAATGCCGCTGAACTAAGTCTACTTGACAAGGCTTCAATATGTGGATCCCATTGCAGTCGAGAATCTAGTGTGATACCTAGAAATTTTGTGCTCTTGATAAACTCGACTTCATCGTCATTCAAATTAATATTTAATTTTGTCTGCTCAACATTAGGTAATGAGAATTTAACACATTTAGTTTTTTTGGGGTTAAGTGCTAAATTATTACTATTAAACCAGTATGAAACTTTAGAGAGGGCACTATTTACTTCGTCCGAACAGTTATTACCTCTGTTTACTTTAAAAACTAAAGAAGTATCATCCGCAAATAGTACTGTTTCACATAAATTATTTGCGTAGTTGGGAAGGTCATTTATATAAATTAGAAACAGCAATGGGCCCAATATTGATCCCTGTGGCACACCCATATTGATGGGGGCTCCAGTAGATTCAGTTCTATTAATCACTACTTTCTGAGTTCTATTGTACAAATACGATTTTATAAGACTAACTGATTTATCAGAGACACCATAATGTTCTAGCTTCTTTAATAGTGTTTGATGATCAACGCAATCGAATGCCTTAGAAAGGTCACAGAAAATGCCAATTACATCTTGCTTTTCTTCCCAAGCATCAAGAATATGTTTGAGAAGTGCAATTCCAGCATCAGTAGTACTTTTACCCTTCGAAAAACCAAACTGATTTTTATGAAGTATATTATTGTATGTGAAGTAATCTAATAATTGGGAATATATAATTTTTTCAAATATTTTACTAAGTGCTGGTAGTATAGATATTGGCCTAAAGTTAGCTGGGTCACTTTTATCCCCAGATTTAAAAAGAGGAATCAATTTACTATTTTTCATTAGATCAGGAAAGACCCCTTCGTCAATACATTTGTTAAAAATAAAAGCCAAGTAAGGGGCTAGTATATCAATTATTGATTTAATTATGCTTGTTGACATGCCCCAAAGATCTTCTGTTTTTTTAACATTAATTGTTTTAAAAGCTTTAATGATATCTGCACTATTTATATATTTAAAGGAAAAACTTTCATTGCACTTATCAACACTAGACTCCAGAAGGGAGACAGCGATGTTGGGACAAGCACTAAGAGTACGGGTAGTTTCTACAGGTATTCTAGCAAAGAAATCTTCAAAAACTTTAGCGACCTCATTGTCAGATTCAAAAGTTTGATCACCAGTTTTTAAACAGAAGGAATTTATATTGGATTTTGATTTGCCCGTTTCTTTGTTAATAATATTCCAAGTAGCCTTAATTTTATTGTCAGCTAATTTTATTTTATTTGCAAAGTACTTGGACTTTGCTAAGATACAGACTTCTCTGAATGTTTGTGAATACTTCTTGACAAATTCAATGAAGTTAGGATCACTAGAAGTAGATTTCTCTGCATAAAGTTCGTATAATTTCCTTCTGCTCTTATATATGCCGGGTGTGGCCCAGTCACTAAATTTCGTACTATCATTACATTTGATGACTTTTTGTTTAAAAGTTTTACTAAATTCAGTTTGAACTATGCTAAATAAATGATTATATAGGTTATTGGCTTCAAAATTTGGTTCTGGTAATGTTTCAATTTTACTTGTGACATTGGTTCTGAATTTTTCAATACAGTGTTTTTTTACTGGCCTACACATTATTTCCCGTTTAGGCGGAACATGATGGTGCTCAATGGAGGCTAATTGTCCACTATGGTCGGATTTAATACAATTTAAAATTGATTTTTCAATGACATTACAGTTACAGAAAATATTATCTAAGCAGGTTGCCGATGTGGGTGTGATACGCGTTGGTTCATTAAAAATATGTAGCAAATTAAATGATTTAAATAGGTTTATGAACCTACTCGACAGTTTGGCTATTTTAGGGTCTAAGATGTCGACATTAAAATCTCCGCAAATTGCGACTTTTTTATTCTTCCTACAAGTTATTTTTAAAACTTCCTCCATAGTGGACTCAAACTCAAAGTAATTCGCTTTGGGGGGTCTATATACGCATACTATAATTATTTGATCAAGTTCCACGCACGATAACTCAACGGTTCGTTCAATTGAGAGGGATACTACATCTCTACGCTCTTTACATTGTAAACTATTGTGTAGAATAATAAGTGAACCCCCTCTTATAGCAGATTTCCTACTAAGCGAGCTAACAACTTTATAATTATCTAAACTTAAAAGTAATTCGTGCTTTTTCAACCAATGCTCGGTAACACATAACACATCAATATCTTCAGAGTTTAAGAATAAGCTTATTTCTAAATCTTTGCCAGAAAAGCCTTGCATATTTTGGTGTACAATTCTTAAACACTTTGGCTTTTCTATTGTTAAGTCAGGGCTAGAGGACGCCTCTATTGTCCTAGATGGTAATTTAAATGTGAAAAATTATTATTACTTGAACTAAGTAAAATGTTATAATTATTTTTATTTGGAACAGATTCCAAAGTTGAATCACTAATGTCAATAGTTGACTGCTCAATAAAAGCAGTTGTTTTACTAGCCAGATTATTGGCTAAATGTTTAAAATAAAAAGATAGCGATAATGCTATTTGTCTCCTAAAAGAACTAGGCAGATAGAACTTATCTTTTGTCAAGTAAAAACTATTAAATAATTTATTGATGTCAATTATGTGTAGCTGTTCACTATTATGAAATGCTACCGTATTCAATGTTACGTTCAACTGATACCTAAAGTTATTTTCCATTTGTGACACACTTTTGCAATAAGGGAATGTGAACAAAATCACTTTTTTTACTTTTAAAGACAATAAGGAATTACAATAAGCTATCAGTTGGTGTTTGTTCACATTACCCCTATTTCCTATCAAAATTATCAAATTAGTGTTTTTATTAAATGTTTTTTTAACAATAATTCTCATCAAGTCATCCAAAGTTGACCCAGGCATACAATAATTAATTATGTTTTCCTTAGTGTGTTTTTGAATTAATTGGCCTAAATTCTTACCCATCTCATCGCAGAACATAATTGTTTCACAACAGTTTATAACAGAAGATGGATTATTTTTTGTTGAGTTTTTCAAATCTTTACAAGTGTATGAGACCTCTGGTTCTGGTTCACATACTGAGTGGGTAGTTAAGTTAATTGGGTTATTATCAGAAACTTTAAGCTCACACACTGAGTGGTTAGGTAAGGGCTCTGGGGCATCCTGGACAACTGCATCACACTGCTGTCTTACAATAGTATTTTGGTTAAAACAGCTACAATTCTGTTTTTTGCCAAGGGATTCGAACCGGTCTGTATTATAGTTACACATGTATTTTGCAAGTAAGCACCCAACATGCAAGCATGCAAGCAAGCATGCAGCATGCAAGCAAGCATGCAGCATGCAAGCAAGCATGCAGCATGCAAGCAAGCATGCAGCATGCAAGCAAGCATGCAGCATGCAAGCAAGCATGCAGCATGCAAGCAAGCATGCAGCATGCAAGCAAGCATGCAGCATGCAAGCAAGCATGCAGCATGCAAGCAAGCATGCAGCATGCAAGCAAGCATGCAGCATGCAAGCAAGCATGCAGCATTCAAGGAAGCATGCAGCATGCAAGCAAGCATGCAGCATGCAAACAAGAATGCAGCATGCAAGCAAGCATGCCACATGCACGCAAGCATGCAAGCAAGCATGCCACATGCACGCAAGCATGCAGCATGCAAGCAAGCATGCAACATGCATGCAAGCATTGTGGAGCTCCGCTCGCTTCGCTCGCTCCGCTGCGTGTGGTCAAAACACTAACCTAACCTAACCTACTGGTAGGTGCATTAAAAGTTTTTCTTTATAGCGGGGGGCCTCAGGCCCCCCGACCCCCCCGGCAAGCATTTTGCAAGCAAGCATACAGCATGCAAGCAAGCATGCAGCATGCAAGCAAACATGCAGCATGCAAGCAAGGATGCAGCATAAATGCAAGCATTGAGGAGCTCCGCTTGCTTCGCTCGCTCCGCTGTGAGTGGTCAAAGCACTAGCCTAACCTAACCTACTGGCAAGCTACATGCATGCTTGTATGCTTGCTTGCATGTCTAGTCATTGTTATGTTATAATATATGTATGCTATTGATGTTATTACATAAAAAAATAGTGGATTTGACAATTAAGCAAGCATCATAATAACAAAAGCCAGTTATTTCTATTTAATAGTAAAAGTTGATTATAACATGTAAAATTAGATCAAATGATATGTTTAAGAAATGTAAGTTAGATAAAAAAGCAATATATCAAATGATACTTATGGGATATAAACGTTAGAGCAAATGTTAATATGGCAAATAATAATGATGGCAAATGAATAATAGGTTAAATAAAAATTATGTCATTTATTTTTAGGTCAAATGAAAATTAGATGAAGTCAACGTTAGTGACATTAAAATTAGATTAACTGTTTTTATGGCAACCGAATCGCACCCAATTATACTACACCCATCCGACCCATTTGTTAAGCTGCTAATGCTTCGCTATCACATCGACTCCGCACATTCCGGTAGAGAAAGAGTTTTTAATGAACTCAGAAAGCGCTTCTGGATTCTCAACGGACGCAATGCTGTAAAAAAGACCTGGAACGACTGCCTCGTCTGCAAGATCAACCGCGCGAAAGCCGCGCCGCCACTAATGGGACAACTACCTGACTTTCGGCTTCAAGGAGGACATCGGGCCTTTACCTACACAGGCTTGGACTACTTCGGGCCTATGCTGATAAAAATAGGCCGCAGGCAAGAAAAAAGGTGGGGAGCACTCTACACATGCCTTACGGTACGTGCGGTGCACGTAGACTTAGTCGACGACTTGACCACTAGCTCAGCAATTTTAAGCTTACGCCGCTTTATAGCTCGTCGAGGCTGTCCAGCGGTTATATATAGCGACAACGCGACGACATTCCGTGGGGCCGACCGCGAGCTGAAACAGGTGGTACTTGCAATGGACCAGAGTGAACTGCTACGTTTCGGCAGTACCCGCAACATTGAATGGAGATTTATACCTCCGAATTCTCCTCACATGGGAGGCTGCTGGGAGAGACTGGTGCGTAGCATCAAGACAGCGCTGCGCGTGACGTTAAAGGAGCGAGTCCCAAGTGAGCAGACCCTCCGAACGCTCCTGGCAGAGGCCGAACACTTCATAAACAGCCGGCCATTAACCTACGTACCAATTGACTGCGACGACGATTTACCGCTGACGCTTAACGATTTTCTTTTTACAGACACTTCGACAATGGACAGACCCTTCGGTACGTTCTCTGACGGTGACTTACTACGTCGTTCCTGGCGGGAGTCCCAGAGGCTGGCGGACCTGACCTGGAAGCGGTGGGTTCGAGAATACCTACCCTCCTTGACGCGGCGCGATAAGTGGCTACAGACCAGTAAGCCGCTTACTGTAGGCGATCTTGTCATTGTCGCAGATGACCAGCTGCCAAGGGGGCAGTGGCCTCGGGGTCGAATCGCGAGGGTCTACCCTGGGAAGGACCGCCAGGTACGAGTAGCTGACGTAGTGACTGGACAAGGACGTTACACGAGACCTGCGACTAAACTATGCAGACTGGACGTCGGCTCCCAACCTTAAGTATCAGCCTTCTGATACTGGGGGTGGGAATGTCGCGGCGTCCAGCCTCCTTTGACTAATGACTGACAGACAGACGGAGGGTGACAGGGTTGACGTACGGGACGGACGGACAGATGACGATCGACAGAAAACGGAACTGGTAAAAAGACACTATCAGGGAGGATAAAGACGACCAGGACCGACCCTTGACCCGCAGGACGACAACTGCGACCATACAAGTATACATTCGTTTTTGGGATCACCTGTTTATTGACATTGTTGTTCTTTGCCATTCTTTTTCTATAGGTATGCCACACACATTTCACCGCTCTAGAGAGCGATGAAATGTTAATAGTTAGAACTAATACTGCAATTACACATTCGTGCTCGTCTCGCTACTCACGCGAGTCTTCGTCTTCATTATTATTTTTGTTTTGGCAATTCACTCCACTTGGAAACTTTTGCCAGTTTCAAGTGTTGGATAGGGTTCAGTGATATCGTTCCGGTTTTCATTAGAATTTGGGTGCATCGCATTCCAATGCTTCTTGGAGCATTTGGCACCAAGTTTATCAATAATTTTACTCGGTGAGTTCTACTGAGGTAGTCATCACCACAATAAAAGTCTCAGCTTCACACGACCGAGATTGTGCCGATTTCAATAATTCCACATATTGTTCAGTTGTGTAGACACTTTTAACATATAATTATTTTAAGACACAACATCCACTTTGTATCGATTCGCGAATAGTTGAGTAAAATAGCCACTGAACTGAACTCGACAAAATGGCGCCAAAAATTCCACATGCGAGTCACTCGACGAAACAGTTTTGGACGCTCGCCGTAAGGGACTCGCGCGAATATGTAATTGCGGCATGAGAAAACCTCAATCTCAAAATTTTAGACACAAACTCGTAGGTATCTCATACATAAGTAAAAATAATAACAATGGTTTGTTTGCATACTAAACACCAAAACAAAGAATAAACGAATAGGTACTTGTTGTTTAATTTTTAAACAGTTTTTTAGTCCTTCACGAAGTTTTTCTCAGAGTAGCGACGATTTCTAACAAAAATCTTGCATGTTTTAGTAGGTATATCAGTCATAAGTAGACTAAGTTTTTATTCTAATGTTATTTTTTCCAAACCTATTTTTACAATTACAATGAAATAGGGTGTGGACTATTGTATGACTCGCGGGGTCACATCAAAACGTTCGACAGTCTTATTTTTAAAAACGATATTGTATAAAAAAAAATGTTGTTGTTCGTATTATACCTAATATTACATCGTAGTTCGTGTTTAACAGAAGCATTGAAATGCCTATTTTTTATATTGGTTTGGCACGGTAGATTATTATGCCTATGATTATAGTAAAAAAGTTTTATATTAAAATGTTTATTGTTTGTATTCTATATTTTGTTTTTAATAAGCCTCACAAAACTATAATTTTGAATTGGTTAAACTGGTTTATATTCAATAACTAATTCATTTCATTTTAAAAACAATAATATAAACCTACATACCGACATTATTAGTATAATATAGGAAATAATTTTTTATTGTACCCCAACTTCGTAACCCCAGAGCAAAGAAATATTTGTTACGTAACGAAAAACTTTCTTCCTCTAGGGTCATGAATTTATTTGTATTTGAACTCCATTCGTATCACCTTGTGTAACATAGTTTAAGTAATACATAATAATGTATTGTATGTAATCCAGCCTCTGATTTAGTGCTAAGATTATGAATAATTGAATCATGATTAAACTTGATTGGTTGGTTCGTGAGGCTCACATTAATTGAGTGTGTAATGGAAGGTCGAAATTCCATTACACACTCAATTTATCTAAAATACCATGACTTTGTAATAAAGAAACACTTTTTTTCGGACTATTTTGTTTTATTTCTCTACATAATCTTATTGTATCTCTGCGTATTCAGTCTAACGAAGTCTCTACCTTTTTACCCCATTATTTTTTCTTTCATCGCCTGAAAACTGGTAACTGAAATGAGGGCCCATTTCAGACACCACCTTTTAGCTTGATGAAAATCTTTGGCCGCCAAGACATTTATTCACGTTTGATATAGAAAAAATCTCAGTGGGTTGAATCTAGAGAATAAGAAGGATTCGCAACTTCATTCGATGAGTTTTGATGTCATGAGTGCCGCCGAGAGGGTCGACAGGGTCATTAAGAAAAGTTAGAAGTCGCTTGAGCTTTTGTTTCCAAAAGTAATAATCTTTTGCCGAATTTTAAAAATGTACTGTAAAGATCAATTAATGAGTTTTTTTTAAGATACAAAAATAAATTATAAAAACAAGAATTTCTACTTTTCAAAGTCATGGACTTATTAATCCACCCCCGTAAGTGCGAAAGAAAATGCATTTATTTTTATGTGAATCTAAAGCTGAAATGTTTTTCATTAGCTTACTTTTTTCCACAGATCTTATAGTATTATACTTTTTAAGAAACGGAGAGCAGTAACAAAGTCCCTAAAATGTGACCTACAATATTGCCATGAGTTTTCCTCAAACATTGTAAGTCGTACGAGAAAAAAAGTCGCATATTTTGTAGAACTTTTCCATAGTCATCACAGAACAATATTCTGAAATAAGTACGATGGTCTCTCTCAGAGAAGTAAATGAAATTTTTATGCCAAAATATTTTCGCCTTTCACCAGAGTTTTCCCCTAAAATCGGCAGAGAGAAAACAATATGTACCTACTCTCGTTTTTTGCATTCTAATGGTATTAAGGCCACAATATTGTTTGGGTTTTAATTTCATGCTTCATGCCTTTATTCCTGTTTTTCCACTTTGATTTTTATCCTCAGTGGTTACCAATTTGTTTTTTCTCCGTACCCTTCCAAGAAAGGCCCTAAACTACCGCGTACCCCGTTTTGCTACCTCGCGTAGGTACCCCTTTGGGTACGCGAAGGGGTATGCGTACAACTAATTGGGGAACACTGCTTAAGATATAAAAAAGTTTCATTAAATTTCTTACCAAAATACAAGGAAGAGTTTATTCCGTAAAATAAAACCAACAAATAAATCTCAAAATATTCGAAAGCGTTAGTAAAATAATGGAAAGTCATGTACAGAGTATAAAAAAACACGAAATCTGTTACACATTAAAAATTTTTTTTTTATACAATCTTTGTGACTAAGTATGACATCCCTGAGGATGTCATACTTAGTCACAAAGATTGTATTTGATTTTGTATTGTATTTAAGAAAGAGCCGAGGTAAAAATTAGGCGAGATGGGAAAGTGTCAAGTTTAAGAAAATGACGAAGTCGTCCAGAGGGGATTGTATGATTGCAAGCAGGCTGGACTGTCCGTACGTGAATCATTGCTGCGTAATATCTGCCGGGGTGGTGCGTCGGTGATTCGCGTACGGACTGGTGGCACCATTATTAACAATGATAATAATTAAATAATATGAAATATGATTTTAATAACATAGGTTAAGTTAAAGCTTTGTTACTAACAAAAAAAATGAGTCTTTGTTACTTGAATTTAATAAATAATAACTAAGTTTATTATTATTTGTCAATATTGTATGTTTTTTCAGGATAACTAAAGTTAAAAATAACCATTTAGAAGAACATTTTTATTTTAAAAATAACTTTTGCCCGCGACTTCGTTCGCGTGATTAAGATAGTTGTGCATTAATTTTGAAAGTCACAGATTACCAATATACCGAAGTATTTATCAGTAGACCTAATTTTATTTTTTTAATTTTTCCCATAAAAAATCATGTACAAATTGAAACACTTTGTAGCACACTGTATAACGGAAATTTTTCAAAACCCAAAAAACCCTTTCATAGTGCTCACCCACACCATGAAATGTATCTACCCTCCAAAAATGGTGTTCTACCTTCAAACCTATACAAATTCTCATACAAACTTGGACAACCTATAGCACCCTGTATAACGGGAATTTTCGAAGATCCTTTCTTAGTGCTCATGTACATCATGAAAGGTATCTTCCAAAATCCTTCCGAAAATGCACCTAAAGGTGTATGTATAGATTAATCTCTAAATACACCTCTACATTTCGTATCTAAAATATGGTATAGACAAGCTTTAGTGTAATGGAAAGTCAATCAGTGACAACTCTCTAGACTCTCTAGAGACATTCTAACTTGTTTTCTAAGCTACCGTAGCATTATTAGAGGATAGATAAAGGAAATACCTAACTTATGTATATAAATAACTTCATGTATGAGAATAAAAATGGATAAGGGAGCTCGCCCACGAGTGATAATCCTTTAGCGATTATTTTGGCACCCAATATGGAACATTCAGAGTTCAATAACGCCCACGTGCTACAAAAAGTGGCTCTTGAACAAATTCGCTGCATCCCGGGCTGTCAAACGAAACGTTCGAAAATATACTAGCTAAAGGTTCCTACACACATATACCACCGGCTTTTGCCACCGGATTTTTTTAAGCTAAACCTGATGCCGGGTGCATCTCGCGGGCTTTGCCCTACTGCGACATATGCGGTAGCACGGTGTGTAGGAATTAACGCAACCTGCTCACTGACAATCGGCAGCGTAATCTCCTTACTTCCAACGATAGCTAGCGACAAAGTGACGACGTATGCGTTAAGCCGCTCACAAAATCGCTGACAAAAGTTGCAAATAAATGCATTTATTTAATAAAAGCACCATTCGATCAGAATAGTCTGCACTTTTTTTGTTCTGTTGTATGTTTTTTTGATGTTCTTAAGGGTCAATCGAGCAAACTCGAACGCGTGGACCAGTGAAGCATTTTGTATGTTAGTCTGATTAAACTTGCTCATCGAGCTTGCCTTTCTATGGAGTCTTTTACAATAAAACTTTTTTCTGTTAAAAATTCTGATTCCACAAAATTTTATACGATATAATTTATCTCCTTTTAAATTATTATGTTCTATAGCCAACGATTTCAGATCTTTCTTTGGAATTAATGACCAATAATAAAGGTAAGGGAATTCGTTGAAAACTTTTATTAGATATTCGTAGGTATGTTGTGTTGAAAGGCTGCCTTAGGAATCGGACACATTTGTATAAAATCCATCAATCATTTCTTTTTCGTGGTTTCATCTCAAAAGATTAATCACATTCTTCTGGATTTCCCCTTAATTCTGCTATGAAGCCTCATTTCCAAGAGTCTATTAGACAACAACAAAGTTCTTGACTTTTTTCTCTTTTGAGGTACTTACCTACGCAACTCTATTTATGAAAAGGCGACATATTTTTTACATAACTTGGAATGCAAACAAGTAGGTATTTTATTATTGAGTGTAAGGTGCTTTGTAGCTCTGTATCTATCTATCTATCTGCTCTAGAGCTGTAATCACTGCAACTTACAAGATGACAATATTGTAACTCGCCACCTAAAGTACAGTTGCTTTTGTATCTCACGAATGCGGTTTAGCTTTGAATGTCGTTAGGCGTGCATATACATATTGTTTTAGTGTTCATCAGCACGCTCTGGCACAGAATACATTAGTATAGTATTATATAAAAGTGCTCTGTACACTAAAATAACGTGCATGTGCATGCCTAACAACATTCATAGCCGAACCGCAGTCTTGAGGTAAAACAACTGTAACTCTTTAAGCCCTGCGGCATCCAGAAAGTCTAATATATCCCTTGTTTTAGGACTTTTCATTTCTTCCGGGTTAATTGGGTATTGGGTGTCGACTTTGATGGATACTACCCTTGTGGATTAGGGGTCCATAACCATTCACCTGTTCTGCAAAAAATATCCGGGGATGGTCATCTGATCCGCCTCTGCGCCGCGAGCGCGCGCTTTGCGTCAGGTTACTTTTGAGCACTTTTTTCACCACCGTGGAGTGTTTATTTATGTTCCGACTGTTCTGATAAGTTCTTAGGCCTATTCACAAGAATGTTTTTCTATTCGGTGCGTGTTAATACATACGATAGTTTCTTTGTTTTGAGCGTTCAAACCGTAGGCATAGGGAATTTTTCGCTCTTTGTTCAGAATATTCAAGTTATCACGGAATCTAAATCGGTAACATATAGATATTTTATGCTCTTTAGAATGAAAAATAGTTGCTTAATATTATTAAAAAAATATTTAAACATTGCTCCATAGCAAAAACAAAAAATATCGTTAGTTAAAAATTGTTGGAGAATTCTTTAAAAAAATCTAGGTAAAGTTTTGATTTAATCGCTTACTATGTTTACTGTTTATATTTTATACCAAAAATAGTCCTTCACACTAAAAGTAGACTATATTATGAATATTCTGACATGAGATTTATTACATTTAATTAAAATAGCACTTTAAAATATGAGCATATTCATTCCGTTTTTACCAGTATTGTTTGTATGTGTGCGTGTCTGGTTATGTATGCTTTTGTGAATAATACTATCTAACCAAGCCATTTCATACGATTATGTACTTTAAATATAAGGATTACAGTGTAAAATATAATAAAATTTTAAACCCTATCCATTCTCGGATAAATCTTCTCCGAAAGTCAATTTAGTATTTTCGGATATTTTTTAAACGAGGATCAATAAGGGATTTTTTAAGGGTCGTAATACCGTTTGTAACGAGTCTTACCCTATTTGAATGAAAACAAAAATGAGTAAGTAATTTAAGAAACGTTTAAGCTAGGGTTTCCTAGGATGACGGTGCCGTCATATTACGGCCGTAATTTAGCGGCGTAGATCGTTGTATATGTAAACAATATGGTGCGGTTTTTGACGTTACGGTGTCGCCATATTGTTTGCATAGACAACATTCAACGCCACTATATTACGGCCGTAATATGACGGCACCGCTATCCTAGAAAACCCTAGTTTTATCATTTTAAAAAATCATTTTGTTCTTTTACACTGCTAGCGAATTATAAAGTATAAAAAAAAATAAAAAAAGTGTTTATTTTGGGGTTATCACCAAAATTAATACATTCAGCCGCCATTTAGCAAATTTAACCTCTTCAAAATCAGCCTGTTACAAATTTCGAATAAAAAAAACACGATGTCCATGTACTTCTATACAAAACAAATCGCTACCCGTAAACCGTAAGACGACCTACCCTTAAGAAAAAACACACCTTGACACCTGGTTTAAATTTATCCGACCATTACAATGCGAACCTCGCTCACTTTTAAAACTGCAATCAATTAAAAATTGTCCGCAATTTGGCAGATTTTATGCTTGGGATGTGTTCTTAAGATAACAAAACAACATTTAAAACGTTATTCCCTGTAGTTTATTGTCCATAAACTACGAACTAAACTACTTTTGAGACGTGGCCAGTGGGGCACAGACGGGCACTTCGATTTTGATAGCTGAAAAAAACACGTAAATGCTTAGATTTTCGCAAAATTTTACCATCCCCCGCAGTATGTTTATTTATTAAATAGACGAGTATAAAAGTTATTTGTTAACACAGTAAATATCACCAAATAAACAAAAAAATGTTGACCAAAGGTGTACCGTATCTAGTCGCCAACATAGTCCACTTTCATCTGTCAGTACCTCGTACACGAATGGCTGCACAAAGAAGTGATATATGAACGAAATGACCATCAGATTGTAAGAAAGAGACAGGAACATTAAAATAAGCGCACAGTTTAATGCGTTTGAACGAGACAACACTTTTTTGACGGTCTGTCGTTTTGGATAAATTATATCCGTGAATCAGTTTTGGCAAGAATTGACCGCCGATCACGTGAGTGGATAATCACATAAAAGATGCGCCTCATTGCAATATATTATGTAAACGTCAGTATCACTAAGTTTCATAACATGAAATAGGGTGTCTGTTTAGTTATGCAAACAATAGGTTTATGGTACTCGTATATGTTTCATAGTTACACCTGATGGAGCCATATCTGAAATACTCGTAGTATTATAATTTAGGGACACGTCTGTGGTTTAACATAGTTTCTATTTCGCTATTTAATACTACCATCGTAAAACTCATACTACAAAACGTTGCATGCTTATAATAAGATGACTTAGCTTCAGACAGAGTAATTTGTAAGCGTGACTTGTAAACGTTACGCAGTATTTGTTATTTTAAAACATAGACAAAACAAACCCCTTTTGAAAATTTCACTTTGATATACACATTAACGGAAGGATGCAAACCTATTAATGTTCACAGAGGCTGTCTCCGCGTTTGTAATTATAGAATTAACCAACTTCAAATGGTAAATAACTAAAGCACTTGTGTTATGTAAATCAAAGATATTTTGTATTACACTATTTCTGGTAATAAATAAATAAAAAGTGGAACTACAAACACCCAGACCCAAGCCAATATAGTATATTTTTTCTAAATTGACCCAGCCGGGGATCGATCCCGGAACCTCAGAGAGCGACACATTGAAACCGGTATACAAACCAATCGACTGGGTCATCAAATTTAAAACAATACAATCCTTTTTTTGGCAGTCGTGTAATATGTCAGATGGGTCAGGTCACTTCACTACTCTACAAATTATTATAATTATTTTGAAAATTAATAAAAAATCGATCGACCAAAACCAAAAGCAAAGAGTATGAACGTGCCCTATGGGTGTTTGAAATATCTAGAGAAAGGATGAAGACGGTAAGCTACGGTTTTTTATTGTTTTTTAGGGATTTTGACGTCGGCGATCTTAGATAGGTACATCCTTGTTGTGTAAAGGTCGCTTTATTGTTAAGGTCAGGAAGTTCTTGAAATCCACTTTTTCTCTATATCTTTACAATACAATACTAATGAATGTACATGACAATTCAAGCTGAGCAATAATCAACCAGATTATAGCACAGCTTAAATTGTCATTTCACCAGTTAGAACATTTACATTGATTTATTAAATACTGTAACAACTATTAAATACTGTACTGTCCCCCTGGGAAAGAGTACTTACCTGGAACAGTTGCTTAGATTCTACGGTACGCATCTGACGCCTTCGTCCTAATTGGAAAGGGCTGTTGGAACGTTCCTACTACGTGTATTGTAATTGCCTATACGTAAATAAATAAGCTCTCATCACGCACGACTTTTTCTCCTGCTCCTGCCTGCACGAAAGCCCGTTTCCTGCGCTTCAATACCCTTGCATAAGAATCCCCCCCTACAATACGAGATTATTTATTAAAAAAAATGCCCGTTATGTAGAAGCTATCCTTTTTGTATAAAAAAAATCTTATCACTGTCGATGAAAATTACGTAATATGTCGATTGGTAGTTCATTTTCATGATATTTAGGATTTTTGATAGAGTTACCAAGCCATTTTTTATTACTTTCTTTCATTTTTAGTCTACAGTAACAAATATGGAGAAGAAATAGCCCTGACTATTTGTTTGTTTTGAACCGATGGCAGAGCTTTCCATAACATAAAAGTAATTTATAGTCAGCTTAAGCTATACTTATTTTAACCTGTAACTATATTCAACAAAAAGCTATATAAAAAGGGATTCTCAATGGTAGTAAGTAACAAATATGACAAAATGTGTGAAGGAGATGACATATTCAATGCTAAGTACGGTCCTGACAGGCAATTTATCTACCATATCTTTACGAAAGATTTGGAATCCACTCGTTCATTTTATTTTTTGCTACTTAGGTACCTTCCAATCTGGATAGACGATGTGTCATACTAGTACATTGTATTCTGTGGTGGTGTTAAAGTATGTAGGTATGTTACTATAAAAGCCCGTATATTGTTAAGTCTTAGGTTTTACTAGTAAATCTCAGGATTTACCTACAAGTGTTGGTAAATGTAAGGATTTTATATAAAACTAGCGGCCGCCCGCGACTTCGTCTGCGTGGAAAGGTTTTTTGCTATCCCTCGGGAACAATACTTTTTTCGGGATGAAAGGTACCCTATGTCCTTCTCTGTACACATGACAACGTGTATGCAAAATTTCATGATGATCGGTTCAGTAGTTAAGACGTGAAGGCGTAACAAACAAACAAACGGACTTTCACATTTATAATATTAGTAACGATAGATACCAATGACGGTTGGTAAATATTGGATTTTTTGAAATAAAACCATGAATTAATTAATTCAATGATTAAATTAAGGATAAAATAATTTATTACAATCATTATCTGTAAAAACTAATCATCATTCTGATACATTCTTCATTCTCATTATTTTTATTTATCATAAAATGAGTATTATTTCATAATTATTCATTACCTACAATATAAATAACCATCAGTCAATCCTTAACTAGTTAAAATTAGATTGTACATTAATTTTATTAATTAGGTATCCTTACTAATATTATAAATGCGAAAGTCCGTTTGTTTGTTTGTTTGTTTGTTTGTTACGCCTTCACGTCCTAACTACTGAACCGATCATCATGAAATTTTGCATACACGTTGCCAGGGGTACCGAGAAGGACATAGGGTACCTTTCATCCCGAAGAAAAGAATAGTTCCCGAGGGATAGCAAAAAAACTGTCCACGCAGACAAAGTCGCGGGCGTCCGCTAGTGATTTTATAATACCTTCAAAATATATTGTTTTAAATTTCCATGGTTATTGACGTTAATAGAATAAACTATGACATAGTTTATTCTATTAACCTTCAAAACAAACCTTTTCAAACATTTTTACTGTGACTTTGAGATAAAGCCTAAGATTTGCCGAGTGAGTGGTCTTTTACCATTGAGAGTTGCTAAATCTTAGGTTTTACTGGAAAATCTTAGGATGAATCCTAAGATTTTCTGGTGAACCAGAGTTCGGGGTTTTACAGTACCCAACATAAATATCGATAAGATTAATTTTGTAGTTTTAGATTTTTGCATTTACACATGTCATATAGTAGTGATACTATGCAAAGTTTAGTACTTGTTACAGAAACAACTCGTATCTTGAATGTAGGAACTGTAGGATATCAAAAAGTAAATAGGAAATTAATTCCCATCTGACTTCATTTATGGTTATAGCACGTTATAGTTAGAAACGAGTTCTTATTCAACGATTAGTTCATACAAATTAAACAGATAATCTTTGTATCTACAGGCAATCATGTTATTTAAATACAGTAACTATTTCTTGAATAAGATTGTTTCTAATTAAATTACCATTTGCGTTTACAATCATTTGTAAGTACTTCGAGTTCAATCATTTCAAATTTAATTGAAAAAAATCTATAATGATAAGATAATAAATCTATAATTATGGTTCAGTGGTCATTCTACAACATCTTTCATGGTCAAGCAGCTTGTACACTTCATTGCGTTGCCTTTTCTCAGGTCCCTGGGTTGGATCCCCGACAGGGTAACAATTTTTTTTCTATAATTATTGTCTCGGTTCTTATTGATTGTGATAAGTAAGTACACTTTAACTTACTTTTGGATTAGTGCAAAGTGATGTGATGTTGTAATTAAGGTATAATTTATTTTATTCATGTTTAACTTTCTCTGAGCTTAGAAAATATAAAGTATTTTGTAAGTTGATAATCCAACTATACTATTTTGGCTTCAATATTTTATCGCGTTTGATAAAACTCTGATAACCAATACGTTAGTAAAAGCTACTTTAATCCAAGGTTTTTCCGACAGGATAAAATACAATTGGTAAAATATTCTTGTGTTTATAAATTACTTTTACTACAGACTTAGTAGGTACTTAATCTTTATACATAGTAAAAGATAATAGTATATAGTAAGTATATTAAAATATACAAAATAATCATTGTGAAAGCAAAAATCATAAAATAGATAGAAGTTGACAGGGATTTCTTATGGACGCGCGGACTCCCCCGGACTTCCGTCCGGCCAAATCTTTAATCTTCACGTGTGTAGGAAGAGACCGGGCCACCGAAGGTCGCGCCTCTCCCTTCGATCCTTCTGGCCAGGCCTCTAATTGTGTAGGGTCCATTATAATTGTTAAAAAAGCGACAAAGCACCATAAGTACGCACAATAAGTTTACATATCAGCGCGTAAAGGGATCGGCATCGCCTCAAAGTTGCTATGGTTACCTAGGTGAAATGATGCCGTTACGTTACGGATTAGGTCTATGCAATGTGTTACATACAAAGAATACTGAACGGCCCGTGTTGAGGCGTAACCGATTCCTTTCTGCGCTGATGCCGCTGATATGTCGGCACCAAGAAAAATGAGCTTATCACTAACGGCCCAGCCACAGCCTGCCGTGGCGGGCGGCGTAGCGAGCAAATTCAATGATCATCTGCGCGCTATCTCGATGTCGGCCTATTATTTCGTCGTCACGACATATCAAAAATCTAAGGTCGTCACGACCGCGCAGCGATTACCAATTTCGATTACCACTGCCGGCCGCCCTGCTCCGCCTGCCGCGGTGGGCTGTGGCCGGATCTTTATACATTGCTACGCAGGAAATCAACAACGTGTTGAAAAGGTTTCATTAGGCAATTTGTCCTTCCTATCAATTCCTATACGCCGTGTATGTACGCAAACAGAAACCATATACATACAATTGGCGTATGTACGTATGCAAACAGAAATGATAAAATAACCTACTCAATAAATAATCGGTTACAAAGAACTTAGATAACAAAACATTTTGTTTTTACATTCTTTTGAATTGGTTAGTTATATTACAACCAATAAGTAATTTTTTAACAGATGATTTTTAAAAAACAAATCTATGTTTAAAGTTTAAACCCTATAAGTAATATGATTAATGTCCTGAAAAGATTTTAGATAAACAAACCATATCGGCCTAATTTTCAACAATAAAACAAAAGCTAAATGTCGTTTCAGTTTCATTTACTTAAAAAAATCTCGCTTTGTTAAAATTGTTGAAAGCTATGTGCCTAGGACCACAGAATAGGACGCCAAGCTTGGACAATTCAAAGTACGAAATGTAAAGATTTTAAGGTAGGGACCTAATCGAAAGGCTGAGCTTGGACAATGAGGACTTTTCACAATGACAAAAAACTGTAGGCTCGATAAGTAGATGGCGTTGATAAAAAAAAATGTGTGTCAATGTAATTTAAAAGCTTCGAAGAGCATCAATTTAAAAATAGAGCAGTAACTTAACTAGGCATAAATAATAAAATTTTCATAATATTGGTGTTACGCTTTCCAAATTAAAAGTAAACAATTTATTAACTAATTTGTAAACAATTAGTAAAAATTCAAATTATACCATCTGAAACCGTTAGTTTTCTAATTTCTTATCTCACTCACTGGGCGCCTTTTAATTTTTGATAATTACAAAGGCGCCCAATTTAATAATTATAGCTGAGAAGTTATTTCCACTTAGTTACATAAATTATCTGAGTGAATGCATCTTATCTTATACCTTTAAACGAGCAATTCTAAAAATTTGATATAAATTTGGTATATAGGGGTTTTCGGGGGTACACAATCGATCTAGATTAGTCTTATGTTTGGGAAAACGCGAACACGCGTTTTCATGCGTTTTTCTTTCGACGCAGAATATGGTCGCTAATTTCGTCCGCGGCGGGCCAATGTCTGTTTGGTCCAGCAGGTTAAGATGCGGACCACAAGAAACGAGTGTTCCGAGTTCGAATCCCGCTCGGTGACTTACTTTTATTAATATGTTCAAGTTCATATATTTATATTTTTTTGTTTTTAGACAAGTTTTGAAAAAAGTAGTTAATGTTGCTTTTGAGTTTTTATTTTATTGAGACTTTTGAAGCAATAGCGCAAAACAAAAAAAATACCGATACAAATTTTAAACACTGTTTTCGGAAACGTTTTGTGATGCTCTCTCGGCTAATGCCATAAAAACTAACTATAAGAACTTTTCTCCATAAGACAAGCGGTTTTGCCAATATTTTACGAAATATGGGAGTAAAAACAGAAAATTTAAATTTTTGGGAAAAATTGGTCATATTCGAAGTGCATTAGCTTGGCTCCTATGGGGTTAATAGAGCTGCAATTAGGCTCAAATTGTAGGTAGTTTAATAGAGTTTGTGCAACATTCGCAAAAAATGCAAAGTTTTAGCCCTGGAGAGCAGATAGTGAAAAAAGTCCCAGTTTTTCTCGATTTTCTCAGTTTCCACAGGTTTCTCGAAGTTGCAAATCTCGCGGAATTATTATGTAATTAACTACATCTTATTACAAAGCACACGAGCTATAAACAATAGATGGCGTTTCTCTGTGACAAGTGCTGTAATGTTGAGAATACGAATATAAAAAAAAACATCACATACATTGCTCTGATCCCAAAGTAAGTAGCTAAAGCACTTTTGTTATCACCTAAACACTACGATTTACAATAAATAGTGATAACCGAGCTAGCTCGGTTGTACCCAGGTACTATCTTATCTTCTTACATAACAGAACTTCTTATAAATTTTGATATGTATGTGTGTGTGTGTGTGAGAGTAATCAAATTGGTTTAAAAGTTTTAAAGGTACTTTGGGGTTAGAACTGACGGGGAAAGATCAGATAGGTAAGGTTATTCAAATACCTCCCAAGCACGTCATTTTTTTTTATTGCTGGCAACATAAGTCATCATTTTATTCTGCCCCTCCCGAGCCCCTCTGCCCCTCACTGCGATGGTATTTCTTCAATTTTCGTTATGGGAGAAGTTCGAACTATTACGAATTATTAAAAAAAAATGAAATTGCTGTTCCCAAACTATAGATTTTATTAAAACTTCCTTTGTGATAAAATACAAACTTACCCCGCTATAGGCCGGTCTACCTTGTATTTGGAAATCAAACCTCATCTTCTCAAAGATATAACTTGGCAACCGCTTAAGTAAAAAATAGTAAAAAATACTGGTTGACAGTTCATTTATTCCTTAAGAAGATTATTTCTGCCTAAGTTATTAATATATATGTCACCGTTAAAGTGCGGAAATCCGTTAATCTGCAGATTAACTGGTCGAGTCAGTTAAAGTGCGGAATTTTTCTTAAAATAGACGATTTCCGCACTTTAACTAGTTAATCTGCAGATTAACGACCAAGGATCAGTTAAAGTACGGAAACAGGTTTTGTTATTAAAGAAAATGAGTAATAAAATAAAAGGTAGACACCAAAGCGGGGGGACGGGGGGGGGGGGGGGGGGCGCAACTGCAACTTTATAATCGTATTTGACCTGACGTGTCGACGATCGATCGTATCGAACTGCTTTATTTCTGTAGGTCCCGGGTTAGGTTAGGTTACGAGGTTATTTTTTTTCAACATAAATATTTTCTTTTATTATAATAACTGACGCGGTACGTTTGCTGTTTACAAAGCAATTCTGGCTCTTGTAAACAGCAGACGCGTTAGTCGGACACGTCTGCTATTTAGCAGAAACTTCCCGAGTGGATAACGCGTCGGGTATTTACGAATATGCCCGCAAGAGCGGCCGGCGAAGCGCCAGAAACGAAGTTTTTGTAAAATAAACTTTCAATGTAGGTCTTTTACTTAAATTTCCTAAAGCCTTGGCTATTTCACTCACTGTATTCCGCACTTTAATAATAATAATAATAATAATAATAATAATCTTTATTGTGCATAATAATATACAGTTGTACACTAATGAAAATACAGTTTAAAAAACTTACATTTTTGTGTTGAGGGTACAAAACGAAAACATCCGTTACCTCCCGTCGTAGTACAATACTGTGTGACAGCAAGGTAGGTAAATGATTCCCTTCCATTATGTCTAAGATAAGTTCATACACCGTGATAAAAACTGGTTAAAAAAAACACAGTAGGTATAAATAGTTTAAACCGATTGAAATGCAACTGTTTCTAAGGTTATCATAATTTACACAATAAACAGTAACATCACAGTTCTATACCAATAATTATAATAAAACAAAGAAAAGGTAATTCGTACAGGTGCTTATTAGTTTTATAAGGTGATTGCACTACTGAGTTTGTTGAGAAATGACAAACAGTAACAAACGATACCTGACTTAAATTAACACTACGTACATAGTATAAGCAAAAAAAGTAGATGCAACACTATGACTTAACTAAGAAAGAGATACGGAAATTCAAGTACCTATTTCAAGAGAGTCACACACAGCAAAATAAATAATGGCAATGATCTTAAATATATATATATATATACATGCATATTTATTAATATATATATTAGCACTAGAATTTAAATGATAAATAGATTAGTTTAATGCAATAAGATTAATTTTATGCGTTAATCTACGTAATGATACTAAATGTACATATATTTACTTACTAATTGTGAACAAGCTTTCCGTCCTTTCATAGTCATAACCATTAAGATACTCACGAAGTGTCTTTTCACACACGAAACGTGTTTTGTTTTCAAGTGTAATATGCTTACTGATGCGATTATACAAAAAAGGACCCAAGAAATAAGAGAACCTTTGGCCAAAGATTGTTTTGCAAGCTGGGACATTATAAACGTCGAATGGTCTACGATTTGAGAAATGATCACGGAAGTTGGAGTGTTGTTTTAGGACTGCTGTCTTAATGTATAATTGTCTTACAGTTAGTGTTTGAAATTCTTTATACAGATCTGTTGTGCAGTATTTGAAAGGTTTAAAGAGAATAACTTTAAGAATAGTTCTTTGGACTCTTTCCAATTTCAATAAAGTGGTTTTGCATGTACCACCCCATGATGATATTCCATAACATATTAATGACTGGCATAGACTAAAATAAACAGTTTTATTGGCATGATCACTACCTAAGTGTCGAAGTTTTTTGAAAACCGGTATGAGTTTTCGTATTCGAGACTTCAAACTATCTATATGACTCTTCCAATTAAAATTATCATCGATCAAAATGCCCAGATACTTGATACTAGAAGCCTTGGAAAGAACATAGCAACTACATGTTCCAGCATTGTGACATGTATGCACTTTAAGATTAAAATTTGATAACAATATAGATTGTGCCTCCCATGATTTAATCGAAAAAACTAAATATTTTGTTTTCGATAAATTAAGTGTCAGTAAATTATTATTTAATAGATTCATTATGTGTTGCAGGCCCCTCTCGGCATCCAATTTAACTTCTTCTAAGGACTTTCCAGTAAATAGTAAGACAGTATCGTCCGCGTATGTAATTATTTTGCAATTGTTCAGTTCAGCCTTACAAATATTATTTATATATATTAAAAAGAGTGTCGGTCCGAGAACAGAGCCTTGAGGTACGCCATAATTTATTGCCAGTTCGGAACTGTATGAATCACCAATTCTTAAGGATTGTAACCTGCCAGACAAGTAATCCTTAAATAGTTCTAATGGGATACCCCGAACGCCAATTTCTTCGAGTTTGCAAAGAAGCAAGGGCATCGAAACGGTGTCGAATGCTTTGGCTAAATCTAGAAAAACTCCCAGGCATTTGAGTTTACTATCTAGGCACTTAGCCACATGAGAAGTCAAACCATCAACTGCATCCGTAGTAGATTTCATACGTCTAAAACCAAACTGGTTTTTTGATAATAGGTTATTAGATTCCAGGTAATTTACAAGCCTGATATTGATCACCTTCTCTAAGATCTTCGCAAGAGTTGGCAGTAACGATATGGGCCGATAATTTGATACCTCGTTAACGTCACCGCTTTTAAATATGGGAACAACAACAGATTTTTTGAGCACTTTAGGAAATACACCAGATGAGATACTCAGATTGCATATGTGAGTAATAGGCAAAGCAAGTATACCAGCAAATCTCTTTATAAAATGTGAAGATACACCATCCCAACCAGTGGATTTTTTGTTTTTTAATGAACCAATAATTTTAGTTATTTCAATTTCATCTGTTGGTAAGAGCATAAATGATCCCACAGGTGCATCGTTACATTTAAATTGTTTAACCAAGTCGATCTGGGTTTTATTAAGGTTTTGTAAAACTTTTTCAGCAAGGTTGTGTCCTACATTTACAAAGTAATCATTTGCAGAACTTAATGATTCACTTGGAGTGTCTTTAATTTAAGGAGATTACTAGAAACATCAGTTAAATTATTAGATTTATTTAAGAAGCAAACACGTTTTATTGTTTTCCATGTCTTTTTTATGTCCTTTTTATTTTGTTCTAGTTCTAAGGTGTCATGTTCTTTTCTTAGGTTGTGAAGTATGTTATTGCAATGATTTCTATATCGTTTGTATTTTATTTTTAAATTTATATCGTTTGGAGATTTTTTGTGTTTTTGATGTAAGACATCACGAAATCTTACACAGCGAAGTAATCCTGGAGTCATCCAGGGTTTAAGACTTAGTTTTCGATTAGGAACATTTATAGTGTAAGATGACTTGTTCAGAATTTCTTTTAAAATACCGATGAATGTTGCAGTGACAGTATTAACATCAGTGATATCTAATAAGCTAGTCCAATCAGTCTCCTGTAGAAGAAGCAAAACTTTACCGTAATCTATTTTTGAGACAGTAGAATGTGTACTTTTAATTTGACTACTTGAATTTGATGAAGCTTCAACAAACACTGGACTGTGATCAGTAACAGATGATTCACAGACAAGGGTGAGAATTTTGTTTTTTGTCTTCACAAAGCAATGATCAAGACAACTTGTTCCACGTGTGGGTAAATTATGACTGGGTGATAAACCATGCGATGCTAGAAAATCCATATACTCATCCGATCTGTTATCATCGTTATTTTTACTGATATCGATATTGATATCACCGATCATAAAGATATTAGGTGTTTGTTTTATATTTTGCAGTAAGTTATCCAATGAGTTTTGAAAGTTAAGGTGGGAAACAAATGAAGGTGATCGGTATACACAGACCAGAGAATAGCTGTTACCAATTTTTACCACTAAACAGTCAGCATCATCAATACAAGGTTCATAAACAGAGACATCCACAATATTTTTTCGAATATATACAACGACCCCACTATTCTGATTGATATGTCTAGCTGTGGAGAAGGAGTTATAACTGTCTAAGTCTGGTATAAAATCACAATTCTGAAGCCAACACTCAGTAAGAATAATGATATCGTACTGAGTTTTAGTTCTCACCATGAACGTTTCAAAGTCATGAAAATTTTTATTAAGACTTCTAATGTTTTGTACGATAATCTTGAGAGAGTTACCATTATCAGTAATATATTGTTGAAAAGCACTTGGATCATCAACTAAGATCGATTCACCAACGTTGATACTATCAACGTCCGTGGCAATCTGCTCTAGGTCGTTATCCATGGTCAATAAGAATATTTAAATACTCATGATTAAGGCTTAGTTGATGATTGGCATCTAAAATGGCAGTATGTTGATATAAGTGGACTAAAATTAGATCGCAAGCATGTTCACAAGAATATATAACGAGTTTAGCATATGACAGATAAATAAAAACAATAGAATATAGTAAGTTGCCTTTAAGCTGAGAGTGACTCAATTGATGACAAGTAATAATAAAGAGGAAACTTATAAAAAATATAAAAAAAGCAATTGTAAAAACCTGTGATCTACAAGCCACAGAACAACAGCTATGACTAAGTAGTCATGCAATGCGTAATGCTTCAATTTGAACGGTTGATTTTAATACCAGGGCAGCCTCACCATCAGATTTCCGAACCAAAATGTTGCCACGGGATGTCCAGCAATACTTAATAAGCCCTTCCTTTACAAGATTGCGCGCAGCTGCCAGAATTTTCTTGTTGGTTGGTGTCAAAGCCTCCGAAACATATACAGGTAGTTTATCATCACCGAGTCCAAGATGGCTGGTATTCAGTTTAGTGTCTTTGTTTTGAATATTGAAAGTCTTGGCAGCCCTCAATATACTTTCCTTGTCTTGAGTATTTTTGAATTCAACAATGATAGGTGAGTTATTTTTCCCTCTTCTGTGGCACTGCAGTAAGTCGGTTGCGGGTGGTAGTTTTAGATTTTTACTCAGAGTGGTCATCATTGCTTGAATATCTTCTTTTTCTCTCTTGGGCACATTTCTTATCTCTATCACGTTTTTGTTACGGTGTTTTTGTAAGTCATTCAGTTGAGTTTCAAGTTCTTCTATACGATCCATAGCAGCAACGTGTTTATTTTCAAGAGTAACTATTTTCTCGTTTAGTTGTTTAAAGTTAGCAGCATTCTCATGCAGTAATTGCAACATTTCAGCATTGGAATTAAGTATCTGACTATTCATTTTTTTCATCTCCTTAATTTCTGTATGAACAACATTCTCAAAAGATTTAAGTGATTCTCTCAAATCCGCAATTTCAACAGAGTCGTGAGTTCTCTTTTTATTTCTTATATTGACGTTTGTTATTGTTTGATTATCATCAGAAACGTCATGAAGGTTAGGTTGCGACGAGTACATTGTTGGTTAGTGAGATTTAGCTATGCGTTATCTCAAAATTTTGCGTGTACTGTGCAAAGAGTGAATAAGACGACACTTGCCTTGTTGCAGTTTCTTCCGCCGTTCGTACTATGTCGCCACTGCCGCGCGAAATCTCAAGCTTGCGAATTCCCAGTGGTCGAACGCCGCAGCGCAGTTGGTAGTAGAAAAACAATTTAGTGCCGTTGCGAATACAGCTTATTTTAGAGTGCTTCTTAGGTGAATATATTTGCAAAATAGTTGTACGCGTCTAACTTGGTAAGCGTTTTGGACGAGAATGATTATTTAACGGTGTAGCATCCGTTAATCTGCAGATTAACTAGTTGAAGTGCGGAAATCGTCTATTTTAAGAAAAATTCCGCACTTTAACTGACTCGACCAGTTAATCTGCAGATTCACTAGTTAATCTGCAGATTAACGGATTCCGTACTCTAACAGTAACATATATATGATTGAATCGACTTAATAAGACGACTTTAACCTTTTCAAAAAAAATTGCACGATAAATCCAAAATACTTGTCTATTACATTTCAAACTTTACAGTACATACGATTTATATTTTATTCTTCTACTTACTTGGAATTCTATTTTCATCAATTGCAAATATATTTTTATGAAATCTGATTTATTCGATTATCACAAGAAGATCGAAAAATTATTATGATATTTCTTATTAGGATTAGAATGGCACAATAGTTAGCTCGCACGAATCCGCATTGGGCCCAGGTGGTGGTTTATAGCCCATCCTCCTTATCCACCGATAAGGTAGGCCTTTTCCCACCAGAGTAAGGACAACAAAAAATACTGATATGCCACTGATGTAGCTCAGGTTCTCCTTAGCCAAATGCCTTAAAGTGCTTATGGGGCATTTACACGGGTTCATTTTCCAGGTGACTTGCTATGTGACTTTAGTTGACTAGGGCTTTTTTTTTAAATCGACAATTACCTGTAAACGCGATTCGCCACCCCATTAAAATAAGGTTTGCAATTCGATTTTACAAGCAATTGTTAAAAAAATCCATAATTTACTAATATACATTTTGCCATGACATTGATGTACCTTGTGCCATATTACCCAGCAAGTCGCCTGGAAAATCGGTTCAGTGCTAAAATGTACACTTCCCAAAATGTACACAGGTTCCAAAAGGTATAAAAAATATAAAAAAGATTTTTTTTAATAATACGTTATGTGGACCTTCTCCATATTTATGTGATCCTGGTACTTTAAAGTCAGTTATAGTGTTAAGTGTACATTTTGGCACGGAAGATCTACCCACCAACCATTTTGTGCAATATGGATTAGTGGTTGTTAGCGACAGCAAATAAAGCCAGGAAAAACCACATACCAGCATCATTGCCTTTTAAAGCACGGGTAGGTGCAATACTCTCGAGATAATAATATTGTAAAGGCAGTAAATTTTCGTTTTCTGTTATTTAATACAAGCCTTTGTTTCATAGTCGGCCTTGTAACTTATCCTACTATGTATATAATTATTTTAAAATACCTATGTGAAAGTTTAGATGTTTGTTACTCAATCGTGCAAAAACGGCCGAATTGATTTATTGGGACGGACCTTTGAAATCGTGGATGGAAGATAGTAACTAAATTAAATTACTGGTATAGTATTATATTATCTGTGATGAAACTGACACTTTATCCTATTAAGTACACGAAACAAGAGGCTCACTGATCCGAAATGGAATGTAATTATTTGAACGCGCGATCAGTTTCCTAATAAATTAGGTCAATTTGACCCTCGCCATTGCGAACAGATAGCCAAGGAAACCTAAGCAATAATGTTAAAATGTCGTTCCAGATTATTCTTATTATATTCCGAGAAATCCGAAGAAATTGCTTTGTTGAAACTTTCCGATTTTCAAATGCTAATTACTTTTTACCCGACTACGGCAGAGCCAAGGAAGGGTAAGTAATCAAGTGAACAGTCTATTTATAATCCCTTAATCAAAGTAAGATCTGAGTAATTAATTGCTAATAAACAAGTAAGATTGCTTTTGGAAACAATGAGAAATGGACACTATCTTAATAAGGGAGACGTATCAAATACTGGATACTTTTTGAAAACCGAAAAAAAACCAACAAAGTTATTAAAAAACATTTGTTTGATACACTCATAGAGATAAGTATCTAATCATCTAAGCATTACAAAAATAAATAAACTTCTAGCTCCACTAAAAATCGGTAAAAAAGATTTTTTCCTTAAAGATGTCAAAAATCAACAACAATGTACCCTATATTGGACAGTAGGTGTTCTTTAATATTAGATATCTTGGGTATATAACACTCATTATGGGATATCCAGTATAAGGAATACACAGACACACTACAAATAAGGTCAATTAACCCGTGGGACGTGTTTACAAACATAGTCTATTACATTTGGATCTAGCCCAGCACAAACTTCATAAGCCCATCGTTAAGTTATAAGTAAAGTTCAATGTACAAATACATACTAGTTTATATGCATCGTTATATGCTTACATTTCTAGAAATTGATGTATCCAGTATTGGGCACGTATCCAATATTTGGTTCGCCTCCCCTATATAAAATCGTAAACTGACTGACTGATCTATCAACGCACAGCCAAGCGCTGGACTTAGAGACTTCAAATTTTGCACACATACCTTCTGTGTAGGCATCCACTAAGGAAGGATTTTTGGAAATTCCATCCGTAAGGGTTTGAAAATTTGTATGAAAGTCTCTCAGTTTCGAAGCTAGGCTCTTCTATGTGATTAGGCTTTTACTCATATAACAACTTCATATTTTGGAGCACGTTTTTCGTAGGAAGCTGTAGCCTGAGAGATCTTATTAACCTTTATAGTTCACAATATTGAACTTTTCGTTCTATAGGCTTTGTGGTAGGAAGTGGGTAGGAGTAGATTGTATATCCTTACTAATATAATAAATGCGAAAGTCCGGTTGTTTGTTTGTTTCGCCTTCACGTCTTAACTACTGCGGTTCAGTATATCATCATGAAATTTCGCGTACACGTTTTCAGGGATACAGAAAAAGACATATGGTATCTTTTATCCCGAAAAAAAGTATTGTTCTCGAGGGATAACAAAAAAACTTTCCACGCAGACGAAGTCGCAGGCGGCCGCTAGTAGATTATAATAATAAATGTATTTAAAATAATTAAATAGTATTTATGCAACTGTAATATATAATGAGGGGTATTAAAACACGAATTAGTAAAACATGAGTGTTTTAATGCCTAATTATCTATAGTTGCATACAAGACTTTATCTACACCCATGATATGTATCCTCTATAAAGGGTTTTGACTTTAACTTAGACTTTCCTCCTCTTACTCGTCATTATATCATCCGAACGAGTGTTATAATGTTAAACTGAATGTCATAATTTAACTCGTAGCGCGTGGGCGCGGGGAGGAGCGCGACATTCTCTCTCTCGGGTAGGTATTGTAATGTTGGCAGAGTTAACCGTTTCAGAACCCTAGAGAGGATTTAAAGCATGGGTGTATATAAAAGCCATTAACTGCCGCCCGCGACTCCTAATAACCGTAAAGGATAGTGTAGCTTTCTACTAGTGTATTTTAGAGTTAAGGCGGTTGTATGACCGAAAGTAGCGCCCTCAGAGGTAATCAAATCCTCAGAAATAAAATTCACGGCGTCGCCACTTTTGCTCAGGGTGCCACCTTAAGAAGATGTAGTTACAGAGATTACCCCTTTTTTAGTTGGTTCGTGTGGCCATGTGAAACGATTAGTCATGTAGCCATAAAGTTTTAGTACCTGGGCGACCGAGCTTTGCTCGGTTATTACTATTTATTGTAATATGGTGGTGTTTAGGTGATAATCTAGTTTGTTATATCAAACATTAACTAAATTTTTTTTAAACTTGTATATAACAATAAAAATTAAAAAAATATATAAACTTGGACATATAAAAAAACAAAAGTAAGTCACCGAGCGGGATTCGAACCCGTAACACTCGTTTCTTGCCGTCGCTGAACCAGATGTACAGTGGCCGACAGGATGAAATTAGCGACCATATTCTGCGTCGAAAGAAAAACGTATGAAATTTCGAAAACACGGGTTTTCCCAAACATAAGACTAATCTAGATCGATTGTTTACCCTCGAAAGCCCCCATATACCACATTTTAGCGAAATCATTAGAGCCGTTTCCGGGATCACAGAAATTTATATATAAATATACAAGAATTTCTCGTTTAGAGGCATAAGATAAACATATTGCCGGCTTATGAGTTCTACTAAGGTTTTGAATTTGAACACAAGAGCTCGGGTTCGTATCCCGTCTAAGATACTGCATGTTCTATCTGCCGTTTGGCCAAATATTTTTCGCCAAATTTCACTTCCCAAAAAACTTATCGCACGAGTTTTTCCCAAATGAATCCTTAACTTTACATTTCGTATTTTATTTATTTGGTCAAATTATAATTTGGCAGCTTTTTACTTTGTCAAGTTTCAATAAGTCAAATGTTTATGAAGCAAACTTTATTTTGGCAAGCGGGGCTCGGAGGGGCCCGAAAAATAGTGTAATCACATAAAAGGGGGTAGACACAAAAGCAGCAAAATGGCACAGCATGAAAAGAGATTTTTGGCCATACTTTAGTAAACCGCACGCGAGTCGATTTTTTATCTTACTTTTTATCTTGATATAACAAAATATACCGATAACCAATATTAATGATGTTATGAAATATAAATACAAAATTATTCACACAAATCACGTAAGGGTTAATGAAACATAGAAGCATTAAGGCGAGCATTTTCATGTAACTCATTTCCAATGAAAATGCGTTACATTAAAATGCTCGCTCAAAATTTCCATGTAATGCTTCAGTCCATTGAATGTAAAGTTTTGGTGTCCCAAAAGAAAAACTTAATTAAAAAACTTGTAAATAAAAACAAAAAAAAACAGCTCTAAAATTAAGTAGCTCTAAAAAGCAAGAAATAATATTCAATTTTAATTAAAAAAAACGTCTATTCATGTCAGGTGGGGCTGGAGGACAACTTTTTTTTTATTATAAAGCCCCACCCAACTTCATTAGACGTGTTTTTATTATATTATGATATGATATGCGTATCTGAGATGATTTAAATGTAATTGCTTGTTTTTTAGAGCTACTTAATTTTAGAGCTGTTTTACCTAAAATATCGATAAAAACCTAATATCGATAAAAATGGACTTAGTAACTTTTAGTTAGAGCTAATTAGTTTTTGGAACACGCTAAAATATATTATGTAAAAGCTAAAATCCTGGGAAACCACTTTATGTGCCTTCAATACCGAGTCACGTTCTAATGTTTAACCTTATCATCAATGCTTTTTATTCAATGTATGAAATTTACTTTTTGAATACCTATATTAACTTAGTTTTAGCAGGGCTTCGTAAGTCTGACGTCGAGAAAGCGACCTTGCACCGAAAAGCCGTAAAAATACTTTGGTGATGCTTTGTATATATGACACCCTAATGAATTAAGTACACAGAAAGTTAACCATTCAAGTAGTGTCTTTGGGGGCGTGTCTTAAAACATTTTGTACCCGTCCGGCTACGCACAAAAGGAACTAGATGATCACGGCCTATGGAAGAAGCTAAAACCTAAGTGGAACCCTAATAACCTACAGGACAAGAGGACAATCAAAATCCGCTTACTACTTACCGTTGATTATAACTAAACTATTGGAACCTAATTTTACTGGATTAAATAACCTCCAAAATGCAATTTACTAAGTTTACTTTATTCAACCTTAACTAACCTACAAGAACCTTACTAACAAGCTTTGTGTGATCTGAGAGGACCTGTGAATGTCTAATGGAGGAACCCTGGATGTGATAATTAGTGAACCCAAATTCTTTTAAAAGTGTGATTAGTATTGATTTTCATTTTCCAATAGAAGTATTCGCTTTTATTACTAGATTTTAATTATTCCTGCTATTACAATTATTTCTAAATAAAAATACCACTAAAAGAAAGTTATTGCTCTTTTGATACAACCAGAGAAATAGAAATTAAGTCTGTGTTTTTCCTAAGTGAGCCTACTTTAACTTCATATTAATTCTTAATATTTGTCATATTGCCAAGGGAAACCCCATAGCTCTTTAGTGTCAAAAATGGGAATACTATAAATAGAGAGGAAAGCGTTCCCAACTACGTTCCGTTGATGAAGTAAGTATGAGTGAAATAAACCTACGTTGATAGGAAATGATCAAAGTGAATTTATGAGTTAAATAGAGGATTGTTATAAGGTAAAAGAGGGTATGTTCAACCATAATAGACTGTAAGGTAAAAATAGGTAAGTCGGGTTATAGAGAAAAGTTAAATTTGGATAATTCTCTTCCGCTGCCAAGTGTCAAATTATAGGTCATGTATGACGTTATCCTAAATAATGTAAATTATCTATTGTCAACTTAATTCATTAAAATAAGAGAGATAATTGGAGATAAGTTAAGAAGTTATAGTCGCCTGAGATCAAAGTATAATAAAACCCTCAACGCTTTTAAATAAGGATTCTTTTACTTTCTTAAGTTATTGTACAAGTAGTGGATATGCAATTGTGGTTTTGCCAGCTAAGGTACGAGCTCCGCCCCGCTCTATACAATGAGTCTCGTCACCATACGTGGACAACTCCCTTCTGGCCAGCCATATTTTTTCATGATAAATTTACTTAGTAAGTATTATTATATTAAGGTATTTGGTCTTTGTCAGTCTGTTTCAACAAAAGAGGACGGAGCAAAATGCTCCCAAGCGAACTATCAGTTTTCACAATGAAGAATTCTCCTTCAATTGTGATGGCTGAATTACAATTTTTTTTTTTCTTTAATAATTAATTCTAGTATGATTGTTTAACATTATAACAGATGGACACAACATTACTATCCATTTACTTGGGACACTGATAGTTCTCATATTCTGAAGGAAAGACAATTCTAAACAAGGTAATAAAGCTCTATGAAGGATTTTTCACACCTTAATCTCGGCTAGATTATAAATATACAACCATAAACCGAATTGACTTCAGTTCATTTCATTTAAAGTTAAAGGCGATATTTCAATTAAGTGTTGAGTAGACTAGGCAATATTTGATATCAATAAAATTCTATTTCTTTCATCCTCAAATTGAGTTGGTTGAACCTAGTTGTAATATTTGAACTCAGATAATATGTTGAACTTATTATTTGTGAATTTAATGTATTCACTAAATAATATAATATTTTCATAGTAGGTAGATACTTTTCAAAGTATTATCTCACTGTTAGTCATAACCTTCATTCTGTTAATTTGGAAGGTTCACTCAAACTATGATCTAGTGTTCCATAAACTGTGATTCAACATTAGTCTAATGGTAACACGGGATTATTCCATACGCCCAGATCTTGTTTCAGTATTCCTCCCACAATCACCAAAACGGATTATCTCAACTGTAATCGACCATTTGGAAACCAGGCTCAATTCAACCAATCCAATTCAAAGACGAATAATTATTCTTTATTTATGATTCAACTTTCACTATTAAATCATTATCCAATGTTAACAGAAGAATTTGTCTAGCTCTAATTAATAGTAAATCAAACTGTAGGTACTACTGAAGCTTGCAAAGTCTACTCAATTGAGCACATTATAATGATTATTCACAACACTGTGTCAAAGCATTAATAGATCTTTGTTAAGGCGCCTACTATGGAAGATTGATAATTTTCCTTCGGATCGGTCAACTTGTGGGTACTTACTGGAGCTTGCAAAGTCTACTCAATTGAGCACATCGTAGTAATTATTCACAACACTGAGTCATAGCATTAATAGATCTTTGTTAAGGCGCCTACTATGGAAGATTGATACTTTCCCCTCGGATCCTATCCAGTAGTTTCACATAACCTTTCGTTCACTATATTTAACACTTCTACGCTTCCTAGATTCCGTTCCTAAATCATCCTACCTCATCACATCCTAGTCAAGTTCCTATGTACCACTGAATGACCTGCGGCCGCCATCTTGTTGGTACCTTTCTCGACACCGCCTGCCTATGTTTCGCTTCGACGGCCATTTTGTCGTACACCAACCTAATTTCGGCCTACCTAAATCCGATACACTACGAAGTGACCTACCTCTCCTTCGCCTATATAAGAGTTCCTAGCTTATCTAACGTTACTGCTGTTACCTTGCTGACAGCTCGACCTTCTTGAGAACGTCCAACCTTTTACCAGCATCCAAGTTTCCCTCCCGCCTTGAGATGCAAACCTAACCTACTGTTCCTACGCGCCTAACAATGAATTTATAAACCTAATGAGTTTACCTGCCTACCAGCGACTAAATTTAGATTTCCTATGCAATATTTGTGATGCTTACCCCATCACCGAAGCCCTGAATCTGTACAGCGTGAGCAAGCATGACTCGCCTAATTCTCTCCTAACAGCTTGGACGTGCTCAGCGCTGGTGGGACGGGACAGCGCTGAGTCCTGACAGAAGAGGATTAACACCACCAAGTCATATCCTCCACGATTGGGCGAGGAACACTCCTGCACGCCGTTCGGTTCGTTGGCTCCCAAGCGAGTTGGCTAACTTGGTGATATTAAGTGACTGAACTAGGTGTCTTTTAACAGAACCCGCATTGCACGCCACAGAGCAATGCTACATTACCTACCCCTTTGAGGATTGACCGAACGCCCCTTAGAGACACAAAACTATTGATATTTATTCAAAATCAAACCCCCTTTATCGTTCCCCAACTGCTTATATAAATTTTCAAACAAATTTGATTCGGAAACTTCTTCGATTTATTGGGAAATTTACTTTACTTTATGAAAATTCGCAAATAAAATCTACCTACTTTAATTTCAAGCTTACTTATACCATATAAGCCCTAATTAAAGCGTATATGCAAAAGACTCGCACCCGGTTGCGGACCTATACGTCAAAACCTCAAATAAACACTTTCTTCCTGACTTCTTGCTGTTTTCTTGCGTTATAAAAATACTACTTGTTCGAAGCTATCTTACAAAGAGGGTATCGACGGCTTCTACCGAGGTTCCACTTGATGCTACGTTGACGACGAGGAAAGTAAAAAAGAGCGATTTCCCTCGAGCCGCGTCTTTTATAACCCCCCAAAATCATTCACTCACTCCAGGAACCTCACCCCACACGATCTAAGCATCTTTTTTTTCTACCTTCATTTCCCTACTTTACATAAATTGTTCCTAAAATTTTCCCTTCTCCTTCAAAAACGGGGAGAATTCAGTTTTGTCTTGCTCAACTTGTAAATATAATATTTAAGTTACTAATCTTACAAAATGAACCCCTATACTAATCAATAATTTCAACGTACAATTCAGCTAACTAATAACCTCCCATGTTCAAGATTCTCTATACTCAAGCGCACAATGCCACTCAATTTGTAACCAAATTAAAATCAATCTGTTACCTAAATATTTCTCTATACTGATATTTTCAGCTACATTTGATTTAAATAATTCATACAATTGTATGAAACAACGTTTCAATCATAAATAAATCAACAAGTTTTCCCCCTTACATCATTTCTAACAAAATTAACAACTTTGAATAATATTCAGCATATTTATCCAGAATCATATGAAATTATTGTACTATAATCATAGAACTCTGATTAATACGAATTTTATATTCACAACAAATTGAACCTCCCATATGCTACAATTATAATCCAACCTTTTCAATCTTTTTATCTCGCCTTCCCCAAAATATCATAACCTCTAGAATCAATCTGCTAAAATACGTATTACAACATTTTCCATTAAGTATTCGGTCCAATTAAACCTAAAATTTCCGATCAATTTAGCATCACAATGTTGGTACTTTAAAAACCCTAACTGGCAACACTCATCCGACTACTTTTACATTTTCTAAATGCCTACCCTCATTTGAATTACAAACCTGCAGCATAAAATCCCGCTTTCGAAGGAACTTCATATCAATCTTTCTTCGTACAACACCCAACGACAAGACAAACTTTATTAGGCTCCATCCACATTTCCCATGAAATACTTTCTTATTACACCTTCAATAACTATTGTTTATGTTTTTTAATAATATTTCTAGATTTATCCTTACAATATTTCTATTAATTAATTATCTCCCTTTTATTTCACAATTCGAGTTTTCAATTTACCACTAAACTGTCAACTAAACTCCGCCCAGAATAAAACATAGTTTCATTTCTTTTCTTTCTTCCTGTATTATCGCTGAACGTCAAACCATATTATGAAATCAAATTAAACTTCCATTTTAATTTAAAATCTCCAATTTAACTGTGTCATGAAGCAAAGGCATGGTATAACAAAATACCCCAATTTAAGCAAATACCGCCTATGATTAACAAAATGTACTAGAACCGCTACAAAATTCTCCAAGCCAACTAAACTTGCATTTATCCCCCAAATCTAACTAATGTCTAATATTTCCTAAAACAAAATTTAAATTTACAACTATGATTTGGCAAAGAATATGGGACTTGCCTTGCGATCCTCAGTTACCATTTGGCAATCGATTTCTCATCGATTGATCCACTGGGATGACCTACTATATTTAATTTCGTTCTTTAGCTAAAACACATCACGTGGTGTGACACTACTGACAACTTACAGAAATAATTATCACCGAATTCAATCCTTTTTTAAGTAATCTTCTAAAATAAACTATTATAATGATATTCGAGAGGCTCTAATAAAATTTGATAAATAAACAATAATAAATATAAATAAATTTTAGGCCTATTAGCGTCGTTACTTAGACAGAGACTAATATTTGAATTTTAGCGCCGTGAAAGATTAAAAGAACTTCCGACATTATTGCTAACTCAAAACCTGAACTACTCTTTATTATAATAACTTGTTCGATAGTTAAATAATATTATGCTCAATATGAAGCAAAATTCGAAAAATATTTGAGACAAAATAACATGTTCAGTTTTGAACCGTTACAATTTGAAGGTAGGTAGTTGTATTAACTACAATCTTGCATTTGCTTTTCAAATATTATTGCCATCATGCGACTTCATCTATGCGTAATATAATCTGATCCCATACAAATATTATTAAGACAGCTGCTTAAATAAAAAAACACACAGTTATAATACTAAGAAAAGTGAGTAATACTTATATATAGCATGCTGAAATATGTTAATTTTGAAATATTTAAGAAATCGTATCGAATTATGCTACACTACAATACATACAATTATCTTAGTTTTTCCAATAAGTTTATTAGTAGAAACAAGTATTGCAAAATTATGAATAATAATATAACTTCACTTTACAGTTTAATTTTCAAATTGAAACTCAAAAATAGGTTAGGTATTTAAAATCACATTTGAATATCAAAAAGCTACGCCATTGGTTCATAATCTATAACCTAGTAATTTCAATAAGGCGGCAATTCAATTTTACAAGCGATTATCATTATAAAGCGCTAGTCAACTAGAATCAAACAGCAAATCAACCAGAAAATCGACCGGTGTAAATACCCTATTAGTTCCTTTACAACACAATGCCAAGCTTAAGCTCAACTGAGAAAATTAAATTCGAGCGTAACTTAGAAATGTTTGGAGGATCTTTGTCCTCGTTAATCGATTGTAAGAGAATCTTGCTTGTATGAACTTAATAGCTACATACATAGTTGCGTATATTCCTTATGGAGGAAGTACTAAATATAGGTGCTTACAATGCGATTAAATTTACAAGCCAGCAGTACAAAATTTTTTGCCATACACTCTCGAGTGATGCAGCAGGTCACTGAATATTGTCAATTTAATCGCATTTTACCTACGAAAATCTCAATTTAAATGGTGATTTTAAAAGTAGCAGATTCCATGCTATTTAGATTTTTTATTGAAAAACTATGAAACTCACAGTACATGCACCGTTATATCCAAAGTAAAGTATTTCAGGTGATTTTCATGCATAACCATTATTGGTTATATGAATTCCAATAACAGTTATCTAACAATATCAGTTATGACAACAGAAATGGCAGGCGAACTTAAAACAATCACGAATATAAGAGGCTTTGATGATCAACTTCTGAGCTCAAACACATCAACAATACAATGTGCTCGCTCATGGACCAATAGCCCTTGTGTTATTATTGTTCATAATAATTAAATACACAGTAAGTAAATACCGATAGAAATAAATATAATAGGAACTGCGATTAAACTGTCTAAATATCATTCTGTGATACTCGAATCTGAACCTCTTTAAGACATACGATAATGCTTAATGTGGTTAGCATAAGTAAGTACACACTCACTAAAATTTGATCTGTGTTTGTCAATTATGTAAGGAATTAATTATATTGTTGTGTACCTAAGCGTACACAGACAACAGACTATCTGATTTACAAACAGACTATTAATTGCGTCTCTGCTTCAGCTTGGGCAAAAATTATTTCGTATGTCTGTATGTTCTCTTCTACAGGTCGCATTTCTCAACCGATTCTCGTGAAAATTTGTGAGCAGGTTCGAAAATTATAAAGAATTTGTTTGTCGAGCCAGATTTATTTAATTTTTCAAAATGGCGGAGATATGTTAAAAAAACAGGTTTCGCGGCTTTCCAGCGCTGTCTGTTCTCCTCTACAGGTCGCATTTCTCAACCGATTCTCGTGAAATTTTGTGAGCAGATTTGAAAATAATATAGAATTTTTTTACGCCACTTTTTCGTTTTTTTTTTTAAATTGCGGAGATATGTAAAAAAAAACATATTGCAGTCCAGCTTTCCGGCTCTGTCTTTTCTCCTCTACAGGTCGCATTTCTCACCCGAATTTCGTGAAATTTTGTGGGCAGGTTCAAATATCATATAGATTTTTTTAAATTAAGACAGTTTTTCTAAATTTTTCGTAATGGCGGAGATATGTAAGAAAAATGTATTTCAGTCCGGCTTTCTGGCGCTGGATGTTCTCCTCTACAGGTCGCATTTCTCAACCGATTCTCGTCAAATTTTGTGAGCAGGTTTGAAAATTACATAGAATTTTTTTTGTCACGCCAGTTTTTTTAAATTTTTCATAATGACGGAGAAATGTAAAAAAAACATATTTCAGTCCGACTTTCCAGCTGTCCATTTTCCTCTACAGGTCGCATTTTTCAACAGATTCTCGTGAAATTTTGTGAGCAGGTTCGATGATTATATAGAATTTTTTAATTAGCCAGTTTTTCTATATTTACCAAAAATCACCATTTCGTAAAATGTTTAAAATTAGAAGCGCCATCTAGTTGCGTATATACCTATCAAATAATACCAAACAGCACGCAGGTACCTACTACGTGCTTTGAAAAGCTCGTTAACAGTGTGGGGAAAAAGGGGTGGTGACATCTTTTGGATTATTTTTTAAAAAACATACAACTTGAGCTACTTTTTAACGCGAGGTCTACAGCTCACGGAGCCACTAGTAGACATAGGATTAGGGTAAGTATCTTCCTAGGTATTAACAAAAGCGGAGTGTGACCACTTTTATCGGTAGGTAAATAATAATAATTCAATAATTTAATATATTCTGTGATATAACTTATAGTGGGCGTACGTAACGATATTTTTTATTTTAAACACGTTTTTTATTAGATTGCTTTCTCATTTTTTTGTTTGTCCACAAATTTAGCTAACGATTTTATACTAACTGTTGGATGAGCTAGAGACATGAAACTTTGAACATAGGTCAGAACTGGAAGACAATGCAATATTATGGTGTCATTGAGCTAATCTGATGATGGAGCCGGTAGAAGACCACAGGAACTCTGTAATAAAACCGTACAACCCCATCGAGTTTTGGCTTGTTTGATTCATCTTGACGAAACATTTTTAATATTTTTTATATAAAAAAGTAAAAAAAAAGTTTTTAAAACGGACTAAAATGTACTAAATAATTTCTGATTTATAATAACTCTATACAGAAGTTTGAAACTTAAGATGATAAATCTTACAAAATGCGCGTCAGTTTTTCGGCTTAAAAGTTCTTTATAAGGTTTACGGGAGAAATTATTTTATACTGTTTCTATCCTATTAATCCACAATATGTAAAATGTGTGATACTACGCACATCATAAGTAACTTTAGTGACAAAGTACCATCGGAATTGTTTGCAGCGTTCGTGGGTGTGGTAAGACAAATTGGTCAAGCCTTTGTTTTTGTGGAAATAGAACAAAAAGTCTTCTGAATGTCGGGGCTGCTAATTTTGTGCGCCTGCTCTTATAATTAATTTCATTTCTTAAAAACGTCAGACTCATTGCATTTTTTGTCACATGAAATAAAATGGTATCTTCACTTTTGAAACATAATTTAAGCTGGCTCGTTGTTCTCTGTTTTGATTGGCGTCTCTTTAGTAATGTTTTGGAAGCTTTACGTGTCTGATACCTAGTAAATTGAAAATAGAACATGTTATATTTCGTTGTCTTCTAAACAATAGACAGGTACCTTTATTAGAAAGGAAATTATAAAATACTCTCATGGATATAATGGCAGGATCATAAACTTAATATTCCACTGGAATAGACGAACAGAGTTTGCTTAGCGGCGACACCAAAAGTGACATGAGCCTGTGTTTGAAAATTTGTAAACGTGTGCGTGAATTTTAGAGACGCCCTGATGTCCATTTTCATTCATTTCATTTATTTATTGCAAGTCACTAGTTAAAATGGGTGTTACAAGATTGGTAGGTACAAGTGACGCCCTGCTAGGGCACAGCAAACATGAGGGGCAACTATCGCCTCTTATAAATTTAAATTAAATAAATTAACACATGCATATAACAGCTAACAGTGACAACTTAACTAATATTGCAAAAGGTATTTGATATTGTATTATACTTTGATATAATATATATCTAATAAATTTATTATTTGTATTATTATCATAAATTATTTTGAACCAAATTATATTTTATTTATTTCTATTTAAGTAATATTCTGTTAGTGGAAATATTCGAAGTGGATATTATGAACTGCCATTTTTTTATAATCTGTCGTTTAAAAATTCTGAAATATCATAATAACATTTATCTATTAAAAATAATTTTAGATGGTTAATGAATATGGTAAGCTTTTGTATATCTTTTAGGTTATTAGGGATATTATTATAAATTTTTATTACCATATGGTGAGGGCTAGACAAGACGAGTTTCATAGTGGTGAATGGTTTGTTGAGTTTGTTAAGGGTTCTATTATATCTTTTATTTGTGTTTTTCATAGGGGAGTATAGTCCTCCATGTTTTCTCACAAACTTGCACGCTTCCAAGATGTAAATAGACGTAAGGGTCAAGATTTTGTGTTTTTACAAAAAATGATCTACAAGATGTCATTTGATCAATATTCGTTAGTATCCTAACACATTTCTTTTGCAAAATGAACAAATCATTTATTTCACAGCAGTTTCCCCATAGTATTATATCATATGACATTACAGAGTATGCATATGCATAGTAGGCTTCTAGGGCAGTTCCGAAATCAGTAGCGCGCTTAAGTTGGTATGGGGCATAGGTGAAAGAGGATAGTTTGTTTTTTAATTTTTCTATGTGCGGTTTCCATGTCATATTTGTATCTAAATCAATCCCTAGTAGTGTAGACGTATTAACGATTTCTAGTTCGATATAAGTTATAGGATAGTTTTAGTGGATTTTTTTGTGCGGGTTTAAATTGTATAATTTTACTTTTCTTTATATTTAATTCTAGATTATGGTTGTGTAGCCAATCATCAACATTGTTTAGGGCAGTATTTAGTTTGTTTTGTATTTCATTCGGACAGGAGCTAGGGATGAGAATGGAAACATCATCAGCAAAGAGAATACATTCATCTTGAATTGTGTCGGGGAGATCGTTAATGTAAATAAGGAAGAGCATACATCCAAGGACGCTGCTTTGTGGAATAGAGTCGGTAGAAACTACACTATGAGATCTAAAGTGCTGTATTTTACCTGTTTCAAAGTTGGTATTTATTATTTCAACACATTGAGATCGTTTTTCAAGAAATGACTTAAACCTGTTATGAGCAGTTCCTCTTATTCCAGTTTCAAATAATTTGGTTAGCAAGATTTCATGACTGACTCTATCGTAGGCCTTGCTCATGTCTAAAAGGAGGCCTATGGCATATTTTTTTCTGTCTATATAATGCATTATTATTTGAATAAGTTTATATATTGCAAGCGTAGTAGAGTATTTCTGTCTAAATCCATTCTGGTTCTGATGTAATATTTTATATTTTTCATAAAAACTAAATTTTAGATTGTCGATATTATTGCTCTAATAAATAAAACACAAACAAGATCTTGAACAATTTTATTTATATAATATTATAAGGTCTCCTTTAAGGCTCCCAGCCTACTCTATTTATGACATTTATCCAGTTTAACTTCATCACTGGAGTTACAGGAAACCTGGAAATATCGTTAAATTGGTACTTAAGTAGGTATAATTTACCATTTGAAAACTGTCGGTAAAAAGCAGCTTTAAATAAAACTATCAGTGTTCACAAAGACAAAGTTATACTGGAAATCATCGAAATGAGTATCGGTATCGATATTGTTTTTCCATCTCTACGCCTTATTTTCTCAGGTTCACGGACATAATATCTTTTTATCTAACATATAATGCTTAGACATCAGCCTTTATTTAGGAAATTGACGGTTAATAGCATGATATTAGTGTATCACTTAGTGTGTTTGGGAATCTGTTCAACTAAAATATGAAATATGAAAATGGTAATTGTATTGTACTCATTTCACAGGTAAATCTTATTTACCTATGAAAAAATTATATGTTTTAATCTAGGCTATCTACTATCTGTATGCCAAATTTCAACCAAATCAGTTCAGTAGTTTTTGGGTGATTAAAGAACAGACATTCAAACATCTAAACATCCAAACCCACAACTTTCACATTTATAATATTAGTAGGATTATATTCTAATCAGTTTATTATTACAGTATTACGGTACGAAGCATTATTTAAATTACGCGCGTGTAAGTAAGTATATATTGAGCTCTAAATCCACAAATCAGTATTTTGGAACATCACAAACCTCAATATCTTCCTTCACTTATTATGAAATATTGAAACTTTTAACAGCACAAACTTGATTAGTTAAGGAAAGAGATATGCCCATTACTTTTTTGATGTACCTACTTAAAACTTAACCGTGTATAAAACTACAAAAAAAAATTAACCGTCTTAAAAAATTTGAAAAGAATGAGGTTATATTCGTCGCGAATTTTTTTTAGTATAGGGGAGACGTACCAAATACTGGATACTTTTTGAAAACCGGAAAAATAACCAACATAATTAATAAAAACATTTGTTTATTACACTTATAAAGATAAGTATCTAATCATCTTAGCATTCCAAAAAGAAATAAACTTCTAGCTCCACTCATAAGCGGCAAATATATTTTTTCCAAAAAATGACAGAAATCAACGATATAATTTTATGTACCCTATATTGGACAGTAAGTATTCTTAATATTAGATATCCAATATTGGGTACATAACACTCAATATGGGATATCCAGTATAAGGAATACACAGACACACTACAAATAAGGTAAATTAACCCATGGGACGTGTTCACAAACATAGTCAATTACATCTGGATCTAGCCCAGCACAAACTTCATAAGCCCATCGATAAGTTGTAAGTTAAGTTCAATAACTACAAGTGTTCAAATGTACTTTGAACATTCAAACAGCAGCCCAGATACGGAAACAGCCTAGTTGCGATTTTAACTCGCATCTCAGCGATCAATATTGACCGACTTAGTGAAATGCAAAGTTGCATTTCACACGGACAGCTCACTAGTTAATAAGTATAGTAGTGTGTATATAGTAAAATTAGTATTTAAGATCATGAAATATGTAAATAAAGTCTCTTCGTATTCAGCAAGCGTTGGTGTATCGTTTCAACCTGGTAACTATCCTCTCACTGTGGCCAAGACTCCCTTAGCCGTCAGTTCTGATCAGTCTTGTGAGTCTGCTTGACTGGCAGTGAGAAAATCACTACTCCTAAAACCTGACTCCTTCCAACACTCCATCTGTTACCTTAGGTCTCCTGGTAACAGATATCCTGTTGTATTTATATATTTGTCGGCGAAACGGTAAAAGGACGTTAATTTGACTACTTCCGAGGCACAGCACGTGTTTCCCGCTACGGCCGTTGGCGCTAGTGGCGCGGCCACGTGCTCACGGAACGTCGGGAGTCCGCTCACCGGGCGTTAGTCAGTTTGATTTCGACTTGCGTTCGGTGCACACGCACTACTCCGGACGGATCGCTTGCCTCGCTAGCTTATTCAATTTAGTTTGGTTGTATTTGAAGTGATTTTTGTAAAATTAAAATTAGTCGACTTTAATCGTCGTATAATTCGACAACCCAATCTCCTTAGCATACTAGGTTTCTGCCATGTCTGAGTCGCAAGAGAACACTCAAGAGGGTTCCTTTCCGACATCAGAAGTGCGATTCGGGACCCGGGAACGCTCTGAAGACGGTGTGATGAGTGAACAAAACCCTGATCGTGGGGCCGCGGTCGCCGGTGTCGCGAGTGCGGGCCATAGTGAAAGTGTCGGTGCAGGCGAGGCTGCCACGTTGCTGCAATTGTTGCGTGGGCTAGCGAATGGCGTGGCTGGCGGTTTTGCACCGCCTGCTCCAGTGGTGCTTATCAAATTCGACCCTGATGATCCTGATGCTGACATCGAAGGCTGGTGTAGTATAACCGAGATGATCGTAAAACAAAAGGATATCAAAGGTACCGATTTGTTATTACCGCTTATGCAAGCTTTGCGTGGACGAGCGGCCACGTGCTTAACTAAGATTCAACCTGATTGTCTAACGTGGGAAAATGTGAAAACCACTCTTATTGCAAAGTTTGCAAAGCCCATGCTTATCCAAGATTATTTTGAACGCGTCATCAAATTCAAAGTGCAAGATAAAGAAACCGCCGCTGACGCTGGAATGCGTCTTTGGCATTTGATTGAGTCTATACCAAAGGTCCAATTTAATGACGAGGTGATTACGGGTTTTGCTGTGTCAATTTTGTCAAATTCTGAACAAAGCTTAAGGCGCGAATTAAACGCTCATACTATAACCTCAAAAACACAGTTATGCCGCATATTGCGTGGAGTTACATTGAAGCGACAAAACGATGATACAACTACCTACATTGAAAATAAACGTCCCCGATTTAATAACCAGCGCTTAGTTACTTCCACCTTTAATGGCACATGCCATCGCTGTGGTGAGATAGGCCACAAAATCATAAATTGTCCTAAAAATCCTGATGCAAGTTCCCAGGTGTACAAACATAAAACCGTGACATCGATGGCAGCACCCTCACGCTACGAAGAGAGGCGCCCCGTGACGTGCTACGCTTGTGGAAAGCAGGGGCACGTAGCCAGTGCCTGCGCGGCTGCTGCCGCCCTCCGCGAGACCAACCAGGTCTCTACGAAAGAGGTCAAACTCTGCGGCAAGCGGGCGGTTACTGGTGAGCTACATGTTGCAGGTAAGGGTTGTCGTTTTCTATTTGACTCTGGCTCCGAGTGCTCTCTGATAAAATGTAGTCTTGCTGAAAAAGTGAATGGGGCAATCCTGAATAATACTGTAGTGTTAGTAGGTATAGGTAACTCTGATATAAAATGTACTAAGCAATTAAGGTGTCTTATTAACGTTCAAGGATTAACTTTGAAAATCTTATTTCACATTGTCGATGACTCCGCCTTAATAGAACCTATCCTTCTCGGCCGCGATGTTATTGACATGGGGGTTTATGTAGAGCTTGGTGCTAATGGCGTCCATTTCTTTAAGTCAAAGTTTTCTCAGTTTGTATCTTGTATACCTACCATATCAGAGTCCCAAGTAGACACGGATTTAGAAGATGACGCTAAAAGTACCCTTTTATCGTTACTTTGTTCATATTCTGATAATTTTGTGGAGGGTACTCCAACAAAGCGCCTTACTACAGGAGAAATGAAAATAGATCTGATTGACTCTAATAAAACTGTACAACGCCGACCATACCGATTATCAGCTAGTGAACGACAAGTAGTGAAGGACAAGATTTCAGAGTTACTAGAGGCAGGTGTCATTCGTGAAAGCAACTCTCCTTTCTCCAGTCCTATCTTGCTGGTAAAGAAAAAGGACGGTAGTGACCGCATGGTGGTAGATTATAGGGAGCTTAATTCAAATACGCGAAGCGATAACTATCCATTGCCCCGGATTAGTGACCAAATTGATAAATTACATGGTGCTAAATATTTTACCTCACTTGATATGACATCTGGTTTCCACTGTATTGGTGTAGAGTCGACTTCTATTGAACGCACAGCGTTTGTTACGCCTGACGGACAGTTCGAGTACGTTGCCATGCCCTTCGGACTCAAAAATGCACCATCAGTTTTTCAAAGATCCATTCAAAATGCATTGAAAGAGTGTGACTTTGCCCTTATTTATATTGACGATGTATGTATTCCATCAATAACGGTAGAGCAAGGATTGGAACGTCTCAAATTGACTCTCGACGCACTTGCGCGGGCTGGGTTCTCTTTAAACTTGAAAAAGTGTAAACTTCTTAAACAAGAAATCTCTTACTTGGGTTATGAGATAAAATTGGGGTCTATCAGGCCCAACCCAATCCTAATAAAGTGCAAGCTTTAGTAGAGATCCCAGCACCCCGCACTGCGTCGCAAGTTCGCCAGTTCATTGGACTCGCATCTTATTTTAGGCAGTTTATCCCTAATTTCTCATTACTTATGGCTCCACTATATCCACTTACGCAACATAAAGGTAACATCAGTTGGACTAAACAGCATAGCGAAATACATAGACGCGTTGTAGACATCCTGACTTCAGAGCCGGTACTGGCTATATTCGACCCAGATAAAGATATAGAACTGCACACTGATGCGAGTGCGCAAGGCTACGGTGCAATCTTAATCCAACGGTATGGACGCGCGCAGCATGTTGTAGCGTATTATAGTCGCCGTACTTCCACCGCCGAGTCACGCTACCACTCGTATGAGTTGGAGACTTTGGCGGTGGTACGTGCTGTAGAACATTTCAGACACTACTTATATGGCCGCCACTTCACTGTTCGCACTGACTGTAATGCGCTAAAATCATCTAGCACTAAAAAGGATCTTACTCCCCGCGTACATAGATGGTGGGCAATATTACAAAGTTACGATTTTAAAGTTGAATATAGAGAGGGTCGTCATATGTCGCACGTAGACTTTCTGTCCAGAAACCCATTACCTCACTCTGATTCCGATAGCAAGAACATTGATACCATTTCAAAAAAGAAAGTTCAAGTCTTAGATTTGCAGCAAGAATGGTTAGTTGTGGAGCAGCAGCGCGATAGTGAGTTAATGGATATTATGGACAAATGGAAAGTTGGTGACTTACCACGAAAAGTTTCTCAAACCTATGATGTTAGAAAGAATGTTTTGTACAGAAAAGTTCAGCGTAATAAGAGATCTGTATGGCTACCTATTGTGCCTCGGTCCTTAGTGTGGTCCCTTATAAGCCACGTACATTCGTCTGTAAAACATCTCGGTTATGACAAAACTTTAGATAAATTGTTTGATCTATATTGGTTTCCTGGTATGGCAAAAGCTGTCAAAAAGTTTGTGGATGCTTGTTTAGTTTGTAGGGCTTGTAAAGGAACTTCAGGTGCTCAACCTATTCAATTGCATTCTATACCTAAAGTGTCTGTGCCGTGGCACACCATCCATATTGATTTGAGCGGAAAACTAAGTGGTAAAAGTTCTAAAAAGGAATACGTAAGCGTTATTATTGATGCTTTTACCAAATAATTGTTCTATTACGGTTGACGTCGAGCTTAGATGCTAGCAGCGCCATAGAGTCGTTAAAGGAGGCTATTAATTTGTTTGGTACCCCTAGACGCATTATAGCTGACCAAGGTCGTTGCTATATAAGTAGTAGTTTTCGAAATTTCTGCTCTGAAAATAATATAGAGCTTCACGTTATTGCGGTAGGAGCGAGTAGGGCGAATGGGCAGGTCGAAAGAGTTATGCAAACACTTAAAAATCTACTCACTATTACAGAGAATAGTTCAGACAGCGTGTGGAGAGACGAACTAGGTGCAATACAGCTAGCATTAAATAGCACTAGGTGTAGGGTCACTGGTTATTCCCCAACTGAGCTTATGTTCGGTATTAAATCACAACCTTTAGGAATTTCTAGTATAGCCATCCCTGATGAAAGTTCCGAGTGTAGAACTGACCTTAGTGAGATGCGTAGCGACGCCTCAACTAACATAAAACTTGTAGCAAAATCAGACACTGAGCGCTTTAATAAAGGTAAATCACAAATAAAGCCATTTAAAACGGGTGATTACGTGTTTCTTAAAAATTGCGAACGAAATCAGACGAAATTGGATAGGAAGTTTCGAGGTCCCTTTAAAGTTATTGGAGTCTTAGAAAACGACCGTTATGAATTGCAACATGTTGACGGCTCTAAGAGAAAGTACAAATACCCCCATGAAAGCTTACGTAAGGTACCTGAAGGGCGAGAAGGGCTAACGGAAATGGCGGAAGAACTATGTAATCAAGCTTTAGAGCAGGATGGTGACGTGTCGGCGGATAGTGATAGTAGTAGTGCGGCGGATAATGATAGTAGTAGTGAAATGGAGATTGATGATTGTATTGTGGGCGACACTGTGGTGCAAGTGCACCGCGAGGTGGAGAGTGGAGCGGTGGTGGTGGAACCAGCCGGCTCAGTGAATGATGGTGAAGGTACGTTAAGTAGCATCTCGCTGCTGGCCGCAAGCCGCTGGCCTGCCACTCGCTATACGCGTGTCGGTCCCCAGCGCGTGGCGCGGAGCTGCGGCGAGTGCTAACTCGATACCTGTTTTGTGTTCTTTAGTCGTGATGAGATGATTGAGATGACTGAGTCGAGACTCGAGATATGATGAGAGTTTGAATTGTGATCGTTAAATGAAAGTGATGATAAGGCTTGGTTTTTCTGTTTACAGATTAGTGACGCACGAGGACGTGCGTGCGTCAGGAAGGCCGTGTCGGCGAAACGGTAAAAGGACGTTAATTTGACTACTTCCGAGGCACAGCACGTGTTTCCCGCTACGGCCGTTGGCGCTAGTGGCGCGGCCACGTGCTCACGGAACGTCGGCAGTCCGCTCACCGGGCGTTAGTCAGTTTGATTTCGACTTGCGTTCGGTGCACACGCACTACTCCGGACGGATCGCTTGCCTCGCTAGCTTATTCAATTTAGTTTGGTTGTATTTGAAGTGATTTTTGTAAAATTAAAATTAGTCGACTTTAATCGTCGTATAATTCGACAACCCAATCTCCTTAGCATACTAGGTTTCTGCCATGTCTGAGTCGCAAGAGAACACTCAAGAGGGTTCCTTTTCGACATATTTATCTATTCACAATTTATGATAGGGTAGGGCTGTAGGAACTATAGGGACTTAGGTCGTAGGGATCTAGGGAACGTAGGGAATCTCTCTACCTCATAAATTGTTCATGTTCAGTTTGCCGGTGCAAGTAACACAATAACACAACTACTCACTAACACTTACATTTTACAGACAACAAATTCACATTTAACATTTACATTAGTCGGCAAGCTGTTCAACAAGTACATACTAATTTATATGTATCCCAATACTGGATAACTAGTATTGGGGTAGCATGGTATCCAGTATTGAGTTAAGTACCTACATTTACGAAAATGTTCTCGAACTCTTTACCTACCAAAATTATCAAGAAAAAGCGTTAATTACGTTGCATTAACAATGTGCCTAGTTAATACGTATCCCTATAACAACAAATAAATGCACTTACCGTTGTTTAACACACTTTGCAACACTATATCAAAACTAATTCGATCTAGTTATGGCGCTGTTATCGGATGAAGCATAGAGATTTAACATTGAAGAAGTAGTTTTAGACTGTTACAATAGATGGCAATGGTTACTTTTCTAGAAATCAATGTATCCAGTATTGGGCACGTATCCAATATTTGTTACGTCTCCCCTATATGTACACCGATTTTTGAAGACGGCTGAACCGATTGAAATGGTATATATCTATAGCTATAACATCAGGTTTTTTAGCAAATTGGTCCTATTTTTTTGAAGTTTTGAAATCAGTTTATGAAAATACTGTCGTTTTTGTTACCACTTTATATGAATTCAGATAGATGTTCAACTATAACTTTTTGTTTTTGAACCGATTTCATCTTTTAAACGGAAACGGGAACGATACCTACTAATATCTCTGAACCCAACTTTTCGTTAATTATACCAATTCGAGTTCAATATTCATAACTAAGACAGGACAACGTCTGTCGGGTCAGCTAGTTGAAATATAAATTTCAATGGCATTGGACTTTGAATTTTAAAAATACACCTTTTCCCTCCTCAAAATCAAATAGGAAGTATAGGTAGTGATTGAAATAGGTTTATGACAATCAAAAACAAGTTAGGTACCTATCTATTACCAAGAAGGTTCTGGACTAGACTTGAACTGCGAAGGCCCAACGGAGCGTGGAATTTAGAAATTAACTTAAGTACTAGGGGTAGGTATACCATTGAAACATGTTCAATATTAAAACTTTTTTTATATCATCGCCCTATTTGGGCGACCTACCACAAAAAAGTAAAAAAAGCTTTGAAAAAGCAAAACCTCATTCAAAAATCTAAAAAACAGCTCTAAAAAAGCAAAAAATAATTTCCCAATCAATTAAATAAAAACGTCTAATATGAAGTCAGATGGGGATTTTAGAATAAAAAAAACTTCAATAAATACCTACTTGAGAAAACAACACTATATATATCATAAATCAAGATTGACAAAATATTTAGTTGACCATAGATTTTATAGTGTTAAGGATTTTTTGGGACATAGGTAAATGTAATTTAATTTTAATTTTGACATTCACATGCCATTGTTAAGGGCAAAATATGCTGAACATTATTTTGATTCTAAGAGCTGTATTTACCATGTTTCAACGTGAATAGATGATTTATGATTTATAAAAGTAACAAATTACCTCCAGCCCCACCCGACTTTAAAAGACGTATTTAATTAATAAATTGGAAAGTTATATCTAGCGTTTATAAGAGCTGTTATTTTTAGATTTTTGAAGGAGGTTTTTCTTTTTGTAGAAACTTTTTTTATTATTCGAATCATAATTAAATAGCAGGGACGTCTATCTATTATATCTATATATCTATTGTAAGATTTCCTATGATAATTTTAAAGACTAGTAATGTTAAGCTTTCTTTTATAGCTCCCGCCCACGAACGACTATTTGTAGCTGCGATAATCGCGGCAATAATCGCTCGCGAAATGACACAACGGTTTTACTTAGCCAGCGACAAAAAAAGCTGCGATTATCACCGCAATTAACGCCGCGATTATCGCAGCTACAAAAAGTCGCAGCTCGTAGCCGTTTACGTATTGAACTCTGTATGTTCTATTCTCGGCCATAAAAAATCACTCAACGATTGCTTGTGGGCGGGAAGCCTTAGTGGGATTCGTAAAAGAAAACCTTTTTACTCGAATGAAAAAAAAACAGCATTGTCCTTTTGAATTGGGAACATCTGAAGTAGAATACAATAAACTTGAACCTCCTACTACTCAAAATCTAAACTGAATCCTAGAAACAGTAATTAAAATAACGTTACAAATAAAGTAAGAGTGCTGTCACATTTGTCTGACGTACGTGTTAACACGCCGTATTTTCACCCGCGACGGAGCGGAGTAGTTGCGTTTCCTCACGACATAAAAGTTCATTGGAGCCACCTTGAATTTTTGCATGGTAGGGAGGATAAAATACAATATTTTTTTATGTATGGAATTTGATTTTTTTTTTCAAAACCCTTCGTGTGGGTATCGTATGATAGGGATTTTTGAGCTGATTACAAATATATACAATATTATTTATTACCTTGCAGCTACGAGTTTAAAAAGATTGGAAAATAATTTTCCAAACATACTAAGTTTGGGCTCTTGCAGGAAGAAAACCACTTAATTATTTTTTTATAAAACATACGTCAAATAACTCGTTATATACTCTTATCTAACATCCTGGAAGCATTTTTGAAAAAAAATACATTATGTATTTTTTTTAAATTTTTTTGATTCTGGTACTTTAACTCATAGAATACTGGGATCAAAATATATTTTTCGGTGGTTTTCAATAATGGGTTTGTAGATTGTCGGGAATGGTTCTTAGATTGATGTTATTGTGTTAAGCCGCTAAGGTGCGCTGAAGCAATCGGTCAAACCTTGTGGAGATAAATGGGAATACTATACCATTTATCTCAAGAATGGTTTGACCGATTTAGATGTAGTTTTTAGAGGAAAAAACCGTATAGATTATTTTAATATTATAAAATCAAAAGAACATATTTTTTTGATAAATTCCAGACAGTTAAAATTGTTACTTATTCTCTTAGAATACACTACAATACTTAGAAAACACCTAGAACGATAATAGGGTATTTTCCACATTTTTGAAAACTGCTTATATTTAAGGATTGGGACGAACAATTTAACAGATATAATGAAACTACAGTAATAAAGGTAAACCACTTTTACTTTCTTCACTGGAATACACCATGAATATTATTAACTAGGCTATAGCAACGATACGTTAGCAGTTTTCCCTAACTACTTGGCTTCTCGGCGGTTGAACAGTGACTGAGCCCGCAACTGACTTTCGTCGACCGTTCTGCCGCCTATCCCCACCGCCTACCTCCCCATTCCACTACAAATGGCGGGAAAATATGGCGGGAAACGGCGGAGCTAAGCGGCGGTGTTGCCAGACTATTAAACTAAAATACTACTATTATCCTTTCAATTTGATTCAAAATCATAACAATAAAATGGATTTATTACTATCAAACGACAAAACGTCACATTCGTCCATCCTGACCTCGTGCATGTCCTCGTGCACGGTCAACTCAACAATATTATAGGTTATAATTGTCAACTCAATACTTTCATAATAATATCGTCACATTCGGCCGGTTGTATGTTAACTAATACCGCATTCTGTTAAACAAACTTATTGGGTTTAACGTATTGTTATATTTTTTTAATTTGAGAATTCTCATTTACTTAATTGTTATAATTAATTTTGTGGATTAATGAATGCTAAAAAGAGAGAATCTACTGAATCTGCCACCATTTCAAAAATGGGAGGCCCCTCCAAGAAAGAAATGGCGAAAGAAAACTTGGAGAGGGTTGTCGACCTCCGTCTTTTATATTTAATAATTTATTTACAAGAGGAACTAACTGTTGTAACTTATCGCGCCTAGTATGATCATGAGATCATAAAGCTATAACATTTTTAAAAGCCAGTAAGATTGTGACACAAATATTAACTCTAAAACATCTTAAAATTATTACAATTTTTTTACCAAAATAAGCAATCAAATTATTTATGAAAGTACAACATTTCTTATTAGTTCTTTCTACTAAATTATAAATTTTATCAAAATATTTAATAAGGGAAAAGTACAAAAAGTAAATATAACAGTCGACAGCCTATTTACCATGAAAGGGTAAACAAATTCAATTACAAATTGTCGACTTTTGACAGATAACGTGACGTGCTGCCGACTACCTAACTGAAATTATCAATGATATCAACTTATTAAACCCACAATAGGTATACAATTTCAATTTACTACACCTGCTAGCTATGTAAAACGCAAGGTAATCGTTTAATTATTAAAGTTGCGTTGCAACAATCATTATGAGTATATATTATTTTTATTTATTTCACAATTCACACCATGAGCTAGGTACTTATAATATTTAATTTAGCTAGACTAGAACTACCTATTTTAACAGGTTCTGAATAAGATTTAAATATATTTGATAAATCAATGCATAGGAATTTGGGTCCGTTTCTATGTTCAACCAGATAATTGCAGCTGAAACCTATTAGCCGTCGCAGCCTGTTGTCATCGTGTCACAAAAACTAGGATCAACCAATAACGCAACAGTCGTTTCTACCATCCAGTCACGCGTCGCACATCGCGCCGTCGTCACCTTAGCGACATATAACGCATCGGCATCTTGTCAGATGCAATATGTTTCTGAAATATATAAAACATAAACGACAGTAACCGTCCCTAAATCATAGGACAAACGTCAACAAAATAAAACATCAGAGTCAAAAAAAAGGAAATATATTTGAATCTATTCATGAGAACTGTTTCTTTATGAGATAAGAAAAATATTATGTGACATTACACATTCACATACTTATATACATAATCATATCTAGTTGCATAGTTATTAAACATTAATTTATCATGACAATTTATTCATTTTATTCCCCAATTTGTGGTTCTCTTGCATTTTATTATGTAATGTCAATATAATAAGTCTATTTGTAATGCGCTCAGTTTTAGTAATTGCTAATGTAATTAGTAGATGCAATAAATAATTATGAATATGAATGTCATTACTCGCGGGGCCACCGTTTGCCACTATGAGGACACGGCCTGTCAAGACGTTATATTCAAACCAAAGCTATAACTGAGGACACATATGGCCCATAGACGCGACACACTTGGCCGCTTACTAAGTACTAGTACCACACGTAAGGACACACTTGGCCCTTAGACGCAACATACCTAGTCTGGCCCATAGATGCGATACACTTGCCACTTACTAAGTACCACACTTAAGAACACACTTGGTCCATTGACGCAACATACCTAGTCGCCTAAACACCACACTTAAGGACAAATGGTTCATATAATAGTAGCTTACGCACTGCTAGGTACCTAATATTGTAAGACTTATTTTCTCAAACATAAATATAATTTATTCAAATTAACCATAACTACATTAGCATCCAATTGCAATAATATATTATAAACCAAGAGATAACCAAGTAAAATGAAGTTGTGTCTTAAAGAAGAACGCGGACTAAAGTCAACTTATTTTTTGATAGATCTTCGTTCGTAATTGACTTCTGATTGTTTGTGAAAGTACTCCAATATTCAAGGGCCTGTGCACTAAGCTAAACAACAACAACTTAAATAATCGTTTGCAGATGACGATTCAAATATGAAATTGAAATCGCATTATGTAGTCACATAAACATGTAATATAAGCATATAACAACCTAGCCTTGTAAACCGCTAGCGCTTCTAGCCAAACCGTAGGCGCATCTAGCCAAATCTCAGGCGCATCTAGCCAAATTAAAGGCGCATCTAGCTAAAACATAGGCGCATCTAGCCAAACCATAGGCGCATCTAGCCAAACCATAGGCGCATCTAGCCAAACTGATGGCACATCTAACCAAATCATAGGCGCATCTAGCCCTGTAAACTGATGGCACATCTAGCCAAACTGGATTTGCATCTAAATAATAAACAAATCATTTATTTCCCAGAATATGGTAGTATACATTGATGACATTATAATATAACAAAATCTGTATAATTATCCTGCCTTTGTTAGGCGTAGAAATCTGTCAGTAGCTAGGTGATTATAAAATTTAAATTTGAAAATCGATAATCATTAATTTTTACAACTACTTTTCATTACCCATCATTCCAATAAATAATTTAAAATCCCCATAAAATAAATGTTAAACCTTAATGTCAAATATGATATATGACATTAATAATTATAATAATTGCCTGCCAGTACAATGTTAATTTAAATTAAAGCAATAAGATATTAATTACGACTAGCCAAACCATAGGCGAATCTAGCCCTGTAACCTGATGGCGCATCAAGCCAACCGAAGGCACATCTAGTCAAACTGAAGGCGCATAAACTGAAGGCGCATCTTGCCAAACCGAAGGCGCATCTAGCCAAAACAAAGGCACATCTAGCCAAACTGATGGCGCATCTAGCCAAACTGAAGGCGCATCTAGCCAAACTGAAGGCGCATCTAGCCTTATAAGCCGCAGGCGCATCTAGCCAAACCGCAGGCTTATCTATTCATATAAAATGTTGGCGCATCCAACGTTATATAAAATTACGGCGCATCTAAACTTATAAAATGAAGGCGCTTCTAAACTTATAAAATGAAGGCGCATTTAAACTTATGAAATGAAGGCACTAGCCTTGTGATTGTGAAACGAAGGCGCATCATCTTATAAAATAAAGTCGCATTAAACCTTATAAAATGTAGGCGCATCTAACCCTATAAAATGAAGGCGCATCTTGCCAAACCGAAGGCGCATCTAGCCAAAACAAAGGCACATCTAGCCAAACTGATGGCGCATCTAGCCAAACTGAAGGCGCATCTAGCCAAACTGAAGGCGCATCTAGCCAAACTGAAGGCGCATCTAGCCTTATAAGCCGCAGGCGCATCTAGCCAAACCGCAGGCTTATCTAATCATATAAAATGTTGGCGCATCCAACGTTATATAAAATTACGGCGCATCTAAACTTATAAAATGAAGGCGCATCTAAACTTATAAAATAAAGTTGCATTAAACCTTATAAAATGTAGGCGCATCTAACCCTATAAAATGAAGGCGCATCTAGCCAAACTGAAGGCGCATCTTGCCAAACCGAGGGCGCTTCTAGCCAAAACAAAGGCACATCTAGCCAAACTGATGGCGCATCTAGCCAAACTGAAGGCGCATCTAGCCAAACTGAAGGCGCATCTAGCCTTATAAGCCGCAGGCGCATCTAGCCAAACCGCAGGCTTATCTAATCATATAAAATGTTGGCGCATCCAACCTTATATAAAATGACGGCGCATCTAAACTTATAAAACGAAGGCGCATTTAAACTTATGAAATGAAGGCACATCTAAACTTATAAAATGAAGGCACATCTAGCATTGTGATTGTGAAACGAAGGCGCATCTAATCTTATAAAATGAAGGCGAATCTAATCCTATTAAATGAAGGCGCATCTAACCTTGTAAAATAAAGGCGTATCTAACCTCGTAATGAAAGCACATCAAACCTTATAAAATTTCATTCATATAAATCTCAATTTTTGTTTTTTATCATTCTAGTATCAAGAGTTATACCTTATTATAAGTCGAAGGCGCGTTTAGCCTTACACGTTGAACGTGTGCCTAGCTTTGAAAGTAAGTTGTACATTTTCATTCATATCAATATATTTTTTTTAATAGAAAACCAACAACATTTAATAAAAAAGGCGCATCTCACCTTGTAAAATAAAGGCTTACCTAACCTTATATAAAATAAAAGCACATCTAAACTTAAAAAACTTCACCCTTATAAATTCTCAAACCTCTTCATACAGGTACCTTACTTTAAGTCGAAGGCGCGTTTAGCCTTGTCCTAGCCTTACAAACTGAATGTGCATCTAGCCTCGAAAGTCAATGTTATAATAAATTTTCATTCATATAAATATCTAGTTTAATTACATAGGGCTGGGTGAAATATTTAGACTAAGTTTCATTTTAGCTTGAAATATTTCATAAATTTCATATAAGTAAATTCAAATATACTAGGGACTAGGAGTGACGGTATTTACAAATATTATGTACATCTTTAATGTAGGTACTTAATTAATACAACATAAATAAATCTTATCTGGTAAACTAAAAGCACGTCTAGCCTTGTAAACCGAAGGCACGTCTAGCCTTGTAAACCGAAGGCGCATTTAGCCTTGTAAACTGAAGGCGCGTCTAGCCTTGTAAACCGAAGGCGCGTCCAGCCTTTTAAACCGAAGGTACGTCTAGCCTTTTAAGCCATAGGCGCGTCTAGCATATCAAACCGAAGGCGCGTCTAGCCTTTTAAACCGAAGGTGCATCTAGCCTTGTAAACCGAAGGCGCGTCTAGCCTTTCAAACCGAAGGCCCATCTAGCCTTGTAAACCGAAGGCGCATCTAGCCTTGTAAACCGAAGGCGCGTCTAACCTTTCAAACCGAAGGCGCGTCTAGCCTTTTAAACCGAAGGCGCGTTTAGCCTTTTAAACCGAAGGCACGTCTAGCCTTGTAAACCGAAGGCGCGTCTAACCTCGTCTCAAAAATTTATAGAAAACAAATATGCCTAGAATAGAAATACCTAAGAGCCGGTTCTCTTTAAATAAAATTTCAAAGTAGCGAAGTATTTCCTACCAACAACGATTAGTTTTAAAAGCGTTATATTTTTTACAAAACTAAAAAAAACATTTAGGAACATAAAAATGACATCAAAATTATTACCTTTTACTAGTAAACCGAAGTTTAAGTTATATTTCTTCAAAACTAATATAGGACAAATAATGTGCTTCAAAGTAAACTTAAATCATTCATTTAGGAACACATAAATCAAAATTATAATCTTTTACTAGTAAACATACTGCGCATCACCATGGAAAAAATAAAAAAATAAACGTAGCTCGTACACCAGATCTTTCGTATTATTTTATTCATAAAGATAAGTAGACATAGTTTTTTAACTGTAAGATCACTTCTCTGAAATCACGTTAATTAGTGAAATCGGCAATTTTTGTGAACGGCCTCTTAATAGAATAAGAATTAACTTCTTGAGTTATAATAAAACTCTTTAAGGGTCCATCATAGGAAAACATGGTTTGCGGGGGTCATACCCTTATATAGAGAGCGTAAAGATGTAGCCACAAAAACAAACAAAAAGAAAACACGACAAGCTAAAGAGATTTTCTAGTAGCTAAAAGATCAAATTGCGTATGAACCTCACAGACAATTGCAAGAAAAATAAGGATATCATCAAAAGTGCTTGCGTAGGTTCACATTTTTGGCGCAAATAATAGCGGAAACGTACTGAATTCTACATCGAAATACACTTTAACATACTGTGAAGTAGCTCCATTAACCTTTATAAAAAATAAAGATAATTGTGATAAAGGTGATCAAAAAAAAAACACAGAAAAAGTACAGAAGTGAGGCTACCCTCCATATTCTTTACACGTAAAGTAAAAGACAGACAAATGCTTACGCGTAACCGAGCTTTAAACTACGACTATAGCGTCATGGTACTACTAAAACCCTTTTGAAGATCGACATAACTTGGTGCCAATTCTACATAAAGTATCACGTTATCCGTTTTATTCTCCGTATCCGCACATCCCCAGGGTACAGTGTCAAGGTCGACTACTAACGACAATTACAATGGTATGAAATATAAAAAAATAACTTAATAACCTCTGCGGAACACATTGTCCGAAATAAAAATACGCAGTAACATAGATAGGTACTTAAAATATACACAGTTCTTATTTTCATAATTCATTATGTAATGCATAAGAGTTTAAATCACGAAAGTTACAGTTGGGCAGTTAACATAAAAAAACTTTCATTTCATGACCTCGCTTTACAATCATGGACATTACTATTCCAATATCAACGCACTATTCCATCATGCTGACGACGCTGAGTGTAGTTTTGTGTGCATGTGCAGTGTATGCACGACCGAAGTGTAGCCTCGGCCACGTGCAATGATTGTCGAGTGTGTATGCACGATCGAAGTGTAGCCTCGACCACGTGCAATGACTGAGTTGTGTATGCACGGCCGAAGTGTAGCCTCGGCCACGTGCAATGAGTGCGAGTTGTGTATGCATGGCAGTGCAAATTGTAAAAGTAAGAATCTCTTTCAATGCAATTAAATTTGAAACTACCCAACTGAATTTCGTAATTTTAGCTCGGTTTAAAACGTTAAAAATCGTGAGCGTACATACCTTGGTTCTTCCACTGCTGATTTATAATGAAACTACAGTAATAAAGGTAAACCACTTTTACTTTCTTCACTGGAATACACCATGAATATTATTAACTAGGCTATAGCAACGATACGTTAGCAGTTTTCCCTAACTACTTGGCTTCTCGGCGGTTGAACAGTGACTGAGCCCGCAACTGACTTTCGTCGACCGTTCTGCCGCCTATCCCCACCGCCTACCTCCCCATTCCACTACAAATGGCGGGAAAATATGGCGGGAAACGGCGGAGCTAAGCGGCGGTGTTGCCAGACTATTAAACTAAAATACTACTATTATCCTTTCAATTTGATTCAAAATCATAACAATAAAATGGATTTATTACTATCAAACGACAAAACGTCACACAGAAAAATAAAAATCAATTAATTAATGTCTTTTTTTCTCCATTAAACCAATTAAAATCAAAATTATTTTTAATTGTTTTGAATTTACCGCCAAAACGCTCGGTTCACTGACATCTACTGAGTGACGTCAACTTTGTGTAAACTATAGAGTAAATTGTAACACAGACCACAAAGATGTTGAAAATGTTTACACAAAGTTGACGTCACGCAGTAGACGTCATCGAACCGAGCGTTTTGGCGGTAAATTCAAAACAATTAAAAATATATTTGATTTTAATTGGTTTAATGGAGAAAAAAGACATTATTTAATATATTTTTATTTTTCTGTTAAATTGTTCGTCCCAATCTTTAAATATTAGCAGTTTTCATAAATTTGGAAAATACCCTATTCCCTACAAAGCGTGCTGTCAAAAGTGAGGCAACAAAAATAGCCAAAATGGCGCTGTTTTCAGATTTGTATTGTCCATTATTAAATAATCATACCTAATAAGTACAAAACAGTTTTAATTTCCCATCCTTAAAGAGATTAATTATTATATTATTGGATTTTAGTTACGATTAGGTAACGATTGAAAGATATAAATCTGAGAACTGAGCCATTTTGGCTCAGTATAAGTTGCCTCACTTTGCATACAAAGACACGGCTTCTAGGTGTAATTATTCTTAGCTTATTCTTAAAGGATTTTTTTGAGTTTTTTTATCCTCTTAGATTAACTGCAAAATTAACTACGTTATTTCTTAAAATATATTACAGTTAGCTAATCTAACCTTCAAATAAATCTTTTAGAATATTGAAATACAATAATTAGAAGAAAATTACAAATAAAGTACCTGCCTAAAAAACATCAAGTTAATTAATAATAATTATAAAATTGCTCCAACACACAATTATATTGCCTCACTTTAAAACAATCCCTTTTTCCAAATACTTGGTGCAAATTTTGTGGAAAGTTCTAGTAAATTTTTCCGATAAGATCAAAGCACGATAGAGCAAGCTAGGGTTTCCTAGGATGACGGTGCCTTCACATTACGGCCGTAATTTAGCGGCGTAGAACGTTGTCTATGTCGGCGTAGACGCGGTTGCTGACGTTAAAGTGTCGCCGTTTTACATAGACAACGTTCAACGCCGCTATATTACGGCCGTAATATGACGGCACCGCTATCCTAGGAAACCTTAGCTTTACTTACTTTGTTTTAAGTAAGTGTTGTAAATAAATTATATAAGTTTCAAAAACGAGGTTGTACATACTTATTAATTTATGTTGACATTTGTTGTGGGACTTAGGATTCCTGAAGCAAACAAGTAAGTAAGTAAGGTTAATCACGTTTCCAGTTAATATTAGGCTTTAAACCAACGTCAAAGGAACGTACAATATTATTTATTAGTTTATTTCCCATACAAAACAATGTTAAAAGCAAGTTTTAGGGCGATTTTGCACTACACATAATTTTACTAACTGGCATGCGGCAGGTTGAATTTGCCATAGTCCATTTATGTACTCAGTTTGAGAAAAAACTGTATAATATAATATAATAATTGTATAATTTTATACTATTTTATGTATCCTGTGGTAATGAAAATAAAATCAGACTGATGGACTGTGAAAATTCATGTAGTGCACAAGCGCTCTTAGTTCCTTTCCACACGAGTCATGTCGTAATTATTATTGTAATCGTATTTGTTAACTATACGACAATAGTTACGATATGTTTGGGTATCGTACTCGTATCGTAAAGGTAAAAGATACGATTACGTTTACGCTATGACTCGTATAAGAAGGCACTTAATATTCACTTAACCTAATTACTCAATGCGATTATATTAAAAATTTCTACGCTTCTTAAACAAGTAGGAATTTCCGAGTTTTTCTGTTAATAATAAATAAATATATAATAATAATTAATGTTCTGTAATTTTAATGTTTAGTACTCCACCTATTTACATTTTAAAATGCTTATTAATTTAATTGTTACTAAAAACAATATTTATTTGTACCGACTACAAAAAACTTCAAAACAGATTTCCATTATTTTAGAATTGTATGCACATATTTCGAAAAAAAATGTGTTTTTTTTTCTCCTACAAACACGACCGATCAAATCGATGAGTGAGACAGTATTATATAATTTCAAGGCAAGTGCATATGTTATAATTTTATAAAAGCCATTTTTCTTTGAGTTTCCATTAAGTGAAAAGTGAGTTACTGAAAAAAGAAGACTAGACTTGAGGCATCATTAGGTGATCAATTACACAGACTTGAATTGGCAGTATTAGGGTGAGTTGCACCAAAACGCTGTCAAGTTAAAGTTATCATCAAATGATAATGCTACCTATTTGTCACGTCGTCAAACTAGTCAAATAAAATCAAATCAAATCAATTGTTTATTTGCAAACATGTGGTGAAACAAAGGTCTTTATCATAAAATGTGCCGTTACATGCTGCCGTATGCAAACAGCGTGCAAATATTTGAAATATTAGATATTATTAATAGCTATTTGATATCAAATAAAAACAGCATAGGGCAAGTATCATTAATTACAAATTGCAGCTATGTCATAATTATAATTATATTTATTAATGTCAAAGAAAAATAATTTAGTCATAAAAAAACACTCTCATGCATCACAAATATTGAATGAATTGAATAACGCAGAACATAATTATTTACTTAATTGATTTGTCAATTAAAAAATCAGAAACACAGTAATAATTTTTCGTCAATAATAATTTCCTTAATTTATCTTTAAATTTAAATAGCGTTAAACTTGTCAATTCAGATGGGAGTTTGTTGTACATACGAATGGCCATGCAATATGAATTTTTTGAATATAATTTCAGCCTTTGGTATGGAATACGTAATTTATCACCTATTCTCCCTCTATGGCCATAGTCATTATTTGTTTTAAATAGGTACAGATGCTTCTTAACAAATAGGCAAGTTTCTAAAATGTATGGACAGAGGAGACAAAGGACATCATGCTTGTTGGCAACCTCTTTTTTGGCTAACTTGTGCTTAACCGGTACTTTAACAAGCTTGTTATTGTTAAAGTAAGCTAGTGCAACTGAGCCTTAATGTCTTCAGTCTTGATATCGCTGGCCAACTTTTATTGGAACAATCCTGGGGGCCGATTCTCGCGCACTGCGACATTTCTCGAACTTGACATTATCTTTTATCACAAATCTCTATTAAAAATGTCACTTAAATCTCTATTGCAGCCCAAAACGTGGCTTCCTAGCAGGAAACGTACATCCTTAGCAGGAAACTAAGTTTAAGTTTGTATAAAAAATACCTTGATCCCTAGACAAAGTTGTTGTGTGTATCAAGAGAAAACGCAAACCAACTTGTGACTATCCGCCCCGTTCGCGACATCCGGTCATTCCGCTGCGTTTTCTGCCCACCCGCCCCGCTTGGACTTCCTGCATTCATAATCATACGTATCAAGGGAAAACCCAAACCAACTTGTGACCTTCCGCCCCGCTCGCGACACCCGGTCGTTCCGTTTTCCGCCCACCCACCCCGCTTAGACTCCTTGCATTCATAACCAAACGTATCATGGGAAAACGCAAACCAACTTATGACTATTCGCCCCGCTCGCGATACCATGTCGTTCCGCTGCGTTTTCCGCCCACCCGCCCCACTTGGACTCCCTGCATTCATAACCATACGTATCAAGGGAAAACGCCAACCAACTTGTGACCATCCACCCCGCTCGCGACACCCGGTCGTTCCGCTGCGTTTTCCGCCCACCCGTCCTACTTGGACTCTCTGCATTCACAATACTTAATCAAAACTTTACGTTTGTTATTCATTCTAGTGGATTCCGCTGGCCGCCCCGTGTTTGCATAATACTAAAAAGTAATAAATATGCGAAACCAAGTTTGTTTGATTATTTGTTATGCTTTCACGTCTCCCTACTAATACAACTACTCAAATCAGTCAATCGTGATATTTTCATACACATTGTCAGGGATACAGAAAATGACATATCGCTGCTTTGCATGAATAACAATACAACTCAAAATTTACCAATTTCAACAACATAAGTACACAGAAGAACGTATAATATTTTATATATTTTGTTTAATTTTCAAACAGCTCTCCTGTGAATTCTTGTCACCTTTTTTAAAAATCGGGCGAACTACTGCTTCTTTTAATTTACTAGGGAAAATACCTTTAGTTATAGATAAATTAATAAGGTTGGTCAGTATTGGAGCTATCTTATCAAGAACTAGTTTTATATCACACATGCGGATCAGGTCACAGCCAGGAGATTTTTTTGAGCTCAAATGTTTTATTACTTTTATAACATCCTTGATGGAGACAGGCTGCCACCTCATACACATGTTGATTTTTTGTACATAGCTTTCCCTGTTTAACCACGTTTCATTACAAGAGTGTTTTATCTGTTCTATTTCGTCTGTAAAGTTAGAGGCAAAGTTATTACATATATCTTTGACATTAGAGTACCTATTAAAATTGTCTAAAATAATGTCATCTAAGCTTTTTTTCTTGTTTCCCAATAAAATATTTATCCTCTCCCATATTTTTTTAATGTTATTGTTACATTCCAATATACATTTTTTATCATAGTCATTGTTAGCTTTTGAGATAGCTTTTGTACATTTATTCCTAAATTTTGTGTAATTTAGACGTTTAATCATATTTTTAGGGTTATTACACCATAACTCGAACAAATTATCTCTTTTTGTAATCATATGTTTAAGATTGTCAGTAATCCAGGGCTTATTATTTCTGGTAAAATTACTGACTTTAATTTCTTTATAACATTCTGTGTAAATATTCATAAATAATTGTTTCAATTCGTTATACAATTTTAGAGGACAATCAATAGAATTAAAGTAATTAAAGTCACTTGCAAGTAACTTTTCTCGTACCATCCTATTATCGAGAACGTGTCGCGTCGTGGAAGAGGGTCCGACACGCGGGACACCGCCACTGATCTGTCGCCGCCTCCGAGACGAGGTCGGCGGCACGGTCGCCGGCGATGACGTCAACGACGGAGCGCAATCCCATCGAACCAATGCTGCTACAAAAAAGTGATCTGATATTTTGTGTCTAATGACGGCCGAGTAGATTGATAAGTTTGATCCTCTAATAAAGATATGATCTAAACAAGATACAACTTTTTTACCCTTTAATATTTCTTCCCGAGTTACATTTGTAATACATTTAGTGAAACCGTACTCATACATTAGGTTTTCATATTCGTTTACAATGGTACTTTGGTTTGTATCTAATAGATCAATATTAATGTCGCCACAGAAAAAGATTTTGTTTTGTTTAGGCAAACATTCCAATAAATTACGTAGCTCTTTGAGAAATAAAAATGCTAGATTCTGTTTTTTTATTCTGGGCGGTCTATAAACAGAAATAATGTATATAAATTCATTATTGTACATAAGTTCGATAGGTACGCACTCAGCTGATAGTAAGTGGGTAGTTATAGTTGTGTCACAAACACGAACCAGGTAATCTGCACGCGTGTACACCAACACCCCTCCCCCGCTACGACCTGGTCTCGTGAAACTATTGACTTTAAAACCATTTATTTGATAACAAGATAATAACGAAAACGGAATGTTAGGTTCAGTTATGACTATTACATCAACCTTCTCTATGTAGTCATGCAGTATAACTAATAGCTGGCTAAAGTTTTTCTTAAGTGATCTAATGTTAACATGTAGTAGGTAGAAGCCACCAATGTTACTTATCTTAAAAAACCATTCGTCGAAGCTATGGACAGATTGGACAGTCACCTCCTGCACAGTATCATCTGTTAAATAATCTATATCATTTAGCGATGCGAATGTTGAAATTAATTTAAAACACGAACTGATACATTAAATAGACGGACACTTCACTTTACTTTTAGTAGTTCAGCGCAGTCTTTTTCCGACCGAACCCATGTAACCTTATCACCTTCAGCTTTCTTCACGAGCACTTTGCCGTTGGCTACCCATATGTACTTGTAGGAGTCTTTCAGTTGTTTTTTTGTGTTCCATAACAAGGAGCGGGTGGATTTAGCCAGGTCTTCGTTAATGAATACTTTATCCTTGCACATCCCGCCTGTGATCATGCTACTGTTGACATCAGCCAGGTTACGACGCTGCGCTAGCCAGGTTTCTCGGACACCGATTCCGGATGTTTTAAATCCCACAAGAATGGAACCGGGCTTCTTCCCCTGCTTATGGACGACGAATCCATTCGATTTCTTCACAGCTTGCTTTAATCCTGGTTCCAACTTTATTAACTACTTGGGTCAAGTTCTCATTAGGCAGTTGTTCAATACCTACTATTTCAATATTGTGCTTTCGGGATGATTGTTCAAATTCGAGAACCTTTTGTTCGAGTGCCATGTTGCATTTTTCTAAGTAAAGATACTTGTTGTTTAAGCTGTCTGTATTTCTTTCTAGCTTATTAATCGATTGCTTAGATATTTCCTGCTCAGATAGCAACTTGTCATATTTATCTGAGAGAACCGACATGCTTTGTTTGATGCAATCAAGTTGTTTTCGCACCCCAGGAATGACAGCCACCTTTGACAGAATTTCTTTCAGCATTTTGCCGTGATCCTGAGCGTCCTCAAATGCGTCTTCACTCTCGGACTCTTCATCTTCGCAGTTATTACAGCATGTTCTATCAATTCCTGCCTTCATGTCCGCAGCCAACCCTTTCACACATCCTCTGTGAAACGTTCCCTGGCACGGGCCTTGGCAGATGAAGTGAGAGCCTTTTTTGGACAACACCTTTTTGCATTTCTGACACTCCATTGCATCAAAAAGACAGAACAGAAGTCCAGTCCTGCCAGCAAAGAGGATTTATTCAATAAATTGAATAGATTTAATAAAACAAATGCACAAATTCCATTTCCATAATCGACTAAGGTATACTACGGTACACTCGAGTTCAATAATGTTATACACGGTTAATTTTTAACTATATATAAAAATTTAATGAGTGTATCTCACTCTTCCCTATTCTAATCGAGTATGTAACAATTAAAAGTTTCAATATTTAATAATTGGGCAAATCCCGTCTAAGTTGCTACGGGTGAGCCGATTTTTTCTAATATTTTTCATTATTTATTCATCTTAATTGGGCAAGATATTGAGGTTTGTTTATGTCCCAAAATTTCACTGGATTCTGTATTTACAGCTCATTTATAGAATTACACGCGCGTAATCAAAAGAGACTATCTTGTTTACCTTCGTAAATAATGAAAAAAATGAATCTACGCACGCGTCTTACTATTTTTGTGAGTTTGCAAATATAATCAAGATTTTTTCCAAAATTTTCAAACAAAAATCCATTTGACATGATTTTAGTATTTTGTTCGATATGACACTTTCTTAAAATAAAAATAAAAATCGTACACAGAAACTGTTATGAGTCTGCAGAACAGTTATTACAGAATCATTATCATGCAAATAAAAATGGTAACAATTCAACAATAGTATTGGAACAAAAAATAAAGACCTTTGTTGTTGGCTCCCAATATGTAGTCGACACGGTTCTAAGTGACAAGTCACATTACCACAGTCATAGATATATCGCTCTGAAGCATGTTTGGAAAGACAAAATGTAAAAATCTGTAGGTTTATCATAATAAAGAGAAACGTTTATAAATTGAGTGGATTAAGTTAGATCAATCTGAACCATCTAGCGTTATTATAATGAATGGTTTCATTTCTCAATTCATTTTTGTATTTAATCGTAACTCCGGACAATAATGACCCAAGTTAAACTATGAAAAGTTTCTTTTAGTTAGTTAGTAAATTATAGATATAGTGAATAAGTGATACAATTACAGTTTGCACTGCTATTAGACGCGAAAAAAATCTTATGGGCAAATAATACCTATTAATAGTGGTTTTTTCTCCCAAAGATTAGACTTCTTTAATGCAGAGTAATACAACTTTGAACTCCCTGTTGCGGCAACCGGCAACGCTTACGCACTTGTACTTTTTTATTTATTATTAAGCACTGCCACATGATACATATTATATTATAACATACTTCCAATAACTTATAACTAGTTACAAAGAAAGTAAGATTTACATCACATTTTTATAGCACTTTTAATAGAGTTTACGGTTTTGATATAAGTAATTTAAAACGTAAAGTTTAGAAGATTGGTGTGAAAACAAATTCCAAATAGCAACCAATCAAAGTTGTTGGTTTCAGCAACCAGCAACTGCAACGCGAAAGCGGTTGGACGATTTTCGGCAGTTAGTCGCGTAAGCGATGGTTACAGCCATATTTTTTTACATTTTCTTTGGTGACAGCATCGTTAGCGCAATAAATTTTGGCGAAACGTAATGTAACCCGACTGTAGTAATATCTACATAGTGTGCATGCTTTGTAAAAATCGAAGAATTTTCCAAACGGTCTTCTATCTTCTCTTTTTTTTTGTGAAACTAAGCGTTGAATAAAAACACCCTATCTTTTGACAGTAGGTTAATAAAATGAAAATGTCGTGTTACCAGCTTTCTCAAAGGCTCTTAGGCCTTCAACAAATGCCTAAAGGCGCGGATTGAACAAATACCCTCCAATCACAGCTCTATAGTGTAATTCGTGCAATCGTGAAATATATCCTTCAATCACACCTCTATAGTGTATTTCTTTCAAGCGTGAAATAAGGACATCTTCTTATATAGATTGTAGAAATAAATTTACTTACCGAAACCGTTTTAAACTTAAACCTTTTCAGTTTCAAATGAATAGAATCTGATGACTGATTATAAAGTTAAACCGCAAAACCTATCTTTTTACATAATCTACATCAGTGTTTTTCAATCTGTGGGTCGCGACCCCTAGGGGGGTCGGGAAGCCTTACTCGGGGGGTCGCCGACTGAACGAAAAAGGCAAGGTTCTAACACTACAATAAAACACAAGTTATTAACAGGCAAGATTACAGGGCTACCTGGATGAAGCTGACTAAAAATCGCGCTGCGCGGCCGTTTTATTTACTATAAATAAACAAGTTAAATTACAAGATTAGTGGATGAAACTGACTAAAAGTTGCGCTACGTGGCCGTTTTTTTTGCTATAAACAGGCAAGATTACAAGGTTACCTAGATGAAACTGACTAAAAGTAGCGCTGAGCGGCCATTCCCTTTGCTGTGTGTAATCAAGATTACAAGATAAGTGAATGAAAATGACTAAAAATCGCGCTGCGCGGCCGTTTTTTTTTTACTATCAACGATATTTTTCATTATTAATTTTTATACGAAACAGTTGATTTTTTTTTCACAATTTCAAAGTTGGTTCCATAGTAAAAGTTATTCAGTTTGATTGTCCCTATCCTTACTAATATTGAAAATGCGAAAGTCCGTTTGTTTGTTTATTTGTTTGTTACGCCTTCACGTCTTACTACTGAGCCAATCATCATGAAATTTTTCATACACGTTCTCAGGGGTACAGAGTTACTTTCATACAGAAAAAACCTACAGTTCCCGAGGTATAGCAAAAAAACAACTGTCCACGCAGACGAAGTCGCGGGCGGCCACTAATCTTTTAATATATAACGTGTATAAATCACTTAAACAATTTAGACTACAAAACAACTACCACTGTGTTTCTTGTAAAAATATTGATAATGGTGTCGGTTCGGTTGGCAAATCCTATCTTTCTGTTTCTATTCAAAAGACAAGAACAGAATGCTAAAGTTAAGTCCTATTTAGTTAAGTGGTGCCAACCTAACCAACTCCAATATGATTTTATTGGTTTTATTTTTGTAATCTCATATTCGTTCCGTCACAATATAGGTACTTACTTTCTATGACAACCTACAACCTTTTCAAATTAAGTGACGTACTCTCGGTCTCTGAGGTACTTTATCGGAGGTATTGCTTAAGTGGTCCACATTATCTGGTTCAAAGTAATAAAATTAACTTTAAACTAGATAATGTGGACCCCGACGATAAACCAACCAAGGGTAAGGCCTTAAAAACTGGGGCTTAGGGAAAAAGTTACTTAAGCTTCTGCCCAACAGTGGACGTCGTGTCGTTTTCGTGATGAATAAGTTCCAACATCCCTAAAGTAGTATGTAATAATAAACTTTAAGCATATAAGTAATAAAAGTATTTGGTTCCTGTTTAGTTTTTTTAAATTATTATGTATCATTCAACTTCTTTCTATTTTTATTTTAGAATATTTTACTATTTCTACTATCAAATGAAATCAGTAGAAATATTATTGCAAGTATCAATGTTGTAAAAATAAAATAATTTTAAACTTTACAGGTATTGTTTATATTAATTCATTTTGGATTAAATTAAATCGCGGTTTTGACCTTTCTGTTTCATTTGAAATTATAAAGTAAATGTTTATTAGCGAAATCCATTAAATTAATAAAAAGTTTAAACTTACCAAATTAACAACAATCACCGGGAAACTGACACCAGATAGTTACGAGTACGCGTAAATTTTCCAAACAAAAGTTTCAAGTCATTTCAAACTTTCAGCACTTAACAAAACACAACAACCATTTCACACTTATTCATAACCATCCTTAAAAAGTAACATTGATCTTGTTAAAAATAATACCATTGTTTATTCAAGTTTTCGTGTCACAACTTTGTCACAATCACACGTCCTCTCTCAGGGACAGTAAAGGACATACTGAGTCACTCTACCAACTGAAATTTCACTCTACACTTGTGCAAATCAACTGCCTAGTTTCATCAATTATCCTTTATAGCCTTTCATTTAAAGTTGAAAGTTGTGTAACACCATGCTAAAGCTGTTGGTTTTGTTTTTCCAGCTGTTATTATGGTTTTCACCATGCTTATACTGGCGTAGGTAAATTTATTATTAATATAAGATGATACAAAGTGTTAATATTGGATGCCATCAATGTCTGCTCTAATATCATCTTTATTACACGACTGAACAAAAAAACAGACAGTGTTATGTGTTCAGGGTTCATGTATGTTTGTGGGTATGTGAGTTTTTTATTACACCAAAACTTTGAAATGCCTACACGGATTTTGAATTATGGGGTATCGCTAGAATACTTACATCATACCGAGTGACCTGGCTATATATATTTTTTAAATCTATATGGCGACTGTACGACACCACTTTCAAATGTGAGAAAAAAAATATTTTTTTCAATTATTACAATATGGGTATCAAAAGAAAGGCCTTGATAAGCACATTTCAAAACTGTATAACTTGTTACAAAAATGTGCAAGATAAAAATTATAAACTTTTAGATTTTTGCATTCACAATGCTATTTTTATATTAAGATGAATAAATAATGAAAAATATTAGAAAAAATCGGCTCACCCGTAGCAACTTAGACGGGATTCGAACCCGCACCCTTAGGATTCCGGCCCAATGCACTACCAATTATGCTACCAAGCCGCTGAGGGATGTGGCGAAATTTTCTAATACTTTCCACGCTTCCGCTGAAGATCAGCGCCATCTCACCAATGTGAAGAGAACTACTTCGACATTCGGTTGTGGCTCCTTTGCAGGTGCCAGACAATCAATTAAGGTGAAACAGTACAATTTTAAACTTTTAGATTTTTGCATTCACAATGCTATTTTTATATTAAGATGAATAAATAATGAAAAATATTAGAAAAAATCGGCTCACCCGTAGGAACTTAGACGGGATTCGAACCCGCACCCTTAGGATTCCGGCCCAATGCACTACCAATTATGCTACCAAGCCGCTGAGGGATGTGGAGAAATTTTCTAATACTTTCCACGCTTCCGCTGAAGATCAGCGCCATCTCACCAATGTGAAGAGAACTACTTCGACATTCGGTTGTGGCTCCTTTGCAGGTGCCAGACAATCAATTAAGGTGAAACAGTACAATTTTAAACTTTTAGATTTTTGCATTCACAATGCTATTTTTATATTAAGATGAATAAATAATGAAAAATATTAGAAAAAATCGGCCCACCCGTAGCAACTTAGACGGGATTCGAACCCGCACCCTTAGGATTCCGGCCCAATGCACTACCAATTATGCTACCAAGCCGCTGAGGGATGTGGCGAAATTTTCTAATACTTTCCACGCTTCCGCTGAAGATCAGCGCCATCTCACCAATGTGAAGAGAACTACTTCGACATTCGGTTGTGGCTCCTTTGCAGGTGCCAGACAATCAATTAAGGTGAAACAGTACAATTTTAAACTTTTAGATTTTTGCATTCACAATGCTATTTTTATATTAAGATTAATAAATAATGAAAAATATTAGAAAAAATCGGCTCACCCGTAGCAACTTAGACGGGATTCGAACCCGCACCCTTAGGATTCCGGCCCAATGCACTACCAATTATGCTACCAAGCCGCTGAGGGATGTGGCGAAATTTTCTAATACTTTCCACGCTTCCGCTGAAGATCAGCGCCATCTCACCAATGTGAAGAGAACTACTTCGACATTCGGTTGTGGCTCCTTTGCAGGTGCCAGACAATCAATTAAGGTGAAACAGTACAATTTTAAACTTTTAGATTTTTGTATTCACAATGCTATTTTTATATTAAGATGAATAAATAATGAAAAATATTAGAAAAAATCGGCTCACCCGTAGCAACTTAGACGGGATTCGAACCCGCACCCTTAGGATTCCGGCTCAATGCACTACCATGCGGGTTCGAATCCCGTCTAAGTTGCTACGGGTGAGCCGATTTTTTCTAATATTTTTCATTATTTATTCATCTTAATATAAAAATAGCATTGTGAATGCAAAAATCTAAAAGTTTAAAATTGTACTGTTTCACCTTAATTGATTGTCTGGCACCTGCAAAGGAGCCACAACCGAATGTCGAAGTAGTTCTCTTCACATTGGTGAGATGGCGCTGATCTTCAGCGGAAGCGTGGAAAGTATTAGAAAATTTCGCCACATCCCTCAGCGGCTTGGTAGCATAATTGGTAGTGCATTGGGCCGGAATCCTAAGGGTGCGGGTTCGAATCCCGTCTAAGTTGCTACGGGTGAGCCGATTTTTTCTAATATTTTTCATTATTTATTCATCTTAAGATAAAAATTAATTAATTTAAAACATATTAAAAACACGACTGCCCTGCCAAAAACGAATAAAGTCAAATACAAGTGTCATTGCAGTCGGGGGACCTCTTTGATTAAAAATTTATCCACGGAACGGTCCCCCGACTGCAATGACACTTGATATGCACATTGGCTAAAATGTTTGATCTCCATTATATTTATCCATAATCTCTTAGTAACTTAGCGGCATATTTTCCGTAATTTTTTCAGTAAAGACCTGATTTTTTTGGACTTAGTTTAAGCTTCCTTCACATGAAGCTTACTTCATCCATGCCAAATACATTTTCAATCGGATTGGCATTAGGGGACTGTGAGGGCCAATTCAACATGTCAATACCATGTTCCACTTTCCAACACAGCCGACTTCCCGTGTTTAGGGTCATTTTCTTCTTACAGAATCCAGAAGTCATGAGAAAAGTTATGTTTTTCTACAAAGCATTTTAGGCAGAGCATTGTTCTATTCAGCCTGATATTTATTTTTATAAACTGCATTCCAAAATCAAAAAAATGCTGGTGACGTTTTTGTTGAACACAACTGTTTAAAAAAATATCACACATCGAAATAGATTACCAATAGGTTATTATATTATGTTGTTATTATGGATTCGATTAATCATCATTAACTCATCGTTATGTTTAAAGCGATTGATCTTTAATGAGGCGAGAACACGCAAGTTTCACGTTATCTCTTCATTGTGAGGTTGGTGGTTGGTGTTTACTTTTTCATGGTAATTTTTGTTCCACACATTCATATTTCATCTTTCATTAGAACGAAATCACACTAACGATCATCCAGTGTACAAGTTTTCGATAGAATATCGTAACTTTATTGTTAATTTTAAATAATATAATATTTAAATTCTTAATATTTATAGTATTTTCAGAATATTAAAATTGAGATCAAATACAATTTTGAATATGTCATGTTTCAGTAATTTGATTTATAAAACTTTAAAATTAATTATAGTAGAAATGCATTTTTCTAAGATTTTAGTCGATTCTACGTGTTTTCTACTTCATTCGGAGTACCATTTACTTTATTATAAATGCCTTATCTTTGAAAAACTGTTTTTCTTCCTTTTAAAAGGACTTTAATTTATTTTTATTCATGAGCTAAATCTGGCTCTGATTCAAACTTAAGAAGAGATTATGAGCATAATTAGGACTAATGTTAGTGAAATTCATTTAATCAGTACTTTTCAGTTATTTTATTTTAAATCGGTTATAATTTTGTGAAAAGTTTTGAAAGAAATTGCAGACTCAACGATGATTCCCAACGATGATTATGATTGGGTAAAATATACATTTCAATAAATACAAAAGTTCAAATTACCCCTTTGAACAATTAATTTAAATAAATTATTATTCTTTAGTCATGTTCTGTAACTTTGTGAAACTAAAGCGGCTTTAGTGGTTTTTCGCGGTTGCCTCACATTTAGACGAAGTTAAAATTAGACTGAAATAGTAACTAATTTTAAAGGTTTTCAAGAGGCTTATCCTTTGAGCAGGGTACGTCCTTTCATAAAAATGGAGTGTTATTAATATTTAAATAAGAGATAATTAATTTAAATGTATGCAAAAAAAATATCGCCCATACTCTTGCTAACAAAGTGTATTGTTTTATATTATTCCATCAGTGATTTACATTTCCTTTGTTTTATGAAAAAAATAAGTTCCCTTAGCATTTTTAATTTGCCTTGAATATTTACTGAAAAAATAATAGTTTGTATGAGAATGTCGGCATTTTGTTAAAATAATAAGTAAGGTGAACTAATGAAAAGATGAATTACCTACTTGGTAAACATTCCTTTGGATTTAGATACTTAATAGACTACTGATATTATAGATAAGTAAAGAGAGCTACTTCAAAAACGACCTTCGATCGCATTTTCAATTCAGGGAATGAAATATCGCATGTTCTATCTTCTAAAAAAACGTCAAATTTGTATAGCAGAAAGTTGAACGTGAATATAGCATGAGACTGACACAAGTTGACTTGAAAATTGAAAACTGTTGAAGTGACTCGGTAAAGACCTATATGGTTTAGATGAGTTTTAGTTTTATTATGAGTACCTGATTAAATTAGTACAGTACGAGGCACGTATCTTGAAATCGGGTGGGGATTGCGCGAAACGCGTATTTTGGGTATGCGTAGCGACGAGGGGCGCGCGCTATTGGTCACTCACAAGAGCACATGCGCGAACTTATCCCTACTCCGTCGAAAAAATTTCAAGATACGTGTCTAGTGATACTTACTTACTTGGTTACATATTTACTTACTTACTTGATACTTACTTGGTTTTTAGTTATTAGGATTCCGTACCAAAATGGTAAAAAAACCCTTATGGTGCGACTCAGTCTGTCTGGCTGTTTCAGCTGAATTTCTCAAGAATTACTAATGCTATCAACTTGTAGAACAGTTTTGTTGTTGCTCAACTATTTTGGAAATCAGAAATTGAAATAAGAAAATCGGAAATAAGTTTTTTTTTTTACTATCGTGACTGAAAAGGGTCTTAAAAATTCGATATGGGGCTACTAGGACATGTGGGATATCATATCGACGGTTGAAAGGCTAATTGATCTAAACGACATTTTGTGAAACTCTCAGGAGGACCGATTAAAGTTTTATTATTTGGAAAAAAAATCATAAAAAAACAACTATTGAATAGACGTTTATTTATTTAATACAGTATATCCCCAACTAATTAAGGAAGTTTTCTAAGCTATTACTGTTGATAATAGTGTATTATTTTAGAAAATTTATGTCGGTTGGCCCAAAATTCACCAAATATCGTTATTTTTAGAGAAAGGCAAAATGGTTCAAACGCTTTGCGTAAATAAAATAGCTGAAAGTAAACTGGCTCAAGCATTGACTTAGAATAAAATAATACGAGAGAAAATGAATTTAGCGCCAAGTCAACTGACGGTTGAATTTGCCCAATGAGTCTAAGCAACATGCTGGTCTTGCACTAGAGTGAAGTTGTTCAATGCAGATGCCCATCAGAAGTACTGCAGGATGGACCAAATGCAAATTTAGTAGAGTTATCATCATATCAGCGGCTCGACACCCACTGCTGGGTATAGGCCCCAAGGATCTCCACGACGATCGGTCCTGCGCTACCCGCATCCAGCGGCGCACCGCGACCTTCACCCTCACGTCGTTTCACTTTGTGGGGGGCCTACTCACGAAGCGTCGTCCGGTGCGCGGTCGCTATTCCTGAACCTTTCCGCCCCATCAGCCATCGGTTCTTCTCGCTATATCTATGTGTTCAGCCCACTGCCACTTCAGCTGAGCAATCCTTCCAGCGATTTCGGTTGCTTTACGAGTAGTTCTCCTCATTTCTAATTCGTTCACGCAGGGAAACGCTGATAGCTATGGCTCTCTCTATTGCACGCTGGGTGGGTGACCTTGAGCCTCCTTATGAGACCCATAGCACGTTTCACTGCTTAAGTCATTACTGGCAACATACACTGGTCATAGAGTTTCGTCTTGAGACACTGAGGTAAATCGGACGCGAAGATTTTTCGAAGCTTCCCGAATGCTACATTATCCGAGTTGGATTCGACGAGAGATCTCTTTCTCGAATTTGCACTTACCTAACTTAACTTAACCTTTCCTAAGTATACGTAATGGTCAAAAACTTCAAGTGTAGTGTTTCTAACATGAACTGGAGCGGATACAACATGGGCATTCGACATGATTTTCGTCATATCCATGTTCATCCTGAGACCCACTCTTTGGGAAGTACTACGGAGATCTTTGAGCATTGTGTTCACGTCTTCCAAGATGAGACCTTGGCTCAGCCATAAGAACTATATTATCGGCAAAACTAAGGTGTGTTAGGTACTGGCCATTAATGTTGATGCCGAGTCCTTTCCAGTCTAAGAGTTAAAAGATATCCTTCAACGCATCTGTGAATAGTTTCGGAGAAATGATATCTCCCTGTCAGAAATCCTATTCAACTGCAGCGAGGAGAGAGAACTCCTGGATTTGTGTTGTGGTTCTATACTTGGAACGACATGGTGGCATTTTCGTATAAGTACCTCAACACCTATACCTGTAGTATAGGTGTTGTGTGTATACACATACCTGAAATCCACTTAGCACTTTTGGAGAGACTGCAGCACCATTCAGCTTTTAATCGAATCAAGGCGGTGAACGCCAAGCAAAGTGGGAGATTATACGCCTCGGTCTGCTGTATAATCTGCCGCAGCGTATGGATGTGGTCTGTGATGCTAAAGCCTTTTCGGAACCCGGCTTGTTCGGGAGGTTTCGTAAGGACCTTCGAGCGAGACGTTTCGTAAGGACTCTCGAAAACAACTTATAGACATGGTTCGGAAGAGATGTGTCTGTAGTTCTGTAAGAGGGACTTTGTCACCCTTTTTAAAGAACAAAAATCACCTCACTTATGTTCCATGCCTTATGCATTCTGCCTTCGACTTTTATTCCGCTCGATGGCCTTTTTATTTAATACTTAAATTGACGAAGGTCGCTCGTCAAAGACTTAGATATCTGTCTATTTAGCTACCGATAACGATGAGCATCCACTAAACTCTGGAGCCTCATTTCACGTCTTTGATCCATAAGTAGGAGTGTGTGGTCGGAGAGTTTCTAAAGCTTGGGATGGCGGGTCTTAACGAACTTAGACCCTAACGTACGGACAATATCCACCACCATCTTGTTTAGATCGTCCACATCTATGCTGTTTTCAAGTGCTTTGAAGCGGTTTTGGAGTTTGAGTTAAAAGCTTTCGGGCTTTTGAATATAGGTCGGTAATAGTCGGAGCGTGGATTTTATCAGTCGAGATCTTTCCAGCTTTAGGTAGATATACAATGTGCCACGTACCAATCGGTGATCGCTCCTCGTCTTGACGGGGTTGATCACAGTGACATCATTTGAATGACTGTACCATCCGGACTGATCCAGGTCCACTTCCAGCTTTCCGGCTTCTTGAAGAAGGAGTTCATTATAAAGAGGTCTTTTTCTCCATAAAGTCGGCCAGCGTCTGGCCTCTGGCATTCTGTTGCCCAACTCTGAATTGCCCCACTCTCAGCTGATTACCGCATCGTTTCCCCAACTTTGCATTGAAGTCCCCCATCGCAACGGTGGTGTAGTGGGTTTTGTAGCTATGCATAGTTTTAGAGATCTTCTCATTCATAGCCTCCACTTCGTCAACTTGATGTGTCGAGGTCGGAGCGTAAACTTAACATCCAACGAATACCGTTAGGATATTCTGACTATAAGGTACGCTACCCTGGTCGACACCCTAGGGTCATAGTAGGTATTAATACTTAAGGTCATCATTATTCAGCAACGTCCATAACATAATTTTGAGGTTGCCTAACTCAAATTATTCATAAAATATTTTGAGGATGTTATGCAATAATAACTTCATACAATTTTATACTACAACTACTACTACTCATTGTCCTTAATAGAGGCTAAATGGGTCAAGCGACATAGTCAATTAATATAATTTGTTGCAAAATGGTCCAAGCGACATTAGCTTATCGTTTTGGTGTAATGCAAAATAGGCCAAACGACAAAACCACAAACATGGCAAAAAAGCCAAATGACATAATCGACACACTTTATAAAAGTTCGATAGATCAAAACAGCTTAAGTCATCGAGTCCTCAAATTGGTCTAATTTTGTGTCGTATAGATCAATGAGCTTAGAAATGAGGCCTGTTTTGCTGTGGGTGTTAAGCGCCAAAAAAGTAGTCAGAAAAATTCGAAACCTGGCTCAAACGACGGAGAAAAATTTGCTGATTCCGAATATGTATATAACTCAATATCGCAAAAAATGTCGCTTAGACCAATTAGCCTTTCAACCGTCGATATGAAAGAGCGCTAATTATACGCACTTGGCCGGTTTTTTACTTAATATCAAAACAAGACAAATAATAAACTAGATCTCCATAATATTTAAGTATACCTATGAAAGCAAGTTCAAAACTCGGCACTTCGTCTTAAAAGTTCAAAAGTAAATTGCAACAATAAATTTCACTAATTACATTTTAGGAACAGATTATTTTAGGGGTCTGGTTAACAAATTCTCGCCCTGTCTTATTACCAAACTTTCACTTTTAGTATCTATTCATGCTTATATTTCTTCAAAACGAATTCGAGAGTACAAATTTCTTGTGCCTAATATGAAAATTGAAGGAAGGTGTTTTGTTTAAGATTTTAGAAATTCTGCGGTAGGAATATTTTAAAATTCTATGGCGGCAAATCGAATTCGACATGGACTTTGCGGGTGGAAGCTAGTTGTAAATTAAATAAATTACAGGCAATCCTACTAATATTATAAATGTGAAAGTTTGTGGGTTTGGATGTTTAGATGTTTGGATGTTTGTTCCTCAATCACGCAAAAACTACTGAACGGATTTGGTTGAAATTTGGCACACAGATAGTAGATAGCCTAGATTAAAACATAGGATTTTTTATCCCGATATTCCCACGGGAATGGGAACCACGCGGGTGAAACCACGGGCGGCCGCTAGTGCTATAATAAAACAAAAGCACTTAATTTTTTAGTTTACTTGAATAAAGCTTCAATTCAATTCAATTCAATTCATTTATTCGCAGATATAGGTAAAAAAAAGTTAACAGGGACATAATTATCACAAGAACTGCTATATCAGCATAAATATGCATGCGGAAAATATAGTGTCAATTTAAAGAATATTATCATGTTTACATACAAAAAATTCACAAATACAATTAATGTCAAATTTACATAAAAAAAATAAAATTGATATTGTCTAAAATTTGATGTCAAAGTTACCTACATATAAAATTAAAATTAAGTAATACATTCTCCGATTATGATGTTATTAATGATTTTGAATGGATTTTATTTTCGAAGTCCCAAAATTATAGGATTCTCCTAAGGAAAGTAATCAGCTTGTTAATTTATTTTAAGAATTACTTCGACACATCGTAGGTACAGTCAGCAGCACGTCAGGTTATACAAAACTCTCAAAAATCTGCCATTTATTTTGAACCATAATATTCTTCGCATTTAAGTATTAAATTGATTGAAAATGATAACCCTGTTGTGAAAGCCCAGCATGGCGTTGACTGTATCTATTATCATGAACGATAGAAAACATCACTGATCTGCGAAAACCTACATAGCGAAAAGAACCATGGGCATACCGAGGGGGGGCAGGGAGGGGCAGCAGCTACCCCTGGATTTTGTTTACCTCTAACTAACTATTATGCTGTTGTCGATAAAAGTTCTTATTTGCTATGTGGAATACTAATAATAATGGATGAAACTGAATAAAAATCGCGCATTTTTTTGCAGTAGACAGGCAACATTATAACATTAGTGGTTGAAACTGAACAAAAAACGCGCTGCGTGGCCGTTTTCTTTCTAAAGATAAGCATTTGAATAACATTTTAATTTTATATATTTATTTCACCCGACAATATCCCCAAAATCCCGACGATTTCAAATTTTCTCCAGGTATGATTGAATATGATTTGAACTTCTGATCTGGCATCTATACTCGAGAATGTATGGGAAACAAAGCTCTTTTTGACTAGGTGTTTATGAAAATCTGATTTGCCCCCCGTTGGCCCAGAACCTGGGTACGCCCATGAAAAGAACCGTTGGTCGTCGGAGCGGAAAAGTTTTGGAATGGTCCCCATACACTGGAAGATACTCAGTGGAAAGGGTAAATGTGGACAGATTATCTGGTGAAAGTCGTCAAAAGCCGCTGGGTGCAAACAAAGTAAAACCCATCGCCGTGGAGACGAAATCAGTCCGCTGGAAACTATACCGACGTCATTTTGGTGCCAAGTTTTACAGACATATTTTATATGTTTGAAAATATGTCATTGTATAAACAGGTTGTGTGACAAATTCGATTGGAATGTTTTCTTCAATTTCACACTATAAGCACACATATTTCCTTAGCACCTAATTAAATAAACATTACGTTATAACGCTCTCGGCTTGACTCACGTTAAAATAAATATCAATATAAAAATATTATTGATATTTTTATATGGGTACGTTGGATTAAAATAAAACGACATTTTAAAGTCTTTTAATTATTCAAAATCTAACTACAAGATGGTGTTTCGTGGGAAAAAAGTACATTTCGTGTGATATGACAACCACATCTTAAATCACTTATGCATGTAAGGGATTACATGATCAGGGCCCAGTTTCATAAACATTACCATAGTAAATTACAATGATCGTTTGGTGTGCATTGCATCGCCAATTTGAAACTCGAAAATGAACTACTCACAGACACCGCAATGTATGCAAATGAGGATCAGTAACAGGTTTGAATCCTATAGTTTTATTGATATAATATAAATACATATTAATAGCAATGAAACCTAGTGAAAGAATTTTTGAAATCCGTTTAGAAATGGTTGAGTTAAAAGGGTTTGAAGTAAATGCCAAGCTCAATGCAATATGTGCTTTATCACGTACGACATAAGGTTCGCGTACGTCGCAATGACGTCATAAGGACCCCCAAAAAACCAGTGTTTTAGCTCTTATAACTGCTCAGGTTTAAGAGATATCGTAATTTTTTTTTCACAGTTAATCATGTGGTGGCAGCAGCTTTCTAATTAGCCACTAAACAAAAATCGTTACTGATCCTCATTGCCGTAGTGAATCACAAATTAAAACTTTTATGAAATAGGCCCCAGCGGGTCTACCGCGTAGTTATTGATAGCAAGCGGCCGCCCGCCCTCGCTTCGCTTTGCGGGTATACAGGCTGTCCCAAAACTTTGCCACACGGAGGGAAAGTACCTCAAATATTGAAGATAGGATTTTTTTCTGAAAGAAGACTTCATTTTGTTTTTAAAAATAATTGGAACTGCATTCAAATATTTTTGAAAAATCGCCTACATTAACCAGGAATCCAACCCACAATGTTTTTTTATTATTATTTTTACGATACCGATCAAAAGGGTTACCCATAAGAATTATTTTTTTATAAGTGACAGAGTGTCTTAAACAAAAGGATGAACATGAGCATTTAAATTTTAATTATTACGAATTGTATCAGTTTGTATCGAATCGTATGCAATGGAAAAAAAAATCTTGAAATGCAGTTCCAGTTGCAAAAACAAATTGAAGTCTTCTTTCAGCAAATTTTCCTAACTTCAATATTTAAGATACTTTCCCTCCATGTGGCAAAGTTTTGGAACACCCTGTACTTATATTATTATTTTGTACATAAATAATAATTTAGGCTGTACTGTCGAAGTATAATTTTCTCCTATTCGCCGTGTGCTAGTATGGATAAAAAAATGGAGTTTCAAAATACACGAAATTCGAAATTTTCAATTTTAAAACTGCTTACACACATCGAATAGGAAAAAATATACAGTAAACCCAGCATTAAAGTCGGTAAGTTGACTATTAAGTACAGCTTTCGTATAGTATCTAATTCTATCTACAAAAATAGGGACTTCAAATGGCAATATTTACTTAACCTTCATGAATATAGTTCAGCGGTAAGGCCCCTGGGCCAGGCTGGCGTGTAACGCCCGTGGCTAGTCAATACAAGTCGCTTGAATGGATTAACCCTTAAGGTCTTTACTCATTGGTTAACGCAGCATCGGTACGACATCAGCATGCTCGGTATACGCGGTATCGAACGCTTACTGAACACCTATATTTTCATAAACATTAAATTTTTTTTTGGAGTGTCACTCATTTTTCAGCCCGGCAGCGGTGCGCCACAGCACGGAGTACTGCGCCGACAAATGAGTAACGCTCTATTTAAATATAGGCGTCCAGTAAGCTTTCGGTAGGTATGCTTTCGGTACCGCGTATACCTAGCATGCTAATCGTATCGATACAGAGCCAACAAATGAGTAAAGGCTCTTAGTTCGCTTACGTGGCAATGTTTAGTACTTAACTCAAACACTGTGGCCTAAGCCTTTATTCTTATAAGGACAGATTCTCAAAAGGACAGATTCTTAAAAGGACAGAAGTACAGGTGCTCAGAAAAAGAGAAAAGAAGGTTTAACTTCTTCTTTTCGAATAGCTTTTTTTTCAGGATCTCATAAATACGGAGAAGATTAATTTCTAAATTTTTAATCACTTTTTAATTTATTTTCTCCGTAATTGGTGACGTAGACATGTTTTTTTTACAATTGCGCTAACATATTACTTTTGCGCTTGCACAGGCACAACAATAATGTTAGCGCGAGAGCGACAGAGATAAAGTACCTATAGATGGGTCATTGTACAAAATTCCTTCTGCTTCGCGTTAACCTCCTCTGAATTTATGCTACCCTGGTACTTTGGTAACGTAGTTTAATTTTTATTTATCAACTGCAGAAGTCCAAAAAGAACTGAAAATTATTTATAAAACGGTACACGATTTTATGAAAATAGCGGATTTCTGTCTGTACGCATGCGCAATCTTCCTACTTAAAAAAATTTGAAACCATTAACACGGCTTATAAAATTTTGAGAATCTGTCTTTTTGAGAATCTATTAATTTTTGACAATCTGTCCTTTTGAGAATCTGTCCTTATGAGAATAAAGGGAGATGGCGACAATGGAGAAACACACAACATGGAACTATTTTTCAGATTGTCAATATTGTATCAATTATATTGTAGTTAATCATGTTATGAAAACCGATATATTACCCAAGTATAGTTTAATAGAAAGTGTGTGAGTTTTTTTTCTTTAATCATAAAAAGTATCATGTTGAATGTTTTTGCTTATATCATTTTGTAATGAAATATTAGAGCGACAAAACACTTTTGCAAATATGACGATAGGTATCCTTTTTTGTTAGAACTGAAATCGTACCAAACATACTGAAACGCACCTGTTTTGATTCGCTTTATAAAAGTTGATGGTAGGCATCTATAATGAACATTGTTTCTTAGCAGACCAACAGAATACGAGTTGTCTCATATTGTATTCAAGCTTGTTAATATAAGATGGCCCTCGTAAACAACAAGCTATAAATTAGAGACTGTAGCCTGACAATGGCAATTAGTTTAAGTGTAACCAATTTGGCAGCAGGAATAGAAACTTACGATTTATCAAAGTAGGTAATAATCAAAAGCTATTAGGAATTACGGATACAAATCCTTCCTTTACATTATAAATTTTATGGATAAGTACCTATTAGTAATGTCTTGTGGAAGTTGGACTTTTTTTCTTATAATAAATTCATCTTGACATCAATTTGGTTCCATTTCCGTTGTCTTGAGATTCTCGGGAAATTGTTTCGTTTGTATCGACAAATCAAAGGAAATGCGATGCTTCCGGGTAATTTACCGGGTTAATTTTTATCAAGACATTTAAATACGAAATACTATGTTTTATTCTAGGCAACATACTATCCATGTGCCAAACTATACGTTATAAAGAAAGATTGTAATATTAAATTAAAACAGAAGATAATAAAAGCCTTGGAAGGTAGGTACAGTCGAGTTCATTAAAATGTTGGCACGTTTGACAGGATATTGACTTTTATTACAAAGGCATAAAGGTTGATGAACTGTCAAAAGTGTCAACATATTAATGAACTCGACTGTACCTAGCTATTTTTTTTAATAATAAACATTTTTTATCAATAATAAAGTCTTAAAGTATCGCCAGAGCTTCAAAAGGAGCATTTATTTCTGTAACAACAAACATACTTCTCTGTCTTTAGCATTAATTAAATCACAAAATTTACTTAACCAATTAAAAAGATAAAAAAAAGGTAAAATATTAATTTCTGAACGTCTTAAAAAATTCATCACTTGAGGGTAGGCTCACGAGTAGCTTCAGTCCCCCGTGACCACGGCAGCTGCAAAGGTGCCGAAACGTCGGGAAAACAAAAAATCAAACCAAATACCAACTAATTACCAAAGTACTTTCAATAAAACCGCGCTAGTATCCGTTTAAAATTGTTTTATTTCATACTTACTTAGTTTTACCTATTTTGAAGTAAAAGTGCTACAATGAGGAGCATTCTTTTTGCTTCTCATAGTGTTGAGATTGACTGAGTAAACTGAGGTTTACTCTTCCCGTTACAAATACAAAAGCTGATTGTGATCTAACAAAAAGTTACCTTAAAAGTTATAATAGATTCTATACATGTAAATGAAAAAGAAAATAATATTAGCGATCATTTTTATCTTTCTTATTATTATAAAAATAAAATGAAACTAACATCAATGTGTTGTATTCTAACCAAAATTCAATATTAGTATATGCCTAATGTACTTGATTAGTTACATAATTAAAAGTTATTTATATAACTCTATCATGTTCAGTAATACCACAGTACATATATAAGTTTTTCAAAAAACTTATATATGTACTGTGGTAATACGAACATATCCGTTAAAGTGACTGAAATAAAATAAATTTCCAGATAACTTTTAGTAATTGGTTAATTGTATTTTGAGTCACTAAAATAAAAGTTTTTTTATATAATCGGTTTTGTTATGGTATATTTTTCACTAGCGGCCGCCCGCGGTTTCACCCGCGTGGTTCCCGTTCCCGTGGAAATATCGGGATAAAAAGTATCATATGTTTTAATCTAGTCTATCTACTACCTGTGTGCCCAATTTCATACAAATTCGTTCAGTAGTTTTTGCGTGATTAAGGAACAAACATCCAAACATCCAAACATCTAAACATCCAAACATCCAAACATCCAAACCCACAAACTTTCACATTTATAATATTAGTAGGATTCGGTGACTGGACAATAATATGCGACTGTTAATGGGATACTTAACCCGGCAGCTGTTTATTTTGTTGGCGACAAAGTAACCAAACGGGCGACTAACTGTGGATTACAAAAAAAGGTAAAACGAGCAATTACATGATATTGTATGTATTTTAAAGTCACCCATTTTTAGGGTTGGATAAAACGGAACCCTTATAGATTCGTCATGTCTCTCTATCTTAGTATTTCAGTACGCTATGTATTTTTGATATCCAAAATGGGAATTTATTATTACCTGATTAAATACTACCCTTTTGTTATTAATATAAGAACAAAATATCAATTACAGTACTTAGAAATAGATGAAGTTTATTTATTATAAAATATCTCAAGTGATTTTAATGACCACGAAAAATAATAATTAGTCTTCAAAATCAAATACCTTTAGCAAAAGTTAGACCTTAATCACTCGGAGATCAAGGCACCTTTATAATGAACTAGCTTCTGCCCGCGACTTCGTCCGCGTGGATATTAGACGAAATCCTTTTAAGGAACCTTCAACCAGGATCCGGCCAGCCATTTTTACGCGATTAGGCGAGTCCCCATCAAGCACGCTGCCTTGCGAGGCAAGACATTTGCCGCATGTGGCGGGCCTCGCACAAGGCTTCCAGTTCCCGTTTCCGCTCCCGCTCCCGTTCCCCGTTCCCATTCCGTTCCCGTCCCGTTTGCGTTCCCGTCCCGTAAACGTCCCGTAACCGTCCCGTACCCCTTCCGTTTTCGTTCCCGTTCCTGTCCCGTTCCCATCCTGTTCTCGTTCCCGTTCCCGTCCCGTTATATTCCCGTTCCATTCCCGTTCCGTTCCCGTTCCGTTCCCGTTCCGTTCCCGTTCCGTTCCCGTTCCGTTCCCGTTCCGTTCCCGTTCCGTTCCCGTTCCGTTCCCGTTCCGTTCCCGTTCCCGTTCCGTTCCCGTTCCGTTCCCGTTCCCGTTCCATTCCCGTTCCGTTCCCGTTCCGTTCACGTTTCGTTCCCGTTCCCATTCCCGTTCCGTTCCCGCTGCGTTCCCGTCCCGTAAACGTCCCCTAACCGTCACGTACGCCTTACGTTCCCGTTCTTGTTCCCGTTCCGTTCCCGTCCGGTTCTTGTTCCCGTTCGCGTTCCCATCCTGTTCTATTCCCGTTCCGTTCCCGTTTCATTCCAGTTACGTTCCCGTTCCGTTCCTGTTTCATTCCCGTTTCGTTCCGTTCCCGTCCGATCCCGTCCCGTACTCGGCCTGTAACCCTTCCGTTCCCGTTCCCGTACCCGTCCCGTTCTAGTTCCCGTTACCGTCTCGTTCCGTTCCGTTCCGTTCAGTTCCGTTCCGTTCCGTTCCGTTCCGTTCCGTTCCGTTCCGTTCCGTTCCGTTCCGTTCCGTTCCGTTCCGTTCCGTTCCGTTCCGTTCCGTTCCGTTCCGTTCCGTTCCGTTCCGTTCCGTTCCGTTCCGTTCCGTTCCGTTCCGTTCCGTTCCGTTCCGTTCCGTTCCGTTCCGCTCCGCTCCACTCCGTCCCGTCCCGGTCCGGTCCGGTCTGTTCCGTTCCGTTCCGTTCCATTCCGTTTCGTTCCGTTCCGTTCCGTTCCGTTCCGTTCCGTTCCGTTCCGTTCCGTTCCGTTCCGTTCCGTTCCGTTCCGTTCCGTTCCGTTCCGTTCCGTTCCGTTCCGTTCCGTTCCGTTCCGTTCCGTTCCGTTCCGTTCCGTTCCGTTCCGTTCCGTTCCGTTCCGTTCCGTTCCGTTCCGTTCCGTTCCCGTTCCCGTGCCCGTGCCCATTCCCGTGCCCGTGCCCGTTTTCGTTCCCGTGCCCGTTCCCTGGATGTGCATGTCCAGGTCCAGGTCCATATGTGTCATGTCCACCGCGTTGGACTTCAAAATAAATGTCATTTTTGCAATCGTCATCCCAGAAAACCCCAATATCGACATCTATATCGATTTTTATGTTTACTATCCCCATTTACCCCCCTAAGGGGTTGATTTTCAAAATAACAAAATATATATTTGCCTATTTATTTTAAGATGTGCTCCTACGAAGTTTAAAGTTGTAATGTCTATTTTATATTATTTTTCCATACAAAATTCGGACCCCATTTTCACCCCTTTAGGGGTTAAATCATGTCCACCGTGTTGGACTTCAAAATAAATGTCATTTTTGCAATCGTCATCCCAGAAAACCCCAATAACGACATCTATATCGATTTTTATGTTTACTCACCCCATTTACCCCCTAAGGGGTTGATTTTCAAAATAACAAAATATATATTTGCCTATTTATTTTTAGATGTGCTCCTACGAAGTTTAAAGTTGTAATGTCTATTTTATATTATTTTTCCATACAAAATTTGGACCCCATTTTCACCCCTTTAGGGGTTAAATCATGTCCACCGTGGTTGGACTTCAAAATAAATGTAATTTTTGCAATCGTCATCCCAGAAAACCCCAATAACGACATCCATATCTATTGTTAGGTTTTTTTAACCCTTTTCACCCCCATTTCATCCCCTTTGGAGTTGAAATCCTAACAAAAACAATATACGTTGCTTTAGATTTCTATCCATAAGCCTTAATTATAAATTAAGCGATTTTTACTTCGAAAATGAAGGATTTTCTTTAATACACAACTTCATCCCCCTTTTGACCCCTTTGGGGGTAGAATTTTGAAAAACGCTGAGACCCGTATTTATTAATTTTTAATTGTCAGCCTAAACACAAAATTTGAAGATTCTAGCTTCAAAACTGAGGGACTTTCATACAAACTTTCATCCCTTATTTCATCCCCTTAGGGATGGAATTTTCAAAAATCCTTCCTTAGTGGATGCCTACACTGTATAAAGTATCTGTGTGCAAAATTTCAAGTCTCTAGGTCCAGCGGTTTGGGCTGTGCGTTGATAGATCAGTCAGTCAGTCAGTCAGTCAGTCAGTCAGTCAGTCAGTCAGTCAGTCATTCAGTTTACGATTTTATATATAAAGATTGTAACAAAAAATATATCTAAAATTTGATATATTTTGAGATTTTCAGATTTTAATTACTTTCTGTAAATTAGGTATTAAAACAGTCAAGATACTATTATCACACATTCGTGTTTTAAAACCCCTTATTATAGTACTTTTGTGTTTAAAAGTTTATTAAATGTAAAATTTGTGGCAAATTGCTTACCTTTTTTTGTTAACAAATTTAATTATAAATTAATATAATTTAGCAAACTGTCTAAATAATTCGTTTGTTTTAATTGTTTTGACTTGTTTAGAATGGAATGAAAATGAAGTCATGATACAATATTTGAAAGCTTTGAGATTAAAATGTCAAGTATTTTTTTTATAGTTAGTAAATATTTTAGTCGTTTGAAATGCAAGAAACCTAAATACTTATTTTACAATCAAGGGTGTAAATTATTACTGTGCAGAGCTTAATTATTAATAAGTAAAAAACTCCAAAAAAGCAGGATGATGTGTCGTTGTTTTAATTGGAGATAAAAAATACCTAAATATTTTTTATGTACATAATATATTGCGTTGAGCTCAGGAAATAATGTGTGTGAGTGTGTGATTATGTGTTTGTGAGTGTGTATTTAGTGTATAGAAAAGTATGAAATGACAGTCCTTAAAGTAAATACGTGAATTTGATCCACTCTGGGTTATAAGATAATAATAATAAAAAGTGTCGTAATAGTAAAATATTTTTAACCAGATGATTAAAGATTTGGAGACCATTATGATAAGTAAGGATAAGCAGACTATGATTAAATACGGAGCTGTTAAAATAACACCAAAAACTAGGTGCATCGCCATAGAATATACATAACAAAGAAAAGTAATTTAATTTGATGATAAAATTAAATAAATATTTAAAAAATACAAAAAATATATATGCTCGATAGATGGCGTTGATAAACAGGCAAGTGTCAACTGTAGAAAAAGTAGAAAAAATAAATCACAATTCACATGAAAACACCGAAAAACAACCAACGAACGCTAAGAAATGTTTTTTTAAGCACACGCCGTTTATTTTTCAAAGCCAATTTTTGATAGTTCACTTGTTCATCAACGCCATCTAGTGAGGCAAATAGTTATAATTTTTGTTTTTAAATGACACTTGGAAACACAAATCCCTCATTTCAATATATGGTTAAATTTTAGTCTGTGGCTATCGATGACTAAGCGATTAGTCCAATAGGGCTTTTTTGTGTTTTGCTTAAGGTGACCAGTTCGATATTAAAGAAATCCTCTTTATAATCCCCATAAATAGAGTTTTCATTCGAATTTTAGCGTTCCAACTTCAAATCACATTATATCCCTTTGGATTTTCATACATTTTTATATCTCTTGGGTTATAATGCCTTGCTCTACGTTGAGATTGCGTGTATTGTAAATGGACAGTCGCCTGCCAAGTTGACCCGTGTAAATACTGCATAAGGGTTCCTTGTTGGCTCGACTACGGCACCCTAACAGGGAAAACTTCACACTTAGCTAAGTCGTCTTTATTCAAATAAAAGATTATAAAAAAAGCAAAAATGTTTTTATTCCGTTATTTATTAATTTAGCTCTGTACTGTAAAGATTTATTATTACAAAGGAAATATTTTAACGTTATTAGAAATCTGTGGCAAAGTGGATTTTTAATGAGCATCTTGTTTCTTGAGAGCGTAAATTTGACGAGAGAGTTTTTCCTGTTGAATGCTATGTTTGAATTTAACGCCAGTCGCCATCACCACAAATATTTCTTAAGTGTTCTTTTGATAAGTTTTAGAATAGGTATATTATGCGATGCGTATTGTACGACTTGCTTTTTGGAAACTTGTGGTCTTTAATAGAAGCAGGAGTTACCTTGCAGAAGTCTTTTAATTAATGCAAAAGCAAAATTATCAATACTTCCACATAACAGATGGTAAAATATGCTAGGCTGAGTCCATAATGATCTTTCTATAAAATTACCACCAATGTATTCAATATATCGTATTATGCAATAAAACATTGAATTAAATCAATAATAACTTTTATTGATTCAATTCAATATTTATTATCAACGGATATTTTGGGTGTGTAATGTATGACCTAAATTTACATGCACTAACGATCAGAGGATATAATAACATTTCCTATAATTTCATTTGACATACCGATCGAATAATATAACATACGGTTAATATAATTTAACTTGACCTAAATACATGTGATATAAAAATTATTTGACATAATAATCATTTGATCTAATTCACAGATGATATAAAGCACATTTCATATAACATTCATTTACTCTATTCAACATTTCAAATAATTTTATTTGCCCTATGATTTAAATGCTATAAAAACAAGCATAGTCAAAAAATATGATTTCATTACTTATATATTGTTTATCTACACCCACGCTTTAAATCCTCTATAAAGGGTTCTGAAACAGCTTACTGCCAACATTACAGTATCGCTCCGCTGCGAGTAGTCAAAACACTAACCTAACCTAACCTACCAGGTGCATTAAGTTTTTATTTATAGCGGGGGGCCTGAGGCCAGCCCCCTGCACCCCCTAGCAAGCATTTTGCAAACAAGCACCCAACATGCAAGCATGCAAGCAAGCATGCAGCGTGCAAGCAAGTATGCAGCATGCAAGCAAGCATGCAGCATGCAAGCAAGCATGCAGCATGCAAGCAAGCATGCAGCATGCAAGCAAGCATGCACCATGCAAGCAAGCATGCAGCATGCATGCAGCATGCAACCAAGTATGCAGAATGCAAGCAAGCATGCAGCATGCAAGCAAGCATGCAGCATGCAAGCAAGCATGCAACATGCATGCAAGCATTGTGAAGCTCCGCTCGCTTCGCTCGCTCCGCTGCGAGTGGTCAAAACACTAACCTAACCTAACCTACTGGTAGGTGCTTTAAAAGATTTTCTTTATAGCGGGGGGCCTCAGGCCCCCCAACCCCCCCGAGCAGGGGGGCCAGCCCCCTGTACCCCCCGGCAAGCATTTCGCAAGCAAGCAAGCATACAGCATGCAAGCAAGCAAGCAGCATGCAAGCAAGGATGCAGCATGCAAGCAAGCATGCAGCATGCAAGCAAGCATGCAAGCAAGCATGTAGCATGCATGCAAGCATTATGGAGCTCCGCTCGCTCCACTGCGAGTGGTCAAAACACTAACCTAACCTACTGGCAAGCTACATGCATTCTTGTATGCTTGCTTGCATGTCTAGTCATTGTTATGTTATAATATATGGATGCTATTGATGTTATTACATTAAAAAATAGTGGATTTGAAAATTAAGCAAGCATCATAATAACAAGAGCTAGTTAATTCTATATTATAGTAAAAGTTGATTATAACTTGTAAAATTAGATCAAATGATATGTTTAAGAAATGTAAGTTAGATAAAAAAGCAATATATCAAATGATACTTATGGGATATAAACGTTAGAGCAAATGTACATATATTCTGTGATTTCGGAGTGATCAAGAAGAAGAGGAGAGACCTCCCTCCAAGGAGTGATGAGCGGCCATGACACAGACTTACAGACAGTCAAAAATGAAAAAGAAAATCAGTTTTGACTATAGATTATAGCCGCCTCTCAAAAAATTTTTAATATAAGTATCGATAGATATGAATAAAATTCTCGTACCTATTGAATGTTTATTTTTAACATAGAAAAGGGTTTTTCGATCGCTGCAGTAGGGGCCCCGTTTTCAGTGAAAGTGCGAATTCGCTCTAGCGTTGTTAGTTCTACTTCTAGATAAATAATTGAGGTGTCAAAATATGCGTATCAATAAAGGTTATATTGATAATTTTAGTTTTTTTCTAATTTTGCAATTTCTTGAGAATATCCCGAAAAAAAACTGAAATAAAAAGTTTAGTAAGGAAAAGCTAAAATATGGTCTTTATATTTATTTTTTTACACTTTTTATATCTTTATCTTAGATTGATTATCGATCTGTAGCAATATTTGTTATTTTGTTTATGGAAATACGTAAAATTATGGAAAATATTAATTTTTAAAAAGGACTCATTTTACGATTCACTCATGTTACTTTATGTTACTACTTATTGACTAAATAGTAGATACCTAAGTGCCTTTAAGTTTTAATGGTTTTAATTGACTAAAATGATAATATAATTAATTAGTACAAATGTTATTTTACTCAAAATTTATATATATATTTTATATTTTTTTTGAGTTATTATACGTTCTAACGTATAATAACTCAAATTTTGAGAACGTTTTCTAAAAGAAGTAGGAGCTTGACGTTGCAATAAACGGGTGCGCGCTGCAAGCATCTTGAACAGTGTGATCGTTTTTAGTTAGTATTTTCAGTACTAAATTGGTATTTTTGAGGCTCTGCGGAATGATATTCTTTGATAAAATTTTAGTACATTGCCAAATTTTAGTATAATATTGGTATAATTAAAACTCTATTGGTATTTCTTTGGTATACCAGCTAACTTAAATAAAAATTGTTAATATTACCCGTAGTACGAAGAACACGATATCATTTGCCACTGTTTCAAAATGTGCAAACAGCGCTCTTTCATAAAACCTCACATGCCCTAATCGCCCTACTTCAAATTTTTAAGACCCCTTTTCAGTCCCTGTTGTAAAAAAATTTTTTTTTATTCTTTCTTATTAGCAAAATAGTTGGGCAAACGTCATCTTAAACTGTTCCAAATTTCAAGTTGATATCATTAGTAGTTTTCAAGATATCCAGCTGTGACAGACAGACGGACAGACAGACTGAGTCACACCATAAGGGTTTCTTTTTACTTTAATATATAATAATCTAATTTACAAATAAATTTTGTTTGGTTTACTTCATTAAATTCATTTTCAATGTACCAAAAGGTTTGTTATTTTATTTGAGCTTTAAAATAAAGTTGATTTTAATATGCCACTTTCTAAAGGTTCTTTTAAGTTAATCTTTACATATAATAGCTTTTACCGTGATGATTGTAAGACATTGCCTTTGATGATTTGAGGAATAGACGGTACATTGTGGAGATGTTTAAAATTAATAACTGATAACGTAAATACATTTTGCTGTAGCTCTTTGATCAAAATGAACAATTTTGACAAGTCTTCTCTTTAACTTCGTTAAATTATGTACTCTCTTTATCACGTCATATTTGTATTAGGCAGTTAAAATGTATTTACTTCTCAAGCTTACGCGCTCATTTGACATGAAATAAAACACCATGACATGAAATGAAACAAAACCTTGAAATCGCGAAAAAAAAATCAGCTGTTTCAAACATTTCGATGGAGTATGATTGTACTTTTGTATGAAACAGCTGATTTTTTAGAGATTTCGAGGTTGGTCCCATAATGAAATTTGTTCAGTTTGATGGTCTGATCAACCCCACGAGAGGTTTTGTATTAATTTTATGTTTATATAAATCTTTAATCCGCCCGCAACTAGAATACGATGTGTCCGTATGGAACCCCCATTACAATAAATATGTGGATGCACTCGAGTCTGTTCAGAAACGGTTTTTAAGAACGTTACATTACAAATGTCAGCGTCGATCTTTGGCGTACGACAGATTGTTAATTGAATATAATCTTTTAACGCTAAAATCTAGACGTCTTCAACTTGAATTAATGTTTTTATACGATCTGTGTCATAACCGATATGATTGTGTTGAACTTAACAATAAATTATGTTATCGAGTTCCCTATAGAACCCATAATCGAAACGCTACTCGTCTATTTGCCACCCATGTATGTAGAACAAATGCTGGCAAACGTTCTCCTTTGCATAGAATTACTAATTCATACAATAATGATTTCAATTCGCTTGATATTTTCTCAACCTCTGTTAATTCATTCAAAAAACAATTGTTAGAAATACTAAACAATAAATAAACTATATCAATTTACTGCTATAACATCATTTTTCATGTTAGAATTATATCATAGTTTGATAAATGTTAATCTTATCATAAATAATTTAAGTGTTGCTTAATGAAACAATTGAAACATACTGTGTAATACCCACTGGTAGCCCAGGTACTGCTCGTTGAGTAGATGAAGTTGTGAAGGGCTCGCTCGATGGCTGGCTCGCTGCGATGACACGTTGCGTGAATGATGAGGTGATGGAATTAATGGTGTTTATCCTTTAAATAAAACTTGGGAGTTTCTATAGCATCTGCTTTACTTCTTATAACAATTGTTTGGTACAATACAATATGGCAATAAGCTTAGATTCTAAATTTTGTTGGGTGATGGGAGCGTGTACACGCTCCGTCGTTTGTATGTCAGTCGTGGCCGAGAGAAATAATGAAAGTGAATTGTCTTCTGACGTTGACGTCTCGATGACATTTGATGCAGACAGGCGCTCCTAATTGGCTGCTTCTAGGTGTCGTCTATCGATATCACGGCATTGGCCTCATGCCTTTTTCGCCGTTGGCAAGCTTGACAAACAGTTATGCTTGCAGGCGTTAACAGGTTGCCGCCTCGGGAACAGGAACTGTCACTCGTGGGACGGCCGCTGGAACTGGATCCTCAGGTCGGTCTAGAACAGGCAGTGGGCATAAGCGGTTGTAAGCTCTTCTTATAGTCCCTGATGTTGTCCTGACGTCGGCTACTCGTGCCACACCGTCGGAGCCTGGATACACAGTTTCCACTCGACCCAGCAGCCACCTGTTCGCTGGGAGTCGGTCATCCTTGATGAGGACCATCTCGCCGATTGCTAGTTGTTTTCCATCCTGTTTCCATTTGTGGCGTTTTTGAAGCTCTGAAATGTACTCTTTGTAAAACCGTTGCCAAAAGTGTGCTCTCAGTTCCTGCGTCCTCTTGTAACGTGAAAGAGTACTTAACTTCTCTAAGTCTCGAGGTTCTGAAGATGGCAAGACTGTTGATGCTCTTCCGATGAGGAAATGGGACGGAGTTAAGGCAGCGAGATCGGATGGATCAGATGATAGAGGCGTCAAAGGCCTTGAATTTAAAATTGCTTCTATTTGTGAAAGGACTGTGTTCATTTCCTCATAAGTGAGGTTTGCATATGCTAAGATTCTTTTTAAATGATGTTTCACTGACTTTACGGCACCCTCAGCTAAACCGTTAAAATGTGGACTATAGGCTGGCGAAAAATTAAACTTAATGGATAAATCTAAGGCGTGCAATGCTATGTTATCTTTGTTTAACTTAAGAAATTTTGCAAGTTCATTACAAGCCCCTACAAAACATGTTCCGTTATCTGAATAGATATTCGTGGGTCTTCCCCTACGAGCAATAAATCTATAAAGAGCGGAGAGAAACGTTTCAGAACTCAGATCGCTTACAAGTTCTATATGTACTGCTCTGACCGCCAAACACACAAAAATGCATAAATATGCTTTAATTAATGTAGCACCTCTACCCTTTCGGTTCAATATCATGACAGGTCCGCAATAATCTACGGCACAGTTAGTGAATGCATACTCTGTATGCAATCGCTGTTCAGGGAGATTTCCCATAATTGGTTGTTTCGTTCTGCCTGAAAAACGACAGCACACATTACATTTATGTACTGTTTGTCTTGCCAGATTTCTGCCGTTGATTGCCCAGAATTTATGACGAATGTTAGCGAGCAACAATTGTGGACCAGCGTGTAAAAGTAAGATATGATAATGTTTAAAAATAATGTTTGTTAAATGGTGAGATGCGTGTAATAATATAGGGTGCTTTGTGTCATAATCATAATGAGAGTTGGATAACCTGCCACCAACGCGTATGACATCGTTCGAGTCTAAAAAAGGAGAAAGATTAAGCAATTTATTTTTAGCCGGCAACTGTTTACCATTTTTTAATAGTTTATATTCATATTCAAATGTTTGTAGTTGTGTTAGTTTACATAAAGTGAGTGTTGACATTTTTAATTCATCTAAAGTTAAATAGCCTGTATGCCTAGTGAGAGAGTGTCTACAGTTATGAATAAAGCGTCTTATGTAGGCTGTGATTCGTTGGAGCTTACTGAATTCTGAATATTTAGTAATAAAATCCAATGGAGGTGATTCTGAAACATTTAAATGAGTTAAAACTTTGAGCTCCGGCAAATCAACATTGTTTACTTGTGTTACTTGACTTGGCCAATCGGCTTCTGAATTGATCAAAAATTCAGGACCCGACCACCACAATGTGTTGTTTTCGATTTTTCTCGCGTCCATGCCGCGTGACCCTACATCGGCCGGGTTCATACGCGTAGGCACATAACGCCATGAATCTGGTTCTGAAATAGTAGTAATTTCATGAATTCTATTGTGTACAAATTGTTTTAATAAATTGGTCTTAGACGACTTAATCCAACCTAGGACAATAGTGGAATCGCACCAATAAACTGTTTTCTGAATATTTAATCTTAATGAGGATTTAACTTTATCCGCCAGACGGGCAGCAATTAGCGCACCACACAATTCCAAACGTGCTATTGTCATTTGCTTGATTGGTGCAACTCGACTCTTTGCAGTAACTAGGTGAACTGAAACATGATTGTTGTTAACAGATCTAATGTAAACGCAAGCACTATATGCTTGAGTTGATGCGTCACTGAATACATGTATTTCTAATAATGTAGGACATTCACAAATAATGTGTCGTGGTATTTTAATGTTTTTAATGTAAAGTAATGATTGTAGAAAGTTACCCCATGCCACACGTAAATCTGTGGGGATATCTTCATCCCAAGATATCTGTAACGACCACAGCTTTTGCAAAATTATTTTTGCTTGTAATATGCAAGGATTAATAAGTCCTAAAGGATCAAATAATTGTGACATGTTAGATAAAATTGTCCGTTTTGTAATGCGTTCATGATGTGTGATGTTAACTGAGAATAATAAAATATCTTCCTTACAACCCCACAGTAAACCTAAAGTTTTTGAATAATCATGATTACTTAAATTAAGGAATTCGTTAACACTGGCTTCACCTACAAGTTGTGTAATGACCTGCGGATTATTTGAATGCCATTTTCTTAAATTAAATTGACCACTCTTTAATTGTTTAATTACTCCCTTACAAGTACAAATCAACTGATCTAGATTGTCATTACCACTGATATAGTCATCGATATAATAATCATTAAGGATGCAAGTTGAAACTGACTCATCGGTACATTCCCGGCCCAGCTGACACAAACATCTGGTGGCGAGATAAGGAGCCGAAGCAGTTCCGTAACTCAGCCTATTTAATTTGTATTGTTTGAGTTGCTCATCGGGTTCAAAGCGCCAGAGGATTTGTTGTAAAGAACGTTGATCTTCTGTTACTTTTACCATACGGTACATTTTTTCAACGTCTGCCGTGACCACATACTTGTGTTGACGAAACCGAATTAATATACTAATGAGGTCATTCTGAACCGTAGGGCCCACTCTTTGAATGTTGTTGAATGATACACCGGATGTGGTCACAGCGGAGGCATCAAACACGACCCTTAGTTTAGTAGTTAAACTTTCCTCACGCATTACCCCATGATGTGGCATAAAATATGTGAACTCGTCTTGTTCGGGTGTTGTATTTTCTGTCATATGACCTAAAGTGATGTACTCTTTAATGAATTGAGTGTATTGTGCTTTAAAGTCTGGGTCACGCTTGAATCTACGTTCTAGGGAAATGAACCTAGATAGCGCTTGTTCATAAGAGTCACCCAGCTGTTGTGGCGATTCCTTCAATGGAATCGTTACAACAAAATGACCGTCGTCTTCACGAACTGTAGTATTTGTAAAGTTATACTCACATTCTTCTTCATCCTTCGACATTGGTTTACGAGTTGCAACTGTTTCAAGTTCAAAAAATTGTGTTAATTGCTCGTGAAGACGATCATCGGTTTGTGTTAATGAATGATTGCAATGGACTGTATGATTTTTATGTGATGTGTGTATGGGACCAGATATGACCCATCCAAGCTTTGTCTCACTTAATGTCGGTTTGTTTTTACCTAGTGAGATATTGTTTGAACACAACAAGCTCCAAAATAGATCTGCCCCTAGTAGCATATCGACTTTGGATGGTGTATGGAATGTAGGATCTGCTAATGTAATGTTTTGTGGAATATCTAATGTTGTATAATGAATGTGTGTGCTTGGAAGCAACTGTGTAATGTTTGGAACGACAAGACAATTAATGGTTCTTGTGTATGATGTAGCATGTGATGATATAATGACATCACAGCGCTTGAATATGGATGATGATTGACCATTCAACCCTTCAACTGTTGTTGAAGTTGAAGTGGTAGGCAAATTGAGTTTTGTATGTAAACTGTCTGTAATGAAGCTCGAAGTACTCCCACTGTCCAATAATGCCCGGACAGTATGCTCATGACCATCGTGGTCCTTGACTTTAACGAGAGCCGTTGACAGTAAAACGTTTTGAAAATTCTGAATGGAAGATAATGATATATCCTTTGTTTGTGTGAGAGGAGTACCTTGAGTTTGTGGTGATTGTACACTGTAAAGAACAACACCATTCGCACTTGTAGCGGGTAATGTGGATGTGTCTGTACTCGACTCATGTGAGTTGGATGGTTCGTTTAAATGTAATAATGTATTATGTGGCTTGTGGCACAGTCGGCATGAACCTAATCTGCATGTGTTAACGTTCTGACCTTGACGTAGACAATTAAGACATAATTTAAGTGCCTTTGCTTTCTGAATCCGACTTTCAACAGGTAAAGATTTGAATTTTGTGCAGTGATAAATAGCATGTCTATGTTTGCAAAGAGGACAACAAAATGTTTGCGGTGATGGAAGTGAATGTGACTTGACAGTGAACGCCTTTTGCGTCGTGTATGTGTAATGTCACTATGTCTACGGCGCATGTTACTATGGTTTGCTTCCTCCATAGTTTCTAGCAAATCAGCTCGACTAGTTAAAAATTTATTGAAATCAGCAAGGGTAGGCAATTCCGTTAATGAATTTCTGAATGTCTCCCATTCACGCGTTGTTGTCGAGTCCAATTTACTAGAAATAATGTGAATAATAAGTAAATCCCAACCATCAACTGGCAAATCTAATGTTTTTAAAGCTCTTAAGTTACGGTTGACAGTATCTATTATGTTCCGTAATGATTTTGCGGACTCTTTAGGAATTGAATCTATGTTGAAAATAGCTTGAATGTGATTGTTGACAAGAAGTCGCTTATTGTTGTAGCGGTCACATAAAAGTTGCCATGCTATATCATAGTTCTCGGTTGAAAGATCCAAAGAACGTATAATTAAAGAAGCACTGTCTTTTAACGATGACCGCAAGTAATGAAATTTGCTAATTTTAGGAATTGAGCTATCTAAGTGTATGAGTGATGTGTATGTGTCACGAAATTCTAACCAGTCATGATAATTTCCCGAAAAGGTAGGTAAGTGTATAGTTGGAAGTTTAAGGTTTGGCCCACCTCGATGTCCAGAAACAGTACCAGCAGAACCTGCAGCCGATCCGAAGTCCCCCGAGAGCTCCTGCTTGGTAGCAGTCAGCTCCCGTGCCTCAGCAACCGCAGCGAAGTACTGGGTTTCGAAGCTCTCACGCTCTTTGTATTGCTCGTCTGGAATTTCACACAAATTCTCTATGTCAGTTTGGATGCAATCAAAATCAGAATAAAGTTCTTCTATTTTGGACAATCTAATATTTAATTCTGTTACTTGCAATGTACTTAAGGTACTTAAGCCTCGAACGCCTTGTACATGTGTTTTAAAAAGAGTTAATTTAGCTTTAAAACTACCTCGTTTCTTAATGAGATCCTTGAAATCCATTTTTAACTGATTAAAATTGAAACTATACTAATCTTACCAGCCAATAATTCACTGAAATGAATACGTTACGTTTATGCACTTTGATAAAAATGAAAGTAATGTGAAATAAATTGGTACTTAAATTTAATGAACGATGCGATGAGTGAGGGTGCACGTAAGCTTGAATGTGCAGCAAGCAGTGAAACAGCATACACGCGCAGCGAAGCTAGGCCCGCGACAGGCAAAGCACAGTTCTGCGCAAGGCCAAACACGCGGTCACTGCCCCACAACGTGGCGTCTCTAGGAACGAAAAAACACCGTCACTTATTTAGCAATGAACACAATACACAGGTCAATCACCCCTTTATATGTATAGGTATAACCTATTTAGCAAGTTGCAAATTAAAGTGGTTTTGTTATAAACAATAGGCACCTCTAGGGAAAAACTTATTGTTTCAAATTGGTTATTCACTGCACTGTGAAATGAAATTAGCAAATTAATGTGAACAAACTTGAAAAAATGTGTTGATTTTTATGAAAAAATGACTTTGATTTGAAAAATGACTCGACCACTAAATGTCACTAGGGTTGGATGTTGGAAATGTTGGAATGGAAAAAAGAACGAACTTGCATCACATGCCCTTATTCGCATAAAATATGTAGATGGATATTACTTTTTCTGATGCTTAGAGATTTCTTTAACACACGTGTGGATACCAAAATGGCCACCTGTATTTCTTCACAAACTTCACTATTAGCGAACGTAGTACTTCCTAGGTGTTGGCGGCGGCGCGTGACTCAGCTCGACGTGCGGCTCGAGGACCAAAACTTGGTAGCCCAGGTACTGCTCGTTGAGTAGATGAAGTTGTGAAGGGCTCGCTCGATGGCTGGCTCGCTGCGATGACACGTTGCGTGAATGATGAGGTGATGGAATTAATGGTGTTTATCCTTTAAATAAAACTTGGGAGTTTCTATAGCATCTGCTTTACTTCTTATAACAATTGTTTGGTACAATACAATATGGCAATAAGCTTAGATTCTAAATTTTGTTGGGTGATGGGAGCGTGTACACGCTCCGTCGTTTGTATGTCAGTCGTGGCCGAGAGAAATAATGAAAGTGAATTGTCTTCTGACGTTGACGTCTCGATGACATTTGATGCAGACAGGCGCTCCTAATTGGCTGCTTCTAGGTGTCGTCTATCGATATCACGGCATTGGCCTCATGCCTTTTTCGCCGTTGGCAAGCTTGACAAACAGTTATGCTTGCAGGCGTTAACACCCACCATTTTTTAGGTTGACCCTTTAAGTTAAATTTGCATACAAATTATTTTTGTACTAATACCATAGAATAAATAATAGTACTAATACCTACTCGTAGTGTTTAAAATGGTTTTGATGTAGCTACTTACCAGTTTTTTTTTCTCCTTCTGCGTACTTTATAGCATCGCTTCTTAGTTAACCTATTTTTGTTTAAAATACTGTCGTGGTTAATGATGTTGGTGTCTCAATGACTAAGGCTATTTATCATAATACTGTAAGAATACTTTATTGTTACACTGTTTTTTAACCCAAATAAATTGAAAAAAAAAAAAAAAAAAAACTTTGTATAACGCAAACAGGGAATTTTCTTATTCTGTTAGTTTTGAAAACACAACATCCGTAGGTATTCACAAAAAACACTCAAGTGACCCTACGCACTGACTGCGTTGCGAAATATAGCTCAGTGATTTGTTTGTTTTACGTATTATATTACGTCCGTGAGCCCACGACAGTATTACCTACGTCATATGACATCACGATGAAATGCATGGCACACAGTCGGAAATGTTGTGCTGAGCGAGGATCAGAAGATTATCGCAAATAAAATTGGCCGGAAGCTTGAGAAAATCTTCCAATTCCGGTCAAAATTTTAAGGTTATATTTAAGCAATGTGACATCAGTAAGAGACCCGTGTCATCATTTAGTTTTCAATCGTAGATAGAGTAAACATAAGTCTTTCAGTTCTGAAATGACTAAAAAACAAAAATTTTAAGTTTAAGGTATTCCGGCCATTTCAGAACCGACAGACTTATGTTCACTCTCTCTATGATTGAAAACTAAATGATGACACGGGTCTCTTACTGATGTCACATGACGTAAATATAATCTTAAAATTTTGACCGGAAGTGGAAGATTTTCTCAAGCTTCCGGTCAATTTTATTTGCGATAATCTTCTGATCCTTGCTCAGCACAATTCTTCCGACCGTGTGCCATGCATTTCATCGTGTGTCATATGACGTAGGCAATACTGTCGCGGGCTCACGGAATATTATCAAGGCTTTGCGTCCGTGGGCACTATGATACCTCATAGTAATGTTTGTAAATACGGGTGCTAGAGTCACTTGGCATTTTTTTTTTTTCACAACGGGATAGTGCTTGGCCTTCACCTCACCTGATGTTAAGTGACGATAAGACCTAAGGTGGAAGCGCACTACTACCGGAATCCTCATCACTGAGGAACTAGTTATATTACCTCTAACTACCGACGGAACACAACGATTTTTAAATTGTTATTTTGGCGCCAGACTTAGGTAAGATGGTGGTAGCTAGCCAGGCGGACTTTAAATAAGCCCTACCACCAACCAAACTGAGTACAAATTGTACCCCCCTGGGAATCGAACCTGGGACCCCTGCGTCTTACACGGGTGGGCGAACCACTAGACCACAGAGGCGGTTAAAATGCTATGCTATGGAGGTTGCCTGAAGGTTATCATCTGAGGAAGAAGCATACGACTGTCACGGCCCAATACTGATATTTATCTAAAAATGAGGGAATATCCTTGTTTACTAAACAAACAGTATAGGGGTTCCGTTAGATTTCTAGAGGACAAATAAAACACTAGATTTGTATCAGAAAACATTTTCATTAATAATCAGAAATACCTACCTATCAACTTTAAAAAAATATAGAGTTAATATTAAACTATTTACTGGCTAATTAATTTTGAAAGCTTACAAATTAGAATAGGTACGAGTTTTAAAAGTTATCATAAAACTAATAATCAACTGAAAATTTTGCCATATCAACGGATTTTCAAATACAGTCATCCATCTCGTGCCATCTTTATACTGAAGTTTGGCGGTAAGTAGACAATCGTTTTTGCGATCCCTTGTACATGGGCGTAGCCACGGTGGGGCAGGGTGGGGCGCTTGCCCCATCCTGGCTCTGACCTGTGAGGTACCTACCTAATCTTACCTAAGTAAGAAAATATAAACATGACACGGAATTAATGAGATGGGCCCGTAGTAATACAAAATATGCATGGAAAATAATTTACCAGGGTAAGACCGTAGGTATAGTTTGCTAGTTACATATTATTTTAGACTGCTGCCCCACCCTGAGCACATGGCTGGCTACGCTCATGCCCTTGTAGCATCTTTTAACTGACGATGACCAAGTCTAATTTTATCTCTTTACAGTACCTATTCTAACTCAAGCCTGTCGACAAAAGACGATCGTAATGAATAAATAAAAACTAAATTCATTAGCGTCGCCCGTGAGCGGTTATAAAGATTTTACGCGTTCCCGCCGACGAGCGCTTTTTTGTAGCTGTGTTAATCCGCGGCGTTAATCGCGGCGATAATCGCCCGCCAAATGACATCACAAAGGTTTTACTTAGCCAGCGACAAAAAAGCGCCGCGATTAACGCCGCGTTTATCGCAGCTACAAACAGTAGCTCGTGGGCGTTTACGTATTGAACTCTGTATGTTCTATTCATGGCGAAAAAAAATCGCTCAGCAATTAATCGCTCGTCAGCGGTGACGCTAAAACATTGATCACAAAGCAAAACCACCGTTCGTTCGTGTCTGCGGCGCATTCGCGACTGGTATGCGTACCGAGTACAGGGGCCCTATTTTTGAATCGCTCGGCTGGCGTCGAGCGCTCGTTTCTATTGATTTTCGTTCGACAAATCAACTCAAATGTATGAGCTGTCGAACGAAAATCAGTAGAAACGAGCGCTCGATTTTGTTATTTCCTTATGCCTGAATATCATTTTCAATGCCCTAGTAGTTCGTGCTATGCAGGGCATTTTTTACTATTGATATTTGCCTATGATAGTCATTACTCGATATAAGTAATATTAAGCAATGGATAAATATTTCAAATCATAGAAGTGACGAGGTTTTCAATTTGTAAGAAAAATCGCCAAAATATTGTTTGTACGGAACTTTTGTCGATTAGGCTTATTAATACATATCTGAGATACTTTTAATCAAGATCAGAATTTACCTAAGGATCTTTCAAATGTCTAATTAAATATAATTAATCAGAATTTAAGTCTCTTGTAAACAGATGAATTAGAAATAGCCGTCCTTGAAATAAAGATACTATTGAGAACTTAGAATAATAATAAAGCTGGACAAGTGCGAGTCGGACTCGCCCACCGAGGGTTCCGTACAAATTTGTAGTACATATTTTACAAGTTTTCAGATTTTTTAATAAACGACCGTAAGTCTATAGTCCCTTGAAGCTGTGAAATAATAATACTTCTAAGTAACCGTAAAAAAGATTTTATGTTAACTTAGAAGGACCTATTATTATTTCATATCTTCAAGGGACTGTAGACCTGAGTATATAGTTTTAGTTTCACGTCGATACCTGCATCGATCGATACCCGTATCGATAAACAGTCTTGACAGATAGACAGCCGGACGACAAATAAATCCTATAAGGGTTCTGTTATTTTCCTTTTGAGGCACGAAACCCTAAAATTGCTATTATTCTAAGGTCGAGAAAGGTTTTCTAAAAAGGTTTTCTAGTTGTCTGAGTGCTTTCTTCAGGAGGTTAAGTATCACTTATCACTGTCTTGCTGAATCATTTCTCGAAAATGGTTTTTAAGTAGGTAGCAGAGAAATCCAAAAAAATGTGCTAAATCATTCCCATGTACGTACAAATACTGAGGGCCTATTACAAAAAAGGATCACGATAGTCGGACGCAATTCGTCGTTCAAATTACTTGATATTGAATCTTATTCGTGAGCCAATAGTGCCACGGAGTGCGATGAACATTGTACGCTTATTGCGATGTTTTTTTTTGTAATAGGCCCTCTGTTCTGGTTACTTATTGTCTTATTTCAAAATTTATCACAATCGCTTTCAGGATGTCTTTCAGAATGTACCTAACATTGTCTTTTTTGGCACAAATAAAAACTTACCAAAGAAAGTGTCACATCCATCTGTCAAACGAAAGCGATTGCGATAGAGTTTTGAATAGTATATAAGATAGATATAATAATTTAATATGGTACTTTCTCTTTGTACAATATGTCCAATTGTAAATCGTCGTTCAATAAATCAATACGCTAGTTAAGTAGGTATTATTATCTGTCAATTTAAAGAGTATACTTTTATTGCTTGAGAATTTGCATAAAGTTAATTAAAACATTGTTGCATTGCATCCTGGATTACTTTAATCCAATAAACAGCGTTTTTATTGCAGTACCTGTATTTGCTTTCTACAGAAAGCCGACTGCAAAAGAGAACTGATGTCCACAGTCATGAGACGTAAGGTTGGTCGCCTTTTACGGAAACATGGGGAGAGGATCCTTGTTTACGAGTTCCCATGGCTAATTCTCGAAGGCAAAATTCTAGGGAAGAGAGGTCCGGGACGTCCGAGACACAAATGGCTGGACGACATCAAACAGTGGACTGGACTTGCCCACAGTAATAATATTTATCAGTATTCTAACTTAATACAAATGGTCGAAATGCGAGCCAAACCTACGCGCCTTGAATTCGGTCTGGGGCCCTATTTTTCAATCGCTCGGCTGGCGTCGAGCGCTCGTTTCTATTGATTTTCGTTCGACAAATCAACTCAAATGTATGAGCTGTCGAACGAAAATCAGTAGAAACCAGCGCTCGACGCCAGCCGAGACTGTTTATCAGATGAATTTTCAGATGAATTTTCACTTTGAACTTGACCTAATTTATTTTAAACGACAAAAATAACAGGTGCGTCACATTTATTTCTTTGGTAAAAAAAAACATAAACAAAAACAGAAAACATTGTTTTATTAAAGCTGAAATATAAAATAAGTTCTTACCTAAGTTTTTCATTACACTTCTAAAGTTTCATAGCAATTTTTGGTTTCATAAATTCTTAAGTATTTTAGGCCTTTTCAACTATGTCAAGTTACTATAAATTATCATGTTTGGGGCGGCAAACTGAATAAAGATATACCCTTTCGGCTGACAGCGTTAGTTGTAACTTATGAAGTTTATTGGTTCCCTCGAGAAATTGTTCTTTTTTTACTTTAATGTAATTAGATATCTTAAATTGATCATATTCTTACATATGTAGTGAAAGCCTATATGATATTCATCATCATCATCATCATACCTATCAGCCAATGCTGGTCGTAAGCATGCACAAGTCTCAGTCACAAGGATATCCACAATGATCTGTCCCGTGCTGCCTAAAGAAAATATACACGCTGACCTAATCCAGCGGCTACAGACAGCATTTTTTTATGCACAACGGGAAAGCGCACTACACCCGGAATCCTCATCATGAAGGATCTGGCTATCTTACCTCTAACTGCTGGAACACAATCATATTTTAATTGTTGTTATGGCGTCAGACTTCGGTAAGATGATGGTAGCTAGCCAGGCGGACTTGAAATAAGCCCTTACCAACCAAACTGAGTACAAATTGCACCCCCTCTGGGAATCGAACCCGGGACTCCTGCGTCTTACACCGGTGGGCAAACCACTAGACCACAGATACGGACATTCACCAAATCGTCGGTCCTTCTTAAGGGTTTAGCTAACGGAGCATCGTAAAGTGCACGGTCACTTTTCCAGAACCTTTCTGCCTCAAAGATCATCAATTCGTTTCGCTTGTTGCTGGCAACATTAAACTAGATTTAAAAAGTAAAAAGTTGTACTTCCACATCCGATCTCTGCCCCGGCAGCAATACCTGTAACGCGGATTTTCGCCTTTTGATAATTGAGTGTGCAAATAAACTCGTACATGTTTAACTGGTGTTTTATCATACGAAGAACCTACAGTCCACCGAAACGAAGAGCTTAACATTGGTCCTCAGCGCCGTCAACATTTATCGCTGCAAAAACGAGGTACGCAATTCACACTCAAAGCAAGGGCGCGTCAGCACAGTTTGCGTCAGTGAGCCACGATAGGCAGCAAATAAGAAAACTGCAAATAGCGCAAACTGCAAATAACGAAGACTTCAATTAATCATTTATTTGTGAGATTTCGATTCCCAAAAAATCTCATACGAAATATATCAAGCAAAAAACAAGCGTCGCATTCCTGATAGTTAGAGCGAGACAGTGAATTTTTCTTCTAAGAGAGACAAGGACAGCGCATTTCCGTGTCGAGACCTGCCGCGCGCGCCAAGCACCGCTGGCAGCCATAATCGCGCGGAACAATCAAACAACGGCTCCTCATTGGTCGACACAAGCGGTACAGCGCTTCCGGAAGTTATGTATACTGCATCCTGCGTACGAGCAACCAATCAGCGCTCCGTGTGGTGACGCTTCGATCAAGCAAAATTGGGACCCGGAAGCAAGTCGTTCAACAAGGGCCACAAGTAAAATTCCGCCATTTTGACACCATTTTACCTTGTTTGTCACTCACGTCATGTCACGTTAAAATAATTTTATATTCTAGTGCATTTCAAACGCACAATTTATTTGTTTGATTAATATATTGTAATAACAAGACTGGTTAAAAGTTCCGTGTATAATAAAACACAACGTGTATTGTTTGTAATCGAAGAATTTGCGTTTTACAATCACGCAATTTGTAAAAGTGTTTTTTTCAGCAGTGTACGAAATAAACTGTGCAAAAATGTCAGATGCACAGCTAAAGAAACTTAATATCGACAGAGGATATTGCAAAGGTACTATCACCAGACTATTTACTTTACTCTCGGTAGAAAGTGATGTAAAATCGAGTTCTTTAGAAGGACTGATCACGAAACGTGATAGGTTATTCTCAGTCTATAAAAATTACGAGGATTGTCACAAAGAAATTTTGGCACTTAATGCTTCAGATACCGAGGATGTTGCCGAAGTCGAAAACAAATATTTTCACTGCTTAACAGTGCTAAATGAAAACATTAAAATGCGTAATGAGCCTGTTCCTCGGGAAAATCTGGAGTCTGGTAGCTGTAACAGTAACATATCTAGTCATAAAACAAAATTACCCAATATTAACATTCCAGTTTTCACAGGAAAATACTCTGAATATGTAAACTTTATTGAAATTTATAAATCTGTAATTCATACCGACAAAGGTTTAGATAACATTCAAAAATTGTATTATTTACGGTCGTACCTAAGAGACGAACCTTATGATTTAATAAAAAACCTTCCATTAACTAGCCAAAGCTATGAGGAAGCAATAGTATTGTTAAATAAAAGATATTATAACAAATTTAAAATTGTGACAGAACATATAAATTCATTATTGGACTTAGAAAAACTACCGAAGTTTCCCAAGGCTAATGATTTGCGAATATTCATTTCAGCAGTAAGCCAAACATTGGCTGCACTCAAAAATTTAGATGCCGCCGTGACTACATGGGACCCTATTCTGTTGGGCGTCCTCACACGTAAGCTGGATGGGTACAGTGCTCGTGCATACCACCTGGAACGAGATCAAGACCGAGACCCCACAGTTAACGATTTCCTCGACTACCTTAGCAGGCGAGCTGTCGCTATGGAAAATACAGGGCCCGAGCAACCAGAGTCATACAAGCGTCAACCAACAACGGCTCCAAATAGAAGAGTAGCGCTGGCAGCCACAAAGACAACACCCGAGTGCCTATACTGTAAGTTGAACGATCATAAATTATTTTCATGTCCCAAATTCAAATTATTGCCAGCGAAAGATAGGGTTAACTTCGCAAAAGATAACAGTTTGTGCAACATAGGTTTAAATAAACATGTTGGAAAGTGTAAATTCCATTTTAGATGTGAACAGTGCAAGAATAATCACAATTCATTGTTACATCTCGATGAAAATAAATTAAGCCCCGTAGTCCTTCTATCAGGTGACTGCGCAAATAATGTTTTAATCCCTACAGCACGAGTCAAACTCTTTGCAAAAGATGGAAGAGAGGTGCATGTCAAATGTATCCTAGATTCTGGCTCGCAAGTGTCACTTATTACTTCAAAGGCTGTCGACGTCTTGGGTTTTACACCTAAGCGCAATGATATCAGTCTCATTGGTGTGACTGAAAGCAAAAATAAAATCAGCTACTGCATTCCGTTGAATGTGCATTCTTTAGTATCTTCTTTAGTTCCTTCGGGTGGGGCTGGAGGACAACTTCATTTTTTTCTTAAAGCCCCACCCGACTTCATTAGACGTGTTTTATTAATATTGATATGTGTAACGAATGATTCGAATATTATTTCTTGCTTTTTAGAGGTATTTAATTTTTAAGCTGTTTTTGTTTTCAGTTTTTTGAAGGCGGTTTTTCTTTTTTTTTTAAAAGCTTTTTTATTTTCAACTTTTTAGTGGTAGGTATGTAAGCGCAGCGTGTAAATATTTTTTTACTTTATATTATAATATTTTCAATGGTAAAATGCCCAGAACTCAATTTCCAAATTTACGCTGTTTGTTTTTGAGGAGTTCCGTTGTGTCATCGTAGTCCAAGTCTAGTCCAGAACGTTGCATCGCAAAGCATGATTTGGTTTGTTTTGGATTGCCATAAACTTACCAAAACCTAAATCACTTTACTTATACTATTTGATTTTGAAGAGTTCCTTTATGTATCTTCGAAGTTCGAAGTCCAATAACAATGAAATTAAATTGTGACCACTCTTGAAGTATACCCTTTCAAATAAAAAAAGAATCATCTAAATCGGTTCATAAACAAAGAAGTTATGTTCGAAATTCCATAAAAACTCGTGCGATGGCGAGCTAAATAATTGATATTTTTCAGAATTATGAAAAAACTACTGGCCAGATCTCTGTAAAAAAAATATGGGACCACACACGAACTATGTTCTTTGAGTTAAAAAAAGAATTTTACAAATCGGGTAACAACTGACGAAGCTATGTTAAAACATACATAAAAAATAAAAAAATAAAAAAAAAAATACCGTCGACTTGAGAACCTCCTCCTTTTTTTGAAGTCGGTTAAAAAATCAGGTTGTATCACTGCTTTGTACAAAATGTGACTCGGATATTAATAAGAGTATTACAAAATTTTGGGAAGTGGAGAGTGTACCGGAATTGCTAATAGAAAAGGATTCAGAGCAGGAATTAGCTGAAAATATTTTTAAAAATTCTGTTAAGTTACAAAATAACAAGTTTCAGGTTGACTTGCCATTGAAGTTAGAAACCTGCAATATAAATGAAACTTTAGGAAATTCTTTTGACTTAGCTTTGCATAGATTTCTCAGTCTAGAAAAAAGACTGCAAAAAAATATTCATTTGTTAAAAGATTATCAAAAATTTATGAATGAGTATCTAGAACTTGGTCATGGACACTATGTAGATATTAGCTTATATGATTTCACTAAAGACCCAATCTATTTCATGCCGCATCATTCAGTAATTAATGAGCAAAGCAAAACCACACCCACAAGGGTAGTATTTGATGCTTCAATGAAAACAAATAAAAAGGTTTCATTGAACGATATTCTATTAAATGGGCCCACGGTGCAAAAAGAATTATTTGATATTATTTCACTGTTCAGGTTTGGAGAGTACACATTAAGTTCAGATATTAAGAAAATGTTCCGCAATATATTAGTAAATCCGGAGCACACTTCACTTCAAAATATTCTGTGGCGCGAAACCCCAGATCAACCTATTGGTTGTATTCGTTTGGATACAATCACATATGGTATGAAATGTTCAAGTTACTTAGCCACACGCTGCTTATTCGAACTTGCACAAAAGCATGAGCATGAATTACCACTGGCGTCTTTTATTTTAAAAAACTGTTGCTATGTTGATGATGTTTTATATTCATGCTCAGACTTGCACAACATGCTTGAAGCTAAACGTCAATTGCGTGAATTATTAAGTTATGGCAGCTTTGATTTACATAAATGGGCCTCAAATACGCCTCAGATTTTGTCAGATATACCGAAAAGTGAACAACAATTTAGTGAACTTGATCTTCAAAAGGATAATTACAATATGAAAGCTTTAGGTCTCATGCTAGATATAAAAAAAGATTGTTTTGTTATTAAGACCCCAGATAATTTTAATATCAAAAGTAAAAGTACGAAAAGAGAAGTTCTTAGTTTAATATCCAAGTTCTACGACCCTATGGGATTTATAAGCCCTATCATAATAGGGGCTAAATGTATTATGCAAAAAATCTGGTTAAGTAATATAAGTTGGGACGAACCCTTGCCTAAACAATTAGCCGATGAATGGCTACAATTTGCTAAAAGCTTAGTTGCAATGCATCCTATAGAGTTAAGGCGACACATACCAACCAAGCAGGCAACAACTTTGCAACTTATAGGTTTCGCTGACGCTTCTAGTACTGCTGGATACGGGTGCTGTATATACCTACGCGTGGTCGACAACTCAGGTAAGGCTGAATTACACTTACTCTGCTCTAAGTCGCGAATTAATCCACGTGCAAATCCACTATCTACACCAAGACTAGAACTTAACGCGACGTTGCTTTTATCAATCTTAATGGAAAGAGTATATGAAACTTTACACAACAATATACAAATAAGTAATGTGTATTTATTTACTGATTCAAAAATAACTTTAGCTTGGATTAAAACTGAATTAACTAAACTACAAGCATATGTAGCGAACAGAGTTAGTGTAATTCAGCTAAAAACAGATAAATGGTGCTGGTTGTACGTGCCATCTGCAAGTAATCCAGCCGACTTGATTAGCCGAGGTGTTACGCCTAAAGAATTACCAAAATGTTCTCTGTGGTGGCAGGGACCATTATTCCTGCAAGGTGAGTAAAATTTTCACAACGAAGGCATAGATTTACCTATCAACTTACCCGAATTAAAAAATGCAGGTAAAGTAGTTCTAATGTCCAATACTCAGGAAACTATATTTAAAATTATAGATAGGTATTCTGACCTAGATAAAATTATTCGTTTAATAGCTTACATAAACAGATTCTGTCACAATTTAAAATCCAATTTAAAAAATAAAGAAAAAACATTAACTGCAGATGAGTTAAAACAAGCTTTGAATTTAATTATTAAGTATGAGCAATCAGTTTATTTTCATGACGAATTAGAGTCATGGCGAAAAAACAAGTGCATTCAAGGTTCTTTGAAAGCTTTGCATCCATTTGTTGACAATGAAGGCCTCATAAGAGTAGGCGGCCGACTAGATAATTCGGATATACCTTTGTCACAGAAACATCCAATAATTTTACCAAAATTGTCTAGAATATCCGAACTCATAATACGATCTAAACATATTCGTTTATTACATGCTGGGCCTAAGTCGCTTTTAGCTAATATAAACCAAAAGTATTGGTTAGTCAATGGAATACGACAGGTCAAAAAAGTAATACATAAATGCATGGTATGTTTCAGACTAAAGGCTCGTGCAGCGGAGCAGCTGATGGGTTCCTTGCCTCAGCATCGGGTTACAGCGTGTATAGCATATCAAAAAGTTGCCATCGACTTCGCTGGGCCAGTACAAATAAAAAACTCGAGAATTAGAAAGTCTGTAGTAAGTAAAGGATATGTATGTATATTCGTTTGTTTTGTAACGAAAGCGATCCATCTGAAGTTAACGTCTAATCTTACAACAGAAGCGTTTTTGGCTTCTTTTAAGCGATTCATAGCAGACGAGGCTTGCCCAGCGACGTCTTTTGCGACAACGGCGGTTGTTTTCGAGGGGCAAGGAACCAGTTAGCTGAGTTGTATAAGCTTAATAATTCTAGTGACCACCAGACGCTTGGCACAAGCTTGTGCTTCTAAAGAAGGTATAAATTTTCACTTCACACCGAGCTATGCGCCGGTTTTTGCAGGGCTTGCAGAAGCAGCTGTTAAGAGTATGAAATTTCACTTAAAAAGAATAGTATTTGATGCTGTTTTAACTTATGAACAGTTAAATACAGTTTTATGTCAAATAGAGGGCGTGCTTAATTCACGACCCATTTTGCCTCTTTCTCAAGATGTCAATGATTACTGTTACCTTACTCCAGGTCATTTCTTGGTAGGAACAGCTCTAACGATGTATCCTGAAAGAGATCTTTCTGAAACCAAAACTAATAGGTTAGATTTCTGGCAACAATGTACCCAGTTGAAACAAAGATTTTGGAATGCTTGGTATAAGTATTATTTAAATACATTACAAAATAGAAATAAGTGGTCTAAGTCTAAACCTAATGTTACGGTGGGTACGCTAGTTCTTATGAGAGACTGTAATAAGCCTCCCTTTGTGTGGCCCATGGCACGTATAGTTAACGTGTACCCTAGAAATGACGGCAAGGTTAGGGCTGTACAGTTAAAAACTGCTGATGGTAAACTGTATAATAGGTCATTGCAGACTATAAGTGTATTGCCGATTGAATAATTAATTTTCGTGTTTAAATGGTGTTGGGATTTTCCTAATTTTGAGTTTACCTTGTAATGCATAAATAAGCAAGATAACAAGACTTTCTTGTTCAATACATACAAGTATACTTTGTAATAGTTATTATAGTCATGTAAGATAGAACTAGTAGAAGTAGCTATATAGTTGTAATGAGCTATATATAGTATAATACCTTGTGTTATTATTGCTAAGATTTATGGTTGATACCTAATTCATTTTTGATAAGATAGGGTTGATACCTACTTCATTTTTGCTAAGATAGGGTTAAAACCTACTTAATTTTTGCCAAGATTTAGGGTTGATACCTAATTAATTATTGTTATGTTTTTTATAAGAACTAAATACAGAGTAACTTTAGCTTAATTTAATTTCAGGGAATTGTGTTAACGATAGTATTTCTTAAATTAAAGGTTTTTTGCAAATTAAATATGTTATAAGAAGTTCTTCCCTGGGCCGCAGTATGTTGCTGGCAACATTAAACTAGATTTAAAAAGTAAAAAGTTGTACTTCCACATCCGATCTCTGCCCCGGCAGCAATACCTGTAACGCGGATTTTCGCCTTTTGATAATTGAGTGTGCAAATAAACTCGTACATGTTTAACTGGTGTTTTATCATACGAAGAACCTACAGTCCACCGAAACGAAGAGCTTAACATCGCTATGTGTCCCGCCCACGGCCACTTTAGCAGAGCAATCTTTGGAGCAATGTCGTAGCTTTATTTCCCCTAAAAAGTTCGGTTAGCCTCAGAAGTAGCTAATTCATGCCAGTTATGATGCTTGTTCACTGATGCAACCCTACTTTATGGGGTATTTACATGGGTGACTAAAGCCGCAAAACTTTTGCCGCACGGCGATGTAAATGGCAATTCGGCCAAGGTGACTGAATAACATTACCTGATCCGGTGGCCAAAACTGGAACTACGTTATTACATATTGTAACCTAGGTTACGCTATCAACTACATAGACGACAGCGACGCCACCATCTGTGATTCAATTTTGGAAGCGACTTGCTAGGCGACTAAAGTCGACCGTCACATGACTAGGTGACTAAAATTGACTCATATAAATAGTCCATTAGGAACGCAAAAATTGGTGGGACATGGTGATGTCGTACAATTCTTAGGTCATGCAACAGTAAGATACTCGTAACAGGATACCACAAAGGAAAAAACCTCGTCAAACTATTTTTTACTTAACATCAATACAGATGACGGCATATCAGACGAAACATGCTGATCTTGAGACCGCCTTTAAAAGGCTTAAGCTCTACATAATAAAAGTTGTTTTTGCAGACCAAAAATTACATAATGACATGCCGTCGGTGTTCATTGACTTTTCTTAAATCAAACTTGGAACCAGAAATGGCGACATTAAGCTTGTTCCAAATATCGGTCAAAATAACTTAGGGAAGAAGTTGAATAAATAAATATGTCAGTAAACGTAATAAACGTAACTGTTTATAACAGCGTACTTTATCGTAATAATTGTTTCATCAACCTTTCTGCTGTTTAAAGTACAACATTAATAAACTTTAATGTGACATGGTACTCTTGAAGGCACCAAATTATATTTGAATGTGCTCATTCCACAAAATGGCGTTTTGCACAAGAAACAAAATAAAACTTATGTATATTGTTTTGGAATATCAATGGTATTGCGCATTATTTCCATTTGAGTAAATAATAATAAACTTGGTAATAATATTAATAGTATTAAACACTGTTATTGGAAACATTTGATAGAATATTCTTATTCATACATTCCTAACATAACGTTTTAAAAATAAAAAAACAAATATCCATTCTAGGCAATGTCTAAGTAAGTTGCAGATTGAAATGTCAATACAATATATACACCGTCATTTTGTAGTCATTTTAATTAACTTCAGGGAGTGTTCTACTAATGAAAATAATCATTTTTGCCAAAGAAACATGGGTCGAAAAACGACAAAAATTTTGGACTTTGCCATACAAATACAATATTTTAGCTGTCTAGTTAGTATGGGAGGACCAAAATTTTTTGTCGTTTTTTGACCCATGTTTCTTGGGCAAAAATGTTTAGTTTCATTGGTACAACACACCCTTAAGTTAATTAAAACGACTACAAAATGACGGTGTATACTCAGTGAACTGTGAGTTGTAAACCTCGCCAGTCTATCTTTGTATCGCTAGATGAAATTCCCTTTTAATTTAATGTGATACGTACAGGAAATTTGCATTTTTGTTTTCGGTATTTTTACTCCCCTCATAGTGCCTCACACCCCTAACAGAAAAAAATTGTAGCGTTTTTTAATATTTTCCGCAATTCATTGAACTCGCTCACAAAGTAACACGAGAAATGCGACCCATAGAAGAGAACAGCCGGACATCCGGAATTCCGGACGGACATACGAAAGCTTTTTGCCTAAGTTGAAAGGGAGACGCCTTGCTCGCGCTTATGCCCGGACTACACGAGGCTAGTATTTCAAGCTAGGATAACAAGCTAGTTCTTTACTAAACCGTCCTGGCTTGCTGACCTGGCTTGGAACATGCTTGTTCTGTTTACATGAGGCTAAGACCATTTTAAGCTAGTATTATTGCAGTGACTGAGTTGACCAAACATACAAAATGAGTTTTTTTTTTATTTTACTTTATTTGACTTTGGTAGTCATGTCAATACCCACTGTATTTAATTCCCCACACATTTTTTTTGTGTTGAATCACGTTTAGACTTGTCTTTATAACTTGGAAAGGTGGCGTTTTACAGACAATTATGGTCATGGTACAGTTGTACAAACTTTAAATTAATCTCCATACTTAGCTTGGGCTTCTTAAAATCTAAAAAAAACGTAAACGAAACGCGTGGTTCCTGCTTACTGGCCAACTGAAAACTAGCTTCACCGGCCACATGACGATCTCCGTGGTCGAGTGGTTTGCACGCTGGTTTTCAAGGCGTCACCATCTCTTGAGGTCCCGGGTTCGATCCCCGGCTGGGTAGTGTAGAAAATTAACTTTTCAATATTGTCTCAGCCTGCCTAGCATGACCGATTTATATCGCGTGATATAGCGTTGTATCACGTTTAACTGTCAAAAAGACAAAGGAATTTAACAGTTGAGTGTCGATTAGTCAAAGTCAAATAACACTGATAAACAGTAAATTTGTTAAACGAAATCAAGTCATATTTTCAAACACTACTACCTACCTGCATATAAACCCCATACTTAGTTTCGTTCAATCACCTTCAGTTTTCATAAAATATTATAATATATCGAGTGTTCCGGCTGGGTAACAATTGATAATAAATTTGTCATACGGATGTTTTCAAACAATTTTAGGCTTAATTATAAGTTTATTTATATTTTTCATTACTGAAATTAATATCTTCGCAAAATTATAAGCATTTAAATAAATCGAAAGTGATTATTTAATTTTATCAACATATTTATTGGTTTCCGGTTGAATTATTTGACTGTGTAATGGTTAATTGTTAATTTTATTAAAACTATTTATTTACCATTTTATATTAATGATCACAAATATTATGACGAACTGTAGTAGTGTAAAAATGTTAAGTAACAAATTATAAGATTTTAGTGCACTGATTAAAAGTATGTAAATTGACGGAAGTGTATTTGGCTTTAGAGCAAGGTTCATTTGTTAAATTTATAGAAATATTTAAGCACACTTATGAGCGTGATTCTATTTCAATAACTCTTACTGTCCATTTCAAAATTGTGTTACGCATGCTTTCTTGGAAATTAATGTTTTACAGTTATTATCGAGATAATAAGTAGTGAAATGACTATGGACAGTAACGGTGAAAGAAGTCTCAATTCCCGCCAAGAATAAATGTATAAAAGTGAAATCGAAATAGTGTAACGGGTCAGTCTGATTTTGTGCCTCGCCGAATAATAAGATAAGTATTGAATACCTGTGTTACATCTAAGATGTTATTCTGTTCAGAACACTCTGTTCATTTGTTTGATTGAATGTGTTGTTTTATTGGCATTTTATGCAATGTTCGTTAGAATGAATAATAAAGACTATTTGTTATTTTATTGTAATACAATAAATTTAAAATAGAAGTGATTACAAAAGTAAAGTTTAATGGTTTATTCATGATGATTAATGTTTTATGATTCGTTTATTGGCTATGCTATTATTCACTATGAATAATAAAGTCTAATGTGTTGTTTTATTTGTAACACAATTTAGAATGTTAGTGATTATAAAAGTTACGTTAAAATATAGTGATTGATAAGATTAATTATATTTTCTTGTAAAATCTTGGTAAATCAAATATTATAGTGATTAATAAGGTCTAAGATGTTGTTTCCTTGATAATGCGAGTATTGCTTTTAGTTACTCAAATATATCCTTGTTAAACAGTGACTTAGTGCTTTTAATTATGTATGCCTGATCCCTTAATTTTAACAATTTCAGAAGTGGTGATAACCAGTAAGTCCGAAGACAAGGTGCCAACGAGTTCGAGCCGAGAATCCTTGTGAGCCAGAACAGAAGCGATTGCGTCCATGAGTTCAAGAGAGGTTTCGCAAGATTCCAGCTCCGACGATAGCAGGGTATTATTGGCACGCAAGCAAAACACAAGGCAAGTCCGTTCCGATTATTTATTATAATAGGCATACATTGATCAAATTCAGTGCATATGTAATGCGATGTTAGGGATGTAAGGTGACGTTGGGAGTAGGATGAAGTGGTTTTTCAATACATTGTGTTCCCTGAATGTTAGAAATATTGAAGTCTTAATATTTCCCTGTAGTCTAAGTTTGCTACAAGTAAAAAATAATTTTAGTTGGAGCTTATTTAAATATGATGAAATTTTTCATTTTTTTAATTAATTTAAAACTACCGCTTGAAACATTAGAGGCTAGCTTTGTAATATTAAAAAGAAGGTTTTTCAGTATTTGGTATTAACATAATCCGAAGAGATTCGATATTCAAATGTCGGTTTTTATACAAATACTTAATATCTTATTTGCTGAGTTTAATAATTTCAATGAACGGTTAGTTAATATGGTAGTACATTGACGCTTTGCAAAAACTGTTCAATAATGATAATGATAACGATAATGATGTTGATGTTGATGTTGATGTTGATGTTGATGTTGATGTTGATGTTGATGTTGATGTTGATGTCGATGTTGATGTCGATGTTGGTGTTGATGTTGGTGTTAATGTGGATGTTGATACCTACTGATATTGATATTGATAATTGCGTCCGTTTTTATAAATTAAAATGATAATTAGAATTATAAGCAATTATAATGATAATATATCCTAAATTATTATTAGCGGTTTGTAAAATTCTGTAGTTGGAAAGTTGTAAAAGGATGCAAGTTTGTTTAGTAGGAATCCCCCTAAGAGACGTAGGCGTTATATTCTTACATAGTTCAAGATAAAAAGTTTCCAATATATTTGAACAAAACAATTAGTTACTATGTGTGTAACTGGAATAAATAATTATTAATGTGTAGTGTAGTGTATACGTACAGACTGCCTGGGGAACACCCGGCGTTTGAGTTCATTTCATTGCGGAGCAAGTTTTAGAAATGAATAGAATAATTTCATTTGGATAGAAACGTGGCTAACATTGTTGATATAGGTAGATATACATTATATTAGCCAACATGTTTCGATGAACAATCAGTATGCAACATTACGAAAATATGTCTTAAATCTATCAAGTTTATTTTATTATGAAATATAAAAGCTTAACAATGGCTGTAACAATTAAAATTTCTGGCCAACGGGTAATGATTAAATAAAAGAAAATAAACGTTTAAATGAAAACTTTTATTAAAATAAAATGAGAAAATAGTATTGAGAGAGTTTTAAAATATAGGGCGTGGGTATAATATTCTTGCAGCTCACTTGTTGCACTGGCAGAAGGCCTTAAATCACAGTATTCTCACTGAGTTGAGAGTTTACATACATAAGTTATAAAACAGAAGTCAAACAAAACAAGGTATTTAAGAGAGATCTGAATATTGCTATCTTTCAAAATGGATTTACAATATATTAGAACAGTCATAGATCATTAAACAACAGGAAATCTTATAATTAAAAGAGAAACGCTCCCTAGATTAAGGCAATAAATTACAAAATTAAATATGACTAGGTTGGACAGATGATAGAAGAGAAGAGAAGAGATGAGTATGGGTGCCACACGCTTGTGGATGGCTCACAAACGTGAATAGTAGTAAAGGGTATAGTAAAAATAGAAGTATGAGAACGTTTACACCTGATGTTCGTCTTCTGATGGGGTCTCACGATCACCGGTCACTCAAGGTCGAGGGTCAGATAATGAGGGCTTGGCGATGTTGCCGTCTGCTTAGCAGCACTCGTCTCAGAGGGGTGATTCCGTCAGAATTTAAAAGAACTGTAGAGGAAATAGAAAACACAGCGTTATGACAAAACAGTGACATAAAATAAATGTCAGTAGACATGATTCCCGTTTAGCAGATAAGCTTACCCGGACACTGATGATTTGAGGACAAATGTAATAAGTTGCGGTGATGCGGCTGGATAAATGACACACACACAGCGTATGAGAAGTATTCTCAATCACAATACACTTGGGCGCACACGCAGCAAGTTAGGTAAAAATTCAGAGAGAGCGAATGTCCCCACTCAAAGAAATCGGGTTCTATTTATATCTTTTACGTTTTAGCCGTGCAATTTCGCGAATCATCTACCACATTCCAGAGACAGTGAGAAAAAATCACAAAGACTGGCATACTTCTAGAATGAGCAGATTTTTGTCTATGGTTAAAAAGATTGGTTAAAGAAAAATAAAGAATTATATGAAATAAAATAAAGGAAGGTTCGTAGATTATTAATAACTAATTACTTCCACTGTGCGACAGATATTTATTTAGTTATTGATAAAAGTTTTTAGGAATCATAGACAATTGAGATTGTTTTTATTTGGAACAGATTGTGAAAGCAGGAAGCTACTTCACGCTAGATGTCAGTTTTGAGTGCTATTGAATGAATGAGACGACAGGGCGGCTATGCACTTAGGTGTGAGAGGGACGGTACTATACATGCGAAAGACTGCCACTCCTTGACACTAGATAGCGCTAAAGTTATGATGAAGTGTGGAATCCCAACACTAGGTGGCTTTATGAAAAGAAGAGATGCAAATAGCTAGACATCCCTGCTAGAATGAAAAGGAAAATATTTATTTGGATGTTTGCTCGTGGCATTAGTTCCGCTATTCCTCGCAAGATTGAGCCAATGGTCAGAGAATTATGATTTTTATGTTAATAAAATTAAAATGTCAATCATCAGATCGAAGTATTGTTTGTTGATGAATTTAAATCTACATAAAGTGTAAAAAGAAACTAGAAATTATTGCGTGGAATAGGGTTAATGAAGTTGTATGTACCTTGCAATATGGGATGTATGAAAAATGTTGTGTAATGATGTGAAATAGTGTATAAAGAAAACATAAATAAAGGTTGGTATGATTCAAGTATAATATGAATGTAACCTATCAAAAATGATATGTTACATGGCTAGTATCAATATTCAATTACATAAGTACCTATACCTTAAAAGTATGTTTGTCTTAAAACGCGGAATGGGTAGTAAATAGGCCAATAACTATAAATTGTGTAAACTTGGAATTGCACCAATCCCTACTAGGAAACTCGATAACCTTTGTTATCATATTTTATTTGGAGTGGTCCAAACAAAGTAATTTATGAGATTTAGCCACAACTGATCATCAAAGAAGTAGAAATAAATTTTATTTATTATTTGTTTTGTGGAAAACCTACTAACAAATAACAACTAGAGCTAAAAGATAATAATTAGTGGATACAATGCTTTGAACAAATTTTTAGTAATATTTAACTTAATTTATATAATATTAATGTTGAGTTTTAAATAAGTTTTCAAAAAGGACCTACTTCGATCCTGATAGCTTTGAATATGTATTGATTACTTCATCAAGAACATTTTGACATGCATGTATTCTAGCAAATTCCAAGTATAATATGTCGAATGAAAATCAGAACTTGTTTGTGAAAATTTTTAATCAAGAAACTGGAAAAACAAATGGTATAGTCATTCTCTCTTAAAATTAGGAATAAGGTTGGGAAAATCATTCACTTGGGTTCTCTTAGAAAATGTCAGAAATTTAAATTCTTGTCTTAACATTGTTGTCTTGTTGACCTCCTTGAATCAGGTGTCGATAGGTGTTGAGGTATTTAGATTAAAAAAAAAACCGAGGCTCTGGGTCAATCCTACCAATATTTTTAATCATTAATATTGATGCAATAATAGTTAACATTTATTTTAAAGGAGGTACTTTTCCTGGCCCAGTGGAAAATATGTAGTAAATAAAATTGGTTACTTTGTTTGAAGCAGGAGATAAAAAGTGAGCCTAACTTTTAGGCCAATTTACCTGTACCTGTACGTAGTACATATTATAAGTATATTATAATTACATGTACCCAGTAAAATAATGGGAAAAGAAAATAATTCAAAGTTTTCTATTAATTATTGGAATATTTCCCAATTATTTATATTCAATATAAGATTCAATTTAATTTTTTCCAAAGGTAACAGTGATATTGATAATGAAATTGTTCTAACGACGAAATCAGTGCTCCTTTTTAAGTTTTACATTGAAGCAATATAAATGATCAATCGAAGAAAATAAAATATATTATTTAAATTACCTAATATACTTTTTAATATTAATTTGAATGCAGACATAGTTTGAGTTTGTTGAAAATACAAAATCTCTAATGTACCTATAAAAATGTAATGATTCACGACGACAATTGTATCCAATCTACATATTTATCTTATCAAGATGACTGTTTTGTGACATTTACAGTTTACCTAAAGCGACAAGGCAGGGTTGGCCTACCTTAGTTGCTTTCATAGTGTACTGTAATATGAATAATATTCAATAAAAATATATTTTTATCTCAGCAGCTAGTATTGAGAATATAATTTTTACTTCAAAAGATATGTTTAAGACGTCTGTACGGCAAGCTGTACCACAGAATGCACAATAGTACACCCTTTGTTGCGGGATTATCTGAGAGAATTGTTTAAGGAAAAATTAATATGTTGATATGTAAAGGAGTTTAGTTTAAGGCTGTTAGTAATACGGATCAATTGATAAGGTGATACCCATTGTTTTAATACGGGAAATAGAATGAAGTTGCCGCTCCAAGATTTAGACAACAGAAACTATATGTCGAAAGGCATTGCCTTTCGTTGATGAAATTTCACAACATAGTTGCGATTGCGACACGAGCACACGACAGCATAGAGCTGCCTTCGTATAGATTTAAAATACATGGTAAAATTTGCTCACGAGCAAGGGTTATTACAAAATTATTTAAAAGACAGCAATGCTTGTTTTCATTTGACTTTATAGTATTATTTTTTATAAATATGTTGCAAGGTTGCAACTCTGTATTTTAATAAAATTGGTAATAATAATTACGAGTGGGCATATTATGTAAATAAAGCTACTGAACTTATCTTTGCAGAAGCTGAAAATTAGTTTCCTGTCAGCTAGAAAAGTTAAATTGGTGTTAGAGTGCTATTAGACTATCATAGAAATATGATCATATATGTATGAGTCATTTTTATATGAAGAAACTAGGACGATCTAATAACTACATATGATTTATATTGTCTATGATCATATTTATGGGATCCTATTTGACAGCGAGCGTACAAGTAGGATCATATTCGTCGCCCCAGTCTTAATTATTTCTTTCCTCTATGCGCCTAACCTTAATAAATGGCATCTTTCAAGTGCATTAATTTTGACTGGAATATTAAAATAACAAAAATATTTACTCTTTACGAGGAAAATAAGTGTTTATATGTATAATAATCTTGCTCCAGATTACAAAATACGTCTATATAAAACCCAAATACGTCTTTTATTTAATGTTTTGTTCTTAACAGTTTTCTCCTTTTTTAATGCTATTAATAAAATTGCACTCATAGCAACGGGAATCACGGCTAAATCGTTATCCATCTTGATTTATGACGTTTATATGATCATAGGTGGATCATAAGTGTAATAAGTAAAAATGAAGGACAGCATCATTTAACTATGATCGTAGAATTTGACAGATATGAAATCATATATAAATGATAAAAATATGATAATGTAATAGCGGCCTTAGGGTGATATGAATGTCGAAAGTTTCCAGTTATTTTGATTTTATATAAATAATAGTATTCATTGAGGGACCCAATGAGTATAAGTGTATTAGTAGTTGCTTTGAATCCTAATTAAATGCATAAGGCAAGTGATAGTGAGATTAGTGAGTCAATTTGATAGCACAGATAACTTATAGATTTGTTGGAAGGATAATGTTACTGCAATTAATAGAATTATAATAAAATAATGGATGTTACAGTAATACGAACACCTTATAATTTTGTTAAGGGCCGTCTAACCTGACGATGCAAAAAGGTTACTTTGTTAAGGGCCGTCTAACCTGACGATGGAAAAAGGTTAATTTGCTAAGGGCCGTCTAACCTGACGATGGAAAAAGGTTAATTTGTTAAGGGCCGTCTAACCTGACGATGAAAACGGAAAGTTTTATTTTGTTAAATGCCGTCTAATCTGACGATAAAAAAAGGGTTTATCTTGTTAAAGATCGTCTCATCTGACGATGGAAAAAAGAACTTTATTTTGCTAAGGACCACCTTGGTGTCATGTAACGGGGACCATCTTAATAAAGTTTATCAGAAATTAAGGGTTTAAATGAATTATACCAAATTTAATGAACTTTCATGGGCAAACTATGTGTAGTAGTTAGAATTAATTAATTTCATGAATATTAAAAGTTAATGAATTGTCCGTTGTATTTATATTGATAACTTAAATAACATTCAGTAAATATTGGACGATATTTTGTTGAGATTTTTCTATTTAAAAATAAATAACATAGGCCGTCGGACCAGACGATGAAAAAAATAGGTAAATCATCACAATGGAAATTAAATCATTGATAACATGTAATACAAAATGTTTTCTCATTACAGATATCTCCTACAGAAACCACGTGGTTTGCGGGGTCGCAAATTTGTCAGGATGGACGAACTATAATATATCGAGTGTTCCGGCTGGGTAACAATTGATAATAAATTTGTCATACGGATGTTTTCAAACAATTTTAGGCTTAATTATAAGTTTATTTATATTTTTCATTACTGAAATTAATATCTTCGCAAAATTATAAGCATTTAAATAAATCGAAAGTGATTATTTAATTTTATCAACATATTTATTGGTTTCCGGTTGAATTATTTGACTGTGTAATGGTTAATTGTTAATTTTATTAAAACTATTTATTTACCATTTTATATTAATGATCACAAATATTATGACGAACTGTAGTAGTGTAAAAATGTTAAGTAACAAATTATAAGATTTTAGTGCACTGATTAAAAGTATGTAAATTGACGGAAGTGTATTTGGCTTTAGAGCAAGGTTCATTTGTTAAATTTATAGAAATATTTAAGCACACTTATGAGCGTGATTCTATTTCAATAACTCTTACTGTCCATTTCAAAATTGTGTTACGCATGCTTTCTTGGAAATTAATGTTTTACAGTTATTATCGAGATAATAAGTAGTGAAATGACTATGGACAGTAACGGTGAAAGAAGTCTCAATTCCCGCCAAGAATAAATGTATAAAAGTGAAATCGAAATAGTGTAACGGGTCAGTCTGATTTTGTGCCTCGCCGAATAATAAGATAAGTATTGAATACCTGTGTTACATCTAAGATGTTATTCTGTACAAAACACATACACACACAATACAAAACACAACACAACACATTCAATCAAACAAATGAACAGAACACTCTGTTCATTTGTTTGATTGAATGTGTTGTTTTATTGGCATTTTATGCAATGTTCGTTAGAATGAATAATAAAGACTATTTGTTATTTTATTGTAATACAATAAATTTAAAATAGAAGTGATTACAAAAGTAAAGTTTAATGGTTTATTCATGATGATTAATGTTTTATGATTCGTTTATTGGCTATGCTATTATTCACTATGAATAATAAAGTCTAATGTGTTGTTTTATTTGTAACACAATTTAGAATGTTAGTGATTATAAAAGTTACGTTAAAATATAGTGATTGATAAGATTAATTATATTTTCTTGTAAAATCTTGGTAAATCAAATATTATAGTGATTAATAAGGTCTAAGATGTTGTTTCCTTGATAATGCGAGTATTGCTTTTAGTTACTCAAATATATCCTTGTTAAACAGTGACTTAGTGCTTTTAATTATGTATGCCTGATCCCTTAATTTTAACAATATCGACTTACTCGATTACGCCAATTTTGCTTAGGTACCGACGTGTGTTTCCGAATAAATTAACGAAAAAATATTGAAATTAAAACATTTTTTTTAGATTAGTGTTATACATCATACTAAGATGCCGAGAGTGTGTGTAAACCATCCTGATAACTTCTGTTATATTTGCGGTCAATTTTCTGTTAAAAGTCAACGTCGTAGTTTGACACCATTAATTAAAAACTGTTATTTTAGTTATTTTGGTTTTCCGGCGCGAAATTTGGACAAAACCTTGACTCCTAGTGTTTGCTGTGCACAGTGTGTCACTTTGTTGACATCATGGGCTAAAGGATCTCGTCATATGCCGTTCGCAGTTCCAATGATATGGGCCGAACCAAAAGACCATGTATCAGATTGTTATTTCTGCCAAACTTCTATAAAAGGTATTAATCACAAATCTAGGCACTCTGTGAACTATCCAAATCTACAATCTGCTGAAAGACCTATCCCACACAGTGATGAAAAATTACTCGGACTAATGAAAAATTTTGTCAAAGCTATGAATAAAAATAGAGATGGTTTTTGTTACTTGAAACAAAAATTCCCAAAAATCAGTGATGCCAAAATAAAAGAAGGAATATTTGTAGGGCCACAAATAAGAGGCCTAATGGCTGATGAAGAGTTTGAACAAAAACTGAATCCGATCGAAAAATCCGCATGGATATGTTTTCGAAATATTGTTCGTTATTTTCTTGGAAACCACAGGGCCGAAAACTATGAAGAGTTAGTCAACAACCTCTTAGCGGCTTACAAGGACATGGGATGCAATATGTCGCTCAAGATTCACTTATTACACTCGCATTTGGATTTTTTTCCTCAAAATTTGGGAGCCGTTAGCGACGAACACGGTGAGCGGTTCCATCAGGACATATCCAACATGGAAAAAAGGTACCAAGGCAAGTGGAGTCCGAACATGTTAGCTGACTACTGCTGGACACTCAAGAGGGATGTTCCTGACGCTAAATATTCCCGAAAATCCTGAATAAACATAAATGAAAGTTATTTTTTCTTCATTTGAAACATTTTTTTACCGTTTTTACTTAAAAAAAGATTAATTGTTGTTGCAAAAAAACTGAGGTTGATCGAAATTTTCTAAAAATGCAGATTAGTTACAGACTAGTTGGTTTGTTGGTTGACTAGGTTTAGCCGCACTTCGGGTATTAGCCGTAACATATAAATTAAAAATATAGTATTGTTAATCCGTAATTTGTTCGAAACAATATACCTATACATATAAATAATATTTGCATGCTGTTTATACCGTTAAGTGCATGATTCTGAAATGTTAAGGAGTACCTATGTGGCATGGCAACCCTATTACCGCATTTAGAGCAAATAAAGAACTTTGTCTTATGACTTCAAAATACGTCTTTTATTAATTATTATTATTTATTATACATAGAAGAGCATACAATTCTTAGAAAAACCGAGTGACTAAAACCCGATTAGGTTTGTCCAGTCACTGCGTAATCGGCAAAAAAGATATACAAATATAACTAAGCAGTATTGAAAAAAAATAACATACAATTTGCTTCATTACTATAAATTAAAAAAAACATATATAGGTATATATTATTCCAAGATTTAAAAAATAATAGGCGCAATATTTAATTGTTCTGGCCAGTTAGACCCTATCTAAAAACGCCGATGATTTGCGTCAGTAATTTTCATTAGTAAAATTTGTTGATAAAAACAAGTAGAACAAAAAGGTCCAACTGGCAAGCAAGTCTTATAAGCTAATAAGGTTTATATTATTGAATAATTCTATTTTTAGATTATGTTTAAATTACTAGTCTCTAATCTTCCAGCGATTAGAGGCGTCTAAAAGGTTTTAGCTACTACTATGTCAATGTGAAATTGTATCTAATGCTATGAAAATTAGAGCAGTCACTCTGCCACAGACACTTGATTATAGAGCCCCAGTTGTCACGCTCTGTTTTCCAACACAAATTGTTTTATCGAGCTAACTAGCTGTGGTACCCGGCTTCGCTCAGGGTGTTAACATGAGTGGTACCTACTTAGTTGGAATAAAAAATGTAAGAGGTATTTCTTTTATTGCAAACATATTTGGACGACGAAGCATATTATACTCGGATGTGCAAATCCGACGAAAATATCTTTTTATATCTATGCACTCAGCCCGTCGAGCATCTTTCTTACTATCTAAGAATCATATTTCTATCTCACTCCGTTGCTATATTGCACAATGTCGTATGTGAGTTTTTTATTAACCTAATAGTTACCTAGATACATTTGGCGTCAACATCAAAAACGTTTTATGCTATACTTACCATTTCTGGAAAAATTTACAGCATAATTATGCTTCCACTAGAAAAAATGTATTTGATGCGTAAAGTCAGATACGAAATTATGCTTGAAATAATTATATTTCATTTCTTATGTTCTTTATTTTTATTTTTCCTTAAATCGGTTTTTTACCGAAATATTTACAATTTGGTAAACAAACACCCCCCAAAAACCCGATTTTCGCAAACTTCCAAAAAAGTTACCAGTAGATTTTCAAAATTCAAACGTTTTCACGTGTCTTGATAAATTTCTCAACTTTTGGTACTATTTCCATCTCGATCATCCCAAAATCTTCGGAGATATGGACTAAAATACGTCTCAGGCGATTTGCATTTGAAAACCATTGTCAATGGTAAAAGCAAACTTACTTTCGCATTACTAAGGATTTTGAAGGGTTCGTGTCCAGTCAACTGCTCTCACTAACTAACTTGACAAAGGTACCTATTCAATTATAAATGTTTATCAAGACGATTCCGGATAAAGTACATATTGAGTTAGGATAAAGGCAATTTTCTCAAATAATTTTCTCAAATCAATTGGATTTTTTCAGACATTCCCTATTCATTTAATTTTTTGCTCCTAAACTAGGTCAATATTTAAAAAAAAACACGTTTTTAAAACGGACTAAATTATTACAACAAAAAATCGGACTAAAAAAATTAAAACGGTCTAGTAAAAACAGACTTAAAAGTAAAAAATAAATTCTTCTGTAAATATTTATAACACTATAATATTCATACCTACAGAAAATTTAAACCTAAAAACGTGGGGCGCATTTTATAAAATTTATCATCCATCCTTTTAGGGGCGCATGCCCCACGTTTTTAGGTTTAAATTTTCTGTAAATATTATAGTGTTATAAATATTTACAGAAGAATTTATTTTTTACTTTTTAGTCTGTTTTTACTAGACCGTTTTAATTTTTTTAGTCCGATTTTTTGTTGTAATAATTTAGTCCGTTTAAAAACGTGTTTTTAAAAAAGTTTTTTTTCAGTAAATTTTTATTTTCTACTTTTTAGTTAACGAGTTAAGACCAAAAAATTATTACAAAAAAATCGGACTAAAAACATTAAAACGGACTAGTAAAAACAGACTAAAAAGTAAAAAATAAAATTTTCTGTAAATATTTAAAACCTACAGAAATTTTAAATCTAAAAACGTGGGGCGCATTTTGTAAAATTTTTCATCCTATTGTCTTTAGCATGCGCCTTTTTAGTTTTTAGATTTAAAATTTCTGTAGGTTATAAATATTTACAGAAAAAAATATTTTTTACTTTTTAGTCTGTTTTTACTAGTCCGTTTTAATGTTTTTAGTCCGATTTTTTTGTAATAATTTAGTCCGTTTTAAAAACGTGTTTTTAAAAAAGTTTTTTTCAGTAAATTTTTATTTTCTGCTTTTAGTTAACGAGCTAAGACTAAAAATATACCATCTCCTATCGGAGCACTCGTCAAGACGATTCAAACGAGCCCAAACTCGATGGGGTTGCATGGTTTTATTACAGAGTCCCAGTGGCCTTTTTCCGGCTCCATCATGAGACCCTGGAAACTATTTCCTAACAAAGTACTCGTCAATACGATTCAAACGAGCCCAAACTCTATGGGGTTGCATGGTTTTAATATTGAGTTCCTATGGCATGGACTTTCAGCTTCATCATCAGACCCTGGACCTCGTCTCCCATTAGAGTACTCGTTAAGACGATGCTAATGAGCCCAAACACGATGGGGTTGTATGGTTTCATCATAGAGTTTCTATGGCCTTCCTCCGGCTCCATCATCAGATCCTCGGACACTATTTTTCAACAAAGTAATCGTCAAGACGATTCAAACGAGCCCAATCTCGATGGGGTAGCGTGGTTTTATTAAATAGTTCCTGTGTCCTTCCTCCGGTTCCATCATCAGACCCTGGAAACTATTTCCCAACAAAGAACTCGTCAAAACAATTCAAACGAGCCCAAATTTGATGGGGTTGCACGGTTTCAATATTGAGTTCCTATGGCATGGCCTTTCGGCTTCATCATCAGACCCTGGACCTCGTCTTCCATTAGAGTACTCGTCAAGACAATGCTAACAAGCCCAAACACGATGGGGTTGTATGGTTTCATCATAGAATTCCTGTGGCCTTCTTCCGGTTTCATCATCAGATCAGCTCAATGACACCATAATATTGCATTGCCTTCCAGTTCTGACCTACGTTCAAAGTTTCAAGTCTCTAGCACATCGGGAAGCTAGGATAAAATCGTTCGCAAACTTTGTGGACAAACACACAAACAAACAAACAAACAAACGCGAAAGCAACCTAATAAAAACGTGTTAAAAGTATACCATCTCCTATAGGAGCACTCGTCAAGATGATTCAAACGAGCCCAAACTCGATGGGGTTGCATGGTTTTATTACAGAGTCCCAGTGGCCTTCTTCCGGCTCCATCATCAGACCCTGGAAACTATTTTCCAATAAAGTACTCGTCAAGACGATTCAAATGAGTCCAAACTCGATGGGGTAACATGGTTTTATTAAAGAGTTCCTGTGTCCTTCTTCCAGCTCCATCATCAGACCCTGGAAACTATTTCCCAACAAAGAACTCGTCAAGATGATTGAAATGAGCCCAAACTCGATGGAGTTGCATGGTTTTATTATAGAGTTCCTATTGCGTTCCTCCGGATCCAACATTAGATCCTCGGAAACTATTTCCTAATAAGTACTCGTCAAGATAATTTAAACGAGCCCAATCTCGATGGGATAGCGTAGTTTTATTAAAGAGTTCCTGTGTCCTTCTTCCGCCTCCATCATCAGACCCTGGAAACTATTTCCCAACAAAGAACTCGTCAAGACGATTCAAACGAGCCCAAATTTGATGGGGTTATAATATTAAATAGAATATATAATAATAATAATAAAAATGTTTTATTGTTCCAAAAAAACGGGCATAGGGTTATGTTTCCAGATATTTTTCAATTATGTCGAAAAATTGTAGATAAGTAATAGTAATTATTATTACGGAAGTTGGACAAAAATGGCGGTAACAAAAATTATCCTGCCATTCTAGGCGCCAGTGAACGGCTGTAGGTGCCTTAAGCCATGTAAATTGATGCCTAACTCGAAAATCGTGTAGTGACTTATAAAAAACGATAAAAGTATCTTGGGACACCTAATAAGAACAAAATTACGAATTCATGTCGTGTACTTCATTAGAAGCAAGACACGTTGTTGTGGTAATAAGAAAAAAATCATCTATCTAGCTTTCATTTACGCTAGCTAGATAGATGAAGGACTTGTTTTGTTCTACATGTCTCTAACGATACGTCTATAGTATATAATTTTACGGTCTCTACGTATAAAACTATCGTTGAATATTAAGAGAATTTAGATTAAGATGAATATAATGAACAATATTAGAAAAAATCGACTCAGACGGGATACGAACCCGCACCCTTAGAATTCCGGCCCAATGCACTACCAATTATGCTACCGAGCCACTAATGAATTTGGCGAAATTTTCTAATACTTTTTACGTTTCCGCTGAAGATCAGCGCCATCTCACCAATGTGAAGAGAATTACTTCGACATTCGAAAGCAGCCCCCATTGCAGGTGCTAGACAATCAATTAAGGTGAAACAGTCATATAATTTTAAACTTTTAGATTTTTGCATTCACAATGCTATTTTTATATTAAGATGAATAAATAATGAAAAATATTAGAAAAAATCGACTCACCCGTAGCAAATCCCGTCTGAGTTGCTAGGGGTGAGTCAATATTTTCTAATATTTTTCATTATTTATTCATCTTAATATAAAAATAGCATTGCGAATGCAAAAATCTAAAAGTTTAGAATTTAGGTTCTTAAATATACAGGGTTACTTTGCATTGTAATGTAACTCGACATATTTCTGTCCTGACAGGAAGTACTAGAAAAGCTAAAATATGTATTGACACTTATTTAAGCTCCTAGTATCTATACTTACTACTTACATCTCTCCGAGCTACCAAAGTTGCAATGTACTTTTTTTAAATAATAAAGTTAGTTTTGTCCATTTGAAAATTACATTTAGACAAATGCTTGTTAAGGGTCATATTCACAGTCTTTGTAGTAAATGTAGTTACCTATACGATTTTTTCTGTATCCGTATTGATTTGTCGTAACCTAAAAATCTACTCGCTACTATAAGTAGCTTGGTAGGAAATATTTAATATCGGCTAATAAACGCTTGCTTGATTAATGTTAAACCGGAGGTAACTTTGGCGCCAGTTGTCAGTAATTGCAATTTACTTCCATAACTGTGGTTTTCATTATTAAGGAACTAGGTATATATTGTAACATTTATTACACTGAATAGTAGTAGTTAAACAGTGTTCAGCCTGTAAAGAGTTGTAAGATACTAGGTACTCTCAAAGTTTTGCCAGAATATTTTTACCATTGAAAATGGTTATCAGATGCAAATCACCTGAGACGTATTTTTGGCCATATTTCCGAAGATTTTGGGAGGATCGAGATGAAAATAGCACTATAAGTTGAGGAATTTATCGAGACACATGTAAAAGTTTGAATTTTGAAAATCTACTGGTAACTTTTTTTGGAATTTTGCAAAATTCCAAAAATTCCGGGTTTTTAGGGGGGTGTTTGTTTACTAAATTGTAAATATTTCGAAACAAAAACTGACTTAAGAAAAAACGAAAAAAAAAATCCTAGGGTATTAGTTTAACTACCAAATGGCGAAATAATTTTGAAAATCGGTTAATAATTGTGACCTGTAGGTGGTCCCTTTAGATTTGGAATTGTTGAAAAACGGGTGTTTCCGTACATAAAAAGTGATGTAGCTTTTATGAATATTGGCCGATCGTCATGGTAATAGTGTTAAAAGATGCAGAAGCAGACGAGAAGTGCATTCGTTGGAATTTTGAAAATATGTTAATAATATTTCGGCTGCGTCGAGGCAGTCAGCGGGCGCTTTTGTGACACGAGGCGGAGCCGAGTGTCACAATCGTAAAAATAAATAGGTACTACCTACCTAGGTAACTTTAAACATATAATAGGACTTTGCATTTGATTTGATTTTGGTTTTTCGTAAATTTTGGTGTTCATTTTCAATGCTCTGATTCTTGCGGGGACTGTAAAATCTGTGAATTTTTTCAGAAAAATATACGATGAATTTTATTGTTTATTTAGTTTAGTCTGTTACAGCACATTTTATGATCGTAGTTTTTATTTATTTCAGGGACAAAATCATTAAGCTGTGTAACTTAAAAACTCAAAAGCAACTCGTTTCTGTAGGCTCTAGCGATTTTATTTATTTCAGTGACAAAATCATAACTTAAAAACTCAAAAGCAACTCGTTTCTGTAGGCTCTAGCGATTTTATTTATTTCAGTGACAAAATCATAACTTAAAAACTCAAAAGTAACTCGTTTCTGTAGGCTCAGCGGCTATCGATCCCGAAATTCGTTCGGTTTAGCAAACTTTTAAGCTTGAATTTTAATACATATTATTTAGATCACTAAATGAAAAAGGATTATAAAAAATATGGTTCACTGTTAAGTTGCATGCTAATAGTCAGAAAAAATAAACCATGTTTACATCAAAGAATGACGACAGCCGCAATTAAAATCAACCGATAATCGACAATTACAATCATTTATATAATTTTAATTGTTAATAATTAAATGCACGTGATGCGTCTATGTGTAAATCAGAGGGCCCATTAAAAAACTCGCGATACTCGGATGATGTTCTTCGTACTAGTTTTGATTGTTGATGTCGTAAAAATAAGTCGATATTCTGATCATCTGAGCCGCCGAACACCGACTGCTGGATATGGGCTTCCCCAAGCATCTCCACAATGATTGGTCCTGCGCTGTCCGCATCCAGCGGCTTCCCGCAACCTTCACCAGATCGTCGTTCCACCTTCTCGGGGATCTACCCAGTACCCACGGAATGTCATTATGGTGCGTGGTGGCCATTCCAGAAACTTTTCGATCAGGTCGATTCTCTCAATACCTACTATTATTACTATATCGATAAAACCATCAATAATAAGAGTGCTATTATATTAGTGTCGATTAATCAACCAATAATCAACAGCACTTATACGCTAACCACGATATTACCCCACTAAAAGTGTCCCCTCAGCGCTTTCTATATAAAAAGTTGTTAAAAGAAAAAGATTAATAAAACTTAACGTGGAATTTTTAAGACCCAGTATTTTTAGAAGGTATCATTACATTCCTTCCCCTGTAGTCATTCGTAGAAAATGGTTTATAAATGGTCACTTTTAGCAGTTTTGCTATCTAGAAATGGCTACGAGGGAATGTAATGACTAATGATACCTTGTAAAAACACTAGAATAATGGCTCGTAAAAATTCCACGTTTATAATAATAAAACAAAAAGTTTTGAAAAGTCATGGAGTAGGACGAACGTCGTCCGATGGACGGATTTTTTTTAATAGACCCTCTGGTATAAATAAATAATTATCCACTAATTGCCCGTATGTACTGGTTGACGTTGTTACACAATGTGTGTATGAAGTTATGAATGAACTAATGGAATCCATACAATTATCTTTGTTTTCAAATCTAATATTATTAAATAATATTATTGAAAATAGTATTTCACAATATAAAATTATTAACAATAATTTAATATAGGTATTATAATGATTTATGATAGGTCTTAATGTTTATATTGTGAAATACTATTTTTGAGAGATAATTGATATAATAAAATAACATCAGAAAAAACCTTTTAGAAATTAAGTCCGTCTTTAAATGCAGGTTTCATTATGCATAATAATTTATTTCACAAAAATAGCCTACAAATAAATTGTTTGGATTTTAATTGAAAAGTTTACGTGATCAAATCATATTATAGAAACGTATTTATTATCGTATTTTTTCCATCTAAAAAATAACCATATCAAATAAAGATGGTTTGAAAATTCAGATTTGAATGATGAAAATACAGATTTGATTTTTTTGAAGGCAGGATTGAATTTTTAATAATCATGTAAATTTCAATTTTCGAGAAAACATTACGCAATGTCTTCAAACTTGTTAATCAGGGTAATGTACATTGTACAACATTAATACCATTTCGCAAATACACTCTTTACTCATGAAAATGGTCACATTCGGTACAGTAATAATCGTAATGATTAACAGAGCATTAAGTGCCCGTTCACACAGGCGCTAGGCGATCCGTTTTACAGATCCGTTTTATCGGATACGTTATTATTCGATGGCGTATGAATGTAGTTGTACAGTCAGCAGCACATCAGACTATACATGTTGACCTTGAGACCGCATTTATGCCGTACGTAATAAGAGACATTTTCGTAGTTCAACTGTTTAACCTAGCGTGCTGTCGTGCATACGAGCGTATTCACACACAACACAGTATATCGGATGTGTTTACACACACAATCTTTACTGTATCCATATTGGCTCCGTGCACGCTTTTAGCGCCACCTAGCTTTTTGCAACTTTGTTGGCTCTGACCTGACCTTTTGACGTTTTGATATATAATGGCGGCATTGTGACAAAATATTAAAAAATACTATACATATTGTGTTATTAATGTAAATTTCAAAATTACTGTGATTTGGGTGGGACAAAGTGTTGTGAAATCGTTTTTGGTCATTTAAATTAAATATGGCAAGTAAGATCTATTCAAAAAGAGTGTTTTATTTTGGTTATATCAGAGTTTGTTTAGTTTTTTTTTAGTTGTAAATTTTGTAAAACAAGAGGATAAAGCTACTTTAATAATTTTACTAAGTGATAATAAACATATATAATTTTTCCTGTATCGCTAGTAATAAATTAAATATCGTTTTCAAACAGATTACAGCACAGAACATAGAAGTAGATAGAAGTAGTATGAGCCCAATTTAGTATGAAAACCAGTGTAACCAAACAAACACATTAAACATCGAAGCCAAGCCCCCCACTTAATAGTTACATGCTACGCACACACACTTTGTGAACACGTAATTGGATGAAAAGTAAAAATGTGTAATATCCAGAAAGCCATAAATCACAAAGTTTATTTATTTAGATTCAGTCGTATTACCATAGCAACTTGGTACCAAATTAAATAATACGTATATTTATAATGCTGCTACTCAGCCGCTAGATGGCGCAAGCTAATTTTAATAGTGCGATTTACCACCTTATTCATTATATCATAAAGTACTTTAAGAAAATTTTATGAGATAAGGGAGACCGGGTTGGTTGCATTAAGGGCGGGGTGGACCTACCGATTTGACCTACCGGTAGGACCACGATATACAACTATGTACCCGTGGTCCTACTGGACTAGGGCTTTTTAGAATATCGTAGTGTCCGTATCGATAGATAAGTAATAAAGAACGATTACCAATTCCGAACCTAACCCAAAATCCTATATTTATTTTATGTTCAATTACGAAATAATGTTATATTCAGTCAAAAATACCAAGGCAACATGACTTACAAGGAGTTGTTAAGATTTATATTTTTGAAAAATTAAAGAGCTAAAAGAAATGAAGACATATCTTCGCGGTACCAAATTAAATTCACTCCTCGTAAGTTATGTTGCCCTGGTACTTTTGACTGAATATTTCATTTTTTCATAATTTAATATAACATTTATTTGAAATCGATAAATAGCGATCCTAAATTATCGATACTTATTAAGCCCTAGCAGCCTTGTAGGAGAAGCAATTTTTATTAAATTGCCTTGAATGATTAAAATCCTTGACAATAAAAATGCTAGCTTGCCGCACTCGCCTGTAACGTACTACACTCGACGTCAGAAAAACCGCACCTCTTCGGCACTAAGTTTAGACTTGGCCATCTGCTATTGCTAGCTAACGTTTTATTGTGTAAATGTTGATATCTATTGAAAGTACATTTAATGAGCTTTCTTTTAATAAGTGTTTGATTTATTTAACATAACAGTTACCATAATTAAACGATTAAAGCGTTATTGCTAGCGCCACCACAAAAGGGAAATAAAAGGGGTCAATTCAGGAAATGCGGGTAAATTCGCTATCGAGATGATGGAGAAAACACACTTCAACAATTCAATTAAAAAAACGAATACCCAAGATGGATACTATTGCCCATGAAGATATTCAAATATTGCAATAAAATTAGGCAATGTAATGTGCTCGGAAACTCAATCTCAGAAATTGATTCCGTTCGACGAGTATTCCAACGATTTCTAAAGACTGTTGGCTATGTCCGAAGGGGAAGAAGTATATAATAACACTTATCATTAAATTATATGGGATTAAATTAACTTTGAAGAAAAGGTGCGGTTTTTCTGACGCCGAGTGTATTTATGAATTAAGTTGACTAAAATTACGTGCTGTTTTTGCGTGTTTTCAGTGGTGAGTGTATCAAATCAACTGTTACTTAGACGTTTATCATTTACCTATCAATTTTTTGCTATGGTGATAGATAATACTTTTCAACTCTTTACAGTCACAACTTTTCTCGGTCTCCCCTATTGAGTGACATTTCCGCCATTCTATATTTTAGTGTTTATGACACTTCAAGAATATGTCAAATTGTGCGTTGGAATATGGATCTTAAGTGTATGACGCATAAAGCCGGTTATTTATTGTTTTGAATTTTAAAAGGAAAATATCCGTTTAATTTTTAATTAAAATCAAAATTATTTAAATAAAGCTCGCCTCTGATATTTTATGCACCCGTTTGCTAAATGATATATGTGGATATCGATTTTGCTCTCTTGTATAATGCAACTCAGCATTTTTATATTATTTTTGAAGATGTTTTTGTTTGGCGTTCGTTCATACGACTGCCGGAGCAAAATTCAAAGATGTGCGGAGCTACGCAGATATGATGTTACACGGGTGCCGCCCACATGCGACTTCTACCCGGGGGAAAAATTTTTCTTTGTTCTGTGGATTACAGAGCCTACATTATTTCTACTTTTTGCCACCATGAGCGCTGCGATCGATTATTATACCTTCGCACTCAGCGAATAGCGAAGGATCCGATAACACGGTAAATTCGGTGTAAACAACACATCCAGTAGTGACGGATCCGTTAAAATCAGTGTAAATACGGAACTGCTATGTGAACGCACAACAAGGGATGTTAAGAGATTGCTTTACTTAGAAACCGAAATAAAGTACCTAAGTTCTAAGTGATATCTTTCTTTCCTAGTAGAATTTAGTCTGTTTTTGTCTTGTCGAAATATTAAGAATCTTTATTGAGATAGACTAAAATAAAAAAAGAGATTAGTGGAAAAAATTCACAGATCTCGTGCCTTTCACGACCTTCTTCTGGTACATTGAAAATGAATTGAATGAATTAAACAAAACAAAATTTCTTTGTAAATATTTTATTTTTAATCAATTGTTAGACATTACAATAGACAACACAATAGACATTAATATTTTATTGAAAAGTAACTTAAGTACTATAACTAAAACATCTAAGAATTTCAACACAAAATTACCTACCTTATAAAAAAATCTAATCAAAATCAAATGCAGCCAGCGACCATTATTTGCTCATGTGCCGCGACCGCGAGCGAGACTCGGTGGCGTCGACTTTATCATCACTAGGATGTGCGATAACATTTTAGCCCATATCTTACTGCAATCACAAACCATGTTTACCTAGGCATCTTCTTCACACTTTTATTCAGAGACCGTTGTAAAAATTCATTTGGAATCGTAGCGTGACTATGAGAGACATTGAGACTTGCCAGATCGAGTAATTTTAAATCTCGAACTTGAAATAACTGCAACCCACGAATATAATAACAAATCTTCTTTTCTGTGTGTACCTACCTATTAAAACCCTCGGCTCAACCTCGGGCCTCAAACTGCAACCTCTATTCTATTCAACTTTTGCTCTAGATTCGTTTAAGTATCCGCTTACACACAAAAAAGTGCCGGGGTATCACGAAATCCCATGGTGCAGTAATGCTTAGGAAATACCAAAACAATAGAAGCAGATGCGTCGAAATATTTTTTTTTTCAATGCCCATGTCACGTGCAAGACACAGCCCCGGCTGGCCTTTTGCATAATAATTATAGAGAAACGTTAACGTTATTATAATAATAAATAAATGGTATCGTGTTCTTCGTACGGGTATTATTAATGTTTTTTTTAACTTAGCTGTTATACCAAAGAAACACCAAAAGAGATAAATTATACCAATATTATACTAAAATTATACAATATAATTCCGCAGAGCTTCAACTAGGTATACTAATTTAGTACTGAAAATACTTAAAACAGTCACCCTGCTCAAGATGCTCGCAGCGCGCACCCGTTTATAGCAACACCAAGCTCCTCCTTCTTTTCCGTATCCATAATAACTCTAATTTTGAGTAAAATAATATTTGTACTAATTATGTATTATCATTTTAATCAATTAAAACCATTAAAACTTAAGGGCACTTAAGAATACAATCTGTAGTAACATAGAGTAACATGCGTAAATCGTACCTAAATTGAGTCGTTTTTAAATATTAATATTTTCCAAAATTTTACGTATTTCGAATAAATAAAAAAAGGCTCCAGATCTAGAATCAATCTATAAGTAAAAAATATAAAAAGTTTCAAAAGTTAATTATAAAGACCTTTTAGCTTTTCCTTACTAAACGCTAATTTTTAGCGGTTTTCCGGGATTTTCTCAAGAAATTGTAAAATTATAAAAAAAACAAAATTACCATCATGTAGCCCTTATTAATACACACCTTTTGACACCTAAATTAGTTATCTAGATCTAGAACTAACAACGCTAGAGCGAATTCGCACTTTCACTGAAAACGGGGCCCCTACTGCAGCGATCGAAAAAACATTTTCAGTGATAAAAAATGTTGCGCACTTTATTATATAAGGTTTATAAGAGTTTATACGGGATTATCACTTTTTTTTTAAATGATGTAACATTTCTCCGAGTTATATTTCGTAAATAAGTCTCATGCTTTCTACCTCAATAATTATTCGGTAAAAAATACATTTATTAAATATTTTGTTAAATGTTTACTTTTGTAGAATCCATCAAGAGAGTGATAAAGAATCCAAGACCGACCATAAGAACAATAATTACTTATTTGATAACCAGTGACCATGAGTTTAAAGAAAAGGTCACTTACGGTTATATGACTTCCTAAGTTGGAAATCAAACCTATACCACATTTCGCTATCCGATCCGGGCAACTAAAAGCACATTGCAAACCAGTTTGATTTTTATAAAAATAAAATAATAATATTACTAGATTGAATAATAAGTTTTAATTCAATAACAAGTAAAGCTGAATACATCACTCCTAAAGCGTATGGTTTTGTATGAGTTTCCATAGAATCGATATTGTAGTCAAGGGCATGCCGCAGTTCAAGGTAAATATCAAAGTGTGGTAGGACAGACAGCTTTATGACACAGACTTTTTTTATGTAAAGAAGGAAAAGTTACTACATTATCAATTACAAAAAATCTATTAGACATAGCTAGGTTTAGATTAGTACCTAAACGACATAACTAACTTCATTATAATAAATATCCTTTTTCAAAGAAGGTGGGGGCACATTTTGTCTGACGCCACTAACACGCCACCGTCAGATGACATCGGTTGTCATAGTAAAACACACTTATATTACTTCCTTGTACATAGATACGGCGTGTTAACGCGTAGCGTCAGACAGATGTGCCCGCGCCTTTATTCCACTACACACTGTCCTGTACTGTTTAAAACTTCTGATGCATATCCTGTTCTTCCTTGCCCTAAAGCTTTCCGAAATACTTTCAAACTTCACATCGAAGCAAAGAAACTTTCTTATTTCCTTCTGGTGAGAAAGTAGAAAGTAAAGCTTTAGGGGCATTACGCAATCTGGACTGAACTTTAGCAATGAAACTGATTTGATCCTTAGCAAAGATATTCTTGCTTACAATTTCTGAGCTACCGTCATAAGGCATTTGTTTCTCGTTAATGTAAATGTGATCGTAAGCTGAACGTGTCGACTGCTTCTTGTTATCTATATTTTTTTCAAAATTGACAATTGTTTGCCTGATATCGTAAAAGTGAGTTGAGTTCCTATCCAACTTCATTATTCTGTGTTCAAGATTCTTCACTTTTCCGTTCACATCCTTCATGTATGTGTGTGCATTTGACGATGAAGCTTTTATATCAACAAGGTCTGTTTTCACTTGATCCATATCATTTAATAAATTGTTTAACTTTTGTTTAAGTTTCGCTATATCTTCTAAAATGTCCTTCAAATCAGGAGCTGGAGTTTCATGTATCTCTTCTATTGCACCAATTGGGTCATTTATGCAATATTTGCAATTCCATCCGTATTTGGGAATAAGCTTGTTATATTTTGGAACTATGTAATCGTTACGATCGTTACATATGTCAAACACGTCTGAACACTTAGTGCAAGGAGGCATAGTTGCTAATTTAGTCTTGCAACCTTGACAAGAACACATGCTTGGATCAATTTTATGTACTTTCACTATTGACTGACGGAAAACTGGGGAGCGTTTCACCGCCACCACATCCAAGGGCAGACTGTTTGTGGTGGTAGCGAACGAACCCATGCATAATGGTGGTTTAAAAATAGCTTCCAAATGACGTGGTAGTACCGCAAACCTTATTTTGATGAGCGCTTGCCTTCAGAATGTTGTTGACTAACCATCAATAAGTAAGGTAATTAAGGTATTAGGAAAAATCTAAAATCGCTTAAATATTTATATGCCTGACGAGGTGTTTTATCGACTAAATTATTTTTGAAATATTTGTCGTTAGCGGGTATTTAGAGGAAGATAAAATTCAATTAAGTATTTAATATGTAAATACCCAAAATATCAACTAGAGGTTTTGTGGTGTTTTGGGGATAAGTCGAAAAAATTACGTTAAATACCACTTACGTAGGTATAATCCCACAAACGCAAAATACTACCTGGAACTTAGTTATTTTGGCACTAAAGTGGAGTGGCCTAAGAAACTATTTTACTTAGGTTCATTTAATAAGTTTCACACCAAGTTCCTTGGTCACTTCGTCATGCAATTTAAAAAAGATAAATCACGTGCACAGTTGCGTTCTTTGTGTGTTACACCATGGGTGATTTCTATACAAACTTGTCGTTTCAAATACTTGTAAGTTTGAAATCTACAGTCATGGTGGGTGATGCAAAGGCCCGTCTTATTACAGCCATGACGATTGTGAGTTTGTTTGTTTAAAAAATCTAGAGGCATATTTAAAACGTAGTGATTATTTCCTCTATGATTAAAACCATTCGACCGCATATTATTTTTACTTATCGTTTTCATAAAAATATAAGTCGAAGAATAAATCTATAAGAAAATAAAGAAGAAAATTTACTGTTTCTTGTAAAAAAATATGCTTCCACGAATATTAAATTGAGCTACTTCGTGACCACAACAGGTGAAGACGCCATAATATCATCTTTTAATCAAAATCACATCGAAATTATTATACAAACCTTTCTAAAGAAATTTGTATTTATTTTGAACCAACATCATAAAAAGAAAAGGAGGAGGTTTTTATAGAAGCGTTTGGAGAAGGGCTTAGAATAAAAAAAAGAAATTGTCTTTCAGCCTAACCCGATTTCAATATAGGTTTTTCATTAAAATTTTCAATGATTTAAATATTTCTTGCTTTTTAGAGCTATTTAATTTTGAAGCTGTTTTTGTTTTTATTTTTAGGTGTTTGAAGGAGTTTTTCTTTTAAAGCTTTCTAATATTTCTAATTTACAGTTTTACAGGAGTAACACTTTATATTAAGGCGCTGTAGGTAGTAAAACTAGCGCCGCGCCCCGCCACTACATTTATTTTTATTACTCGTAAACCAAGTAAATATTTTAAAAAAGCTCATGTAATAATCTCTTAAATTGTCTCTAATATTTTTGAATAACTCTTCAACAGTTGTCATTATTACTGTAAGTTTTAAAATACATTTTAGCTTAAAGTGGCCACTTTTGGCTAGAATGGATTTTAAAACTTACAGAACGAATGAAAACCATGAAAGAGTTATTCAAAAAATATAAGAGATAATTTAAGAGATTATACAGGGTAATTTTGCGACCTCTTTACAAAATCAAATATTAGTTCAAGGAAGTAATAAAAAAAAATTGGTGAGATAATTATGAATTATTTCTTTTTTAATTCAAAGTTTTCAGCCACTTTTTATGTCCAATAAATTTAGGCGCGCACGCTCACCCTCACGCAAGCGACGCGAGCGGGGTAAGGCGGGTGGCGGGAGGGGGGCTCGCGCGGGTCAACCGTGCGATGCGCAAGCAGTGACAACAATTTCAATTTTTGTAGGGAAAAGTTTGGGACAAAAATGTAAAAAAAAAATTTTTTTTTACTTCACAAATCGATTGTACTGCTGTTATAGTATGACCTGACAAAATTTGAAAAGGGGTCCAAAAATGACCCTGTATAACATGAGCTTTTAATATTTGACTTGGTTTAAGAGTAATAAAAATAAATGTTGTTGTACTACCTACAACGCCTTAATGTCAAATAGGACTTCTTCTTCAATTTGTTGTTGTTACAATATTGTCCATTATTTTGATATCAATAGAATTGATTTGAAACTTTCAGTTTATATTTATTAAATAACCAAAGTATATCAATTAAGTAACAAATTGGTACCTTCTTGGAGCTATATTCTATTAATAGGTTGAAACTCGTCATGTCGATGTTAATTGTAAGTTAATTATATTAACTTGTGTTAGGAGATGATTAATGTAAGCCTTTACTTGTATTCAATGTTAAGTATCGATTATATAATTAACAAGGTTTAATTATATAATCGTTACTTAACATTAATAAGTTAGTAGTATAAATCCGCATTTTTTTATTGATGTCATCGATAAGATTGTTATGAATTGTAATTTCATAGATTCTATTTTATTCAATAAGCTACTTATCAAAGGGATTATAAAAAAAATTGTATTCCATTTCATACATAATGCATACAATTTGTGTACTATATCACATATTATGTTATAAACTTATTGCAATAAAACAGGTAAAGACGAAAAAGTTCAGTGCCTATAATATCTGTTTGTCAACAGCTTTTTCTTTTTAGGGTTCCGTACCCAAAGGGTAAAAACGGGACCCTTTTACTAAGACTCCACTGTCCGTCTGTCTGTCTGTCTGTCTGTTACCAGGCTGTATCTCATGAACCATGATAGCTAACCAGTTGAAATTTTCACTAGACAGTTGAGGTATTGCTGTTGCCGCTATAGCAACAGATACTAAAAACAGAATAAAATAAATATGTGAGTGGGGCTTCCATCCAACAAACGTCATATTGTAGGAATGAAGTATGGTATGGTATGGAGAGAGGTAGCCACTAGTAGGAAGGCCAAAGTGGAAGATCTTCCTCCGGGCTAGGTGGTATTTGCCCGGGGACCGCGGTCCGACCGATGATGGTTGGCAGTTGTATATATGCTGCTTCGCTGAGAAAACTTCGTCAGCGAGATGTAGGTTGCTCCATATATATTTCCATACTACGAGGTGTTATTCCTTACTAATCTTTGTGTTTATACGACACTAGCGCCATCTAGTCACATGATGATGAATCTTTTTGCATTTATGTGTTGTGGTATGTGCGGCGTCGTAGGTAGGTGCCGCTACATCACTCCCCCCTGAGACCGGAGGTCGATAGTCCAAGGGTAGTCCAAGCTCAGCTGTCAGTGCGTCAGAGCTATGCAAGTGCCAGAGTAGAGTGCTGCAGGAGATGCCCCAGTCTGCGGTGAGTCGAGACAGTCTACGGTGAGTCGAGACGATGCGGGGTGAAGGAAAGCGCGTCCGCCAGTGCTGCAGGTAGATCCGTGTCCACGGTGAGTCGGGACCTGTCCACGGTGAGTCGGGACAGTGGAAGGTGACGGTAGGTCCGAGCTGCTGGTGAGGTGCGCAGAGCTGCCACGCCGGAGTAAGGGCCCAGTGATGCTTCAGTCGTGGGCTGCGAAGACCAGCACGCGTAGCATGACCAACATCGAGATAAGATTCGACTCACAGAACAATGGCTTGTCTACACCGAAATGTCACTTTTGTCGGGTTGAGATCGAGATACTCATGCTCGCATTTTACAACCGTAGACTCGCATTGTTCTTTGTCGTGGCCTAATGTCAAAAGTCGACAAACACGAGCTTTTGTCTTCAACTGACATTAATTTGACAGTTGAGTGGGAGAAATTTGTCTACCACCCTTCGAGTGGTCGAGAAAGATTTGTCGACTTATTTTTTTTTCTGAGTTTTTAATTTGGCAATAAAAATAAATCTAAGTTGTCCGTGTTTATATTTTATTAAGGTAAGAAGAGAAGTTACAGCACAAACGACAAAAACAGCTATCCGGAAAGAAAAAAAATGAAAAATTGTATTTAAGTAATTCTTTTTTATTATAAAATTTATAAAAAAAGAAATATAATAAATATTTACTACTAGTAAATAACGAATAAGTATTTTTTATTCTTAAATTTTTTCATACATTTTATAAATTAAAATAATACAATAAATAATTTATTGTAAAAAGGTACCTACCTATTCAATAATATTGTTTCCTAATATTACACTTTTTTCCCTTCAGTATTTTTTTTACTTTTATTTTACTTAATTTTAATTTATTTACTTAAAACGTAAATAAAAATTATTTTCATACATTGATTTCAATATTTATTACTAAATTAACAAGTGCGTTGGTCTGTGTCATCTTTTCAAAAATCTCTCAATAAAAGGAAGGCAAACGAACTATATCCATACGGCTATATTTAACTCGGTTTTAAGAGTTTTGCGTCGTGAAACGTATGGAAAGGAACGCCCTTTAAGAGAAATGATGGAAATAATTATAAATATTTACTAGTGGCAACATTATTCTTCTCGAGCTCGAGAGAGCTTTGTCTACGGAAGTGAAAGCTTTTGTGAGTGTCTCTTTATCTTAGAACTTATTAAAAAATAAGTATCATGTTTAAACTAAATCATTTCGAATCATTTCAGATAATTTCGACGTTTATTGATGTGGAAATAAAAATATTATATTTTAAAACTCATATTTGTATTAAAAGACATAAAAAGGTTGTAAAATTCTGAGAGCGAGTCCCACCACTGTGCTCAGCAATCTAGAGGGTCGAGACGACAAGTCTTCGTAGACAAGAGTCCCGTTTGCTCATGCTACGCGTGCAGGTCGGGATAATGCCGTCGAGAGTTGCTGAGGTCCAGGAAGCGTCGTCAATGATGCTGCGATGGAACCTTGAAGGCTGCTTGGCTGCTGTGCTTCTGCTTGCGGTGTGACTGCTGCGGATGCTGGATAAGGTATGAGGAGTGATGGCTGCGCTGCGTTGCTGAAGGTGCTTGATGTGCTCCGTCGGGGTGACCAGTGTAGGAATGAAGTATGGTATGGTATGGAATGGAGAGAGGTAGCCACTAGTAGGAAGGCAAAAGTGGAAGATCTTCCTCCGGGCTAGGTGGTATTTGCCCGGGGACCGCAGTCCAACCGATGATGGTTGGCAGTAGTATATATGCTGCTTCGCTGAGAAAACTTCGTCAGCGAGATGTAGGTTGCTCCATATATATTTCCATACTACGAGGTGTTATTCCTTACTAATCTTTGTGTTTATACGACACTAGCGCCATCTAGTCACATGATGATGAATCTTGTTGCAACCATGTGTTGTGGTATGTGCGGCGTCGTAGGTAGGTGCCGCTACAATATTTTTACCGTTTTTGGTACGGAACCTTTCGTGCGCGACTCGCACTTGGCCAGTTTTTTTTGGTAGCTTTGATTTCCATAACACAAGTGATTAAGATTTTCTACTTTAAGATTACCTACTTTGGAAGCAGTGCAATGTTTGAGATCTTTTCTTTTTTTTTCTTATAAATGGATACTACTCTATGTCACAATTTAAACCACAACTTACTTTGTGCCTATGTTTAGTATGAATAAATGATTATGTAAATGATGATGATGTAACGCCTGTAGCATACCGCGAAACACCGCAGTGGGTTCGACAAGCGAAACAAATGCGAACAGCCTATTCCAATGCATAGAGTTTTTATGCGCGAACCCACCCGATCGGCTCCGACCGTTGACACACGCGACAGTAATGACGCGAGCTGCTACGTAGTTGTGATCTGTATATTATATTGTCGTCGATAGAAGACAACTCATAGCGGAACTATGGCGGAACTACCGCGGTGCCGCTGGTGCGGTTTCGTGGCGGAGGTATGCTACGGGGTGCTACAGGCGTAATGTGTTTCTACCCCAGCAAGTTATTAATTACTATCAGGCTTTCTTGAATTCAATGTTAGGTAATACTGCACTACTAAAACAGTGTGCGTTAAACTTTTTTTACCCAATAATGATGAAATAAAAAAGAGAACCAGGAGTAAAGGGCTCTCCGCATCTTACGATCCGACCATCCAATCATCCTAATTTTCTTGGATGAAATCGGTAGCTATAGCTACCTAATGTAGGGCAGTTGGACTTAGACCGATCCTTATTAGGTATATGGAAATTGGAAGTTCAACTGCCCTGCTCATATGATTTCATCCGGCAAAATTAGGATAGGATGGTCAGGCGGAAGTTGTGGAGAGCCCTTAAATAAAATACAGTTTAAAAAATACTACAGCTCATATAATCCAAGTTACACTTTCATATCATCAACATCAATCACAAATGTTTCACTTCACCAGTTACGCACCGCATAGAACAATCAGTTGGCATTTAAATCAAAAATTAATTATCGAAAGTAATAATTTATAAATAATTTACTGGAACAGTGTTTTTATATACATTAAAATTCGCAAATACAACTGGTATTTACATTTTGTCTTAAACTTCGCATCTATTATTTACAAACTCTAATTTTATCAATCTTAAACAACATTTGGTCAATTCTTATTCCAAATAAATATTTTTTAATTTCAAATTTCGCTTAAATAGAAAAAGTATTCACAGAAGTATTATTAAAAATTGATTCAAAGAATTTATTTTTTAATAATTTCTTCTGTGACCAATATTAACAAACTAGAAAGCAATTCTTTAATGACTAGATCATATTAAAACTTTTATATACTGGGGGCAATTTTAGGCTAGTAAGACGAGTTTTTTTTTAATAAAACATGCCACTATTAGTACTATTGATGTGTCAATTGTGCGTTGGAAACAACTACTCTAGTTTGGAACTTATTGATTAGTCAGTTTGATTTCAATGTAACAATACTACTTTGTCATTCTTGTAAGTTAAGTTTTCGTTGTAAACACAATTATGAAACACCACAAAGCCGGTTACTTTTACCCAAGACATAAAAAAAATTAACGGTATGTCTACTATACTTCCTTCCATGCATCGAACTCCTAGGGAACAAAATACTTGCAGCTCATTGGTCTGCGTGCGGCTAGAGCTAGGCACTTTTACTATTAGTTATTCTTTGGCTAGGCTATAGGCACAGAATAACTAATAGTACAAGTACTATAGGCTAGGTAGGTCACGCGCATTAACTAATGGGCGCATATACGCGGAACGATTTTCTTTGGGAGATCGTTTTGTGGAATGGACTTTATACCACCACTTGATGCAACCTAGGGAATGCAATCCCGATCTCGCGAGATCCCGTGTAATTTTTCGGTATCAATCCCGAAGCATAATATGACGAGATCCCGTTCGAGATTGACGGGATTGGGCGGCAATGGTCAGCGATGCTAGACACCACACATCCGCTCGGGAGGTATGTTTAGTTGTGCTTGTACAGTTGTAGTAATTGTTGTTTCTTAAATTACGCATTTTTTGTTGTTTATGTGAGTTAAATAAATATAAATGCAACTTTTGGATCCTATAAGTAGTAAGTGATTAGTAGCACCTTAAAATGCCGAAAAATAATCCAGATCAAGCGTACGAGGAGTTTAGCAATCGTTTACCGGTATAGAGATATTTCAAGAAAGCCGTTAATAATTTAACTGCTCAGTGGAAACTATGTAAATCTATTCTCAAAACCTCATCCGGTTCTACAAAACGTTTACACGTCCATAATATGATGTCAATCCATAAAATCGACACAAAATTTAATGCGGGAGTCGGAGGAACATCAAGTACACCAGAGCCAGATAATGTATCACTGCCTTCGACTATCACAAACAAGCAATTTTCATCGTATTCAGTAATGTGATTATTATTATTTTAACTAGACGAGATCCCGAAAATTTCGGGATCCCGCGGGATTGACATTTCTAATCCCGAGGGATCTCGACTTTACGATCTCGAGTCGGGATTGCATTCCCTAATGCAACCATTACCCCCTTTTCATGTCTTATTTTACTGGGTTATTATTTGAGTGAATTTCGATGTTATTATCAGCGTACGCGCGATGTTGACTGTTATATCGATGTGATAATAGTCCATTATCGTTTAGCTCAATTTTGTTTCTGCTTAATTTATCACTTTCTTGGGGTAACAGTAATCCGGTTTTACTAACTTGCTTGCTTTTCAAATTATACAAGTGGCAGTTATTACTAATATATTGATAAAAATTACCTATGACTTGTAAAATGTCGAGGTAGTTACAAATACTAGGGAATCGAAGGTTTAAAACACTGTTTAGGAAAGATTTAGGAAAAGGTTTAGATGGGGTAGGTATTATAATAAATAGTATGCAAGAAAAATTTCCTAATATAATGTACTAAGTTGATCGTATCACTAAATATACTAATTGGTGTTTTGTGTACGATTAAACTATAGGAATTTTTCTTTTCTTAAGGTATTCATTAATCTACAAACTAATAAAACCTGTTTAAGTTTGAGTAACTAATAAATGCAACATATAGACAAGGCATACATTTTTTGGCTTAGATTTGAATTAAGTTAGACTTTTAACACTATGACAGATAACTTTTTTAACAGTTGTTAAGCAACGACCGGTCTGGCCAGGTGTCAGATGGGTGAACGTTAAGTGGCATTACAACTGAGCGCTTCCGTGCTTCGAAGGGCACGCTAAACCGTCGGTCCCGGCTGTTGTCATCTGATAATAGTCGTTAAGCCAATTTAGAGACCTTACAGGCGGCTTGATAAACTCTAACACAGGTAGCCACTAATCCTCATACGATAAGAAATAAAGAAGGTATGTTATTGCAAAGTCCTACTTACTTCTTCCAAAGTAAATAAAAGGTTTGATTACCAAAAAAATAATCCTTTTATGTTGTGAAATTAATGTGATTAAAAATAATATCCAAATTAATTTCAAGCTTTCTATGTGAAATTTGTTGGTGTTTTGGATTTCTTAGTCTGTAAGCCTTCATGTTCTTTCATGAAATAAAAAATAAAAAAGTGTTTATGCAATATACTCGTGGACACAATAAATAGAAAATTGGTTGCATTTTATTTTAGTTTTAACATACTTACAAAATATCCATAAATGTAGGTTAGTTAGAGGAGATTCGTAGAGGAGAGATTACGAATAATGTAAAGATTCATGTAATTTTAGATTTGATTAAATAAAAGAAGGGGATAGAAGTAGAGCTATTCAAAAATTTAAAGTAAGTTAAACTTTTTATCTAAAGGTTAATAATATAAATTACTGCCAGCATGCTTTGAGCATATTATTAGTTACATATAAAATTATTTACCTATTTAGAAGCCGTTTAAAACGTTTTCAGGCAGTTGGAGTAGGTACTGAAATGTTTGTGGGCGTTTGGTAATAACCTTATAAAGCCGAATAGGGTAGATAGTGTACCATGCAACATGCAATAAGGCAACCCCGGAAAACACAATATAAAACCTAAAAATCCCCTTTTTTTAAAACCTATGATGAACTGCATAGTGTCAACCGAAATTATGTTTTGCTTTTGCCCATTAATGGAATTGATTATCGAATACATTATTATTTGCGTTTAGGGTTGTCATTTGCATTTTTCCATAAAAAAAAGCCATGTGGCGGTTTCCGGGATTTATAATAATTTTCCGGGGTTGTATGCATGGTACCTCATCTACCATATTCGGCTTTATAAGGCTACTAACAAACAGTCTGTATATAATTTAAATTTGACTCTAAGCAGGCTGCTAAAATTAAACGTACAAAGAAATTTGTTCCCGTTATACGTCATACACCTACATAATTCAGATAATTCCTAAATATCATGCTCTTAAATTTAAAAGTTACCTATTTACATTTTCATAAGTTATAAGGATAATAAAACTGAATTATCGAAATTTTCGTAGTGTTTTAGGCACTATTTAGACAGCCATCAATCTTATGTCTTACATAATACAAAGCCTTTACTTAAATTATTCTTAAAAAATATCTATAATCTACATGTCAATAGGCAGGTAGTAACAATTTAATTATTTATTAATAATTTACCTATAACCTAAATAAAGTGTGTATACAGGATCATATTAATTTTGATCACGAAGTCAAACTTTATTATTATTTCGTTAACAATTTTAAGGTTTGACCTCTACAACATAGTATGTCCAAATAAATTAAAAATGATTATCAGACTTTAGTGCTAGATCTGTCAAGTGATATTAATATAGGTATATTGTGTTATTCCAAATCGTTTACTGCTAATAGTGATACATGTTTAAATACGGGACAAAACCAACGATCGTTCCAAAACCTTGATAATTGTCTAGAATTATAAATTGTATGCAATTCAATTAGATGCGGAGTTAAAATCTTTGAACATATCGCTGGTCAATAAATGGTATCATTATATTTAAAACTATTGTAGATATTTAATCCCAATATTATTATGTCATAATAGTCATAAACTGTTTTGTCTATTTCTGTCACATAAAAATCTAGTTCAGCGGTAATCTAATTATTTTAGACTTGGTGCTCCAATAGATTCAATATGCGACGTAACTATGACTCGTATTCAGAATAAATCTTAGTAAAAACACACGAAGTTTATATAAAACAGTGTTATTTGGTTCCTTGAACTTCAGATAAAACGTGAACAGACGTGTAGTACCCATCTAATTAACCTAATGTTGATAATGTATTCAAAATATCCTCTAACGTATTATCTAAAGCGACTATTGATAAAGCATCATGTATAATCACAACGAGTCCTTTCCGCCTCATTTCGTTCACTACCTAAATATCACTAGAAAACAGTCATAACATCCGAAACTTGGGGAACAGCGAAGAAAACTACGGCTGGCCTTATCTTGCTCCGCGGCATGGTCCACGGCGCGCCGGAGAAATTTTCTCTCGTGGCAACACTCAACTCATTCACCTCCATTATAAAATATTGGCAACTTTAGGAGGTGACACCAAAACTGTACTTTAATATCAATCAGACGCTTTTGATTGGCTCAAGTTTAGTCCCATCACTGAATTAATTTCTTTCATAAAGGAAGATTGGCAAGCTATTTTGGTCGTTGAAGAGAATGTGATGTAGATTCAAAATCTTGATCAAACTGTCTGCGGAACCTTACTATGATTCGCTTTAGAAAATCTACGTGAAACTGCAAGTGAAACGGGTATGTGTTACAATGCTGAAGTAGAAAAGACCGACTTTTACAAGACCTACGGACGAAAGACCGAAAATCAAAAGGTCAAATGGTGGTCAAATAGCCTTTCGTGATTTTATCAAAAATACTAAATCCCGAAGGTTAATATATCTAAGTTTTATACCCCGAACTATTAAATACTGAATTGGCTGTGGACGTGTCTTTGGGCTTCGCCTGAACTGCTTTATAGCAAATTTAGCTACCGGAAATGAGTCTAAACTAGTCTACTGGGACTTAGAAACCGTAGACCGTTGGTCACGAGATAGGTGCAAGGAGCGTAGCAACGAGCATATTAGGTTGACATGAACGCCAGAAAAAAATCTATTTCAAACTCGATTGGTGGATTTTGTCAAAATAATGACCATTTTACAAGCATTTTTGAGTAAAACAAATTAACCGCAACGCCTACTTTCATAAATGTATGTGTTTGTGTAGGTAGAGTAAGTTATAAGTATCGACATTTTAACTTTCGGGGTTTTAACCTCCGGGATTTCAAACTTTCGCTTGATAATCGGTCTTTCAAGTTTCGGTCTATCGGATTTCGACATTTAGTTTGCTCGGTATTTTGAAAATCGGTGTTTTATGCATCGATATTTCGGTCGTATGCATTATGAATTTTCGGCATTGTAATGCATACCCCGTGAAACATGATTTGGTCCAACTTTTAAGATTGCTCGAATTTAACTTCAGCTTGAACTGTACAGAATCGCATAAGTTTTGACGCCACCACCGTATGATAAATTCGTAATAACAAATCAGTATTTAGCATACGTATTTGTGCAATCACACCTCAATGAGTGCAATAAATTTCCCGGCGGCCTCGCTGGGGCGTAGTCTTGAAGGGGGGGTCAGAGAAGGGGCGCCGAGTTTCGTCGAGTTCAGCACAGCAGTTCGGAGTTGGAAGGCGGTACTCAGCTGGGTAGAGGGGGCCGAGTCGCGTGTGGAGCGGGGCTCGATGGCTGCGGCACTGGGGTGGGGGAGGGCGTGGTGCTGCTCTCCGGAGCCGAGTGCGTCCGACCTGCTGGCTGGAGCACGGGACTCGGCGGCCACGCGTGGGTTGTTGTCACTAACGTTCTGAAAACATTTTTAGAGGAACACGTGTCAATAAACTGAGACTTTTGTTGTCCCTTTTTTATTTGCTATCAACACTCCTTAAATAGCAATATTTCATGTGGAGGTTTTGGCAAATAAAATAATTTTAAGAAGCACCGGGTCATTTTACGAATGATCACACGACCATATTATCTTCATTTTACTTCTTGTTTCCAAATGAAGGTGTACCTACCGGTATTTTTTACAGGATTTTAAGTTTGAGTAGCAGAACAAAGTACAATAATATTTAGAAAATTGCTTTGAACAAGTTTTAAAGCTTTCTTGTTTATTAACTTACCTAGCATAAGGCGCTATCGAAGACGATGGTGGCGTAGGCACAGCAGCAGTGTCTGGATGTAGAAAATTCTTCCGCTGTTCGGCACGCTCCCAACACTGCTGAAGACACCTAGCCATCACATCAGGCAGGGTGTTCACTTGTTCCTGGACAAAAATGCAATATCTTGAACTTTGAAGTCAATGTAAGAGGATGGCGAGAACATTCCTTGTAGGAGGTACACATTAAGTTGTTCATTGCACATTCTTTTTACTGTCCAATACCATCCTGGAATTTGATTCCCATTTATTTATACTGATGGGTAATCGCCAAAATTAAATAAAAAGTCTCCTAAAGTCCTTATTTATCCACACTGGGTCAGTGCTTGGCCTGTCTCACCTGATGTTAATAGTAGTGGAAGCGCACTGCACCCGGAATCCTCAACCACCGAGAAGGTACATTTAAATTAGTGGTCTAAAGTGCAGCAGTTACATGGAATTTAGCACTATTTTCCTAGATCATATAGAAGCATCACAGACATGACACTGCGCTACTTCATGACAATTAACATTAGTGTTCCTAGAGAACCACATTGATGCAATAAAAAAACATCTTCACTTTCCAGATAAATCTTATATTTTTTATGTGTTTCGGATTCCATAACATTACCTGTAACGCTACAAGCTTTTCTTCTAAACTAGTCAGCCTCTCTTCTATCGTGTCTTGTCTCGTACTCATGTCCGAGACGATTTCATAAACAGTATTCTGCGTCTGTAACAGGAAGGGGTCCTAATATCACTCGTTTTGCAGTTCATCGTTCACTGTCGCTTTGAATCACAAATATCTGTGAAATCTGTATTTGTCTGTGTATATGCAATATCAAGGATTCTGCCTGCTGGTATATGTATGAATGTTTCGTGAATGTAGTGTATTGTGTTTCTGTCATTGTATTTATTTTGATAAGTATCGAGTTCATCCACATCTCTAGTATCATCTATTTTACTATCTAAATCTATATCACTATCACAGTTAAGTCTAAATACATGCTTTACCTGATTTACTTTTTTTATTGAACATGCGCTAAGCGGTTGTGTGTGGATTGTAGGTGGTGACATGCCAATTGATAAAAAGGAAATTTAGAAATTTTAGATTCATCTATCAATTTCTAGCTTTCATAATTAAAATAGGACTTTACAAATCTAGCAACTACCGATTTAAGCACTAAAGGATAAAAGTGGGGATTTACTAAATCTCGATATATGTAGTGCTAGCTAAATGAAAGTGTTCAAATATAGTGTAGCCTTAGCAAAGAGATTAACTTGTAAGTCAACTTACTTTTGCCATATCTGTTATTGTGTTGGCGTTGTCCATTAGTTTTCTTTGATCCATCTTAACTTTTCGTAATCTGAAACATTGAGGATCAAAAACTTATTATCAATATTAGTATCAACGAATCCTAACTTGCTAGCTATGTGAAAACTTTTTGTACAACAACCTTAATAGCTTTCTATTACTCTCCACTCAATTTTTGAGCGCTTCTATTTATGAGGGTTTCTTTAGTCTCTTACATGCTATAAATCTAATTTATAGTAACAATTGCATTAAAATAGGTAATAAAAACCACAAATAAATTTCAATGCAATAGTTATCTACGAATTCGTTAACATTTTCAGTTCTCAAAAATTATGTTGAGGTATTTTATTTCGTTTCTAATGTCACTGATCTTTTTTAAGGTGAACTGAAATGGTCGTTTTTGTCCCTTATTTTAAATATATTATTGTACTTACGCGTAAATAGCTAATAGGAATTTTCTTTGGTGTGTTCTAACCCTGCCTGGATGGACTCTTTTTACAAGTCTAGTGTGCTTGTATATCAACCATGTCTCTCGTAGTACGTTCGCTGCAGCATTTTTCAGCTGGAATATTCAATATCACTTCATTAAAAGTATATTTTCTTAATAGTATTGTTATTGTGTAACATAAAGTAGAGTGGTATCATTTTTATATATTTTAGTTACTCATCAAGCGACTTCAAAAGAATAATTATTGTATCTTTTTAAATTATATTTATTTCTGCACCAGCTAAAGTATTGTAATTACAGTTATAGTACAGTTTTTGCAGTGCATGCTGTCAATATACAGATTTAATGACTGAACGTAATAAAATTTCAGTTTGAAGCAAGTCACTCCGGTCAATATGCAGATTGTGTAAAACTACGTTATTTGAACTTGATACTACCATCATAATCGTAACTACAATTTGGGTAGATGTTTTTTTTAAGATGTTGCTGTAAAAATTGAGTAGCAGGTACTCGTCAGTAATACTGTCTCACATTATAGCATAAAACAAATATCGACTTGACTATGATTATTTGGTATGAGCAATCAGCAACTCACTTTGCAAAAAAACGTGTGTGCGCGTATCGCCCCTGCATGAACTAAACGTATGTTAGTGACGGCACGGCATGCATGTAATTTTAGCCTTAGGACTGATAATCAGAAGTGTTGTCGATAGTACCTACTTACTACATTTGAAGTCGCTTTACCACAATGTTATTTAAAATATTATATTAGTTTAGCTTTATTTTAGTTTATTATTGAGCAGTTGTGTCAAAACAATGTCAAAACAGGTGACTATAAAGTAACTCAACTGATTAATAAATTATTTTACAGAAATCAAGATGAAATAGTTTTAAATAGCGGATTTAGGAATCGAAATAATGGCGCATTCGTAAGTTGGTTTCAATGATGGATGATGTTAGCAAAAATAATGAATGAAATGAAATTAGTAGTTAGCATAAACCAAACTCAAATTGCTAAAGTAAATCCTTCCACTCAGATGGATTTTTGTCTCGACTTAAAAGTGACAATTCTCTCGAATTTTAACGTTCGATTGGCAAGTGACAGACAAACAATAAATTTTTTATGTCTTGTATTGACAGTTAATGTGTTAATGGAAAAGATTAAAATAATAAAGCGTTATTAGCTTGTTAATAAGGGAACTAGATTGGGCCACTCGGTTCCACATTTATTGTAGCTTTATCTTTTTCACCACTCAACAACTCTGTTCAGCGACAACCATCTCGTTGCTGAAGAGCACAGACGAAGCCTAGTGGTTCGTTAGTTCTTTGCGATGAAAAGAGATGAAGCTAAGTTAAAATGTGGTGCAGGATGGGACAATGTAGTTTAACCAGAAGTGTTATGTCCGGTTTACATTATTCCAGTTACTTTACACTTCAAGGCCTGGAAAATGACACACAATAGATTTTCTATTGTTGTCCGGCCGCGCGAGCGTTGATGAATTAAGCATTCCAGTCCAGCGGTAGAATTAGCGGTCTAGCACTGGAATAATCTGAACTGGCTGCACTGGGATACACAAATGATTATTAGTGGCCCTACCATGAGTTGATGCAAACTGTATTAGCTATCGTAAACTATCGTTTTCTCTCTTTCACTCGCATTGACTGTGATCATTATATCCAATAGTTTACGATAACGAAAACAGTTTGCATCAATTAATGATAGAGCAACTAGTGTAGCATAGCTCCCGTATTACAAGCTCTTTAAACTTGTTAGTTTTCTGTTTTCTGTCTATGCGTTTCGTTCTGGCTGTATAGCAAAATAACGAGACGCATTGATAGCCATCCAGAAAACTAACAAGTTTTAAGAGCTTGTAATACTTGGGCTGAACTGGACTCGCTGGGTTACTGGACTGGAATAATGTGAACCGAACGTTAAGGGAATGTCAATTCAGGGGTCTAATTGTCTAATTTCAAAATCTATCGCAATCGCTTTCAAGATGTGATTCATTGATGCTTCTTTTTGGCACAAATAAAAACTTACCAAAGAAATGCGGCAATGTGTCACATCCATCTGTCTAATGAAAGCGATTGCGATAGATTTTGAAAATTAAACAATAAGTAGGCAGGACGTATACAGGCCTAGCGAAAAATTTCTTACCTCACCGCGTCCCGTCACTCTTTCAACAGTGACCTTACCTTTTTCGTGAGTTGCGTCTCCATCATGAAGTTATGCACATGTTTCTCGGCTCGAGTCAACTCTAGTTTTCTCGAAGCAACTGTGACTAACAAGGCCGTACATCCTGCACCCTGTTAATAATATTAACAATAATTGTGATGAACTTAAATACCCGCAATACTTACTCTTTTAGTAAGTTGTGTGTCCATCATGAAGTTATGAACGTGCTTCTCAGCTCTAGTTAATTCTAATTTTCTTGAAACAACCGCGACTAATAACGCAGTGCATCCAGCTCCCTGTTAAGTGAATATCTTAATGTAAAATGCAAGCGATCGTGTATTAAGCATTCAAGAATTTTGACATTCCAATGAACAGGCGTTATCGAAGGCTAGAACTCAAAAGAAATTATGTTTTTTTAGCTATATGTGCTTTTCTTTTAAGAAAAAAAGGAATGATTTATTTTTGTTTATCGAAGTCAAACGAGATAATCAATGTTATTTCTTTCAGTATAAAGTTTCGATCTTTAAGTGACTGTCTCGCTTGACTTTTAATCTTTATTATCATCTCGCAAATTTATTTAGCGGTTTTATTATATATATTTAATTTAGTTTTCTATGAGAAGGTTTCGCTAATATGCATGGTCTAACAGTATGAAAAACGAATGAAAGTGCAAAACTCGTCATTAAAAATATTTTAATGAATATGAACAATAATTAAATGACGATGTTTCACACTTTGATCGTGAATAATTATCTTATTCTAACTAGATTAAATCAATTGTGAAATCATTTCAATTCAGTGCATATATTTATCTAATTAGTGCTTGATTTATTATAACGTTTACTTCCACTTAACATTAAGAACATATATCTTTTCATTTTAACAACACTTATTACAAACACTATTTAGGTGCAAAAGATTTAATGTACACTTCTTTATTTATAGTTATTTAAGGAAAAGTGAGCCATTTTAAAAACAAACTTATTGTGCAATTCAGTGAAATATTCAAATAAAGAGAGAACTAGAAAGAGTAGGAGAAATGAAGCATTCCAAAGGTACTACAAAAAATATATTTACTAATAGCTGGCTTTAACAGGGAAATGGACGTTGGTATACTCAAAAATCACTGGAGACGGTATTATTGTAATCGTCGCCAAAAATATCATATCGGCATCAAGAACTACAGTTTATCTGTTGCAGCAAAAAACAGAAAAATAATATAAATGTGGTTAATATGTATCGTATAAAGTGTGTACATAGAGTGTAAAGTTACATAAAAAGTGACACTTTTACAATCATGTGAGATAAGTACAATTTGCAACAACAAAAGTTTACACATTCAAAAGTCGGAGTACTTTCAAGATTGAAACATTAAGAGCTGAGTGAGTTTTGCATGAACTGTCATCAAAGTGTAAAGCGATTTGTATAAGTGTGTGATTGTTTGTTACATTCAGACATATGTTGACTGACTTCATTCAAAATTTGATACGCAAAAGCATTCCAACGTAAAGATAAGTTGGCATGCTTTTCGTAAACACAAAATAATTTATCAATCACTGTGCATAAAAAAGTGTCAGTCAACACAGGTACAAAATCTGTTTGCAAGAACTTACCATGATGCCGGTGCTTACAGCTATACCCCTGCCGCAATATGTGTTTGGCACAATGTCACCAAAACCGACGGAGAGAAACGTAATCGCAATAAGCCACATTGCATTCAGTAGATTAGCGTGTTCTTCGTCGTGAAACCTGAATGGTTAATAAATTTCACAGCTTTACTCATCCGACCCGTCCGCTGACCAAATTGGATAAAAATAAGCCTAGCAAAAGTGTGTTAATATGCCTACCTAATATGCAATATAAGAAATGTTGATGTTTAAGTGAGGAGGGTTACAAAAGTGATAAAATCAAAGTAGATAATAAAGATAAATTCGATGCAAAAGAGTTTGACTTTGATTAAAATAAGTTGACAATTGCTTCAAACGTTAGTAATTGTAAGGCACACGTAAAATGGCTCACCTTTACCGACCTAGCTGTTCCACTAGACAGAGCAAGATCTACCTAAAGTGCTTGAAAAGGTATTGAAGATGCTGTTTTGTTTCTTGCAGTGCCTAGTGGGGACAATCTACGCGCAAAAACTCTTAAAACATTGGTTGATGCCTCAACCAGAATTTAGCCTACTGATCATACATACCACCATACCGCATGTGAGGGTAATGCCACGGCCGCAGTAAGTGTTCGGGACTATATCTCCGTAGCCGACACAGAGGAAGGTTATAGCCGTCAGCCACATGGAGTTAAGCAAATTGGCATGGTCTTCATCATGGAACCTGGGAGCCAAAATGCCCGACAAGAACCACAATAACCGTTTGTTAACCAGAACACAAAATACAAACAAGCAATTTTGATATTCACAACTTTCTTTAGACTGGCGAGATTTAAAGCAATTCGAAAACTCTAGTCTTGGCAAGTATTGAACCAATGAGGTGACTGTAAGTCAAGTGAATCGACGCATAAACGAAAGCACAAGACTTTCAAAATTCATTCCTGAAACTTGCAGCATGCCCAATAAAATTGATTTTGAGAAAAAAAAATCCCTCTACACATCAATTTATACTCTAACACCTTAATTAACTCTGAAATACAACGTGCATTCTAAACATTTATTGGTTTTGAATACATTTAATACTCTTAGCCATGCGTGAACCAAATTTTCAATTTGCCTAAAGGTGAAGGGGGAATGGAAACATAGACAAACATTTAGAAGAAAGAAGAGAAGAAACACATAGTGACAGAATTTTAAGCGTTTTGCTTAGAAAGGGAAGAGGTAACTTGTTTGATGCATGAATGTGACACATGTGCAATATTCCAGTGCCTCGAACTGCTGTTAACGGAACAATCGTGTCTTAATGGTCTTTCTATAGGGTTGCTTTAAACACAAATTGTTTTTACAGTTACAATACGAGGCAAACATCTTGAAATTGGGTATGGAATGAGCAGAACGCGTATTTTGGGTATGCGGAGTGGTGTGGTAGGTGGGCAGCGAGAGAGGGGCGCGCGCTATTGGTCGCTCACAAGTGCACATGCGCGAACTTATCCCCACTCCGTCGAAGAAGTGTCAAGATGTTTGCCTTGTACTGTACTAAAACACAAAGCTATACTATCGAAACACCATTGGAACCCACAACGCTAACATTAGTAGAATCGAGTTCGAGGCCCCGCGCGTGTACGTGTTCAGCACATAATAAGCTAAGTGTATTTTATTTTACATTGTAGAGCCATTTTGTGCGTGAATATTGTTTATCAAATAAACATTAAAGCATATTAAGGTACAAATTATTGCATTTTTTGTTTGTGCTTTTTTCAAAATGTTACAAATTCTTTACAAATTTATTTTCAGTGCGAAGTGTTTATAAAAAAATAAATTGTGTATCACAACAAGCGTCCTCTTTGTGGTCACGTTAGTTACTACATCTAACATTAAACTAATATTTATTAGCAGTGTTATTTCGTTAATGTCCTAAAAAGCTACGGTTGTGGTAATAGTCAAAGTCAAACTCTTATATTTCATTGTGATGGTAATGATCCTAGCGTAACTACTTAAATCCTCCGTAAAAATATCAAAAGGTAGACATATAGTTCTAAACACAAAGTGGGTTGAAAAGCGGTATATATAATTTACAACGCCACAGTACAATAAAGCCACAGCATGCCCACGTAGGCAGTACAATGGTGATTATGAAAACATTAAATACAATACGTGAATTTGTGGAAAAAAATGTCATGGAAGCGAAAACAAAGACAAAACACCAACAGCGTGATTTTTTTTTCATTTGGTTCCCGCAGTGGGGTGGTTCCACGCATGATTAATATGGAGCCAACTCTGATATAGTGAAAAAAAGAAAGCTGTAACATACATTAAGATCGACTAGGAATGGCGCTTTTGTATGGAACAGTTATTTTTTTTCTCGCGATATCAGAGTTGTTCCCTTAGTATAAGTTGCTTGTAATCATGAGTGGAACCACCTCACTGCAGGAACCAAATGATTAAAATTTCAGCATGTATATAAAAAATATATAGCGTCAAAAACTATATTTTCAAAAAAAATTGTAGGTAATAAAAGCAATTCATCGGAAATAAACAATTTATTATTGTATAAGTTAGCGATTTGTTTCTTGATGTTTGTTACAATATGATAATCGAATAAAACGATTAGTGATCACATCGATTAATTATCTATAGGTACTAACCTTTCGCACTGCCTTAGTGTCCAACTTGCGATTATCCATAAAGATACCATAAAAACTAACAAGACGGTGCCGGGGCATATCGTCATGAGAGTCTTTAAAACGAATCTGAAATAATTATTTTAACTTGTAAAATATCAATAATTAATTGATAACATAGATATTATCATTACTCTAACCCCATAATATGTTAAGGAAATTACAGAGGCCAGACGTGATACTCGTATTTCTCAAAAAGTAGAAATTTATTACCTACGTCTTCTAAAAATGTGTGTTATTGTCAAATATTTTACTAAAAAATAATTTTTCGTAACACCATTTTAGCTGATAGACTGTAACCCTATTATCTCAAAAGTTATTCGACCAAATTAATATTGTATTGTTTATAAAAATAGGTTTTCATGAAAGTAAACATAATTATTATTGTACTATCATATTATTAAGTTGAAAGTGAGGTTTTGAAAATCAGGAAAAACGACAAATTTCATTAAGCGCGAGCAACACGACGCGGTCTACCACTCTATATCACGCACTGATTTGTACTTAAACGTTAAAGCTTTCAGTTCGATAGCACTTGGAACGTTATAAAGCTGCTAATTTTGGCCTATGTAATACTTAAGATAGCATTCCGATGTTGGTGACCGCGACCCGCGACCGCGAGACGCAACTGCAACCGACTGACCCCCATACAAATTCCATATACAAATACAAATTCCAAATACAAATTCCCCATAAAAAAGGAGATAGTTCGCAGTACGCGGTCGCTAACATTGGTATACCACCATTAGACAAATATTAAATGAGACAAGCGCCTTTGCGTTTGTCTCATACGAGGCTTTCTGAATTTGGGATGGATTTGACAGTTCATGGGAATAAAAAGTTAAACTTTAGGAGAAGCTAGCGGTTATGTTGCTAGGTTGTGTTCAGACGATACACATGACCCGAGTTCAACCCGAACTCAACCTATCAACTATCTAACTAACCTCAAACTCAACTCAACCGCAGCGCAGCCCACTCCTTGAAATGCATCGCTTACAATTTTGAGTTTTATGATACTACTTGAAAGTTAGTGGGATTGGATGTTTGTTCCTCAATCACGCAAAAACTACTGAACGGATTTGGTTGAAATTTGGCACACAGATAGTTGATAGCCTAGATTAAAATATTGAATACTCTTTATCTAGATTTTCCCACGGGGACGGGAACCACGCGGGTAAAATCGCGGGCGGCCGCTAGTACATTAATATAATAAGGCGCGGGCTGCGTTTGAGTTGAGTTTGAGGTGAGTTCGGGTAGAGTTTGAGTTGAGTTTGGGTTGAATTCAAGTTGACAGCTAGGCAACCTGATGCTGGGCTGTGAAGTTGCATCGACAAATAATAAATAGCTTATTAATGTGTCATAAGTAAAGGCCGGATTTGCGGTGGCAGGAATACAAACTTGCTAGTGATTACCAAATTATCGTAAATGTTTTTATATATCGATGTTTAAAAATAATTTTGAAGTGGAACTTCTTTGATCGCGATTGTATTTATTTTTTGTATTTTACCAAGGAGGATGTATTTCTTAAAAATTTGACATTCTACTTCACTCACTTTGACTTTGCTATCTTTTCATCAAGAAAAACTGCAGTAAATTTTATTATTTATACATTTCACGATTTTCACTTTTCTTAATGTAGGTAGGTAATTTCTACTATTTCCGACAGTAAGTCTATATTATCACGTTACATAATTTTATTTTTTTTATCGATAAATTACACAAATATATATCAAGTTGTCTACGCACTATTAAACGTCATTTTATTCGTGCTACCGCAAATCCGGGGTCTGGTCATAAGACTGAATTTCAAAGAGTGGGCTGAGGTTGAATCGAGTTCGGGTTGATCTCGGGTCGTGTGTTATCGACTGAACGCAGCTTAAAGCACTCGCATTTTTGTGCATCGCACGTCATGTTCAATAATGTGTTAGTCGTCAAGTTTCGCCTAGTGAATGCTTTGCTTAAATGTTCATATACAGTTTTTTTTTGTTATTACCTAGTATTAAAATTAATCCTGTTTAAGGCTCCTATACTTCTGGAAGAAGCATCTGTGAACAATTTGCTGTGCAGCAACATGACCCTGCATATTAGATACAGCCGAAAGAACATCGGCAAGGACAGCGTGACGTCATACGGCACCTGAAATTAAACAAAAGAAGAATTATTTTAATAACTTTAAATTCAATGGTAAATAATTCATTTTTTCACTCCACATTAAGTTTTATGGTGCTTAGGAGGTTTGAAATTCGGTATTTACAACTGTTGCTGTGTCACTTTACCTGCTTCTTAATATTTTTAAGAAGTAGTATGTCTGCGCGAGCGCAACAGGAAGAAATTATTCAACAAAAATCGGTTCATAAAAATGACCAGGTTGTCAAGATAATTCACACATTTTAGTGTTTGACCAACGTCTTTCAGGATTACTTAAAAACTACTGAATCGATTAGAATGAAAATTAAATGAGATCATCTAGATTCTAGAAGACCTTTTCGAATGAAAAAATAATTTTGAAAATCGGTTAACAATTCGAGGATATATCGAGGAACATACATACAAAGAAAAAACAGTCGAATTGATAACCTCCTCCTTTTTTTGAAGTCGGTTAAAAATACTCTTAAGTGAAGGTTCATTGTGACTAATTTCATTTTGTTTTTTATTTTTATTCTTAATATCCAGTGAAAAAACATAAAGTGACACACATTCATGCTTATTATGAATTTCTATTCATATTTGAAATATTTTTAAGTGTTTTTTTATACAACTGAAAAGTTTTGACGAACACTGTGTACAATAATGACATTAATTACGTGATATCACAACCCAAACATTTATCTTAAGATATTACTAGTAAACGGCACGCTTAGAGAGATTTGTGACATGTATAACTTCAAAACAAACTATTCCGAAAATGTAATTAATCTACAAGGAAATATCTTTTCATTAAACAGAAACGAGTAAAGAGACAAATGAAAGTGGGACTTAAGATATGATGCCCATTTTATCAGAAAACTTTTAAAAGCTCAATTTTATTTCGATTATGTTAACTATACCGATGGCAATGTGACGTTTTGTAACGTTCACAGAATAAATTACAGTCTGTACTAACGTAAATAATATGAAGGCTTAACACGTTTAGTTAAAATATAATACACGCAAACTGCCAAACACGAAAGACAGGCTTTTTGTCTAAAGCGACATTTTCTTAGGACAAATTGACAAAACGACGGTTAGGACCAAAATTATAAAAAAAGTGTCAATGTAAAATAATTTAAATGAGGAATAATTTGTTTTGAAGAAACCAAAAGTCAGAAAGAACATTAGACGGTGACATTATTTTAGGTCGCTATTGCTTTTTTAAACACAATCTAACATAAACGCCCGATTGCACTAAACTTAAGGATCGCCTAAGTTTTTTCCTAACTACAACACGACCAAATTAAAACGGTGTCATAAACTTAGTCGTCATGTAGCTGTCATTCGCCTTGTTATCTTGGTCGAGTTGTAGATAAGAAAAGACTTAGGTGATTCTTAAGTTTAGTGCTTTTGCACCTCTGTTTTAAAATCTAATGTTACTGTTTTTTCATTCCTATTAAAATTACAATAAATTTATTTAATTTAATCTAGTCTATGTTTACTTTCAAAAGCATTAAAAAAGATTTAAAACTCCTATAATGCTCTCTTTACATCAAACAACATCTCATTTCAAAGTATTCTCAAATAAACTAAAGCAAAAAAAAGGTAAACAATTTATGGCGAAGACTATGGTAAACTTTTACTGCACCCTACTTATTATAATCCAAAATTAAAAAAAATTCTTTGATTTCTAACAATGCTATGGTCGAGCTGCTAGGAATCGAATCAACGACTTTTCGCATGGTTTAATTCCTACCTAAGTATTAAGTTAGAGATAAGTTTTTTCTACGATATAAATCAGATAAATAATTTAGCACATAGCGACCATTTCCGACCACAAGACATAGGTACTAATGAACAGCAAGACCAGAGAACGTCACCAACAATACAGTACATTTCTCAGTTCAAACACAAATCCAAAACATGCTGACACACAAAATTTTAACTATATATTTTAATACAGACCTGAATTTGCTTATACATTGTGCCCTACGGAGAAAACCGATAAGAATGTCAGTAAGCAAAATAAGAAAATGCAAATTAATAAAAAAACACATTGATGCCCAAAAACGTGCATTTAAATATCTAGATCGTAAGTATAACAACTTCTTCTACTACAATTAGAAAATAATTTATTTATTATAAATGTTAAAGAAACAGCAAAAAACCTATCGAAGGAATTTCATATCAAATCATATAAATTATAAAATTCAAAAAATATTCAAAGACTTATACTGTAAAGTTTGAAAGCCATATTACTTAACTAAAAACAGAAAGCTTACTTCGCATAACAAAAATATTAACATCGGGTATCTTGATCATCGAAATACTTTTTAGCTATATTAGCTCAGTTTTTTACGAGCGTCAATAAATACGAACATCGATTCATAGTTCACACTAAAAGCAATACTGTTTCTCCTCAATTTCTGTTTATCAATGCACTTTGAGAGCGAAACTTTGCTCAAAAGGGAAATATATAGCCCATTCTCAATTTATATTACTTCATCAGTCTTTTGTTTTCAGTTCGCAAACGTCATTTTTATTACGGCTCCCGCCCAAGAGCGATTAATCGCTGACCGATTTTTGTCGCCGAGAATAGAACATACATAATTAAATACGTAAATGCCCACGCCGCGTCGACGCCACCACGACTTTTTGTAGCTGCGATAATCGCAGCGTTATTCGCTGCGATATTGCGGCATTTCTTTGTCGTGTCATTTCGCGGGTGATTATCGCCGCGATTATCGCAGCTACAAAAAGCTTGCTTGGTATATAGCTTCGCTTGTGGGCGGGGAGCCTAACTACTATCAATGATTGTCAATTGTTTTGTTTTTCATAAACTCATATTGACTTTGATACAATACACTTACGACTTCAACTCCTATAACGCCTCCTTTGTTGGCCAACTTAGTGGTCCAGGTGAAGGTGTACTGCCCTGGAATGGGGTGGACGGCGCAAATGGCCAGCTCCAGTGTGATTTGGGCTATCCTCTGCCACGTCATAGCTATCCTCCAGTCATCGGCGCAGTTGTCTATCATAAATAACTGGAAGTTAGAAAAATAGAGGGTTAAATAAAATGTTATACCAACATTGTTATTAATAATATCTGTTGGTTCTAAAAAAATGTATCATCAATGGTGGCTTTTGCTTTTCACGAGGAATAAAGTTTGTATTGCATTGTTTGTTATGCTTACTTATACCACAGAATAGGTTTACTACTACGTACAGAAAGGAAACTCCCTCCCCGTCCAAGAGTCAATTACCTCACTCCTCCCCGCCCCCGTGAGTTCATGTGCTCGTTTAGTCGCATGTGTCAACAGCTGACAACTTTAGTGCGCGGCAGCATGAATTTAAGTTGTAAAAAGCGAAGCAAAACATTTAATACCACTTATGAAAACATTTCTTATTACCGGTAAATACATATTTAAATTTTAATAGTGAAAAACCAATTTGTTTATTTGTGTGTGTGATGCGACATGATTCCCGTAGTAGCCCTAGCTTTACACACACAGTTGCACGCATATAAAACGTCATCTGTGTAGTGTCTGTCTGTGTAAAGTAATAGGTAGTTGAGGAGCGTCTGTTCAAAAGGGGCTATATCCACTTCGGACGATTTCTGTTTTTTTCTGATTTCGGTTTTCTAATCTAATGTCCGGATCAAAAGGGGCTATTTAAAAAAAATGGTCAAATGGGGCTATTTCCATTTATATTCTTTAATATTAAGCATATTCATAATTATAACAAAAGAAAAAGTTGCTGTATTAAAAGGTTGTCTTCTCTCGAGTTATTTTTGTTGGAAAAAAATATAATGTCCCATACATTTTTATTGTGCAAGAGGTTTTTTTTTATTTACTGACAGTTTGTTTAGTGTGGATATAGCCCCTTTTGAACAGACGCTCCTCAGTTATAAAGTAGCGGTTGTATGGAATGTCCAGGGTGTGCTTATGTTTACATTGTTTAATTTATCTTTGCTTAACTTAAGCTTAATTTATATTGCACAAAACCGCAAAGGGTTAGTTTCCGGTTGGGGAATTACCGAATCACTCAAGGGATCGTTGCAGAGGAAAATAGCCCTTTGTAGCTTTCAGCTCATCACCATCAGCCATTTTTAATATTACCACAGACCAAGGACCCTATTTTTGAATCCTTCGGCTGGCATCGAGCGCTCTTTACAAACTTATCTGACTCGGTGTCAGCGTCACTGTTGTCTATAAACGACCGCGTAACCTAGGTTATATGTAATAGCACATCGTTTCAGTTTTGGCCACCTCGACAGATAAGTTTGTAAAGAGCGCGCGACGCAACGCCAGCCGAAAGATTTAAAAATAGGGCCTCAGGCTTTTAATCACTGCATAAGTTAGTTCTTTGTCAATACACCAATTACCATCTAAATAAATCAGTAATTTTTAATGTCCCCACTGTTGAGCCACTAGCCTTATATATGGATGGATAAGGAAAAAAAGCCATAATCAACCACTGGGACCGATTCGGATAGCTGAGTATATAAGAAAGTTACATTTTGTTTTTCCCTGGAAACGCAATTCGAGTAGCGTAATTTTTTAACGTGCGGCCAGACTTAACAGGTAACACTTCTGGGAAAAATGAATATTTTTTGTCAACTTATAACATACTTTATAAATTTTGTAATTTAATATTCTCATTTGTTCGCTTTTGCATTATTCGAAACGTATTCATAATGGTAAAAATTCTCGTAGGATTTTATTGTTAAAATTATCATATTAAAATTGTTTTATAATTTTCGTTGATGCCTCTTGCTTGCTGGTGCCGTCATCAGTAATCGGGACGGAACAGTGGACCAACACATATCAGTTGTACCACACTATTGTGTAATATCAACCAGTTTGGGAATTAGTTTCAACGTAATGTATTGTGCCTATGTCTTGCCAAGGACTTATAAACCAGTGACGTCGTCGGCTCAGCTGTAAATCGGTGAGTAGGCCTCTGACATTTTATTTAATACTTTCACTAGATCGATTAATTTGAATTTATTATTATAGTGGAGCGTCCAGGGCTGTAAATACACTCCACTGCCTTACTACACGGACCCTATGAAAACTAAAATAAAAGGGCGCGTCCAGCCAGTGACCATACACAATTATGCAAGGTAAATTGTAACTTCGGTGTTTGGATTTGAGTACTGATTACAATCTAACACTTAAACCAGACAACTGTGACCCAAATATTATTATACATTAATCCATCCTCTGGAAGTTCCGCAAATTCAGAGGGTTTCATTAATTTAAGTGCAACTAGCCAATCAGAGCTCCTAATCGTACCCCAGTGGCCCGCATTTTCGTTCAAATTAGATGGACTTGGGCACCGAATACTAAGTTAAACGTGTAGGATCTACAGAGATAAAACGCTAGTTTTTTTTAAATTATTTGTATAATGCGTAAAGGTCATTAGGCATATTTGACCTGCTTGATGAAAGTTTGCGTACAGAAACCAAACCAGTTTTAACTTAAAAAATTCAATCCCAATTTTCAAAATATGTATTATTTTTTGAACGTACCGACTGGCAGAAAAAAGTTATTTTACAATATGTGTGTAAGTATTTGTTTACTATTATTAAACTTTTGTTAATATAACAGTATTTTTTATTTTCAGCATTGTGCAAATGTGTGGTAAAAGCATAATAAACGTTTGTTTTGTCTTTATTTATTTATTTTATTTTATTTATTATTGAAATTCTATTAATAATGATAAAAATTAAACATGGCCTGCAAGAATGCGTGTACGCCGCAGGTCAAATGTCCGAACAAAATGCCCAATGACCTTTTTAGGTATAGCGTTGTTACATTGTTTTTCAATCGTGTACGATTTTGAGCAAATAACATTTGGAAATATTAAGTAGATTCAAATAATACATTTAGTGTCAAATCTCAAAGAAGCTTTAGAATGCGTTATATATAAATCATAATGAAAAACTTCAATTCAATTGACACTGGCAAATATAAATCTCATCCACCAATCAAAGCAGGTCCGCGTGGTGGACTATTTATGGCCCATCCTCCTTAGCCACCCACAAGGAAGCCCTGTGCCCTAGCGGTGGGCAATAAAAATGGCTAAAATATACTCCTACTATTGCCATTTATTTAATTAGTCGGAAGAAAATTATAAAAAAAGTATTACCTGTACTTCTAAAGCGTGATACGCGACGATTAGGCCAAGTAAAATCACAGTCGACATTGATATAAGCGTCTTGAGCGCCTGGGAGTAAATTGATGCCTGAAAAATAAAAAACAAAATCACATAAGTGAAATTTTATTCGAGTTTTTAAATAATTAGTAACCCTATCGTGGGATGCGGAGAGGAAAATAGAATTTTGAAAAGTAGCTAGTCGAACAATACAGTAGGTACTATGGGCAACAGCGTCGATTAACCAGTTAGCAACAAAATTCGTGTGCGCGCGTATCGCCCCTGCACGAACTAAACTTATGTGAGTATGTGACAGCGGGCGCGGCATGCAAGTGATTTTAACCTTAGCAGTGGTTAAGCGACGCTGTTGCCCATGGTACCTACTTGTAAAAACTGCACTTCTTTTATTTTGAAAATTGTATCTAGGTATGCATAACATATTGTTATTAAGTAGGTATCATATTGTTATTAAGTAGATCCAATTAATAAAACCTAATGTTAGTTTTTTCGACAAATAAGTAGCGTTAATTTGATGGATTTCATTTTGTAAAAAAAGTTAGTATTTTCATAGAAATATCTTACCTTAGTATAAACGCCAGCACTTGAAAGTTCATTTTCTATAACCATCATTATTATACCAAACATTCCCATTACTAAGGCATAATCACTTATTCGTTTTCTTTTTTCAAATAGCGCCTTTCTTCTACCTAATCTGAAATGAAAAATTAATACAATATTAGTAAAAAAAATGACAATTTTGTTAATGCGTATAATTTGTTAAAGATTCTGATAAGATAAATTTACTAGCTTCTGCTAGTGACTTCGTCCGCCAGGGTACTTTTGAAGAGGCTAAAATGTTATCGTTATCATAAGATAAAGATATCATTTGGCAAGCTATAGGCTTGAGTTATGACCAGGTTATAAACTGTGTGCCAAAATTCATCCAAATCTGATCAGAGGTTTTTGCGTGATTGAGTTACAAACAACCAAAGATCTGATGACAGGATACTTTTTCGTAATGAATTACGAAAAGGTCACTTAAAATTTCAATATTATACGAGACAACTTTTACAACTTACATTGGAATTACAATCTAGCTGATACTATCATACTTTTCACCAGATCAGCATATTCACAAGTACCTACATATAGAAACGCTCCCTATCTTATAAGAACCTCAAGATCAAGACAGGAGTGACTTATTAGTGAAGTTGTACCCCCTAAGTGATAAATTAGGAATTTACAGCTTGAGACTTATTTTTCCTCGTTATGTCTCTTAATTGAAGTTATAAGTATGCCATTAATTGGGAGATCAGAGAGATAATTTTGGTTAGAGCAACGATATGTCAAAACAAGTTTAGATGCGTCATAGGCCAACATCATGCAATTTAAAACATCGACAGGTACTGCAGATACACACATTGAAATTATTATGTCAAGAGAGGGACAAAAATGAACGCCACCATACGGAATACTTGTCGTTAGAAAGAGATAAACAGACATCATATAAGTTTCGTCTGATAAGCTGCATGCTCATTGGCGCGATACAGAGTACATCTCGCTCTTTGTAAATATGGCCGATTAGAGTAATATTTGCATTACGAAAATACATTTTATAGTTAAATACTTTACTTACGTGTGAAATGAAACATTTTTCCGATCTCTGACTGTTGCTGTATAATTTGCACATCCTTTAAAGACGCAGGAAGGCATTTTTGATAAGAATGTCACGGTTTTTTAGTGTGTGACTAACGAGAGTGGTGTGTGTTTACATGTCACGAGCCTGTGCCTGACTAATTGAAAGTCGGGCAATTACCTGACTTTCGTCTTGCCATTGTGGAGCGCGGGTAACGTATCTAAACTTGTTTTGACATATCGTTGGGTTAGAGTAATTTGAAGGGAATCGTTGGGTTAAAGTAATTTGAAGGGAATAAATATAGCGGTATAGCTATTAGTGAGGACACAACTACATTATACTTTACTGTTAGCATTTATCTGATTTGTATTAACACTGCATTTTTGAAGTAATATTTAATTTTATCGTATACGCTCGAAGATTTAGAAATAAACCTTTACATTTTAGAAGAATTTATAGTACCTACGTTTAAAAGAACCACTAAAAAGTGGAAACTAAAATAATTTTAAAATTAGTTACAGAATTCAAGTACAGTTATCTATTCATAATCCAGATCAAGTAATTTAAAGAAGCTTTATAGACAAATTATAAAAAAGGGGATCCAAAAGAGTCCTTTCAAATATTTCACTTGCAAAATACCTACTAGCACTTTTTTGAAATCTGATGATTCATTTTTCTAATCACTTACAAACGAACCGAACCGTTGATCTATTTACCCGTCCAATCGTCACAATCATAAAACAATTTGGCTCCATTCCGATCACACGTAAACATTAAGCTTAAAGCTCAGAATCCCGTGCCAAAGTCCAGAATTCATGGATTAACTTTATTGATGTCCCGTTGTTACCTTCGGCGGATTTACAAGTGAAATTGGCTGATTTCGATGGAACACAAAATTGGCATTATAATTCAAATGCTCCAATAAACGTCAACTCGGAATTTAGATTGAAGGAAGATGCTAATGATATTTTGATGAACATATAAACAACAACCTCAATCGAAATGTTCGAACTAAGATATGACAAACAATAGGGAGCATCGTGATAGCAAAAAGATTGTTTTTTGTGTCCAAGGTTGAGTGATCACTCAAACTTGGACACAAAAAACAATCTTTCAGATCTGCTAGCTGGTATATATTATAATATACCTGCATCACAAACTTTGTTCTGATTCCAAAGTAAGTATCCAAAGCACTGATATTTGTATTTGTGTTATAGAAATCAGAGACAACAACAAACACACAGGAGCCAATATAGAAAAGTTTATTTTTTAAATTGACACAGCCAGGGATCGTTCGAACCCGGGACCTCAGAGATGGAGACATAATGAAAACTGGCGTACAAACCACTCAACCGCGTAGGTCATCATGTAACAAATTGAGGAAAGTAAAGAAAATGGTAGACAGCCAAATAATACTTTGTTTCACGAATTGGATTTTTGCAAATATACCTACCGACTATTTTGAAGTTAAAGATAGTGACCGCGTTAGAATTGCAAAGTTCCGTACTAATTATTTACGAAGTAACTAGCTAGGTAACTGTTGGTAAATTCATAATGAAGGTACATGTCACTTGACTAACGAATATTTTAGCAGCAATAAGCCAGCAACGCAACGGTAATAGTAGTTTGTTACACAAGGGACGTAAGTGAGCTATTACAGAACAAGATCCAATTTGGCGCCCGTGCGAGCGCAGCTCGCAAAGGGCGCTAATGGATCGAGTGCACCCGAGATATTTAGTCGCACAAGCGAGCGAAGTGAGCGAGGGCGAATATAGTTCGAGGGTGAAATAGCTACTTACAACCGAGGTAAGCATACTACTTTACATCATTCATGCGAGGTAAATTTAATAAAAATAAAAATGAAAATGAAAATGAAAATGAAATGGAAATGGAAATGGAAATGGAAATGGAAATGGAAATGGAAATGGAAATGGAAATGGAAATGGAAATGGAAATGGAAATGGAAATGGAAATGGAAATGGAAATGGAAATGGAAATGGAAATGGAAATGGAAATGGAAATGGAAATGGAAATGGAAATGGAAATGGAAATGGAAATGGAAATGGAAATGGAAATGGAAATGGAAATGGAAATGGAAATGGAAATGGAAATGGAAATGGAAATGGAAATGGAAATGGAAATGGAAATGGAAATGGAAATGGAAATGGAAATGGAAATGGAAATGGAAATGGAAATGGAAATGGAAATGGAAATGGAAATGGAAATGGAAATGGAAATGGAAATGGAAATGGAAATGGAAATGGAAATGGAAATGGAAATGGAAATGGAAATGGAAATGGAAATGGAAATGGAAATGGAAATGGAAATGGAAATGGAAATGGAAATGGAAATGGAAATGGAAATGGAAATGGAAATGAAAATGAAAATGAAAATGAAAATGAAAATGAAAATGAAAATGAAAATGAAAATGAAAATGAAAATGAAAATGAAAATGAAAATGAAAATGAAAATGAAAATGAAAATGAAAATGAAAATGAAAATGAAAATGAAAATGAAAATGAAAATGAAAATGAAAATGAAAATGAAAATGAAAATGAAAATGAAAATGAAAATGAAAATGAAAATGAAAATGAAAATGAAAATGAAAATGAAAATGAAAATGAAAATGAAAATGAAAATGAAAATGAAATGGCACCATATTCATTGTTTTTTTTTCAGTAAAAAGTTTCGTCAGTTTATAATATAAGAAAAGAGATTGGTTCACTTAGGAGTTTTAAATGCTTGAATTGTAAAGTGTACTTTACAGTTAAAGCATTCACCATGCTTGAATTGTAAAGTGATTTGAAAATGGAACGTTCTATCTAAACAATGCACTGTGTTGCACATGCCAACTTACACAGCTTCATACTATATTAGTAAATCCTAGTTACCGAGCAGTATGATGTAAACGAAAATAATGCAAATGTATAAAGCATTATTTCACAAATTAATCTTAAACTTTTTTAAGATGTTTAAAACAATAATATTAAGCTAACGTCAAAAACTATGCTACTGAAATCAAAAACAGCCAAGAAACCGAAGATTATGATTAAAAAGTGTTCGTCTCCTCTGAAATCAAATAAAACCACCTCGACACAAGGTGTAAAAAGACGGATTTACTTGCAAGCTTTATTAGGTAAACTAGCGTTTGTTGCAAGCGTTTAAGCTAAATACGAGCTAAGTTTTTGCTGTCCGTACATTTTATTTGTTGTAGAAAATAAATATCGAACGTTCGATTCGTATTTATTAATAAAAGCAAAAAGCCGGATTTACTTGCAAGATTTATTGTGGAAACTAAGCATTTGTTGCAAGTGCTTAAGCTTTTTGCCTCTGAGTCCGTTAGCTGTGGAAAATTATTATCGAGAGTTCGTATGTATCAAGACAAGTGCATATCGCAAAACAAGTGATAGCTATAGCTTTTTCACGGAAAAGTGGGAAAAGTAAATGCTTCATTTAATGTATTTTCACTATGAGCACTTTACTGTTAGTTCTATGAATCTAAAGTAACTATAAGGAAGTATGAATATATCAAAGGAAGTGCACGTGTAATGAATACAAAATTGGCTACTGAAACCTTGCAGCGCGCAGCGCTTGAAAGGAGTAAGCCACTCAATCACTAAAGGTTCATACAAACAGAACGCGTTTAGCGCCGCGTTAGAGCGCTAACCTGACGTCGCGCTATAGCGCCGCGTTATGTGGTAGGATGTGCATAGTTCCACGCCAAACGCAGCGCCGGCGCTAGCAGAACGCGGCGTACGACTAGCGCCGGCGTTGTGTTTGGCGTGGAACTATATATTTAGCGCGACGTCAGGTCAGGTTGGCGCTCTAACGCGGCGCGGCGTTAAACGCGTTCTGTTTGGAGAAGCCTTAAAACTTTATTCGAAATATTTAAAGAATTTATTTCTACCAAAAAGACACTTAATTATATGGTACAAACCAAGCAAAACGTCTAAGTGGAATTATGAAAACACTGGAAATTGCACTTAAATAATTCTGACAGTGTACAAAATCGATGCGGCCCTGCCTGATGCAAGCTATTTCCGTGGTTTCAAGGGTAGATTAAAACGTTTAGTCATTATTAAAAAGCTTTCTAAGCTGCGTGCGCGACACGGAACTGAAAGCAAGATTCGACGCCGATAAATTAGTTCGTAATGTATGTGTCAAGTTAATTAGGACAATTTAGTACCTAATCTTGGCTTTCATCGAAACAACAAAGAAATAATCATTGCGGTTTCGCTTCTGTTTAACTTTGAAATATGGGGTTATTACAAAAATGTTATTACACTTAAGAAGAACTTTTTATTGTTAAGTTTAAATAGGTTTTAGTTCACTTAAACCTAACTAATTTCATTGTTATTTTTTTTGTTAATATTGTCTGTTATAATGAATAATGTTGATTTATTTCAATGTTAAACCTAGTGGTTTAAATATAAAAAAATAATTAATTAAGAGTAAGTACTTAATTCAATTGCTATACTTCTGCAGGATACAAGTATTGTTTTTTAGAATAAATAAATTAATAATAATAAAATAAAATATCTTGTTAAAGATAAAAATATTATAATTTGATGCTTATAAATCAGATTGTATTAAAATAATTATTTGACTTATTACAAGTAACATTATGATCTTTTTTTCTTTTGAATTCCTCACATAAGTTATTTTTATATTAGTAATTTGAACATGTCTAAAAGGCATGAAAAATAGTGATAAGTACATACATAATAATATGGCATGCATAACTAAAAATGCGAAAACGAAGATCGGGTTGTCTTTGAAATCACTGATAATATTTTTGTACCTACGTCATTAAAAGTCACTGTACAAACGATAGCACATCAAATCAAACAGTTGAACCGCGAAAACAGCTTTTATCACGTAGAGCATAAAGAAGCCCTCAACGAAAAACTTGTATAGTCTGTACATAATATTTATATGACTACCTTGAGCTATAATAAATCCTTTGTTCATTAATGAATTCTGATCTCAAAGGGATAACGTCGTTGGCGTCAGCCAACTATTGGTTCAGCTTTATTAAACAGCTTATTTGTTCCGTATAGCCCACGAGAGTTCATAAAAATAATATTCTCATTATCTATCACCAAAATATTATATTTTTTGATATAAATTTGGATCCCTATTTACCTATAGATATCCTTAGTAAGAATTCCTTATTTTAGTTGCAGGTATACAAATTGACTGATTTAAAATTACAGGAGTAGCTATTTATACAATCATTATTTAAAAAAAAAACGGCGTCAATAGGGAATACGCATCAAATTTTTTTTTATCAAAATCAATAGTATAATGCGTGAGAAAATCAACTGTAATATTGAAACTTGTCTGTTGCGTTTTTTTCTGTAATATAGTTACTTGAAGTTAGCACGCATTAGCTCCCGCCGAAAACGCTCTATACAAAACGGTGACGTCACACATCACGTTTCGGTGTGTTTCGGGCGCGTTTAATATGGAGTTAGCCAATAATCTTCAATTATCAGGGAGATAATTTTGCGTTTAAGTAGATATGTGTCATACAAGATATTATTTCTTTTTCGATATTCTATCTGACTGTAAAGTGCATTATATCCGAAAACGAAAAAAAAATCGTTATTTTCCCCTGATTTCATCGTGTGATAAAACGAAAATAATCATTTTTTTATTTTTATTTCTGTTCCATCATGTTTTTACAAGTGTCCGCAGCGATCAAGCTCAATTTTAGGAAAATCGGTGACTTATGCATATTCCCTATTGCATATTAATTGTATAATGACTTAATATTAGGGTTGCTACCGCACTCTAATATAGAGTATCTAATGTAGACTATTTCGTGTAGGTGTACTCTATAATCTACGAAAACAATACTACGCCAGATACTTCATTTACGTCCAAATATTTGTTGAAAGTAACGAAAAGTAACACAAAATATGTTTCTGTGGATAAATAAGTATAAAATAAATAGTGAACTTTATTTTTGCTTCAAAAAATAATCTATTTGTCTGAAAAAAAAAAGGGTGGCAACTCTACTTAAGATACACTCAGAACTAACTCAATTCTCAGACAAAATCTTAGAAAACAGCTTTCAAAAGTTACCACGACTTAATGAACAAAACTATAGTTGTTGTTCTCAACTATAAATCGGTCAGTGGTGGTCGGTTCTACGAATTCAATCCAGTAGGACTGGTTTACGGTTTAATCCACAGTTGGTTTGCGGTTAAAGCGGTTGATCGGACTCCGAACCTGTTTGTTATCCCTGCCACCTGGATTTCTGTTACAGAAAACCACAATGGAGTTTTAATAAAAAACAACTTACAGAAGCCCAGTTTGAGTGGTTAATACCTTCGAGCAACAAAGGCAGAAGCCCGTCTTACTCTAAGGGTTAATATAGTAAGGTGGGTGCTGTTTAACGTAATTGACAACATTTCATTTTGAGAAAGTACTAAAATTAGAAAACCATTTTGAGATTTTAGTGTTCTAAGCTCGTATATATTTTTACAGATTTTTTAGATCAGTGTTTTTTACGTTAATTAAAAAAATCTATAATCTAGTCGATATAGGGAGTCTGAGATGAGTCTTTTTGCCTTCTATTTAAAAAAAACAGTGGTGCCAGCCAGGGTAATTTACCCTAGATTTAGGGTAAACATTATCCGGCACTAAGAGAGACATAAGACACATTGCGCGTTCGAGTAATTTTAAATCCCGAAATTGAAATTACAGCAAACCCATGAGTATAGGTATAGTTAAATACAAGAAATTAAAGCAAATTATTTTTGTCATTTTGATAAGCCCTCATTCGCCCATGTACATGTAAGATGGGCGGAGAGTGTCCTTTTTGTACGGCAGTACTTATATAATTATTCTGTGATCTAGGGTAAATTGCAAGAATCTTATATTCATATTCTATGACACTGGATATTGTACTACTGAAAAATGGTTGGGGAAGAGGTCATTCACCTTTGCAGATTTTGTTTATCCCTCTCACACTGTAACTGAAATTGCCATGCTAAGTACAAAATATCCCAATCCATAGTCAATTTACCCAAGTCATGTACAAAAATTAATTAGATTTACTAAATAACTGTAAATATCGGCACTTTTTAAATTAGTTACATGATGTTTAAATTTATTAGTACATGCCAAAGTCATTATTTATAGGAATGATAAATCCAGATTTTGTTATTACAATAAACCTTTAACATTATTTTTTCCATATTTCAGAAGTTACCAAATAAAAATAATGTGGCATCACTGACGGAATTGTCTTTGATTTGTCATGTCACTAATGTCAACGATTTTCTACCGCATCTCACGTTTATGAACAAAAATATAAAATTATTTAAATAAAATTCGCGTTATAAAGCATGTGTTGCATTGTACAAAATTGCAAAAGTGTTTCGAAACCAAATTTAAACATTATATTTCACAGGTAAGTGTTTTTTAAAGTATTTTCAGCATACAATTTTCCTTCTTAGAAATCTGAATTTCAGCAGATTTCAAGGATTGTTTCCGATCTAATTCGGAAATAGTATAGAAGTTAATTATAATTCCACCTCAATTACGTATTTTTTATTTCAATATAAGGAATATAATATGTACAAATCCGTATTTATTTTCGACACATAACAAGCTGTAAATATTATCTACATATCGTAGGGTGACCATAATCACAGCAGATTTTTTAAAAGAAGAAAGGAAGATTTGGATGAAAAATTTACATTTATCCTACCTAACATTACATTTTATGCCACATTTAACTTTGAGCGGTATTATTTGTTTTCTTAACAGAGAGAAAAATTGTGATGTAAACTAAAATCATTTACGTAGTTGAGTTCCAATTCAGATCAGTTTCAGCTAGGAATCGGACCTTACTTACTACCTTACTACTATACTATTTATTATGGTCTTTGACACCCATTGTTTATTCGTAGTAACAAAATGATAATGAATCTTATTTTATTTTTCAGATTCCGAAACGATGAGGAAAAGAAACATTTATGGTATATCCTAATTACCATTAGAAGGAAACTGTTTTCAACGCCCAAAATGATGCAGATACTTACAACAATGTAAATAAATGAATGCTTTATTACGTATACCTACTGGTTTTTCATTAAGTACCGTTTCATTATTTTATTCTCGTTCCATTATCGATACTAAAACTTGCTGCATGAGCAGGTATTATTTTTAGTGCAATGGTGGTAGGAAGGAGGAGGGTGAGGTGATGAAATGGGCTCAGGGGGGGCTATTTGACATTTTTACATTGGGAGGGGAAGGGTAGTTTTGGGTCCCCCTCCCCGTTTTTTTATTATTTTAATATATAGAATTTATCCTCAGAGTTATGGAATATCAAAAAATTTAGTGTGTATAATAGATTGAACGCGCGATTTATAAACAAATATTTATATATTTTTTCATGGCCTCAAATATAATCAATAAGTTATGAATTGCCAAAAGTGGCCACTTTTGGCCACCTTATTTCCATTGGTGGCGCTACTGAGCTTGACGTACCACCTTAACCAGCCGTACCGTACATGACCAGGGGGTCAAGTCTGCTATTGTTAACGCCATAATCGTGTTTCAATGGTGTTTGGATGATAATGCTTTTTGACACAGTTCTTGTTTTTTTAAACCCAAAATCGAAACACATTGTGTTTCTTAAACCCAAACCCGTAAGACACAACAATGTTTCAGTTTTGGGTTAAAAATCAATAACTGTGTCGAAAAGCATTACCATTCAAACACCATTGAAACACGATTATATATGATGTTAACAATAGCAGACTTGACCCCCAGTTTGACCACCATTCCAAAACAGTATCGTCCATCCGGAGAGGAGCCAACCGAAAATAATCATTAAGTAAATATTTTATGATGCGCCGTCGCTGACCAAAAGGGGGGTTTGAATGAATTTTATACAAAGGTTATAATATGGTTGGTCAAGAGTAGCTAATAATAATCTTATGAATTCTGTAATATTCTAAATGCGAAAGTTTGTACGTTTAGAGATATACAAACATACAAACGTTCGCATTAACAAACGTCTAAACTATTCTAAACATTCAAATGTTTGGAATCTAAACACTTTTGAATGTTTGGATTGGTTGTCTAAACTTAAGCCATAGGCAAAAGTTGATAGTCTGTTGTAGTAAGTACCTATTTCTACTGGCTGTCCTACGAATGGACAACATTGTTGTCACCCTGATGAAAGAGATGGAAAATATCTTTGACGTCATTCAAGGTTATTTTTTCGTTCTTCAAGCCCCAAATGGTGATGCAAAGTCCAGTGTTATATATAAGGTTCTTGGTAAATTGAGACCCAGCCTAGGGTAGTGTGAAAATCTGATCAGGAAACACTGAAAAAAATCAATTGTCATATTGTCATGTCATAATAATGACTGAAAGTCATTCAAGTGCACTTCGAGTGTTTAGTAAAATTTAGATATTTTTAAGTATTCTTGTAAGAATAATCAAAAGAAAGTCGTAGCATGGTTTGTGATACTTATGCATTACTTACGACATTGTGTATTGTGTGATTGAGGGCTGGAAATCTCACACAGAACATAAGAAAACAATCAATAGATATTATCATTTAATCGTTGAGTTCATATTGTTTTCATTTTTTATGTTATGTAAGTAGCCTGAAACTATTATAAAATACTAATAATTTGTGCAAATAATCATTTGTATCTGTTTATTACAGGTCGTTGAAGTATGTTTTTTCGCCTAGTGATGTGCATTTCTATATCGATATATGTTTTATTGTACTTTCTTACTTTATATTTTGATGGGAGCAAAAGTAGAAAACCATCACTTGGTTTGGCTAGCCTGGCACATCTTTTTTTTTTAATAAATAATGATCAAGGTTTTTAATTCAATTTAACTCAAATCAATTTCAACATAATGTTCTGTATGTAGATACTACTACAACCTCAATTTATTTGTTTTAGGTGCTGCTATCCAACATAACACAAAAATGCAATGAGCCTGCGTGCCGTCAACATGAAGTAATTATTTCTAGTTTGCAGCGACAACTTATAGAAAGAGTTAAAAAAGTTTCGCAGCGAACGCATTCAAATAATAAACACTGTATTTTTTACCTGTTCTTTTATTTCCTTGATTTTGTCTGCATGGACATTCGAGAAAGTTCTTAGGGATCCGGATACTAGAGACCGTACTCTTAGCTCTGATAGCAACCTCAAAGTGGTGTTGTTATAGAGATATAGCATATAGCGCACTCTCAATCACAACATCTCGCTTAGATACTGCTTTTGACAGTCATTGTATGGGGGCTTTAGGTAGAAACTGTTTCTAGAAAGCGACATCGAAAGAAAAAATGACCCACCTCTTCTTAAAAAGATACTCATACCCCTTTAGGTACTACAATAATTTACTATACTTAGTTGTCATTTGAGTAGTATTATTGTTTCTTATTTATTATGAAACATGAAACAAAAATACCATTAATATCGATATAAAATACAATACTAGCAAGCCTACATCTCTATAGACATCACAATGGGGAGGCGAAGGCAAAGTGAATTACAGATGGCGCTTCAGTCTTTGGACCCTTTGTAAGTTTGAGCTTATATTGTCTTGACTGTGTATTACGTGATTTTACTTTCTTAGATTTTTTTTTTCGGTTTTGCGGACAAACAATGTATTCTATGCTAACTTTAGCTCAGATAAAAGAAGAATTACGGAAAAGAAAAGCCAAAACAACAGGCAAGAAAGTTTATAGCAACTTACAAAAAATTGCTAACAAGCATTACATTTCTTTAAATTTTGTGTAAGATTTACAAGTAATCTTTTTATTTCAGATTAGAAGCATATGATTTAAATTTTAACAGAGCAAATGAGTGTGAATTTCCGTGTTTATAGTTGCCTCATGATGCCTTCTATGCAATAGTAATTTCAGGTTTCTGTACTGGAATTTCTGTACCACCCAAAATTACACGAACCGTTTTATCATATTTATTTTATTATTCTAAGTTTCTTGAATGACTCTGGCATATAAAATTCTATTAATTCTCTGTTTGGCCCCAATTGGGCTTATTCCATATTTGATATACCTATCAAATTCATCCAAGTTATAAATATGTTAGAAACTGCTGAGGTTGAAATATTAAAGAACAAAGCTGTAATAGTTCAAATGTTGTTTTATTTTGGCGAAGCTTCATTAAATTCATGAAACATTCCTTTTGATTTATAATGTTTCTCAGGCTCAGTAAAGGAGAAAATCGAGGGAAAAGCATCTTTTTTATATTTTTTTGCCAAATATTTTTTTTATTACTGGGAAATCGATGAACTCCAATATTTTACAAGTTACATGCACAACAATGCGGCATTTTCTCAGTATAAAATTAAAAAGTGCAATACTCCAAGAGATTCCCATATGTTTTGACACTTTCTTTGAGGCGGCCGGGTACCAAAGACAAGACGCCACCTATCGGGATAAAATTGCGCTTTTCCTCCCCATTCACATCATTGACAGATTTTTTTATTTGACGTTTGAAGAGGCAAGGCAAAGGCATCGCTTATATTTTACCGATATCTTGTACTTACGTCCTCACAGAACATAGAAGTCGATAGAAGTAGTATGAGCTCAATTTAGTATGAAAACCAGTGTAACCAAACAAACACATTAAAAATCGAAGCCAAGCCCCCAACTTAATAGTTATATGCTACGCACACACACTTTGTGAACACATAATTGGATAAAAAGTGAAAATGTATAATATCCAGAAAGCCAAAAATCACAAAGTTTATTTATTTAGATTCAGTCGTATTGCCATAGCAACTTGGTACCAAATTAAATAATATGTATATTTATAATGCTGCTACTCAGCCGCTAGATGGCGTAAGCTAATTTTAATAGTGCGATTTACCACCTTATTTATTTAACACATAAAGTACTTTAAGAAAATTTAATGAGATAAGGGAGACCGGGTTGGTTAACATTCTTCACTTAGCTTATCCTAAATAGTTTCATATCAATAATTCGTCTAAACTCTTTTCCATAATTCGGTGGAATCCTGACATTTCTTAGTTACTAGGCAAAAAATATTTGAATTACAAAATTCAGAAACCCAAATAAAATAAATATTTCGGATATCGGATGTTTTGAAAAGCAACACTTACAGAATACCTCAATGGTGAATCCCACCACCATCCTTTACAGTTAGCTACCTACACCGTAGGGAAATCTTTGTTTCAGAGAGTACGCGGGAATTGTAAGTAATCACCCTATTTACAGCAAATAAAGTTATTTGTATTTGGGATCTGTGACCAACAACACCTGACAGCTGAGCTTCAGCATGCCAAACACGTTCTGCGAAGTAACAAATTGCAAGTACCACGCCTCCCCTCCAACCCAGAAACCGTGTCAAGCCAACCATAGTAGAACGACGACCTGCCATTCTACCTTACATGAAAGGTGTCATTGACAAGATCAAGATCTAGTTCAAGCCGACGAGGAAAAAAAACCAATTCTTACGACCAAGTCGTAACCGAGTCAAGTGCAACATCCCTTTTCAAGGTGCAGGCGCTAGGCGTCTACAAACTAGATTGCTACTGGGTAAATCTACGTTGTCTATTACTTCCTGCGTCATTTTCTGAACTCGAAAATCTAATGCATCGCAATAAATAAATTAAAAATATGCAAATAAATACAATGTTTTATTGTACTATATTGTAAATGATGGCATATTTTTGATTTATTCCTTGTGATGCATTGGATTTTTAAAGATTTTCGAGTTCAGACCATGACACAGGAAGTAAGGAACAACGTAGATTCACCCTACTGGGCTCTCTTACATCGGGCAAACAAAGAGAGAAGGAATGCGCGTTAAAGAACTTGCCAAGTTATGCACCTAATACCTATCGAGTTAATTTCAATAGTTACTTTCCGCCCCACACAAGTTCAGGAGTGTAGTATTCTAAATCCAAAAATAACTATATAGCGTTATTTTTATAAAACTTTATAGCTGCATGACCAGTCGTTTCACATGACCACATGAACCAATTTCAAAATTACATTTTAACTAAGAATTTTTACCTCTCATTTCTTGAGACTTCGCAGCCTTGTAGGGGAAACAATTTTCATTAAATTGCCTGGAATGATTAAAATCCTTGACAATAAAAATGATAGCTTCCCGCACTCGCCTATAACGTACTATTTAAGTTGACTAAAATTCCGTGCTGTTTTTGCGTGTTTTCAGTAGTGAGTGTATCAAATCAACTGTTGCTTACTTTTCAACTGTTCACAATCACAACTTTTCTCAGTCTCCCCTATTGAGTGACATTTCCGCCATTCTATATTTTAGTGTTTTTGAAACTTCAAGAATATGTCAAATTGTGCGTTGGAATATGGATCATAAATGTATACCGCATAAAGGTGGATATTTATTGTTATGAATTTTAAAAGGAAAATATCAGTTGAATTTTTAATTAAAATCAAAATTAATAAAATAAAGCTCGCCTCCGATATTTTATGCACCCGTTTGCTAAATGATATATGTGGATATCGATTTTGCTCTTTTATATAATGCAACTCGGCATTTTTATATTATTTTTGAAGATGTTTTTGTTGCCGTTCGTTCATACGACTGACGGAGCAAAATTCAAAGATGTGCGGAGCTTCGCAGATATGATGTTACACGGGTGCCGCCCACATGCGACTTCTACTGGGGGGAAAAAAATTTTCTTTGTTCTGTGTGCGTCCTTTTAGAATAAACCATTTTCTATTAATTAATATCTCAGTAATGTATGAAAATAAATGGAAAAGAAAAAATACGTGTTGCCTAAAAAACGATAAACATTAATTATATCCATAAAAACATGCACCTTAATATTTTGAAATGTTGTCAATTGTCAACGATTTAGCTTCATCTTGATTAGTTTTTATTTCCTTACGTATTTATGTCCATTCAATTATACGTTTTCTGCAACGTATTTCTATTAGAAAAATATGTTATTCTAAGGCTTTCGTTCGTTTTAAAAGAGAAGAACAAAGGTCGGACTTTGGGTCTTCTTCAGACAAGGGTCGTAACAAAGGAGGCCTTGTCAATATAAGATATATTGTGTCTGGACTCCAACTTTTCAGGTTATGATTAAATGATAAGCAGAATATAAACTACCCAACCCTAAATACGAAGCGCTCATGGCGGAACTTGACATACTGATTGTACTCGATCACGTTTGTTAAGCAACGCTCGGTCGGGTCAGGAGTCGGATGGGTGACCGTTAAAGTGGTATTACAACTGAGCACTTCCGTGCTTACGCTGCGGCAGGTTATACAGAAGACCGAGGAGTATAATGAGCCACTTTGCTTGGCGTTCATGGACTATGAGAAAGCCTTTGATTCGATTGAAACCTGGGCGGTGCTGCAGTCTCTCCAAAGGTTCCAAGTGGACTATAGGTATATCGAGGTGTTGAGGTACTTATACCAAAATGCCACCATGACGATCCGAGTACAGAACCAGAACACAAATCCTATCCAACTGCAGCGTGGTGTGAGACAGGGAGACGTTATTTCTCCGAAACTGTTCACAGCTGCATTGGAGCACATCTTTAGGCTCTTGGACTGGAAAGGACTCGGCATCAACATTAATGGCGAGTACCTAACACACCTTCGTTTTGCCGATGATATAGTCCTTATGGCTGAGACCATGGAAGACCTGAACACAATGCTCGAAGATCTCCGTAGTGCTTCCCAAAGAGTGGGTCTTAGGATGAACATGGAAAAGACGAAAATTATGTCAAATGCCCATGTTGTACCCTCTCCAGTTCATGTTGGGAACACTACACTTGAAGTTGTTGACCATTACGTATACCTAGGACAGGCAGTCCAGTTGGGTAGGTCCAACTTCGAGAAAGAGATCTCTCGCCGAATCCAACTCGGGTGGGCAGCATTCGGGAAGCTTCGAAAAATCTTCGCGTCCGACTTACCTCAGTGTCTCAAGACGAAAGTCTATGAACAGTGTGTGTTGCCAGTGATGACTTACGGCATTGAAACGTGGCCGCTAACTATGGGTCTCATAAGGAGGCTCAAGGTCGCTCAGCGTGCAATGGAGAGAGCCATGCTCGGCGTTTCCCTACGTGATCAAATCAGAAACGAGGAGATCCGCAGGAGAACTAAAGTAACCGACATCGCTCGAAGGATTGCTCAGCTGAAGTGGCAATGGGCGGGACACATAGCGAGAAGAACTGATGGCCGTTGGGGCAGAAAGGTTCTAGAATGGCAACCGCGCACCGGACGACGCTCCGTGGGTAGGCCCCCGACAAGGTGGACCGACGATCTGGTGAAGGTCGCGGAAAGCCAGTGGATGCAGGCAGCGCAGGACCGATCGTCGTGGAGATCCTTAGGGGAGGCCTATACCCAGCAGTGGGTGTCGTGTGGCTGATATGATGATGATGATGCTTCCGTGCTTCGGAAGGCACGTTAAACCATCGGTCCCGGCTGTTGTCATCTGATAACAGTCGTTAAGCCAAGTTAGAGGCCTTACAGGCAGGCGGCTTGATAAACTCTAACACCAGAGGTGGCCACTAACCCTCATTCAGTAAGAAGAAAAACAACCCTGATTACATTGGCATGATGATAAAATACAATAGACAAGACATAGAGGTACAATTATCACTATTGTAATAGGGATTATGACGAAGCGCAACATATGGAGAATACTAAGATTCTATTATGTAGTCAAAAGACTAACACAAACATTACTATGAGGTCTCACAGTGCCCACGGACGCACAGCATCCCAAAACCAATCACACAACGTAAAACAAACGAACCAATCACAGAGCTCTATAATTTCAACGCAGTGCGTTCGCGTAGTCGAGGGTCTTTAGAGTTTTGTTTCTGAATACGGGTGTGTATAATCAAGAATCTACCTGAACAGAAAATTTGAAATAATTTCGATGAGGAAATTGTCTTTTCTTTTTGACCTTCACTCACCTAATGTTAAGTGACGATAACGCCGAGTGTGGAAGCGCACTACACCCGGTATCCTCATCACTGAGATCAGGGGGCCTACTCCCACCTTTTTTAAAAGTAAGCTTATAATATATCCAGCAAGCTTGTTGCAAGCTCTTAATGATATTACTCAAATTCGTACCATGACCTGTACAAAGTAATATTACTTTATTCTCGCTAAGGAACGAATGATATAGCGAAATTGTCCAATCCCTGCTAGCCATCACTTCAGTTTATTTTCTATGTTCGTATCGGAAACATGTTTTATCTCAGTGCACCAAAGGAAAGTAGATATTCATTTTCGTTTTTAGTTTGAAATATTTTCTATGATTCAAACAAGAACACTTGTTGTGTTGTGTGCCACTCAAAATCTCGAAACTAATGTTGTTAACATAAACAACGGCCAAGAATGCGACACTAGGAGAATTTCGGTAAGTTACGGTACCTATTTGCTTACTTTGTAAATTAATAAAATTTATATTTTAAAGTAAAATATCGAACTTAAAGTAATTTTATGATTAGGAACCACATTATACCTACGTGAGCAATAAATTTCTGAAAATTTAGAGTTTTTAGGTAAAAATATCTATTTTACAATAATTTTGACGACAACAGAAACAACTTATCAAACCCCTATTTAGTTTGGAATCGAATCTTATTTACCCCTGTAGGTCCCGAATATAGATTAGAAGGCAAGGGGGTTCTCCCTCTCTTCCCTTTCTCCCCAAACTTTTATTGGCGAAAAATAACACTAATTTGCCTGAAATTACTATTATTTTGTGCAAAATAAATTCATTAAAAAAGTATCAGGTATTTGTTTCTGCGTTATCGGCTTCTAAAAACTCGATTGTTTCAAATTAGCTATCCATCTGAAAACAAGTACTTGTTATCAAATAATAAATCAAATAATCCCAACTATTTTACATTCACAATGAAGAACAAGATGTATAAAAACGTTTCACATACTGTTTATGACGCATTTTCTAATATCTAAATAGAATAACTCCAAATAGTTTTGATTCCGTTGATAAAAAGCAACTTTTTTAAGATTGCTAAATTCCTCATAATTTGACACCAAACAATAATGCTAGCTGTCTAAAGACACGTCGTGGTACGAGTTTTGTGAATGATTGAACGATGACGTCACAAAACTTCTAACAGAAACATTATTATAACAATCTTATTATAAGAAGGTCATAGTACGAAATAGCATGGTAAGATTGAATTAAAACTGCGCTAAGACATGGCAGTAGGCACCCTGGCTATCTTACTTCTAACTGCCGGAACACAACATTTTTTAAATTGTTGTTATGGCGTCAGACTTAGGCAAGATGGTGGTAACTAGCCAGGCGGACTTGAAATAAGCCTTACCATGAACCAAGCCAAGTATAAATTGTACTCCCCCTGGGAATTGAACCCGGGACTCCTGCGTCTTACCCGGGTGGGCGAACTACTAGACCATAGAGGCGGTTAAAAATCCATTTATCTTTGGTGGATTTTTGTAGAAATTTTTAACTGTAAAGCGCAGATTTATGGACAGCACAGCCAACTACTGTCGTATCACGCTGCTGGAAATCGTTTTCCAATGATCCATGAAGATAAATGACCCATTTTACAGCGAAATTTATAGAGATTTTTATGCTTTAGAAATGTATCAAAAAACCAATATATAATAAATCTACATGCGGTTATCTTTTTCCTTTTAAGAAGTATAAGTCAGTCTTAGCATTGAAGAGGCTTCAAAACAGATGAAATTACTTGATAAAATTAGATTTAAGCTCTTCATTACAACTTAGGTTTTTACAATGATGTCTGTCATCTAGTAAAATGCAAACCTATCTTAAAGATAGGTAGGTATCTTAAGGATAGATGGGTTCTTGTGAGACAGGTTGACAGAAGTTGTGGAACTTTTCTAAGCAGTTTCAACGAACGTTTGGTAGAACAAGTTTACGATCTAGGTAGAAAGACTTCTACATCTTTGATAAACGTAAGCTAAGATGTAAATATTAAAATATACTGTCCCGCCCACTGCCACTATTTATCTGAGCAATCCTTCGAGCGATTTCGGTTACTTTATTTCCCTTACGAATCTAATTCATTAACTATTTATTTATGAATAATTGTGAATTATGATGATTATTGTGAACGTGAATTGTGAATTATGATTATTATTATGATTATGAATTATGAAACTAACTATTTATGAATTGATACCAACCTATATCCTATATTGGGTTTGTGCTTGGCCGCTCCCCCGCCCTTGTAAGTGCCGCCGCCGAGCGCCCGCTCTTCACCGAAGCGCGGGTACTCGCTGTGCACTCCGACGAGCGCGACGCCGGCCTCCTCGCTCGCCGCATCCCTCCCCCCGCCGGAGTACGCTTTCATCGCACCGGGAATCGACAGCGTCGAAACCGGCTTGCGCAGCTGGAAAAAAGCAAAGAGGTATTAGCCGAAGTCCATTGACGCCGCGGGACTACCAACCGCGCGGTTCAAGATTATACTAATCTGTGTTATAACGTTTATATTGCCACGGGGTGCAATATCTTGCACCCTGCGGTGCGGTTTAAGATCTTGTTGTATGCGTTCAGTTGAGCCTCGCGGTTTGCAGAACAAAATGCCTCCTAGCTACGTCAATGTTGCGGTGAATAAGCTCTCATAAATGCTCCTACCGCGTGACAACGCGCGGTACAGCGCGATGACCTGACATAGCCTTATGCATCGGATCCTACTCGTATCTAAATTTTAGAGGCAGCTGAGGCAAAGGCCGTCCTCGGACGTTAGAACTAAAATTCTTACTTGATTGCAGATGTATTTTTTTTTTCACAGATTCACTATCATAATCTGTGTATGTATAAATCGATAATCGATGTCTGTTAAGTTGTTTCCTGAAATTGATCGAAATTATAAGCTTCTCTCTCATCAAAGTTTAAAGTGAAAAAACATTTTATGACGTGGCCATTAGATTCTGTATATAAAAACACTTGGGCCCTATCAGCAGCTTACTTCATCGTAAAAATATTTTCATGTTAATTAGATATTACTGACTAGTGACTATAAATACTGATCATAAGTGTGTATAAGCAATAGCTTTTTTCATGTGTTCATCTTTCTCCTATTTTGAAGAAAACAAAATATCTCCTACAGACCACTCCCAGTATATTGAATTACTTCCACAAAAACACATAATAATGTCTACAGTTAGGTCTAGTGGTAACTAATTAAGGGTTGAACAGCCCGTATTAACCCTTAACCACCCAACTTATTCGAACTATATAACTTGTTGTTTATCTTTTGAACATCCTTGTTTAACATTCGATATTCATTAAAACTTGGAGAATTGTGTTTATGTGAGTTAATGAATTATTATGTCTATTAAAACGTAAATTAATTAATAGTTACAAAGCTTAGAAGCCTAAATTTTATTGTTTGAGTAGCAAAATTATTCTTAAAAAATAAATTAAGAGCTACGAGAAGATAATAGTTTTGTGAAAATCATATTGATTCATTTAAGCTTCCGCCCGCGAACTTTTACGCATGGGATTCTACTCTTTCAAGAATTTCGACAATTCCTTTCATAGCAAATGCCTTTATTGCCAAGTGCCAAGTTTCAACGCAATGCGTCCAGCCCTCTACTCAAATAGCATTCTATTTCGCTAACTTCAAAATCAAAACTACTTTAAACAGTTAGTCAGTCATAATATAAAACGAACGAACGAAAGAATAATGACGTATTAAAGGGATATTCTATAACTTATTTCCTTTTTTTATATAAAGTCTGGGATTTACAGTTAAAAAAAATACATGTATACATGGCTCTGTTCAACCATTGACATATTCATTAAGGTAAATAACTAAAAATAACTTACTAACGGCATAATTGCGAGACTCGTGAGACTTAAGAAGACTCGAGTTTCCTCGTTAAGAATACACGAAGGCTCCTGCGAATTCTTATAGACGCTATATAGCGGAACCACTCTTGTTAGCTAGGTAAGACTGAATTTCTTCCTCAATTTATCGACGAGTTCTTACGGTAGGTAAATACTTAAGTACATTTGGATGTTTATTACCGACTTAAAAGAAAATGCTGATTCGAAACACAGTAATAAACTAATGATTAGAGAAATCTGTAACGAGAGAGAATTTATTGGAATAAAAATGCGAATAAATGGAATACAGTCCTTTGCACTAAACTTAGGAATTGCCTAAGTCTTTCCTGACTACGGTACTCGGTACCGCGTATACAGAGCATGCAGCGCCGATAAAAGAGTAAAGGGCCTTAATTCGGTCGAGTTATAGTTAGGAAAAGACTTAGATGATTCTTAATTTTAGTGCAAACGGGTGTAAGTGACATATTTAATTATTAGTAGTACCACAGATTCCAAAATAATAAGTAGCACCTGCAATCAAAATTTAGATCTGTATAATTATCACAAGCTTATCTCTTTCCCCAAAAACTAGGTCCTAAAATCGAGGCTATTTTGTTTTATCTAAATAAATTTCTTATCTAAATAGATGTGGGCTAATTATCTGCCCAAGTGCCCACGTCTCGTTTTTGTTGCGTAATTGTAGGGATCTCTTGGTTGGTAGGCAAAAACTAAACTATTTTAACTAAAAGGGTTAAACTGTTTTTTGATTAATTAACGCCCGCTTGTTTAATAATCACTTAATTTGTGCCACATGTTTGGATACTTTTCAATTAGTTACGTTTATGTATTTTTAGAAACAAAAGGAAATTATTTATGAATTAAAAAATGCGTGCTTCTGATTTTAGGGTCTAGTCTTAGTAATGGTCAGATTTAGATACCTAATTAGTAAACTGTTTCATAGAAAAAAATATCTGCTTTTTCATGAAACTTTTAACATGACTGTAATGATACTCTACATATGGCATTAGGCATTGATTTTGTGATTATAATACTTAAGTTGTGGTAAACCATGAAAAGAGTATGTGAGAGAAAATAAAAGAAAAGATGGCAATGTGAGATATTTATTCATTTATTTCAATATCGTGGTTATGACTGTCTAAATTTATTATAATTTTATTACACTATTATTACTGTCATAAAAGGAGTAATACTTAACTACATTACCAGACAGTTCAGAGCACCGATCCGACAGAGTGCCGTGTCCGACAGTTGGACAACGTCTGAGCTATCGACAACTGCGCAAGCCGTTTTTATACACGTGCGCAAACAAGCCCGGTGGCGTGATGGCGTAGTGGGGAGGCGCACGTGCACACAGTTGTTTTACGAGTCGTTTAGCGACTTTTATTTATAAATTACATTGATAAAATTCATTACTTGTAACAATTATATTAATTGTAATAAAAATATACTAATTACATTGTTTTTTATTTATTTACTAAGAAAAAGACGTGCCTTCTCCCACACGACCATCCTGACGAGCAGCCTTAATAAGGCTCGCGAATTATACTAAACAAGCCTTTCATTAGAACATAAATTATGGCCAAATCATATGACCGTAAAGCTAAATTTACATAGGCAGCAACGAATTATCGTCAAATCACATGACTCTAACGCTAAATAATATAGCAACTAATTATAGTCAAATCACATGACCGTAAAGCTAAATCACATAGTAACTAAGGTATGGTCAAATCACATGACCGTAAAGCTAAATTACATAGCAACTAAGGTATGGTCAAATCACATGACCGTGAAGCTAAATCACATAGTAACTAAGGTATGGTCAAATCACATGACCGTAAAGCTAAATCACATAGTAACTAAGGTATGGTCAAATCACATGACCGTAAAGCTAAATCACATAGCAACTAAGGTATGGTCAAATCACATGACCGTGAAGCTAAATCACATAGCTTGTAATTATGGTCAAATCACATGACCGTGAAGCTAAATCACATAGCTTGTAATTATGGTCAAATCACATGACCGTCAAGCTAAATCACATAGCTTCTAATTATGGTCAAATCACATGACCGTCAAGCTAAATCACATAGCCTCTAATTATGGTCAAATCACATGACCCAATTCACTTTTAACACAATGAAACCTTCAATGGGAGATAACCCTTTTTTTATAAAAAAAAAGAAACTACATAACAATAATCTCCATTGGTAAACAAAACAACAAATTTTAAAACCCTTAAATGTATAGTAAGGACTTATTACAAATCACTCGTATTTTATAATAAGAATCTTTGTAATGGGATGTGATACTGAGGAACTAATGGTGCCACAAGCGACAGTCCCAAAATAATTTGATTGGTTGTTTCAAATGTCTAATGTCATTTCTGACATATTTTAACCAATCAAAAGCACTGACCAATCACAAACACAAGCAGCGGCCAGGTCACTGGCGCCGCTGGCGCCATCTGCGATTAGCTTTGCGTGATACACCTCATTGTCCGAGACACGCAAGCGCCCACAATTCAGGATCATCAGAGCCCCAGGTGTACGTCATCTGGATAATCATGGACATCAATCAGCAGACACTGTAACAATTGAACATCTTAGGAATCTTATAAAAAAAAACATAAGCTTTTATTTTTCAAATAGTGTGTAAGGGTGAGTTGTTGTATGTGAGTAAGTGCATGTGTTGTGTAGGTATTATAATATAAAATAGTAGCAGAGCTTTGGTCATACTACTTCCACGAGAGCATGGAGAACTTTCGATCCAATGTTCTATATTACTCAGATAGTTGTAATTGCTTCGGTAAAATAAGCCACGAGGGCATGGCAAACTTGCAATATTATTCATTGCACATAAATTATATAGTACTACCTCGGTAATAAGCCACATGGGCACGGCGAACTTGATCATATTATTTATTTCTTACTTAGTAGTACCTAGGTAAAAAGCCGTTATAAAGTTTATATGGCACGGCATTTACCAGAATCTTGCGGCCTCGGTATAAATCTCCTCAATGGCACGGCCAACTGGTAATATTCTTTATTGCTCAGTATACAGTGAACATCTGGCCAGGAGTCAGTGTATAAAGAGAAATAAGATAACCAGGTTAAGGAAATCAGTCTGTTTCCAACGATTTTGTCACCTCGCCTTCTATTACAGGGGAGTGACCTAAAATTATCACGAACCACAGTTCGCAACACATCCGACACATCCGATTATTATTATACGTTATAGTTTATTCATAAAAATAAATATCATAGTGATCTTGAAGAGTGACGAACATCAATATAGTAAAAAACACTACTGCCACTAATGGGCATCATTCTCAAAATATTACAACATCTAAAACTCGTAGAAGTAAGTGAAGACTAAGTTTGAGTAATTTGCAAACTAAAACATCCAACAACCCTCATCTGATTGTAACCTGCATCTTTGTGTCAAATACTGACAAAACGGGTTCAGAAAAAGATATTCAAGAATACCATTACCAATTTCATTTTATATGAATGTAAAACACCCTTTTGTACAGCATAAAAACAACCAGTATTAACTTCAACTTTATCCTGTTTACGAAAAACTTAAACATCAACGCAAAACTTAAATTATTCACGAAATCTTTAAGTATCAACATCACTTAGAAAAGCATACTCACTTTTCTTTTTAATCAGAATCACTACTTATTTGGTAAGATCTGCTGCCACAATAGTACAGTAAAGTACAATTGCACAGTAAAAGCACAGTAAAGCACAGTAAAATATTTAAATCTTAATAATTTACTACTATATATAATGAAAAGCGATTACGAATGTTGAGGATTTTTTTTGTCTACCCACACTCTGTATTAACACCAGAAACAAATTATAGGATATGCATGTACTAAATTGAGGGAATGAATCGAATTTCTATTCAAAACTCATGTCTGTATCATAATAATAATTCATAATTTAACTTAACTTTCTCTTGAATATTAAAAATAAACATAGGAAGACCGTTGTTACAAGTTCTTGTAATTTTCAACTGTATATTGTATGTACACAGTCCTCTGCAACAATGTTTTTTTTTGCAGAATGTCTATTGAAAAACATCCCTATTAAAAAAGTTTGTATCCAGCAGGGATCAAAACAAAATACAGTGCTGTAAGTAAGGCATCAACCAGTGATGAACTAAAACAATTGTTTAAAAGATCTAATAAAATCCAGGGATTGGAAGCGATCCTTCCCCTGCTTGGATCCTTTTAAGCACAGGATAACGCTCCACACCAGCTCCGACACGAACAATTGCCGCACAAGAAGAGAACCCTTGTTTCCAAAGACCAAAAGAGTTCCTGTTTTGAAGAGGAAAATTATTTAAATAAAAATTGCCTTTAAAAACATTTTGCTGACTTACTCCACACAATGTTTAAGGCACAAATTGATATCTGCAATCAGAACTGCATGCACAAAAATTGTTTTAATGATCAAATTATAGGTAACAATCATTTCAAGTTATCTCTGTTGTAAAATATCAGTAAGTTATTTGTCAGACTTTCATTTATTTTATTATAGGTTCTATACACACAATTTTAGCCAGAAAAGAATCCCACTGGTTCTACTGAGCATGAGCAGTTCTACCAAAGAAGTAATAAGACTTTTTCTCATTAGTGCTATGATTTGATACGTAGAATAAAATTGTAAACTGTAATTGTAAAGGGCGGCACAGCTTATTTCACATTAAAATTTCTCTCAGCAGATCTTTCTTTTCAATAAAATAATCAAATTCAAAAAATAACAAAAATAAATCACTGACTTTTCCGTATCGCTTTAGTATAAAGATTTCAAGTTTCGAAGCATAATGCTACTAGATTGTGATGTCACAATATGTACACAATATCTTAAAATTGTCTTTTCACTGATCAAAGAGTAAGGAAGGGAAAGGCCTTATTGGCTAATAAGACCAAATTGAATTGAACATTTTTTCTACGGAAAGCTAAAATTATTAAAGTTGTAGCTACACAAAAAAACATACGAGAAATTAAGGAGACTATCCAGTAGCCACAAGTATCAAACTGCGCACAAACCTCACAGACGACTGCCAAAAAAAAACAGAATATCAAAAGCGCTTGTCGCGGGTACTTCCGGCGCAAAAAACAGCGGAAACGCACTGAATTCTACATCAAAGTAGAAACGCACTGAATTCTACATCAAAGTACACTGCAACGCACTGTGCAGTTGCAACAATAACTTTTTTCCAAGAAAGATAATGATGAAAAAACAACGAAAAACATCGCAAAAGTACAGAAGTGAGGTTATTTCCATACTCTTTACACGTAAAGAAAAAGAAAGACAAGTGATTCCGCATAACGGAGCCTTAAATACCATAATTCGAACATCATCCAGCAGATATCCTATATAAGTAGTCCGTAGTTACAGTTGCAAAATCACGGCCACTTGGTGGTGATCGCACACTCGTGCAAGGCACATGGAAAATTATATATTCTAGTCTAGACAATTCACACAATCATTTAGTTCCAGTTCCAAGCTAAGCAAAGCTTGTACTGTGGTTACTAAACAACTGGTAAAAATATAGAAATATTAAAAAAGAATATAAAAATCTGTGACTAACTCCGCATCACAAAATTATGTATACCAGGATTCGAACCCAGGATCTTTGTATTAATCAACCTCCACGAAAGTATACTTATTTTACGAAATATATAGCACTCTTTGCGCATTATTTGCGTCATCATTTTCTACGCCAAATTCTACTTGATTTTTTATAATATCACAAGGAAACGTCATTATTTTTGACTTGATGACCAACTGATAACAATTTGGTAAAATCTACCGGTACCTTATAAAAATGTAATATTTATGGGTACTTATCACCAATTTGTCGGTCAACCGGAAATTGATTCACTTTTTCAGGCTTCTCTCCACTGTTCAGGTCTTTTCAAAACACCCAGGATGATGACTCAGATCCATAATTGGTCACTCGACTTGTACTTCAACATCGAGTCTCCAACGTGGCGGATTCTACAGCAAGCATTTAGATATATTCCTGGAACATAAAAATTCGTAGGCGTAGTATATGAAATCCAACTAGGTTAGATCTCACTTCTGATGTGAGAGAAAATAAAAGAAAAGATGGCAATGTGAGATATTTATTCATTTATTTCAATATCGTGGTTATGACTGTCTAAATTTATTATAATTTTATTACACTATTATTACTGTCATAAAAGGAGTAATACTTAACTACATTACCAGACAGTTCAGAGCACCGATCCGACAGAGTGCCGTGTCCGACAGTTGGACAACGTCTGAGCTATCGACAACTGCGCAAGCCGTTTTTATACACGTGCGCAAACAAGCCCGGTGGCGTGATGGCGTAGTGGGGAGGCGCACGTGCACACAGTTGTTTTACGAGTCGTTTAGCGACTTTTATTTATAAATTACATTGATAAAATTCATTACTTGTAACAATTATATTAATTGTAATAAAAATATACTAATTACATTGTTTTTTATTTATTTACTAAGAAAAAGACGTGCCTTCTCCCACAAGTAGGTAGGTAGGTTATTTTCCACTTCGTTCCAAATATAAATGATAAATTGGTTACCCAAAAATAACACTTCGGAGAGGGACAAACCTGATCTAACATAAAATTACTCGGTGCCATCTGCGTCCAAACTGATGGAGAGCGTTGATGACAAGTGACATGAGTTATTATATACCAAATATTTCTTTAATTCTCTAATATAAGTGTTTTTTAGAAAAGCGCCTGGCCCTGTGATCAAGGAGGATTAGTCTTGGGATGGGTGACCAAAAATGTATTGTCTCGAGTTCCTCCGTGCTTCGAAAGGCATGTTAAGCCGTTGGTCCGGGCTGCATGTGTAGTCATTAACACCCAGCAATCCGCATTGAGTTTGCGTGGTGGGTTATGACCCATCCTTCTTATCCATCTATAAGGTAAGCCTGCTCCCCAGCAGTGAGGACATTAAAAATGGCTGATGTCGAAAGTAGGTATTTTTGTTTTAAGTAAAATAAGTTTATTTTTGCTAAAACGAAACCTAAAAACCATTTGAAGTGTTGATTATAACCAACAACTTTTTGTATGGAATTGTAACCACAAAAATACACGTTTTATAAAAAAAAATTAACTCCAATAAAATATATGAAACAGATGTAACTTTTTTCGTGATTTCAGGGTAGTTTCCAAACAAAAAGCTGTTTATAATGATTAACTGTGCAAAATGGATTTCCTATTAAAAAAAAAAATTGTATAATACTAACATTTAATCTAAACTGCCTCTGTGGTTTAGTGGTTTGCCCACCCGTGTAATTCGCAGGGTCCCGGGTTCGATTCCCAGATGGAGGTACGAGTTTGTACTCGGTTTGGTTGGTGGTTGGACTTATTTCAAGTCCGCCTGGCTGGCTACCACCATCTTACGTAAGTCTGACGCCATAACAACAATAAAAATTAATGTTGTGTTCCGGCAGTTAGAAGTAAGATAGTCGTTTCTCAGTGATGAGGATTCGGGGAGAAGTGCTCTTCCACCTTCGGACTTATCGTCACTTAACATCAGGCGAGGTGAAGGTCAAGCTGTTGTGCATAAAAAAAATACCAGACACTAAAAAACAAGTAAATACCCTTACGTAAGAGACAACTTGTCTGCAATCTAAAATAAAAGCAATCCTTACAGAAAACATCAATTATTTTGGTGTAAACGAGCTACATTTTACATAGCTCATAAATAAACCTCCACAATACATATTTATGTTATGCTAATGCAAACACTTGGAATAAAGTAACGTTATACTTTCATTACGTATCTTCTTCTTCATAAATAATAAAAAAGTGAAACACAAGAACTCGGAATGCCAGTCAAGTAATTACGGTGTGAAATTTTCATGGAGTTGAATGTATGCCGATGAAAGATCAATAAATCGAAAATAGGTTAATTCAACTTTGTTTAAACTGCAGATTGAAAGCTCTGCATAACTACATATGACAGTTTTAAATTAACTCGTTCATATAACAATTAAATAAAATATCATTTTGGTGACGCATTGTTGATTCCGCGCAAAATTGTAAAATAATGTAGGTATTTACTTTTATAAGCGTCTTCATTTAATTTAACAAAATAATATCACAATTTCACAACTTCATTCATTCACATCTGAAAAAACATACTAGTTTTTATCTATTTATCTTACTTCAAGTTTTTGCAACTGAACACTGACTGAGTAAGTAAATATGGTGACACATTTTTGGAAGCGCTACAATTTTATAGGTAGACATGTAAATAAAAGGAAAAAACTACTAACCTTCAATACAATAAATCAAAGAAATTTGTTTACTATCTTATTCAGAGTGCGTTCGTTAAACTAGGGCCAAAGTTAACATGGCGTTAGACTGCGGACTAACGCCATTTTAGCGCAAATCGTATTCAGATTGACAGTTTAACGTTTAATTCCACAGTTTAAGGATTAAAAAGTGCATTGTGATTGGTTTACAAGCATTAAACCAGGTTTTGTTAGAACAGTCTAGCACCCCAGTTCTGTGAAACATCTCTGAATAAGACAGTAAATGTTTAATTTTCCCGCCAGCATATTCCCCACAGCCCTCAACGGGACTCCTAACTACTGGAGACTTCGTCTTTAGGTACTGGTAGTACTATTATCTATTCTGTGGTACTGGTAGCAAATCAAAGTACAGAAAGTAGTTTTTTCAATCAGTCAATTACGAAAAAGTTGGTGTTATGCGTAGTTGGTATTTTGCGTAAATCAAAGTTGGTGTTCTGCTTAGTTGGTATTTTGCGTAAGTGGTATTTTGCGTTTATGGCGTATTGCGTAAAGGTAGTATTTTGGGTATGTGGTATTATGCGTCTAAAGATGCCCAAAGCAGTCACGTCATATTGATTAGTTTTAGATTTAAAGTACCTAGCAATGGGAACTAAAATGTATTAAGACTGCCAGAATAATTTCACCCAATGACGTCACGGTTCAACCCTAATCATAAAATACGTCATCGATCTTTGTCCAACGGAACTACGTTGATCAAAGTAAGTACTCAATCCACAGATATGATGGATGAGTCTGGTACATTTCCAACCAAACTATCTCTCACATCCCTAAATGTTAGGTCCTTTTCTACTCATAATCCGTTTTTATGAAGATTCTTAAAAATCCATACTTATATTTTTATTTTTTAGTTTTTACAATTGAATCACACATTTGCTAACACAGTTTCCACAAATAGCTTACACATTAGTATCTTAAGAGGAATAAACAAAAATATGAAAACCATAATATTATATTATTATATTCGCATTAATAATATGTATATTATTAATATTATAAATGCGAAAATAACTTGTCTGTCTGTCCGTCTGTTACGTTTTCACGCCTGGTCTAGGCGTGAAAACGTAACTGGACCGATTCTGACGAAATTTGAAACGGATATAGATGAGATCATGGGGAAGGACATAGGCTATTTTTTATCCCACTGCTTGGCACGGGTCTCCAACCGCACGATATTACTTCGTGCGACGCTGCGGGTGGAAAGCTAGTAATTTTCATAAATTCGTTTTAAGCAACCATGAATGCAATTTTTTTATTTTGAGATTTCTAGCTAGCATTCACAATGCTATTTTTATATAATAATAAATTATATAGGTACTACCTACTCGTTTTTTCAGGCGGGAATCCAATCCGCGATACCTTTGGAAGTCCGTTCCATTACTCTTCCAACTGAGCTACAGAGTCACTAGTGGCATAATAATACTTTTACAATGCGAACAGCTCCGGAGTGGAACAGGCTGCCTGCCGATGTGTTTCCCAATAGTTAAAAATTGGGTCTTTTTAGGCTTTATCTAAGTGAGCATGATCCATTGTAGTCCCCATCATCACTTAACACCGGGTGTGAATGAAGACAAATGCTCTTTTATTAAAAAAAATAGTTGATATTTTTTTTGTACATCCTACACTTACGCTGCAAGCCAGCGTTATTTTACAATACTATTATTATAGCATTGTGAATGCTAAAATTTTAAACTTAAATATTATTTTCCTAGCTGTTTCATATCCACACGGACGATACGGACGGACTCGCGGGCGGAGGCTACCTAGTCCTAAATATTGCTTATAGATTGAAATTCTATTTCCATTTTCTCATCTCATCTGCCTTAAATGTATTGTCAGGGACAGGCGTCCCGGGGGTAAGAACAATAACATATGCGAAATTGGACGATAACTAACTATTCGGGGTAAGTGTGCGCTTTCAGAATGTCCCACTGCTGGGATTTTCATTAAAATAGAAATTTTGGTGGCTACTCACTACAGACCTCTGAAATGTCTTTGAAAGTTTAAAGTTTATCTTATTTAAGACGGTACCTAGAACGAAAGTGAAGCTGCGTTGAATTTTATTTAATACTAGCGGCCGGCCGCAACTTCGTCTGTGTGGAAAGTTTTTTTTGCCATCCCTCAGGAAATATACTTTTTTCGGGATGAAAGGTAGCCTATGTCCTTCTCTGTATCCCTGACAAGGTGTACTTAAAAATCAGACGTGAAGGCGTAACAAACAAACAAACTAATGGACTTTCGCATTGACAATGGGATTAGTTAATGCCATTGTTTCGGAATTAAGGATTTTAATTTTAACACATAATTTTAACAAAACTTTACGTGGAATTATAAAGACTAGTATTTTTAGAAGGTATCATTACCTTCCCTCGTAGACACTGCTAGAAGTACATAGAAAAACTGCTAAAAGTGACCGTTTTCGACACATTTGCTATCTACTTCTACGATGACTACGAGTAGTAATGATCTTACTAAAAATACTTAACGATGGGTCCTAAGAATTCCACGTCAAGTTTAAATAAAATCATTTTCTATTAATAACTTATTAAATAAAAACCTCTGAGGGCGTCACTTTCGGTGGTATAGCCACCTTAACTTAGGAATATTTAGACAGTTGAGTGTTGTATTTGTGACTAAATAATTATTATTTAGTTAACAGTTTAAGCATTAAAATAAGATTACGAGTTATAACTCGCGTACATTGGTAACTACGTAATGTGAATGAACATATGAAATAAGTTTTATTTAATTCCAATAAAGTAATCATATGAGGTCACCCAGCGTGCAATGGAGATAGCCATGCACGGCGTTTCCCTGCGTGATCGAATCAGAAATGAGGAGATCCGCAGGCGAACTAAAGTAACTGACATCGCCCAAAGGATTGCTCAGCTAAAGTGGCAGTGGGCTGGACACAGCGAGAAGAACCGATGGCCGTTGGGGCGTATAGGTTCTGGAATGGCGACCGCGCACCAGACGACGCTCCGTGGGTAGGCCCCCGGCAAGGTGGACCGACGATCTGGTGAAGGTCGCGAGAAACCACTGGATGCGGGCAGCGCAGGACCGATCGTCGTGGAGATCTGCGGGGGAGGCCTATACCACAGTACATATATAAGTTTTTTAACTTATATATGTACTGTGCCTATACCCAGCAGTGGGTGTTGTGCGGCTGATATGATGATGAATCATATTGATATATAAAATCATGTCCACTGTAATACTCTACGGTGTGATCTTATTTACAAAAACTTGAATAATTACAGTCTTTTGTTTCACTATCGTAAATTGCGTGTTTCAGGTCACACTTTTTTCTAACTAATATTAATTTAGACTAATAACGCTCTTTTGTCTGCGTCTAGCTTAGCAAAGTTTTTCCATTAGATAAACAAAGTGCTATTTCCATTCGATAAAGTTTCACAAAAACTTCTAACTAGATTCTCCTTTGAAGTCAATAAAATAATTAAGGGTATTGAACCGTAACAATTGTGATTTTCTCTAGTCATTAGCCCCATTTAAGTTATTCAAATTGGTTTCTTCGATGAAAAGGCGCTCGTCTGATAAGCATAACAATACAGACGTTGTTTTACTACGAAAACAATCAATTATGTCGCTGTCATTCGCTTTTATGTCGGGTACATACATCTGTCAATGTCAGACCACCGCGTGCCACCGCACTACGTTTGCAAATGTGTCTGACACCCGTATTCAATAATAATACTCAAACAACCCTTGCGTATGCGAACGCACTGCGTTGAAATAGAGCAGTGTTACATGTGTTTGGCAGTTAGGACGCTCGCGCTGTACCATGGGCAACAGCGTCGCTTAACCACTCCTAAGGTTAAAATCGCTTGCACGCCGCGCCGTCACTACATACGTAGTTCGTGCAGGGTCGATACGCGCGCACACGAATTTAGTTGCTTACTGGTTAAACGACACTGTTTCCAATAAGTAGCATAAGAATAAATGTTGCCAATAGTAAAATCCGCAGCAACTGTGAGATCTCATAGTAATATAATTGATTACTGGTGGCTATGTTTTTATTAGGTTTTTGTGGTGGTGTGTAGCGTATGGCAGAGTAAATTAGCACCAACACTTACGGGTATCGTAAAAGGCGACTTATGACTTACAGGTAACCCTTTCGTGGACCAAAATGGGCAATAGCATTTTCCGATAGAAGCGGTTCAATATGCGATGCCTATCCTATCTGCCAGCGTGGAGATTGTTATGTTAATTCACCTACAGCAGAGCGTTCACCCAAATACTATCTACTACTCAAAACAAAATAGGGGCCATTATATGGTTTTTCATACAAATCCATACTAATGTTATAAATGCGAAAGTAACTCTGTCTGTCTGTCTGTTACGCTTTCACGCCTAAACTACTGACAACAGATTTTGATGAAATTTCGTACCTACAGAGAAATAGGGGATTAAATTGTATGAGAGGAAAAGGCGGGGCAACGCGCTTGGTGATGTCCCGCCTGAATAGACGGGTCCCCACCAAGTGATTACGTGATAACGTTAAAACGGCTGTTCTGCTTTTGTTGAAATGAAAACATAGAATACTATTCATCCTGGTTAAAGATTCCCTAAGGATTTTGTCGAATATCCACGCGGATTGCGTCGTGGCCAGAAGCTAGTGGGCTATATTTCTGAAAGGTTTTTTAATATAAATCAATCTGATTTTAGTTGAATTTGTACAATTTCTTCTATTCGCCGTGTGTCAGTTAGAATGGAAATAAATTTGAGTTTCATACAAAAAAAACGCAAAACTTTTTTTTTATTTCATGTCATGACGAATAGGGGAAATCACACAGTAAATTTGACAGTAAACACCACAAGTTGACTATTATAGCTTTCAAAAAATATCAAATTTAAATAGAAACAGATTGAATTTGGTCAATGTCACGCTAAGCTCCGTGAGCTTTAGACCTCGCGATAAAAAGTGGCTCAAATTGTACAAAAAATGGTGCTTCCAATTTTGTATTAAATTTATAGTAGGTAGATTCTTCGCTTTGCGATCATTGAACAATTTTTTATTTGCTTATTTTAAATCTGTTTAATTTTTTTTCAAGAGAAGGAAAATATTGAAATGTTTTATAGAAAAGGCATTCTAATTTAAAGCGTGTGTTGATTTAGAGATTTCTTGACTATTTGATTAATAATTAAATGAATGATTCGAAATGTAAATTATATTGTAGTACAAGGTTTGAAAAATCTGAGCAAAGAAAACAAAACAAGGTTTTTGCAACTTTTTCACTAAAGTTAATGATTACGTAATTTTTCAATAGCCGAATGACAGTTAAGTATGTTTTCGCTTCACCAAAATATACGGCAAAAAAGTAACTACACTACCACGACCATAAATTTCTGCCAAAAATGATATATTATTTAAAAAATAAACTGTATCCATGCGTAGGTACATACTAAAAGTGGACACAGATTTTATCTCTTTGTTTGCATTCCGCATTTTGTACGCCATAAAAGAATGTCACGCAAATGAAAACGGTCGCTGTTTTCGGACTATACCATGTAGTTTTAAATGCTTAAACATTTTTTAAGTAAAATGAGCAACGATGTTATTTTAACGAAAAACTCGCGGCTTGGGATGTTACGCAAGTGTTTTAAAATTGGGCTTGAATATGTAGGGAAATAAAGAACTTTATTTCAATTGTTTAATTCACAGATAATATTTTTAAATTACCTTTTGAGTTTGCATGTTTAATTCAAGATCTATCCTTGATTTTATTCTGGTTGATTTGTATAATCTATTCTCCTATTTTCAATGAAATAAATAATGTTAGTTAAATATGCAAAAAGTACGTTTTGAATTAATGTCGAGAGTCTACGTAACTTGACACATTCGTTTTATCCAAGAGCAGTGCATTAGTAGATATTTAAATGTTATAAGTATATTTTAAAAGAGCAATGTAGTATTACAAAATGCTTCCAAATTCTGACAAAAAGACATTTAAATTTCACGATATCCCAAATCAGATTATGTATATTTCATGAGAAAAAATATAGTTTCCATATTCCAATGGGAAAAGAGAGACCGTCGTAAATCAAATAGTAAATAATGTTCGATACAAGTGCGAGTATCTAGCTAAGACATCTCATAAACTAGAGAACGTAATATATTGGGTACGGTGACCACGGGAAACTACATATTTTTCATAGATAAGAGAGTACTTAGTTTATCACAACCTTCTAAAGGAGCTTTCAGACGTGCAACAGTTTCTTAGCGTTGGCGCCGATACCCGTAACAAGCTATTGCTAAAAATTGCGGCTTGTGTGTGTATCTGAAGAGAGTTCGATCTTCACTCATCTGTGTCTCATATTTACCCTACTGTAATGTTTTGCCAATAGCTTTCTTGTGTCATTGTGGTCCACACTGTAAATGATCGCTGAGAATGTTACAAATTCCCAAAGACATGTTATAATTTTATTTAAGTCATGACACCACGAACTGTTTAAAAGTTTGACAAATTCTATATTCAATTTAATCTTTGGTTTATATTTTAAAAGATAAGTTATTTTTGAGGATAGCCTTTTGTGAGAAGGAATAAATTATGATGTTAAATTGTGATTCGAACAAACTGTTCTATATAATAAGACTAGCAACCCCCCGCGGTTTCACCCGCGTGGTTCCTGTCCCCGTGGGAATATCGGGATAAAAAGTATTCTATGTTTTAATCTAAGCTATCTACTATCTGTGTGCCAAATTTCAACCAAATCCGTTGAGTAGTTTTAGCGTGATTGAGGAACAAACATCTAAACATCCAAACCCACAAACTTTCAGATTTATAATATTAAGTAGGATAAACTTGATAAAAACTAAAACATTGGGATATAATACTCTCGAACTAAGAAGCTCATTGTTGCAGTTCTAGGGGCTGGCCGTTTTTCAATCTGCCTCGGCTCCTAAAAGAAATATTATAGTGCTGAACAAAATGACGGATTTTATTGGATCTCAGCCAGTTTCTGAGAGAGGTTGGATTGTTTCAAATTGAAATTTCCAATTTAGCACTTTCTTCCATCTTTAGAAATAGAAATGCTCGAATTCGTATTTTAAAGAGAGACGTTTTGAAAAAGCAATAAAATTGGCTACAATAATTGTGTCTCTAAAACTATTACTACCCCAAAAATTAATGAAAATCTGAAATAGTTTGTCGTTCAAAAGTTATTTTACATTTTTTTCGCTATATTTAATTGTATACTTACTAGCAGTAGATATACCAAAAAGACAACGTGAAAACCGTTTGTCGCTATGGTCATTTTAGCACCTTGGTCCCAACGCCCCGAAAGGCAACGGTGAATGGAAAAACAAAAGAATGTATAAAGAACGGAAGTTTTTTTTCCAATTTAGCGTACTCACAAAATTCATCCTCACTTTAGCGTAAAACTCCTTATTGGTTTCCTAATGGGCTGTTTACATGGGTCAGTTTTAAGGCTCCAGCACACCGGATGCGTAAGCGTATGCGTAAGCGTGCACGTAGACGTACCATGACGTTGTAATGTCTAAAACTTTATGAGACAAGGCACATCGCTTGCGTAACGTACGCGTGCACGTAGACCGATGCGTAACCCTACGCATTGCAGCTCTCATGAGACAACCAGGCTGCGTACTTACGCAGAGCGGAACGCATTGATGAGGTTGTACTCAATGGCATTCGCTATTGGACGTCACACCGAACAAATACGAACACGCACGTATCTTTCCAGCGCGTCACTACGCGCGTAACCACGCGCGTGACTACGCGTTCAGTTGTATTTGTTTACAAATAGTACTGGTACTACCCGTAGTAAGTGGTGTTTTATTTTGTTTTTAAGTAATGAATAACGATATTAAAGAAAAACTAATTAAATTAGTGCGAAAAAATTAGTCCATTTACTTAATCTTCGTCTGACATCGCGCACTAGAATCGCAAACATGGCTGCCACAGCGGCTGGGTACGCAAGGGACTGGTTGCGTTGCGTGCCGCGTAGACGTATGCGTAACCCGGAGTATCAGGGGGTTACGTGCGTAACTACGCGCGTGTACACGCACGTGTAACCACGCGCGTGTCTACGCATCCGGTGTGCCCAGGCCTTTAGTCACGTCCTGTGATGATCGACTTTACTCACCAAGCAAGTCGCTTGTAAAATTGAATCGCAGGTGAAACATCGGTGATGCTGCCACCTATGTATAAGGTATATAGGCGATGGTGTAACCTAGATATAGCCTGTTTATCTTTCTTTGTCCTATTTAGTAACTAACTTTTAACAGCTGTCATACGTCTTTTAAAATTAATCGTTTTTTAAAATTATGTTGTCTTATTAAATCAAATTGTCATTAATAAATTCGTAATTTATTTTGTAACAGTGCATGGAAAATAATTAATTGTTGTATTTTATAATTATTTTTTTCATTAAGTTAAGATTGTTTATCAAAGAAGACAGGTAAGGATAAAGATAATAAACAGACTCTAACAATATGTAATAACACTTGGTTCCAGTTTTGGCCACCAGATCAGATAAGTTTTTTTAGTAACCCTGGCTGAAATGCCATTTACACAGTAAATTTTCGTCATGCGGCAAAAGTCGTGCGGCTTTAATCCCACAGTAAGTGTATTTGAGTGAGATATTTTTGTTTCGTAACAACTTCGTAACATAACCGTTAAGGGGTTTTCCAATAAACCCGTTATGAGGACAAAAACTTTTGGGATGACGAGGGACATAATAATCTAGACAGCTAGCCGTCACTGTTACGTATAACGGATTAAACGTTACCCCTACCACTAGTTTAAAATGCAATGTGTGCGAGGATTTTACGAAAATGAAAATTTGCGAGATTGATCAAAATGTTCACCACGAAGCATGTGGATATATTTTTTCTTTGCCTGAATTTAAAAACTATGTTAAAAAAACGCTCATAGGTAAAGGTTCAAAAGGTTGAAATGATGTAACACATGACTTGCTACTGTAAGTACTTTGTTGCCAATAATCCTGTTGTACTGTATTTAGTAACGATATATACAATTAAGTTTGTAAATATCGTTACTTATTCCTGTTAAAGCTGATAAGTTTCTTGCACCCGTTCTTCTTCTCAGCTGAAAAAGTCTCGGATGGACGGGTGGTAGGAAAATATAGACGATTCAAAAATTAATTATTAAGTTTATTTGAATAAAGCCATTTTGACTTTGACTTTTATCGATAACGTGGCCTTTACGTTATTGTCTGTATTCAAACACTAACAAAGATGATGAAAATAACTGTTTCATATGGACTTCTAGTCCAAGACATTTTTTTACTTTTTTCTTGAGGTTACACTAGTCTTTACACCAGCAGTGTAACCTGCGGAGTAACCACGAGAAACGATTGTTTTTTAAAGTCATGATAAAACATCGCAAAAGTAAAGTTATCTTAAAAATGGTAGGGGCTATCGCAAACATGCAACCAAAACAGAGATTTAATATCTAAGTAATTTTCGATGAACCTTTTTGATTAAATTGTTTTATCTTCTTTCGCTTAAAATTGTTTTGTACTAACAAATTAGGAAGATAATTTCTTTATTATAATCATGAAATAGATGGTTATTGTTTGTATTTTATAGTATCTGGTGCGGAAAAATAAGGAACTAGTTTTTAAGAGCGATTTAATAGTAGATTGTATTACAAGGGAGCAAAATAATATTTTTACGGCGAGGGCGCTTTTTTGAATCCAGAGCGAAGTGAGGGATTCAAAGTATGTCGCCCTCGCCAAAAATATTTAGCGCCCGAGTCATATACTCTACTTTTCATCCCCTTTCTATGAGAAAATAAATAGGAGACTGTGTTTATGTAATTAATGAAAATGTTCTTTATTTAAAAAAGACACGTGAAAAGTAAAAATAATTACAAATTTATAGTTACGTTTGATACGCTAGCGCAATTTTCAAAAGTTATTGTACTAAGTACGTAAGTATGTACTAGAACACAGACTTAATTCGCGCGCTTATGTTTTTTTTTCAGTTTCGCCGCGCGCGCCGTCTATACAGCCAGTCAATACATACCAGCCGGCGGCGGCGTTCGAATTCTTCGAAAGATACATGTTCTAAATTCAAATCTCTTTTCCTCCCACTAAAAAGTTCTTACCAGAAAAGAGCTATTTTGGTCCCACTTATATAGGAACAAAGCATCATTTTTCGAATAGAAGGGATGAAAATTTGTTTTTTGAGTTCTAGGTTCGAGTCTCAAGAGAGGATAACAATTGATGTTCTTCACGATTATAGGGTTCGTTTAAGTAGACCATAATCTGTCACTTATTTGAATGGAATCCTTTGTATTTGTATAAGGTTATATTAGGGGACAATAACTTACACCGCCTCTGTGGTCTAATGGTTCACCCACCCATGTAAGACACGGGGTCCCGAGTTTGATTCCAGGACATTTTACTCATTTTGGTTGGTGGTAGGGCTTATTCAAGTCCGCCTGGCCAGCTACCACCTCTAACCTAAGACTGACGTCATAACAACAATTTAACAACTGTTGTGTTCCGGCAGTTAGAGGTAAGATTGCCAGTTTCTCAGTGGTAAGGATTCCGGGTAGTACTTCGGCCTTCTCGTTTCTTAACATCAAACATCAAAGTGAGGGCATTATCTCGTTGTGGATTAAAAAAGTGTAAGGTTACTGTATAAATTACTTTAATTATTATTCGTGATAAACCATGTAGTATACTAAATTTGTATGTTTATTCCATTAAAAGTACTTAAACGGTAGTTGTAGTAATCAGGCGACTGTTTATTCCATTAAAAGTACTGAAACGGTAGTTGTAGTAATCGGGTGACTGCAGATGCCCCTACCACGCCACGCCTGACTTATAAATATGCGGTGACAGAGTAGAGGAGCGCAGTCGTACTCAAGTCGTCACAGTGAAAGGTTGAACGGTGGAATAAGTGTTTTCAATAAAGTTGTTAAGTCGTAACACTAGGAGACTTTTGATGATGTTGTGTCACGCTATTGCTGCTGGAGAGATACCACTGTTTAAGGTCAGGTATTAGTGTATTATTTTCAATACTGTTATATTGGTAATAGTAATACTTTCCCATGATATCGAGTAATTGTATGCTGTGGAATTCTTGTTGAATATCAAAAACCATTATGCATTGATGCAATTAAAACTGTAACTTTTATGTTGTTGCTCATGATGTTTTATTTAACTCCTTTTAAAAGGGGGTTGAGAGAGGTAAATGCACACTTCACTTGAAATCCATAAAGACTCTAGAAATATCTGTTTGATTGATTTTGATGTTTGGTGCAAAAAAATATGAAGAATCTAGAAGTAGCTTTTCTATTGAGCACAACTATAAAACAACAAGTGTTCGTTTTAAAAGTCAAGTCTTTTAAAGGGAATGTAACCAACAATTTGGACGTGAATATAGGTCCCAAACATTCGTTGGAGGTAACGAACCATCTCCACATACATTTTTACGCGGAATAAAAATTCGTAGTTATTTTACCAACACATTTCGTACAGAAGAATAAAAATGCCTTCCACAGAGTACGATGTTTACATTTCCTTCTCGGTCGCAGTGAAATATTTAAAATCTCCGCTTTTCAAAGTTATTTTGTAAATACGGCGAAACTCATATAGATTTTCTCACTGTTTTCAGTTTTACTAAATATAGGTAAACATTACTATACTTACTAGGAGATAACCCTCTATTTATTTTACATTGAAGCTTGTAAATTCCTTTGTATGTACATAAATAACAAACATCTAAAATTAAGATAACATTATTTGTTATTTATTAATCTCAAAGAAGTGAGTTCACTTATCATTAAATTTTGGGGCAAATGGGTGGATCACTTCTTCTTATTTAAATTTTACATTTCTATTCATACGTCAACCAATCAATGTTTCCTTTTTTTGTAAATTTATACTTAGAAAATATTAGTTTATTATTTTCTGAATTAAATCCCTTATTCTGAATTTCAATTTATGAATTTACTAAACAACGATAGGTTGTTTTCTCAAACATTATTTTAATGAGACACCTATCAGTACAACAGCGTAAAATCACGATTTATTTTGACCTGTTATCTTCACCAGTAATTACTAAGGCAAGGTTATCAGCTCTTCGTTAGGATAGAACAAAAATAGGTTCTCTGACACGATAGTTAAAGCTCTTTTTCGATTAAAAGAAAACTGTGTGCGTGACTAGAGAACGCCCATGTCATTTTATGTCATGGGTGCGGAACGATTCAACAATGTAGCAAAAATTACTTTTTAGTAAAAGTGTTTTTATAAATAAATGCTTATGGGTTGTCTAATTATTCTTCACAACTATAGAGAGATATTAATTTTTTTGCTTAACAAGACGGACTAATCAATTATTTAATTTCCATGAATAGTTAAACATCAAATAAAAGAATACACGATTAATTAGACTGTTGCAAATATGGCATGGGAATTTCCTAGTTATTTCTTAAGAATAAAAGTCATTGGTTATCGGCGACCCATCTCATTTTCGGTTACCCATCCCATGACCGATCCTTGTGAAAGTTGTTTAACCTCCGCAATCCCAGAGCCAGACTGCGCCACCGACCTCCCACAGGCATCTGTTAATGGGTACCAAACACGTACCTAATCTATGCCAAAGTGTTACGCATTTAGTTACATTAAGTACTTGGAATTGCAAAGGTTTCGCTAAAAGTTCCAAATTTAGGATCATCATATCAGCCGATCGATACCCACTGCTGGGTATAGGCCTCCCCCAAGGATTTCCACGACGATCGGTCCTGCGCTGCCCGCATCCAGTGGCTTCCCGCGACTTTCACCAGATCGTCGGTCCACCTTGTCGGGGGCCTACCCGCGGAGCTTCGTCCGGTACGCGGTTGCCATTCCAGAACCTTTCCAGGAAATTTAGGATAATTGTTGGTTTAGGTGGGACATCACGTCATGTTCGAAGTTTTTATTTAATCTACCAATATATTTTTAACATAATGAATACCAGTTCCTTACTATAAGTAAATAAAATGATTTATACCACCGGTTTTAAAAATAATTAGATGTCCCTGCAGTTCAAAGTTTAAAAATTGTTATCGTAGCAATTTCTCGTGGCGTGTGTAGCCTGCATAAAATAAACTTGTTGTTTTTATTTACCTCTACCAAAACTTGATTTTTATTGTACTTAATTAGGTCAATGTTACCCTTTTGGTCAGGCTAGTTAATTAATATCGTATGAAGAATAGGTTAAGACGCAAATGGAAATAACTTTGTTAAAGTTTTCTTACTTAAAATGCATTTGAGGTAAGTAGGTTTTTCTTGCAACGTGATTAGTTATTTTCTTTATTATATAATGGTATGGTAAACACTAACTTTGCAATAGCTTGCAATGAGAATCGGTAACGATTTTTGTTTAGTGGCTTATCAGAAAGCTTATGCCACTACATGACTGTGCAGAAATTTTTGCGATACCTCTTAAACCTGAGAAGTTGAACGAGCTAAAACATGCTAAAACACTGTTATTTTGGGGGGTCCTTATGACATTATCGCGACGTACGCGAACCTTATGCCATACGTGATAAAACACATATTTCATTGAGCTTGGCATTTCCTTCAAACCCTTCATAACTCAACCATTTCTAAACGGATTTCAAAAATCTATATATATAAAATTCAAAGTTCTGACTGACTGACTGACTGACTGAGTGAGATATCAACGCACAGCCTAAACCGTTGAACCTAGAGACTTGAAATTTGGCACACAGAAACCTTATATAGTGTAGGCATCCACTAAGAAAGGAATTTTGAAAATTCCATCCCTAAGGGGATGAAATAAGGGATGAAAGTTTGTTTGAAAGTCCCTCAGTTTTGAAGCTAGGATCTTCAAATTTTCTGTTTAGGCTGATGATTGAAAATTAATAAATACGTGTCTCAGCGTTTTTCAAAATTCTTCCCCCGAAGGGGTGAAAAGGGAGGATGAAGTTGTGTATAGAAGAAAATCCTTAATTTTCGAAGTAAAAATCGCTAAATTTAAAATTTAGGCTTATGGATGAAAATATAACGCAACATATATTGTTATTGGTAGTATTTCAACCCCTATGGGGATGAAATGGGGTAAATAAACTTAAAATAGATATGGATGTCGTTCTTGAGGTTTTATGGGATGCTGATTGTGAAAATGACATTTATTTTGAAGTCCAACACAGTGGACATGATTTAACCGCTAAAGGGGTGAAAAAGGGGGTCAAATTATGTATGGAAAAAGAATATAAAATAGACATTACAACTTTATAATTCGTAGGAGCATGTCTAAAAATGAATAGGCAAACACATATTTTGTTATTTTGAATATCATCCCTAGGGGGGGTTAATGGGTAATAAGTTAACATGAAAATCGATGTGGATGTCATTCTTGAGGTTTAATGGGATGAGAAATGCGAAAATGACATTTATTCTGAAGTCCAAGACGGTGGACATGGTTCAGCCCTAGGGGACGGGAACGGAAACCGGAACGGGAAAAAACTAGCGTCCGCCCGCGACTTCGTCCGCGTGGATATTAGAGAAAATCCTTAGGGAACCTTCAACCAGGATTCGACCAGCCGTTTTTACGCGATTAGGCGGGTCCCCACCAAGCGCGCAGCCTCGTGCGAGGCCTGCCACACGCGGCAAACGTTTTGCCTCGCGAGGCAGCGCGCTTGGTGGGGACCCGCCTAATCGCGTAAAAACGGCTGGTCGAATCCTGGTTGAAGGTTCCCTAAGGATTTTCTCTAATATCCACGCGGACGAAGTCGCGGGCGGACGCTAGTCTTTCACTAAGTTTCATAGCTATTAATATGATTTTATATTGTATCAATAAAACTTTAGGATTCAAACCTGTTACTGATCCTAAATTATTCTTTTATATTCTATTTAGACGGCTGCTTGTGCAACGGTAGCGATCTTACCTTCTGCACCAAAGGTTCTGAGTTCAAATCCTGTTAGAGACAGATGTTAGTGTGATGAGCACAAGCATTTATTTACGAGGGCGATTTCATGAGCGTTTATTTATTTATATTGTATTCTATACGTTATTTTGTACCCATCGTTAAAAACTCTGCTTATTTTGGGATTAAATAATTGTTATGATATGAGTGGTTCCGAAATAACTTTCAATTATTTTGCTATTTTCTGAGTTTAAAACAGCCAAGTGACAGATCCCCTAATTAGTTAATTGATGTTTGTATCTTCTTGCAGGAAATTGCGCACTATTCTGCAAATATTTAAAATTGTTTCCATTTGAGTAATCATATGAGTAAGGTGGAAGATCTAATAATTTTAGGTTAATGTGTTGTTTATTTTTTATAACACCAATGCTGGAAAGCACCAAAGGATGTAATTTATTTGCAAATTCGAGATTCTTAAGATCTCTGGTTTTAGTTCCATACATATTTGTGTATTTTTTCTGAAGCGGTTTAAGTAGGTGATGGGTGGAAGGTATTGTGAAGTCTATTAGGTAAATAAGTTGTCTTGTTAACTTTGTTATTATTATTATTCATTCTTATTTTCCAATAGTTACAGTTCTTTAGTTAAAGTTATACCTAATGCAAATTACTATGTTATTGGCGAAAGTGCTTTAACATTATGAGACTATTGATGACTTGCACTTTGAATGCCCAACTCATTTAAAACATCCGTAGCTTCCTTTCTATCGATATTTAAGGTCAGCTTGAAGACGGGCGTGGCAAGATGTATATTGATAAGTAGTCATCAACGTGAAATATAAGAATCACTCTCATTTGTGAAATGACTCTAGCCTGAGGGTCTAGTACGAAAAACGATCATAGATAATCAATGTTCGATTCGCTTCGTGATTCAACTAGTTCAGGGGGGATATTACAAGCTCTATGTATAATTTTACTGTTTTCTTATTTATTTACTAATATACAGCAAGAAAGAGACGTATTTGACAGTCATTTAGAAAACCGACGCGTCTTAAGAGCTTTTAATACAAACCCCTGGATTAGGATTCATTTATTACAGAGGAGATCGGTAGCTCAGTGGTTTAGCTACTGGCGTTGAGGTTGCGGAGGTTAAGCAACTTTCGCAAGGATCGGTCCTGGGATGGGTGACTAAAAAATTACTATCTTGAGCTCCTCCGTGCTTCAGAAGGCACGCCGTTGGACCCCTTATTAGCAGTCGTTAACACCTACCAATCTGCATTGGGCTCACATTGTTTTACAATATATAAAGACAATCTTTGAACCCTCAATGCTACTACAACTTCTTTCAATCAAGTCACAGAACATTGAGACTACATATTTCTTGCAACATTATGAGCGCTGTTATATTGTTTCACACGTTAAATGCTCAAAATACCCTGTCTTCCAATTTCTAACATTCCTAGCATTATCACAAGCACCGCTTATGCTAATGATGCTTCTAGGAAATGTAATTGATTCCGTGTTCGTGCTATACTCATCCTGACGAGCTTATTGGGGTTTCTGTGTTAGCGCACTCACTTTTTATAATAAAACACCTGCTGATTATCTTGTTGGATAATTTAAAATGTGAATAGAAGTATGTTTTATTTAAATAATTAAATTAAACTATACAATCTATTAAGCTATAACTGAAAGCAATATTGTAAGTGCTTTAGGTATGCCTAGTTTTGTAGTAGAAAATGTGTTTTTATTTTCTTTCTTTTTCTTTGATAATACATTTTGCATAAGAAGCAACATTTTATTTAAATGCTTTTTTATATAAAAGAAATTCTTATCTAAAATTTGAAACTCTATTTTTCTTTAGTTTTTAATGTAATTTATTTTAATAATTAAAACATTCTTTCATTAGAAATTCCTGGCAAAAAGCGTCTTGAATAAAACCTTTTGAGAATCTCTAGGGATGGCTGCTACTAAAGCCAAGCTAACGATCGTGATGATAACATTTAATAAAGCTGACTCTACACGGAAAAGTTTCTGTCAAAGGAGAGAAGCACGTTAGCCGAGTTCACGGAGAATGCTGAGCGGAAATTCTCTGCAATCTAAATATTTAATAAACTGTTCTTAAGCTGGCAAGCTATTTAAAGTTTTCTAGAGCTTGCTCACTTGATACACTGTCTCGGTCATCTTTTAATACCTCCATCTTTTTTTTTAAACGTATTTTTTGTCTATTGGGAACATGTTGTTAATCGTATTTTTATGTATATTGATGAACATGTGAAACAAAAATTGTAAAAGTGTATGAATTAATTTAAACAATTTTAATGATTTTTTTAATAAGGTATGTATTCCTATCTATTAAAATTAATTAATTTCAAAGAAGATAAGTTATTGATTATTATGCAGCATGAAATTTTAATCATTTGGTTCCCGAAATGGGGTGGTTCCACTTATGATTACAAGCAACTTTTACTATGGGACCAATTCTGATATCACGAAAACCAACTGTCTTTGTACGGAACAGCTGTTTTTTGTTTCGTTATATCAGAGTTGGCCCTCTAGTAAAAGTTACCTGTAATCATGAGTGGAACCACCTCACTGCGGGAAGAAATGTTTAAAATTTCAGTGTGTATTTCGCTTAAACCTTAGTACTCACTTTTGTGAAACAAGCATAAGTATTTGCTTTTGATTGTACGGTCAGCAACGAAAGTATGTAGCCAAATTGTAGTTTGTAATTTTTATTCAATCTAGACAAATCTATCAGTTGCTATAAAAATATCTGTATTTCCTCGTAATCCACCTAAATTCTTCAGCTGATTAATTTAATTCTATTTGGAATTGTATATTTTTAATATTGTATATTGTCAATAAAGCTTTCATTGCTGATCGTACAAGCTGAACATTGATCGTCGATAACTTCAAGACCTCAAGAGTTAACGTTAAGTAAGTTCCTGAATGAACTTCAGAGCAAGTATTGAGCCGGGATCTGCGGGAGACATCGCGCAACGTTTGAGAGAATTTCAATAAACTTAGATAATGCAGCAAATTCCAAATGTACTGCAGATTTAACAGTCTGAATTATGTATGATTTTAGAGAACTAACTAACATATTTAAGTTACTAAATAGATAAAACATAACTCTGTTTCGTTTTAGCATCATAATAGGTATCTATTTATACTTACATTAACGAATTGTTGGAGCTTAAAATATTTTAGATCACTTCAATACTTCAAATAACTTTTTACCGGCAGTTTTTTACTTGCTATAAAAAAATCAAGACTTTTGAAAATAATATAATCTTCCTTACTATAAAAACTATTTTCTTGCAAAATTCAAATATCTTTTAGTTTTGATAAAGGTAATTAATGACTTCTTATATTATAATAGGACACGTGAGCAAAAAAACAAAGAAGCAAAATAGCTTTCACCATCCCAGAACGTCATGCGCACTTTTTTTTGGTGAAAAATCTGACCACAACGGCACAGTGGATAATAATAATGAAAAATCATAAGGTTTATTTTATAATTATGGTAACTATAATAATAACAGCAAAATAGAAATCCATAACAACATAGAAAACTCCGTAATAAAAACAGCTTACACGGAAATAATATTACCACTGCCAGATGCTACCCATAAAAATTTGGAAAGATATATAATGATAGAAAGGAAACCACATAAAGCAAAGCCGGTAAAATAAGAGAAGGGAAAGATATTTTTTTCTATAAGAATAAATTAAGATTTATACACGTTTGCTTTAAAAACTCATCAACCAATTAACATCTTTTTGTAATGTTATACCTATGTCTATGATTTTTTACTTATATCATCTACAAGCGGCTGCCCGCGGTTTCACCCGCGTGGTTCCCGTTCCCGTGGGAATATCGAGATAAAATGAATTCTATGTTTTAATCTAGGCTATCTACTATCTGTGTGGCAAATTTCATTTCCGTTTAGTAGTTTTTGCGTGATTGAGGAACAAACATCTAAACATCCAAACCCACAAACTTTCACATTTATAATATTAGTAGGATATTCTAAGCAAATTCAATAGCACTCTTGTCACATCAAGATAAATCATTTTTGAAATGGTTTGCAAGAAGTATTTTTTAATCAACGAAACAATTGAATACCTTTGCCTTTTTCTTCCCTAGTGCAGAAATTCAGTCTGCATCTAATCTCACCATTCCATTCAGATTCCCTATTTCGGTTGGAAACTTGTAACCGACTAGTATCAGTTCCATTCCACTGGTTCAGCTCATTCATGTTCGAAATTCTACCATACGTACTGTGGTTAATTGCTGAACGAATCTCCAGGTTGTAAATGATGAAGTGGCTAATGTCGGCAAATTGCTGAACAAATGACGATCGTTAAGGGTTAATCAATTTTGATTTGATGGTTGGTTCGTTAATTTGAATTTGGAATTAACTGTCAGAAGAGGTTCGTTTGGAAACGCTTAAAAAGTTTATAATGCAGACTATTCGAAGAGGTGGTAAGATATAAAACCTCTCGAAAAGTTTTTAAAGTAATCTCATGAATGAAGTTTTATATTGAAATCTGATAATGAAACAGTGCATCATCAACAGTTTTGTGACTTCAGAAGTAACGAAAACAGAGTTGCCAATTAAAATTGAGTAAAATTCAATATGGTTGATAAGCAGTAGAGAATCAATTAGTTTGCTATCAGCGAAATAAATCAGAAAATTTTTATTTTAAAAGGTTAATTCCATTTTTTTTCATTAGTGCAAATAAAATAATTTTAATATTTGTAACTTAGATGTTTTTGGTTATTAATAAACTTGACTTTCATACATTTTCACTCTACTTTTGAGTTGACTAAATTAATGTGTTCAAATGGATACAAAAAAGGTACGAAAAAATCTGTTTGATATCCAATGGGGATGAGAGAGAAAATGAATCGATGAAACATTCTAAATCCAACTCGTCCGTCCCGTTTGTTCGGAAATAACCACAAATGGAGTGTCTATTCCAAAAAGCAAACCGTGATAATCGGACAAAGTTAGTTCAGTTTTGTGTCAACCGGGAAAAATGTACAAACTTTGATTGAGATTTTTGCATTCACAAAGCTAAAAAGCAACACAGATAAACACCTGACCTATCATAGTACTAAGCTTTTTGTAGTATTAAATTTAAGCTACTAAGTTCAGCAAATTAAGTAAGTCTTAGATGAAGATTATCGTCCCATCATCACTATTTGTTTTTCGTAGAAGGCCCTCGTAAGGATTAAGATTAAGTTGTTCCACTTCATCGGACTTTACAGTCAGTATAGATTAGATCTAAGTTAGTTATATTGAAGTTCCGCCTTTACCCTTTCAAGAAGTTTGATTGATTCAAAATAGTTTGTAGGAATTTAACAAGATTGGAAACTATATAAAATCTTAAGGGAAACAGTCGATTGAAGATCACATGATTATTAACAGACTTTAGATGTTTGTATTTAATGAAGTAACAGTTTATCTATATATATAAAATTAAAAGTCCTGACTGACTGAGTGAGATATCAACGCACAGCCCAAACCGCTTAACCTAGAGACTTGAAATTTTGCACACAGATACCTTATACAGTGTAGGCATCCACTAAGGAAGGATTTTTGAAAATTCTATCCCTAAGGGGATGAAATAAGGGATGAAAGTTTGTATGAAAGTCCCTCAGTTTTGAAGCTACGATCTTCAAATTTTGTGTTTAGGTTGATGATTGAAAATAAACAAATACTTATCTCAGCGTTTTTCAAAATTCTACCCCCGAAGGGGTGAAAAGGGGGATGAAGTTGTGTTTGGAAGATAATCCTTTATTTTGGAAATAAAAATCACTAAATTTGTAATTTAGGCTTACGGATGGAAATCTAACGCAACGTATATTGTTATTGGTGGAATTTCAACCCCTATGGGGATGAAATGGGGGTGCAATGGAGTAAATAAACCTAAAAATAGATATGGATGTCGTTATTGGGGTTTTCTGGGATGACGATTGCGAAAATGACATTTATTTTGAAGTCCAACACGGTGGACATGGTTTAATTCCTAAAGGGGTGAAAATGGGGTTCAAATTTTGTATGGAAAAAGAATATAAAATAGACAGTACAACTTCAACCTTCGTAGGAGCACGTCTAAAAATAAATAGACAAACATACAATTTGTGATTTTGAAAATCAACCCCTTAGGGGGTAAATGGGGTAAGTAAACTTAAAAATCGATATGGATGTCGTTTTTGAAGTTTTATGGGATGGTGATTGCGAAAATAACATTAATTTATAGTCCAACACGGTGGACATAATTCAGCCCCAGGAGACGGGGACGGGAACGGGAACTGGAACTGGAACGGGAACGAGATACCTACTAATATCTCTGGACCCAATTCTGATTATTGTAAAAAACTAGCTTCCGCCCGCGACTTCGTCCGCGTGGATATTAGAGAAAATCCTTAGGGAACCTTCAACCAGGATCCGACCAGCCGTTTTTACGCGATTAGGCTGGTCCCCACCAAGCGAGCAGCCTCGTGCGAGGCCCGCCTCACGCGGTAAACGTCTTGCCTCGCGAGGCAGCGCGCTTGGTGGGGACCCGCCTAATCGCGTAAAAACGGCTGGTCGGATCCTGGTTGAAGGTTCCCTAAGGATTTTCTCTAATATCCACGCGGACGAAGTCGCGGGCGGAAGCTAGTAAATAATATATTTTAGTATGAAAAATCCCGGTAGCCAATCACGTTAATAAAACCAAAGAAACGAAATATTTTAGAATGTTTGTTTAGTATTTTTATCGTTAAAGTTTAGCGCATTCTTTAAAATCCGAGTGAAAACTTACCTTCGTATCTATAGACAAGTAAATAATGACTAGAGTAAACTTGCAATTTTTAAATGTTTCTAATATTATATTCACATGCAATTTATAGTATTAATAATTTTAAATTCAATAATAGTGCTGGTTTGATGGATTTAAGATTTATTTATAGTATACATTGCAATTTGAAAATAGTTAGTTTTACTCAATTCATTACTTACTCGTCTATGTTACTATTTTATTAAGTACTTACAACAACATACATTAATACAATAATTAAACATCTTACGCAAGAAATTACTATTTCTGATAAAATTATTTCTAACCATGACAGCAAATTATATCAAATAAGTAGGAACCATTTTTCCATCGCAAGTTCTAAAAAGTTTAATAAATCAAAATGGTCTTTATAAATCTCTTTCTACTCAGACCTGGATGCAGTTAAAAATTTAAAGTAGAATCCGGTAAGCCTTTGAAAAATCTTGTAATATTAGTTGAGCGTCAGCTGCTGAGAAGAAAAATTACCTGCTGCATTTTTATCATGCCATTTTAATACCTAGTTCTATGTGATTTTAGGAGAAAAGATAACTTTAAGACTCGAAATCTTATATTATTATCTAGAATATAGAAAGTATTCCAATATTACATATATTGGAATACTTACTGAACATTTTCCAGTTTTTAACAATAACCGAATTAATAATCGATGCATATCGTGTTTCGACATAAGCCATTTTAACGTAACCACTGCTGGGGCACAGGGTTTCCTTATAGGTGGATAAAGAGGATGGACCATAACCCACCATGTGGGCCAAATGCGGATTGATGGGTCTTAACAGCTGGAAATGCAGTCGGGACCAACGTGCCTTCCTAAGTATGAAGGAACTCAAGATGATAAATTTTTGGACATCCATCCCATGAACGAACCTAGTGAAAGTTGCTTTACCTCCGCAATCGCAGGGCCAGGCACTAAACCATTGCGCCACCAAACTCCTCATAGCCAGTTCCTCAGTGATGAGAATTCCGGGTGTAGTGCGCTTCCACCTTCGGCCTTATCGCCACTTAACATCAGGTGAGAAGACGGCCAAGCACGTTGTGCATAAAAAAATGTACACAGTGTTATCTCTTTTTTGTCAAACTTCAGCAGTTTAAAAAAAGAGTCATAGGTGCTCAACTAAATAATTACTTATAGTAAATCCGCTATTACGATTGTTAATAGTAAAAACGTTAATTTGTACGTTATTTATAAATTGAATAAACAGAGAGCCAGATTAAATTTACTCTCAGACTCTGCAGATGTTTTAAACTTTTTAATCTGCAAAGTGCACCACATTGCATTAAGATTAAGTGAAAACTAAATGTGTTCCATCCGAGATCTAAGTTGGATAATTAAATAAATCAGTCTTCCGCCACGGTACATTAGGTTTGGCTACTAACTTCCTTATTAACGTAGTTAGTTTGAATTACAAACGTTGTTTTGTGTTCAAGCCTCCAGTTTCTGACTACATGTTCTTGGCAACGAATACATTTTTAAAAGACAATAGTGTTAAAGAGAATTGAAGTGGTCTCACACAAGAAATTGCAGTTATTTTGGTACTACAATTGTATTGTATTACTTTAAAATAAACTAATATGTTTATTTTAATTTTATGTTTCGACAGCAGTAATAATCATTAACTGCTCCGATCCTTTACATTATTATTTAAAGAATATTTATTCGCAGTGAATTGAAAAGTTTTTGATTTTATATAACAAAACAAAGGTACAAATCTGGAAAATTAAATTAAAAACTAAGTTTTGTCTATCCCACAAATAATTTTAACTAGCTTTCCGCCCGCAGCTTTGCTCGCGTGAACTACAGGTTATATCGTGCGGGCACAGACCCGTGCCCACCAGTGGGATAAAAAGTAGCCTATGTCCTTGCCCAAAATCCCATCTATATCCGTACCACATTTCATTAAAATCGGTTTAGTAGTTTAGGCATGAAGGCGTTACAGACAGAGTTATTTTCGCATTTATAATATTATACTAGTAGCCGCCCGCTACTTCGTCTGCGTGGAAAGCTTTTTTGCCGTCCCTCGTCGTCCCATTTATTTATTTATTTAAACTTTATTGCATAAGAAAATACAATTGGCGGACTTAATGCCTTAAGGCATTCTCTAACAGTCGACCGGAAAGGGTGTTAAAGAAAGAAATCGTGGCGGCAAAAAAAAAAAGATAACTAAGTTACAAATTACAATATCCGTTAATCATAAATAAGGATCAATATAAACATACATAACAATACATACATAAATAATCCTAATTGCTATAATATTAATATATTATATGAATATTATATAATAATATACTTACATATATAATACATACACATAAGATAGTATAGCATAGGTCAGATTTGATGAACTTAAAGTATGGAACTCAGGTAGTGTTCACGAACCAGTCTTTTGAATACGAACTTACTTGGGGCACTTCGAATATTCAGGGGTAATGCGTTCCAGAGTCGTATAGCCGAAAGGGTGAAAGAGTCGGAGACGAAGCCAGAAGAATGGACAGGAGTAAGCAAGAGAAGGTTGCTACTAGAACGAAGGTCACGTAGATGAGAGTTTTTTACGAGAGATTTTTACGGGATGAGTGTTACCCTATGTCCTTCTCTGTACCCCTGACAACGTGTATGCAATTTCATGATGATCGGTTCAGTAGTTAAGACGTAAAGGCGTAACAAACAAATAAACAAACGGACTTTCGCATTCATAATATTAGTAAGGATAAGGACTAGTGACCGCCCGTGCCTTCGTTTGCGTGGATAATATTTTGTCATTCCATTTTTTCGGGGTGAAGATGCCCCTTGTCTTTTTCTGCACTACTGATAATATGCATGCAAAATTTCACGATGATCGATTGAGTAGTCAAGAAGTGAAGGCGTAACAAACAGTAATGTAGGGATTACTTAGCTGTTAGATAAACCAAACTTATCCAAAAACAACAAACAGCTTAAACATATTACAACGCGAAACAAGCTAGTTAATTTTATTGTCTATTAAACAGCAAAGTTTCAAGTGCTGTGCAATATTCAGAATATTTAGCTCAGTTAGATTGTGCTGCTAGCATAATCTTATTATATGCCGACCCAGTTTGCTGCGGCTTCACTTATAACACCTTGTTATAATATTAGCTTCAGTTTATAACACTAATACTCAAATAATCCAATTCTTAATCCCACTGCGTCATTGAGATAATCTTGTTTTTGCCCGAAGAGGAGATTTCCTATTCTGGCAAAAACAAGACATTGCTCGAAGGATAGCTCAGCTGAAGTGGCAGTGGGCTGGACACATAGCGAGAAGAACCGATGGCCGTTGGGGCGGGAAGGTTGTTGAACGGCGACCGCGCACCGGACGACGCTCCGTAGGTAGGCCCCCAACAAGGTGGACCGATGATCTGGTGAAAATCGCGGGAAGCCTCTGGATGCAGACAGCACAGGACCGATCGTCGTGGAGATCCTTGAAGGAGGTCTATACCCAGCAGTGGATGTCGTGCGGCTGATATGATGATGATGAGGAGGATTTCTTGGCACAGGCTTTCCTTATGGGTGGATAAGGAGGATGGGTCATAATCCACAGCGTGCACTTGATACGGATTAGTGGGTATTAATGACTGCAAATGCAGCTGGGACAAGCAGCTTATCGTGCCTTCGAAGCACAGAGTCAGATTATAATTTTTTGGTTACCCATCCCTTGGTCAACCCTTACAAAAATTGCTTAACCTACAAAATTCCAGAGGATCTAGAGGAATTAGAGGACTTAATTTAAAGTAGTAATGCGAGGTTACACCTAAAAAGTTATATTGAAAAAAAAAAGATGTAATATTTTTCTCTTAAATTAGTTTTCTTAATAATAAATAATTTTAAAAGTAGTTTTTTAAGTTTTTGTCTTCTTTATATTATACTAGTTGTTTGTTTCAGATGTGCAGAATTTCGGTCCGAAGTATTAAAGGTTAAGGTAAAAATATAAATATATACCAAAGTGTTTAGTAGTCAGCCCAGGCCTAAAGTTGTAATAGTAGATTATACAACAAGTGAATAAAAAGGGAATTTAGTTCGAGGGACTTAGTTGGATCCCGAGAGTAGCGAAGGATTCTAGAGTTGAATCCCGAGCGTAGCGAGGGATTCAAAAGTAGAATCCTGAGCGTAGCGAGGGATACAAAGGACCGAGATGAAATTTTTTTTTCACAAGTTGTGTACTCTACTTTTTACCATTGACTGCGAGAAAACAAATAGGTACTATGGGCAACAGCGTCGCTTAACCGGTTTGCAACAAAATTGGTGTGTGCGCGTATCGCCCCTGCCCGAACTAAACGTATGTTGTGACGGCGCGGCGTGCAAGCGATTTTAACCTTAGGAGTGGTTAAGCGACGCTGTTGCCCATGGTACCTAGCAGTATTTTATACTTAGTATTTATAGTTGACCATTGCTGGGGCACAGGTCTTCCTTATGGGTGGGAGGATGGGCCATAACCCACCACGCGGGTCCAATGCGGATTGATGGGTGTTAACGACTGCAAATGCAGCCGGGACCAACGGCTTAACGTGCTTTCCGAGGCACGGAGGAGCTCGAGATAATACATTTTTGGTCACCCATCCCATGACCGACCCATGCGGGAAATTAGAAGTTTTCCAATGACAAAAAACAACCACACTAAGAGAGAGATTACATGATCAGTCTGGCATCAGTCCATTTCATCAGTCTGTTTAGACTTTGTCTTTTTGCAGACTGAATATCGTACCAGAGTGATGGAATGGACTGATGCAAGACTGAACATTCAATCTCCCTCTAATAGATAGAAAAGAACCCAAAGATAAGACACTAAAAAGAACCTAATAAAATTTGGCGGGATTTTTTTTTTCTTTAATTTTATTGTGTAACTATGGGTCTATGGAATAGCTCCATAGCCAGCCAGTAGGTATAGGTACTTTTTTGTACTAATTCATGATGCGCGCTTGTTCCAAATTCAAATTACTTTTATTCACTCGGTGAATAAAATCGCTTATTATTCACTCTTATCGTTGAATTAAACGCACTTTTTAGAGTGGCGATGGTAAAAAAGAATTTTCACATATTATACAAATGTACACTTGTAGAAAACGCAAATAAAATAATTTTATTTTTATGAAGTACTTTGTGAGACATCTAGCATATTTTCACAACTTCAGAGTGAAATCGAAGTAATAGGCAATCTTTTAGGCTAAAAACCTAACAGAGATATTGATAACTTTAAGAAAAAAATCAAAGCGGTCATAATTCAAGGTGAAATAAACATATAAAAAAATACAAGAAATCTGCTAAAAAAACATGAAAATTAAGATTTCCTTATTTTACTTAACAAATATTCATTTCATGATTTTTAGTATCAGTAATCTTTTAAAGTCCATTCAGTTAGATAGTGTCGGTACACCCGCAAGCACTTGTGTTCAGAGACAGGAATACCGGTAACAAACACAACCTTTCACTACGGCACTTCTATGTAAACTGCCAACATCCAAATTCACTTGCGGGTGTACGCCGCACGCGGTATCCTTTGTTTATGCGGCGGCATCCTTTGAGAAGAAGCGGCACGTGCAAAAGCGGCGCGATAAAAGGGCGACACTATCTAACCGAATGGACTTTACTCACGACTTTTTGTGACTTTTTAATGTACAGGGAATTGACCTTGAATTTTGATCACTTTGATTTAAGATTTTTTATCTTAAAGTTATAATATCGCAGTTAGATTCTTAGTTTAAAATATTGGCAGCAGTGACTTCGATTTCACTATGTCTGTATATACATAGATCGTAGATCGTATATATTATATTACGAGCGTCTGTCAACTATTAAATATTTATTTTACCATTTTAATCATTACAAATATTTGACATCAAGTTAATGACAAAGGTCATTGGTTTATGTTGATAAATGTATCTGCTACTCAGTAGTGTGGGTCACAATCTTACAGGCCATGTTTAATTTTTTATCATTAGGTATATCATAGCATTTCCATAATGAATAAAATAAAATAAATAAATAAAAACAATACAAACTTTTATTATCCTTGTACAACACATTTTAACAATGCTGAAAGTAAAAACTTCTGTTTTATCAACAAAATACCAGATCAATCAGAATAATTCTGAGTGACTAATATTTTACTGACTTTGAAAAATTGTTTTTCATAAAATACTTTAGCTTTTGAAGAGCATCGTTTTCTTGATATTTTCAATCAATTTTATGATACGTGGATTTAGTCCAAATATAAAAAAAAAAAACATAAAATACTTTTTGATCTCAAGACTTTTAAAATACACTTATACTTATCAATATTGACATGCATGTGTGACATAAACTAAGGTTCCTATCCTATCAAAATGATAAAAACGCTATGTAACCGCTAGAGAATAATTTTAATGAAAAATGGAACGCTTGGAATGTAAGAAGTAGATTTTGTAAAGCTCGTAAAAATATGTAAGGCACTTTCATTAAATCTTTTTATAGGTACCTCCTTTATAAAACAAAGTTTGAAGTTTATAAAAGAATGAAGATTACGTCAAGTTTTTTCAAGGAAAAATGCCTCTTTATTTTAAATCTTGTAAGTACAATAGAAATCTTAGTTGGGCTTTAACATGCAAGTTACTTGAGTCACAGTCGATTTTCAATTAGATAAGAAAAGTAGAACGTGTATTTTTTAACCTTATTTCAAATAATAATGCAGTTCACCCTTTAGGAATAAAAATGTTAAATAAAATTAACTAAATTTATTCACGAGAGCTTTCTAGTTCTTTCGTTCTTTTGAGATTCTTAGTTTATGTTTTGATAACAATTTCAAAATTGCGTTGATATATTAAAAGCAAAGTTCAGTAATTGTAGTGTTTGTAAAATGTGACAAAACTGTAGTTGAACGTAGTAACGACCAATGCTGTATGCCTACAACATAATAGATACACAAAACATTACTGAAAATATTTTTTGAACACCACCGACAATCTCTATTAGAATTTTAAAGTAAGAAACGGTCCCAGAGTTTATTTGACCCCAAAATCGGCCACTGTCTGTTAGTCCGTTATCCACTACACTTCATTTAGGTAGAAACTCAACTCAAACTACCACCAGCTAATACAGAATTCAAACACAACTAAGCATAATTCAAAACGCATTAATCAAAACCTACTTGACATAATATCGACCACAGTTAGAGCTCACTTTGTGGCACAAAGGAAATGTAGACATGAGCAAAGTATGTGTCGCGACGATCGCGAGCCTATACATATAGTGTGGAACCGCCCTAAGTAGACACTATGGTATGCTCGTTATAGTCTGTGGTCTATGGTTGTTGTAACATAGCCTGGATTTGTAGTAAAGTGATCGCCGCCATTTTATATGGCGTCGGCAGTCAACAATGGACAACGCGGTGTTTTCACGTTGAGGGCGGCGTCAAGCTGGTGCAACAATATGAGAGCTAAGTGCCTTGGTTTGATTCCTTAATATGTAATTGTCGCGAGACTAGTTGAGCTAAGTATACCCAGCTATTTGTACAACCATATAATGATGGTGAGGGTCTCGGAGAATGCGGGCTTCGACGCTTGGGCTGCCGACCGACGCCATGGCCTGGTTTGTATAGCGGCGCCGCTTCTACTTAGCATGCTATGTGATAAGAATACGATCGTTGGCCATATGATATAAGATGTTGGGCACTCAAAGCTCTACGTAGAGTGTACGAGGGAATTGGCTTCCCCTCGGGGGGGGACGACAGGACGTAGGAGTCCTGACGTCCCCCTCGCGGGACACTATAAGACGCTGTCCTGCTAGCCCCCCTGATAGCCCTCTGGCGGGTCACTGTACTGTTCGAGGGAATTGGCTTCCCCTCGGGGGGGGGACGACAGGACGTAGGAGTCCTGACGTCCCCCTCGCGGGACACTACAAGACGCTGTCCTGCTAGCCCCCCTGATAGCCCCCTGGCGGGTCACTTCAAGTCGCTGACCCTCACTCCGCCCAGGGGTCCATAGTAGACACCCTCGTTTCGTTCGTAATCACGGAGAGTCAGACGGATTTAGCGTATGATTGTGTTGTTATATATAATCTTAGCTCAAACAGATTCGGTGATGGTAAGGCACGGCGAACTGATCACTCGTCGTGTCGTGCTATTGACTGAACATCCGCGTGTCTATGTAATACTAAGGCACTTAAGTGATTCCAGTTAGAATCAACCAAAACCTATTTCTACAGATGGTGTAAGCGAAGCAGTTGAGATCCGCGTACGTTGGAGCCTGGCGTCAATCGGGCGTGTGACGGAAAGGGCTACGTGTCCACGCGGAATTACGTCTCTCCAGATTAAGGTACGAGCCATAAACGTTACGCAATATTCTCATCATGATGTCGTGGTACCGACCCGATTCAGTTTCCCCCAATTCACATTTATGCACGGTAATCGCCACGATAAATGGTGGAGCAATGGCTGGAATTATCCCGTGGCCGCCGAGTTTGGTGGTTTCCATGGAACCCAAAAATAAGATTTACAAAGATGAGAGTATTGCGAGTTGTACCTATTACATTGTGGCTCGTGTTGACATCTGGTTATTCAGTAGCGAAACTTCATTTAAATCCTTTACGTTGTTTTTCAAAGTAAAGTATCGTTTACGTGTTATTTCATGTAACATAAATGAGAGACGTAATTTTTTCGTTAAGAATTGATTTACGATTTAAGTGATTACGTGTGCGCCTAAAGCGAATTTTATTAAAAGGGTGTGAATATGATTTAAATTGTGTTAGTGAACCGGAAACGCGAGGAAACTACGTCCACAGTGAGATTTGCAAGTTGGCAGAATATAGTGTTGCCAGACGGCGGAGCTTCACTACCACATTGGGAGTTTCCAATCACCTGTCAAGAAGAATGGAAAGTTCATCGATGGTCATCCGATACAGAATAAAGATATCTTACTTATGATATTTTTCGAAAATATATTATTTAATTTACTTGTTACCAATAAAAAATAAATCACAAGAAATGAAGTATGAATTTTTCCTCCTCCGCCTAAGAAAAAGAATTAACGTATTCACAATACTGTATTGTACCATATTTGAACAAATAAAGGTTTTATGGAAATTTTACTCTTTAATTCACCTTAAATCTGTTCTACCTGTATTACCTGCATTTATTTACTTAATAATTTGTTGTATTTGTCTGTCAATTGACAGCTTGGACTAAAAACAAAATTCCATTTCGTTTGCATATTTCATAATGATATTTTATCTGAAAATTTTAAACTTAGTCGGAAGGGAGACCGAGTTTCGGCCTTTTTACGACACCGTTGTGCAAAAAGTATTCGACTTAAAAACCTTTACTAAAAAAAACGGGAGACTGTGTGACATGCTGTGCTTATACTGTGCGGAAATTTTGCCTCTGTACGGTCAACGGCACGCTGGGCTTCTGCGACAGCGTAATGATATTCAATCAATTTTATACCTAAAGGCAAAGCCATTAAGGTCCCAAATAAATTACAGATTTGACAGTTGTATAATCTTATGTGCTGCTCACTGTACATTCTTGAGTGAAGTTGAACTAGATCGGTCTGTTGTCAATTTATTAACATTGTGTAAGAAATGGTTATGATTTTTAAAAAAAAAAAAAAAAAAAATGATGACACGATACGTATGCATAAAATATTATTAGTATCGATTTGTCATCGAGTTATACTTACTTGCACTCTTTATTTTTATCTATGAGTCGTAATTTGTAATGATCAGACACAACTTATTCATTTGATAATTAACAGTTAACCAAATGACAGCTTAGGACAGACTAAAGTCAAAATCTCAACGTTTTGTTTTCTTGATTTCAAATAGAAACGGCAGAACCGTAATGAGTATCATATGGACAAAGCCATGCATTTAAATCGATATCTCTGTTCTGGAAATTTAAATTTAATTGAGTCACAAGACCAAGTCTTCACCTTTTAGTAGTGTATTTGTGTCAAAAAATACTTGGATTAGATCAATATTTCCTACATACCGCAGAAATAAACAAAACTTGATTTATGTGCCAAATATGAATATTTATCTATTTTATAATATAAAATTAGTTAGCCATGACATTTTCTACGAGAAAATTAAATGTATCAATCATATCGTAAGAATACGATTTCAATCGAGAATTTAGGTAAATATGAGCAAACCTCATTGTTTGGTATGGTAACACTTGTTCGGTGTCGAACGGAAATTCATTAGAGTGAAGTTGACGCAAGTCGATTATGGCATACAAAAACAGTGTTAATCAGGTGTACCACCACCACAGAGTTGAGTCAATGAATCGAGTCGACGAATCGATTCATTGAGCCGATTTGACTAATGAATAGCAGTCGATGTGAATCGACTCGGTTATCGATTCTTAATAATAATGATTGATGGCGAATTGTTTGCATTATAAATCGATACTGATTACTGATTTCTGATAACGATTTTCAAACTATTTATTCTTGAACTCATACGAGAATATCGTAAAGTATTTCTGATAAAGGAACTGAGACAACTAGTTAAAACAAATCGATTTTACAGATCGTTCGAATGTCCGAAGGTATAGATCAGCTGTTATGTGAAATTGTTTTCTATTTGTAAACTTATTAAACGTTATGGCATTGTAATAAGGTATGGTTAGGGGTCTCAGATAGAAACGTTTGGTGACAATAACGTATCTCTGTGATAAAGGTTCTACCTCAAACCAATACATACCTGTAGGTCTATCGGCTTAGAACAGAGCAGTTGATAAGAACTGTGATTTGACGGACGTGTGTGATGCATTGTTTCATGTGAATGTGAACATGAATAAAACTTGCCAGGGAAATGGCAATGTGTTGCGATTGCAAATGTGACCGAAGAGTTTATGATGGCAATGAGATTTAGCCATGATTTAACCTATAGTTTTAGGGTATCTATTGCAGCGAAACATTGTTTCAAAGACGAAATATTATGATCCATCACTAAGACATCCATCACTAATTTCTAGACAGACTTATTTAATAGGAATAAGTAAATATTTGAAAAGTATGAAGCTATTGACGAGACGAGTTCAATTTATATAATATAAAACTATAAAAGCATTGTTTTCATACAGTTTTCGTAATTGTTTGCGATCGAATGGGAATTCTGACTTGAATCGACCAGTTAGTTTGAGTCGTGGTCTGATTCAATTAAAAAAGAGAACATCTATTTCTGACCTGTCAAAATGTAAATCGGTTGTAGTGTATGCGTACAGGTAATGGAGCTCATTAAATTGCAATTGTATTATTACTTATAAATCACTATCTGAGATAAAGTCAGCAACACAGAAATAGAGAGGATTCGTAATAAATATTGTCAACGATCGGTTTTCAAAGGGCAGTTTAAGAAAAAGGGGTAGTTCATAAAATAGAACTAGGTGTCGTTGTACTTAGTAGGTAGCTTTTTATGAAAATTATGAAATGTAATTACTTTTTTATTATACGTTTGCTGAGTATGTGGTTTCTTGCTTTGTGCGTTGGTTGTCCAATGGCGTGTTACGAAAACTTTTCTATGACCAATATGACCATTAGTGGGAAAAAATATTTAAAAATCGACTTAGTTTAAGTAACGCCATCTGTCGACATAAAATTATACTAAAATTCTCTGCTGTCAGAAAACCGCTCATTAGTATAGACCAGAACATATTGATTTTATTATTTAATGTTTTTAAACAATCAAATTGAAATTCAACAAATACCAATGTTCAATGGTCATAATAAGTAGTCAAATATAATGCGACACGTTGTCAAACTCATGAAAACATAAGTTAGTCCATCTATGAATCGAGTTATTCGAATCGATTATAATACTGGTCGTCACTAACGACTACGCTACACAGCCCTAATTATCTCTTGTTGACATTTTTTCATAGAAAGTTTTTGGTCAAGTTGAGAATTTATTTTATGTGAAAAGTGAATTAAAACTTCCGTGAAGGGTGATAATTACCAACGGGTGAGTTTTCTGATTTAGATATTTACTTGTATTTTGCACGATTGTTGTCTCAAAACGTTAGTTCACATAAGTAAACTAGTAAACAAACTCTTCTACGTTTCCTATAGTTTGTTGTTTTAAACTAACTAAATTAGTAATTAATAAATGAATGGATCAGTAACTACGTTAAACATGATGACATGATAATGTTTCAATAATTAGTAAACGTGAAAAATCATGTATAAGTGAACGAATAGGTAATCTATCTATCAGTGTTATATGGAAGGTGAAAACTTTTTATAAACTCTAACGTTTTAGTATTGAAGGAGTAAACTTGGATTAATTCCAGGCTTAGATCCATAATTTTGATCTCATAAAGATGTAGCATAGTTACATGAGAACGTTATACTGACTAAAAGGACGAAGACAGTTCTTGGTTGCAAAGCAAAGCTGATTAAATGGATAAGTACTTGGTAACAAGACTGAGTGAGAGTTTGATTAATTCTCAGTACAACTTAAACATAACAATTTAAGTAATTCGAGCAAATCAATGCACAAGCCCGTTCAAGTTAACGTACTGCTTCTGTAATTATTGACCACTTATAACCGGTAATGTTATACCAAACGATTGATTCACTAGAAAACGATAGTTTTAATTTATCTTGAAATAAGTGTACTTGTGACAATAATAAGTTATACATAGGTACTTGCAACTTATTCTATTTGAGCATATCGACAATAGAAAATTAGGTAAAAATTTAGACATGATTGTTCTAAAAGAAATACTATTGAGTAGATGCAAACTTTAATCCTTTACTAGTGGGTTCAGATACATAAAGATTTATCATAGTATGAGAAGATCTGGTGACTACCTAATGATTATGGTACTTTTATTTCATTTTCTCCAACTATAGTGACGTACACAAATGAACATGTCCATCTTATGTTCCATATATAATATGACAAACAATGTAATGTAATGATACATTTAGTTAGATCATTGTTCCATATAGAAAATTTACTAGTAAGTTATCAACAAAGCGAAAGTCCTATCCGATAGCGCTAGAGGTTCATGTAACAATAAAGAGGATAATGTGAAATCGTTAGTCGAGACTACTAAGTATAAACTGACATCTTTGCTGAGACTGATTGTTGTTGATTTCTAAATCGTTGCATTCTTGAATCTGATCCAGACCTGATGACATTTCTGATTTCACCACATGCGGAGAAATGGTGGCAGCATTAAATACTAGATTAAAATGTTTAACACTCAATACGTAGTGCCAAACGGGATGGACGATACGTCATGAACATCTAGTGACAAGTTGAACATTCGATTAATGAGGAAATATGGAAAATTATTATGAAACAGAAAACAAGGAGAATGTAAGTTTTCTGTCAAGGAAACCATATAAGTGAAGGGTGTGACTCGTCAGCACCATGTATAGGAAAGACATACTAAAATAAGAAAATAAACACTTTATTGCTTTAGGAGCAAACGTTTAGTAAATGAATGTTTTTCCATATAATTATGCCAGACTTGTAGCAACAAAGGATTACATAAAGATAAGGTAAACACAGTAAGAAATCTGAAAAGTTCAATTAGATTTGGAAGTTAATGTGATTTAATAGAATAGGCACCTATCAAATTAAATTGAAACTGAGGTGTATGTTACTTAGTAGTAGAAGTAACCGAACTCAATTCTCTGACCAAATATTTAATAAACTTTTGAATCTATACAATACAAATTCGTAGTTTGTAAATGATTTAGACAAAAGAAAATTGATGTTCCTAACAATTTCACTTAAATATTGATAAGAAATCTTCATTACAATAATCTTAATAATTGGGAACTGTTAAATTGTTTATACCACCCATTCCAGACTTTTAACTGACAACTTCGATCAGATAACTGTCAGGTAGAGCTAGGGTTGCCAACTTTTACATCAAATCAGGTGTCTAGTGGCAAACTCAGAAAGGTCCAGTAAACATAATTTTGGGTGATTAATTAAAAACGTATAGCTTTGTGAAATATTAAAAACCAACTATAGTGATGTGTTTCAGTGTTTCCATATTTAAAATTGTAATCATATTAAATAGGTATTTCATATTTTTGTAAAATAATACTTGTCAAAATAAGCTTTGTGTAAAATAGTAAATGATGAAAAGAAATAAATAAATAAAAAATGTAGGTTGACCCTCAGTATAGTAGGATACTGTATTGTATAGTAGGGTTGGCAACGCTACGTAGAGCGGACACAAGAGGCTTGTAAGCTTTATCGGAAATACTAATGATATTTGCAAACATAAATATATTATTACCAAATAAAGTGCAATATGATTATTGGCAACAAAGTACTTATAGTAGCAAGTTATAGGTTACACTATTTACACGAATTTTATATATTCGGGTTAATTCCATTAAGCAATGTTTTCCAATTGATTGTAAGCGTACCCCAGGGGTACGTACGGCATTTCCATCTACCTTCATACAATTGATTTTATTATCATTCTTGCAAATAAATTGAGAGTATGCAAGTTTGAGATCTTTCTTGGAAGGGTACATCGAGAGAGAAAAAGAATAATATTGGTAACCACTGTCATAAGATTTAATTGTTTTTGCACTAATGAATAATTTTATTGAAGCCTCTAGTTAAACAGTTTGTCGAACTGAACTTTCTCTTGCAAAGTTAACTAAGACATAATGTCTGACAATACCTTTTTAGGGGGGAGGCTCTGACAGAGTCTATTGAAGAGAAGGTCTAAAGTAAATGGTTTACATTCAAGTTTGCGCCATAGTTTGGTAGTTTCGATGAATGGATAAAATAATTGCTATAATACTGGAGTGGAGTAAAAAAAAAAATTAAAAAGAAATATGAGAGGCTCAAAGTACAGCTAGATAATCTGGAATTTCAATAGAGATCAAACTCAATTTTGTATTAGAATCCCAGTTTGGATTGCTTTGATAGCTAACCTTCGATAAAGACAGAGTTATCTGATAAAAGCACTCAATTAAACAAAGCATAGATACATAGTGTTGCTCTTATTTAGTATGCAGTTGCTTATTGTTAACTTACTTGCTAATAAAATAGTTAGCGCCAGTTTTCACTACTTTATAGTTCCTAAAGTAAAATTGATAATCATATAAAATTGTAACAGTTGCCTATGAGATGGAAGCGGTGATAGATTCACGAACTTCAACAATAGTGAATAAAGAGTTGAGCTTTATTCTGAAATTATTATTCGAAAGATTATTATGTCTTACATTAGAAATGTCAAATGAAGAAAGGTTGTTAACATATACTGCAACGAAAACAAATTTGGTTTAAAACCATAGAGAGATCGTGCCACATATCTAAAGGATCCAAAGTGAGATATTTACAAAAATAGATATAGTATATTAATTTACAATTAGTATTGCTTAACCTGTGAGAAAGGCATAATAACCCACAAACCGCCATATGTAATATTGTGATTGAAATCTGAAAGAAGGTCAAATAGTGTGGATTAGAGAGATACAGAATTGCAGACAAAGGGTATTCATATCTTTGTTGAGAGATTCTCATAGATCAGTTAGTGTAGTTCAAACTTAAAGAAGAGATACCTTTGAAAAATCTGTATGTTGAAAAGGAAACAAAATCAGTTGAAGTACAGCTGTTGTTTACAAATAAAATTTTAGAACTAGTGATCAGATGAGTAGAGTACTTTCGGAACAATCCTAACAGTGAAGAAATAATCTAAAGATATGTTCACATGAGACGGTGCATCTGGTGAAGGTCAATCAGAGCAAAACAAATCCAAACTATTACAGTGGTCTGAGTCTTTGGATTAATAAGAGTGGACACTCTAGACACGCAATTTGATAACGAACTCACTTTAAATTTTCCGGCGGGAGTGTCGCGACGATCGCGAGCCTATACATATAGTGTGGAACCGCCCTAAGTAGACACTATGGTATGCTCGTTATAGTCTGTGGTCTATGGTTGTTGTAACATAGCCTGGATTTGTAGTAAAGTGATCGCCGCCATTTTATATGGCGTCGGCAGTCAACAATGGACAACGCGGTGTTTTCACGTTGAGGGCGGCGTCAAGCTGGTGCAACAATATGAGAGCTAAGTGCCTTGGTTTGATTCCTTAATATGTAATTGTCGCGAGACTAGTTGAGCTAAGTATACCCAGCTATTTGTACAACCATATAATGATGGTGAGGGTCTCGGAGAATGCGGGCTTCGACGCTTGGGCTGCCGACCGACGCCATGGCCTGGTTTGTATAGCGGCGCCGCTTCTACTTAGCATGCTATGTGATAAGAATACGATCGTTGGCCATATGATATAAGATGTTGGGCACTCAAAGCTCTACGTAGAGTGTACGAGGGAATTGGCTTCCCCTCGGGGGGGGACGACAGGACGTAGGAGTCCTGACGTCCCCCTCGCGGGACACTATAAGACGCTGTCCTGCTAGCCCCCCTGATAGCCCTCTGGCGGGTCACTGTACTGTTCGAGGGAATTGGCTTCCCCTCGGGGGGGGGACGACAGGACGTAGGAGTCCTGACGTCCCCCTCGCGGGACACTACAAGACGCTGTCCTGCTAGCCCCCCTGATAGCCCCCTGGCGGGTCACTTCAAGTCGCTGACCCTCACTCCGCCCAGGGGTCCATAGTAGACACCCTCGTTTCGTTCGTAATCACGGAGAGTCAGACGGATTTAGCGTATGATTGTGTTGTTATATATAATCTTAGCTCAAACAGATTCGGTGATGGTAAGGCACGGCGAACTGATCACTCGTCGTGTCGTGCTATTGACTGAACATCCGCGTGTCTATGTAATACTAAGGCACTTAAGTGATTCCAGTTAGAATCAACCAAAACCTATTTCTACAGATGGTGTAAGCGAAGCAGTTGAGATCCGCGTACGTTGGAGCCTGGCGTCAATCGGGCGTGTGACGGAAAGGGCTACGTGTCCACGCGGAATTACGTCTCTCCAGATTAAGGTACGAGCCATAAACGTTACGCAATATTCTCATCATGATGTCGTGGTACCGACCCGATTCAGTTTCCCCCAATTCACATTTATGCACGGTAATCGCCACGATAGTATGAGCGGTTTCACATTAGACGATTTAGCAGTTTGAAGGTCGCGCTACAGTAAAGGATGTCTTCAAAATAGCGCTAAGTTTAGCGTTTACTAAACAGCATCATACAAAACGGACATATCGCAACAATCTGATCAAAATGCTGGTTCTACGTTCTGTACGATATGAAGTGAGGCGAATCGGTAGACCTTATGTATGACTAAGGAATTCTTTCCACGTTTTCTTCGCTTAGTAGTCGCGTCGCTATTTATAGATGTTCTCAAAAATGTATCATCAGTGATAATTATAGTCTAGTCTACAAAGCATCTGTTACTTGGTAACTTTTGTTAGTTGCCGTCATTTAAAAGTAATTGGTCTACATGTATCTAGGCAACTATATTAGTTAGGGATAAGGACAAGTTAATGGAACGGCTGTCAGTTGCGCGGCCTAGCAGCCCACTAATGTGAGTATGATCCTCAATCGCGCGACTAAGCCGTGTTACAGCCGCACTTTATATTCCCGTGTCTAAATCGCCTTATGTTAAAGGCTAACGATAGGTTATTGGAAACGGTTCTCAGTCGCGTGGCCTAGCAGCGCGTTAATGTAAGTATGACCCCTCCAGTCGCGCGACTAAACAGTGCTACTGCCGCACTTTATTTCCCGCGTGTAAAGCGCCTTATATAAAAAGATGACAATAGGTTATTGGGAACGTCTGTCAGTCGCGCAGCCTAGCAGCCTTCTAATGTAAGTATAACCCCCAAGTGCGTGCGACTAAGCAGTGCTACTGCTGCACTTCATACTCCCGCCTCTAAATTGCCTTATGTAAAAGGCTAACGATAGGTTATTGGGAACGATACTCAGTCAAGCGGCTTAGCAGTGCGCTAAAGTAAGTATGCCTCTCAGTCGCGCGACTAATCAGCTCGACTGTCGCTTTTGCCAAATCACCTTATGTGAAAACACTCCATATGATCACTGAACTTTGTGTGCTATAGAAATCATAAACTATTATGCATCCCACCCACGTTGCTTCGAGCACGTTTCGTGAGGTCGGGGTGAGATCGCCTGTCATCACAGTATACGTAAGTATTGTTTGTTGACGTTTATAAACCATTCAGGGTGAATGTATGAGTACAATGCATTAGCTTTTTGTTCTATATTCTATAAGGCAATGGTTTTGACCACGAAAAATAATACTCTTTAGAAATCAGTGCGGCTATAGTTATTGAAGTACAAAAAGGCACTAAATTATATTATAACATAAATTATATGGGTGCCACATATATTATTTCAAAAGTATACCTAAAACATAATATAATTTATGGCATTACTAGATAACTCTAGTTTATTTATGAAAATCCTTTCACTATAACTTTTAGAGGTACAAATAAAGGAAAAGTTAACGTTAGTTAACGAAAGTAAATGTTCAGCAATTTATTAAAAGTCTCTCCTGTTGAGCACCCCTACCTAGCTTAAAGGGGACGAAAGACACGTGAAAATCTGCCATTAAATTGGTCGAATCTGTAGGGTCACCAAAACAGGCTGTTATAGTTGCTCTTTCAAAGAAATAACGACCTCACAAAGAGGCCCTTAAATGTCTTATTTTTGATTGATAAAGTACTACCCGGAGAGTAATAAAATCTGTCTTTTTTGTGGCGAAGTTTTATCTGTGTTTTTTAGTATAACACCACTTGTATATCTCTCTATATCTCCAGCGTACGAAATAGAAAATAGAGTTAAATGGATCCCGATGAAAAAAATATTTTCAATCAATCAGTTTCAAATATTAACATTATAGTTTATGTTAACTCTTGTGGTCAAAGAGAATAATAAACATATTTCAACTAAGCTGAACATGTTGTTCCCATCAAGTTTCTAATTGAGTTCAGTGGGACCCTTATCTGCGTCAAAATTTCTATGACATCAAATTGAGTAGTTTAAACACATTATTGGCACGTTTAGAATTTCAACAGTTTTGCGGCACGAACAAAGTTATTAAAACTTTTCAGTTTGTCATACTGTAAACTTTGAGAAATATTATTTTGTAGTGGTAATGATAAGCGATTGTGATTATGTATTCGGGAATAGACTTTTTCACATCACTAATTCAAGTATAAAAACCGTAGACTTTTTTAAACCTAATAAAATATCTGATTTCCGTACTTTTACACAATAATCTTGTTCTTACGTTTTTTGTACTTCAATCATAACATGAAGGAAAAAAGTTCTTCGATTCATTGTATTCGATTGTATGCATGTTACCTAATTATTTAGTGTTAACATCTAGTTTTCGGTAGCATAATGAAGTTCCCTAATTTTATTGCTTTTAGTGATTTAATTGGTTGACAAATACCCATAGCAGAAAAATATCTTAATTCGTTACAAATAGAAACGAAATGCTTACTAATAAAAAATGCAAAGATATAAAATATAAGGCCAGAGAAGTATACCATTTGACCTCTGTTTTTCAGGAGTATGTTTTATACTATTTTACTGTCATAAAACTACTGAAAATAATAAACTAAATGCACAGTCAGCGATTCAAGGCACGTCCTAAGATCCAGATGAAAGCCCGACTTTTCCTGTATCCACAACTAAAAAGACTTATTTCAGTCGTAATTTTTTTACACTATTCTTCTTGAGATAATAATATAAAGTAAGGAAGCAATTTTTCATGTAATTTTATTTCGTTTTCCAGATTAAATAGGTATACCAGAGTACCTACTACCTATACACCACTTATACTTATTAAATACTAGCTTACAGTGTAAGTCAAAGTCAAAATATCTATATTCAAATATACTTAAAAATTGATCTCACTGTAATTAAATTGTAAAGATAGGTAAACTGATTTCCCAATAAAAACAAACGATTGGATTCTAAAAGTCTGGAATGTAGGAAAATATTGATGATTCAAATCGTTTCAGACTTTTTAAGAATCCAATCGTTTGTTTTTTTTTGGGTTGTTTACCTACTTTTACAATCCAATTAAAATATAGAATAGGTATTAATTTAATATTTTCATCAAACATGTATAATGAATTTTCGAAATTATTTTATTTATTTGAATTTTACATATTATCAAGAATTTTAATTATCAATGTCATGCCGATTTTGTTTACACAAAGTTTTTTATTCAACGATAAATTTTAACACAAATTATATAACGGTACCCTTTAAAGAACGCTGCGCAGGATAAAATATACTGGCGGTCAGTGATATTCTTAAGATTTAAGGAAATATAAAAGGGGAATTATACAATGAAATCTGGGAAACTAAACCCCATTTCCGACGTTTAACCTCCGTATAAAAGCGTACCTTGCAGCTGCACTTCTTATTTATTACCTTAAAAGATTTTGTCGTCTAGAAATTTGAAATTGCTACAAAACCGCTATCGGATCAGATGTACTTAATTGGAAACCTGCTTTCTTTGCTGACCTATGAGCTTGGATTTACGAAAATTTATAAGCGTAATACGAAACTTAAATTACCTTTTTTGGTTTTTCAGAAAATAGTTTTTATTTTTAAATAAAATAATTATAAGTTAATTGTTTTAGCTAATGGCCGCTGTAGATGATTTCATTTTAATCATATTATTTTCAAATAAAGGGGGTATTATTTGTTTATAAAAAAAATATGTTCCCTAAACATTCCTACCTTTTTTAGTATTTTTGTGTCACTTTTACTCCAAAATTTTCTTTATTACTGGTATTTTACTATCTGTTTTACTATCTCTTAATTAAGAATTATTTAAACACATACAGTAAAAGTGATTTAAGTAGATTTCGCTTTAATAAACAGTATTGCCATGTTTAATTAATTAAACCTTTTAAATTAATCTGCTTTCAATATTCATCAGCAAGTAATTCTTATTTAACTTAATTACCAATATATTTTGTGCTTTCGTTAATGATATTCACAGACGAATTTCCATTGCTCTTTCAAAAGCATTTTTAAAGCATACTTTAATAATGTTCAAAAGAATTCGTTCGAAAATTTTGTTTTTGGACTTACAAATGATAACACAATTTAAATCAAATTTATAAATACTTACCTGAAATTATTTACTGATTTTTATGAATCTAAAACGTTAAAATCTTCTAAATTTTTGAGTAAGTATTAGTCTGTTTAATTCAAAACTGTGTTCAGTTAAAATTCTAAATGATAAAGATTTTTAAGTCAAATATTTCTACTCATTATATTTAGGTACCTACTTCGATAACTTAACGCTTTAATTTTTTTTATTTATCAGTTTATTCTTGAAGAATGACGTCAACAACAGTTGCATTCTTTACTTGAGTTCAGCTACACTGAACCTGGATTATCAAAGCCATTAAGAAAAAATATACCACACTGCATTTTCCACCTAGAAAAAGGCTAAGAGTAAAGTAGAATATATGTATAGTTCTTTACCCATTTACGGGAAATGTACCTGCTGGTTCGCTCGAATATTTTCGCTACGAGTCTCGAAAATTGACCAAAGTATTTCACCGCTTTGTTGGCAAAGAACGATGTAAAACAACGTTGCTGTACCGTGCCCGGGCATTTTCATTTGAATTTAAAGGACCGAAAATGAAAACATTTAAAAGAAAGTTTCGTTTTGCTATCAATAGGTGTAATGTTTGAAAATGCTGTTACAGGGATGAAACATGAAAGGTTTGCATTGCGATTTCAAACAGTTTTATTTTTTCAGCATATGAAAATAAATGTTTAATGCACCTTTAAAACTACTGATCTTCAGATTTTTAGTACATAATTATATTGTAGAAATTAAATCTAAATCAAGTATGGTGGTGTCGTTCAATTAAACCGGACTTAAACTATATTATCTTAAAAGTTAGTTTTAAAAGGTCAACATAGCATGATAATTAAAAGAGATAATAATGGTTGCATAAATTAATTAATGCAAACTTTCTCATTCAAACAAACATAATAATTTTCAACTCGACAGCTTGTTAACAGTCGATAATTAATTTTTAGTTGAAAACGCCTTCGAAAATTATGGCAATTTACGGTAATCATTGTCATGATAATATTGAAAATTAAACTTTTATTTATTGCTGATGTGCGCAAATTGCGAATAATTAAGCGAAACAATTTGAAACCTTTCTAAAATAAAAATAAAAAAAAAAGTTTATTGAGACACTCTTTAGTTATAAGGGCAAGAGGAAGGAAAAGCGCCGGTGTCAAGACACACCATTTGCGTCTCGCCCGTCACATATGAAACTTGACGCCCACATTACGTTCCGCTTTGCACTTGCTCGTTTTAGTCACAGACAAATCACTTTACATAGCGTTGGATGAGCGTTTTGAGCGATGCTTATAAAGGGGTAAAGTAAACATTATAGTCTGTGAACGCGACGAGAATATTACTTTTACGAGCAAAATGTGTGTTATTTTCATGAATGAAACTCTACATTGTATATTTTTTCAACTCTTGTATATATTTTTAGTATAATAAAATACTTAAATTTCTTCGAAAATATAGACAAGAGAGTTAATTAAAATATACCAATTATAAAATTCTTGTTTGTTTTGATAAATGTGAATACTTAAAAATTTAGAAACTAGAAGTAATATGGCATCAAATGAACTAGGTATACAAATTATCTAGTAAATATTTTTTTCACAAAGACGCACACAAAATACCAATATCGTTCAACGAAGGCGTTGTAATCATAAGATTCATAGATAAATTACTACCATACTGACGTTTTGATTAGAAACACGATCGTATAAATTGCAAGCAATATTGATCAAATAACCTATCAAGAACGCCGTATTACTCCAACAAATTGGCGTGTCTTTCAAAACACAATAAGCTCAGGAGCATTACCACCTGTCTAGTGTCGATTAGTAGAAAATTGCTGATTATTTGTTAAGCTCTCATACTAAGGCGATTCACACACAGTGAGGCGCTCCGCGGCGAAACGCCTAGGGGCCGATTCTCGCGCACTGCGACACTTCTCGAATTCGAGATTATCTCTAGTCACAAATTTCACTAAAATCTCTATTGCAGCCAAAACATTTATTCTAAGCAATATTCGATATTACATGTTGAGAGTGTGCAATCTCTGCGATTTCTTGACTTTTTCGAGATATCTCGAATTTGATACTATGTCACGCGTCCGAGAATCACCTTTCATAATTATTAGTGAAGTACTCACGAAATAAACACACACACATGCACAGCGTATCAAATTGCATAATGTAGTATATTTTATAATCGACTGCCACTGGTTGTAAAGAGGGAAAAGAGCACGATAAGCCGAATGTTATTTCTAGAATAATTATAGTCCGCGTGGATAATATGCTTGAGTAGATACGTATTATCTTAAGTGGTCATGTTGCTATGGAAACGACGGACGTTATTTCCAATGCAACGGATCGGAATAGGGAGCGGAAAAATCTCACAAACCACCCGCGTAAAAACACTCCGCGAAGCGGCTCCCAGTGTGAGAATAACCTAACTCTTTTATCCATTTTCTCGGTCTTATCGGTAACACTGAAAGAGCGTAGGAACTACAGATGAACGTCTCGACTCAGACAAAGACCAGCCAACCGTATTGTGAACTGTAAGTCTGATAGATTGATGAGTTAATTAAGAGATGGATAGAAGGATGGAATTCCTTTTAGAATGTAGTATCGAACAATTCACTGTAATCAGATATTTTGAGTAAGGTTACACTGTAAGCGCTATTTACCTATTGATTGGATTTCACTGTATGACAACGGGGGTGTTTTTTTTACTCGTAGTCACACCGACTCACCCTTGACATGAAAAATTACAAAGAAACATTATAAACTTTTTTCGTAATTTGCGTGACAAAATTGCGATCAGTAATCAAATCACTAATCTAATCACTTAGTTACTAAGACTTAGTAAATATTATAAAACAGTCTTCTACCGCACCTGTCTGTCTGTTCGCCATAAACTCAAAAATTACTGCACGGATTTTCATGCGGTTTTCATATTGTCTGAAGTTCTTTAGTATCCGCCATGGTGGTAATAACAATTATTTTATCTTTGTGTTAATACATACATACATACATACACTCACGCCTGTTTCCCATGGGGGTAGGCAGAGACTATGGATCGCCACCTGCTACGATCCTTGCACACTTCTTTCGCTTCATTCATATCCATCACTCTTTTCATACATGCCCTGCGGTTTTTGTCACTGCGTACACCAGCCTTTTTTATAATAACCTCTATTTGGTCCGCGTAGGTTTTTCTGGGACGCCCTCGTGCAATCGTTCCTTCCACATTCGCACAGTATATCTCTTTCGTGATTCGCCTTTCATTCATCCTCTCTAAGTGACCGAACCACTGGAGCATTCCTTTCTCAATTCTTGTCACTATATCATCTTTCAGACCACACCTTTTGCGAATCACCTCATTGCTCACTCTATCACTCAGTTTTACTCCGCATATTTTCCTCAACGATCGCATCTCTACCGCATTTATTCTGCTTTCATTCTTCTTCTGCCATACCCAAGATTCACTTCCATACATCAGTGTCGGTACCAGCACTCCGTTATGAATAGCCATTCGCGCCTTTGCAGAAACGGTTTGGCTACTCATAACCGAGTGTATAGCACCACTCACCGAATTTCCTTTCTTCACTCGTCTTTCTATGTCTTCCTCACTCTTTCCGTCCCTTGTGAACAAACTCCCCAAGTATACAAACTCACGGACTTGTTCCACTTTTTCGCCACCTAACATTACCGTACAGTCAGTCATTTCTTCATCTCTCTCAAACACCATCACTTTAGTCTTAGTTACATTCACTTTCATCCCTTTTCTCACAAAATCTTCATTCATAACCGACATCATTTCCTGCAACTCTTGCGCAGAAGACGCAAGTATCACTTGGTCGTCAGCGTAGAGAAGGCACTTGATTTGAGTCCCATTCATCACAACCCCACAGTCACGTTCTTTCAGACCTTTCATACAACTGTCCAAAAACAGATTAAAGAGCCATGGTGACGCAACACATCCCTGTCTGACACCCCTAGAGATGCCAAACCAGTCAGTGTATACGCCGTCAATCCTGACGCATGCACGGGAATCCTCATAGAGAGATTTCAGTGCATGAATCAGTCTGCTCTCCAATCCGTATTCGGACAACACCTTCCATAGCTCATTCCTGTCAACTCGATCGTAGGCCTTCTCCAGGTCCACAAAGGCACAGTAAACCTTTTTGTGCTTAGCCAGGTGTTTTTCGGTTAAGCACCTCAAGGAGAAGACCTGATCCGTGCATCCCATTCCCTTTCTGAATCCCGCTTGCACATCCCAAATACTCTGATCAGTTTTTTGCATCACTCTTTCAATCAGTACCTTTGCATACAATTTACTGACAATGCTGAGAAGACTGATCCCGCGGTAGTTTTTAGCATCCTGCCGTGACCCTTTCCCTTTGTACAGCGGCACGACCACGGCTTTACGCCAATCTTCCGGCACTTTGCCACTGTTCCAACATTTATTAAAGATCAGGCACAGCCAGGACGCAACCAGCTCTTTCCCACCTCTCAGCATTTCAACAGTAATTCTGTCATATCCTGCTGCTTTCCCTTTTTTCATGCTCTTCATTGCACTAATAATCTCATCCATATATATATCTATTTCATCCACTTCTGTCTCTTCCTCGTCTTCCACCCTTTTATCCAAGGCTTCTAGCATAGAGCCATCCGCCTCAAACAAACTCTCAAAATATTTCATCCACTCCTGTAGTACACCTTTTTCATCTGTCACTAGCTCACCTTTTTCATCTCTTATCACATTCATTTTAGACTTATGTGATCCACTTCGAGACGTTTTCACTTGTTTCCAAAACAATTTTATATTGTCTCGAAAGTTATCACAGAGTTTGAAGTCACACTTTTCTTTCATCTTTCTCTTTTTTTCGTCAACTTTTTCTTTCACTACTTTCTTAATCCTTTTAAACTCCCTTGCAACTGTATCAACATCCTCTTCTGTAACACTTGCATTCACTCTTTTACTGGCTTTGATGGCCAGCAGATCCTGCCATACTTTTTTCTTTTCATTCACTATCTGTCTTACCTCACTATCCCACCAGTTTATTGGGGGAGCATTCTTCCTTTTACTCACTCCACATATTTCCTCAGCTGTTTCAGTCACACCTTTTTTAAACTTTTCCCAAACTTCCTCAAGCTTGCCATCTTTCACTTCAGCCACATTTCCCAATCGTTCTTTCAATTTGCACAAATATGTCTTTTGCACTTCCACTTCATCCAGGTTCTCAACTTTTACTCTAGTCAGCTCCGTTGTTGACACTGTGGGACGATGACGCCAACTTTTGAACAGACCACTAACCCGAGACACTACAAGAAAGTGGTCTGTTCCAATGTTACTACCCCTAAAGACCCTGGTGTCTACAACTCTGCCCTTCAGTCTTTCATCAACAATCACAAAATCGATCATACTCTTCTTTTCCCCTCTCTGCCAAGTGTACATATGAATTTCCTTGTGGTCAAACATGGTGTTCGTTACCACAAGATTCTTTTCTAAACATACGTCAATCAAACTCCTGCCATTATCATTTACTCTTTTGTCTCCATATATTCCTAAAACTCCCTCACATCCCTCTCTTCTCACACCTACCCATCCGTTAAAATCTCCAAGCATAACTATCCTTTCATTATCTTTGCATTCATTCAAGATGTCTTCCACACTTTTCCAGAAATCCTCCTTTTCCGTTGCTGACTTGGATATATCGGGAGCATACACGCCAATGACGCGTATCCGAAGTAATCCTACTTTGAGTCTAACCCAGAGAAGTCTGGGACTAACACACTCATACTCAGTCATGCATTCTATCATCCTTTCCGACAGCAGGAGTCCCACGCCCATACTCGCGTGCTCATTTTCGGCAACGCCCGACCACAGAACTTTAAACGGGCCATGTTCTGAGACTCCTTTGCCCTTTCTTTTCGTCTCGTTCACGCATAAAACATCCAACTTCTTTTCTTTCATAATCAAACACATCTCATCCATTTTCTCCTCCATCGCTCCACATACATTCAGCGTAGCAAAACGGGTCTCCGATGCCCGCTTTTCGCCCCGAGAGAAACAAGTTACGCGTGATGAGTGGCGAGCTCTATCGCCGCAGCCAGGTTTATTAAAAAAATTTGAAACCATTTTGTTCCCACGATTAGCTAGGGAAAGACAACTGTCCACCACACAGAGCCCCGCGTGTGTGGTAAGGCTATTTACGCCTGGAGGGCACCAATTTCCAGGGTGGCACGCTTATGACTAGGCACGCCCCTAGCCATGCAGCCATCGGCACGGCAGACCTTAGCTTAGCGGAGGGGAAGGAATAGGATTAGGATAGGGATGTGAGGTGGGTATAGGAGTGTGTAAAATGGGACGGATCAGGGTACAAAAAGGACACCGTTGCTGCGGGGGGGTTGAGAGGTTGCAGCAGCGGAGGCTGAGGGTCCGGGGGCGCTTACCCGTACTTGTCATAGGGAAACCGGACAAGTCCTCTGAACTTAAATGAACAATCCAATCCAATGAACGTAGTTTTTTGAATCGACTCGCTCGAAAGTGTTGAATGTTTCGAATGATTTATTTCTATAGCTTACAGTAAGCGCATATTGACTAAGCCCTTGGTATTGTAGTACGTCATGTCAAAATGTTTTACGAGATGATGGATGATAATTGGCATCGAATACTGAGGTCGGTATGTTAGGTGCAGCTTTTAAGGTTTTTTTATTGTCAGTTTTAAACAGGTGGGTAGGTACACCTACTTACAACACGCTAAAGATTCATCATATTTTATTAAATAATAATTAATGGTTGTGAGTTCACAGATTACGTCGTGGTGTGAGTGATCTGTGCACAAACTTTATCACACTCTTCCAGAGTAACTAATGTAACTAATTGTTTTTAACATAATGGAAGAACTTGAAAAATACTTATTTTAAAACTTTCTCAAAGTTGAGGTTTTTGAAATTAAAAAAAAAACCTATTTCGAAAAATGTTCGAAATTAGAAGCGATTAGATTTTATGGATAAGTTGTAACACTTTATTCAATTATTGTAGTGCGTTATTATTGCGTGCATTATTTGTGTTAATCACGCTAGTAATTATTTTTTAAATAACAATATTTATTATTATCAATTTATCAGATTCTTTTAAATATTGTTATAGTTAATTACTTCTTAAAATAATTAAAAAGGAATAAATTTCGCTCTATTTATTTCCGCAACATGGCGGTAGTGTCATGTCATACCGTGTGGCAGTCGCGCACATTCAATAGGTGCATTCCAGCAGACCAATCGTTCACTGATCACCACAGTGAAAAATTTTACCATTTGGCAAAAACTAAAAGAACCGAAGCGAAGCAAGGGCGGGTCGAGTATAGTATAAGTAACAAAGTTGATAATTCAACGGATATACGTTATTTGCAATGTAAGTCATCGATTTTTGAACATCAAAGAGTCATTTCAACTTGTTTAATTCTTTTTTCTCACTTGAAGTGTCAATCAATCACATTTTTAACATGAAGATGAAACTGTTTTAAAACTGTTTTAACAATATTGACAGACTGCCTTCATCCACGATAGAATGACAGGTAACCTACATACTGGATGGGAGTGTTGCCAACATTTCCGACGCAAATCGACGAAATAGATTCCGGTTATTGTCATAGAGAACGGATATAACTCCTTCTGTTGCCATATATAGAGCTTTAGCACAGAATAACTTATATTACAAGTGCTTTAGTGCCAGTATTTTAAGGTTTTAGTAAAATTCAGCCTTTCTATCGTTTAATTTAAAAATCTATCGCAATTGCTTTCAGGATGTAACACATTGAAGCTTCTTTTTGGCACAAATATAAACTTACCAAAGAAATGCAGCAATGAGTCACATTCATCTGTCAAACGAAAGCGATTGCGATAGATTTTGAAATTAGACAATTAGCCCCCTGGTCTTCAATTGGCACAATACAATCTGTGAGCTTAATAATATAAATGACCTAATTCGTGTATTAGTAAAATAAGAACGTTTACGAACTATTGACCCGCTGTCACTTTGCTTAATTGTAAACTATAGATTTTGTACATAAACATTAATCTATAACTAAAATCGGACTTTTTGTGGGTAACATAAGAACAATTTAAATAAAGAACATTATTTTTATGTACCATCAATAGTTTTCGCAGCGCACGCAAAATAATTACTTTTATAGGAAATAAATTTATACCGTCATGTGTTTCATTATTTCAATTTTCGTAGGAATCGCTATTAAAAAATATATATAGCCTATGTTCTTAGCTTATGTTACTAATTGATAAATGTATCTTTCCATAGGTTAAACAATTTAAAAAATCGGTACAGCAGTTTTTGACTTTATCCATTACAAATAACAAACAAATCTTTCCTCTTTAATAATTACCTCATTTTTTAGGTACTGATATTGTAGATTTTATGTGACAATGATGTTCTGTTGTGACGCGACTCAATTAACTTAAAATAGCAAAAGCAATGTACTGCAACCATAATTGATAAACATTCCGGCAAAGTAACCATTATCAATAGGTACTCATTTTAAGCTTTTATTTAGTTTCACTCATAAAGTTGATATACCTGTATATATACTTATTAATATACCTATTAATATACCTGTACATATACATGTATATTAGCTTTATGATTTCACCTGTCCGGTGTATTAAGTACAAGTTTTTTACCAACTTCCCAGTTTTTACTAACATGAGGTCATATTCAAAGCAGCTGAATTCACTTTTAAAAAGATGTAATACCAAACTGAACCTTTTAAGAAAAAAAACACTTCACTTCACAGCACAGTTAATCACTGAACAGAATAAGTTCACCGTTTTTAAATGAACTTCCATAGCCAATGAGATAAGCTTTAAAGCCTGCTATCCGTTCAAAAATCTCTCAGCGCAACGCAATACAAGCACCAGTTATTTCGAATGGTTCGCGTAAGCCAACGAAGTGAATAAAATTTAAACACGGCTACAAAAGAGCTGAACCATCGTTTTCGTATCTTTCTCACCTTGTTCGAGATTTATTAAAGGCAAGAGAATAAATTTTCTCGGTGTAAATTCTTTGAAGTGACATCAAAATGTTCTGGAGAAATGAAAATGTAAAGCGGTCGCTTATTGGGGTATTCGACGAGACGGGTCATGTCTATGATTTATAGGTATGTTATTTTTTTAGAACGTAAATGAATTTTATTCTGAATGGTATAATGAAATGTGTCCAAATCTAAATTTCAAAAGCTTGTTACATTACCTATTTATTACTTGAAAGTTTCGTATTTTCGGTGATTTGGCACTTTTCAACGGCAGTGATTACAGGATTGAGATTTTTTCTAAAGATGTTGTGGATAATAATATTTTTTCTTAATTAATGTTTCCGGATAACACTAACGTCAGGTGCCAATGTTAAATTCTTCTATAAAGTGCGTGCTTAATTTTAATAGTAAGTTTGTTGAATCAGTAAATTAATTTTTAGTCCTTATTTGAAAATTCACTTATTTACTATTATTATACAAAAGAACTGTTTTTTACTCGACTACGGCGTAGCAAAAAAGCAGAGGGTATATGATTTTGACCGTTATGTATGCATGTATTTACTTAACAACCAATACTAAATCTCAGAAACTATAAAAGTAGATTTGTTACGTTTATCTAGCGTAGCAATAAAAATCTGTTTGTCCCAATATCGACCTACCTACAAATAAATAGAACAAAACATACCATTTACCAAAGTACCAAATGAATACGTTGTGTTAGCCAAAAAAACAAAGCCGTTTCTCAGATCGAGAAAGTTTGGGTACCACAATCCGCTACTTTATACGAGGCTTATCCCACTTATCTCTAGATAGGGTCATAAAAAATATTACCAGCCTAATTAAGAACCCTACAATGAAATAAGGAATATAAGTTAATGAACATCTCCTTGCTATAAAAACACCCTACTGTTTATTCTGCCAGCTTATAACTTCAATTAATCTTAACAACTGTAACTCGGCTTATAACTTTTACATTTACTACCTTCTTGTGAAATTTGTATTATGTTTTGCATTTGCTAAAAACTTATATAAGTTTACAAGTTCATAACTATACAAGACGTAAGGTTCTATTAATAAAAGTCTCAGGAATTCTGACCCATAGAAGTTAGTGTCAAACTGTAAAATGTGAAACAGTGACTTATAATCGGATGTTGAAGTTTTTTAGCATGAAATTGTTAAGGTGGTAAGGTATTTTTATTGGCTTTTCATCTAACAGTTTTTTTTTATGTACAACACTAGCGGCCGCCCGCGGTTTAACCCGCGTAGTTCCCGTTCCCGTACGAATATCGGGATAAAAAGTATCCTATGTTTTAATTTAGGCTATTTACTATCTGTGTGCCAACTTCCAACCAAATCCGTTCAGTAGTTTTTGCGTGATTGAGGAACAAACATCCAAACATCGAAACATACAAACCCACAAACTTTAACATTTGTATATGTGCTTGTCCTTCACCTCATCTGATGTTAAGTGACGATAAAGCCGAAGGTGGAAACGCACTACACCCGGAATCCTCTAGAATAAAAGATTCAATTTCCGCTCATCTAAATAAGACATCCCAAACTTTTTCAGAAATCGCGAAGGGATAAGTGATCCGTTTCTAGAACTTTCCGTGGACAAAACCTACTGCAATATAATTTGTAACAGTCACCCTCTCGCGAAACGACGTAATGGGCCCTAACTCCGACAGTTCCGATCATGCGACCTCTTTCGACGATTCCGGACCGTGAAATCTTTATCGCCTTTCCCAGATTCGAATTCTAAATCCTCTCTTTTAAAAGAAAACTCCTTACACACAGACTTAAAGTTTAAAAAGATATCACGTGATTATTTCCTCTATGGATATCACGACAAGTTTTATCGGTTGCTGGGTGCAAAATACTCCTTCATTGTAAAGTCATAAGATAACGTAGTGATTGCTAGAGTGGGGTAACCATGTATAGTAACTTAATGGGGGTAACTAAGCCATGTTGACAGTGTAGCGTGAGCATGAGCATGAGGTGGGGTGCAGCCGGTGCGGGGCAGAGTGGCGTCCTCCCACATGGCTACCACGGAACTAGTGTAGTACTGCCACTACCTGAACTATTAAAGTTGAGCTTCAGTAGTAAAAAGTCAGGCGAGCCGTACCTGACTTTTTACTACTGAAGTGCGGTACTGTGTTACTATACTAGACACAAAGACTCAGAAGGTGCCATAAACCACTTTTGTAATAGAGATGCGCACGCGAGAGAGATAACAATAGAGATGTTAACATGAAGTGTGCTGTCTCATTTCCATGTTTTATTTGTGTCGAGTGTAGTCATCATTTGCCAGCATTCACTGTCGAGACAAGAGTTATCTCAATAAAAGAAAGGAAAATATTGTATTAGGTTGGGTCCAGATCTATGTATCAAATGGTTAGCAAGCTGTGCGCGTGCATTTTGAATTGCTCCGATCAGATCTGGATGGAACAAACGGCCATAATTCATGGAGCCGTCTGGTATACTATAGCAACTCTTCCTTTATTGTAAAGTGTTGGGACATAGGCAGAATATCACATCAACTTTTTATTGCAGTTTAGTGCGACTAAAGCGATAGAATTAGCTTGCTACGCCAAGTTTGTATGTTCAGCATTTTGGGTTTTTCCAAGACAAGATATCTATACATATAATAAATCTGTAAAAAAGCTGTGTCTGTACAAAGAAAATATTTTGAAAAAAGTTTTTGAGTGTAGAATAATAACTAGTAGAACCCAATTCTATCATTTTTGGATTTTTCGTCTGTTTGTCTGTTTATCTCGAATGTCCACGCTGACGAAGTTGCGGACAAAAGCTAGTCTTTAATATTAATTGAGTTCATAATCTATTCATCATTTGGTCACCATAGTTTAAGCTCTTTAATTTTAGGATCAAAGGATTGTTTAAAATGTCCGGTTTTTATACGATTCATATTGCAAGATAATGAAACAACATTCGCTTAAAAGAAAAACATAATAATATATGTCGGAAGAGTTCGTGCGGAAGTAATTTATTCCGCGCTTACAAAGACTTGTATATTGAAATCCATTTACATTAGGCCTCTTTGAGCAGAGTTCAAAAGTTTGTATCGTTGTACGTTATTGTGAGTGGCAATTTGTATCTATACATACTTGTATGAATAATTATAAGTATTATACTTATATCGATACTTATATGAATAATTATAAGTATTACTTATATCGACTGTGAACCAGCAATTTGTCCTATCTTAAAATTTTAAGCTAAACACTTATTAATGGCATTTAGTACTATTTCCTATTATTTACCGTTTCGAAATGTAATATCTACAAGAAAATTTGAATTTAGCGCCATAATCTAGTTGATTCAACTTATTCTAACAGAGCTCCTGCATAAACTGCGGGCAATTTATTTGAAAAGAAAAAAGTGTTTCGCTTATAATTTTAAGATAGGACAAATTGCCGGTCCACATTCGATATGCGGGTTTTTTTATTAAATACCAAGTAAAATCTTATCGATTTTTTTTTCTAATAATAGGCTTCAAATATTTTTCTCGGGAACATAAAAAATCTTCTCAGGATTCCACAGCAAATCTTTCCTAGCCAATATGTGCAAGCATTATACTCATAGACATTATGGTCACTTTTTGGCCTAAAGATGCATTTTATGATGGAAGCAAGCCGCTTCGCACAGTGATAGTGGGGGCCAAACTAAGCGATTTCATCCAAGGATAAACGAGATTCACCCCTTAGGAACAGAGATGGCGCCACTTGTTTAAAAAATCTTTAAAAATTTCTAAAACCTAAACGGATGATCCGATTTTGATGATTAAGGTTTCTATCGACAGACAATCAATTGTTTTACTATTTAAAAAATAATAAAGTAGCAGAAAATAATAATAAATACCAAAAAACCTTCATTATAAAATAATAATAAAAAAACAGTATTTATTTAATGTTATAAAAATAATGTATGAATATGGTACTGTTTTATTTATTCGTATTATTACCTATTTAGTTGCACGTTTAATAAAAAATACCGCATATCAATAACTTGTATAGTTCCAAAGTTATTGAAGAAAAAACTACATGGTGCCGGTATATCCCTTAATTCGCTGAACAAAAAAATCCCAAAATTGATATTTATTTCTTTACATATGCTTTATTTATGATCTCTATGTATACAGAAAAATAAAATAAAAAATCTATAATATACCAATTTCGAGAAATTATATGTATAATTCGACGAGTGATCTTTATTCTTAAGTTTCGAAGGTGCTCGTTACCCTGAAAATAAAATAGCAATGAAAAATATCATAATAATAATATAATAATAAAAGACGCTAAATAACATTTGAACTAAATCTTTATTTTACTTACGTTTTATTTTCGCATTCGCCTTTGCAGGTTTTGCACTGTAAAGTGCAAGATAGGCCAACGCCTCGGCAGCCACAACGCATTGTGTCACAGTTCAATTTACATCCACAATGGTCGAGGAGGCTTAATTCTGTCCAAATTGCAGTAACCTTCGACCATCGTGGATTCTATCTATCTTTGACATCTTTCCATCCCCAAGAATATGGACTTTGGATTGATTTATCCATAAGGCATTTCCCCATGCACGCAGATCACGTTGTTCAAGGGCAGCTGAAGTAGGCGTAAGACTTGTCACTAGCCTGCTTTTAGTCGAAAACAAATCTTTCCGAACCGCCATAACAGTAATGTTCTCTGTTTGTGCATCGTACAGCTGGCAAGTGCATCTGGAAGCAAGACTAGCTTTATTTGAGAACGAGTGAAATAATTATGTTAACTTACACTATATACAATAAAACGATGGGTACAAACCTTTCCAAATGAGCCAATATTTCTTCAGAGGAATTTCTATAGGATTAGGACTCGACATACTTGCAAAAGCAGTAGTTACTTCAGGGTGTGAAACCCATGTTTTAAAACAAGTGTCTTACCTTTTTTATTCAAATAACACCCTGTGAAAGCATGAAAGCCTCGAAGCGCAGTTGACATTTCATGACCTAAAGTATAAAGCTATTTTGTGCACTACTGCTACGTAACGGCGTTTGTTAGCTGTCCCCGTCAACATCGACATTACCTGCAGATGCTGACCTTCATCTTTTAAAATTTCGTACTTAGTACGAAATAAACAGAACCAACACATTTGTGTCCGAAGATCACATTAACATATGGGTTGCTCCTTGCCTATGCCCAGCGATTTCTATCAATTATGATCATCGACTAAAAGCAGGCTGGTGACAAGTCTTTCGCCTACTTCAGCCGCCCTTGAACAACATGATCTGCGTGCAGCGTCTAAGAGGGCGACATATATTATGGGGAAATGCCTTATGGATAAATCAATCCAAAGTCCATCTTCTTGAGGATGGAAAGATGTCAAAGATAGATGGACTCCACTATGGTCGAAGGTTACTGCAATTTGGCCAGAATTAAGCCTCCTTGACCATTGTGGATGTAAATTGAACTGTGACACAATGCGTTGTGGCTGCCGAGGCGTTGGCCTATCTTGCACTTTACAGTGCAAAACCTTTTTTTTTTAATTCAATAATGAAGGTTTTTTGGTATTTATTATTATTTTCTGCTACCTTATTACTTTTAAATAGTAAAACAACTGAATGTCTGTCGATAGACACCTTAATCATCAAAATCTGATCATCCGTTTAGATTTTAGAAATTTTTAAAGATTTTTTTAAACAAGTGGCGCCATCTCTGTTCCTTATGGGTGAATCTCGTTTATCCTCGGATGAAATCGCTTAGTTTGGCCCCCACTATCACAGTGCAAAGTGGCTTGCTTCCATCACAAAATGCAGTTTCCTTTTCATAATTACTATGACTATTAATCAAACATGCCTTACCAACTTCTGTTTAAAAATAGAACGAAATATAATTGATCTTAAAACTAAACAAACGATTTTTACAAGACTTTATAATAAGACTAAAACTTTTGTTAGTTAGCCAAAAATTTATCAATATGCATTTAATATGAAATTTTCTTTCATTTATTTAAATGGCCATTAATTTAATAATTCATTATAATATTCATAATGTTAAATTAGTATGAATTTCAATTAAAATGACGTGTAATTTATGATTAAGTATTTTTTTATTGTAATTTACTTTAGTTTTGTTACTAACACTAATATGGGCTCTGTCTGAAATAAAGAATTATAATAATGATAAATATAATTCAAAGCAATTTTTCGCCAAATAAAGAGCAACCTGACCGGAATTGATCAGACGGAATGTATTTTTCTTAACCTTAAAATGATCAAAAGAATTTTCTTCCGTATGTGCCACATATAAGAGCGCGTTGAAGTATCCGTCGCGTTTTACAAATGGGAGGTCATAAAAATAAATAAAACTGTGGGCGCGGTTGGGATTTTATCTTTCCCTTTCGGAAGCGACGAAAGGAAATGCGTCGGGTCAATTCTGGCACCACATTCGCTTTCGCTTTTACCGATAATCGTTCGAGCGTGAAATTAGGAAGATCAGAATAGCACCCTACATACCTAAACTTAGGTCTTAGACCTCTAGGGATATTCAAAGTTAAGGACGTATGTCGTTAAGCTGTACTAAGTTAGTTTCACAGTACGTTAACTGGTATTGTTAAATATTTCCCAACAGATTAAACTTGGTCGATTAAAAAACTTTGTACATCACAGTCAACCACTGTCGAATGTTGTTTTTGACATAACAAGAAAGGAAATAATACAAAAGGTAGGTATTTACGAAGTTGGAGTTTCGTCGGCTTTCCTCACATAATAATATGGAGTACACGTACCGTACCTACCAAATATTTTTTACTTATGACACAAATACAGAAATATAATCCTTCTCAATGTTACCTATAAGTAATAGGTTTTAGTATTAGCTAGGAAAGCACAGTAAATTTAAATTTTCAGTTAAAATGGCATACGTCTCAAAATGTCGAATTGTGTAAACACAAAATTTTACTTTAATGTAAATGTCCTTGCATTTGATATTGTTATAACAACAAACTGTAAATACAAATTTACTGCTGCAGCTAGTATGAAACACCTTCAGAATTTGGGTTATGGTTTTATAACTTACTTAAGCCAGCCACGACCGCTTATAAAGCCCATAATAAGAAAAATTAAGACCCTTAATCAATACGCACATCTGGTTCCACCGCAAATTTTTCACAAATTCAAAGAAATCGCAGGTGAATGATGGTCACAAAGTTTTTTGGTCCGAAGATAATTTATTCGTGGGATTATCCCTTTACTGGGATAAACGTTTTTACAAGTTTGTCGTTCACACGCAATTAAACTTCAGTTTTTCTCGAGCGAAAATCTTTACTTGGAAATTTGTGTCATATTATTAGAACGCTCGCTATTTCATTCACGATATATTCAATTTATTAAAGCTGTTTTAAAAACTAATCTATTTTTTTTACTTCTTGGCATATCCAGTAATACAATATCTTCTAGTTTCTTTTACAAACTATCTAAATAGTGTTGAGTCATTGTAATTGCAAAAGAGCTTATGGTAAAACTTTTTCAAAGTACACATCATTAGATTTATTACAGCAACTGTCTCTGTAAAGACAAAAACAGAACCATAATTTTACCGTAAATCTATGTTTGGAGAAGCGTAATGTTGTTTATCCCAAATATGAATAGGGAATAGTGACGAAAATACGGGAGAGGATAACACGATCGAACAGCGGATTTTGGCGAATATTTCGTAATATTATTACGTACGAAAATCCCTGATATCTTGTCGAACTATACTTACTGAGTTTATTCGAAGTTTGGATAGACAAAACGGATTGTGCCGAGATGATATTGAAAACGTGATGATAATAATATCAAAAGCGTTTCAAAGAATATTATCTTCTGAAGTAAATAAACAGTTTTTATCAAAACCGATCAACCTATTATGCAACTTATAACATCAAATAATCTTAAATCATTGCTGATTTTACGTTAATTTATTTGGTTGTTTTAAAATCTTTTAACTGTTTCTAAATAAGCGGTAGGGTTTTGATAGTTTTGTAAAATAATTGTGTAACGAAAACATAAGAAAAAATATATAAAACAAAATCAAACGATTTGAAGCTTTTATTTAACATGTACATGTTATTTCATGTCAAAACAAATTGCTTTTGATATAATTATAATTAGCCAATATGTTATGCTTTCTTTAAAATTTTCATTTTGATTATCCAAGTACAACTTAAGTGTTAGTTGTAAAATTTATAGTAATACACTGAAACCTTATGTTGTATGAAATGAATGTTCAAAAGTACTCACATAATTATTCGTTAAAATTAATTAGACATTATTCTTTACAAGCAACCATCAAACTCGACGTACTGAATTGCTAGAGCAAACGTTCCTCAACCAATTCCTAACAGCTGGCTTTTATTACACAGACTTGCAAACAAGACGAAAATTAAATGTAAAGGAAATTCCGAATTGAGGAAGGGTAGTATAGTCGTAAAGAAATTCAGCTAATTAGGGTGATCTTTGAATTTTTTAAACGCACTTAACGAAGCTCAATCGCTCAAGTGGAATTTATTTTAAAATAAATAAACAATAGGGAATATGCATCATTTTTTTTTATCAAAATCAAAAGTATAATGCTTGAGAGAATCAACTGATATTGGGACTTTTTTCTTGCGTTT